>CASBPR010000003.1:0-2427500 GCA_949126895.1 Eilema caniola
GATGAAGCTGGCGGCGCCTCTAGTTCATCAGAAGATATATTTCCAGTCCGGCCTCGTCGTAACCCGTCTGGAGGTCCCGTCGTTTCATCAGATTCAAGTAAGTCTGATATTTCGAACAGTTGTTCCGATTTAGAGCAGGATGATAGATCTAATGAACATGCTGAGCCAATTTCAGAACCGTTAGACCACTCGCCATCCCTTCTTACATCTCAGCATGATAATAATATAGAACCAGTACGAGTGCAGAACCGGCACAGATCCCCAGAACCAGAAGACCAACCGTGGACACATACAACATACGAAATTCCTGTTTTTGAATTTGATACAGATTCACATGGCATACAATTTGAGATTAGCTCTCAGACTAGCGCTGTGCAAGTTTTTGATCATGTTTTTCCCAAAGAATTAATTGAGTATCTAGTTCAGTGTACCAACAATTATGGTACAGCTTTGTGCAATTCTAACAAACCATCAACCCGATACTCTCGCTCTCAAAATTTTCGCCATACTACAGTTGTGGAAATGAAAAAGTTTCTTGGACTTTCATTATTACATGGACATATTCGCACCCCCAAACAACAGAAACTATTTACTCATGATGACCCACTATATTACCACCCAGTGTTCTCTTATACAATGTCTAGTCGACGTTATGAGCAAATACTTCGGTGTATGTGTTGTTCAGAGCTGAGTGCTAAAGGTGCAGAAAAGATTAATAAATTTATAGACATGTTGACTTTAAACTTTAGACAAATATACAAACCCGATAAAGAGCTTAGTTTAGATGAATCCTTGTTACTGTATCGAGGTAGGCTTCACTTTCGCCAGTACATCAAGTCCAAAAAGGCAAGATATGGCATAAAATTTTATGTTTTGGCAACGGCTGACGGTTACGTACTGAATATAATAATGTACAGCGGTAAAGATGAGAACACAGAATCAGATGTAATGGGTAAAAAACTAGAACGGTTGGTAATGCGATTAATGAGACCATTTTTGTTGAAGGGCCATCATCTCTTCATGGACAACTATTATAATTCGGTCACTCTTTCCGAGAAATTACTTGATTTAAAAACACATACAAACGGTACCCTTCGTGTGAACAGAAAAGATAATCCAAAGGAAATGGTGAACAGAAAATTAAAAAAAGGCGAGCACGTTTGGGTTAGAAAAAATAAAGTGTATGTCAGTAAATGGGTTGATAAAAGACCAGTAATTATGTTGACCACCATGGAGCACCCCAATATGATAGAAACAGCAAACAGATTCGGAAAAATGACTAAAAAACCTATCGAAGTTACAACATATAATAAATACATGTCTGGCGTAGATAGGTCTGACCAGATGATAAGCTACTACTCTTCGCCGAGAAAAACCATACGCTGGTATAAAAAGGTATTATTTCATCTATTAGACACCGCAGTATGGAACTCATATTACTTATACAAAAAATTTGTGCTGAAAAATCCTAAATATGAGTTGTCTGTATACCGGGAGCTGTTGATAAAGAATCTAATAGGCTTGCCAGAAAATTGTAAGGGCAAAGATTTAGTTTCTGGTATGAAAAAACACAGTAACAGAAAATTCAATAATCCTCAAATAAATATTGTAGATCCAGATAAAGGACGAAAGTTTTGGGGTCACTGGCCTAAGCGCCAGCTTGCACCTGAAAATGCGAAAAAGAAGTATTCGTTTCTGATGTGTAAAATGTGTTCCAAGAACAAAAAGAGAGTTGAAACTAGTTACAGGTGCATTGGTTGCCCGGGACTCCCTCCGCTATGCCCTGAATGTTTCCAAGATTATCACCAACTCCCTGAACAACAAGAACAAGAGTAAAGAGTCTCATTGGAATGATTTTGATTGTTTATATTGTTGAATTATTTTGCTATTTTTTTTTTTTTAACGCTAAGATAATATATTCATTTAAATGTTCCTAATTACATATACCAAAACTATAGTATAATACACAAATACTCGTATAATAAGTACATTTATGTTTTAAATACCTTTATATCAGTACTGAGGCGTGATTTTATGTGATAATAATTAAGGTTTTGTTGTTTTTTTTCATAAGTTAATTATAGTAGATAATAATGGAGAATTGTTTCTGATAATATATAATTGATTACAAATATTATTTTATTATCCCTCTTTAGAAGACTTGACCTCTGTCGATATAGTGTCGCATTTAGGCAGACGCACATATGTTCGACGTGACTCTACGTCGAGAGAGGCGGACGTCAAGGGACGTAGTGTCATAATTAGGCAGATTAACTTATGTTCGACATGTCACTACGTCAAGAGGCGTGAACGTCGAGAGCCGTAGTGTTACATTTAGACAGACGAATATATGTTCGACATGTCACTACGTCAAGAGACGTGGACGTCGAG
Source organism: Eilema caniola (assembly GCA_949126895.1). Lineage (NCBI taxonomy): Eukaryota > Metazoa > Arthropoda > Insecta > Lepidoptera > Erebidae > Eilema > Eilema caniola. Next base: position 2,392 of record CASBPR010000003.1, read on the forward strand.
AGACGTAGTATCACATTTAGACAGACGAACATATGTTCAACATGTCACTACGTCGAGAGACGTGAACGTCGAGAGACGTAGTGTCACATTTAGACAGATGAACATATGTTCGATATGTCACTACGTCGAGAGATGTGAACGTCGACAGACGAAGTGTCACATTAAGACAGACGAACATATGTTCAACATGTCACTACGTCGAGAGACGTGAACGTCGAGAGACGTAGTGTCACATTTAGATAGACGAACATTTGTTCGACATGTCACTACGTCGTGGGGCGTTTATAATTTAGTATGGAAAATTCTACTGTCATATTGTGATATTAGGGTAAGTGCTTACTGTCAGCGAACGTGTTAAACGCCTACCAAAGAATTTACGCTCACGTGTATAGGTTCATACATAATTCTCGTAACACTAATAAAGTTACAGGTCCTCTACAAGCCGAAGAACTTTCTAAATCACTTAGAGTTCTTGCTAGAATTGCTCAAAGTGAATGTTTTTCTGATGAGCTTAGCCGACTTCAAAATAAAAAGACTCTACCGGTGAAGTCAGCTCTGACGTCTCTAAACCCCTTTATTGACTCAGAAGGACTACTGCGCGTTGGAGGTCGCATTCCTGATTCGAGCTACCCTTATGATAAAAAACACCCTATTTTATTAAAGTCAGAACACCCATTAACTAAAATGATATTTCAGACTGAACATGAGCATCTTCTACATGCTGGACCCCAGCAGTTACTTGCTTCCCTTAGGGATCGCTACTGGCCAATCGGTTGCCGTCAATTGGCTAGGAACATCGTCCGCAATTGCTTCACATGTCGCAGATTTGGGGGTCAGACGTTATCTAATATAATGGGTAACCTACCTAATGATCGCGTGGAAATTGGCTTTCCTTTTGCTACTGTTGCTACTGACTTTGCCGGGCCATTCTTAATCACAGATCGTAAAGGTAGGGGTTGTAAAATAACTAAATGTTACTTATGTATTTTTATTTGTTTTCGGTATAAGTGTATCCACCTTGAGGCGGTTAGCGAACTATCCAAGGATGCTTTTATACTAACATTAAAAAGGTTTATTTCTAGACGAGGTATGCCTAAACTTATCTATTGTGATAACGGACGTAACTTTGTTGCCTCTGCCAAAGAAATAACAACCTTCCTACAGTCACAACGCGACTCCATTTGTGATTATGCAGCTCGTCGCGGCATAGAATTTAAATTTTCACCCGCGTACGCTCCTCACTTCAATGGACTGGCTGAGGCTGGAATTAAATCGGCTAAATTCCATATAAAACGCATTTTAGGAAATGCACATCTGACTTTTGAGGAGTTGTCGTCATTGTTTGCACAAGTCGAAGCTATCCTCAATAGCCGACCCCTTTGTCCTCTCAGTCCCTCACCAAATGACCTTCAACCCCTCACCCCGGCTCACTTCTTGATTGGCAGACCATTGACATCGCTACCATCGCCTAACGTCGTGGACAGTAATACCAATCATCTCGACCGATTTCAGCGCCTGGAGCAAGTCAAGCAACATTTCTGGCAGCGCTGGGTCAAAGAATATGTCACGGAATTGCAGCAGCGCTCTAAGTAGCGCACTAAGAAGAAGGAATTGAAGCTCAATGGCCTTGTACTGATCAATGAGGACAACTTGCCGCCACTACACTGGCGGTTAGGCCGCATAACAAAGTTATTTCCGGGCTCTGACGGTATTCCCCGAGTTGCGGATATATGTACATCCCAAGGGACGGTAAGGAGAGCCCTCAATCGCCTATGCCCCCTGCCTGCATCACCAAGCCAGAGGAGTCAAGTTGAAAGCTTCAGCTTCTTTCAACGGCCGGGAGGATGTCGACGCCGATGTTCCCTAAGGTCGACAAGATACCACATTATATTTTATTTTATCGAGCCATACTCCACCCACCAATCATATTGCACCTTACACACATACGTCACTTACTCGTCATACACACCTACCCAACACAACACTATTGCAACGACATTCACACATTCGACCTACAGACTGCACACAAATAAATTGTACCGACCACCTATTTTTCGGAATAAATAAGTTTGTTCCACCAAAAATTCTTTCTTTTGTTCATCGCGAACAGGAGATTCTTAAAACGTTATGACTTACTTAATCGGTGTCATAAGAATTAAGATTGACTTAGCGTGTTTAGGAGTATCTTAGGGTTGGTGCAATGCATTTTCTTGTTAAGAGTGTCTTATATACTTTAGGCATCAGGTTAAGATACTCTTAAGTTTAGTGCAAACGGGCATAAGTTACTTACAGTTATTGTAAACATTATTGTTAAACATTATAAATTAGGTTAAGGGTATAGAATTGAAAATGAAACAATTATTAATTTGATACATATATTATTTTATTCCAGCTGTTAAAAATAAACCAAATATAAAAAGTTCAAATACATAATCATTATTATTTTAATAAAATTTATAAGTGCTAAAAGATAAGATATAACACTTTATATAAAATTAAATTATAATACAATTTACAGTAAAAGTACAAAATAGTTTGCTTTAATTATAGGTATGTACATACTTTAAAATTATAAAAAGCTCAATAAAGTTATATAATTCAATTATTTGTTTCTCTTAAAATATAGTATCATAGTGACCCCAAGGTAAAGTTAATATTTTATCATCCATTATTTGACGTTTATCATCATTTTTGGTAAAATTATTTTATTTATCTTTTGCGTAAAAATTCGATGATTTTTAGACTTAATTACACACATATCATCTCTGAGTATTTCGCTATTAAATAAAACATTTTTGTATTTTTGTATATTTAGTTTTTTAGTAATACATTTTTTAACACCTTTAGCTTTTTTCAATGTTGATTTATTTGTACTTATGCAGTAAGATTTAGCTCCTAAGCCTACAAATTCTGATATAATTTCCCCGCCCATTTCATCTTTGAAGTAGCCGGGTATCTTGGCGTTCACAATTGGCATACAATATTCGTTATTTTTGTCAAAGTTACTAGTATCGAAATATTTTAATTTTAATTTCATGTCTTCGTAAAAATGTTCAATACGAATTAAATATAAAAGACTATCAGTGTCCGTGTTGCAAAGCTTTAACTTATTTTCATAATATTTTTTCATGATTGAATAGTGAAATCGATACAAATGGCATTTCGCTATTTCTAAAATGCTAAAGCCTATATAGATAGGACTATCTAAAATTATTTTCGTTTGATTCATTTGTATTGATACTAAGGACTCTGATAAAATAGAAAAGTCCTTGAAATTAGGCGCGCTGATATATTTTTCAGCCCCGTACATTTTTTTAGTTTCATTTGAATTATCTCTCCAAATATTTACAAGTTTAACATCCACTCGTTTTCTTTTATTCTCTATGGTTTTGCCAAATATAGAATTATTTTGTTTCTTAAAAAAGTCCCTTTCAAAATTAGATGTTGCATTTTGTCTCAGTGTAGTATTTAGGGAAATATAAGATTGTAAGAAATTACTTTGTTCAAATGTTAGGATTCTATGTATTTTTAATAACTGAAGACCATTTTGCAAGCATTCCTGCAAATGAATATAGTGAATAACATATTTATATTTATCAAAAACATTAGCAATAAGTTTATAATTTCGGCTACAGAACGGAACAAATTTTTCAGGTGCAAATGGTAAATCTGAATGATCACCATGTAAGTAATCAGGGTAATAAAGATCTACTTCTAGTATAAATCCTGTATCAGAGTCAGTTGACACACTTAAGATATCAAAATTTAATATTTCGTCCTCAGTCAGAAATCTAAAACCACCTACTGGAAGTTTTTGCATCATAGCATATCCATATAAATTAACACAATCAAGATAAATAAGAAAATTACAAGGCTTTTTGTTATTGTAATCTGGAAGATATTTATTATTTGCCTTCGCATATCTGAGGGAACACTGAGCAAGTCCGCCTCTTATTCCTTTTTCTATCATTTGATACATTTCTACGTCAGAGATAAGATCTAAACTGATTTTCGTATATAACAACATAGCGTCCCAACTTAAGGAAGGTGATGACACGTAATAGCAAGGATCTAATCCATGGTGAATCAAACTCATATTTCTAAAATTTTCAAAAACATCACATAGAAGTAACACATCGCATTTTAGGTACAAATCTGTATATTCACCCAAATTTTTTATATCAAAAGTTTTCCAAACGTTTAAAGCATGTTCATAGTCTTTATCAGATATAGATTCGGAAGTAAGTTTGTTAAAGAATTGTTTTTGTGATGGTAATTCGGTCTCATCATATCTTTGCCAAGAGTTTATATAATCATAGCAATATATTCCTTTTCTTCGAACAATATCAAATAATTTTTTATCATTAAAAAAATATTTTAACTTTTTCAAATTTTCCGGGTTCATAGTTGTAACTAGTTTGTCCAAACTAGAGCTCGAAAAATTAAATGAATCAATAAACTTCAATTGTACAGCATTTGATGCATTGACTGTTATAAATTTAGTGAAATAAATATATTTCTCTTTGTTTCTCGGTATAAGATGAATTCGACCGCTTATATTTGAAAGTTCTTTTATGAATAAGTGACAATCATAGCCGGATAAGTTGTGAAACACTATTGGTATAAACGTACATTTTTTAGCATTTAAATTGCATGTATTATGAGCAGCTCCTCTATATTGACCCGTAAAATGATCATGGTCCATTTGCATTACAACAAATATAATAAGCAAAACATGTAGCTTTATGAACTTGTATATTTTCTACATATGCAGATTTATTTTTGTCAGAATATTCACGCAACAAACTTTCAAAATCTCCATATATCACTATAGGAACTCTTTGTGTTCTCTCATAATTTGAAAAACTTAGTTTACTTCCTGGCTCAGGTAAAATGGTTTGTATTCCAGAGCATTCATGATAGTGTAACTTCTCTTCAGTGTCAAAATAAATGAAATATTCATCACATAAAAATATTCTTTTTCTATGTTTGGTTAATTGTTTATGCACAAGTTTTTCAAAACTTTAATTAAACAAAAATGACTTTTTCCGTTTTTACTAATATAAAGCAAATTAATGTGGTATAAACGACGTGATTTAGTTTTAAACAAGGGGCCTGTAACCATATCATTAGTATCTAAACCATATATATTAATACTGATATCAGGATTTTTTATTTCAAAACGCTTAATATCCTTGAAACTTGGAGAAAAACTCATGTCTGAAATATCTAGTATGTCAGAATAATGCGGATATGAGCAAGTTCTGTTTGGATTTATCCTTGACGGAAATATATCAGCTATGATACACCAAAGAAAACAATGCTGATCATCATTTTTTATATTTAAACATGATTTGGTATTGGCGATACGTTTAGGTAATTGCAAATAAGAACCGCCTCGTAAAGGATTATATTTTACGATATTAATTTCTAAATGGCCGAGCGACTCAATTGTCCAACCTGACTCTGAAAGTTGAAATTCAGTACATTTGCAAATAAGTTTATCACAAAATAATTTATATAGGTCTGCGATATTCGTGTTTTGCAATACTATAATGTATCTCGTGTTAAATGATTTTAAAGACTTTTCATCATTTTTTGGCAACATGTACCAAATAAACAATTCAAAATTAACTTTAACGGATTCATGTCTTTTCAATAATTCTTTAATAAGATGACAAACCTTTTCCGATATTTGTGTCAAAAATATTTCAGGCATAACGTTATCCTCGTATGGATTTACTCTATAACTGATTATTCGATTTCGAAAAACTGTGGCTATTATACGAACGTTATCAAAACTTGTCTGCAATAGGCAATTCGATTTGTGTATATTAGTTTTCTTGTGCGCAGAACAATTTGGTACAGACATATTACAAACTTTACAAAAATACATGATTAGATATAAATCTACTTTATTAAATGTAAAGTTTATTTTTTCTGTGATTGATATCTAGGTATTGAGTTTATATCTTGGTATATAGGTTTCTTTTTATCGAGTTTATCTTGGTATCTACATAGGTATCTTTGAATCGAGTATATTTTGGTATCTAGGTATCTTTGAATCGAGTATATTTATGTATCTAGATATCTTTGAATCGAGTTTATCTTGGTATCTAGGTATCTTTGAATCGAGTATATTTATGTATCTAGATATCTTTGAATCGAGTTTTCTTCGTATCTTTTTATTGAGTTTATCTTGGGTATCTAGGTATCTTTGAAGCGAGTTTATCTTGGTATCTAGATATCCTTGTATTGAGTTTATCTTGGTATCTAGGTATCTTTGAATCGAGTTTATCGTGGTAACTTTGAATCGAGTTTATCTTGGTATCTTTGTATTGAGTTTATCTTGGTATCTTTGAATCGAGTTTGTCTTGGTATCTAGATATCCTTGTATTGAGCTTATGTTGGTATCTAGGTATCTAGGTATCTTTGAATCGAGTTTTCTTGGTATCTAGGTATCTTTGAATCAAGTTATCTTTGAATCTAGGTATCTTTGAATCAAGTTTATCTTGGTATCTAGGTATTATCTTTCCTGAGGAATGTAAAATTGACACGTTATATTATAAAAAAAATAAAAGAGTTATAAGCTACGAGTGAATCGAGTTTGTCTTGGTATCTAGATATCCTTGTATTGAGTTTATCTTGGTATCTAGGTATCTTGGAATCTAGGTATCTTTGAATCGAGTTTTCTTGGTATCTAGGTATCTTTGAATCAAGTTATCTTGGAATCTAGGTATCTTTGAATCGAGTTTTCTTGGTATCTAGGTTTTATCTTTGCTGAGGAATGTTAAATTGACACGTTATATTATTAAAAATAAAAGAGTTATAAACTATGAGTGATTAATTATAATAATGTAAACAATATCATGATACATAACTTACCATGCTAGACATAAAAAAAAATAAAGATTATTTAATTATTATTGGGATATAAAATGGGCTGCACTGCACACCTCTAAATTCTGCCTTGGCGGCAGATACAAGATTACCAACAGCCCTCCAAGTCGGTGAGTCTGTATAAACAGAGCCCCTATAAGAGAGAAGCGTTTGCTTCCATTTATCCTTCCCAAGCTGTTCAGCCTCTCTTTGGTTATACACCCGAAGCTCAATATAATAATCGCCGTTGCGTGTTAGGTCCTGCTGGTATGAGTTTCCACTTGCTGTTCTTCTGGACAGGGACGACCGCAGAGTAAATGTCTTCAACGGTTGAAGGCCACCCTCCTCGTCCTGTAACATTGTTATAAAATAGTATTGAATAATAATATTCTACCACATTACTTGATTGATTATGGGTACTATACAATAGTAAATAAATTTCTAAATGTTAATTTTAATAGGGAACAGTCGAATTAAATACGTTTTATTAGGTTCACTTATTGATGAAAAATTCTATACAACACTATCTAGACGCAAAGTACCTACTTAACTTACCTAAGCATAGTTTAAGCAAATTGTGTAATGGATTCTAGAATGCGGATAAATAATAAATACATAGTACATTTTCTTTTGCAAATACATACTTACATATTAAACATAGAAACGCCTCGACCAATGCAAATATACCTACATATTTATGCATACAAATATTTGCACTGAGTGGGAATTCAAAATTCAATCAGAAATACTCATGACACAAGTGTAACCGCGAGCCCACTTAGTAAAATAATCAAGGTTTTGAACTTACCGAAGATTCAAGCACGCGAGCGTGTTTGCTTGTTTTCAGCCGCTTCGACGATGGAGTCTCTGAATCAGAGCCCGTGTCGCTAGCGAGTATGTCTTTGCGGGCAGATGATGATGATGCGACAGTCGCCGGTTTTTTTATCCTTTTTGGCTCAGCCTTGGTTTTTAGGCTCAGCTTTGACTTCACCTTTTTAGTTTTGGGTTTTGGGGTTGCGAGACTTTGAGTCTCCACATCGGACTCTAAAAGATTGAAACTTTCCCTAAAAATAAAAGAAAAGGCTATTAGTAATAATACCTCCATTATACCTATAATAACTTATATCTACCTACATACCTACCTCAGTTTTATCTTGATAACTAAAACTTAAATCTATATATTAAGTTTCTATACAATGCAAAATTCGATAAAACAGATGAGTGGACTAATATTAAGTTAACTATTGAAAGCAAACTTACATAGACCTAGTATTCGAACCCGTAACTCTTCTGCGCACACAATATGCCCATTAGGAAATAATTACTAAATATAAATATCGGAGTCAACCAAGATATTTGTGACCAGAAGTAAATGCTATAATCAATCAACCCCTTAGATGGGAATCGAACCCGCAACACTGTCGACCACTTAACCATTGCACCCATCCGTGTAGTTGATAACTAAATACTCGAGGCCTGCTAAACCACCCAAACAAAGCGTAACTAAGTATAAAGTAAGTTATAAAATGATATATAAAAATGTGATAGACACATACATACTTGCTGCAGTAGATGATCAGGCGATGACACTATATTGAACTGATCACAACAAACACCACCAGACGTAATAATGCACAAAATAAAACTGAATAAAATGGTAGATAGAAAAGCAGTTGATTGATTTATATACTTATAAATCTAAGATAGTGATTACATTAGTTTTTACTAACGTTGTCGAAAGCATTATTATTATTATTATTTCTAAATTATGTTTTAGCACTGCTGTAATAAGGTATACAATCATATGATCTTCATTAGTCACTATGCACACACCCTGCGATTCCTTTATTTGGACGTGGCGACACTCTGTCGCAGATTTACGAGACGAAATTCTAAAAAGGAAATCGTATGTACTTCAACTGCTCGTCACCAATATAAAAAGGGGTCTCTTTAGACTGGTAGTTAACGATTTTATATAACTTACCAAAATAAAATAACGTCTGACATTTTTTAATTGTTATAATTTCAATATAGCTATCAACCGTAATAAATCCGTTATAAATATGAAATAGCATGCTTTAATACTATGATCAGCCAAATAAAATTGTTAGCAGAAATAACTCTAAGCCGAAATATTAATTTATATGTTAAGTTAAAGTTTTTTTTTTGACATAGGTAGGTAGATCAAAACATAGACTTATTAACTAATAGGTATAATACTTAGTTTATTTATTTCATCCAACAAATTATTATAAAATACTTACTTTTAAATACCAATATTTAGGTAACAGCTTAAAATTATGTGTAGGTAGGTACTTATAGATTGTATAATTATAATGGCTAATTAAGAGCGCATTTTCAATATCACATATTATGCATTATATTCACACCTGTTTCTACGTACGTGAGAATTATATACTTAGATATACTTACCATCAAGTTTATAACTCTATGCTGTTAATGAGAATGCATAAGAGAATAAATCAATAACAGTTTTGTCCTCGATTCGGGATTTGAGCCCGAGACCTCATGCACAAGAGCTAGTCATTAGGGGTCACTGCGCCACTGAGACACTCTATAACTACATACAAAAAACATAAAGTTTATTATGGTCAATTATTTCGTAATACCATTCCCATACCTATTTATGAAAAAAAATTAGTAAGTTCATACACCTATTTATCTGTTATTGAATACCCAAGGCACGCAAGTTTGAAAGTAGATGAATTACCAACCTATTACGTATATAAACGACAATATTTTTTTCTATAAACAGCTAACGAGCTAACAGAAGCCACTGCTGCTTGGCTTTCATAGTCAAGTTCATTATTTCATTACAACGCGATGTATAAACACGAACGAAGTGTTCGCTCGATTTGTTGAGCACGGGTCAGTCGAACTTGAGAATGTTGTTTATGTTATTATCCCAAGTAGAAACGATAAATTGTGCTCCCATTGTTGCTATGGTAGCAGTATGACGAGCCGTCTGTGAATGAAATAATATTAAATCTCTATTACTAATTGAACGCTAATAATAGTTATTGGGGCTTCTGCATCACGCGATTCGTGATGCAGAAGCCCCAATAATTTTTTGCGTGATGCAGAAGCCCCAATAACTACCTACTAAGATTATATTCTTTCGCGATTTAGATCCCTGCCGGTGGTTAAATAGCCACGCACCACACTGCCCTCTCACGGTAAACACTATTCCTCAGATGGGCCGTGCACTTTTCTGTCACCTAAGTGGTAAAAAAAAACATTCGGAATTCATATCATTATTATAAAAATACTCTAACCTGACAGTTCTAAGTTATAAGGTATAGGATGGGTATAGGTAGATAAGCTAAAATATAATTCGTGAACATGTTTCAAAGGTCGCATAGGTTTGATTCGCTAAGGTCAGCCCAGAACATACCTATAGGTAGACTTGATACTGGGTTTTCGTACCAGTTATACGGACATACCCATACCTTTAATATCACATGCCTATCGTTATGCAACGTGAAAACAAATACAAAACATAACCTGAAAATCATATTCTCGGCCGATGTATAATATTATATCAACAATATTTTGGTTATTCTACTGCAAAAACAATTAAAATTAGAAGAAATTGAAGTATTTTACGACAGAAGTCAAACAGACGAAACAGTTCTAACGATGCGAATGAAGGAGCAATATTCAAATTCTTGCAAAACATTCTCCCAAAAAAGCATATTAATCCAAGTATTGAATGTTTTTCATTAATTCTCATTATTCGTTAACGCTATTAGAGTAACATATAATTAATTAATATTTTTATTTCACAGCACCACAAAATCGTCCAATAAATAATAACTCCCGCAGAACTAGCAAGCCTAGCCTAAGAGTTTATTAGAGGAATATATTGGAGAGTGAAGTGCTCATGTTTTGAAGTTTAGAGTCTATCATTCAGATTGTTTTTAGTCAGTTCAGTTATCATAATAATATGTATGTTCATACCCAAACTGTCTTTCATCTCTTGACTGGTAAAACTTGTAGTACCTAGTTACATAGAGGTTTTGCAATAAAGTAATAAAAGACATAGTTCATAATCGGCTATCGTGAACAAGATGCTTACAAATGGTTATTAATGCCATTAATCAAATATCATTTTTATAAAGATATTGGTGTTTGGTTTTTGTATCAACTTATTTCGTTGAATAAGTAGTATTTAAATAATTTCAAGGTTCAGCCTTTTGGTTATCCATTTTATTTCCTTATAATGTTACCAAGATATATTTAATAAAAATAATCGATTATAAATATAATCGATACACATTATTAGAATACTGGTTTTTCCCTAAAACCCTATTTGAATAATAATAAGTACTAATATATTATCAGTATTACCACGGTCATATTTTACATCATACTAAATATTATTTTAAACACTTAGTTCTAAATTAAACATTAATAAATCGAATTATTTACTTCATTCCTCATTTATCGATGCCCATTATCATAATTATTTTTGAAAATATATATGACAACACAGACAACTGTCATTCGCTTTGTTTACGTTTGGCACTGTTGATACGCCTGATACGTTGATAATTGAAAATGAATCCTGGATATTCCGTTTATTGACGATCCTGACGCGCCTACTTTAACACAGGCTTGAATATTGACACTGAACGTAACATGGAACTGCATTACATGTTTAAGAATTTTGAATTGTGGCACCGACTGCAGCCTAGCCCAAGGATGAGCCAATAGCCATATTCTTCGTCTCACTGAAGGTTTTCTGTTTTTAGACAGCTGATGCCCCACACATGTGGTACGTTTCTTCCTCATTATATTGGCATGTCAATATGTAATGCAACTATAAAGTATAGTAGCTAATTCAAATCGTTTTCCAGATCGTAGATAACAGTGTTGTATGTAACTCCTACCTGTTGAACTTTGGCGTTATATGATTCAAATACTCAAGTGAATGCAGGAGCCTCTACCAGTGATGGGTATCGTCAGTAAGTGTGTGCCAACTTTGGAAGTTCCATTTTGCAAACAAAATCGCATTAATTCCAATTTGGCACTGAATGGGAAGCACACATTTTAAATGTTATAGTAGTATGGATTGAGCCTCGACAAGTAAGTTTGTTTTATAGATTGTAATTGTATAGTAATACATAGTTGTCCTGCCGGTGTCAAGACTGTTCGGTGTCACTTTATAACCTAGGGTTAACATACTATTTCTTAGTTATGTCATTAAATGTGTGGGTGGTGGTAATTATAATTAAGGCAATATGAATATAAACTTATCTTCTTCATCCTAGCGTTAATCCCAGTCGCAGCTATTATTGATGAATATAAACTAATATTGAATATTAATGAGGAATGTTTTTACTTGCAGTTATACGGAGCACACCAAATATGTTATCAATACTGGCAAAGATTTGAATAAGCAACATCCCATCCATCACCACGTCAAAATAATGTGCTATCTATATATCTACCTGAAGATTTTTTTACTTTTACTTACCTAAAGATAGCCAGCAGGGTACCTAAATATCCTTGAGCCGATTTACAGTTGCTATGATAGCTAAAATTGATAGTAGACATATAAATAAAAGAATCTACTATGATAACCATGGCAGAGAAGCTATATTTTATTGTAGGCAAAAGGACGGAGGGTTGCTGTGCTCATGTAATGACAACTATTTGAATCATGACCTGGACAAGATATGAAGTCAATTTTAGTCCATCAGCACAGTTTTTAGACTACATTCTGTTAACATAATGACTCAGATTTACAAAAAATGATAATTAAAATGGATGTTTTATTTACATGAACCCGCTAAACGTACTTGTCAATAAAAGGTGATGTGTGAACCTGGATACAACTTTATTAGTAAAATCTGTTAGTTGTTAGTGTGAGGTACAAGTTCCATATCAGATTTGGTTAAAAAGTGGTTGTTCATGCTTAGCCAAAATCTCTAACAAAATGAAAAATGTCCTTTACTCTACTCTGTACCAAATATCATCAAAATCTGCCCAGTAGTTGTGGTGTGAAAGAATAACAGATAGTTCTGTGAATATAAATCAGGTGTTAGCTTATAGGGGTATATTATTCCTTCTTATTATTTTGATTTTACCCACCATTATGGAATCATAATGCAGCACCCTATGGACTAAAAGGCATTTAAACCTGCCTTTCAATATTCCTATTGTACTTTCAAACACTGTTCCGATCATGACTGGCATTTGTTAAAATGACTCTCCGGGGACCCAGCACCCGGGTTGATAAATGCAGTCACTAGGTATGACCTTTTAAGCATATCCTGAATCACCTTAAAATACACAAACTGATTACAAAATCATCGTTCACTGTTAATGTTGAGATAGTAACTTACACCATACAGTCATGCCCTTTTCCCATAACTTATAATTGATTTAAGTTTCTTTGTAACTGAACAATATGTATATTTTATATACATTCTTTCAGTAATAACTATCATAATCATAATATTTTATTAGTTATTACAATTTACCAGTATTAAGGATAGACTACCCTTCCAAGGAAATATACTTGTTCACCATTACAGTTAAGTCTCTTATTTCTTTAATGCTATTTGAGTAACATATAATTAATTAATATTTTAAATAATAACCTAACAGTTTATTCAGCATCAAGTGAAGTGCTTCAGTGTCCATCATTCAGATTGTTTTTAGTCAGTTCAGTTGCCATATGTATATTCTTACCCAAGCTGTCTTTCATCTCTTGACTGGTAAAACTTAGTAGTTACATGGGAGGTTTTGCAATAATTAAATAAATTTACTCTGTACCAAATATCATCAAAATCTGCTCAGTAGTTGTGGTGTGGAAGCATAACAGACAGTTCTGTGAGTATCAATCAGGTGTTAGCTTATAGGGGTTTAAATAAAAATTATAATCTGTAAAAATCTTTTATTTTCAACGTCAAAAATCTAATCCATATAGGCATCTAACTAAACCACTCTGCACACTGTTCCAAGCGTAATACTGGTATTCCTTATAACAAAGGAGTTCCAGCAACCGGGTTCATTAAAGGACTCATGAGATATGCTTCACATTTCCTGAAAAGTGATCACAAAATTATCCTCTAATCATAATATGTTGATATAATATATAATACTGTATTGTTTTTTAAATTCTTTTTTATTATAATTAATTTGCACCCAATTAGGTTTCTCAGTAAGTGAGCAATGTCAGTAAATTCTTTGAGAATTACAATTTAATAATATAATTTAATTTATTTATATTAATGTTTATTGTAATAAATCACTATATTGTGCGTACTATTGTTTGTTTTGTGTTTTCTTAAATCCTATTCTACTTATTTCCTACCAATATTATATAAATACAAGGCAACTCAGAGATAGGGCTGTTTATCATCAGATAGGTATATACAGCTCCGACCCAGCCTCAGATACATGACTCAAGTCAGCCATAGTACCTGGAATATGGTAATAGGCTCACCCTCTATTTATTACAATGATAAATGAAATGTAGGTGTTAATTCATCTGCCCCTAACCCTCCAGGGATACAAGCAAGATTGTGATGTATGTATATATATTGTATGTGAAAATTTGTGAAGATGTTTATTATTCAATAACATTCTAATAGCACATTGAATCTAGCTATTTAATCAATTAGGTAATCTGTGGTTTGGTACAGGAATAGCTTATAGTCTGGAATAACACATTAAGGTACTTTCTACCTTGGGAATATATTTCTATGGGTAGCGGGAACAGAATGTAAAAAATATGTTGGTCCCGGTGGAGAAGAATAGGGCCACTCCATTTCTTCCCAGGAACTGTAGAAGGCGACTAAGGGAGAAGGCTGTTCTCCTTTCCACAGTAACATTGGGCCCACGAAGTGTCTGCTTGATGACTAAAGGCTTGCACCTTATTTTATGGGACCAACAATCATAGCGAAATTTGAGTGAATACTATGCATGTTTGTGTTATAACTTATTTCTTTAACCAATACTATCGTATAAATTAAGTATTTTATTCACCATTACGGATAAGAGTATCTAAATGATCTTTTATCTCTGTGTTGGAATATAAAATGCAAAACTACCATGTATAGTAGGTACCTACCGTTTTTGTTCATAATGCCAATCTGCATCACTATCACGTGCACTAAAATGTACCTTTTGTCCTATATAATAATTATTTAAATTTTACTTTCGTCTCAGCATTTAACTCGATGTAAATTTATAGTAGATTAGTATTCATTTTTCCTCGCTTCTCGAGATTTCTGCCAATCATCAGCATCACTTATACAAATGCAACTTTAACTACATAACTTTTACTCTTTGTCTGCGTAAATGTTGAAAGCTTTTCATTTATTTTATTTATATTGAGGATGAAGATGAGGTTAAACGTGTTTGACATGATATGCCAAGATGTGCTCACATCGGCCAAACATTGGCGACTGCAACTACGAAAATCAACCAATCACAATCAGATTTAAGGTTGAGCTGTAGGTTGAAACGAATCACAGTCGATTTTGAGGATGTCGTTGTCGAGTAGTTCCTACATCGTACGGCACATCTTAGAGCCTATGGCGCTAGTGTACAGTTAGAGAATACCAAATTCAAGCACACCCGCGGGATATCGTTGTCGCATCGATGTGGCGTCGATGTTGAAGTTAGAGAATTGCACTGCAGGAAGTAAGTCAACCTGGTGGTGTGGCGGCTGAAGGGTGCAGTTACACAACAACATAAACACTAACCAATAAACAATAGAATCACACCGATCACTACTAAACACATAAGCAGACCAGCAGCTTACAACAATCAAGTGTAGCACCACACACAACACGACAAGCCCAACAGCCGACTCCTACGCGAGGCCGTGTCTCCGCTGCGCCATCCGCGCAGCGAGGGTACGGCTTCTAAAATTCCGTGCGTAGTCGAACGCCGTAGGTATTACACCCGGGTCAGATGGTCGCTGGAGGCAACACGCCCTCTTTGGCCCGGTGTTGTACCACAAACGGTGCCCGCGACATAACCAGCTTCGGGTAATACGGACTACGCATCGGCCGTCATAGGCTGATAGCGGGTGAGGGCTCTGGGCAGACGGGTAAGCAGAGGGCGGCGCACGGAGGACGGGAAAGCGACCCGGTTTTCCCGAACCGGGGATGGCACCCGCCCCTCTTTGCGCCCCACCGTCGCGTCTTGCTCCCTGCTTGCGTAGCAGCTGGCACCTGTAGGTCCCCGGACAGTCCATCCGGACAGGAGCCTGGCGGTAGGCCCTGTCGTTCCTCTTTTCCCTATCACCTAGGACGTCCCCACCGTTGCGGCTCCCTGGAGGGTGGGGCGCCGCTGGGGTTGAGTACACATATCTACAAACATGGAACATAGGGACAAAACCGACACACAACAAACACAACACACACCAAACCCACACTCACTACACACCACACCACACACACTGACACACAGACAGCACACGGGTCAGGATCAAACAGCGACACAACTCCACTAGTACCTAGTGGCCTGACACCCGCGACACCGGCACCCGGAAGATTGCTAACAACCTCCTGGCAGCTGGTGAATCGCAAGAGACACCAGCAAGACAGCGCTCTACAGGAAGCGAGCAGCCTCACTCCTAAAGAGCGTAAGAAGGCGAAGATCGAGCGGAAGAGGCAGGCTCGAAAACCTCGCCAGAAGCAAAAAAGGGCCAGCGCAATGAGTGACGGCGCTGCCCCTCCACCCAAGGCGAAACTGGACGCGACAAGCGGTGAGGTGCTGGCTCCCAACACGGGGGTGGGACCAACGCCACGACGGAAGCTGAGCCCAAAGCTGGTACCTCGCGGCAAACTGAACCCGGCGGACTGACATCCAAGGCGAAAGCTGAGGAAAGACGTCAACCGGCGGAGGCCGCCAAGAGGGAAGGCAAAATAACAACCAGGGCAGAGCGTGCGGTACATGCCGCTGGCGCCACCGCCCCCAGGATACATAAGGCGCCTGGGGGCGGGGAAGGCAGGGGTGGGGGTCCCGCAGGCCCAGCCCTACCTAACAAGAGGGGACTAGACGCGGGCCATTCCAAAAGGCCGCAGGGGAGGTCCAGAAGGACGAAACGGAATCGTCTAGACGACACCGTATCCCCGAGAGGTGACACCAAGCGCGTCAAGGTCGTACCCTCACAAGTTAGCGGACCAGGAACGTCGTACGCAGATGCAACCAAAGCGGATCTACGTATGGCGATCCGACTGACACCTGCGGGGTTTTTAACCCCGGACCAGGCTAGGCTGGCTTGGAACTTGGCTAGGAACGAAGCCAACCTTTGTGACCTCACGTCACCAAACCTTAGTAGACATAACCCTAGCAACGACGGGGGCAATGGAGACGATCACCGACTGGCGAGTCTCCGACGAACCATCCTTCGCTGACCATAGGCGAATATGCTACAACATAACAGCAACTGCGAAACAGATAATTCCGTATAGAAACCCAAGGAAAACCAACATAGACAGATACACGATCGAGCTGGGAGTACTTCTGTCTAATGTAACTATTAAAGATATGCCTAAAAACAGGGCAAACATTGACGACAACGTTGACCTACTAACAAAAGCATAATCACAAGCTACGAGAAGGCATGCGAGCCTATCACGCCTCACCCGAACCCCGACCGCAAGGGGTCCTGGTGCGGCCCGGAGCTAGACAGGCTGAAACATAGGATGAGGAAACTCTTCAACAGGGCCATGAACACTAGGTGCGAACTAGACTGGGTGGAATATAAGCAAGCCCAGAAAGTATACAATAAACGAAAAAGATTCCGCAAGAGCGAGTACTGGCAAAGATTCTGCTCAAGCATAAAAACCTGTGGTGCAGCAAACAGAGTGCGGAAAATTATCACGAACAGCGTGACTAGAACAATAGGATCACTGAAGAGGAGTGATAACACCTATACCAACACAGATAAAGAAACCTGTGAAGTCTTACTGGAAGCACACTTTCCAGGGTGCACCCTGACAGATGACACCGCCTGGGAAGACAACACAAGCGAGAGCACAACAGAACAAGACTGGAACACAGCCCACAAAATCATATCAGATTTTAAGACTAGATGGGCCATAGCCAGTTTTTTACCCTATAAAGCAGCTGGCCTAGATGGAATATTCCCCGCACTGCTACAATGGGGAGGTAAGCAAATAAACTCCCAATTAACAGAAGTATTCACCGCATGCACAGCACACAGATACATGCCCAAACAATAGAGAGAGGTAAAAGTGATCTTCCTGCCGAAACCGGGGAGAGCAGATTACACAGATCCAAAAGCGTACAGACCCATCAGTCTGACATCCTTCATGCAGAAAACGCTGGAGAGGATGTGTGATAGACATATAAGAGACACCCACTTGCGAAGCAAATCACTACATCGGAATCAACATGCCTTTAGTACGGGTAAGTCTACAGATTCCGCACTACACAGCGTAGTCACCATGATCGAAAGATCATCGACATAGAAGGCGCTTTCGACAAGACGGGCTTCAGGAGCATAAGCAATGCTTTGACCAAATATGGGGTGGAACCAACGCTATGCGAATGGATACACAACATGCTCAAACAAAGGGCCATACGATTCACAGTGAATACTACGACACGTGCTAGAGTAGCCAAAGGCTGTCCACAAGGAGGGGTGCTGTCACCTCTCCTCTGGAACGTGGTAGTGGATGACCTGATAAGACGGCTGAACAACAGATACTTCCCAACGATAGGGTATGCGGACCATTCTGGTTAGTGGGAAGTTTGCCTTCTAATGCAAAACGCCCTAACCATAGTGGAAGCGTGGTGCACAGAACACCAACTGTCTGTGAACCCTAAGAAAACCGAAATGGTACTGTTCACGAACAAAAGGAAACTAACAAATCTGAGACCACCAAAATTATTTGGCACAACACTACAGTTCGCAACGAAGGTCAAGTATCTAGGATTGATACTCGACAGCAAACTAAACTGGAACAGACACATGGAACAAAAGCCAAACCCTGTGGCAATGCAAACGCATGCTGGGGAAAAGATGGGGCATACAACCTAGAATTATGCTCTGGCTTTATAAAACGGTAATCAGACCAACAATAACATATAGTTACATAGCATGGTGGCAAAGAACAAAGTTGATTATCGCACAAAACCAATTAAAATGTCTACAAAGAATGGCATGCTTAGCCACCACAGGCTGCATGTCCACAACGCCTACAGCCACCCTTGAAACGATGCTGGACCTCCGACCACTCCATTTATTCATACAACAAGGGGCAGCCATTACAGCCATTAGATTGAATAAACTCTCCCTATGGACACACGACACGAGGGTGCCGCACACCAACGCGGTGGAAGAGGCCAAAAACGACCAACCAGTCCTAATGGCCCCTTGCGACATTATACCAAAACAATACGTCTTTGATAAACGGTACAGAATAGAACTTAAGGAAAAGGGAACAGATTCATCCTGCACAAAGGAGGTTAGGATATACACGGACGGATCTAAAATGAAAACAGGGACAGGTGCCGGCACCTACTCCGCTGACTTAAATATTAACATATCAACAGCACTGGGCATGCACATCACAATTTTCCAAGCGGAATGCGTTGGTATAATCCAGGCCGCAGACGTGGTGGCTGCAAGAAAGATAGAGAATCAAGGCATTCGAATCCTAACGGACAGCACTGCAGTACTACACGCTCTATGCAGCAACACAAAAAAATCAGGACTAGTCCTAGAGTGCCACAAGAAATTGGAGGGTATATGTGAGACAAACGAGATTACACTCCAATGGATCAAAGGACACAGCGGTTCCCTAGGCAACGACGCGGCCGATGAACTGGCCAGAAGGGGAGCCGAAATAGAGACCTATAGGGTGGAACCCGTAATACCAATATCGGCAAACCAGCAAAGATTCTGACTGAGACATAGAGCAAGGAAACTACACGCCAAAATGTGGGCGAAGACGAAGGAATGTCGTCAATTGAGAGAGGCAATGCCGTCTCTAGACAAACGGCTTTCTAAAAAACTGCTGCGCTTAAATAGGGCGGACCTACGGTTTGTAGTAGGGACCATAACAGGACACAGTAATCTTAACAAACATTTGTATGATACAGGTTTAACGGACAGTCCATTATGCCGAGCGTGCATGAGGACTGACGAAACACCGGCCCACGGGCGCAACACCTGGGAACACCAAGCACACTCCGAGAGGCCTGCAGCAGACCCGGCAGCCTGGCCGCTTTTTGGAAGGAGCTTGGATGGTTGGAGTAGGGCAGTGGATACACAAACCACACGATCACGCAAAAAGGCCCAACTACAAGGCGGGCCCCGCACCTGCCGCGATGCCTCTCGCTTCACCCCCTCAAATACCTATTCGGTTGTTTCTTACCGCGCCTTAACACCCTATACATGCAAAATAGAAACGAAGGTGGCTCCAGTAGGAAGGGTTTTCAGCAACCACCCCCTAATAATAATTATATTTCAACGCTTCATTCTTCAGATATAAGGTCACGTTGTAGTCATTTTAACTTACAGGGAAATACTCCGCCCGCACGTTTAATAATTTTGAATTATTTACTCTGGTATGGTTTGGTATGGTAACATTTTCCCCTTCCCTACTGTGTTAACATCCCGACACTCGTTCGTTCGACTCGTCATTATTTTTTCGTGCGGGGCAACGAAAGCACTTCGAGTCATCAAATAATACATTTCGGTATACCTACCTTCATTTAATTATAAAAATGTCGAAACGAAGTTCGAGTGATAAAATTGAACACTACCAGGAAAAAATTCGTATACTGCAGAATAAACAAATGAGAAAAGAACAACGTCGTCGGCGTGTGGTTATTTTTTCGGACTCATCGGATACTGAAGAAAAATCAGGTAAGCTGTTTTATTACAATAAGTGAAGTGACATACACAGTCGTTATTACTTTTATCCCGGGGGCTGGCCGTGAGTCAGCACGAAGGAAATTTTGAGCCGGGGGGTTGGCCGTGAGTCAACACGAAGGTAATTAATCATCATCTGACGGTAGACCGAGAGTCAACCTGAAGATGTAATAGTCTTGATTTTTATCGACTAAAATTATTTTATTGTCTTTCAGACAACGAAATTCAAAGTAATGACGACCAGCCAGTCAGTAACGAAATACCGCCACATACAGTGGCATCTCAGCCAGAAGATGTGCCTGCAGGACTGACGCTGGCAATGGAGTTGCACGATCCTGATCATGAACAGCCTCCTCCGTCTTTAGACATGGTCCAACCGGCGGCGGACGAATTGGAAACAAAAATAGACTCCGAATTCCTGTCCGCGTTGGGTGATACCGCCGAGGAAAAATCCAATTACGGCGATAAAATACATCAAGACCTGGCGCAGAGGTGGTTATCTCTCCTACGTCGCGGTATGTCTTAAGAGCAACAAGAACGCCTTCTTCAAGAATATACCATACCTGATAACTGTAAATTACTCAGATCCCCATCATTGAATACCGAAATTTCGGTAGTTAGCACAGATACTACAAGAGCCCGTGACAAAAAATTGGAAAACATCCAACAACAGTTGGGATTAGGTATTACCGCCATAAGTCGGGCTATGGGTTTCTTAATATCTGGAGATGACAAACAAAGCAAGATCCGGGCTATAAAAATGCTTTCTGATGCGTGTCGCATTTTATCGGACCTACACCATACCGAAACTCAGTCTAGGATCAAATTGATCACGCCAACCTTGGACAAGACATTCCTTAACATGACACACGACATGGAAAGAGACGAATTTCTTTTTGGAGAGAAACTATACGAAAAAATTAAGGCTTCAAAGACGATTGAAAAACAGGGATTACAAATCAAAAAACTCGTTGTTTCGGTACAAAAATCATCAATACCATCCACATCGCAAACATCAAACCGGCCTCACTACCAGGGAAACTGGACAGGCCCCTCCCGGTACCGTCAGCCGTCAAACAGGGGGGGGGGGGGGAGGAGGTGCTCAGAAGAACCCACCAACATCGAGCGGCTACAAGAAAACCAACATGCAGACGAGGTCTTCAACTCAAACCCAACCGCGTGCTGGTCGACGTCAGTAAGCGAGGTAGGACACGCAGGTAGATTGCAACCTTTCTATGAATGCTGGCTTAAAGTCACTAATAATTCTCTAATACTGAGCTGGATAAGGAATGGTTTTCCGATACCTTTTGCTAAACAAGTTACGCAACTAAACATTCCTACCAATACGTTTTCTTTAAAAGAAAGATATAAAATTACAGAAGCTATCCAAACATTAGTAGATTTAGGAGCAATTGTTCAATGTAAACCACGTGACGATCAGTATCTTTCAAAGATATTTCTGATTCCGAAGTCCAACGGGGGTAAGAGGTTTATTTTAAACCTCAAGTCTTTAAACAAATTTATCTCTAAAACTCATTTCAAGATGGAGGACTACAGGACGGCCGCCAAACTTATACCTAAAGGTGGCTATACTGCTACAATAGACCTAAAAGAAGCCTATTTATTGCTACCGATATTAGAATCAGACAAAAAATACCTTAGATTCGAGTTCGAAAACATTAATGGCGAGAAAATTACTTATGAGTTCCAAGCTTTGCCCTATGGCCTTTCTGTAGCCCCCGTACATTTACAAAATTGATGAAGGAAGTTATTACCTACCTACGGGCACGTGGTCATACCTCAGTAATCTACTTGGATGATATCCTCTGTATTGGAAATAATTACCATTCTTGTATGCTAAACGTATCGGAAACTCTGCGGATTCTGCAATGTTTAGGTTTCATAGTAAATTTCAAAAAAAGTTCCTTAATACCTAACACTACGTCTCGATTTCTTGGATTCGTATACAATTCTATAGATACGTCTATTTCATTGCCTGCTGATAAGCAGAAAAATATATCACAACTATTACAAAAATTTATGTTATTACCTACATGTTCCATTAGGGACTTTGCGCATTTGATAGGTACTTTGGTAGCTGCTTGTCCTGCCACCCGCTATGGCTGGCTTTACACAAAATATATGGAACGAATAAAATTTTTAGAATTAAAAGAGCATGGCTGTTTTGATGCTAAAATAAATCTACCGATAGATATCTTACAAGACTTGAAATGGTGGAGCCATAATTTAATCTCTTCTCACAATTTTATGGGTGCTGTAAACTTTGACGTAGAAATTTTTACTGACGCCTCCAGGGTAGGAAAGGTCTATGGCTGTTTGCTTCTTATATTAACACAAAAGATAATAGGGAAGCTGACGAAGAGTCCCGAAGAGCTAATCCTGACATAGAATGGAATCTGTCAAACGAAGCTTTCCAAGATATAGTCCGAGTTCTTGGGATTCCGGACATTGACCTTTTTGCTTCTCGCACCAATGCTAAGTGTAAAACTTATGTATCTTGGAAGCAAGACCCTGACGCTGTTGCAATAGACGCTTTCACACTGAACTGGAAACAATGGTTCTTTTACGCATTTCCGCCATTTTCTTTAATACTGAGGTGTTTGCAGAAAATTGTTCACAACAAAGCCGTCGGGATCTTGGTTTTTCCTTATTGGCCCTCTCAACCCTGGTTCCCTCTCCTAAAGAGCATGCTAATGTCTGACATAATTTTCTTAGAGCCTTCTTACGCTTTGTCTCGTTTATGTTCCAGAACTCGCCAGCAGTTCTTCAACCAGAATACCCAGGCTGTAGCGAAGCTCTCTGGTTCGCATTCTCTAGAAGAGGTTCCCCAGAGGCTGCTTTAAATTTGATATTAGCGTCCCTATCTACAAATACAATAGCTCAATACAATGTTACTTATAAAACCTGGTGGACATTTTGTAAAAATAACAATCTCACTCTTTACGAATTTACTTCAAATTCAGTATTATTATTCCTAACAGAACAATTTAATAAAGGTGCAGCTTATGGCACAATGAATAGCCATCGTTCAGCAGGGGGTGAAGTGAGTGCTGAAGAAAAAATAAAACGACTTTTAAAGGGTTGTTACCGACTGAGACCAACTGTACCTAAATACGTCAGAACATGGGACCCAAAACTAGTATTGGATTTTATTTCAAATTGGTTCCCCAATAATAGTCTCTCTATGGAAAAAATCACAAAAAAATTGGTGGTGCTGCTCACTTTATGTACGGAGCATAGAGTGCCAACACTTTCCCTCATCAAAGTGAGTAACATTAGCAAAAGTCCTACTGGCCTTAAGATTATTATTTCCGATGTGATTAAAACTTCTGCTCCTGGGCGCGAGTAACCAATTTTGTTTTTGCCTTATTTTGATCAAAATAAAAATATTTGTCCAGCTACGACCCTTGAAGATTATTTGAAGTTAACTCAAAATTACAAACTGCGGGTTCAGAAAACCTTAGCCGAAAGCGGAGTTGGTGTATCTGTGTTCAGTGCACACAGTACGAGACACGCATCCACATCGGCTGCCAGATCCGCCGGAGTCTCTATAGAAGTAATCCGCAGGACAGCTGGCTGGACAAATGCATCAGAAACTTTTGCAAAATTTTATCAACGACCTATCATCGACGAGAGTAATTTTGCGAAAACGGTGTTTTTCAAATAGTAATATAAGTAGATATGAAAGTTATAACCTGTAATTACTTAAGTTAACCCTTGATCCGCCCCGGACCGATTTTGCAGCTAACACCGCCGCGTCCTTGGGTCTAGATTATTTCTAGACCTGTAGGTCATACACCTCGATAGACCGTTATTTCGATATGAAGATTATAATTATATATCATCATACGCACGTCATTGAAACGAGCATAGAAAATCCTATCAAATTAGCATTGTCATATGTGAAAAAATACGTACGTTATCTGCAATGCTCGTATAATTTCACTGTTTCCATTTTTTTGCTGCAAAACCATCATGTCGTCAACACATTTTATTATCACAAAACTTTCACTGTTGTGCATTTATCACTTTCCACATCACAACAATATAATACGATAACGTAGTTCACCATTAGATAACATTTCACTAGCACTTGACCTCAGAAAACTAATTATCAACACCAAAAAACTTATACCTATACAAACTCGTGGGTGATTCGCGCCGAAACTGGAATTTTGCCGACGGGTGCGTTGCGAAGTAGTTGGGCGACGCGCTGACGTCACAACCGCGAGCCGTTGGCTATCGATAGTGCTTGACAAAACCAAAATAATGTCGATAAACGATTTACAATATTGTTTGCAGATAAATACTTCGTTATTCATTTCCTGTATTGTTGTTGATAATAATTATCGAGTATGTCGCATAAAGGGCGAATACGGTAGATTTCTACCGTTACGCGTTTTACCGTACTACTACGGTAGATATCTGGTCATGCGCATTTGACCGGTGTCGATAATATATATTTTACATCGACAATAGAATGTAAGTATTTATTATATTATGCTAGTTCTAGATAGCATTGTGTAGAATGTTGTAGAATCTTATATTTATTATTGAATTCAAAATATTTTTTTTATACAACTGAGGTGGCAAACAAGCACACGGCCCACCTGATGGAAAGTGGAATTTTGTAGAATATTTTATTTATTTATCGAAACTGAACTTATTTGTATACAACTAAGATGGCAGACAAGCACACGGCCCACCTGATGGAAATTGAAATATTGTAGAATATTTTATTTATTTATCAAAATTGAATTCAAAATAATCTTCTTTTTTTTTATCCAACTGAGGTAGCAGACATGCACACGGCCCACCTGATGGAAAGTGGTTACCGTGACGTATGGACGTGTGCAACACCAGGGGAGTCACACTTGTACTGCCGATCCTGTAAACACAGATATTTTCTGTACCGTCAGTGTAGAAGACAAAGACGGAATAGCCTTTGGTCTTCCCATCGACAGCACAAAACTCTCCAGTGAACTCTGGCTACCCTATTTACCGCCAGGTATTATGCGTTAGGTTACTAGGCCGCGGTATTATGTAGGGCGGAGGTACTTTTCCAGTTGGACTGCTCAATTGGACGGAAATACCGTCGTGTAGATCCCTAATTATACATTCTGAGTTTTAAGTTGCTGTTGACAGTGACCCTTCCCAAGCCAGAATAGACCGCTGGAGAGCAAAGGGCTCGCTACCGACCACTTTCATCCCGCTCTCTGAGAATCTCCCGCCTGGACATGATCTGCCATAGATGGGAGTTCTCGAACAAACTTCACACACAGGTCCGATCGCCACGATAGAAGGAGAATAAATATTCTACGACATACACAACGCTATCTAGAACCAAAGTAAGCTTACTTTAACTACCGTGTATGATATCTATTATTTGGATAAATATACTTAGATATATAGCTCGCACGATAGACCGCGTCATCTTTCTTTGACTTACGCATACGATGCGATTCGATCGGCACGCGATACGATCGATGCCTACCGAGCGGGTGGAGTGAGCACGCCACCGCACCCCGCACCCTACCCAGTGGCGGCCTCTACCGCGCTCTCTGGGCAGCGCAGTGCGCCCGGGCAGTCGGTGTGTGCTGTCTGTCGTGCGCTATCCGAACACACGTACACATAACACGCGCGACTGCGTGCCGACGATTACGTAACTAGGTACTGACTCTTTGTTTCCTCATGTTATATGTTCTTAAGTGAACGGGAATCGAACCAGCTCCCTCTGCAGAATGCTCTACCGCTACACCACAGAGGCTGTCGAATTATAATATAATAATTATACGATTATATGAATAATAGGAATGTAAACAAATATATAAATACTAACATATCTATATTTAATTATATAGATATGTTAATAAAATTATTAAGGATCATAGAACTTGAATACTTCTATAATAATAAACTTACCTATACCCTGACCCATTTAACCACTTGCACCCACAAAACCTATAAATACTGACCTATATGACGTAGACGAAACCATAGTTAGACATTTAGGTATAATGAAATAAAACACGATTAATAATCAAGATTTTTTATTATTATATTATACAACTTTGAACATAACTTTTCACAGTACAGACTGTACTAGCTGTTACCCGCAGCTCCGCTTATGTCCTTTCTTAAGGTCTAATCTATGTCTGTACCAAATTAAAATAACAAAACGTATCTGACAGACGGACAGACAAAGATACTTTCGCGTAAATAATATTAGTATGGATTCCGTACATTTATTAGTAACAATAAAGATTATTCTATTAGTTAAGTACGTTTGTGTCTCTCGTAGACATTTTATATGTTGGTTTATAGGTGTTATGAACTGATGAAGCTTACTCGTACTTTCTGTGAGCCTAGCACTTAATGAAAAAAGCATTAGAATCATAGAAATACTTATTGCGTGATGATCAGTGATCATGACCCAACCGGCATAAAATTACTTAGTGTTATTGCAGACTATGTGCAGATCTGTTCGGTAGTTTTGCGTGAAAGAGTAATAAACATTCATACATCCATCTATCATAAACATATACATTTTTTCATCATCAACCTGACTAGACTCCGGCAACACTTAGTGGGCTTTTTATCTATTTACAAACATGTTTACTTAGTCTAAATACAATTATTTTTTTAAGTAGCATAGTTGAGCAAACAGTTCATTTCCAAATTTGTCGTCTAAATAATATAGAATTTTATAATAACCATTTTGACAATATGACAATATTTATGTAACAAGCTGTGTAATAATTTTATTCTTGTATTTAGAATGTCACAAACAAAATACACATGAACTGACTAAGCAGTATTCCAAAAATGGAATATCCGAGTATAAAATATGGTAATAATTTATTGTACATGAAACTAGGTGGTAAACAGAAAACTAGGTACTGTTTTGAGCTGTACATTTCATTCCTGTCCATTCGAAAGTCCATCTGAAAACTTTAGCATGGGCAAGAATGTACTGTGCAGCTGAGAAGAGAACAGAACAACAATATTGAAGAGGCATAAATGATTTAATTGACATTTAGGACACAGTGATTTAGGTTTCGCCGCTATGTTACATATTTTCATCATCAGTTATCCATCACATTTTATGGTCAATAAACATTCTCACTCAGCACGTCTCTTGCGCCCACGGGCTTCTGGTAGTGCCAGGACCTCCTCTGTATGCCACACCTTCCAGCAAGCCCCGTGGCACAAGAAGACGTTGCACACCTCGCAGCTGAGATGTGATTGTTTATTAACGTTCCTTGCATAACAAACACGACATCGCCTTCTATTCTTTGCCCCGGGATTAAACATCGGGGTATGGAAAACATTCCGCTTCAGCCTCATGAGTTCCCCTTCTGCAACTTCCTGAACCAATTCTTGAGATTTGAGATGCCTCTCAATACTTGATTCAGCAAGCGCATAGCGGAACTCACGGTGCGTCATGGTCAGACGGTCGCGACGTTCCCGGGAGCAATTGTACATGATCAGACTATTCAGAATACTTACATTCATCAACCTTTTAAAAACTTTCATGTACCATTTCACTCCTCTTTTGCGCTCTAACAAATACATGGCGAGTTTTTGATCTTTCAGATCAACTCCTCGCATGTATGAGTTATAATCCCTTACACACACAGGTTTCACACAACTTTTACCAGCCCTCGATCCAACGAAAGTATCCACATTGTGAAAGGTGGATATTATATTCACCATTTTGGAGTCCTTTCACGACACGATTGAAATATCTCCACAATGGCGAGCTATAATAGTCCCCTTCGTCACATTTGCGGGTACTTTAGCTATTTCATTGGGCACATAACGGCGATTTGTACGAAGGGTCCCAAAGCAATCAAAGCCTAGCGTCTTGAGGTATCGAGCCAACGATGGACAATTATAAAAATTATCCATCGTCACACAATGACCTCGACGTTCTAAGCCTTGTAAAAGCTCTAGGACTGTCTTCGTACTTTTTAAACCTAGATCAGCACTGATTTGCGTATCGCTTAAGACCTCATCTGATTTGCCAGTGTAGATTTGGAATCGAGCCATATAGCCAGTCTGCGCTTCGCAGAGCTCATATGACTTGATCCCAAATCTCGCAGCCTTTGACCTTATCGTCTGGGCCCAGGAAAGACGACCTTTGAATAAGGTCAAAGACTCGTCAATGGAAATATGAGGCCTTAATTGATACAACGAATCAAATTTGTATCCTAAATGTTCAATTAAGGGGGCCAGTTTCGCAAGTCTCCGGGACAACACTTTTGTTGAACCTATTGCTCCACTCTGATGCATATTCTGACTTGTGTCAGAATTGTCAACAAAGTGGAGAAATTTGTTCAACAAAATAAAACGATTGTAGGACATAAGGCTCCTAAAGGCTGGCATCCCTAGGTAGCCTTTTTTCCAATATTCGTCCAGTGATGTCCGCGGATCGATGGCCATGAGTTGGTACATGGCAAAGAGAACCATCACCTCATCTGCATCAGTGGGCTTCCACCTATGCAGACGCGATGATCGTGTCAAGATTACCTTCACTTTCCACTCCTCGATCGTCTGTTGGGCATATCGATTCGTTTCGCTGACGATATGATTTATGATGTCTATGTCCCAGATGTCGACATAGGCATCATAAGCCGAATCGTAGTCTTTGAGTGGTCCAGGTGTAGGTCCTGAAAATTGTTCAGGAACACCTCTGAACGACTCAAAGTCTTCGCGCCATGCGAAATTTGGCGACGTACCCAAAAGTCGATCGGCTTCTTCATCTATCCCTCTAGCAATATTTGCTATAATGTTCCTTACCGGGGCCTCCAGCTCGGCGTCATCCGGGATATCCCTCCCAGTTCCAGTGGCAAGAGTTTGGACAGTTGACTCGTACTCGTCGTCCCAGTTACTATCTAAGTCACTGCCGTCACTCTCGCCAATGGTTTCTCTATTTGGTTCACAATCGAGAGTGACGACAGTGGACGTACTGGCCTTTGCCACTGAAGGTTGAGAGGGACACCGGAATTCTGGAAGCCAACGCCTAATATGGTCGGGGTTCTGCTCCAACAACTCTTCAATGTCAGAGTCAGGGATGTCCATCGCTCCATCACGTTAGGTTCACTATAAAAATTGCGTTGTAAATATTCATCAAAATGCTTCTGGAAGGATTTGAGAGCTAGAAATATAAACGTAAACAACTCACCGAAGCAGCTCGGTTGCTCTGCGTAGACTGCCACCAGGGGTTTTTTCGAGGAGGACATCCAACCCTGTTGAATTAACAGAGCCCCCTGGTGTGCAGTCCACCGCCATTGCTCGGATCTTGCTACAAAAGAAAATTAAATATAACTAAATCTTTTCATCAAATTATACCTGTGCAAAATTAATAAAAACATATTATGAACAGACTTACCGTGGAGGTGAGACCGACACCTCAGGGTCTCGATCCTCACCATCAGCTACAAGTCCGAGCAAGAGGGCCCGCCGAGCTGCTGTGTGCTGGTTG
Source organism: Eilema caniola (assembly GCA_949126895.1). Taxonomy (NCBI): domain Eukaryota; kingdom Metazoa; phylum Arthropoda; class Insecta; order Lepidoptera; family Erebidae; genus Eilema; species Eilema caniola. The sequence continues at coordinate 32,673 of CASBPR010000003.1, forward strand.
GTGGATGCACGATCAGGTCTAGGAGTGGCCGAGCGCGATAGACTCCCTGAGCTGGTAGACCGAAGTCTATTGAGGCTGAAAGATAATGATAATTTTAATGTAACTAATTCCCTGTTTTGAAATCCGATAAAGAGTATTTTTTGCATAATAATTGTAAGGTAATTATTATAATGACCGTTTAGCATAATACGTCACGTGAACCGAGTGACTGTGGGACTCCACACTAAATCGTTAAAAGAAATGACTGACGTGTAGCGAGCTTGTTTACTACTTTATTAGAGGCAAAAATAATTATTAAAACCAGATAGCACAGCCAATAATCGCCTATCTAAATCGGTTCACACTAGGTAAAAACAAAATTAGTTACTAAATTATTTTTAGAAGTTTTTTGCTACCTTATTAGTAAACATAAAACTTTCTTCTGGATTGTAATGCTATCAAAATACAATTTTAAAATATCATACATTTTTATCAAACGAACTGTTTTATCACCCTATTGATAAACATAAAACTGTCTTCTCTATTGCAATCATAATAAAATTTAAAAATCATATTTTTTATCAAACGTACCGCAAACAATTTTACCATCTTATTACTAAACAAAACTATCTCCTCTATTGAAATCAAAATACTATTTAAAAATCATTATTTTTTTATCAAACGTGCCGCAAACTGTTTTGCCACCTTATTACTAAACATACAACTTTCACCTGTATTGCAATCAAAATACAATTTATAAAAATCTTATTTTTTTAATCAAATGTATCGTATATATGTATATTTGCCACCTTTTTGCATACATAAAATTCTATCGATATCGACATTCGATGGTCAAGCGTCCAGCGCCTAGTGCATAGTGCATTAGACAGGACCTGACGTCATGATGACGTATGGATTTCATTGATAAATTCATGGCGGCTGCTAAATGCACTTTGTAGGTATATTTTGGATTACAAATATAACGTAAATATGTTATAAGATATTGGACTCCAATTATAGATATTTGTTTGGAAATAAATACTGTAACAACTTATATGTCTAAAATAAGTAATAAATATTAATTTGAGACAAAATATCAACAAGTATATCAGACACACTAGGTATGAAATTATAACTTCAAAAGTTTGAAAAGTTTTTCACTAACTCATTTCTTGTATTATGCATAAAATACACCTTACACATATACTACAGTTATTTGTCAGTATATATAATAAATAATTTCATGAAATACTTACCTAGTACTTCTGCAATACATATTTGCAAGCGGCAAAGTTACAGCGACTGTGTTTTGAAAACGGCGCCAACAAATGAATTCGCGCTCAGGATAGATTTAATTTTTTTTTTGTTGCCAACAGTGGTGTATTGACATTCAAAACCATAGAAATCCACAGATTATTTATTCAACTAATAGGTAATAGTCGATTATTGAGCAAAGACACATAGACTGTAAAAAAAATCATGTCCAATCAACGCGAAGAAAAAATGGTGCAGCGTTTGAACCATGGACGCGCGAGGTAGTGCGTAAGTATGGTGCATACGTTGCACCACGGACGTTTCACGGGTCAAATGTTATACACATAAGTAAGTTGTACTAAAAGTCTGATTGTCAATAAAAATATTGTTGATTGAACAATGTTGATATTACTATACATACAAAAATACAAAACTTTAAGCTCTAAACATCTACAACGTGACCTTATATCTGAAGAATGAAGCGTTGAAATATAATAAATGATTAAACGAACTTCAAAGCGAAGTTCGATCACTAATATATGAATACGCTTCATTCGAAAATATAAAGACCCTCCAGCCCAGTACCCTCGTAAAGTTTTGTTATTATTAATCTCTAAAGCATGACGAGTCGAACGAACGAGTGTCGGGATGTTAACACAGTAGGGAAGGGGAAAATATTACCATACCAAACAATACCAGAGTAAATAATTCAAAATTATTAAACGTGCGGAGTATTGCCCTGTAAGTTAAAATGACTACAACGTGACCTTATATCTTTGAATGAAGCGTATTCATATAATAGTGATCGAACTTCGCTTTGAAGTTCGTTTGATCATCTATAATAATTTTAAATTGCCTTTAGATAATTTTATACCGAAATTGATATCTTTTAATTCACAGTTTAGACAACCGAATTTTAACATACCTGGTCCCTCGAGGCCATTTACTATACAAGATTGGCAACCTAATCAACCTAATGCACAGTTGCAACAGCCTCGCGGATTTACTAGAACCCAGCAAATGATGCGTGCGCGTCCTCAAAACTACAACCCGCAAAGCAACGTATTCAGATTACCTAACAAGCCACAGCAACAAGCTCCAATTCAATCTAGCAGTAATTTACCGCGACCTATGAGTGGCGTAAGTCATTTCGTACCGAGACCACTACCGCCTAGTCTAGGACATGATTGGCGTAGATTCGGTAATCCACCTCCCAGTAACTATTTTAGAACACGTGACGCTAATTTCAACGAGTATAACGATTTAAACGATTATTATAACTATGATTATAATTATTATAGTGATTACCAATACGATTACCAACAATATCCCGATAATTACTTTCATTACGAGCAGCATGAGGAACCAGCAACTGTCGTCCAGGAATCTACGACTGATCCATTTTTAGACAGAATCCAAGCAAAAAGAGCTAACATAGAGCCAAACTTTCAAATACAGAGACAGCTAGGATACATTCAGATTTATAATCCACCACTTAAATTTCTAATTGATACAGGGGCTAATTTATCTACAATCAGCCCTGAAGTTGTCGAAAGATATTACAATGGTATACCATTAAATTATAACCCGATTGATATAATACTAAGAATTGCGATTATTCTATCAATTTACCCTGTTTCCAAGGATATGGGATTAACGAAAATTTAAATTTTTCCATGTACAAATTTCATAAGACTTTCGATGGCTTAATAGGTTTAGATATTCTAGACTCTTGGAATTCCAATATTGATTTAAAAATAAATTGTTAAAAATTCAGAATGCCCATATACCAATCCATAAGTACGACTCTAGAAATGCGAATCTGTTTAAGGAAATCATACCTGCCAAGTCTTCTAAATTAGTTAGATTACCAATCAATACACCAGACGGTGAAGTGTCGGTAGAAAAACAAACTACGTGTAGTTGTATAATTTCAGACTGTTTAAAGGCCGTTGCTAACAATCGTGGTTGGGTGGAAATTATTAACCCTACTCGTAATGATATTATATTTTCTTTAAATAGTCCCATCAAAGCTAAAATGTTTAATGCCAACAAGAAATGTGCTGAAATTTTGACTTAAATTAATTACCCTATTTTTTTATTTTAGAATTCGAAAATATAGAGCAAACTAAGAAACTAATTTGAATATTTTTGTTATATTCATCGTATTTTTTTTTAAATTAAATATTTCAAAATTTATATCGTCCAATCACGCTGACGTCATCGATGGCTTGAAATCGGTATGCCTCTGCCTCAATCGATAGTTAAAAATGTGCCAACTCTGATAGCTGATTGACACTGACAATAACGTCAATTATCGCTTATCGCGCCATATTACTTCCCTCATTTATCACCCCATTGTAAACTTTTATTTTGATCGTAACTAATAAATAAAACTTACACACACAAACTTCAAGAACTATTAACCAAACAATCGCCATGTGTGATACTTTTGTCAAAGCTGACTCACGGAATCTGCCGAAAGTTGATAATGTGTATATATGATATTAGAATATGTGGCTGCTAGTAGCCAGCATAACTTGGCTGAAATAAGAGGAGCCAAAATTTTAATGTAAGTTTATTCCTTTCTTTGGTATCCACCCATACTTCTACACTATTGACTTATTTTGTAAGAAAATGTGATTTTATACTTTCTAATGACAAATGTTTTTTAATGTTTTAGGTCATCTCGAGATTCATATATTAATACTGCTGTGGGGTACGTCAAAGTGCACCGAACTGGAAGCGATTGTACAGTTACTGCCAAAACAGTTCCTGAGCATAGAATAAGCATAAAATTGTACACAGTCACATGCAAAATTGACGAACAAACTAATACCATTACTCATGCGGCTTGTGAAGACTGTGCAGCATGAGTAATTTATACGACCTAAAAAAGGCATATCACCATACATCACTGAGTTTCTTAGAAAAGTAACCAAAAGGCTTCCAGTGTGTACCTAACTTTATTTGTAACACGCCACCTACACAATCATTCGAGGCGTTGGTCATAATTGCCATTTCAGCATTCTCGACCGGATAACATAACAAAGCAGCGTAGTAAGTTAAGTTAAGTTGTAAGTTAAGTTGGCCTTACATTTTACGAAAGCTGCATCCGCTAAATATTGCGGGAAAAAAGAGGGTCGTGGCGGACGCGGTCACAGGCGCCGCCAAAGCGCTGGAAGAGCTCCTCGAAAGGAGCGTCTCCAGCGAGGAGGGGAAACTCCGGGCTCGTGTTGCGAGCCTGGAGACGGAGCTTGCTGACTCCCGCAAGCAGCAACAACTGATGCGGGAGGAGATCGGCAAGCTGACGCAGCTGGTCCAGGGGGCCGGAGAGGCTCGGGGTGTGAAAACCCCCGCTCCCCGTGCACCACCTAAGGTGACACCCACAATGGTCCAGCTGCTGGAGGCCATCGAGCGACGCATCGGCGTCCTCGAGGACTGGGCATACCACCCGCCGCTGGCGGCACCCGTCGTCGCGCCATGCGCGGCGACGGCTGCATCCAGTGGAGCTACTGGTCCCAAACCGAGGGCCTCTGCCCCCAAGAAGACGGCACCTGGGGGAAGTGGAAACCCCGCCTCCACAGGCACAGCCAATGCTCCCGCTGCATCCCACAACCCCTCCAGAGAGGGGGTGTGGGAGGTGGTGGGAGCGAAAAAGAAGGCGAACAAGGCCGCCAAAAAGGCGGTGTAGGCCGCCAAGAAGCCAGCAAAAGCCGCCGCAAAAGCGGCAAAGGCTTCCGCGGCGAAGGCGCCAAAGAGGCTCCGCGCTCCCCGTTCCACTGCCGTTGTCATCACAGTGACGGTGGAAGGCAAGGCGAGGGTCGTGGGGTACGCCGAGGTCCTGAGGCAGGCGACAGCCTCAGTAGACCTTAAGGCCCTCAAAATAGAGGGAGGTCTCCGGTACAAGGTGACGCGCACCGGAGCACGCCTCTTCGAGGTCTCTGGCGCCACCAGCGGCCCCAAAGCAGATGCCCTAGCGGCAAAGCTAAGGGAGTCGCTGGACACTGGTGACGTCCGCGTTACCAGACCCAAAAAATGCGCGGGTCTGCGCATTTCGGGCCTGGATGACGCGGCCACGACGGAGGAGATAATCTCCGCCGTCGCGGAGGCGAGCGGCCGCCCTCGTGATCAGGTGAGGTCAAGTGAAATCCGCTTTGGCCCCGCCGGTCACGGGTCGGCAGTCGTGAGCTGCCCTGTCGCAGTGGCCCAGAAAGTGGCGGACGGACGGAGCCTCTTTGTCGGGGGCTTCCTGAGGGCGCAGGCGCATCACCTGCAGCCCCGCGAAGCCAGGTGCTTTAGGTGCCTGGTCGTGGGCCATGTAGGAGTGCAGTGTACAGCGGAAGTCACTGTGGGAGACCGGTGCTTCCACTGTAGTCAGCCCGCTTACACGGCCACTGCCTGTGACGCTCCGCCACGCTGTTTTAAATGCGTGGCGGAGGGCAAGGAGGCCGACCACCGGGCCTGCAGTTAGGCCTGCGCTACCTCAAGGCCAAAGCTCCTTCCGTCCGCACGGGGGGGTGAGGGTGCACGTTCGCGGCAGGGTGCGGAAATGGACGTCCATTAATGGACACCCATACCCGCATCCTACAGGTGAACCTGAACCACTGCGCTGGTGCTCAGGACCTTCTGTACCAAAGCATCAGGCAGTGGTCCATCAACTTGGTGGTTGTCGCCGAGCCGTACTGGGTTCACCCGGGAAGCCCGGTGGATCTGGACGGCCTGGCGACTGTCTTTGGGGGGACTGGCGCGGACGACTCGCGCCTAGCGCTTATTTCTAGGGGCCCGGGTTGCGTCGCGGCGGAATATGAAGGTGTGGCTGTCGTGGCCGCTTACGTCTCACCGAGCCTCGACCAGCATCAGTTTGAGCTATGGCTCCCTGAGCTGAACGTCGTTCTCGCTGCATGCCGGCCTCGCCCCGTCCTGATCCTGGGAGACTTCAATGCCTGGTCACAGGCTTGGGGCTCACGGGAAACCAGAGACAGGGGGAGGATACTTCAGCACTGGGTCCCTACACGTGGCCTAGTCATTCTGAACAGGGGGAATGTCGCAACCTGGACGCGGCGGGGACTCAGCTCGGTCATAGACGTCTTGTTTGCAACCCCTGAGCTCGCCCACCGAGTCCAGGGATGGCGTGTCGTGTAGGAGGAGGAGACGTCGTCAGATCACCGATATACTCGGTTCGACGTTTCCCCCCCACCTAATCTGCCGCCAGCTATCGCGAATCCCCCGGAACCGCGTTGGGCACTCCATCGCCTGGATTCGGAGGCTCCCCTAGAGGCGGCCATTGTGCAGGCCTGGATCCCGATAGCGAACAGACCTGCCGATGTTGATGCCGAGGTAGAGTGGTTCGGGAGGGCCATGTCGCATATCTGCGATGCGGCGATGCCCAGGGCTAGGCCCAGACCAGCGAGGAGACTGTGGACGCCGGAAATCGCGCAGTTGCGCGTGGAGTGCGTTACCGCGCGCCGTCGGTACACCGCCGGAGACATCGCTGCCCAGACGATGCGGCAGCCCGAGAGACGGAGTTCTATGATGGGTACAGAGAGGCTAAGAGGCGGCAATCAAGCGGTCCAAAAAGTTGGGCCGCGAGGAGCTGATGGAGGCCCTGGAGCGGAACCCGTGGGGGCGCCCGTACCTTATGGCAAGGGGTAAATTACGCCATAAGGCGCCCCCACTGACCCAGAGCCTCCAGCCGGAGCAGCTGGAGGGGGTCCTGGACTCCTTGTTTCCATCAAAAGCGGGGGAACACATTCCTCCGCGCATGGCTCCGTCTCAGGTGCCTAACGCGGAAGGCAGCGAGAACGACGTGCCCGTAGTCACGGAGGGTGAGTTAGGAGCGGCTGTACTGCGGCTTAAATCCCGCAGAAACACCGCCCCTGGACCCAACGGCATTCCAGGCCGAGCGTGGGTCTTTATTACAATACTAGTTCTCACTAATTCACTTCTCAACCTATTCCCATTGTGTGAGTACCTACTCTACCCCCAACTTAGAACTTCTGTTCAACCAAAACTAGGTGTAACGTCACCTCATTTACATTTAAACGTGTGGTGTGTCATGAGCCTATCATGCATTGATGGTATTCCATCAACACTTCCTGCTCTGCTATGGGTGCAAGCTAGTTAGGCTTGACTTGGACTACCCTCATAACTGTGTGCTTGTTCCAGTCCACGAGCCGAAGCTCAGGGATGTGAACTGAAACCCTAACGAGATAATAGTTAGTGTATATATAAATAGATATGTAAGACTGAACTGCGAGCTCCGTAAGTTCTGATCCAGGCCCAATAGGACGGTTCCACTTCGACGGTACCTACCCATCACAGAACGAACAGTCACACACATTCAGGAAGCTTATCCGATCTCGTTTCCACAGGTAAAATCGGAATGCCGCCCGCTTCAAAGGTTATCGGCCCCTAGCTAATTCAGAGGAATATGGAGTCGTTGCCACCGTTAGGTATCCCTCCATAACCAGGCACATCGCCTTGGGTTTCCTACGGGAAAACTAGCTAAAACACCACAGCGCTACCCTCAACTTCTAACATAATAAAAGATAAATCGACAGCAATGACTTTACGAATGTACTGCCAGACTCAACAGCACAAGACAGTAATAATACGCATACATTTACACGTACTATCCCTGTCCAATGTAAGGTGTCTTCATTTTCGTAAAGGCCCTAAGTCCTACTCCGAACCCGGCCCAGACCCAATATTCGACGCGAGAATGACCTACCCCACACACTAATCGTAACAAATAAGTTAGAAACGGTCAAAGAATAATTAAATCTTAATCGCGCTCCCTTGTACGTAACACGCCCCAAAACACACAAAATCAAGATTTACAATTAATTTCAACAATCTATAATTTTTACAGAATTATAAACTTCTCGACGGTACATCGGAAAAACTCTAAACGGTTCGCGTTAAGCAAAGATAGCTAATAACTTGTTTATTTCACAACACCGGCACAATTTTATGTAATTCACAAAAGGAATTTAACACTATTTCTTTACAACGATAGAAATATATATAACTTACAAAGACAGTCCACCGAGCCGTACCCCGTGTTAACTACCTGGATCGAATGAATAACGAATAAAAAATGATCTTCGCCTCCCGAAAACCCACTTCCAAGGCTCCGGTCTCCCTTCCCCAGATTAACCTCGCCGTTTCTAGAACTATCCAACATCCTTCGTCCAATCGTGAACGAGTTCCGGCGGGCGCCTCAGGAAAAAATGTTTCTTTTATATAAATACTCCTTAATTTATACGATTAGAATAAGAATAATCCAAGATAATGTCTAACTAATTTTCCAGTTAATTATTCGTATTCTAATATTTAGAATCCGCGTCTAACGCAATAACACAGAACATGCAACCAATTGAGATTCCCGGTTCCATCAACCGCAGAATCAGTAGCAGTTGAAGTTAAATCTTATTTCAATTTTTAACGGATAATCTTACGTTATTTCGCTTCCAATAAGACATAAACATGGAATTTAATTTATTTATAATAAGGGAAATGGCTCATCCGCTGCGCCATCTGAAATCCCTTTTAAGTACTACACACATTTTTGAATTTCAATTTTAGCTTCATCTACCCATCTAATTGCGAACTACTTCCACTCAACAACTATAGTCCGTTACACAATCATAGCGAAATTTGAGTGAATACTATGCATGTATGTGTTATAACTTATCTCTTTAACCTATACTGTCGTATAAATTAAGTATATTTATTCACCATACAGATAACAGTATCTAAATGATCTTTTATCTCTGTGTTGGAATATAAAATGCAAAACTACCCTGTATAGTAGGTACCTACCGTTTTTGTTCATAATGCCAATCTGCATCACTATCATATGCACTAAAATGTACCTTTTGTCCTATATAATCATTATTCAAATTTTACTTTCGTCTCAGCATTTAACTCGATGTAAATTTATAGTAAATTAGTATTCATTTTTCCTCGCTTCTCGAGATTTCTGCCAAACATCAGCACCACTTATACAAATGCAACTTTAACTACATAACTTTTACTCTTTGTCTGCGTAAATGTTGCAAGCTTTTCATTTATTTTATTTATATTGAGGATGAAGATGAGGTTAAACGTGTTTGACATGACATGCTAAGATGTGCTCACATCGGCCAAACATCGGCGACTGCAACTACGAAAATCAACCAATCACAATCAGTTTTAAGGTTGAGCTGTAGGTTGAAACGAATCACAGTCGATTTTGAGGATGTCGTTGTCGAGTAGTTCCTACATCGTACGGCACATCTTAGAGCCTATGGCGCTAGTGTACAGTTAGAGAATACCAAATTCAAGCACACCCGCGGGTCATCGTTGTCGCATCGATGTGGCGTCGATGTTGAAGTTAGAGAATTGCACTGCTGCAAGTAATAGCTCTGTAGAGAACAATCTTAATATATTAGAGCCTATGGCGCTAGTGTACAGTTAGAGAATACCAAATTCAAGCACACCCGCGGGACATCGTTGTCGCATCGATGTGGCGTCGATGTTGAAGTTAGAGAATTACACTGCTGCAAGTAATAGCTCTGTAGAGAACAATCTTAATATATAAGATGTTTGTGTCCCACAAGTGCTGTGGTGTGGCCGAATAGATTCAAGAACTACATTCTATCACTAGGTCTTGAGATTTATGCAGTCTTGAGACACACCATTATCTCCTTCTAATGGCAATATATCCTCACAACATTGTGTACTTGATGGCACCTCAAAACACTGTCTTTTCTTCAGGTTGCAAAGTCAAAGTCAAAAATCATTTATTCTGTATAGACCATTAAAACGGTACTTACAAAACGTCAAGTTTAAAAAAAAATCTAGACTAGTTTAGCAAATGGACCACCGGTTCGAAATATTATAAATATTTATTTTTTATTATTTAATTTTATTAATTAATTTTATTAATTAAAAATAAAATATTGATACAGCGTTAACATCGTACCATGGATACGTATCGTCGACTCTTCGCTACGGTATTATATTCTGGGGTAACTCCTCCAATGTGGACTGTGTGTTTAGAGCACAAAAACGGGGCGTTAGAGCTATTTTCTGCCTAAAGCAAATAGAGTCGTGCAAACCACTTTTTAAAAAATTAAATCTTCTAACTTTACCATCTATATATATTTACGAAACAGCTCTTTTTGTAAAATGCAATCTACATTTGTTTGAGCATTGCACAAGACAGCGTCACATAGGCAAATTATGCATTAGACCCTCTAAAACTGCTTTACTTCATAAAAGTGTCTTCTGCATGGGTCCTAAAATATACAATAAGCTTCCAGTGAGCTTAAGAAATGAAACTCACTTAAATTTATTTAAAAAGAAATTACGTGCCATCCTGGTTGAAAGGACGTACTATTCGGTGAAGGAATACTTGGAGGAATCTGAAAGCATAGTATATAGAATGGAATAATTAATTAATTACATGTGTGACATAAGCTGTATTATTATTTGAAATTATTTGACATTAGATATTATTCTTGTATAACTTAATATTTCTACACCTATTATGGTAGAATATGTATGAACAATGTAATAACATTAAGACCTCGATGTACCATATTCGGAGAAATAAATTCATTCATTCATTCATTCATTCAAGAAACTCAGCGGGCATTTTTTTTTTGGTCTATTTACAAACATTTGCTTAGTCTACTTAGTCTAAATACAATAGTTTGCTTGAGTAGCATAGTTGAGCGAACAGCTCATTTCCAAGCTTGTTTTAATTTTTTTTGAATTGTGTCAATCTTTCTTCTCTAGCCTTTGCATTCCCGGAAATTGCTTGTATATTCCACGGAAAAACAGATGGTATAGCACCTTTCTTGAAGAACTTATGTTGGTGTTGAACTCTTAGAACAAGTGATTTTTAACATTTTAAATAGGCAGGTACGAAATATCGTCCACTATTACATGGGACAATACACCTCCGCAAATTAAAAAGATTTATAAATAAGCCGCTTACCTGTGTATTTACTTATTGTTTATTTTTGGGAGGGTTTGTATTGGTACCTATTTACATTCTTTTACATATGTACTAGTAATATAATTCAATAAAGACTTATCTACTACCCCGGAGTGGAAATAGGTGCGAGTGCATGTTTTTTTTTATTTTTTTTATTTATTACCATTTTCAAAAATACAATTTAAATACATAGAAAGCAAATCATAAGCCACTTGAGCTTGTCTGGGATGCTGTACCTGTTATGAAAATAAAAATATTCTATTGCAACAAAAGAGTATTCATAGAATAGCACAAGAGAGAAAGAGAGCGAACATGTAGTTTACATAAAGTAATACGCTCTAATGAGTAATGCGCTCTAAGTAACAATGGTATCAAAATATTATTCAGGGATCTCCACACCTTGACTATAAATATAATAACAGAAAATCAGACCCTCTGTAATACCTCACAGAGCGAACAACCTGAAACGGACAATATATGTTCACAGAAGGTTTTTCGGACAGAAATATCTGAATATAATGCATCAGAATATTGTGGGCTTAAGAAGTAAAGCTAATGAGCACTTTGTTCATTTACAGGTTTTGTCAGAAGCAAATACTGATATAGATATAATTTATTTAACAGAGCACAATATGATGTCGGGTTATTAGGACATCTGTATGATTTCAAACTATTGCTTGACAGCATATTGTAGTAGAAGGGATATTAGTAGAGGAGGATCATGCATTCTAGTTAAAATGGGGCATCTTTGTAAAAATACTCCCGACATCGTTAACTTTTCTGTATTATCCAGCTTCGAATGCTGTGCCATTGAACTGGTTGATTATAATATTATTGTTGTGTGTATTTATAGAACTCCATATCGTAGCAATCTGGATATATTCTTTGTTGGACTGAATAAAGTATTACCGTACATAAACAACAACAACAAACATCATATCGGCGGGGGACTTTAACATAGATATTCTAGAACAGAATAAAGTATCAGTCGAATTTGAGTGTACGCTCCTTAACTACAACCTAAAACTAATGTTGAGACAACCTACCAGGATTATTACCCAGACATGCATAGATAATTTTGCTCATAGCTTCCTCCGTGGATGCAAGTCAAGAATTATAGAATTCGGACTATCAGATCACACAGCACAAATAATACAATGTCGCGTTAAAAAAGTTTGTCTTATTAAACGGTGGAAACTTTGACGGAGGGACTACTGTTCGGATAACCTAAAAAAGTTTAAAGAGTGTGTGAGCCAATTGAGTTTCTCTGAAATATACACTACTGAAGATCCTAATTTGGCATTCACCACCTTCTATGATTTATTTAAATTTTTCTATGATCTTTGTTTCCCGTTCAAACTAATAACTATAAATGCGCATAGAAAACAAAAATGGGTTTCACGTGGAATAAAGGCATGTAGTAAAAAGAAACGGACACTATTATGGCAATATAGGAAGAAGCCTAATGAAATCAATAAAACTAAATTTAAGCAGTACTGTAGAAGATACAAAAAGATTATTAAACTAACCCAACGAGCACAGAATACCTACTCCATATTAACACAACAAAACAGCAATTAACAAAGCAAAAACTGCTTGGAAAATTATAAAAAGTGTAAAAGAAAATACTCCAATTGAATCAATAAATAGTATAATAATTAATAATGAAACGGTAACAGATCCTATTGATATATGCAAAGCCTTTAATAATTACTTTGTAGACAGAATAGTTCCAAATACATCTAAAAATAAATTGCCGATTACCTCATGTGTGTCCTCTAAACAAAAGTCTATGTTGTTGAAACCGTGCTCACCCCTTGATATTCTATACATCATCAGAAACTTAAAAAACACAAACAGTGTAGGTTATGACGGTATTTGTACTAAAGTTATAAAATATGTAGCAAGTGATATCTGTCACCACATTTGCCATAGTATTAACCTATGTGTAAGTATTGGGGTTTTCCCAGATAGACTTAAAACAGTAATTATAAAACCAATATTTAAAAAAGAAAATAGAGATAAATTAGAAAACTATAGACCTATAGCCTTGGTACCTATTTTTTCAAAGATATTTGAGAAATATATTTATAGAGAAATGAATGATTATCTTGAGAGTAATGATATTTTGGCAAAGGAACAGAAAGGCTTTAGGCATAGTAAGTCAATAAATATGGCTATATATGATTTTTTGGAAATTGTAATGCAGAATGTTGACAGTAAAATACCTATTTGTTCCATATTTATGGACATGACCCAAGCTTTTGATTACGTGAATCATGACACTCTACTACGTAAATTAAATATGTATGGCATTAGGGGAAATGTGTTGGCTCTAATTGAATCCTACATAACAAATCGTACTCAATATACTCAGATTGCTAAAATTAATGGTGTATCTAAAATAGAGGAAGACTTTCAGTCTGAAACACGCACAATACAGTATGGCGTGCCTTAGGGCAATGTACTGGGCCCTCTACTGTTCCTCCTTTATATCAATGACTTACCTAATGTAACCAATAGCCCAATGGCTCTCTTTGCAGATGATAGCACAATCACTATTAAATGTAATTGTAAGGATACCTATAAAAATGACATAAACAACGCATTAAGGTCTGTTCTGGACTTTCTAGATATCAATAATCTAAAAGCCAACATAGGAAAGACAATGGTCATGCACTTCAGTCAGCGTATTCCAATTATGGAAAACTTACAAATATACGCAAATGGCCAATTGTTAAAACAAGTAGAATATACAAAATTCCTAGGTGTAATAATAGACAACAAGATAACTTGGAAACAACATATAGAGCAACTGTGTAAGAGGGTCAGTAAATCTGTATACGTACTACATGAATTGTCGCAAATAATCCACATTGATGCACTTCTAACTGCATACCATGGCATGGTGGCGTCAGTTCTTCGGTTTGGAATCATTTTTTGGGGTTACTCCGTACATAAAGATAAAAATTTCAAAGTACAGAAACGCTGTGTGAGGGCAATGTTCTCTTTAAAAACAGTTGACAGTTGCTTGCCCTATTTCAAAAAATATAATATTTTGACACTGCCTTCCCTTTATATTTTCGAGGTTGCTCTATTCGTTAAACTCAATCTCAACTTATTTATTTTAGCGTCTGACGCTTCTGGCCGAATGCAAAGAGACAAAAGTCGATTATGCCTATGTAAGACAAACACTACTTTAATGCATAATAGTGTTTTCGCCATGGCTCCTAAAATAAAGAATCAACTGCCTAAAAGTATAAGTTTGTAAGTCAAATGTTACTACATTTAAACAGACTCTAAGAAAGCTATCGAATGAAAAATGCTATTATGATGTAAAGGACTTCCTCCAAGATAAATTGTAATTTATTAGCTCAAAATGATTAATTGCCATTATTGAATTCTTTCCATTACTTTCTATCTGAACTCGTGACATTTACTAATTTGATTATTAGCCTTAATTTATCTAGTTGACATTTACTTCATAATGACATTTTCTACCCTTAATCTTGGCGTTTTATTTTATTTTATTTTTATTGATTTTGACATTACATATTGATTTTGACATCGGCTTTCAACATTATTTAATTCTGACATTGTTAATTTCGACATGATTAATTTGGACATGATTAATTTTGATATTAATATTATGAATGCTATAATTATCATGTTGCATATGAATATTTGCACACCTCGAAGAGGTTGTAATACAGCGCACCTATGCAATAATAAATGTATCTTGTACCATCCCAATACCTGTATTATGCAAATAAATTACTTTGACTTTGAATACAATATAATACTATAACACTATAATACACACTATAACAATACAACATATAACAATATAATAAACAATATAACAATTTTATAATGTAACCATTAAAAACATTTCCTAACTACCCACAGATTTAGGCACTCATTCACAGGTACACAGCTGGTATCGGACATGAAATATGATACCTAAGCGGCAGCGCGATCGCTGCGCCGGGCACGGAACACTATGAACCGGTTTGTTTTGGGGCGGGGCCAGCGCATCTACAGGTTGTTTAAAAAAATTATATCTTAGTTAAAGACATTAGTATGCTGGATAGATTGTCTTAGATTAAGTGCCTTATTTGTCACTGTTTTTCCTTTTCTATACTTGTAATTGTTTCATGCCCATTAAAATTCGATCATCTAAAAATTTACTATCAAAATACTCGGGGATTGCGAACTAAAACTCACGGATTCTTTAGCCAGCTGTGTGGTTCCGACTATGATATTGTTATACTTACGGAAACTTGGCTAAATAATGATATACTGAGCACTGAGCTATTCGATGACAGATATAACGTTTACCGAAGAGATCGGGCAGACACAGGCTTTCATAGTACAAAAGATGGTGGGGGATCTTTAATTGCTGTAACAAAAAAACATTAAATCTGAACGTAGACGTAGCTGGGATAGCAGCTGTGAGGACATATGGGTTGTTTTGGACATCCCTACTGCTCAAACCAGGCATCGTGTAGCTCTTTGTGCAGTATATTTACCATCTCCATTAAGTAATACTATGTTGAAATATTTTATAGATAACTGTAACGCTATTCACGAACGCGCAGATCTTTACACGTGTATAATTGGTGATTTTAATTTGCGAGAAGTGGATTGGAACTTGATAGATGACGTAAATAGTGGTTACTCAGTGCCCAGTAAAGGTCAACCGTTGATAGATTTTTTAAGCCTAAATAGCCTAGTCCAAAATAACCGTGTAGTGAATTGCCAGGGTCGTATCCTAGATCTCGTATTATCATACACCCAATCAACATCTGTTACAGAGTCTCACTCTCCCTTGAGTGTTAAAGTAGACAAACTTCACCCTCCCCTAGACATTTGTATCCCAATAGTCAACGTAGTCAAACTTAACTATAATAGTTATATAACAAAATATAATTATTATAAAGCCAATTATGAGCAGATACGACAGTACTTATCTGAAATTAACTGGACAGAGACTTTTGATCATATGGTTGATGTAGATGATATGGTTAAATTTTTTTACAAAATTATTCGGAAAGTAACAGAGACCTTTGTACCGAAGCAGGTTAATAAACGTAGTCATTATCCTCCATGGTTTAACCGTTCCCTGATCATATCGTTAAAAGAAAAGTATAAACTCAGGCGCCGCGTCAAAAAATATAATAACCCAAGAGATGAGCTCGAACTGAAGATCGTCAGCAAGAGATGTTCTTCTCCTATCAATTCAAGCTATAATCAGTATGTTCAGAGATTGGAAGATAACATCTTGAAAAATGTAAAGCAATTTTGGACTTATGTAAAGACAAAACGCGGTGGCACCAGCTCTTATCCATTGTCAATGACTGATGGTTACGAAACTGCTTCAGATGGCAGACATATGTGTGAAATGTTTGCGGCATACTTCTCGTCGGTATATGCTAGCAACAATCATAATAAAGTATTTAACTCATCAGACTACCTAAGAAATATGTATAACTTAAGTCTAAATTTAATGCCTCCAGTTATACAACACGACCACTTATTGTTAAAATTGAAAAATTTGGATTGTAGTAAGGGAGCCGGTCCAGACGGTATACCACCCATCTTTATCGTATCTTGTGCTAAATATCTTGTCACCCCCCTGCTGATAATTTTCAATCAATCCTTAACAACTGGAATCTTTCCAGCAGAGTGGAAAAAAGCCAAAATAGTGCCTATCCATAAATCAGACAAAGACGATCTTGTCACTAACTACCGGCCTATCTCGATACTTTCAACATTCGCAAAAGTTTTCGAATCTCAAGTGTGTCCATTCATAAATAAACATTTTAATTTATACGTTAACAACACTCAACACGGTTTTGTTACTTCTAGATCTACTAGCACAAATTTGGCTACGTTCACAGGGACTCTGACCGAAGCGATGGATTCTGGCAAACAATTCCACGTAATATATACGGATTTTAGTAAGGCCTTCGACCGTGTCTCCCATAAGATTCTCCTTCATAAACTCTCCATGTATGGCATTACAGGCACCTTGCTAAAGTGGCTGCAGTTATATCTTCACGAACGTACTTTCTCCGTGGTCATTAATGGTTTTGAATCCGGTGCCCGGGCTGTAACATCCGGCGTACCCCAGGGTTCCCATATCGGCCCGATACTGTTTAATCTCTTTGTGAATGATCTGCCAACATGCTTCCATTTCTCTGAGAACTACATGTACGCTGATGACTTGAAATTCGGCAGAATAGTGGAATCCCTAGAAGATGCCTCTCTTCTCCAAAATGATCTAAATAGACTATTAGAATGGTGTAATCAAAATGACATGCAACTTAATGCTTGAAAATTTTATTACATCAAATTCTCCCGTAAGGTTATCCTACTAGACTGGGACTACTATATAAACAGCGAGAAGATTCAAGAAACTGATCAAATAAAAGACCTTGGTGTAGTCATGGACAGGAGGTTAACATTTATTCCTCACGTGGAAAGTATAATAAAAAAAGCATCTAAAATGCTGGGCTTTGTGATACGCAACACAAAAATCTTCCGGAGTATTAAGCCTAAAATATTATTGTATAACAGTTTGGTCCGCAGTATCCTGGAATATTGGAGCGTGCTATGGAGACCACATTTTGTCGTTCACTCGATGCGTTTAGAACGCATTCAAAAAAGATTCTTATGGCATTTATCATCCCGTAAATTCACAAAAAAAAAGGACTAGCTACCACTCAAGACTCAAGCAGTCTGGAATGGTTTCATTGTCAGATCGTAGAGATTTGAATGATGGCGTTTTTATGTATAAGGTTCTGCATAGCCACCTTAGTTGCCCACAATTGCTAAGCAAGATTAATTTTCGAGTGCCCGCCAGATACCCTCGTAATTATATCACTCCCTTCTACCCACCACTGCGTAGAACAGCTTATGGGGCTAACTCACCGATCCCAAAGTTCTCTAGATCAGCAAATGAAAATAGTGATATTTTAGATATCCATGCAGACTCGCTATTCAAGTTTCGATCCACATTATTAGAATATTATAAGAATAAAGATTGTTAAGTTGTTTCATGTACGTGACGCTCCATTTTATCTTATTTAAGAATCTTTTGTGTGGTCTACATATTTTTGTGATAAAAATGTAAAAGAAAAAGAAAATTCAGTACCTAATTTTGTATAGCATGCAGTATTTACCTATAATTACACTAGTTTACAGTACATCTGTTGCCGAAGGAATTTTAGCTGTTGCTGACTACATATGATATGCTATTTTCAAAAATATAATTAGAAGATTTTTATCAGCTCTAGTTTCTGAGTTTCAGCTATGTAGGTATAAAACAGAAAAAAACATGTATTTACGAAGAAAAACTTTATAAAAAAAATAATTAATCATTTAGTTCTAAAAAACTTCGTTTTAAAGCTCTTCTCTGATGTGTCGACTTTGGAAAATGACGTATTAGAGACCAGCAATAGTCAGACATCATATTCGTATCCCAGAAACCCTGATAGCGCTCTTCCATGACGCGTAAGTCCTGATGCATACGCTCTCCCTGCTCTTCGCTCATATCTCCTAAATTTTCCGGAAACCTGTCCAGATGACTATGGAGGAAGTGAATTTTTTGCTCATATTGCACCCCATATTTTTTAATTGTAGGAGAAGGTCTTCTACAAGTTCAATTTAATTTTCAGATTTTTTGTTTCCGAGAAAATTTTGCATCACAGAGACGAAAGCTGTCCAAGCCTTTAGTTCTAACTCAGTCATAGAATTTCTAAATTGAGTATCTTTCGTAAGTTGTCTAATTTGGGGGCCGTCAAAAATACCGGCTTTAATCTTTTCCATAGTGAGCTGAGGAAATTTTTGGCAAATGTAAGCAAAGCAGTTCCCGTCTTTATCTAGTGATTTAATAAACTGTTTCATGATGCCCAGTTTTATATGTAATGGTGGAAGGATAATTTTGTCACGAGCTACTAATAAATTCTGGACTATATTTTGCTTGCCAGGCTTCATATTTTCTCTTAAAGGCCAGTTTTTTATTACCTAATGCTCTTGTTTAGCTCTACTGTCCCAAAGACATATAAAACAGGGAAACTTAGTGTAACCACTTGGTTGACCGAGAAGAATGTTCACCATTTTTAAATCGACACAAATTTGCCACTTATGGTCATTGTATTTTATTTTGTTCAAGACTAGCGAAATGTTACTATATTCTTCCTTTAACTTTGTACTGTGGGCAATAGGTACCCCAGCGTAGTTATTTCCATTATGTAATAGAATACATTTTAGGCTACGTTTTGAGCTGTCAATGAATAAACGCCAGTCGTTTGGTTCGTATTGTTTCAAGCCCATTTTTATCAACAAGTTTTTGATATCTGAACAAAAGGTAATACCGTTTTCTTCGGAAAAATAGCGCCGTAATTCTTTATCTCTTTCACGATAAAAACTTATTTTAGTATCTGAGGAAAGCAATTTTTTTTCTTTCAGTCTTGATGCTAATAATTCTGAAGCTTGTTTAGAAAGATTTAAATCTCTTACAAGATCATCTAACTCATTTTGGGAAAAGCATTTTGGCTCATTTGACATACTTTCAAAATCAGCATAATTTTGTGATGAACTTGGTGCTTCAATGTCTTGTTCTAAGGGTTCAGATATATTTTTAGGCACTGAAGAGTCAGGTGAACGCTGCACTGGACGTTGAACACAACTAGTACTTGGGTACTGCCATTTAGCTCGATTTTTAGTGTTTAAACCGTTTACGTTCACGCTACAAAAATAACAGTCTTCGAGATGATTTCATGGTTCTCGCCAAATAGTCGGTGTTCCAAATTTAAAGGCACTTCTTTTACCACTTTTCCATAATCTTAAATATTCCACACACGATTTACAAACACAATTGGGAGCCCAAGACTTCTCATTTTTATCCAAGAGCATCCCAAAAAATAGGTATTTTTCACCAACTCTGATATAACTTTTCTACAATCGTTAAACACATATTCCGCATATACATATAGCAAAAATGATCTGGATTGTTTAAACAACGTCTCCTTGAACTACTCATGACGTAAAAACTTCAGATACCAATCTGAACACAGTAAAATACGCCTGTTATCGATTAATATTTAGGCTTAAATGATAAAAATAAAAAAAAAGTAACTCGAGCTGCTCAAAAAATTTTGAGGGTAGATTTGACAAAAACAAGTCATAAGTGAACGTTATCAACCATAAAATTCGCGGCAACAGGCAAAAAGTTAAATTTTGTAAACTAGTGTTATTTGTCACACTAGAATAATATCTAACTTAATGTAATTTCTGTAACTTGTAACAGTGTAAACAAATGTTGGTAAATCTTAATAAATAAATAAATAAATAAAGTGCGAGCGTAATTTATATTTTAGGTTTATTTCTGATAAGGCTTTGACAAAGGATGGATCTAAACTGTTTAACAGGCGTAGTACCAGATATTTGGTGGTTCTCACGCCATAGGTATTCATTGCTCTTATCGTTTCCAGCCTTTCTTTGGTAATTTGACGTGTTTGTATTTTATGTGATATTTTGATCCGTAGGGTTTTATGAAAGAAATTTTCTTTAAGGAGATGGTATTTTACTTTGGTTTGGACGGGTAGTACTCCAAGGTGCTTGTATAACTTCAAGTCATTGTCCCTAAATTTTTCTCTCATGCGTGGTGGAACTATGTTTTTCAGAATTCTGGTTTGCAGTTGGAATATACGATCAAGGTGAGTTTTGAAAGTTCTGCCATAGCTGGAGATGCAGTACCCTATAATGGAGTTGGCAAGGGCATTGTAGAGCATGAGCTTGACCTTAAGTGGTATCCTATTCTTAATTATATACAAATTGGCCAGGAAAGCCCTTAGTTTTTCGCAGACTCGGTTTATATGAGGCAACCAAGTGAATTTATGGTCAATAATTAAGCCAAGGTATATGTGTGTATCCACCGCTTCAATTGAAGGACAATGACAAGCGTTAGCGTGTTTGTGTAAGCATAAATGTTTATGGGCCGTTAGATTTATCACTTTGAGGCACTGGGTTTTGCTATAAGGGGAACGTATATGGACAAGTTTAGTTTTATCGGCATTGAGAACCAGCCCATTATCGTAGCACCATTTATTGATGTTATCTAGATCAGATTGCATCTTAGCGAGGGCCGAGGGGACATCCCTATCCGAGACAAGTAGGCAAGTGTCATCCGCATACTGATACGAAGAACAATGTTTAAGAACATTGTTCATATCATTAACGTAGGCAATAAAATGAAGTGGACCAAGTACAGATCCTTGCGCTGTTCCCACATCAGCCGGAACGGTTCTACTGTGGTTTCCATTCACGTTAACATAATATGATCTTTTCCGTAAATAGTCTTCACATAGTTTTAGCAGGGGGCCTCGCACACCTGTGTCACTTAGTTTCTTTACGAGTCGGTCGTGATTTAGAGTATCAAAAGCACGCGAAAAATCAATAAAAAGGGCAAGCACATGCTTTTTGTCATTTAAGGCAGCATTAATGTCATCTGAAAAACGTGACAATAATGACAATAAAATAATGAGAAACGTGACAATAACTTTTATTTGGTTGGACTTTTATTTGGTAGGGTAATGAGGAATGAATTGTGGTCGACATTGTCTGTGTATGGGGTGAGCAGAAACTTGATACAGGCATTGAAATCACTGTACGAGGGTTCCAGTGCCTGTGTCAGGGTAAACGGGGCTTACACGGACTGGTTTAACATCGAGAGAGGTGTTCGACAGGGCCGTGTAGCCTCACCGGGGCTGTTCAACTTATACATAGACAACTGCCTGAAAGATTTGAAAGAAAGGACATGTGGATTAAGAATGAGTGATTTGACTGTCAAATGCCTCCTATACGCTTATGACCAGGTTATATTAGCATCATCAGTGGAGGAGTTACAGGCGATGGTTAATATTATACATGGCGCTCTAAAAAGCAAAGGCATGAAAGTGAACGTAAGTAAGACGAAAGTAATGGTTTTTGAAAGAGAAGAAAATATGACGGACTGTACGATTCTGATAGAAGGAGAAAAAGTGGAACAGGTGAAAGAGTTTGTGTACTTGGGATCAAAGTTTACGAGAGACGGAAAGTATGACTGTGATATTGAACGAAAAGTGTTGGCAGGAAACAAAGTGAATGGGGCCCTGCATAACTTTATGAGCAGCCAGAACGTGTCTAAAAAGGCACGACTGGCTGTACATAGAGGAGTGCTGGTTCCAACACTTATGTATGATAGTGAATGTTGGGTATGGCAGAAGAAGCACGAAAGTAAGATTAATGCTGCGGAAATGAGAAGTCTGAGAAGTATAGCTGGAGTAACTTTGGTAGATAAAGTGAGGAACAGGGTGATAAGGGAACGTTGTGGTGTGGTAGAAGATGTAGTGACAAAGATAGAGAAAGGGATGCTTAGATGGTTCGGACACGTAGAAAGGATGAGTGAAAGTAGATTGACGAAACAGATTTATGAGGCGAGAGTGAATGGGCGAGTCGGTAAGGGGCGACCTAGGCGAACGTTCTTCGATCAAATCGAAGACGTCTTAAGTAAAGGCCAGGTCAAAAGTACCCAGAACCGACGCACTTGTATGAAAACGCTTATGAAAGTAGGAGAAGCGAAAACGGTGTGTCAGGACCGTAGCAAGTGGAAAGAAATGGTCTCTGTCTACCCCGATGGGAAAAAGGCGTGACCTTATGTATGTATGTATGTATGAAAACCAAATTGGTTCTTACATATGATACTGTGTTTACTGTAAAAAAGCATGTATTTGTTCACTTAGATACTTCTCTACAACCTTATTGATAGTTGACAGGAGCGTTATGGGCCTGTAGTTTGATACATCTTCGTATTTACCTTTTTTATATATGGGACGAACACAGCCACACTTTAACTCGTCAGGATATTTTCCGGTCTTAATGCACTTGCTTACATCACTGTTATTGGAGTAGCCGTTGTCGTTAAGGAGCACATTATTACATTTGGGTAATATATTTTTAATTGAGTTCTGAAATTCATCTGCAAATTTGTTAGAGATTCCTGAAGAAGAGAGACTCTGGTCACCGAAAGCTTTTAAAATCACCTGGTCAACTGTGGGAGTTACTCTTCCACAAATGGAGTTCACCAGCTGCCACAGTTTTTAGGGTTAGACTGGTTGCTATTGATGGTACTTTTATAGAATTCATTTCGGTGATACTCAAGGACTTTGTGACATTTATTGCGTAGGTTATTGTACTGTAATCTGAGACATTTGTTGGTAGGGTCTGATTTCTATTGCTTAAGTGCTCGGTCTCTGTTACGTATAAATTAAGGAGTATTTATATAACAATTTTTCCTGAGGCGCCCGCCGGAACTCGTTCACGATTGGATGAAGGATGTTGGATAGTTCTAGAAACGGCGAGGTTAATTTGGGGAAGGGAGACCGGAGCCTTGGAAGTGGGTTTTCTGGAGGCGGAGATCATTTTTTATTCGTTATTCATTCGATCCAGGTAGTTAACACGGGGTACGGCTCGGCGGACTGTCTTTGTAAGTTATATATATTTCTATCGTTGTAAAGAAATAGTGTTAAATTCCTTTTGTGAATTATATAAAATTGTGCCGGTGTTGTGAAATAAACAAGTTATTAGCTATCTTTGCTTAACGCGAACCGTTTATAGTTTTTCCAATGTGCCGTCGAGAAGTTTATAATTTTGTAAAAATTCTAGATTGTTGAAATTAATTGTAAATATTGATTTTGTGTGTTTTAGGGCGTGTTACGTAAAAGGGAGCGCGATTAAGATTTTTACCGGGATATCTATCTACTTGATATCCGGTAATCACTAAGTATGTACTTGAAGTCGAAGGTTACTTTTACTCGGGTTTGGGAATTGAAACAACGACTGATTTGCACTGAAGTTATATTGCGACTCAAGTTCTGTTAGTAAGCCCGGGCGCAGCCGGCAGTTAGCGTTAGGTACACACGTACGTATCTTATTGACTACGTTGCAGATTAATGTACAATGATGTGTCCCTACAGAAGCCCCCCTTTTACAAAAAAAAAAAAATATTGTAAAATATTTAGTTTACAATTTTTGCAATTTTACAAAATAATATAAAATAATGGGTAGGTACACTTAGTTTTCGCTATGGTTTATTAACGTTACATTGTTCACCTCAATATATATCGGCATGTGCCGCGGTCTGTGCTGGTGTCGTTGCTGGTTGCACAGCATGTACCTTGACCATCGGTGGCGATGTCAGCCCGACCACAGCTACTTCCTTGCGTAACCATGCCCGCACTCGTTTCTTACATTGATTTCTTATGGCCCAAATCACCATGATTCCGAAAAGCACGACCACTATTATTAGTGCTATTTCGACTGAATTGACTCTCTGGCCAATGACTTCCGTTGACACCGTTTGAGCCAGCGCTACATTGTTTTGCTGTGGCTTACTCGCTGAGTTACCCATAGTAAAACTTTTAGTTAAATATAAATTACAAATTGAAGCAAACTAGAAATTTATCCGTTCTTGTTGACGAACAGTGTAAAACTGCAGTCATTTACATTTAGAAATTATGTTGTGAAAAAAAAATGAAATTGTAGTGAGCACGTCCCTACCTTATATACCTTAATCGTACACTTATATTTACTATCGTAACTAATATATATTTACTTATGTGTGTACAAACTATTTACGAATCGTAACGTCTATATAATATTATGTAATAAATATACCATACATTAAATACTTACAAAACTATCATAAATTAATCACTAGTAATATTTCAGATCTATTATCAATAACAAAATATCTAATATTCATAAACGCTTCCTCTCCGCTTCCCGCTCACTTCTTGTACCACAGCCTTATGCATCAGGCGCCGCATCCATGATCGCTTAGCCAATGAGTGCGAGGGAGACAACCGATGTTGTTTCTCGCGTCGCACCTTCATTGAGAGAAAAGAAAGGTAGTTGGGGACAGAATCGTTTTGCTCACCGCTTTTAGACGTAGCCGCTAGCCTAATCTAATTTCTATCTTGTTTAAGCTGTTGTTATTTATACTAAAGTATTCTACTTGTGTTGCTTACTAGTGTACCTATACAGTGCTTGTAAACATAATATATCAATAGTGAACTATCGTTATACCTACATACCTGGTGTTCGTTATTCAATCTTATCATCCACTTACCTTCGCTCCAACGCCTTCGGATCGAGAATATAAATAGGTGTCGACATAGAACCTAGATACCTAACCGTGTTGGGAAGTACGAGGAGTCAACTTCCCACAAAATATATGCGTGCAAGCAATAATAACATTGAGGTTGTTTACCGAACCTACCCAGTTCGATTACCTAAGACGCTAATTTCTTTCTGATTCAGCAATAATGCGCCATGTGACGCGACCTTATCGCACTGAATTAATCATTTCACAATAGTTGATTACGTACCTATGACTAAAATGAACAAGTAGTCCTTCTTTACAGAGTATTCTGGGTGCGTAACCCGAAATAGACATGAATTGTGTGTTACACATTAAACAGTTGTTGTGTACTTAAATACAAGTAACATGAATTATAACAAGAATACAAAATGTCACACATTAAAATCATTGTTGTGTACTTAAACACAAGTACACGAACAAAAAATAAAAAAATAAAAAGTATAAAATGATTTAGATTAAAATCATTGTTGTGTACTTAAACACAAGTACACGAACAAAATAGAAGTATAAAAAATGTAAAATGATACTGAGAACTCGCGACCAAGTTCTGCCCTGTCGTTATCATACCCACTGGGCCATGAGCGCAAATTGCTATCATGACGTGACTTATAAAAACCTTATCGGGCGTTTCGTAACCCTTCCGCTACTTGTAGTGCGAATATTAGGCCCGTTACACACATCACTACTATTTGCGTTGTCTGGCGAATACCCAGTTCGGGTTCCGCCGGTGGCGTTCCACTGTGGATGCCATCATGCGTGTGAGGACTCTGGCGGAGGATGCGGTCGCTCGGGGCGAGGTGATGTTGGCGGTGTCCTTGGACATCTCCAACGCGTTCAACACCTTGCCCTGGAGTTGCATCAGAGAGGCGCTCGTGTATCACGATGTGCCTCTCTACCTCCGCCGCATAGTCGGGGCATACCTGACGGGGAGAGCCGTCGTCTACCCGAGTTCGACCGGAGTCGGTAGGCGCGAGATGTCGTGCGGTGTTCCACAGGGATCGGTCCTGGGGCCGCTGCTGTGGAACATCGGTTACGACTGGGTGCTTCGCGGTGACTTCGCGTACGGTGCCACCGTCACGTGTTACGCGGACGACACGCTGGTGACGGTGGGCGGGGCTACACACCGCGAGGCGACCCTGAGGGCCACGACCGCGGTTGCTCAAGTCGTGGAACGGATCCGGCGGCTGGGTCTCGAGGTGGCTCTGCACAAGTCCGAGGCCATGTTCTTTCATGGCCCTCGGCGCAGGCCAGACCCGGGAGCCAGCCTTACAGTGGGAGGCACTCCCATCGACATCAAGCCCCGGTTGAAATACCTGGGGCTGGTGCTTGACGGTCGATGGGACTTCGGAGAACATTTCCGAAGTCTGCGCCCCAAGTTGGTGGCAACGGCGAATGCCTTGGGCAGGCTGTTGCCCAACTTGAGGGGCCCAGAGGACTCCTGCAGGAGACTCTACGCGGGTGTCGTGCGGTCCATGGCCCTATATGGGTGCCCCGTATGGGCGGACACCCTGGGGGCCAGATTCCTGCCTCTGCTCCACGCGGCGCAGAGGATGACGGCCTCCAGGACCATCAGGGGGTACCGCACGATATCCTTTGAAGCGGCGAGTCTCCTTGCCGGATCGCCACCTTGGATCCTGGAAGCGAGGACCCTTTCGGCACTCTATCGGTTCCGAAAGGAGGCGCGGGAGCGGGGACTCGATCCCGAGCCCGAAGAAATTCGGGCCGAGAAGTCCCGGCTCCACAGGGCCATGGTGACCGAGTGGGAGCTGCGACTTGAGCAACCACGCGCAGGGCACGCCGTGATTGCGGCGGTAAGACCCATCATGGGGGAGTGGCTAGAGAGGCCACACGGTGGCCTCTCGTACCGTCAGACGCAGGTCATTACCGGACACGGTAACTTCGGGCGGTACCTGCATCTGATGGGCATAGAGCCAACGCCCGAGTGCCATCACTGCGACGCGAGCGTGGACTCGGGGCTGCACACGCTCACCGAGTGTCCAGCGTTTGAAGCGCCGAGGCGGGAGCTTGTGACGGCCCTGGGGGTGAGAGTGCTCACGCTCTCCACCCTGCTCGCGGCGATGGTCCGCTGCGCGGATGCGTGGGCGGCCAGCGCCTCCTTCTGCGAGCAGGTCATGCTCGTGAAGGAGACAGCAGAGCGGGCGCGGCGCAGCGAGCGAGAAAGACTCGCGGACATCGCTGGCCGCGTTCGAAGGCGGCTCGGGCGTCGGAGGGCGCAAACCGACCTTCGCCCCCCATGAGCGCGGGCCTGAGGGTGACGGGTGGAGCCGCTCGTCACCCTAGCAGAAGCAGGCCACGGCGGCGGCGCGCATCGTAGGACGATGCGCCCCCCCCCCCCCCCTACCGGGGGTGAGTCGGGGACCGCGTGGTCCCCCCTCCCGAGGAGGGCCAGACCGAGAGGAATGGCCCTGGGTCAGCCGGGGTGCGAGGGATATGTCAAAAGACAACCTCACCTCCGGCCTAGCACATCGACCCACAGACGGCGTGCGGTTTAGTCGTTTCGAGTCCGACATAACCTACCCCTTCGGCTCCGGAGGGGTGGGTATCCGTGGGGATTTCCCACACGTAAAAAAAAAAAAAAAAAAAACTATTTGCGTTGTTTACATTTTGGTCACTTGTTACGGTACTTGGGTTTGTCTGTGGTATAGATGGAGTGGTTTCATCGTTAATTACGTAAGCTGGTTTTAGCCTGTCGATTGACACATTAACCTGTCTTTCGTTTAACTGTATCAAAAAATATTTGTCCTTCCTGTTTACGACCTTATACGGTCCCTCATAAGGAGGTTGTAAGGACTTTTTCATCAGGTCAGTTTTGATAAATACATGTGAGCAAGAATGTAAGTCCGCGTGTACAAAAATGCTACGCGCGTCCCGTTGGTGCGTTGTACTCGGTATTAGTTTCTTAATAGTTTCCCTGACCTGTTGCACGTAATCGTGTGAGTCACCTACTGCGTTGCTAGACTCGCCGTAAAAATCGCCGGGTAATCTGAGTGTCTTGCCAAAGGTGAGTTCGGCTGCACTAACCCCCGTGTCACTGCGTGGTGTCGCTCGCAACCCCAATAAGACTGCAGGTAACTCCTCGACCCAAGATCCCTTGTCTCTCCGTGCCATGAGCGATGCTTTTAAGACACGGTGTATCCGTTCTATCCTACCATTTGCTTGCGGATGCCAGGCTGTTGTTCTTAACTTATTAATACCTAGAATTTTCATGAGTTCTTGGAACAAGCTACTTTTGAACTGCCTGCCCTGATCCGTACTGATCCTGATTGGGCACCCGTAACGTGTTATCCACCCATTATAGAGATTGCTCGCTACTGTTTGTGCGTAAATGTCTCTTAACGGAAACGCTTCGAACCAACCTGTAGTTCTATCTATGATCGTAAGGCAATACTTATATCCCTCAGCAGAGATACTTAATGGTCCTATTATATCAACGTTTAAATGTTCGAATCTGCCGCACGGCTCATATTTTCCCAGTTCCGACAGTGTGTGGCGTATAACCTTAGATTTCTGGCATGCTATGCACGTTTTTGCCCATTTTTTACGTCTGTGTTCAACCCAGGCCAGAAGTACTTAGCTGCAACTAATTTTCTAGTTGTCCTGATTCCGGGATGAGATATGTCGTGAACTGCGTGGAATGCTAATTGCCTAAAGCCTACAGGTAGGTACGGTCTGATAACATCCGTTGAAACTTCGCACGTAACCTCATACCGACTATCGGGTGCACAAATTTGTTTATATTGCAGTCGCCCGTCCGTTTCTGCTCGTAACTTGGTTAACTCCGCGTCGGTGTTTTGTGCCTGCGCTAGTTCTGCGAAATCGAGTGTCGTGGGGCAAACAATGGCTTCCATACGTGATAACGCATCCGCTACAGGATTGTCGTTTCCGTTGATGTGCTGTATGTTTGTCGTAAATTCGCTAATAAACATGAGCTGCCTAATGCGTCTGGGCGTTTCTTTGTCGCACGATTTCTTTTTAAATGCGTAAATTAGTGGTTTATGGTCTGTATAAATGGTAAATTCTCTACCTTCCACCATGTACCTAAAATGTAGTATAGATAAGTAAACGCCTAAAAGCTCTCTGTCATACGTACTATATTTTAGTTGCACGTCGCTGAGTTTCTTGGAAAAATAACCTAAAGGTTTCCAGTGTGTGCCGTCCTTTATTTGTAACACGCCACCTACGCAGTCATTCGAGGCGTCGGTCATAATTGCCATTTCAGCGTTCTCGACCGGGTAACATAACAAAGCTGCGTTCTGTAAGTTGACTTTACATTTTGCGAACGCTGCATCCGCTTCATCAGTCCACTGAATGAGCGATTTACCTTTTTTCTTAGCCCCTTGTAAGTACTTATTCAACGGGTATTGGTATTCCGCGGCTTTAGGTAAACTAGTTCTGTAAAAATTCATCATTCCCAAAAAACGCCTTAACTGATCTCCCGTTTTGGGTTTAGGGAAATCTATGATTGCCTGAACTTTATTCGTTAGTGGCCGTATCCCTTCTGGCGAAACCTCGTATCCTAAAAATTCTAATTTAGTTTTCCCGAAAGCACATTTTGCCAGATTGATAGTGATGCCATAATTACTAAGCCGCTGAAAAATCGCTCTTAGGTGACGCTTGTGACTTTCCGCTGATTCGCTGGCCACTATGACGTCATCTATATAACAGAAATGAAACTGAGAATTGTTGCCGTTTTTAAATTCGTCCTCTATTCCCCGAAAAACAGCGTTATTCATGTATCTTTGGAACGAATTCGAAGCGTTCCGCATCCCAAATCCAAGCCTCAGAAATTCATACAATCCCCAGGGGGTAATTATCACCGTTTTCTCGACATCTTCTGGAGCTACCAAAATATTATGATACGCCCTTTTCAAGTATAAACGTGAAAATATTTTTTGTTACCTAATTATGTATGTAAATTCATTCATACGCGGTATAGGGTACCTATCGGGTATGGTTACATACCAATAGTAGATGCAATACTTATAAATTGTATGCTTAGTAAATAAATAAATAAAAAATAAAAAATGTGATATACCTGATACATTCAATACCCGGCCTTAAAGGTATGGGTATTTCCGTATAACTGGTACGAAAACCCAGTATCAAGTCTACCTATAGGTATGTTCTGGGCTGACCTTAGCGAATCAAACCTATGCGACCTTTGAAACATGTTCACGAATTATATTTTAGCTTATCTACCTATACCCATCCTATACCTTATAACTTAGAACTGTCAGGTTAAAGTATTTTTATAATAATGATATGAATTACGAATGTTTTTTTTACCACTTATGAGACAGAAAAGCGCACGGCCCATCTGAGGGATAGTGTTTACCGTGAGAGGGTAGTGTGGCGCGTAACCACCGGCACGGATCTAAATCGCGAAAGAATATAATCTTATGTTATTAAAGAAAAAAATATCATTGTATACCAAGTGTAAACTTGAGAGTAAAATCTTTTTTTAAGCCGTAAAGATATGAACAGCGCAACGTTTCTTGGACCTAACCTAAGTTGCGAGAGAAGCACGCGGATTGTTTAGATATTATAAATTATTGGTGGATTTGAGTTCGTCTACTGGCGCTATCCTCAAGAGATACCCAAAAAACGCTTACTTAAGCACGTTTTGAACACATTTTGTGTCCAAGATACGTGGCACGGGTTACACTATAGATACTTTTCAAATCGAGCATGAAAGGGAGACGCCGTGACCTTTACGTGGCTTATTGAATGGCGGGTGCGTGGTGCAGCGGGCGCGCCATAGAATGGAGACCGTACTGTCACACGATTTTGTTCGGCCCGTAACTCATGTGATAGCGATAATACCTATCGGATGCGGGTTCAGTACCTACATACCCGGTATGCGTACTGCCATGATCATACTGGGTATATTATACCTATACAAGTATTAAGCCTCATCCCTACATATCGTATAGATACCATTCAATCAAACTACGTCATCCTTTATAGAGAACTAGCTGACCCGGCGAACTTCGTACCGCCAATATTTTTTCCGCCCGCGTGGCGTCAGATCCCGTTCCCGCTGCACCATCTACTATATTAAACATGATTTATACATATAAACCATCCTCTTGAATCACTCTATCTATTAAAAAAAATCGCATCAAAATCCGTTGCGTAGTTTTAAAGATTTAAGCATACAAAGGGATATAGGGACAGAGAAAGCGACTTTGTTTTATACTATGTAGTGATGTGATTGGTTAATCCTAGGCGCAACCAAGGCACAACGATAAGAGAGTTTGTGATTGGTGTCAACCTTGAGCTCACCCTTAATATCAATTGTCATTGGTTGATCCGGCGTGGATGTAAGCATCGATGCGCGCAACGTTGCGAGAAAGTTAGAAAATTGCACTCCAGATGATGAGACAGTGCATTTTTATACTGGATTAGAGTAAATTTCATCTAACTTTCAGTACTCTTTTGCCTATGGCGCATGATATTAAGTACCCTTAGAGTAGAGTCATTACCTTGACCGTACAGGATCAGTATCTTACGCTATTAAGCTTAGAAGAAATACAACTGATTATGAATTGGGTGAAATGTTTGGTGTAAGTAAAGCTGAAGTGTCAAATATTCTAGTGATGTGGATAATTTTTTTTGGCGATATCTGGAGTTTAATAGACATTTGGCCTAGCCGCAGTTTAGTGAATTTTTATAAGCCTGATAGTTTTACAAAATATTATCCCTCAACAAGGCTAATACTAGATGGAACTGAAATAGACATTCAAAAGCCTAGCTAGCCCAATCACAAAAGAGCCACTTTTAGTAGTTATAAGCATAAGAATACCCTAAAATTTGTGTTAGGTGCCTCACCCAGTGGTCTTATAACATATTGTTTAGGTGCATGTGGAGGTTCAGTAACTGATAGGCACATTGTAGAATGCAGCCAGTTATGCAATATTTGTGATTCTGGGGATAGCATTATGGCCGACAGGGGGTTTAATGTCCCAAGATTTTTTTGCCTGTACAGGAATCGGGATAAATATTCCTACCTTTTGTGTTTTGCGTGCTATTAAAATAAGATCAAAAGTTGGCTAGTCAGAGTTCACATAGAAAGGCTAATAGGATTAACGAAAACATTTAATATTGCAACATGTTCAACATGCATGTGTGTTCAGTTATAATTTATTATTCATATATACCTACATAAATGATGATAAATGATTAATACTTGGATAACTAACTATTAATCATATATACGACCGCGGTTGCTCAAGTCGTGGAACGGATCCGGCGGCTGGGTCTCGAGGTGGCTCTGCACAAGTCCGAGGCCATGTTCTTTCATGGCCCTCGGCGCAGGCCAGACCCGGGAGCCAGCCTTACAGTGGGAAGCACTCCCATCGACATCAAGCCCCAGTTGAAATACCTGGGACTAGTGCTTGACGGTCGATGGGACTTCGGAGAACATTTCCGAAGTTTGCGCCCCAAGTTTGACGAATGCTTTGGGCAGGCTGTTGCCCAACTTGAGGGGCCCAGAGGACTCCTGCAGGAGACACTACGCGGATGTCGTGCGGTCCAGGGCCCTATACGGGTGCCCGGACACCCTGGGGGCCAGATTCCTGCCTCTGCTCCACGCGGCGCAGAGGACGATGGCCTCCAGGACCATCAGGGGGTACCGCACGATATCCTTTGAAGCGGCGAGTCTTCTGGCCGGATCGCCACCGCGGATCCTGGAAGCGAGGACCCTTTCGGCACTCTATCGGTTCCGAAAGGAGGCGCGGGAGCGGGGATTCGATCCCGAGCCCGAAGAAATTCGGGCCGAGAAATCCCGGCTCCACAGGCCCATGGTGACCGAGTGGGAGCTACAACTTGAGCAACCACGCGCAGGGCACGCCGAGATTGTGGCGGTAAGACCCATCATGGAGTGGGTGAGGAGAGGTAAGAGAGGCCACAAGGTGGCTTCTCGTACCGTCAGACACAGGTTATTACCGGACACGGTAACTTCGGGCGGTACCTGCATCTGATGGGCATAGAGCCAACGCCCGCAACGTCACTGTGACGCGAGCGTGGACTCGGGGCTGCACACGCTCACCGAGTGTCCGGCGTTTGAAACGCCGAGGCGGGAGCTTGTGACGGCCCTGGGGGTGAGTGTGCTCACACTCTCCTCCCTGCTCGCGGCGATGGTCCGCTGCGCGGATGCGTGGGCGGCCAGCGCCTCCTTCTGCGAGCAGGTTATGCTCGTGAAAGAGATAGCAGAGCGGGCGCGGCGCAGCGAGCAAGAAAGACTCGCTGGCCGCGTTTGAAGGCGGCTCGGGCGTCGGAGAGTGCAAACTGACCTCCGCCCCCTATGAGTGCGGGTCTGAGGGTGACGGGTGGAGCCGCTCGTCACCCTAGCAGAAACAGGCCACGGCGGCGGCGCGCATCGTACGACGATGCGCCCCCCCCCCTCCCAATACCGGGGGCGAGTCGGGGACCGCGTGGTCCCCCCTCCCGAAAAGGGCCAGACCGTGAGGAATAGCCCTGGGTCAGCCGGGGTGCGAGGGATATGTCCTATGTCCCCTTTCGGCTCTTAAGGGGGAGGGCTGGTCGATTCACGTAAAAACGCCAGTCCAAAAGTCGTTTTAACTTAGAAACTTTGAAATTTCCTTTTGGTTTTCTGTTTTAAATGCACTTACTTATCTGGTCTTGGATTGTCATACATCTTCCAATAGCTCAATTACTATACAATTCCTATACGATTTTGAAAAGTTACCTGGTGTAAATCCAAGGTCCGATCCTAATGAAATTAAAATGGGACCACACGGGATGCACCAGCTTTCCAATAAAAAAAGAATCATCAAAATCGGTTAAAAAAATACAGCGAATTGAGAATCTTCTTCTTTTTTAAAGTCGGTTAAAAGGGCTTAATTTGTAAAAAACCAAGTGACATTTTTAAGTCACTACGCTACGGTTTTACGTGAATCGGGCAGCTGGTAACATTTTCATTCTGATAGGTTTTGCAATATTGATTTTATCATGAAATAAGTAGAAATGAGAATTTGATCAGTAATCGTTAAAATGAAAAAAAACATTAGAATTTTAAACTCAAATTTGGCATTGTTTACTTACTTTTAATTAAGTATAAGAATAATTTATAAACTTGTGTTTCATTTATTAATTAATTTTTGTACAACCCTACCACGCTTTTTAGATGACGACTCATATTTGTTATTGTTTACTTACTTTTAATTATCTGAATCATTTTTATACTTGTGTTTCATTTATTGACAATTTTTTGTACAACCCTAGAAGATCCCAAACCGAGGGCCTTTGCCCCCAAGAAGACGGCACCCCGCCTCCACAGGCACAGCCAATGCTCCCGCTGCATCCCGCAACCCCTCCAGAGAGGGGGTCTGGGGGTGGTGGGAGTGAAAAAGAAAGCGAACAAGGCCGCCAAAAAGGCGGTGAAGGCCGCCAAGAAGGCGGCAAAAGCCGCCGCAAAAGCGGCAAAGGCTTCCGCGGCGAAGGCGCCAAAGAGGGTCTGCGCTCCCAGTTCCACTGCCGTCGTCATAACAGTGACGGCGGAGGGCAAGCCGAGGGGCGTGGGGTACGCCGAGGTCCTGAGGCAGGCGAAAGCCTCAGTAGACCTTAAGGCCCTCGAAATAGAGGGAGGTCTCCGGTACAAGGTGACGCGCACCGGAGCACGCCTTCTCGAGGTCTCTGGCGCCACCAGCAGCCCTAAAGCAGATGCCCTAGCGGCAAAGCTGAGGGAGTCGCTGGACACTGGTGACGTCCGCGTTACCAGACCCAACAAATGCGCGGGTCTGTGTACGCATATGAGGGTGTGGCTGTCGTGGCCGCTTACGTCTCGCCGAGCCTTTTTTTTTTTTTTTTTACGTGGTGGAATGCGTTTAGGCACTTCGCTCCCCCCCCCCACGGGGGTAGGGGGAGAGCTTCGTGTGGGACTCCTGGCCTCTAAAGAAGGCCAGACTACCCACTAAACCACCACAGTGTCCGTCATTACCACATTTCGACGATGGCGGGAACAACATCTTCCGCCATCGCCGTGTGGGTCGCCCACCACTCAACGGTGGCAGGCTCATCTCTGTTGCGGCAGAAGAGGAGTCCTTCTGCCACCCGCCTAGGCAAGGCACACGCGACACGACGTGCGCCTTCAACCTCGAGGCCTATGTAAGGGCAGCAGACGCCCCCGCGTCTACTGCCCCGGCCCGGTTAGGGGGGGAGGAGTTGGTGGTACCGCCTCCTCCGGGCCCCGGCTCGTTTGCGGCGCAGCGGGAGGGAAAGCGGGTCACATTCCCTCGCCCTCTCCGCCGCCTCCTTCTGCGAGATAACCGTCTCGCAGAAGGCCTGAACCGCCGCCCACGCCTCATCGCCGCCGACCATAGACAGAACTACGGTCGGCAGCGAGAGGTCCGTCCCCACTTCGGCGATGAGACCACGGCGCTCCCCAGCCCACGCGGGGCACTCCTCTAGGGTGTGCTGCGCCGTGTCATCATCGCCTCCACAGTGGTGGCACCCTCTGGTCGGCTCTCGTCCCAACCGGTACAGGTACCTCCCGAAGCATCCATGCCCCGAGAGGACCTGCGCCATCCGGAACGTTACCGACCCCCGCGATCCATCCATCCAGTCTCTGAGGACCGGACGGATCGCCTCGACGGTTCTGCCAGCCGTGGGATTGGCCAGCCGCCGCTCCCACTCCAGGAGCATGGACCGTCTCGCTTGAAGCCTCCGCTCTCCCAACTCCGAAGGTGCCGGGAATTCGCCCCGGCTCCGGGCCTCCTCGCGCCAATGATACACTGACGCGAGGACACCGGCCTCCAGCTCCCTCGGAGGGGAGCCCGCCATAACGCAAGCCGCCTCGAATGAGATGCCGCAGTAGCCTCTTATCGCCCCGACGGCCATCGCCCTCTGCGGACGTCGCAAGAGGGTGACGTTGTGTGCCGTTAGGGCGTCGATCCACACAGGGGCCCCATACAGGGCCATCGATCGTACGACTCCCATATAAAGGAGGCGGCTGCTCGTCTGGGGTCCCCCCAGGTTCGGCATCAGCCGCCGAAGGGCGGCGGCCGCGCCGAGCAGACGGGGGACCAGGCGGTCGAAATGAGCAAGTCTCGCCGAGCCTCGACCAGCATTAGTTTGAGCTATGGGTCCCTGAGCTGGACGTCGTTCTCGCTGCATGCCGGCCTCGCCTCGTCCTGGTCCTGGGAGACTTCAATGCCTGGTCACAGGCTTGGGGCTCACGGGAGACCAGAGACAGGGGGAGGATACTTCAGCACTGGGTCACTACACGTGGCCTAGTCATTCTGAACCGGGGGAATGTCGCAACCTGGACGCGGTGGGGACTCAGCTCGGTCATAGACGTCTCGATTGCGACCCCTGAGCTCGCCCGCCGAGTCCAGGGATGGCGTGTCGTGGAGGAGGAGGAGACGTCGTCAGATCACCGATATATTCGGTTCGACGTTTTCCCCCCACCCTAATCTGCTGCCAGCTATCGCGAATCCCCCAGAACCGCGTTGGGCACTCCATCGCCTGGATCCGGAGGCTCTCCTAGAGGCGGCCATTGTGCAGGCCTGGATCCCGATAGCGGACAGACCTGCCGATGTTGATGCCGAGGTGGAGTGGTTCGGGAGGGCCATGTCGCATATCTGCGATGCGGTGATGCCCAGGGCTAGGCCCAGACCGGCGAGGAGACAGGTATACTGGTGGACGCCGGAAATCGCGCAGTTGCGCGTGGAGTGCCTTACCGCGCGCCGTCGGTACACCAGGTTCCGCCGGAGTCGTCGCCGCCCAGACGATGCGGCAGCCCGAGAGACGGAGCTCTATGAAGGGTACAGAGAGGCCAAGAGGGCCCTTCAGGCGGCCATCAAGCGGTCCAAAAAGTTGAGCCGCGAGGAGCTGATGGAGGCCCTGGAGCGGAACCCGTGGGGGCACCCGTACCTTATGGTAAGGGGTAAATTACGCCCTAAGGCGCCCCACTGACCCAGAGTCTCCAGCCGGCCGGCCAGGCTGGAGGGGGTCCTGGACTCCTTGTTCCCATCAAGAGCGGAGGAACACATTCCCCCGCGCATGGATCCGTCTCAGGTGCCTAACGTCAAAGGCAGCGAGAACGACGTGCCCGTAAGTAGTATATTATTGGGAACTCTACCCCACATCGTTCGGCCAGGCCTCCGGCCAGGCCTCACTCTGTGAGGTGTCGTTCCCAATAATATACAGATGCACGAAATGATTGTCACTGCAGATGAACTCAATCAATTCAACGTTTCATCCCCATTCTAGTTTAAATGATAATGCCGTGAACGCGCTCTCTCATTCAACGTTGAACTCTAAACACATACTGATCATGAAATTTGTTAAACAGGCGCAATCCTTGCACGTAAACACAATCTGCGATGATTTGCCAAAGTTTCGTGTTCGTCATAGCAAGTTATTACCCAAAGGTAATACGATGCATTATTTGCGGACCGTCAAATTGTGGTAAAACGAATTTACTTGTAGGTCTTCTAATACATGAAAATGGATTGAAGTTTCAAAATGTCTATGTTTATTCAAAAACTTTACACCAGCCTAAGTATATCTTTTTGGAAAAAGTTTTGCAACGGATTCCAAGTATTTCACTTCAGAAATATATGGGAAATGAGGATGTATTGAGTGTACAAGATGCAAAACCTAACTCTGTTATTATATTTGACGACGTTGCTTGTGAAAATCAAAACAACATGCGAGATTATTTTGCCATGGGTCGACATAACTATATTGACTGTTTTTATCTGAACCAAACATATAGTAAAATTCCCAAACAGTTGGTTAGAGATAATGCAAATTGAATAGTACTGTTTAAACAAGATGACATTAATTTAAAACATATTTATGATGAGCATGTAAATTCAGATATCACGTGGCTTGAGTTTCGTGAAATGTGTTCAAAGATATGGAGTGAACCTTTTAATTACGTAGTAATTAATAAGGAATGCTCTAAAAAGAATGGATGTTATAGAAAGAAATTTGATACTTTTGTTGAATTTGATTAAGAACTTAAGATCGTATTTAAGACTGTACGTCATTGCGATGTTATTATTCTTTAGGCAACTCTTAACCGATAACAGACCCTTTTATCATTATGGATAAGTCATTAAAAAGACAAATCGTCATTGCTGCAGAAGCTGTAAAGAAAAAAGTTCGTAATATGAGGGATATGGAGACTGATAATAAGCAAGCTCTGGAAACAGTTTTTAAGCCCGTAACGGAATCAATCAATTTATTAACCAACACTAGCGATCAAACTCCCCTTTCTCAAAGCACTGTGAATGATGAAACCGCCTACCGTTTTTGAATCAAACGTTACAGAAAGACTTACATACAGATAATAGTGATGAATCTCATATTGATTCGGACGCCTCATATCAATCATTGGTCGATAACAAACAAGAGGATGATACATCATCTTGGTCCTTATCTTCAGAGGTGTTGACTGAAGTACCGTTTGGTGTTCGAAGAGATCGTGGGAAATTAATGTTAGGTTCTGCGGCCATAGCTATCGGGGACGAATTCATCACTGTGGGGGAAAACAAATACCGCACTACGCCTGGTTTGGAACAATTATTACTCAACAAGGACATTGATTTAAGTCTAGTTACGGATAGAGATATTCAGCATTATAAGTCGATGCTACTTTTTACAAATGCACATCGACGAGATTTTGATCCAAGTAAGCCGATCAAAAGTAATAAAGGACAAAAATATATGCAAGTTATTAAACCTCTTTTCACACTAGCTAGTTCCAGCCAGTCGATTGGAAAAGGTTTACCTGTGACAAAATTTTGGCAAAAAAAATGTGATTTCATATATTGGAATGATCCAAATGAACTGGTCAATAGGTTAAAGTTATTAATGGCATCTCGAGATGCTGGTAACACTGGGTTGGACAATGAAATTATATCCATAATTGAAGAGTTACGTGAAAGTAAAATTATTAAATAAATAAATATGTTATCAGTAATCTACTTTCATTTTACTTTAAACCTTTCAATACAATACACCTTAAACATGAATGTCGACAAATTCGGTCATCATATTCATAAGCGAATGCGTTTATCAGAATTACTTGAATTTAATAATAATGCATTGCTAAAATCAGAAAGTGGCGATTTTGATATGAAGTCAGTTAGGCTTAGAGGAATCAGATCTCCAGTAGAAGCAGACGATGCAGTAAATAAAGAATATATAGATCTAGTAACAACAAAAATTAAACAGGATTTACATAAAGATTCGCATAAAATTATGGATACGCTAAGTAAACAAATTATTATGGATATTCAAAACACTGTTGAAAATACTTTAAAAACAGTATTGAGTGAGGTTTTCACTCAATTAGATAACAAGTTTTACACTAAAGAGGATGTACATAAATTATTAGCATTTAAAACCTCCTCATAATGTCAAAATTACAAATTGTTATTGAAATACACAGACCTGCGCGAAAAAAATTTGCCAGGCGTTCTGTAATTTTAAAGGGAATAGATGACTTATGGCAGGCTGACCTCATAGATATGCAGGATATGAATTGCAAGATATTAGTGATTACTTAACGTCAGAAATAAAAAATGCATCGATCAAACTATTGTGCAACAATAATACTTTAAAAACGTCTATCTACTGTACAAAAAATATAAATTTCATGAAAGAAGATACACTTAAAAGTTTATTAGGCTTCAATAAGCAGATTTTTAAAGGAAATAAGTGGCATGTGTCCGAGTTTCCAGTGAACATTTTACCTACGACCGTGATCAGGATTGAATGTGATATTGTGAGTGGATCGTATATAAATAGAATACCTAGTCATATAATACATGAATTTGCACTCAACGTTCCTCCTGGATACAGAATTATAGAAATTCCTACAAACTCAATATACTTTCCCATTATTCAAAACAACATAAGCTGCATACATATACGGTTATTAGATATCAACAATAATTTAATAAATCTACGTGGTGAAGAAGTGCAGCTGTATTTACATCTCAGAAGAAAAAATGATTGATTACAATAAATATGCACATCAAACGATAAAAAGTAGCAGTTTAACACAAGCTCCTATACCACTAAGAGCTATCAGGAAAAAGAAAATAAAATTAACTAGTGAAAATAAAGCATTCCTTAAAGCAATTGGTTTACTAAAATGAATATCTTAGATATTGTATCTGCACCAACCTTTGATAACACTGTTGAGGGAATCGAGTACCATTCTTATAAGCCTTACGTCACAAGTTTCAACAGAAATGACGAGATACGCATACCTATCAACCAACAGGATTTGTATGTCTTACCATCAGCCAGCACCTTGTATTTGGAAGGAACTATAGTAGTAAAAAAGAACGATTTAAAAGAAATCGCTAATAGTGTTCATTTTACAAATAACGCCCTACTTTACCTGTTTCAAGATATAAGGTATGAGCTCAATGGAGTGGAAATTGATAAAATAAAAAATGTTGGTTAAACCACTACAATGAAGTCATTAATTTCAATGAATGAGAGTGAATCGAAAATATCTAACGCCTGGTGCTGGAATATCGATGGCATAAAAAACATTAACGATGGCAGATTTTCTGCATCTATACCGCTTTGTAACATCCTCGGTTTTGCTGAAGACTTTAAGAAAGTTGTAATAAATAGTAGGCATGAGTTGATATTGCTACGGAGCAACACTAATTTAAACGCTGTAAAACTAAATACCGGTGAAATTGTCGAAGACGTTCTTATCAATGAAATCATATGGAGGGTACCGCATGTTACAGTATCCGACAGAGAAAAAATAAGTTTGTTAAAACTATTAGAAAAAGATAGACCTCTCCAAATGATATTCAGAAATTGGGATCTATGCGAATATCCAGCGTTACCTAAAACTACAAAACATACGTGGTCTATTAAGATTTCATCTCAAATAGAAAAACCACGGTTTGTTATCATTGGTCTACAGACAAATAAAAAAAAAAAAATAATGCAATTGCTGATATGTCTCAGTTCGATCACTGTCATATTCGTGATGTTAAAGTGCACCTCAATTCCACGTACTTCCCATATGAAAACTTTAATGTGAACTTTGCAAATAATACCATTGCTTTATTATACGAGCAGTACACTAGATTTCAACAGTCGTATTACGGACGGCGTTCAGAGCCTTTGTTAAGTGGGAAAAATTCAAAGATTTAGCGCCGCTCTTCGTCATTGACTGCTCAAGACAAGCTGATAATTTGAAAACAGGTTCCGTTGTGGATGTAAGGGTTGAAATCGAGAGTGACTTGGACATACCAGATCAGACTTCTGCATACTGTCTTATACTGAACGATTGCATAATTGAGTATAAACCTCTAAGCAGTACTGTTAGAAAGATATCATGAACCCGAATACTATTATAGTTGATGTTCAAGGATTTAAAGACCTTTATAATAACTTTATTGTTAAAGAATTAGCTTTGGCTACTCGTTATTATACTCAAACTTTCTTAGTGAAGCCTCCATATTTATTTAAATATTTAACTGCTGATGAAAAGAAACAAGTTGTGTGGTTGGAAAAAAACAGAGGGATTTACTGGAATGAGGGCTATATCGATTATAGAGAATTCCATCGTATAATTATTCCATACCTAGAAAATAAGAAAATTATTGTAAAAGGTTTAGAGAAAGTTAAGTGGATTAAGGACCTTTGCAAGAATTGTATAGTATCGGAGCTTGATCAAGACAAATGCCCAAATATATCTGTGTTACATACAAAATGTTCAGACAGTGAAATTAAATTTAATTGTTTTAAACATTCAAAACAATGTGCACTTAAAAATGTGTTATGTATAAAAAGTTATTTAGAGGACGAAAATGTATTTTAAGTTAAAAGTTTCAAATAAATAAACAAATTTTGTAGAATAAAAAAAAGTTTCTTTATTATTTATTTAATTACCCTAAAATGAAAGTAAATTAAACCTAATATTTACAAGTGTCAAAAAATTATTTACAAATATAAAAAAAGACAAAAAAAATGTATAATAATTGAATAATCAATACATGAAAGTACTTAATTTGAGCAAGTCGTTAATAATCAAACACGCATATCTATACAAAAAATAAATAAAACTGAAGTCTGTTCGTAATGTCAAAATATTAAGTTTTTACTAAATCATTTGACGTTAAATTTAATTTACTGTTCGAAGTATTGAAAAAAGATACATAAATACTTAAAATTAAACAATTTTATATTTATTGAATTGAATTGAACTGTTCTTATAGGTCACTTTCTATTAATGATTTGGAAATTTTTTGTACTAAACACTCTGTATCGTCCATAATTGAGTCTAACGCGTCTTTCACGATATAATGCGCACTAATAATTATATTGTCAGTGTCACTATCACTATCACTGGGCTGAGGGTTGTTGCATAGGTCTATCACGTTTATTTTTATCAATTTAAGCCCACGTCTCTGAGCCTTGCTCATGACGAAGGATTGATTCACTTGTTTCCTCGCCTTCCCCTCTCTACGACGCTTGGATTTCTTGGTGTTGGTATTGCTCAGAGGAGCAGGGATTTCTGTAGCTGCTTGTCGCATCATTTCATGATATTCCTCATAAGGATCCTGTGCGTACTGGCTGAATACCACGTCTGGCTCCGAAAACTGTAACAATTTTTAAAAACGGATATTATCAACCCTGCTTTAACATACATACGTACATACATACATATTATATTCATATCTGTAATTACATAATTCGCTACTACAAATTCTTAAAACTGAATCAATACTTTTCTAAAAAAATAATAACGTAGATATTATTTTATTATTTACTCACCGTCGATATTATGAAGCGAATAAATTATTGATTATTAATGACTTGCTCAAATGAATTATTGTTTCTTGCTACGGATGCAACAAATTATGTTTATGTTAATGACACTTACACCCTTTTATACAAAATATTTATTTAGATTGAAGTTTAGGGTTCCGCGTTATCTACACTAAACCAAAATAAAACTTTCAAGTATATTAAGTATCAATTTGTATAATACTATAAAACAAACATAAAGTAAAAATAGAATAAAATAAGTGTATAAGTAATTGAATGAAATTTTGAAGCATTTACTATGCTAACTTTTCAAATCGATTAAGATAGGAAAAAGTGAATGCCCAGGTGGGACTCGAACCCACGATCTTTCCTTTACAGGGGAATGCTCAGCCACCGATTTGAAAAGTGCATAAGTATTCCAAATGTTTGTAAAAATATATAAAATGTATTTAGTGTTTACACAGAACAGCCTACATACAGTACCTACAGAACACAATTAACTGCACTAAGATTAAGTATCTAATATTACATTATAGATTTGAACTGATATCCTTTCGATAAAATTAATCACTATACCACGGTCACATAAATTTTGTTATGTTAAGCTTTTTTCATTATAATATGAATGTTGAACGTAAGTTGATATTAGTGCTTACTCGAATCACGATCAAAATATTGTGCAATACATAAATATGCAAACCATACTAATATTATAAATGCGAAAGTAACTCTGTCTGTCTGTCTGTCTGTATGTTACGCTTTCACGCCTAAACCACTGAACCGATTTTGATGAAATTTGGTATAGGGGTAGATTAGACCTTGAGAAAGGACATAGGCTATGTTTGGTCGCGATAACCGACATTCACGCGGGCGGAGCTGCGGGCAAAAGCTAGTACATAATATACTGTCTAGCATATGCTCGCAGATCCGCTCGTCTGGATGTATAATAATTATGTATTGCAATGACTGAGGGATAGTGGAAATAATAATTAGTAAAATAAAACATCCAAGTATGTTAAGTATCAATTTATATTATACTATATAACAAAAATAAAGTAAAAAAGAAAAAACAGGGTATAAGTTGTTATTCTAAATTTACTACAGGACTATTTATTCTGATAAAAAGTGGAATAGTGATGTTGTGTGTGATGGAGGACTGCTATTTTAATTGGTTATTTTTAAAAATACACGAATGACCCCAGGCTCTAGTTGATATTTTATCTACGGAGAGTGAACGCTTGTCGTCATTATTGAACAAGGCTATTTTGTCAACACTCTGAGTAAAAATTTCGTGCTTGACCGATTTAAATATAATGTTCTTTTTACGAATAACAATATCTTTAAATAAAACATCTTTATACTCGTTCATACTAATACCTCTGACTACACAAGATTTCACGCCTTTTGCCTTTTTAATAACTTTATCGGGAGTTCTTAAACAATAAAGTTTAGATCTCAAACCCACAAAATCACAAATGTATTGACCTCCCATTTCATCCTTAAACAGACCAGGAACTTTTTTGTTCT
Organism: Eilema caniola; assembly: GCA_949126895.1. NCBI lineage: Eukaryota > Metazoa > Arthropoda > Insecta > Lepidoptera > Erebidae > Eilema > Eilema caniola. The sequence goes on from CASBPR010000003.1 coordinate 77,438, forward strand.
TTATTGGAATGTTGTATTGATTTTGCACATCATAATTACTGCTATCAAAATAGTGTAAAAATTCATATTTTAAATCCTGATAAAAGTCATTAGTGTAAATTTTATAGATAAAAGAATCTGTATCTGTATAACACAACTTCACTCGATCTTTGTAAAAAGGTTTCACGGTATTGTAATGAAAGTCGTACATATGAGACTTAGAAAGTTCTAATACAGTGAAACCAATATAAATAGGTTTATTTAATTAAAATAATTTGATCGGCTTTCATTTGTATTGCAACTAAGTTTTCAGTGAGAATAGATGCGCTATGGAAATATGGGCTAGCTACAAGTCTCTCAGCGGATATATATTTTTTTGTACGATTAAAATTGTCACACCATTTATTAACTAAATGAACATCTACTCGATTCTCAGTATTTTCTAGTGTCTTACCAAAGACGCTGTTGTTTAATAGCTTAAAAAAGTCTTGTTCAAAAGAACTTTTTGCCTTTTGTCTTAATTGTGTATTCAAATCTATATATTGTTTTAAATATGGACTTTGTCTGAAAGTTGTAACTCTATGAATTTTGCGTAATACTAAACCATGATCTAAACATTTTTTTTAATGAATATAATGAATGACGTTTATTTATTGTATTATATATATATTATATATTTATTATAATAATGCTGTTTACAAGTATTTCGAAAATTTTGAAATATATCCGTTAATAATAGCACATCAGTTTTCAGATACAGGTCTGTATATTCGCCTAAGTTGCTAATATTGAATTCTTTCCAAACAGGTTGAGCGTGAAAATAATCTTCATCGCTGATGTCATCATTGGTCAAAGAGTTATGAAAACAAGATTTAGGTGGTAACGATTTTTCCTCATAAAATTTCCAATCCCACATATAATCATACGGATATACTCCTTTTCTTGTGAGTAAACTGAATTGTCTTTCATCAGGATATTGAGAGCGGAGATTTATAAAATCTTCTACTCTCATTGTTTTAGCGAGTTTGTCTAAACTTGTTCCTAAAAAGTTAAAGGAGTCCAAAAATCTTAATTGTATATACTCATTTTTTGAAATGGGAATAAATTTTGTAAAAGTAATATATTTTTCCTTAGTTTTAGCTATAATTTTTATTTGACCGGGAATTTCTCCTAATTTTTTAATAAATAAATGGCAATCGTATCCAGACAAATTATGAAAAAATATGGGAATAAACTTAGGTATTTTATATTGCAAATTACAAATAGAAAAAGCTGCGCCGCGATATTTTCCTGAAATATGACAGTGGTCCCTAACATTATTATTCCATAACAAATTGCAACATATGTGACATATTGTCGCATGTTTAAAATCACACGCATCTTTTTCGGTAAATATCATAGTTTCGGATTTAGTAAGAATTTTATGAATTGCGGTTACATCCTTTATTAAGAAATCAATAAATTTTGAAACACAGTTTTGGCCCCGATAACTTCTATAGCCTTCTACTGTAGTAGAAAATGCTGACACTATGTTGTATGCGAATGCTACTGGAACGTGTCGTTGTAAACATGATGTATTAGCACTATCTAATTTCACGCCGGAAATCGGGTTGAGTAATGTTTCAAAATCTGCGTATATGACAAAGGGAATATCTTGTTTTCTCTCGTAATTTTTAAATTTTAAGACAGAACCTTCTTCCGGCAGAACTGTAACCACCCCTCCACACAGATGATTTTCGAATTCAATTAAAGTTCTAAAAAATAATAAGCATGTTTCACAGAAGTATAGTTTTCCATGGTGTTTAGTCAATTGTCTTCGAACTAAACGCGGTAAATCTTTGATAAGACAAAAATGAGAATGCGTGCTGTTTTCTAAAAATAATAGATGAACGCTTTTTGATTTTCTATTCCTTGTAGTATACAAGGGGCCAATTATTGTTTTGTTATTTCGTAACCCATAAACAAAAATATTTAAGGAGGGGTTATTTTTCTCAAATATAGCTATATCGGATAGCGTAATTGGAAATGATAAATCATTTATATTCAAAACTTTTCGAAAATGAGGATATGAAGTAACTCTTTCAGAATGTTTCCTGGCTGGGTACAATGCCGCAACTATGCTCCATAAAAAACAATAATTATCTTTATTCATAATATTTAGACATGCTTTTTTATTTGCTATAATTTTTGGTAACGAGATAAATCTAGAACCACCCAAAGGTTGGTATTTATTAATGTTAATTTCTATATGAGAATTAGACAAAAATGCCCAGCCACTGTCTTTTTCTTGAAAATCTTCAATTTTGTTTTTGAGGAACTCTACTGCTGACTTATAAATCAAATCAAAATCATGGTGCAAATGTATGATATAGTTTTTTGTAGCAAATGATTTCAACTCTTGTTGATCACTTTTGTATATAACAAAAAAAGAAAACTGTTAAAAATTGATCTTGACCGACGTGTGTTTTTTTAACGTTTGATCTATTAAATTTTTAACTCGATCTCTAATGGCATAAAGAAACACATCTGGGAAATTATGTATTTGTTCGTTAGTTGCAATGATCCGATAGCTTACGATTCGCTCTTTAAAAGAAGACTTAATCATTTGAACGTTATCAGTCATATAGAAGTCTCGGAAATATGGTATTTCTAATAACATAGATATTAATTCTCTCAATCAACACTTTTCTGCTCCGTCCACTTTCGACACTGCTACCAAAGCTAAAACAATGAATTATCTTTCATCCCTTGCTACTCCCGACTGCTCTCCATTTTTCTTCACTCAATTTACTAGTTGTGATGTTAGAAGAGGCATAATGTCGATCACGTCCAACGCTGTGGGAGCTGACTCTGTCGGCCGTAATATGATCCTACCCATTATTGACGAAATCCTCCCTATAATCTGTCACATCTTCAACTTCTCGATCGCAAGCAGTACCTTTCCAAGTACATGGAAGGATGTCCAAATAACACCTATCCCTAAGAACAGTAACCCTTCCTCCTTTTCTGAATATCGGCCTATATCTATCCTATCCTTTCTCTCTAAAGTGCTCGAACGACTGGTTCACTCCCAGCTAACTGATTTTCTGTCTAAAAATTCTCTCCTAAATCCTTTCCAGTCAGGTTTTCGTCCTGGCCACAGCACTACGACAACCCTGGTTCATATTACGGAAGACATCAGAGCAGGTATGGAAAATGGCGAGTTAACAGTTTTAGCCCTCTTGGACTTCACTAACGCCTTGAATAACGTTGATTTTGACGTTTTACTCGGCATATTGCGCTCTCTAGGCATATCTCCAGCAGTAATTGACTGGTTTCTGAGTTACATATTTGGTCGCCGGCAGCGTATCTGCATCGAAGACACTGTCTCCGCATGGTGCTCAACGTCTGCTGGTGTACCACAGGGTGGCGTGTTATCTCCTCTACTCTTCGCAGTTTTCATAAACTCAATCACTAATCATCTTACTTCTTCCTACCACCTTTACGCAGATGATCTGCAAATTTACATTAGGGCCACCCAAGATAAACTGAGGGATGCCGTCAACACTATCAACGAAGACATGATTAAAATATGCGATTGGAGTAAATCATTTGGTCTGAGGGTGAACCCAAGTAAGACTCAAGCTATAGTCATTGGCAGCCCTTACGCTATCTCAAGAATAGACTGGTCGCTTCTCCCTCTAATCTCCTGTGATGGTACCAATGTGCAGTATAGTGACAAAGTCAAAAATCTAGGCATTTATATTGACAGTAGTCTTTCTTGGTGCCCTCAACTTCAGGAGGTCAGCCGCAGAATGTTTGCCACAGCGGGGTCCCTGCGTAGGCTCCGTAGCTTATTACCCATTACTACGAAAACTGCGCTAGCTCAATCTCTTTTTCTTCCCATTCTTGATTATGCTGATGCCAGCTATCCAGATCTCACCGAAGACCAACTAAATAAACTTGAGAGACTCCAGAATCTCAGTATCCGGTTCATATTTGGACTTCGTAAATATGACCACATCTCCGAATATCGTGAAAAACTCAAGTGGTTACCTATACGCCTTCGCCGAAATGTTCATATTCTTTCACTTCTCTATAACATCCTTTTTCATCCTCTTACTCCTGTCTACTTAAAAGAACGCTTCACTTTCCTTTGTGATTCTCATTCAAGGACCCTGAGATCGTCAGTGAATCTGAAACTGAAAATGCCTAGGCACTCCACAATGTTCATGGACAAATCTTTTACTGTTCAAGCTGTCCGATTGTGGAATGCCTTACCTGTCACTATAAGACGTGCGCAATCAATGCCTGTATTCAAAAGATTGGTTACGGCCCACTATCTGCAAGAGAAATGATGTCCTTTCATATATTAACATACTTTTCCCTTTCTCTCTCTGTCTTGCCTAACTATGTCTTTATTATGTCCAATAGCATGTAATATTTATGTACTACTCTACTAATTATTATATGTATAGGAAGTTTATAAATGTGTACCTAAGTCTATGTAAATATTTACTACTCTATATATTTCCGATGTCTTGTATAATATTATTAGTATGTATGTTTTATTATGTAATGTACCTTTATCTGCGTACCTTGAATACCTATTTATATATAATCACTTCCACTCATTATTTTAATAAAAGTACACCAAACTGCCCCAAATTTCTACGCCTATTTCTTTCTCCATCCTATGGTTGCCTGTAAGAGATTGCCTCAGTGCGATAAGGCCGCCAATTGTGTATCACGTGTATTGTACCTACCTCTAAGTTGTAATTTATGTTTTTTTTGGTGAACAATAAAGAGTCATATTATTATTATTATTATTATTATTAAATTTAGATTAAAAGTATCTACTTACAAACAGCCTCCAGCTGCGTGGCTCAAGTTAACAATAGTTTGTGGAATAAGTGCGAGTACCTCCGACAATAAGCTCTAGGTACTTCTTTCTAGAAAATTAATGAAATTTTTTCTATAAATAAACCTCTGCTAAACCCTCTAAGTATACTAATACATAACTACCAATTATAAATTAATATATAGGTACTGGTAAACAGATACACGCCGGTTACTTTGTACGTTTGAAGTATAGGTACTTGCTGGTACGTTTGGTGATATCTTCACTAAGTGTCCTTGTATCAGATCTCATGTATTTGCTAAGATCAAGATGCGGATTCTAAAAAAAAAAATAATAAAGAAATATTCCCAACATTTTACACGGCACTATACATAATATTTATTACATGAATAAAAATAAAATACTAATTAACTTTAGAGATAAAATAATGACTTAAAACATAAAATTACCTGAAAATGTAAACTTGATGTCCGCAGATAAACCACGTTCTTCAAAGATCTATTACTAGCGTTTGCTATTTAATATAAGCATCGACACTTCCTTCGCAGCTTAGTGTAATAATAACACTCCTAAAATAAAAAATAAAAATATGACGTATGTATCCATAATATAGAAATAAAAAAAATATTTTAGATTAAAAAATGTGAAAAATTACCTGTATATGTTTCAATTAAATGGTTTATTAAACTCAAACAATACGTTAATTTAAAAGTGTCCTTGTATCAGATCTCATGTATTTGCTTTAGATCAAGATGCAGATCCTTAAAAAATAAAAATAAAGAAATATTCCCAACATTTTACTCGGCACTATACATAATATTTATTACATGAATAAAAATAAAATATTAATTAACTTTAGAGATAAAATAAAGACTTAAAACATAAAATTACCTGAAAATGTAAACTTGATGTCCTCAGATAAACCACGTATTTCAAAGATCTATTATTTGCCTTCCAGAAAGACAGTATTTAATTGAAGAAGCTGTCTGTGATTTTTAGCATTTTTAGCGTAAATATGGTTCAAGTCTTACCTGAATATCTCACTTTCGACTATGGTCATGTATCTTAAAACTCACCAACTGACAACTGCGTGCCTCTATGTTTACCATAGATCATAGCGTTTTGTGATTTTTACCGCGTAAGGTGTAAAAATTTTCAAGTCAAGAAAAAAGTTCTTAAAAAGTGAATTACATAGTAATTATGTTGTTTTTACCGTTTGTATGTGTACAGTGCTACATAAATAATTGCAAGGTATATTATTTTAGTGAAGTTTCTTTGCTGAGAACTTCGGTAAGTAGATATTGTACCATACTAATGAATACCGCAGAGGGAAGCGAGAGTGCTCCAGATCGTTGCTCCGGAGGGAGAACGAAGTACTTATAAATCCGAAGGCAGTTCCTCATCTTCGGAAGATCAGGATAGCTTTACCTCGCCATCCCCGAATAAGCGGTTCAACCGGTCGAATCACGTCGAAACGTGTTCGAGAGATGAACCCACATAAGTACGTAACTTAGACTTAAATTTCACAATAAGCTAAGGTTTACACCAAAGAATTAACCTGTTGGAATTGGTAATAAAATCCAAGACACTCATTAGTTACTGATATACATAAAGCTTAAATCGTTGCTTGGCTGACCCCTCAACATTCAAAAAGATTGTAACTTCCCAGCAATTTAAGTCATTCAGACAATACTAGCTCGGCAGACACTTGATATATAGACTAATTACATATATATAAGTTTACTGGCCACTTTCGTCACCTATTTAATGTGTGATTAATCAACAAATGTTACCGTAATAAAAGTAATGATTATGGCAGGCACTGATCAGTTGATAGCAGGCTTGTCTAACATAGCATTAACATGAAACTATCTTACAAAATGTTATAGCAATCTATAACATTCCAAGGCCTGGTAGGTTAATAGAGAAGAAGACTAGAGTGTCTAGTGACTGGATTCTTACATCCTTATGCCATCAGTAGAATTTTTCAGGATGTCACAAGTTATAAGTTGTAACCAAGACTAACTATAAATATTATATTATAAGTTATACCGTAAAACTAAAAAAGAGAGTTCTAGTTCACACTCTAAATCTGAAAGGAAGAGTAGGTAGTAACCATAAATGCATGTTATCCTAATAGACCAAGATTTTAACATTTAAATTACATTGGACTGCAACCTGCCAAGCATGATCACCATGCCTAAGACAGGAGAGTTAAGAGATTTACAGGTGTCACTCGTAAGAAATCTAGCGACTCCAAGTATTTTAAGTAATAGGCACCTGAATAAATAATTCAAACAGGAATCAAATTAGATTTTGAGAAACAGCTCTTTCTCACTCACAATTTTAATAAAATTTGAACTTAACATAACAGTTGATCACCCAAATAGATGGGGTTCAATTCCTACAACAGGAAGATTGAATGACAAGAATTGTACCAGGCAGTTCTTCATCTATGCAAAAAAATGATCTCACAGAAGGCTCCTATGTACCTATAAGGAAAGAAATTTCCTATCTAAGAGCCCTCCCTTTGGGCCTCTCATCATCACCATTGCAACGACAACTAATTGGATTGCGGAAATCCTTTGGAAACAAGTCACAGTCATGGTCCTTTTTTGCTAAATAAATCAACAATATTCTTTTATTTTGATCTCCTTAATGCCATCTTAATGGTCCCATAACAATATTTTGGTTCTTGAATATATCTAAAATATACCATATACACATTTTAGGAAAGTCAAACTGATAGGTGAATTAGGTAAATTCCAAAGATCAATCCACCTTGAATCACTTGGAACATTAATTTACAGTCTACTTTAGATAAGTGATTTATTTATCAAAATTTTACCAAATATGACTTGACTCCAAGCAAAGGTCAACAGCAAAAGAAGAATAAATATATGTACAAAATCTACATTGAATTACCTAGTAATGTATCAATGTAGTTTATTTATATAGTATATATATTTATATATTTATATATATAGTATTAATGACAGCCTCCGTGGCGTAGCGGTAGTGAACGCGGCCGCTACGCAGGAGGCGCGGGTTCGATCCCCGCTCAGTGCAAATATTTGTATGCATGAATATGTATATTTGCATTGGTCTGGGTATTTCTATGTATAATATTTATGTATTTACAAAAAAAAACTTATCTAAGTATGTTTATCCGCATTCTAGATTCCATAACACAAGCTAGTTAACCTATGCTTACCATGGGTCTAGATAGCGTTGTGTGAAAAAAAAAAAAAAAAAAAAAAAGTAATAATAATATATATATATTGACTGGATCGCGATAAGTAATTGTATAATGTTTAGAGAACAAAGTTAACGTATTTCATTATTGGTGATTTCTTTAGGAAGAGAAAAAATGAATAATAAATGAAACTTCTAATTAACCACTTTTGCTGTTGACTCTACTATAGTTGCAAGGTACTCTAAAGTTAACCTGAGGTCTATGTACAACTTTATTGTCTCAGGATGCAATTGCTTCAAACAGGGTAAACTGAGAGGAAAAAAGGGCTCTGTATCCCCTAGTGCGGTGCGATTTACAGTGGTAGCTCAGGAGTGGGGACCACAGCGCACAAGGGACACTCAGTCAAAAAGGTGACCACTCACTACAAACGTTATGGTCGCGGACTAGGAAATGCTATTGAACAACTTTATGTTGTCAAGCAAATGGAGTTAGACCAACAAAAAGTGGCACTCCAATATGATGCAATTGTAAGCAGCTTTACTTATGTACAAAAAGTGCTACTGGTCAAGTCAGACAGCATCCAACTGGACCAAAAAGGAGCACTTGCTCCTTAACCCGTAGAGGTGTCCAGAAAACTTTCCAATTTATCGAGCAGTTCATTACTGACGGCATGTCACCTCCAACCCTTTCAGATCAAGGGACTCACCCATTGTCCTATAGGATGTGGAACTCGAGGACTTGCAAAGCTTTCAGTCAGACTGGAACTATCAGTTGAGATTGACGTTTTTAATAAAAAAAATCATTTAAACATTTAAGAAATTGGTTTATGAAATAAATTGCTCAAAATGATTTCCATTTTCACGAATACATAAGTCTATCCTTTTTTGCACTGAACGAATGGCGGCTAACAATGTTCTGGGATGAATATTACGTAAAATGGTCATTAATGCATCCTTGAGCTCTTGAACACTGGCGTACGTCGTCTTATACACCTCGTTTTTCACGAAGCCCCATAAAAAAAATCAAGTGGTGTTAGATCGGGGCTACGAGGTGGCCACTGTGTTGGACCATGTGTACCTATCCACTGTGTACCGAATAGGCGGCTCAAATTGGAACGTGAAAGGTGACTGTTATGTGGCGGAGCACCATCTTGTTGAAAATGAACTTTTCGCAATTCCGACAGGGGCCATTCGTCCATCTCGTTTTCAAGATGGTGTAAAATGACTTCATTATACATGGCAGAATTCAGTTTCCCTTCATAAAATTCCACCATTATGACTCGATTGGACATTATACCACACCAACAGTTGAATGAGAAGCGAACCTGATTATGACTTGCCGTAACTCTTAGTGGATTTTCTTTGGACCAATAGTTGTGATTTTTTCTGTTGTACATACCGTTATTGGAAAAATTCGTTTCGTCTGACCACAGTATGTAATTTAAAAATTCATGATCTCTGCTTATTTTTCCTCTTAGCCATCTGCAAAAAGTAAGCCTTCGAACATCATCACCCGGATGTAACACTTGAACTATGCGCCCATATCGATAGCACTTGTAGCCGTATTTCTTCCATATCTTTATCACAAGGGAGTGGGATACACCTACTTCAAGGGCGACTTGCCTGGACGATACCTCTGGATATGCTTCGACATAAGTTAGAACCGCAATCTCCGTGTCCATGTCCACACGAGACTGCCGCTTTCTTTTGAAAGAACCCTGCAATTCCAGGTTTTTCAAAAGATTTGTAATAACCTTTCTTGTTGGCACATGCCGCAACGGATACTTATTGCGGTACCACACTAATGCAGCTCCCGCATTTCGATTATTGACAAAATACGCTTCTAATAAGTCAATTTTTTCACGATTAGAAGACATTTTAGCGAAAATCCTTAATTAATAACTCATACGAAGTTTCTCAGCTGAATTGAATTTTCGAATCAAATTCGAAATTTGAGGGTAAAAATTCTTTTTATTTACTTTACAGTCAATTCTACCCACTTCCTGGCCATAACAAAAAGTTAGACCATCGTAGAAATTATTTTCTGTTGCCGAAATGTATGGGAAACGTTTTTGGCGACTTCTGTCTTTCCTAGTACTGAAAGCTAAAATGGTCTCATAGAGTTTTTTGATCCCCACATGAAATAGAATCGATTGGCATAAAAAAAAATTTTTGGACTTTTTGCATTTTTTTTGCCAACTAAGTTTTTTACAAAATCTGTGAATGCAGTTCAAAATATGTCAAAAAGTTAGGGAAGGTCTTCTAAGAACGTTTTGCTGTAACTGCAATGGTTAAGGTACTTGCCCTTACTGCCCCGTTTCAAAAATACACCCTGTATATTGCATTTTCACTGACATTCTTTCATGTTATAGGGCCAGGGTGGTGCTTGGTATCCCAGATATCTTGGTTTAAACATAAATATATTTATTTACCTTTTGCTTACAATTCGATTAATTTAACAATTAAGATCTGCAGTTCTTTATAGTGGAATCTGCAGTCTCAGCATATTGTGCTACAAATGTAGACAATTGTTCTAAGGACTTATTCATTCAACAAGTCCTAAAAGCTACTGCTTTAGTCAAACCTCAGGCCATTAACTCCCCTAGATGGCATGGCATATGTTAATATATTCATGCATGTGGATCTCCAAAGGGGAGGCAGAGGTGTATTAGAGTGGTAGAATTAAACCATTGGTCCGATATGCGGGTGCATGTAAGCAGTTAGAGTTGTATGTGATTGATAATGGTAAAAATCCGTTGATAGGCAGAGAATGGCTACAGGAATTGCAGATTAGGCTACAGGATATTATCGTAAAACAGAATAATGATTGTAATAACATTGTTAGTACAAAAAAAATTGATGTAAATGAATTCAATTCCAGATACTCTGAGGTGCTATCGGACGGACTCGGCTGTTATACTGGCGGTGAAGTGAGCCTACGGGTGCGGCCTGGCACGCAACCTGTGTTCATGAGAGCGCGGCCGCTCGCATACGCGCTGCGCGAGCGGGTAGATCGGGCGTTAGATCAGCTGGAGCGTGACGGCGTTATCTCGCCCGTCGAGTCATCCGACTGGGCGACGCCGATCGTGCCAGTTATTAAAAAGGACGGAGGTTTGAGATTATGTGGTGACTATAAATTAACTCTTAACAAATGCCTGGAGATTGACCGTTTTCCGTTGCCGAGAATAGACGACTTGCTGACTAAGTTACATTCGGGTCAAAAATACAGTAAAATTGATCTTTCACAGGCGTATGCTCAATTTTGTCTTGATGATCAATCGAAATCGTATACTGTCATAAATACTTTTCGCGGATTGTATAGGTACAATAGACTAATTCAAGGCCTGTCGTCCAGTCCCGGGATCTTTCAAAGAAAAATCGAACAAATATTCTCAGGTATGCCTAGAGTCGGAGTATTCCTAGATGACGTCATACTCACTGGCCGAGACGATAAGGAACATATCGAAACTTTGTACCAGGTTTTTGATAGGTTACAACGTAACGGTTTGAAAGTTAAGCGAGAGAAATGGACCTTCTTTGCTGATGAAGTGTCGTACTTAGGTTTTATCATTAGTAAGGACGGAGTAAAGACTTGTACGGAGAAGGTGGAAGCGATACAGCAGGTACCGAAACCATCCAATGTGTCGGAACTTAGGTCGTTTTTGGGAATGGTAATGTACTATGCTAAGTTTGTTAAAAATATCAGTATGACGCTAGCACCGTTGTACGAATTGTTAAGAAAGGACGTATTGTACGGAAGTATTCGATAAAATTAAGCAACTATTATCATCTAGTGAAGTACTCGCGCATTACGACCCCCAGATGCCACTAACGTTGACAACTGATGCCAGTGCCACGGGGATAGGAGCTGTCATTTCACATGTGTTCCCAGATGGAACGGAGCGGCCTATAGCTTATGCCTCGAGAGTCCTTAATGCAGCTGAAACTAACTACTCGCAAATACAACGGGAGGCGCTAGCCATAGTGTATGGGGTAAAAAAAATTCACCAATATTTGTACGGCCGATTATTTACCCTCAAGACTGATCATAAACCTTTAGTGTCCATTTTTGGGGATAAAGTAGGCATTCCGTCAATGGCGGCAAGTAGGTTACAGAGGTGGGCGGTTATTCTATCAGGTTATCAATACGATATCCAGTACGTACCGACAGATAAAAATGGAGCCGATGCATTGTCACGGTTACCTGTTGGCCGACGGACAAAAGTCGGACCTGAGATAACGTACGTTAAGTTTGTACAGGATTTCTTGCCGGTTACATGTAAGGACATAAATGAATTTATAAATAAAGATGAGATATTAATGAAAGTAGTCATGTACTTGAGATCAGGTTGGCCTGCGGCATGCCCACAACCAGAGCTTAAGCCCTATTTTGTTAGGAAACATAAACTTTATACGGAATCGGGTTGTGTGATGTGGGGTTACAGGATGGTGATGCCATCTATGTTTAGGAAACGAATACTAAAAGAATTACATGTGGGTCACCAAGGTATTGTTAAAATGAAGTCCCTTGCACGGAGCTATGTATGGTGGCCTGGGATTGACGCGGACATTGAAAGTGAATGTAAAGAGTGTGCGACATGTAGGTTAGAAGCCCCGGCGCCACCAAAAGCACCTCCGCAGCCCTGGCCGTATATTTCTGAACCGTGGAGTCGTTTACACATAGATTTTTTAGGCCCATTTAATGGTAAAACGTTTTTTGTTATCATTGATTCGACTACAAAGTGGATTGAGGCATTTGAGATGTCTAGTACTAAGGGTAAAGAAGTATTAAAGGTTTTAAGGGATGTGTTTGCGCGCTTTGGCTTGCCAAAAGAAATTGTCTCAGATAATGGCCCACCGTTTACTTCATCAGAATTAGCTAATTTTATGCTTATTAACGGTATTAAACATATTTTAACGCCAGTATATCACCCAGCGTCGAACGGGGCAGCGGAAGGTGCCGTTAAACTATGCAAGAAAGCTATAAAAAAGCCTTGAGGGACAAATGCGATGTAGACACAGCTTTAAAGTCATATCTGTTTATGTACCGGAACACGGTACATTGTACAACGGGGCAATCACCGGCGATGTTGTTACAACATAGGACGTTACGGTCTCGTTTAGATTTGCTTCACACTGCAGGTAACACTGACAGTGTTAAGAAAAAGGTAGAAGGTACGCAGAGTAAACAGGTACAAAGCGCGGGTGGTAGGACGCGAAACTTCGAGGTAGGCGATATCGTGTGGACGCGAGGTTTTGGAGGGGAAGGTAGGTGGTTGAGTGGTAAAATACAAGCTCAGTTAGGATCTAGATGCTATTCAGTGGCTAGGGGAAACGGTCCCCCGATTAAAAGGCACGTAGATCAGCTTTGGAGAAAGTCACCACAGTCGATAACAGCGTACCCATTACCCGAACCCGATACTCATTCCGAGAATATAGCCCATTCTCTCGCTCCGCCGCCAGTAGAAACGGCTGGGTCTAGAAGTATGCGCATGAGAAGACCTGTTATTAGATATCCTGATTAAAGGTCCTTATTTTATTTTATTAGTTTTTAAAATTGTATAAAGTTCTCAATTGTTGTTAAGTTTAACCTTTGTTTAATATTGATATTGTTAATGAATGTAACTTAAGATAAGTGGTAGGGTGTAAGATATGTAAAATATGTAGGTACGTAACACGTCTACCCTCATCCTAATTATAAGTGCCTACCTGTGTAATTAGCTTGTAATAAAGTTTAGTCTTGATTTGTACTGCACCGAGTTTAATTGTGACACCCTCTAGTCTATCCCTAAGGAACCTATATTACAGTATGCTTCGCATTTCTTGAAAAGTGAACACAAAATTCTATGCGTCCTGTGAAAAGTGGTACATCTTGAAAATATCAACTTTACAGTAGAGTAGTTTTTGTGTTTAAATAATCATAATTTTTTTTAGAACAATAATTTGTTTGGAAACAAGTGACGTATTTTATATTAGTGTGTTATTGTTAATAACCTATTAGGTTCCTGCTCAAGAGTGTACAGGTAGGAAGAGATATTTAAAAAAAACTATTTGTTGTATCAAAACACACCAAATGAATGCTCGTGTATAATGATTCTAAATGAGTTATATCAATTTACACGCTATGTGAAGGTTTCGTGAAAGGTGATATTTGTTATATTATCAGGTAGTTTTATATGAAACTAATCATCTCCTGTTCATAGCTGTCAAACAAACAAGTAATATTATTCAGTTGGCAAAAGCACTGTAGACACAAAACTCGTAAAAGTAGTTGTTTTATTATTTATATCATTTTACTCAAGAATAAAAGTCGTGTTTTTTGATATAAGTAGACTTAAATCTCAACTCAAATTTGTGTAATATGATACAAGAAACAGTCTAAAGACACAGGCATAAAAATAAAGCAATAAAAAGCAAATAAAAATGCATTATCACTTTAATTTTTTTTAAGGGTATTATTGAGTAACGCTTAGTTCGAAAGTTGAATTATTTTAATTTAATTAAAAAGGAAAAAAAGCATCAATGACATATGTCAACAATACAACATAGACGAAAAATAGTTTCTAATACATACTCAAAAGAACTAAACAAAAATCAAAATCTCGGTATTCTTTGTGTAAAAAAAATAATAAACATAACTGAACTTAAACTTTCATATCTAGTTCAATTTAATTCAATTCGATTCGACGAAATATTCGAACTTCAAGAATGAATCAAAACTATCACATAATAAAATAACGTTTATTAAAAGACCTAAAATGTTATTCAACTTCCATATCAAATTAAACATAATTCAAGGTGCTCCTTGCGTTTCTCCGCATCGATGTCGCTGTGGAGAAGAAGTTAGTAGCCTTGGACACCATGGTCTCTCATGCAGTAGGAGCGCGGGACGGCTTTCACGGCACGCGTACATCAATGACATAATCCGTCGGGCTCTTGTCACCGCCGGGGTCCCAGCCGTTTTAGAACCTGCTGGTCTGGTGCGCGATGATGGCAAGAAGCCGGATGGAATGTCCTTGGTGCCTTGGAAGATGGGAAGGCATTTGGTGTGGGATGCAACATGTGCTGACACCCTTGCGCCTTCACATCTTCCAGGGACTGGAGACTGTGCCTGCGCTGCTGCTGCTTCGGCAGAGACCCTCAAACGGCGCAAATATCGTAGTTTAAGTGATAATTACATATTTGAGCCGTTTGGGGTCGAGACACTGGGATCATGGGGTCTAAGTGCCCGTCTTTTATTTAAAGACATTTCCAAACGGGTAATGGACGCTACCCGTGACCAGAGGGCCGGTTTATTCCTTGCGCAAAGGATCAATATTGCCATTCAACGTGGCAATGCCGCCAGCCTTCTGGCCACCCTGCCAGTTGACATCGATGGGGAGGAATTCTTTGACGCCTGAACCTGCTGGTTTGTATATATTATGTACTTATTGTTTTTATATTTTTTAAATAATTCTAATGTACATATTGTAAATAAAAACCAATTATGAATGGCCATTCAAATAACATGTAGAACTAAATAAATCAACAACTTCTAAACTATTAAATATTTTTTCTAATATAATTAAATATTTTTCAGTCTTCATCACTAGAGATAAAATGATGATCAATATTTCTTATATTAGCCTTAGTTTTTAAAATTTTAAAATAATCATGATAACTATTATCAATGTATGGCAATAATGAAATTAAATCATTATTAGGGTTCCGTAGCCAAATGGCAAAAAACGGAACCCTTATAGATTCATCATGTCTGTCTGTCTGTCCGTCCGTATGTCACAGCCACTTATTTTGGTAAGTGTATTTTGTGAACCGCATTAAGATTTTCACACAAAAATAGAAAAAAAAACAATAAATTTTGGGGGTTCAATAATAATTAATACTTAAATAATTAATACTTAGAACTGAATAGTTTGCGCGAGAGACTTCCAAAGTGGTAAAATGTGTGTCCCCCCCTCCTGTAACTTAACATGTCTAACATGCGTTTTGCACGGCAAGGACGACGCTGCAACAATGATATTTTACATTATAGACTATCATAGAACATAAATAACAAAGTAAAATAAAAACAGTATCATAAACTAGTATTCATTACTTACAGATAGTGCAATCCACGAAGACGTGTTGCTCCAATTTTCGGTTGAGGGTATCGCGGGGTACAGTTCGTTTGACACTAGCGTCATTCGCCAACTGTCAGCGGTTTGTGTGCGCGTGCACTCTTAAATAAAATTTAGTCTAGGTGTAGTGGTAACACTCGGAAGCATACGCACATATTATAAGTAGTTAGGAGCAATACTGGGGCGCATCTACGTGAATTGCACTGTTTTTACTTTTAAGCAATAATAAATAGATTTCGTGTATTTTGATATAGCTGGAGTAAATTATTTTGTGTAAATGGTTATTAGTTCTTGTTATTATGAATATACGAAAAATAAAATAGAATTAGTGTAAAATGATACATCTAATACGTACATTGTGCGCCATGTTGGATTGCTCAGACAGCGCGGGCGAGCACCTTGTCCAGTAGTATTTACGGCACTGAAACCGCGCGGGCGGCGGTAGTCTCGCAGTACCGCCCCCGGCACCCGCGCACCGCTCGCGTTCGCAAAATGTATTACTTTGCACATATTTTGGATGAAAACCGTTTTAATTTTCGCGTGATTATTGATATAACTTTAGTTGAATTACTTAATACAAAAAATATTACTTTCCTATGTATGTGAGCAATAATACAACTTTAGTTGTATCAATGCAGTGTACAAATTTACTTTGTGTCAATTGATATAACTAAATATGTATCAGATGACACCTTATTCGAAGGTAATAAATATATGTGAATAATAATATGACTAGAGATACATCTTTACACACAAATATTTATCTCATAACTTAAATATTATGAACGATACATGTCAACATGTATTTATTTACACAAACATAATTTATTAAATCGCGCCATTTCGTCTTAGATGTACCACACGATCTCAGAAACTAATAGACGTATCAAAATGTTGATTAGATTAGGAAAAAGAGTATTTTTTTCTGATTAAGGTACTAAAATAATATCAAATTCGATATAAGTTGACTTGTATCACTTTTCACAGACACACAGAATTATCTTCTAATCATAATATGTTGATATAATAATTAGTACTGTATTGTCCTTTAAATACATATAAGGTATTCTTTTTATTATTAAAAATTTGCACACAATTAGATTTCTCAGTAAGTGAACAATGTCGGTAGGTGCTTTGAGAATTACAATGTAATCAATTATTTATTTATATTAATGTTTATTTATTTTTATTTATTTTATTTTTAAACTTTATGCACAGTTAGTACAAAGGCGGACTTAATGCCGAAGGCATTATCTTACAGTCTACCTTAGGGTGATGCAGAGATACATTGAGGTAGGTGCAGGCAGAAGAATTAACTAAAAATGTACGGAAAAGATACTGGTCTAATTTGTACACAACAATAATAAATATATTATAAAAGACGAATACATACACACTATACCTAATACATTCAAAATTCATACATACACATTTACATATTATATTACTTATATACTAATATTATAATATACCTACATATTATATATTAACATATAATGAATGTTGAAATAGAATATTCTAATTTTACCCATTGCCACTAGGGGTTCCTGTAGAGTTGTCGTACTTTGTACTTGAACGTAGCACGGTTGGTGGTCATCCTGATTTCGAGAGGAAGCGCATTCCAGAGGAGAATAGCTTGCACGAGGAAAGAAGAATGTACTAGGCTAGAACTATGAGTGGGACAGTGGAGAAGACGGTTGTCAGCTGATCGTAGATTTTTGTCGTGATGAGAACCAAGAAGCTGAACATGAGATGATAAATAAGTGGGGGCATTAGGGGAGCTCAAAATTGTATGAATCATCGTCACCACCCTCAAGCTGCGTCGCTGACGTATCGGCAACCATCCTAACTCCGAACGATGAGCTGAGACGTGATCATATTTCCTAAGGTTGGAGGTGAATCGAATGCAATTGTTGAGAAGCCGGTCGAGTTTATTGAGCAGATCTGCATTCAGGTCGAGGTAGCATACATCACCATAGTCGAGGACTGGAAATATTAGAGTCTGCATAAGCATTGCCTTGGTTTTGGCTGGTAGAAAGTTTTTAAGGCGATAAAGACTACGCAGCATCTCTGTTACCCTCTGACAGACATTTTTAACTTGAGCTTGCCAGTTCAGGGTGGAGTCAATATTTAATCCCAGGTTTTTAACACTCGTCATGGGAGGAATCACTCTACCGTTGAAGGTTATTGCTGGCAAAGCTCCATGGTCTACCCTATTCATCATATGGCTACTGCCAATTAAGATACCCTGGCATTTATCGGGGTTGACAGAAAGACCGAACTTGTCACACCAGCTGCTAATTGACCGTAAATCGGCATTAACCCTGTCAACGGCCTCTGAAAGGTTCTCCACATGGGCTTGGCTGTATATCTGCAGGTCATCGGCATACAAGTGATACGCACACTGAAGTTTAGAGGTAATGAGGTTAATGAATATAGAGAATAAAAGAGGAGAAAGAATACCGCCTTGCGGAACGCCAGAGTCGAGATTGCGCTAGCCAGATGAAATCTCGTCCGCGCAAACCGACTGCTGACGTCCACGAAGATATGAAGAGAACCACTCCAGCTCGTCGGCTGAGATCCCGAGATGGGCCAGTATTGCTAAAAGTATGTCATGATTCACACAATTGAATGCATTAGAAAAATCCACCAACACTAGCACTGTGACAACACCCCTCTCCATGCCGTGCCTTATATCCCCCGTTACTTTAAGAAGTGCAGTTGTGGTACTGTGTCCCGGTCTGAATCCGGACTGCAATGGATTTAGTATCCCATTGTGTTGCACATAGTTGGACAGCTGGCGATGAACACAGGCCTCTAGCACCTTGGAAAGGAAAGGGAGGATGGAAATAGGACGAAAGTGATTAGGAAGCGAGGGATTAGAGATTTTAGGAAGCGGACGTACATAGGCTTTTCGCCACAAGTCGGGGAATTGACCAAACTCAAGGGAAAAGTTGATGATATGTGCAACAGCGGGAAGGAGTTGGTCTATGATAGTGGTTATCATACGTCGGCTGATGTCATCGCAACCGACTGCCTTTGATTTAATTGCGAGAATAATCTTTTTGATCTCCTCCGACGTGACTGGAGTGAATTGAAAAGGTACGTGATTGGGACTGGGCAGTCCAGCTATAGAGTCAACCGTTTGACACTTGGTTGGGCCATCAATTGTGTACGAGGTAGAGAAATGGTGGTTAATG
Organism: Eilema caniola; assembly: GCA_949126895.1. Taxonomy (NCBI): domain Eukaryota; kingdom Metazoa; phylum Arthropoda; class Insecta; order Lepidoptera; family Erebidae; genus Eilema; species Eilema caniola. The sequence continues at coordinate 96,769 of CASBPR010000003.1, forward strand.
GTATCCAACTCAATTGTCTTGGGTAATTCCACCTGTCTTGATTTACCAATGCCCAGTGTCCCCAGAAATCTCCAGACATCAACAGATGTCAAAGAAGATATATTATCAAGAATATGTCGGCGTTTAGCGTTGCGTATCACCTGGTTACACCGATTCCTGGCAGTTTTATAAGACTCCCAGTTTGTATCTGAACGATTCTTTTTAAATTTACGAAAAGCCCGGTCCCTCCCTTTCATAGCGGTTCGAACATCACTCGTTATCCAAGGAGCTGGTCTATGTTTCATCTTTACCTTCCTAACGGGCGCATGGGTATTATAGATGCCAATAACTGTTTCGTTAAAAGCACGAACTTTATTATCAATCGTGCTTGCCTCCGCTAAATGCTCCCAACTGACTTTGGCAGCTTCACTGCGCAATTTGTCGAAATCCATACGCCCGAAGCATCGTCTCAGCAACACCTTGGGTTTGACCTTAGGGGGCTTAAGCATGTAAGAGATGTAGATCAGATCATGATGGGAGTATGCCGGAGCCAGATACTGACCGTGTGCTCGTACGAGCGTCGATGAAGACGTGAGTATTAGGTCAAGCCAGGCATCCTCGACGTCTTTGTTGTGGTGTATGGCCTGAAGCGGTAAAACCTGAAGACTGGCCGACTCGACTATATTAAGGAGCTTTATGGCTCGTGATGACAGTCTAGGGAGAAGATTAGTATTAAAATCGCCCATGATGATGTGATGCATGTAATTAAACACCAAGGATTCAAAAACCAATTCGATATCGGTGAAGTAGTTGACAGTTGGAGGACAATAAACAACACCTAAGAGAGCCTTGACACCCCTCACCCAGACCTCAAGAAAAAGGAACTCAGCAGTGGCAGCGTACTCAGAAGGAGATGATGCAACTATTTTGTAAGGAAAGTCACTACGTAGGTATATCGCTACCCCTCCGCGCTCCTTGCCTAGTCTGTCGTTCCGTATCAAGATAAATCCGGGCAGTGGGTAGGACGTAGATGGTAGGTGTGGTTTGAGAAAACTCTCAGAAATCAAGATGGCATGAACGTGGGAGTCAGCAAACGTTGCAACCAGGTCACTGTAGTGGTAGGGCACACTTTGTGCATTTATATGACATACGTTGAACGTCTGCCCCGTTTCCCGAAAAGTCTCCCGTAGCTTGTCGCCAAGTGTAATATCAGTGACTGAACAGAAACTGTCGTCACCAGACGTAGAATCCGCCTCATGGGTTGAATGATAAGAAATACTATCATCAGACGAGTAACTCATAATAAAAATAAGTAGATAAATAAATGAAATAGAATATGATTATATAGACTATTGTGTGAAATATTTACAACTATATAAAATTTCGATAAAAAGTGAAGCGGCGTTGTGTCTCTGCACCACCCGCCAGCCAACAACACAATATTAAAATTTAACACTATTTTTTTAAGTTCAACACAAATCATAATAAAAAGAAAACATAGAAACAAGAAAAAAAAACATTAGTCAATATAAGTAAACAATTATGCAACGAAACGTAGCGTACATTAAAAAAAAATTAAAAAAAATTGTTCTTCGGAACGCACCCATATGGTCCACATTTGACGGTTGAAACCAGACACTGACAGCTTTTGTTTTGACAGCTGTGCTAAGCAAAACATTGGGCAAAATAAAAACAATGTGCATTTTTGGAAATGGAAATAGGACGAAAGTGATTAGGAAGCGAGGGATTAGAGATTTTAGGAAGCGGACGTACATAGGCTTTTCGCCACAAGTCGGGGAATTGACCAAACTCAAGGGAAAAGTTGATGATATGTGCAACAGCGGGAAGGAGTTGGTCTATGATAGTGGTTATCATACGTCGGCTGATGTCATCGCAACCGACTGCCTTTGATTTAATTGCGAGAATAATCTTTTTGATCTCCTCCGACGTGACTGGAGTGAATTGAAAAGGTACGTGATTGGGACTGGGCAGTCCAGCTATAGAGTCAACCGTTTGACACTTGGTTGGGCCATCAATTGTGTACGAGGTAGAGAAATGGTGGTTAATGGTATCCAACTCAATTGTCTTGGGTAATTCCACCTGTCTTGATTTACCAATGCCCAGTGTCCCCAGAAATCTCCAGACATCAACAGATGTCAAAGAAGATATATTATCAAGAATATGTCGGCGTTTAGCGTTGCGTATCACCTGGTTACACCGATTCCTGGCAGTTTTATAAGACTCCCAGTTTGTATCTGAACGATTCTTTTTAAATTTACGAAAAGCCCGGTCCCTCCCTTTCATAGCGGTTCGAACATCACTCGTTATCCAAGGAGCTGGTCTATGTTTCATCTTTACCTTCCTAACGGGCGCATGGGTATTATAGATGCCAATAACTGTTTCGTTAAAAGCACGAACTTTATTATCAATCGTGCTTGCCTCCGCTAAATGCTCCCAACTGACTTTGGCAGCTTCACTGCGCAATTTGTCGAAATCCATACGCCCGAAGCATCGTCTCAGCAACACCTTGGGTTTGACCTTAGGGGGCTTAAGCATGTAAGAGATGTAGATCAGATCATGATGGGAGTATGCCGGAGCCAGATACTGACCGTGTGCTCGTACGAGCGTCGATGAAGACGTGAGTATTAGGTCAAGCCAGGCATCCTCGACGTCTTTGTTGTGGTGTATGGCCTGAAGCGGTAAAACCTGAAGACTGGCCGACTCGACTATATTAAGGAGCTTTATGGCTCGTGATGACAGTCTAGGGAGAAGATTAGTATTAAAATCGCCCATGATGATGTGATGCATGTAATTAAACACCAAGGATTCAAAAACCAATTCGATATCGGTGAAGTAGTTGACAGTTGGAGGACAATAAACAACACCTAAGAGAGCCTTGACACCCCTCACCCAGACCTCAAGAAAAAGGAACTCAGCAGTGGCAGCGTACTCAGAAGGAGATGATGCAACTATTTTGTAAGGAAAGTCACTACGTAGGTATATCGCTACCCCTCCGCGCTCCTTGCCTAGTCTGTCGTTCCGTATCAAGATAAATCCGGGCAGTGGGTAGGACGTAGATGGTAGGTGTGGTTTGAGAAAACTCTCAGAAATCAAGATGGCATGAACGTGGGAGTCAGCAAACGTTGCAACCAGGTCACTGTAGTGGTAGGGCACACTTTGTGCATTTATATGACATACGTTGAACGTCTGCCCCGTTTCCCGAAAAGTCTCCCGTAGCTTGTCGCCAAGTGTAATATCAGTGACTGAACAGAAACTGTCGTCACCAGACGTAGAATCCGCCTCATGGGTTGAATGATAAGAAATACTATCATCAGACGAGTAACTCATAATAAAAATAAGTAGATAAATAAATGAAATAGAATATGATTATATAGACTATTGTGTGAAATATTTACAACTATATAAAATTTCGATAAAAAGTGAAGCGGCGTTGTGTCTCTGCACCACCCGCCAGCCAACAACACAATATTAAAATTTAACACTATTTTTTTAAGTTCAACACAAATCATAATAAAAAGAAAACATAGAAACAAGAAAAAAAAACATTAGTCAATATAAGTAAACAATTATGCAACGAAACGTAGCGTACATTAAAAAAAAATTAAAAAAAATTGTTCTTCGGAACGCACCCATATGGTCCACATTTGACGGTTGAAACCAGACACTGACAGCTTTTGTTTTGACAGCTGTGCTAAGCAAAACATTGGGCAAAATAAAAACAATGTGCATTTTTGTTATTTTGGTAGGTAGTATCGAATAAGTGATATTATTAAATTTTGATGTGATACCTGCATTCCTAATTCGACGGGTTGCATGAAGCACGACGTTTGTCTTAACAAATTCGTTACACGTTTCGCGCTATGTTTTTGACTCTGCTGGATAAATGTGCACCGAGGGGCTTGGGATGCGCCTTCGTTATGGTCTCTAAATCTTCGGCAGTGGTTATTTTGTGTCTTCTGCCGTCAGGAATCTTAACCACGATTACACCGTCCTGCGTCCAACAAGCCTTAGTACCGAAATGCAACCTTGCCTTGATGAATACCGCCTGCCGGACCCTGGTCAGAAACTCTCTGATTGAGACGGGTGAGCCCTTTAGGCCTGTCTTGGCTTTCCATATGGCTGATCTTAAGTCTATGCTGGAAAAGCGCACTAGAACTGGCCGATGATGCTCCTTACTGGCAGCTCCTAATCTGTGACAGGTGACAGGTGATGATCGTCGTACAAGCGTCATTCTATCTTAGGTTCCACACTCCGAGCAGGAGTGTGGAACCTAAGATAGAAACACGCTTGTACGACACGACTACATACAGAAAGCACGGCTACTAGACATCTCTATTCCTAGACAGCACTTTTCGCCGAAAATTTTGTTGATAGAAAACATTGTTTGTAGACATCTCGGTACATAGGAAGCACTGTATACAGAGATCTCTCTTCATAGATAGCACTTCTTGCCGTAAACTTTTTTATAGGAAGCACTACTTCCAGCTACCTTGGTCCACACAAAGCGCATCTGGAAATGGAACTATTCATATTTATTGTATTACTAAATATCGGTTTTCTGACTCTGACAGATGATATCCATAATAAAAACACTTTTATTTCATATAAAATGCCACTTTAATAAAACAAATGAAGCAAAACGAAAGCAATAGATGAAGTAGAGAAGCAAAACAAACTCTTTAGCGTATTAATACCACACGACGCAAAGTGCATATTCACATTATAAAAAATAATTATCTAATTGGTTTCCGTAAATAATAGATATTTTATTGACATGATTATAATTAAATGAATTTATGGTATGATTACTATGTAACGTAGCGGCACATATTAACTAATCTAAATTTATTAATTTAATAAATATGACTTGCCTCATTGTTGGGTTTTCCATCAAGAATTTCTCAGTAGCAGCCACGGAGTCTGGATTTGTGCCCGGTTGATGCCAATAGGTTCACCTCCTATTACATGGGACTTAAACACAACTGGCAAAATGGAGGTGTACTATTAAGTATTCCTCTACCTAACCCTTCAGGGTTACAGGCAGATCTTATGTTATGATATAAATATGAATAGTTTGCTTTCTATGAACCAAGGTAGCTGGAAATAGTGGTTCCTATGAAAAAAGTTTACGGCAAGAAGTGCTATCTATGAAGAGAGATCTCTGTATACAGTGCTTCCTATGTACCGAGATGTCTACAAACAATGTTTTCTATCAACAAAATTTTCGGCGAAAAGTGCTGTCTAGGAATAGAGATGTCTAGTAGCCGTGCTTTCTGTATGTAGTCGTGTCGTACAAGCGTCATTCTATCTTAGGTTCCACACTCGATGAGCAGTCCTTCAAAGCCAGATTCTTGTGAAGAATGTCCAGGATGACATTCTTACAATCTTCATCCTTTGCCTCTACAATCCCCAGGAATAACAGTGCCTTACGCCGATGTCTAGTTTCAATGGTGTCAATGGTCTTAGAGCACTCATTAATTTGTTTACGCAGTACACCAAGCATACCGTATATAAGCTCCCTGAAGGTGCGGAACTCCTCAGCCACTCTCGCCACAGTATCTTTAGCTGGACCTCCACTTTGAAGCTGTGCTTCCAACTGCTCCATCCTCTTCGTGAAACTTTCCTCCAGTGTCCTTTGTGCTGACTCGATAGTGCTGAGTTGAGACATGATGTGACAATATGTTGCTGTTGTGCTGGCAGGTGGTGTATTTACAATTTATGTTACATAAACCTTTGCTAACATAAGTGGTGTTTAGTTAGATTATAAGCCGCTTGTTGTACCAAAAAAATTGTAAGTAATTTTAATATTTCTAATTAAATTTAAATTTAGATGCTTTTAAATTGTGTTAACTTTTTGACACCTACGGCCAAAATATTGTGCATACTATTGTTTGTTTTTTGTTGTTTTCTTAAATCCTATTCTACTTATTTCCTACTAATATTATATACATACAAGGCAACTAAGGGATAGGGCTAATTAATATGACATAGATATATACAGCTCTGACCCAGCCTCAGATGCATGACTCGAGTCGGTCATAGTACCTTTAATATGGTAATAGGCTCACCCCCTATTAATTACAATGATCAGTGAAATGTAGGTGTTAATTCACCTGTCCTTAATCCTCCAGGGATACAGGCAAGATTATGTATGTATATATTAGTGTGAAAGTTTGTGAAGATGTTTATCATTAAATAACATTCTAATGGCAGAAAGAATCTAGCTATTTGGTCAATTAGGTAATCTGTGGTTTGGTACAGGAATAGCTTATAGTCTGGAATAACACATTATGGTACTTTCTATCTTGGGAATATGTTTCTATGGGTAGCGGGAACAGAATGTAAAAAATATGTTGGTCCCGGTGAAGAAGAATAGGGCCACTCTATTTCTTCCCAGGAACTGTAGAAGGCGACTAAGGGAGAAGGCTGTTCTCCATTCAACAGTAATCATAGGGCCCACGACAGAGTGTCTGCTTGATGGCTATAGGCTTGCATCTTATTTTATGGGACCAACAATCATAGTGGAATTTGGGTGAATACTATGTATGTTTGTAATATAATTTATCTCATTAAACCAATACTATCGTACAAATTAAGTATATTTATTCACCATTACGGATAAGAGTATCTAAATGATCTTTTATCACTGTGTTGGATTATAAAATACAAAACTACCATGTATAGTAGGTACCTACCGTTCTTGTTCATAATGCCAATCTGCATCACTATCACATGCACTAAAATGTACCTTTTGTCCTGTATAATCATTATTTTAAACTTTACTTTCGTCTCAGCGTTTAACTCAATGTTATTATAATTTATAGTAAATTAGTATTCATTTTCCTCGCTTCTCGAGATTTCTCCCAATTATCACTTATACAAATGCAACTTTAACTACATACTTAACTTTTACCCTTTGTCTGCGTAAATGTTGAAAGCTTTTTATTTATTTTATTTATATTGAGGATGAAGATGAGGTTATACGTGTTTGACATGCTTTGTTTCATTTGCTCACAACGGCGAAACATCGGCGACTGCAACTACGAAAATCAACCAATCACAATCATTTCCAAGGTTGAGCTTAGATTGACACCAATCACAGTAGGATGTAGTTGTCGAGTAGTTCCTACATCGTACGGCACATCTTAGAGCCTATGGCGCTAGTGTACAGTTAGAGAATACCAAATTCAAGCAAATCGCCGAGACATCGTTGCCGCATCGATGTGGCGTCGATGTTGAAGTTAGAGAATTGCACTGCAGCTCCACGGCCTATGGCTGCTGTGTTTACTTAAGAATTTTATTTATGAAAATGGTAAAGTATGCATGTTTTTACTATGCTCCAAGTCCAAGGTAAAATGAATAAAAGACTAGGAGGAGAAAAGCATTGTTTAGAGTAGGCTCTGGCGACACTTAGGTACAGCCAAGAGGTGCTAGATAAAAAAAAAAAAAAAAAAAAAAAAAAAAAGTCCAAGGTAAACCCCATTGCCAACCCACTAACGGTCCCGCGGCTGGAACTTAATGCTGCACTACTGCTTTCAAGGCTGGTCACCAAGGTCTATAATGCAATAAGCATTAAGATTAAGGTACACAATACTTATTTATTTTCGGACTCACAAATCGTGCTTGCATGGATTATTCACAACAGCAAATACAGCTAAACGCATACGTGGCGAACAGGGTCAAGGTCATCTCACATTTGACTACTGGATGGTCGTGGCACTATATACCTACTCACGAGAACCCCGCTGATTGCATCACACGAGGTACAACGCCAAATGACCTCGCAAAAATTTTTTTGTGGTGGAACGGGCCGGCATCTCTGCATGTTAGTGAGTATGTTTTCAGTCATAACTATGAATCTCCCACCGCGCTGCCTGAAGTCAAAGTCGCACCTATAACTTCACCAGGAAGTGAGACATCACTCTCGAGCGCCATCGCTTTCTCTCTCGACCCCAATGATTTATTTGAAAGGTATTCCGATGTTCAAAAAATGTCTGAAATAATAGCCTACATTATGCGATTTTATAAAAATTGTAAAACAAAGAATCCTAATCTAAGATAAAAAAGGAAAATTTTAACTAGTAATGAGTTACAAAATTCTTTACTCGTAATAGTAAAACAAGAACAACATCTTTACTGCGCAAAAGAAATTAATTTATTAAAAAAAGGCTTTAAAATGACTGGGTCATTACAATCATTACACCCCTTCATGGACGAAGAGGGACTTATTACAGTAGGCGGACAACTACAATTTTCTGACTTACCTTATAAACAGAAGCACCCTGTTATACTTCCTAATCAGTCACGCATTACAAATATGATCGTTCACAGTGAGCACATAAGTTTGTTACATGCAGGACCTAAACGTTACTGTCCTCATTAAACGAAAGATTTTGGTTGATTGATGGTCTTAGATTTATTAAAAAGATTGTTCACAACTGTGTGATTTGTTTCAGGGCAAAGGCCGAAGCTTCTAAGCAATTAATGGGTTCCTTGCCAGCCCACAGAGTCACACAAGCGCACCCATTTGAAAGAGTTGGCATTGACTATGCAGGCCCTATATCTATAAAGCAATCAAGAATAAGGCGGCCTATTATTTCAAAGGGCTACATATGCCTATTTGTATGTTTTACAACAAAGGCAACAAAGTTCACTTGGAATTATCATGTGACTTAACTACCGCAGCCTTTATAGCCTGTTTTAAAAGGTCTGCATCGAGAAGAGGTCTGCCAACAGACGTATTTTGTGATAATGCTAGTACATTTCGGGGCGCAAGGAACCAATTAAGTGACTTATATAAATTGTTCGACTCTCACACCCATCAAGATCTGGTGAATAAGTATGGACAGCAAAACAAAATAAACTTCCATTTTATTCCCGAGTACTCACCAGTTTTTGGTGTGTTGTGGGAAGCTGCTGTTAAAAGCTGTAAGATCCATTTAATAATAATAATAATAATAATATTGTCTTTATTATACACCAAGTACATAATATCATAAAAATAAAACAATTTGGTAGGTACGTACAATTGGCGGCCTTATCGCTCTGCGGCAATCTCTTCCAGGCAACCGTAGGATGGAGAGAAAAATAAGAGAATATATTTTAGGGTAGTTTGGTGTACATAGATATTATATCATTATATAGTCAAAAGATAAGAAAAAAGAACAGATAAACACAATAGTTACCCAAGCATAGGTATATATAAATAAATCAAACATACATACTACATAAATAAATAAAACATATATACTATAAACACAAAAAGAGGTACTAAGCTTTTACCAGGAAATTCAGTTAATCCACTGAGAGAATGGCTAGGTAATGTTCCTTGACTCGTTTTTTGAATATAGGCAAGGACTGAGCACGCCTAATAGCCACTGGCAGAGCATTCCACAACCGAGCCGCTTGAACCGAAAAGGATTTGTCGGCAAAGTTGGTGGAATGATTTGGCATTTTTAATCTCAGATTCTCCGATGATCTTAAAACCCTAGAGTGCGTGTCGTGGAGGAACTCAAAGCGTTGTTTGAGGTACGAGGGAGTTAAGGGATTAAATAATATATTGTATAACAATGAAAGAATATGAGCATTCCGGCGAAGGCGTATAGGCAACCACTTGAGTTTTTTTCGAGATTCAGAAACATGATCATATTTGCGTAGACCAAATATGAATCTTATACAAAGATTTTGGAGTCTCTCAAGCTTGTTAAGTTGGTCTTCAGTGAGATCGAGATAGCTGGCATCTGCATAGTCAAGGATTGGGAAAAGAAGAGTTTGTGCAAGCGCAGTCTTAGTGGCAGTGGGCAAGAAATTTTGGAGCCTGCGCAGGGACCCCGCCGCGGCAAAAATTTTGCGCCTCAATTCCTGGACCTGTGGACCCCACGATAAGTGATTGTCCATCACTATCCCCAAGTTTTTAACCTGGTCACTATATGGAACATTTACTCCATTACAAGTCACGCGGGGAAGGAGTGACCAATCTACTTTCTCCATCATCCGAGAGCTACCGACAACAATGACCTGTGTCTTGCATGGATTAACCTCAAGCCCGTGCGAAGCACTCCAGTTGCATATTGATCCAAGGTCAGTGTTAATAGTGTTAACAGCTTCCTTCAATTGATCCGCTGGAGCCCGACAATATATCTGAAGATCATCTGCATAAAGGTGGTAGGAAGAAGCTAGGTCGTTGGTGATTGAGTTTATAAAAACTGAGAAGAGTAAGGGAGACAGAACGCCGCCCTGTGGTACACCAGCAGTCGTTGTACACCAAGAGGAAAAAGTATCCTTGATACAAACACGCTGTCGGCGACCAAACAGGTAACTACGAAACCAGTCAACCACAGTTGGAGATATGTTAAGGGAGCTCAATATGCCAATTAGAACGTCGAAATCAACGGTATTAAAGGCATTACTGAAGTCCAACAGCGTTAACACTGTCAGCTCGCCTTCCTCCATACCCGATCTGATGTCTTCCGTAATATGTACCAATGTAGTAGTAGTACTGTGACCAGAACGAAATCCAGACTGAAGAGGGTTCATTAATGAGTTCTTAGAAAGGAATGTAGTAAGTTGGGTGTGAACAAGTCGTTCGAGTACCTTAGAGAGGAAGGGCAAAATAGAAATGGGTCGATACTCTGAGAAAGAGGAAGGATTTTTTTTTTTAGGAATAGGGATTATTTGAGCATCCTTCCAAGCCATAGGAAATACGTTACTGGTCACAGAGAAATTCATGATATGGCAGATGACGGGTAGAATTTCGTCTATGATAGGGTGGATCATATTACGGCTGACACAGTCGCTTCCCACCGCATTAGACGCAATTGACATTATGCTCTTCTTGACATCACAAGCCGAGAATTGACTAAAGAAGAATGGTGAGCAGTTGGGAGTCGAGACAGTTGAAAGATGATGTAATGTATTTTGTTTTGTCATTCTATCAAATTTTGACGAAGCTGAGAAGTATTGATTCATTGAATCTAGATTTACTTTGTTAGGGACCGAGTCTTCATTAGATTTGCCAACTCCCAATGTTCTTAAAAATTTCCAAACTTTTGCTGGATCTCCGTTTTCCACAGAATTATGAATATATCGGCGTTGAGCATTCCTACACACCCTATTGCAGTGATTTCTAATGGCTATATATTTATCCCGATTTATATTCGTAGGACACCTCTTATATTTCGACTTGGCTGTCGCTTTTTTAGATATGAGAGATTTAATTTCAGTTGTTAGCCAAGGCGACGGGAGGTGTTTCACCCTTATCCTACGAACTGGAGCATGTATATCAAATAGTTGTATTAAATTGGACGTAAACAGCCGTACTTTCTCATCAATACACCCGGAATTATGAAGTGGACCCCAATCGATGCCATCGGCATCCCTGCGCAGATTGTCAAGGTTCATGCCTCTAAAATTGCGTTGCAGTAAAATTTTAGGTTTGAGTTTAGGTGGGCGGAGTTGATAGGATAGGAATAACAAGTCATGGTAGGAAAACTGATCAGCAGCATACTTACCATGCCTAGCTACATGATTAAGAGAGGAAACTATGATCAGATCAAGAAGAGAAGGAGCAAAGTGAGGAGCATGATGCGTTGTTCCGGAAGGAAGAATAGACAGATTGCAGGATTGAACAATAGACTGAAGTGTAGAGGTACGAGAGTCGTTTTTAATTTGGCAGGTGTTGAAATCACCCATGACTATAGTTTGACTGTACGCAGGCACAAACGTTTCTAAGAGTAGTTCGAATGAAGAAAAGTAGTTTATGTTAGAAGAAGGACAGTAAAAGACGCCAAGTAGAAGTTTAGAGTGTAGGAGTTCAACTTCCAGAAATATATGTTCACCAGCCTGCGGAGGTTGTGGTGACACGCTCAGAATAGTGTATTCAAATTGCGTGCGTAAGTAAATTGCAACGCCACCCGCCCGACGCTCCACACGATCGTTTCTTATGAGGTTGAATCCAGGTAGAGTATATAGTGGAGTGGGTAAACATGGTTTAAGCCATGATTCCGAAACAAGAATAGCGTGTATGTGCGCACAGTCAAAGCTTGCCAGCATATCGGGGAAATGAGCCGGAATACTTTGTGCATTAATATGTACAACATTAAAGTTACTGGGGACATCTGAGAATTGAGACGAGAGTAACTCTGCAAGTGAAGGTTCCCTCTGGTAACTAGCATTGCTGTCAGCTGAGAAATATTCATCACTATCACTAGCAGTCCCGCTGTAGTCCGAAGATGACATTTACAGAGCAAGCAAATACCACTCCGATAGTATACCTTATGATAATGATGATATGATGTAATACTTATACTAATAGGTAACTAAATTGCTTGATGCTAGAGTAATTAAATACAATATAAATACACTATACAATACAAATATACTAGGATAAATATTAAATTTATATATCAATGATAATATATTGAATTATGTTATTTTTAGGAATCAGAAGTGAAACAGCTTTTTTAAAAAATAATTTTAATAACGGCTAATTTACAAATAACGAAATTAAGTACAGAACAACTATTACACAATTAAGTTAAACAATTATTCAAATAAGGGCAAGGATTTATAATGCACAACACTGAGGAACACGTCCGCACAGCACGAAGGTCCGGGCAAAAAAGGGACGCGCGCTGTTGGCGCTGTTTCTTTTATAGGCGAGCGACTACCCGCCCCTCCAAATCGTGAAAAACGGCTTACACGGCCTCTCCTGACACTCTGACGTCTCTGTCAGATTCTTCAGGTGGGTCCGGTTCCAGGATGGGGAGAGACCTGGGCGGCGAGCTCACAGACCTCAAGCTGCCGCTAGGTCCTGGTTGATCTGCGTGGGATCCTGATGAGGGACCCTGTAGATCGTGATCGTCGGGACTGACATCGTCCTCATTAGCATCTGTGAACAATCAAGATTGTTAACAAACATATCTCAGAATCATGTTTGTTATTAGTAAATGTTAGGTTTTGTTAGCATCTATTAGTTAATTTCATTAGTAACCTAACACCAAAGCATTTTATACCTCGATACAAATCGATTTACGATATTTTTCATAAATCGCAAACCAATAGTCTCCAAGCACAGATTAATACGGGTCGACCCAAAAAACATGCGTGTACGTACAGAAAATAACCAACGCTGAGCACTCACATGGCAGAGGCGCACAAGTTTGCATGCCACTCAGCGACTCGTCGGTATAAGAACAAAATTCTAATACAGAAAAGCTTTCGCACCGTGGGCTCCCAGGCAGTGGCTACATCGTAGCGTACCATCCACACGATCACAGGGTCCTAGAACGCCCTCAAAGAAGGCAGCTCTCCATCGTGGGCTCCAGGCAGCGGCTACAGAACGGCATACCAACCACACGAATATATGGTCCTGTACACCTTCAAAGAAGGCAACACTCCACCGCCGGCTTCAGGCAGAGGCCGCAGAATAGCGTACCAACCACGCGGTAAACAGACGCAGCTCACCCTCAAAGAAAGCAGCACACGTCTCCGGGGTCCACTCGCCCCGCCAGGGCACTATGAACTGAGCAGCCGCGTATGTTGTCTTCCCATACGCCCCGGCCAACAGCTTCAATTCGTAGCGGTCATTGGGCAGCACCCTGATGACTCGATACGGCCCGCGCATGCCAGAGTCCAGCTTCCCTTGGGACTGGGCATACTTGATTACGAACACCATGTCATCTTTCTGAAACACTCGAGGTAAACACCTATCTTTGTTGGCAACAGTATCCTGCCGAGCTTGATTTCTTACCAACCGCTCGGCCGTCCTTTGTCTTACCATTTCTCGTTTGGACTCACGGTTCGACATTGAAGGATTAATGGCAACATCACGCACCAGAGCTCTGATTGCGGGTGTAGCACTTTCGTGACCGACAAGCAGGTTCAAGGCAGACGTTTGGGTGGTTTTCTGCTTTGTCAAGTTAAGTATGAGCTGCAGTTGCCATAACTCGTCTGCCCATTCATTCTTCTAATGGTTTGTAATGATTCGAAGCATGTTTCAAACTGTGCGGACATACCGTTCTACCTGACCATTGGCGTGATGCATTTCTGGTGTAATTTGGTGTAGTTGCACGCCCAATACTTGCATCCAAGATGTGAAGCTCGTCGACTCAAACATACGCCCCCTATCTGATACAATCAGTCTCGGAGTGCCAAAAAGTGAAATAACATACTTGAAAACACGCTTTAATTCATCTACATCTTGGCGAACTATCGGTATTAGCAAACAATATTTAGTAAACGCATCGACAACAATCATGACATACTTGTAGCCCTTGGATACTGGTAGGACTCCCAAAACGTCCACATGTAAAGTGTCGAATGGAACGTCTGGTTTTTCCCAAGATGTTATGGGTTGCATGGGAGCACGTGGTACACGCTTATGAGCGATGCATGTCAGGCAATGACCTATGTATTTCAATACAAAAGATCTAAGGCCAGGGAACCAAAAATGTCTAAGTATTAAATCTGTTACCTTATCAGCATTTATATGGTTATGCTCGTCGTGAAAGATCCGAAGGAGACTCAAACGATGACCTTTTGGTATGTAGCAAAGAAGTCTTGCATCATCACCAGTTGGTGTGTGCCGGTAGTACAGGATATCATTTTGTTTTACATACCTTGTAGGGTCCAGTTGACCTTGCTCTAGAGATTGGATCAAGGTTTGAGTCTCTTCGTCTCCTGCCTGTGCGATTTGAGCCCAATTACGAGGACGATCAATGTTGTTGACGTTATGACAAGGATTACGACTAAGGTAGTCTGCGTGCGGCATCATGGCACCCTTACGGTATGAAATGCTGAAATCATAATCTTGTAAAAATATCCACCATCTTGCCACACGCGGTAACAAATCCCGTTTGTTCTGTGTTGCTTTGAGTGCATTACAATCGGTGATTACTGTGAAGTGTATACCGACTAAATAATGCCTAAAATGTTTGAGAGCTTTGACTACCGCTAATGTCTCAAGCTCATAGGAATGGTACTTGGGTTCAGCACCTTTCGTGACTTGGCTATAATACGCCACCACGCGGCGATTACCATCCCCATGAACCTGTTGCAGGATTGCGCCGTAGCCGAGACTACTTGCATCAGTGTGAACCTCTGTAGGTAAGTCGGGGTCAAATATTGCCAACACAGGCTCATTAGTCAAGATAGAAATTATTTCTTGACGTACATGCTCCTGTTCAGCGCCCCAAGTGAACGCGACCTCTTTCCTAGTTAAGCGTGCGATGCAAGCAGTCTTTCTGGAGTAATTTTCAATATATTTCCTAAAATACCCCGCTAAACCCAAGAATTGTCTAACTTGTTTAGCATTTTGCGGTGTAGGCGAGTTGACAAGAGCTTCAATCTTACCAATTGATGGTCGCACTTCGCCATTAGATATAACACGGCCCAGGTACTCGACCTTGGTGCATAAAAATGTACACTTTTTGAGATTAATAGAAAACCCTGATTTGGTAAGTGTCGAAAGTACTTCTCGGAGAACTATTAAACCCTCCTTAGCAGTAGAAGTTACTATTAAACAGTCATCAATGTATACCAGGACCTTACCTCCATTGATAAGCTCTCGCAAGGTTTGGCTTATGATACGCTGGAAAACAATGGGTGCATTCGCCAGACCATAAGGCATTTTTACGTACTCGTAATGGGATTCCGGAGTAACAAATCCAGTAAGCGGAATCGAGGCCTCATCCAAACGGATCTGATGGAACCCAGTAGCCATGTCCAGGGTGGTAAAGTACTTACCCCTGCCCAACCTATCAATGTGGTCATCGATAAGGGGTAACGGATAACGGTCCTTGACTGTAATCCGATTAAGAGCGCGAAAGTCCACGCACATACGGTCAGAACCATCCTTCTTCTTTACCAAAAGAATAGGGCTAGCATAAGGAGATTCGGACTCACGTATAATGCCTTTTGAGAGAAGATCTGTAATGATGTCACGTACCTTTAATTTTTCGTCGTGAGACATTTTGTAAGGACGATAGTGTACAGGGATGTCGCTGCTGACTCGAATGTGCATCGTACCTGTAGTGACCGTAGATGTAGCTGTACCCGAAATCATGAAATCCGAGTATTCGTCTAAAATACACTTCAACTCGGTGAGATCTTCCCCGGTCGCAGAAGTTTTAATAGCACTCTGTACATCAGAGTCCACCGCGGACACTATTAATGGTTTAGGGTTGTACTATACTATACGTTGAGAATCTTTGGTTCGTATGTAAGTAACACCATCTCGATTAAGTACATCCGTACCAATAATGAGAGGAGCGTTCATGAATTCGCTGGGCACCACCAATAGATCTATTTCGAGCGATATGTCTTCTAATTCGACAACAACAGTGACGTATGATTTTACCTGAGTAATTGAATCGCCTACCCCCTTAATCTGGCGATTTATCGGTTTTTCTTGACATGCAATGTGTTTTACTATAGACGACGATATAAGGGACACGTTGATGGCGCCACTGTCAATCAAAATGTCGACGGGTATACCATCTATAACCCCAACCACTACATCATTCTGCTTATTTAAAGGGGTAGTACAAAAGTTTACATTACTTTGGTTACGATGTTCAGCACGCTGCTTAGCATAGCACATGCCAACATCATGACCAGTTTTCTTGCAATAACTACACGTAGTTTTGGAGCCTTGAGTACTCACAGTTTTCGTCGGTGGTTCCGGATGGTTATCATCGCTTTGTTTTGGCTTCTTGGAACAGTCTATAGCCTTGTGACCGACTCCGACACACTTATAACATTTAATAAAACGAGGTAACAACGGCCGCTTACCAGGAAAGCATTTGCTGCCCTCGTTTTTGGATGCCACACGACGAGATGGGTGAGTATCGGAACTTACAGTAGGTTTCGGCTTCAAAAACGTTGAAAGATATTGCACTAAATCATTGGGAGGTAGGTTAGCATTTGTTGCTGTAGCTTTGACTAGAGGGTCTTTAATGCCACGTAAAATAATAGCAGTGGTCAGATCGTCACTCAGGCCCTTAACAATTCGCAAACGCAACAAAGACTTACGGGCATAAGCTGCATAGGTACAAAATTTATCTGAATCAGTTGACATGACTTCAAATAAAATGTTCGCTATGTCCACTTTCTTAACACAAAGAGGTTTGAAATCACCTTTGAAATTGCTCCACGAACGATCCGTGGTAACCCAATCGTCGAGCCATGACCTGGCGTCACCCTTCAAACAACTTCCAATCCGAGATAAACACTCCATATCATCCCATCGATTAGCTAGCCTAGCCCTATCTACTTCAGCAAACCAACAGTCTATCATGGATGCTCGGATCAAAGTTTGAGACATAATACTTTTGAGTGCTTACCGATTTGAGAGACTGAATTGCCTCAACAATTTGTTCAGTTCCATTTCCGGCGGTAGGTCCGGCCGAAAACGACGGTTGTGCACGTGTTTCCAATGCCTGTAGTCGAGACTCGATGTTGTACCATGACTCGTCACTATGGCGATCGCGGCTTCCCTCACCTGAACGACCGCAGTCGCGACGACCTCGACTACTGCTGCGGTTGCGGCCACTACGACTAGAACTACGATACCGAGTCCCGCGTCGCGATGTGTGCCGCGACGAACTTCGTGAATGCCGACCGCGCGAACGCCTGCTACGCGAACGCCGTCGCCGCGGGCTTCGTGTGCGTCGCCCACGAGATCGGGCGCATGGCGTTCTGTCCATTTTTTCGTCACTAAAACACAAAATTCCACCGAGATGCGCAAGCACACCCCGAAAATTAATAACTCACTGAGAGGGTAGAAAAACACGTGCTTTGCGGACGGAACGAAAACTGCTAGGTATTACACGGAAATACCCAAAATACAATGAAAATTATGTGGGAATGAGATAACCTATCCCACTTCTGATTTTAGGAATCACAAGTGAAACAGCTTTTTTAAAAAATAATTTTAATAACGGCTAATTTACAAATAACGAAATTAAGTACAGAACAACTATTACACAATTAAGTTAAACAATTATTCAAATAAGGGCAAGGATTTATAATGCACAACACTGAGGAACACGTCCGCACAGCACGAAGGTCCGGGCAAAAAAGGGCCGCGCGCTGTTTCTTTTATAGGCGAGCGACTACCCGCCCCTCCAAATCGTGAAAGACGGCTTACATTATATATTAAGAATAATAAATTAATATAAAAATAAATTAAAAATATATTTAAAATAAATTAGAAAGAATATCTAAAATTGTGCAAAAGCTAAACGCTTCTACATCCATCTGCCGGTTTTACAAGGTGCATCAACTTTTAGCATTTAAATAATTTATAACTTAGTCTTATGGGTCCAGGCATTCAAATTATACCTGCTGGTTTATTAATATAAGAGAGAGAATAGAAGTTATAATGATAAATAGTGCAAGATATTAAAAATTATTGAATAAAGTTTATAAGTTATGCTTTAGAACGGAACGCAGAGTGCGTTCCATTCAAGGCATGTTGCTATGTAGCTGTCACAATGACAGATCCTAAAGTAGTGTCAGTCAGTATTTGTCAATATTGTCAGATATTAAAGTTAAGAAATTATAATTTAACATTTGCAATATGTGGTTACATTGAGAAAAAAGAAAAAAACATGATAGTAAAAGCGGACAGTACAGTATTGAAAATAGTGGGTAATAGTATGAAGTTCAACAAGCATCTACAAGAGCAATTACATTTAAAAATTAGCTATGTTTACCTGGACCCAGCGTGAATTAAGAAGCGATGAAATTATTTCCTGGAGGTGACGGCTCGCCTGGCTTTCGGCTCTGTAGCGGTCTTGACAGCAGCTGCCGGTTTCTCAGGCTCCACGCAGATCTGGTCCATCTGATTCAGAGTTGTTATTCGTTGCGGGCCACCGGCCATGAGCACGTATATGTTGCCTTCCCTAGACCAGCATTTAGAGATGCCAAATGTTTCGCGAGTTCTCATGAAGATGTCATGCCTTGCCTTCGTCAGGAACTCTGAAATTGTGATACTGGAGCCCTTCAGCTTCGTCTTGGTAAACCACAGCTTGTCCCGAGTATCAACATCCTGTAGCTTGACTATGATGGGTCTTGGCCTTTTAGATGAGGAAGGTCGGCCCATTCTGTGGCATCGACGTATGTCGCCCATGGCAAAGTTTGTAATCCCCATCTTCTGCTTGACAATACCCGTAATGACATCAGCAGTGTTTTCTTCAGGATCTTCTTTGATGCCATGTATTAGCAGAATTTTACGACGCCTCTGCGTTTCCATGGCATCTACCGTCTGGGTGAGAGCATCTATCTGCTGCTGGAGCAACCAAAGGGACTTTGAGATGCCGGCTCGGAAAGTTGAAAACTCAGCCGTTAGAGTTGAGATGCTTGCTGGTGTCTTGGGAGATTTTTGCAGCTCCTCCTCAAATGCTGCCATTCTTCGGTGGAAGTCAGCTTGCATTTCCACCATAGTAGACTTCAGTGTAGGCTCGGTTGAAGTTGACATTGCAGTGCAGTAACAAAGTGAAGTGAAGTGAAAAGTTGAAAATACTGAAGGAAATTATAGAATTGATAGAACCGGCAGGTAGATATTTTTAGCTAGTCAATGTTTGTAGCATTTAAGTATCAAACGACGCTTTGTATTAT
Organism: Eilema caniola; assembly: GCA_949126895.1. Classification (NCBI taxonomy): domain Eukaryota; kingdom Metazoa; phylum Arthropoda; class Insecta; order Lepidoptera; family Erebidae; genus Eilema; species Eilema caniola. The sequence continues at coordinate 116,389 of CASBPR010000003.1, forward strand.
TTTTAATTAATTAAAAACTTGCAGCTAAAAAAATTCTGTGTTGCTATTTAAAAAAGACTATAGAATCCAATGTTCTCACATTTGAGGAGATGACTACAGTATTTGCCCAAATAGAAACTGTATTGAATTCGAGACCTCTCGTACCCCTATCAGGTTATTGTGATGATTTTACCTACCTCACTCCTGGCCATTTCCTGACTGGTAGAGCATTGGCTTCATATCCTGACCGTGACGTCAGCAATTAACCTATTTCAAAGCTCAGGCTGTGGAATATTACTTGTAAAATGGTACAATCGTTTTGGAATACATGGCATAAAAATTATCTTAACACATTGCAGTCTAGACCTAAATGGAAGGACGAATGTTGTAATGTAAAAGTAGGAGACTTAGTATTACTCCGTGAAAATAATACACCATCTCTAACGTGGCCAATAGCACGCATCAGTAAAACCTTCCCAGGTCAGGATAACAAAGTAAGAGCATTTGAGGTAATGACACCAAATAGAAGGACCCATGTTAGGTCTATAACTAAAATATGTTTGTTTCCAATGTGTACATGATCTTTAAAAGATCACATACCTCTTAAGTGCGAACCTCTGTAAACCTTTAGTTTTAAGTTCGTAGGCCAACTTTGTTGTTTAATTTAGTGGAATTTGCCCTAAATTATGATGCCAAGTGGTTATTTTGAAGTGTTAGATATAGCAACACCGATGGTAAAATGTGTCGTCTGAAACCGTGTGCTAATAAAACCCAAGAATTATCCTGATAAAAGTACTTTATTATCTCTCCCCATCATCACCACCACAACGCAGGAGCCAGCAGGGTTGAACTACAGTCCACAGAGTACCGTTCAACCGATTCCCGCCGCTTCGAAATTAAGACTTTACACCGACTTCATACCAACTCCTAACCGACTTTACTCCAACTCCGAACCGACTTTGTTGAAGACTTGGAGTTGCTATTATTATTGCAGTTATTATTAAATTAATTTTAAGTTTCTTTTTTGTATACAAACTGAGCGCCTGTAATATTGTAGTAACCTTTTGGCTTTTGCTAATATTATCGTTGCATTCACTATGCACATTCTTGTAGGCGTTATGATTCCTATGCATTTTTTTCAATACACCTTGTAAGTTCAAACTGCACACATCGTTTAATTTCGTTCCCGAGTTAATCCCCAAAACATTGGTCCTGGATACGACCGGATTTTTCAGCAATTGAACCAAGTTGATTAGTACTGCATAAATATTATCAGTTAAACGGAAATTAACGACGGATTAAATGCAATTATTAAGACAAATACCTGGGTGCAAAGGTCAATTGAAGATTGGACATTATTAAAGTGTGGATTGAGGACATTATTTAATTTATTTCTCTAAATATAACTTATCACTGGCCAGGTATAGTTTTAAGTGTTTATTATAAGGTTAGTATTCAGTGCTAAATAAGTGCTAAATCATTATTAACTTTCACAGAGGTCAAACGGACATTTACATGTCACCGTTACTGAGTAAGATTTGTTACTACATTTTACCCAATTAATGGGATTTGTAGTTATATTTATAGTGGTATGGTTATTATCATTTTAATTGTTTAAATAACCGTTCTTAGAACTCATAACTACAAAATTATTGTAATCAAATCTATTCATTATCACTCAGTAAACAATATCTTATACTGTACCGTAGTTATTGTGAAATTTTATTAATCCTTTAGGTAACAGAATAATATATTATTATTTAAATAAACTTGTTAAGTGTTTGTATGGAACGGAAGTAGTGAAGCAAACAATTTAATAGTAAACAGAATCAAAACTTGGTAATTTTTAATTATTAGTAGGTACACAATACTTTGATAAAATTTCATTGTGCTTTTATTTCTTTTACTATTTTTATATTGTGGAGCAATTAAATTATAAACTTAACTATAATCGGTTATTTATTCTGCTATTCTGTAAACAATTCCAGGCTGATTACATCTGTCTCCCATCATGTCTACTCATGAAAAGGAATTGGTTAAGAGGCGGGGAAATCTTAAGTCTCGTCTGACGACATTTGCTAACTACATATGCCAATTGGATTCTTCGTCAATGACTGCTGCTATTGTCTGTGAGTTACAGTTGCGAATAGGTAAGGTTGAATCTGTGTTCAATGATTATGATGAGACTCAAACAGCTTTAGAAATGTTAACTGATTTTGAAACTCACATGCAAGATCGAATCTCTACTGAGTCTCAATATTTTAAATCAGTTGGCCAAGCACAATACTTGATTGAACAGTTTGAAGAAGAGACGAGCTCGAGGCACAATCATAATGAAACTGGCTCTCATGCTAGTGGTAGTCATAAATTCGTCAAGTTGCCTACTATTCAATTACCGAAATTTAATGGTTCCTATAGCAACTGGCTGAGTTTCGCGACACTTTTGCCAGTCTTATTCACTCAAATGATGGAATAGATGACATAAATAAATTTCATTATCTTCGTGCTTCCCTGGAAGGAACGGCTGCAGTTGTTATTCAATCCATCGAATTTTCATCAAAAAATTATATTACTTGAATGAAATTTTGAAGCACTTACTTTGCTAACTTTTCAAATCGATTAAGAATAGGAAAAAGTGAATGCCCAGGTGGGACTCGAACCCACGATCTTTCCCTTACAGGGGGAATGCTCTGACCACTGAGCCACCGGGCCACACCTGAAGCTATCCAAATTCTCCTATATTACTGTCTTAGGGCGACGGTGGGAGGCATCTACTGACATTAATACGAAATATCGGAAACAATGAATGATGTTGCAATCATTTTTAAACATTGTTTTTTGATGACTCCGCCCAAATAATTGAATGAAATTTTGAAGCACTTACTATGCTAACTTTTCAAATCGATTAAGAATAGGAAAAACTGAATGCCAAGGTGGGACTCGAACCCACGATCTTTCCCTTACAGGGGGAATGCTCTGACCACTGAGCCACCGGGCCACACCTGAAGCTATCCAAATTCTCCTATATTACCGTCTTAGGGCGACGGTGGGAGGCATCTACTGACATTTATACGAAATATCGGAAACAATGAATGATGTTGCAATCATTTTTAAACATTGTTTGGGCATTTTTAGGCATTCACTTTTTCCTATTCTTAATCAATTATATTACTGCTTGGACACTTTGATGCGAGAGATTCGATAATAAGCGATTACTAACTCAGCATCATGTCACTGCACTATTTAGCATTGAGTCTAAGTAAAGAATCGTCATGTGTTTTAAAGCGTGTCATTGACCAGGCGTGCTCTGAGAACGCTGGGCGAGCCTGTTGAACACTGGGACACACTTGTGATTCACATTGTTCAAGAAACTTCGAATGTTCCAAGTATGACGGCAGGCGGCGCCACTGCCGCGCCATCTGCGCGCGGGTAGATCGGCCACCGCGCCGTTCAGTCAACGAAAGCGGTTTGGGCGAGCGCACGTCGCAATTTGTGTCGCCTTTTCTTTCGGGAGTTGACCACGACTATACGCGTATTCGGTACGCCGGGACTAAAATCGCTTCCACTGTGTAAGGGTGTAGTGCAGACCGTTGAGCTCCCACGGGCTGAAGACATTGGAGTCAAGATTTAGGGGGCCCCCTTGACAAGAGTCTCTTCGGGCAGCGGCACAAGAAACCCGTGGTGAGTTCTGCACAGTCTACTAAACATTTGATAGACAGAGCGCGGTTAGTTCTACGGGTTCTGGGTTAAAATTGCACTTTCGTGTCGCAATTTGTAATTGTCGATATGCGGGTACGAACGGGTCGCACGTGAGTTGCGTGTTATCCACCTGTGTACTAAGTTATTGTACTAAGTACTAAGTTGTATTGTTGTTCATTCACGGGCTAATTTATATTTAATTTTAAGTTATATTTGTAAACAATTGTGTGTGTTAAGGTTGGTTGACTAGGTACGGCAAGCACGGGAAATACGGAGCAATACAAGTACGTACGTAGTAGTACGGCGCGCGTATTGGTATTGCCTTGGGTTTGTTGTCGTATTTTATTGGGTAGTACAGTCACCTACACATAGGCCGAACTGGTACAGTCGACAACAACAATATATTGTTGCTGTACCACCGCTAGTATAGTTATAGGTATTGTTTATTGTTTGTAAACCTTCCGGAGATGTCGGCCAGGCAATTGAGGGCAGCCATCGGGTCCGAGCTCAGATGGGCTGCCTCAGCGCTGTTGCTGGTGGAGCGTCGAGACCGGCAGGGGGCCCTTCTACGACGGGCCGGGGAGTTAGACGCCCGTTTGGAGAGGGCGCGCAACAGCCTGAAGGGCTTATTTGCCTTGGAGCCGGCGGCGGATCCAAATTTATTGGAGGAGGCCGCGCTGGATATGGAGCAGTTGCAAGCGGCAGCTGACACCATATTCGAGCGGGAAGCTCAAATACGGGCGGAGTCGCAGACGCCGGGGGAGACAAAGGCAGGGGTCCGGGGTGCCACGGGGGTAGTGGCGCGCCTTCCCGCAATAGCGCTTCCCGTGTTCTCGGGGGAGATGGATCAGCGGACAGGGTTCTTGAACCTGTTTGACTCACTGGTCCATCTACGAGGGGACTTGCCCGACTCCTACAAGTTGGCCCAGCTACTGGGAGCGCTGCGGGGGGAGCCTCTGGAGCTCCTACGACACCTGGCGGTGACGGATGGTAATTATGCCGTTGCCCGGGATATCCTCATCGCCAGGTACCAAAATACCCGCCGGCTGGTGGATGCTCATCTGGCCAAGCTATTCGCCATACCCAGGGTGACTCGGGTGATGGAGGTCAAGACCGCCGTGTTAAACCCGCTCGTGGTGGCCAGGCGAGCGTTGGCTAACCTGGGGCTGCCCGTCTGCGAGTGGTCGTATATTTTATTTTACCTGGTGTTCAACCGGCTGCCGGGGGACATGCAGCTTCGGTTTGAGCAGTCCTCATGGGGGGGTGAGGCGGATTTGCCCACCATTGACGGGCTCACCTCCTACCTTGAGGAGGAATGCCGCAGGGTGGAGAACCTGGTCCAGGCGCAGCCCGCGGGAGCTGTGGCGGCACAACGGGAAGCCCGCGGAGGCAAGGGCCACTCGCAGCGGGGGGCAAGGTACGGCCAGGTGACCTCGGTGGAGCCCAGCGGGGGGATCGCTGCGGCTTCTGTAAGGGGGGGTGGTCACTCCTTCGCAAGGTGCGAGGAGTTCCTGGCCCTTGAGGTAAGGCGCCGCCGGGGCATAATCCAGCAGCGCCGCTTATGTTTCTATTGTATGGGGCCCCACTTCGCAAACCGTTGCGACAATTCACGCCCGTGCTACTAGTGCCAGGGAGACCACCACCCGATCCTCTGTATGAACAGAGCGGGACAGGGCCGGCCCAGGGGTCCGGATGGTGGGGCAGGAGGCCACGGGTCGGGGGTTTCGCAGGGCCGTCGATCACCCCGTGGAAGGGGCGACGCGCACCCCAGGGATAGTGGGGCTGGGACCGCTGAGGCCTTCATCATCAGCGGGGGCAACGGCGCAGGTCGTGGGCAGTTCCGCCGCTCACCCGACAGCAGGGGGAGCGAGCGAGCCGGTGACATCGCGGGCTGCGGGTCGGGGCGCGATGTGGGACTGATGCGGTCCTCACACGCGTCCCAGGGTGACCAACCCAGCAATGCCGCCGGGGGACCCGCCACGGGCGGGTGGCAAGGCCCACCCCTGTATTACGCCTGCGCCGGGCAGGGAGGTCCGATCCCAACTTGGGGTGGCCCACTATCGCCGCCGCTGCTGGAGCGACCGCGACTGGACCCACGGCCTCCACACTTGCGCTATCCGCCGGGGACCCCCTATGAATGGCGGTACCTGCGGTACCCGGGCCGCCGCGGGGTGTATGCGGGCGAGTGGAGGCCGCCTACCGAGCCCCTCCCTGAACCCCAGCCTAGGGCAGGGGGGAGGAATGATGGGGACTTCTCGGGAGGGCCTTGGGGCATGCGGGTACCCGAGGACTAGCTAGCGGTACAGCGACCGCTAGTCCCACTCCGACCGGAAGCGGTGGTGCTTCCGACCGTGTCGGTAGTGGTTTGGGGGGAGTGCCGGGGTAAGGCCAAAGTGGTCTTGGCACGCGCGCTGCTGGACACTGGGGCGCAGGGGAGCAATATGTCGGACCGCCTCGCGCGACAGTTGGGTTTGGACATAATGCCCCACGGGAACAAACTCTATGGAATCGGGGGTCTACAGGTGAGTGGCGTGAAGGGGAAGGTGGCTTTCAGATTCCAGGCACCGAAGCCGGGGTCGCCAATGCTGCCGGCGGGGGCGGTGGTGATGACGGAGGTGATGGGTAATCACCCTCAAGCCAAGCTCAACTCGGGCATTCGTCAGATAATGCTGGAGCGTGGCATCCGCGCTGGGGATCTGGCGGATCCGGGCTTCGATATTCCACGCACCGTGGACCTTCTATTTGGGGTAGATGTTCTCGGGAAGATACTCCTGCGTGACAGATGGGTGTTAGACCCACACGGGTTGCTGGCGATCAATACTGTCTTTGGGTATGCAGTGCTGGGTCCAGTCTTGCCTGCCGGGGTACCCAAGGACAGTGACCAGCTGTTAGTGGGATCTGTGCTGTCAGCTATCATGCAGAAGTTTTGGGAAGTAGAGGAGCCACCTATGGCACGCCGTGTGGATCCAGAGGCCGAGGAGTGCGAGTTGTTCTATAAGCACAACACCGGCCGACTTCCATCGGGTAGATTCATCACACGGCTTCCGTTCCGAGGAAATTGTCCAGCCTTGGGTTAGTCCTATGATGCGGCATGGGCCAGGCTGAGATCCATGGAACGGCGGATGGCCAGGGATAAGAATTTTCGGGAGAAGTATGTGGGCTTCATGCGGGAGTACGAGGACCTGGGACACATGTCGGTGTCGAAGGTGGATTGGGAGCGGGAGGACCACTATTTCCTCCCCCACCATGCTGCTCTCAAGACTCCCACCGGGAAGATTCGGGTGGTTTTCGACGGGTCGTCGTCTACTAGCACCGGGGTGTCACTGAACCAGTGCTTACATTCGGGACCCAAGCTAACCCGGGATGTGGGAGATGTACTCACAAGTTTCCGGAGGCACCAGTTTGTCTTTGTGGCCGACATCCGGATGATGTTTCGGCAAACAGTGATCCATCCGGATGACAGACGGTACCAACTGGTGCTCTGGCGGGAAGGCCCAGATAGGTCAGTGGTGGTGTATGAATTAAACACCAACACGTATGGCCTGCGTTCCAGCCCTTATGTGGCGATCCGAACACTGAGAGAGTTGGCGGATCGGGAGCGACTGCGGTTCCCTCGGGCTGCTGCGATCCTGGAGCAGGATTTGTATGTAGACGACATCTGCACGGGAGCTGACAGCATCGAGGAGGGGCTCGCCCGCCGGGATGAACTCATAAGCCTGTTAGCCCAGGGTGGATATGAGTTGGGGAACCACCCCACAGTCTTGACTTCCTCGTAGTGTTCCCCGGGCAACGCCGCGCTTGTCACCGTAACGGAGTGGCAAGCCGGCGGCTAACGAAGACTGTGCGATCGAGTGCTCTCCTTGCGGATTTATCTCGATCTTAGACGTTCGACGCTATGCCGAAACCCTCGCGGGACGCCTCCGGGCGCTTCTTAAAAAAAGGCCCTTCTTAGGGCCAACCCAAAACGGCCCTTCTCAGGGCCAACCCTGATGACGCTTCAACGTCAGAGACTGGCCACACACCATCTGCGGCCAGCACGCGTTGTGAGATGGAGGACCTTCCGGAATCCGACAGCGATGCCTTGGTGGTGGAACTGTCGGATCAACAGGCCCAGAAGAAGCGGGCTTATGCGAGGCAGAGTTCGGAGGCCTCTTCGGACTCGGCCAAGGATAAGCCCAAAAAGAAACAGAAGGCTGGCTCCAGTCGCGCTTGCTGGACGCCCAGCGCCAGCTCAACCTGGCCAACAGGGTGACACTACAACTGGAGCTGGAGGAGCAGGTCGCCGCCAAGGAGGACCGGGCGCGCGCCCACAGGGCTAAGGCGGGCTACGGCGCGTCAACCGTCCTGTATGCGGACCACTCCTTGGCGGAGCTTCAAAAGATGGCTCAGGAGGACCAAGAGGGGATTGTCGAAGTCGCCTCGAAGTCCTCAAACCTGAAGGGCACCTTTCAGAAGGCCCTCAAATGCCGGGCAGCAAGCCTGTTCGGCATCGTCCGTGAGCTGGTGCAGCGCACGGCCACGGACGAGATAAAGCAACTGCAGGCGAGGACCGATCGCCTGCAGAAGGAGGTCAGCGAGCTTCATAATAAGCTCGCTGAAGCCACGGCGCAGCCTGTCCAGGCCTCGCCAGCAGCGGTGGCGGTGGACCTCTCCTCCTCCGTCCTTGAGGACACCATCCGCAAGGTGGTAATGGAGGAGAGAGCCTTCACAAGGGCCTGCTTCGCGGGCATCGAGGATCGCCTCCTGCCCAAGAAGCGCGTCCGGCCACCGCTTGCTGCGGACAGGATCGCCCAGGGACGCCAGGCCCCTGGCGCGTCCCAAATGGCTCCACCCCCGACCCCAAAGCCATCAAAAGGCAAAGGAAAGGGGAAAAAGTCCTCCACGGCCCAGGTGACTCCGGTCGTGGTCACGGTTGCTCCGGCTGTAGCCGGAAGCTCCGAGAGGGAAGATGCCTTCCTGCCCTCCACCACCCAGTGCAGAGAGTCGTGGACTGAAGTGGTTAGGAGGAAGAAGAGAGGCGCCAATAAGCCAGCGTCGGCCGTCGCCCCTGCCATCGCCCACGCTCCTTCCGGCTCATCCAAAGCGACGGGTAAAGGAGGGAGGAAGGGCAAGGCGCAGAAATCGGCCCCCAAGCTGGCTGGGAGGAACCTTGTTCCTCCCAAAACCGCGGCCGTGGTGGTGACGCTCACGGTAGAGGCCGCGGAAAAGGGGGAGACGTACGAGTCCGTTTTAAAGCGGGCTCGTAACGGCGCCAACCTCTCCACGTCGCAGGTTGGCCCAGTGACGTGCCGCCGGACCCAAACTGGGGCTCGACTGTTCGAGTTCCCGGGGACTCAAGGCGGCACCAACGCGGACCTCATCGCAGCCAAGCTGCGAGAGGTCATCGCGGACGCGGCGACGGTGGCCAGGCCGGTGAAGTCCGCGTCCTTGGAGGTGGCCGGTCTTGATGACTCGGTCACCAAAGAGGAGGTGGTGGCGGCGGTCGCAGCTGCGGGAGGCTGCGATGCGGCAGCATTGCGGGGCGGGGCCATTAGGCCCGGCCGCGGTGGCCTGGGTGCTATCCGGCTAGAGTGCCCAGTAGCCGCGGCAAAGGTCGTCCTAGCCAAAAGGCGGCTCCCCGTGGGATTTGGTGTAGCGGTGGTCCGAGCGCTTGAGGACCAGCCATTTCGCTGTTTCAAGTGCTTCGGACTTGGGCACACCAGAGCTCTGTGCCCATCGCGGGCCGACAGGTCGGAGCTCTGCTGCCGCTGCGGGGAGACGGGGCACAAGGCCGGAGCCTGCAGCGTTGCCTCACCGCGCTGTGCCGTGTGTGCCGCCAGCGGCTGCCCGGCCGGCCACGTGATGGGGGGGAGGAAGTGCAATCCTCCCCCAAGAAAGGGTCAAGCGCAGGGGCCAAGCCGGCCTGCAGCTGTCGCCGCAGCCAATGAGGTCGTCGAGACCTCAGCGCCACCGGCCGACGAAGGAAATGCGATGGACCACTAATGGGAACGGTCCATCGCACTTTACAGGCGAACACCAACCACTGCCGAGCGGCTCAGGACCTGCTGGTGCAGGTCATGGCCGAGTGGTTGGTGGACATGGCGGTTGTCGGCGAGCCCTACTCAGTCCCTGGCCGTTGGCTAGGGGACGAGGACGGCTTGGTGGCCCTAGTGACGCGGTCTTCCACGGACTCCCCTCCCCTCTCGCTCTTGGAGAGGGGACCGGGATACGTGGCCGCCGCGTGGGGAGAAATAGCCTTTGTAGGCGTATATTTCTCCCCAAACCGCCCACTGTCTGACTTCGAGGTTTTCCTCGAAGTCCTCGCCGCAGTGGTCGGCAGGTTGGCGCCGCGTCAGGTCTCCGTTCTGGGAGACCTGAACGCTAAGTCGGTGGTTTGGGGTAACCCCGCCACCGACGAGCGCGGGCGGGCGCTGGAACTCTGGGCGGCCTCCTCCGACCTCTCCCTCTTGAACAGAGGGAGAGTTCAGACGTGCGTGCGACGGCGGGGTGGGTCAATTGTGGACGTCACCTTTGCCTCCCCCGCACTAGCCGCACGCGTGGAGAATTGGCGGGTGGACATGGTGGAGACCTTCTCGGACCACCGTTACGTGCGGTTCGAGATCTCCACCCAGGGCCCCCAGGGAGTGGCCCGTCCGGTCCAATCCCCATTCCCACGGTGGGCACTCGTCCACCTGGACAGGGATGTGGCCAAGGAGGCGGCTTTCGTCCAGGACTGGCTTTCGCCTGCCATAGATGTCCTGGACGTAGACGTAGACGCTGCCGCGGCCCAGCTACGCGGGTCGTTGACCGAGGTATGCAATTCAAGTATGCCTCGGTCTCGTCGTCCGCCTCCCAAACGCGCCGTCCACTGGTGGTCGGCGGAGTTGGCGGGGCTTCGGGCTGCCTGCGTGGCGGCCCGGCGGGAGTACATCAGGAGCCGGCGGCGGCGAACACGCGACCAGGCGAATGAGGACCGCCTCTACAACCTGTACGTAGAGGCAAAGAAGGTCCTCAGGTCCGCGATGTTCGCCGCTCAGGACTCGGCGCGAGCCGAGCTGCTGGAGGGTCTCGACAAAGACCCTTTCGGGAGGCCTTATAAGGCGGCGTGGAACAAACTGCGCCCCTTTGGCCCCCCGGTATCGGAGACCCTCGAGCCGGCGTTGCTGGATGGGGTGGTCCGGTCCCTGTTTCTCAGCAGGGCTAATTTCACCCCGCCAGCAATGGATCCTCCAGTAGGTCGGCCCGCTGAGGAGGAAAACGGGGAGGAGGACGAGGAGGTTCCTCTCCTCACGGAGGCAGAACTCCGCACGGAGACACTTCGCCTCCGTGCGAAGAAGACGGCCCCTGGGCCGGACGGCGTGCCCGCAAGGGTGGTGGCAATAGCCGCCACCGAAATGGTGGACCGGTTTCGGGCCCTCTTTGATGCGTGTTTCGCGTCGAGGAGGTTCCCGAAACCATGGAAGGAGGGGCGGCTATGCCTCCTCCGAAAGGAAGGGCGGCCGGCGGATTCCCCCTCGGCATACCGACCCATCGTTCTGCTCGATGAGGTCGGTAAGATGTTCGAGGGGATAGTAGCCGCTCGGCTGAACGAGCATCTGCGGGTGGTCGGGCCAGACCTGTCGGACGCTCAGTTCGGTTTCCGAACTGAGCGTTCCACCGTGGACGCCCTGGCCCTGTTGAAGGACCAGGTGAAGGAGGCCGTTGAGGCTGGGGACGGAGTGTTGGCTGTGTCGTTTGACATAGCCAACGCGTTCAACTCCGTTCCCCACTCAACCATACTCGAGGCACTCCGTTTCCATGGGGTGCCTCGGTACCTGAGGGGCCTACTGGCCAGCTACTTGGAGGATCGAACGGTCCTCCTCGTTGACAAAGCTGGCCAGCTACGGCGTTACAGCGTCGAGTCCGGTGTTCCGCAGGGGTCAGTCTTAGGACCACTTCTGTGGAACATCGGGTTCGACTGGCTGTTGAGGGGAGCCCTCCTCCGTGGCACGAGTGTCATTTGTTATGCGGATGACACTCTGCTCACTGCCCGGGGAGGGAAATTCAGGGAGGTGGCCAATCTGGCCTCGGCGGGTGGATCCCTGGTCGCGGGGAGGATCCGCCGCTTAGGGCTTAAAGTGGCGCTGCACAAAACCGAGGCCGTGTTCTTTCACGGGCCTCGGCAGCGCCCACCACCTGACCATCTTTGTGGAGGGCGTCAGGGTAGAGGTAAAGGCCCAGATGAAATATCTGGGCCTTACGCTGGACAGCAGGTGGCGCTTCAGCCCGCACTTCAGCGGGCTGTCGTCGCGCCTGCTGAAGGCGGCGGGGGCCCTCTCATGGCTTATGCCAAACCTGGGAGGGCCAAGTGGGCGGTGCCGGCATTTGTACGCCGGCATTTTGAAAAGCATGGCCCTGTAGGGGGCGCTCATCTGGGCGGACTCCCTCCAAAGGAGGGAGAATGCCACGGCACTCCGGGCGCCTCAAAGGGCCATCGCCCAGAGAGTGTCGCGAAGCTACCGGTCGGTAAGCTTCGCGGCGGCGTGCGCTCTGGCGGGCACCCCCCCTTGGGAGCTCGAAGCGTGGATGCTCGCCAGAGTGTACGAATGGACGGCGGGGCGTAGGGCGCTCGGGGAGCACCCCGCCCCTGAGGAGCGGGAGGCCGTTCGGCGGGAGGCGAGGGATGCCATCGTCCATCACTGGACGGTGGACCTCGCCGCCGCAAATTTTGGTCGCCGGACGTTGGACGCGCTCGGACCGATCCTAAAGGACTGGCTCGAGCGGCAGCACGGCTTCCTCTCTTTTCGACTGGTGCAGGTGCTGTCCGGGCACGGCTGTTTCGGATCGTACCTGCACCGAATCGGGAGAGAGGAAAGCCCATCGTGCCACGACTGTGGCGCGGTGGAGGACACGGCGCAGCACACCCTAGAGGTGTGCGCGTCGTGGTCCGAGCAGCGCCGCAGTCTTGTCGCGGTGGTGGTCGGACCGGACCTTTCGCTCCCCAGCTTGGTAAGGGCCATGCTGGGGAGCGAGGAGGCGTGGGTAGCGGTTGCCTCCTTCTGTGAAGACGTAATGTCACAGAAGGAGGCGGCGGAGCGCGCGCGGGAGGACGATCCTCTCGCGCCGGAACTCCGCCGACCTAGCCCCCGGTGATGAGCAGCGGGTGACGGGCGCGGGGGCGCCCTCACCCGCATTGCACTGCCCATCACCCCGCCGTACGAGGATGACTGGGCACTCACGGCCATCCTCGAGCCCCTCTCCGCGCTCGGGAGGGGCGTGAAGGGCCCGCCGCGATTAGGCGGGCAATCGCCGGAGGGGGACTGGACGTAAAGGCTCTGCCGGTTTCCCAGACCCCCTCCAAGAAAGGCGATGCGGGAGTGCCGCTGGGTCGTTTAGTGGGTATACCGGGAACCTGTTCCCGGGGAGTCCCACATATCCCTCTCGTCCCCTGACGGGAGGGAATGCGTAACGCATTTTTCCCAGCGAAAAAAAAAAAAAAAAGGGTGGATATGAGTTGAGCAAATGGTTGGCCAACTCTCAAGACTTGTTGGTCGGGTTGCCAGGGGAATATCAACAGGACCAACACCTGTTTGAGAATGTGGAGAACCCCAACATGCTGGCGGTTCTGGGGGTCCAATATACGCCCATCCAAGACGCCTTCACCTATCAGGTTGACTTGGACGTTCCCAGGGTGTGGACGAAGCGGACTATCTTGTCCACGGTGGCCAGGACTTTCGACCCGAATGGGTGGATTTCACCGGTCACCTTCAGGATGAAGTGCTTTAAGCAGCGGCTGTGGGCCGCGCAATTGGGATGGGATGACCCACTTCCGGGAGATCTGGAGGCTGACTGGGTGGAGTTCCACCGGTCGTTGGGTGAGGTTGACCGGATCATGCTGCCTCGTAAGCTGTTTCCAGCAGGGAAGTGCCGGGCGTCGCTGCATGGGTTCTGCGACGCATCGGAACTTGGGTACGCGGCTGCGGTGTACCTCCGTACGGTGACCCCGTCGGGAAGGGTCGGGATACAACTCATGATGGCAAAGAGCAAGGTGGCCCGTCTCCGAGTGCGATTAAGCATTCCAAAGATGGAGTTGTCTGGGGCGGCGCTCTTGACACGGTTGTTGAATCACACCGCCACGTTATTGGGAGCCAAGGTGGACCTTGACGAGACTGTGTACGCCTGGACTGATAGCCAGATCGTACTTTGCTGGCTGAGGGCGTCGGTGCACACCCTTGAGGTGTTTGTAGCAAATAGGGTTTCTCAGATACAGAACTCTGAGACCCCCTTAGTGTGGCGGCATATACCAGGGGAGATGAATCCGGCGGACGTAGCGTCCCGGGGCTGCCGGGCTCCTGAACTGGTGTGCCATTCTTTACGGTGGGGACCGCATTGGCTCACGCTAGAGCGGGCTCAGTGGCCGGGGACAACGGTGGTCCCCGTCGATATGGGGCTCAGGGAGCAGGTCTGCGTGGCAGAGCTTACGGAGACCGAGGAGGGATTCCTCGCGAATCGGTACAGCTCCTTTGGCAAGCTTGTGAGTGTCACGGCTTGGATGAGAAGGTTCATCTCAAATTGTCGTGTGCCAGCGCACAACCGAGTATTATCGTCGGTCCTATGTCCGACTGAGCGAGACCAGGCTCTGAAGGTCCTGGTACGCCTGGAGCAGTCGGTGAGCTTTAGTGACGTGTTGGATACCCTCCGGAGGGGCCGTCCCAAGCTCAAGGGAGCAGTCATGCGCCTCAACCCTTTTCTCGACAGCGAGGGGTTGATCCGGGTCGGCGGTCGACTGCGGAACTCCGGGCTGGCTTACGGGTCACGTCACCCATTGTTGCTGCCTAAATCGGGTTCGTTCGTGGAATTACTGATATGGGACAGGCACGTCCGAAATGCACATGCAGAGTTAACCGCATTGATGGCGACACTCCAGCGGGAGTTCTGGATTTTGTCGGGACGTCGCATCATTCGTAGCGTTGTGTTTAAGTGCATGTCGTGCTATAGGCTTAAGGCAGCCACAATGCAACCCCAGATGGGGGATCTTCCCCCTGATCGGGTCACGGAGGTTAGACCCTTCTTGGGAGTGGGCACGGACTTTGCCGGCCCATTTATGGTACGAAATTCTCGCACCCGGAACACTAGGCTAGTGAAGGCCTATTTGTGTGTGTTCGTTTGCCTGTCCACTAAGGCTCTCCACCTTGAGGTGGTTGGAGACTTAACGACTGAAGGGTTTCTTGCCCGTCTCGACCGCTTTGTATCGCGTCGGGGGATTCCGTCGTTGATTCGTTCGGACAGCGGCCGGAACTACGTGGGGGCGGATAGGCATCTCCAGGAGGTCGTAGAGTTCTTAAATGTAAACCAGGTGGATATAGGGACAGGTCTTTGTCAGCGTGGTATCAGATGGACCTTCAGTCCTCCGGGTTACCCCTCTTGGGGCGGTATTTTTGAGGCTGCAGTGGCCTCCGCAAAGCGGCATTTGTCACGCGTCATTGGTGAGACCACGCTGACGTTCGAGGAACTCGCGACCGTATTTTGTAAAATTGAGGCGGTACTCAATTCGCGTCCGTTGTGTCCCGTTAGTTCGGACCCTAACGACTTCGAAGCATTGACGCCGGGACATTTTCTAGTAGGGCGTCCGCTTAACGCGTTGCCGAAGTACCCTTATGAGGGCGTGTGGTTGCATAGACTCACGCGGTACCAGATGTTGCAGCAATTCGCGCAAGATTTTTGGAGACGCTGGTCATTGGAGTATCTGCACATTCTGCAGCAGCGCCTTAAGTGGACGGACAGGTCAAACCCTCCCCAGGTGGGAGACCTCGTGTTGGTTAAGGATGCCAACCTATCGCCACTGCACTGGCGAAGGGGGCGCATTGTTAACCTGTTACCAGGGGCCGATGGGACGCCCAGGCTGGCCGAGGTCCTGGTTGGGGGTTCAGTCCTCAGGCGGGCAGTCGGTTCGTTATCTCGGCTGCCTGTAGGTTAATAAGTACTCGGGTTAGGGAAACCCTACTGCCGAGTAGGGCGGGTGGATGTTCGAGAAACTTCGAATGTTCCAAGTATGACGGCAGGCGGCGCCACTGCCGCGCTGTCTGCGCGCGGGCAGATCGGCCACCGCGCCGTTCAGTCAACGAAAGCGGTTTGGGCGAGCGCACGTCGCAATTTGTGTCGCCTTTTCTTTCGGGAGTTGACCACGACTATACGCGTATTCGGTACGCCGGGACTAAAATCGCTTCCACTGTGTAAGGGTGTAGTGTAGACCGTTGAGCTCCCACGGGCTGAAGACATTGGAGTCAAGATATAGGGGGCCCCCTTGACAAGAGTCTCTTCGGGCAGCGGCACAAGAAACCCGTGGTGAGTTCTGCACAGTCTACTAAACACACATTATTACACAAAAGTTAGACTCCAAGACGTTTCGCGAATGGGAAGAATTTAAAGGTCGTTTCGACAATGAAAAGTATAT
This sequence comes from Eilema caniola, assembly GCA_949126895.1. NCBI lineage: Eukaryota > Metazoa > Arthropoda > Insecta > Lepidoptera > Erebidae > Eilema > Eilema caniola. Next base: position 132,479 of record CASBPR010000003.1, read on the forward strand.
CAAATTAGACACTTTTCTTGAATTCATGCGCAACCGTGCTGATTTATTAGAAACTTTAGAATTTTCACAGTCTAAAACTACACCGAATAACAACAACACCATAAAACACACCAAGCTTAAAAACATGGTTTCAATCCCTGAGATTGAAAATAATCAGTCTTCCTCTTCTAAATTATGTCCTAAGTGCCACGCTGATCATAATTTGTCAAACTGTTCGCACTTCCTAGCACTAAGTAACGAAGCTAGATTAGAGTTGTTACCAAATTTTAAGGTTTGCTTCAACTGTTTTATTAAAGGTCATTTCGCAAATCACTGTAAAAAATCAGGATGCAAATTATACAAACGTAAACATAATACTCTAATCCATGTGTCTAAGGTGAAACCGGTGGGTAAAGCGGCGTCTGCGTCGCCAAACGTTCCGCCACCACCGCCTTCAGACAACAATGTTGTGCTATCAGCGAGCGTTACGTCATCCAATCCGTCCGTTCGGCGCGAGGTCTTGCTGTCTACTGCGCTCATCAAAGTTTGCGATAAGGCTGACCGTGAAATCATCGCACGAGTTATACTGGACAGTGGTAGCACCTCATATATTATGACGGAGGATTTATGCAGTAAATTAACTTTAGATGTGAACAGAGTTGACAAATCTTTACTGGGCGTTAATAACTTGGTTTCGCATGTAGGCAAAATGTGTCAAGTTTCAATCAAATCTTTAAATGATAGTTATGAAAATAACTTGCAATGTTTTATTTTGCCATCAATCACAGGTAACGTCCCAAGTGAACAAATTGATTTAACACAGTTTGAATTCCCATCAAATATTTGTTTAGCTGATCCCCATTTTTACACGCCGGCCAGTGTCGATATGATTTTAGGTGCAGACGTATTTTGGGACTTATTAGGAACTCAAAGAATAAAATTACGCAATGATACAACGACGCTTACGTTGTGTCAGACTAAGCTTGGATGGTTAGTATGCGGAGCGGTGACGTCCATGCGATCTTCGCATATTGAATGTAATTTTATTAATATTAATTCTGCTTCCACTGAGATATTAAATAATAATATTGAAAATCAAATGACAAATTTTTGGAAGCTTGAAGAATTAACTTCTGATTCATGTCAGTATTCTCACGAAGAGAAACAATGCGAGGATCATTTTATTAAAAATACTACTCGTTTGCCGAGCGGTCGGTTTTGTGTCAAAATGCCACTCAAACAAAGCCCAAAACTGTTAGGAGAGTCTTTTCAAAAGGCTAGCCGGTGTTTTCTTTCTTTGGAGCGTCGAAATAAAGCTCAAAGTGAGTATCAAGGCATGTATAAAGATTTTATGCTGGAATAAGAAACATTAGGTCACATGTCTGAGGTTTCTAAAAGCGAATTGAACCCTACTTACTTCATTCCTCATCATGGAGTTTTACGTGATAGCAGTGTAACCACGAAATTGAGAGTGGTCTTTAATGCTAGTAGTCCCTCTACAAGCGGTTTATCGTTGAACGACATACAAATGGTGGGTCCTACTGTGCAAGATGACCTGTTGTCAATTCTTCTCCGTTTCCGTCAGCACAGATATATTTTAGCAGCTGACGTGGAAAAGATGTATAGGCAGATTGCTGTACATCCTGACGACAGGCATCTTCAGCAGATAATTTGGCGCGATGATGTCTCTCAACCTCTCAAGACATTTGAAACATTTATTTTTGTTTGTTGGGTTAAATGCAATAAGGTACTTTACTTTAGTTACCCGGTAGAGCAGAGAGAAATAAAAAGTTTTACGAAGAACTGTTTAACAACAATATAATCTGATTAGATATATATAATTTATAATTATTAGGGCGTGGAGTACAGCATCTCCAGTCGACAAAAAGAATTAAATTTTGTGGATCTGAAACAGCCCGCGGTGCGAAGTTGGTGGTGGACACTTAGCTTCCTTCCGACGGTCTGGACAAGCACGTGCCGCGCTGACGCCTGTCTGGTCGCGTGGCCGCTCTGTCACACCTGAAAAACGCAAGCAAAGCCTTTCAGTAAGTCGGACTGACATACTGCAAGTGCGGCGTGGCAGGCAGTAGGCAGGAGGCATGTGGTCAAGCTTCCCCAAGGCACGTGGTGCAAAAGTCACTACCGTAAAAGCCATAGCTCACAACATCGCAACAAAAGGAAAGGGTGCACAGAAACAATTTGACATGAAGGTATTGACACGAGGTCAGTGATCCCACGACCGCATGGGTCAATGTCCCTTTGACAAGCATGTGAAACAAACCGAAACAAGCCTTGCAACCATATTGCAGAAGCGTTTAATATAAAATAAAATATGATGGACACTGTTCACGTAAAAAACAGCATCCATCTCAGGGTTTTCACCCCGCTACATGCACACACAACGTGGCGTTAAAATATTCCATATATGACACTATATGGACATAATAAAATACGGCACACCATGCTCACGTAAAAAGCATGGTAATTGCCTGGAAGGAGCTTTGCATTAGCTACACGAAAACGACGTGGCACCGAAAATAAATTATTGCCCAATGAGTACAGAAGGTCTCAGGACTAAGCTTTGGTAGGATGCATCGTTTTCATGTCGCTATTGAGCCACCTGAAATAAAAAAGGAGATTAGCACACACTGCATATAGCTATCAGTAATTCTCACCCAAGCCTTAGTAGAAGAAAGCTGATGTCCAGAGAAAAGGACTCGAATGAGGCTGCAGTGGCTTTTATAGCCTCCCCCAGACATCAGCCAGTGGGCGGGCCTACGTGACCAGCCTCCTGGTGATGTTGGATATGGCGAAATTGCCTCTCCGGGGCTACATATTAGCACTAGTTTTACATCATCGGTGAACGGCAGCCATTAAAAGTGTATCAGGCTAATAGTATATCGCACACGGCCAGAGACAATCAAACGGTCAGAGACAAATGAAATGTACTGATAGAACGGCAGATTAAAAATGTAGCTAAAATATAATTTTTAGGTCGATACTAATCGACTAAATGTGTAAATAATAATTCAAACTACAATAGACGATTTGCATCGTTACACACCCCCTCCCGTAAGGTAGAGTTTCTGCTAACAGAAACTCGATACTGTGCTCAAGACTTCAGTCAATCTACGCTACACATCCTAACTAACTTACATGCATCGTCATTCGTACAACTCTTATATTGTGTAGTGGTTATCATCAAGGACTATGGTAAACACTTCCTATCAAACAGAGTTTCCAACATCCTAACCGTTGGAGACTCAACGCAGATCAATTGGAGGTGTTAAGTATTGTAAGATCAGCATAACTGTTCCCAATAGAAGAGAAATTGAGCAAAAAGACTACCAAGTAATTTCAACTATGAGACATGCAATAGGCTTATTTTTTTTTTTTTACCCTGAGTTTGCAGAACCGCTCAGGAAAACAATGGTGAAACCATCAAAACAACACCCGGATGCTGGTTGAATGTCCCAGCACCAAGCAGAAAAAAAAATCCCGTGGTCAATGGTTAGTAGCCATTGCCGGAGATAGTCCGTTGGTTGAATCGCCAACGAACACAACAACTATTGTACATTACAATAATCGTGGAAGAACATAAGTCCTTCAATAACCTGGTTACAAACCAATGGTTTGACAGAAGAAAATACATGTTGAAATTACGCAGTAGCGACGGTTAACAGGAATTGTAACAATACAAAGTCAACACGTAATATTGTGACAAAAGTTTAAAAAAAATTGAAGTTTGTATTACAACTTGCGCGGTGAATATGTAGGTAAATGACCAATAGTCACTAAGTCCACAATAACACAGAGATATATGTTGGGATGTAACAACATAACATTCACATTCACCAAAAACAAATGTTATAACATTATTAAACGAAGCGTTATGTTGTAAACAGTAAACACAACGTTTAAAGTGACAACCGAACTGAATGTCAGTAAGAGTGGAACGTTTCGTTTCACACACTCAATGATCGTTTCGCTCAGAATTGAACTAAACGCATAAAGTGTCAGATCAGTCAACAACACGTCGGACGTTTGACACATCTGACATAACGTCACAGACGAAAACATTTGTGTAAACATCACCATGTTTACACATATCAACAATAAAAAACAAATTGAAAATAACAGGAAATTATTAAAAAGTACGGTATAACCATACACAATATGTATGCCAGGTAGAATAACCCGACCAATTTACAAGGTAAGGAAAAATTCTATTGAAATTGGAATAATTACAATGGACATTATTCCGGGAGTTATTGCATGGGAATGACCAGTTTGTAACTTTTTATAGGTAAACGGTGCCTCCAGACGACTCAACGCGGCTCTTCGTTGAGAGAGGAGAAAACTTGATTGGGGTGTACCTCAACATACAGTTTACCATTGGGTGAACACAAGAGATATAAATACTCGTGCACACATGCAGTAAACAAAAACAATTACCCACCTCATACAACAACAACAAGATATTTACAATAGTACAATAGAATTAAAACTTTGGAAGGTTATTCTATTATGGAATTATTCCAGATAAAGTTTTTAACAACAAAATAAATTATCATATTTTAAAGGTTTTATGAATGTTTATTTTTTGTTATTGAGAATTTTATTTATAGTAGTTACTTTAGATATTATTCTTTGTAATTAATAAGTTTAATATCTTTAATGTGCCAATCACCCAAAGATTTACCAGACATATCAACCAGTTCATACACTAAGGGGGATTTCTTTGATAAAATCTTACATTTAATAAATTTGGGAGCCAGTTTTTTGCTAAAATACTTGTCCTTATCACTGAGATAAAAAGTTCTCCTCCAGACTATATCACCAACCTTAAATTCAGCCGGTCTTCTACGGAGGTTGTAAGACTGACAGTTCCTACTGTGGGCAATTGCCAAAGCAGCCTGTACCTTATCAAAAATTGATGACAAATAGCCAAGATTTTCAGCATAACAGTCACGGGGCTCAAAGATAAGGGAGTTATCAAATTTTTCACCATAGGATGAACCATTAGTGACAAGTTCACGACCATAAACTAAAAAGGAAGGTGTAAAACCTGTAACCTCATTAACAGAACTATTAATAGCAAACTGTATCTTAGGGATTAAAACATCCCAAATTCTATGGTCGTTATCAATAAAGGTTGATAATGACTGTATAATAGTGCGGTTGTAGCGCTCTACAGTATTAGACTGAGGGCAATAAAGAGGTGTATAATGCAAGTTAGGTATTCTGTATTTAGCTAACAAATTTTTGAGTGTGACACTAACAAATTGTTTGCCATTATCTAATACTATGGTAGATGGAATACCATGAACTAAAAATACATTTTCCTCAAGAATTCTGGAAATAATCTCAGCTGTGGCTCTCTTTATGGGAAAAAGTAGACAATACTTAGAGAAACAGCATGTGACCACAAAGATATAGGATTTTTGTTTTCTAGTTGTTGGTAAGGGGCCAACTAGATCAACACTGATAACTTGAAAGGGACGGTGGCAAGTTTTGGGTTTACCCATATGACCAAGTGTTGCATGATTCTGGTGCTTATGTGATATGCAAGTATCGCACGAGTTAACAAATTTCGCCACATCTGAGTACATTCCAGGCCAGTAGTAGTTAAGAGCTAGACGCTTATAGGTCTTGAAAATGCCTAAATGACCAGAAGTAGGTTGGGAATGATTATCTGTCAAGATTTGAGAACGACCTTCCATGGGAATTACTTCCTTCCACTCGAAACCTCGTGTCAATACCTTCATGTCAAATTGTTTCTGTGCACCCTTTCCTTTTGTTGCGATGTTGTGAGCTGTAGCTTTTACGGTAGTGACTTTTGCACCAAGTGCCTTGGGGAAGCTTGACCACCTGCCTCCTGCCTACTGCCTGCCACGCCGCACTTGCAGTATGTCAGTCCGACATACTGAAAGGCTTTGCTTGCGTTTTTCAGGTGTGACAGAGCGGCCACGCGACCAGACAGGCGTCAGCGCGGCACGTGCTTGTCCAGACCGGCGGAAGGAAGCTAAGTGTCCACCTTCGCACCGCGGGCTGTTTCAGATCCACAAAATTTAATTCTTTTTGTCGACTGGAGATGCTTTACTCCACGCCCTAATAATTATAAATTATGTATATCTAATCAGATTATATTGTTGTTAAACAGTTCTTCGTAAAACTTTTTATTTCTCTCTGCTCTACCGGGTAACTAAAGTAAAGTACCTTATTGCATTTAACCCAACAAACAAAAATAAATGTTTCAATGGCGCCCAATAATGGATTCTTTCAGTTAATAAAATAATTGGATGGAATAGCCCGTGAGTACTTATTTTATTTTATTTTATTTTTAACATTTCCATTGACTTACCAGGTGTAAAGCTTAGTTCAAGTGTTAGTGAAGTGTTTTGTTGTAGTGTTAAAGATTTCACATGCTAGCATTTGCTATCATTGTACAACTTGTGTTGTATATTTTTAAACATTTAAGTGTTTTATTTCAGCACTTATATTTATTTTGCTAGTGCTTATAGCATTAGACCAATAGTTACACTATTGGGATTCACATCTTTTAGGTTATTAACCCTAACAGGTGAACAGTTCATTACTGTTAATAATTTTCATTCTTTATTTACGACTGATAAGTCAATTAATTTATTAATTTTTGTGTGCACTGTGTGTTAGTGATTCTCACCAGTACCATTATGCCTTCTTACGCTATTAAGTTCCTCTCATTGCAAAAGGCAGAGCTTGGGTATGAGGTTGCCGTTCGAGGCGGATCTGGGTCAGACCCTGTTTGTGAACTCAGAAAACAGATTGCTGAGTTGGCACAACGTTTTCCTTCTGAAGACATTTTAACTTCACACCTCGAACCAGCCGAGGATCTCAAGGCTGTTGGTGATTCTCTGTCGAAGTCTTCTATATATAGAATTTAGTAAACTTAAAGTCAGACTTTGACAGGAACTTACTGGCTCGTACGGAGACTTTACTTCATCATATCTATCATAGGCTTAACAGGATCGATCGCACACAGCCAGAGATCGACAAATGTATTAGAGCTTATATAGACAACTTTAGATTGCAGTATGGTGAATTGTTAGCGTTACAAGTGAAAGAGGGCAAATCTAGTGATTCCTTTTCAGTGCAAGTGCCAGAGACTCCTGTCAATGACGCTTGCGACGGGAAAGTTTATTCCGAGCTTTCCAAGCTAAAATACTCAGGAAAGACTTGTGTTCGTGCATTTATCCAGAAGGTTGATGAAATCGTCCTAAGTCGTGGTATTCCTCAGGATAAATTACTTTCGTGTGCTTACGAGATTTTCACGGACGATGCATTACATTGGTTCCGATGTATAAGGCCGCGAGTTCAGACTTGGTCTGACGTAGCTGAACTGCTCAAGCAGGATTTTAGCATTTCCGACTATGACTACCGCTTAATATCGGAGATAAGATCTCGTACGCAGGGGGAGTTCGAAAATATAACCATATATTTCTCCATTATGCATGGCATGTTCTCTCGGCTAGATAAATCCTTAGCCGAGGAAGATAAATTGGAAATCCTTTTGCACAACATCCGTCCCTGTTATGCTAGTACTCTCGCTTCTTCTGCTGGCATCACAGATATTGCTAGTCTACAGAATATCTGTAGGAACTATGAAAGTATTCAGTCTAGGTTAAAACAATTCCATGAACCCCCTAGAAAAACTTCAGATACCTTAGCCCCTGAATTTGCCTATAATAAGCAGTCTTCTAACTCAAAACAACAAAATTCTAAATCTAATTTTCCAAATAAATACCATAATTTTAATAAATTTCAAAATAAATCTAATGAAAATAAACAACCAGTTCATAGTACAAACAGCATTGAAAATCCAGATAGCAATGATACTAATGACAGTGCAGAGGTGCAGGTTAGTGCGGTTGATCAAAAAGCCAGTGGTCACAAATTCAGTTGCCCCCGTTGCAAAACAAAAACAATTAAATTTTGTGGATCTGAAACAGCCCGCGGTGCGAAGTTGGTGGTGGATACTTAGCCTCCTTCCGCCGGTCTGGACAAGCACGTGCCGCGCTGACGCCTGTCTGGTCGCGTGGCCGCTCTGTCACACCTGAAAAACGCAAGCAAAGCCTTTCAGTATGTCGGACTGACATACTGCAAGTGCGGCGTGGCAGGCAGTAGGCAGGAGGCAGGTGGTCAAGCTTCCCCAAGGCACGTGGTGCAAAAGTCACTACCGTAAAAGCCACAGCTCACAACATCGCAACAAAAGGAAAGGGTGCACAGAAACGATTTGACATGAAGGTATTGACACGAGGTCAGTGATCCCACGACCGCATGGGTCAATGTCCCTTTGACAAGCATGTGAAACAAACCGAAACAAGCCTTGCAACCATATTGCAGAAGCGTTTAATATAAAATCAAATATGATGGACACTGTTCACGTAAAAAACAGCATCCATCTCAGGGTTTTCACCCCGCTACATGCACACACAACGTGGCGTTAAAATATTCCATATATGACACTATATGGACATAATAAAATACGGCACACCATGCTCACGTAAAAAGCATGGTAATTGCCTGGAAGGAGCTTTGCATTAACTACATGAAAACGACGTGGCACCGAAAATAAATTATTGCCCAATGAGTACAGAAGGTCTCAGGACTAAGCTTTGGTAGGATGCATCGTTTTCATGTCGCTATTGAGCCACCTGAAATAAAAAAGGAGATTAGCACACACTACATATAGCTAAAGTTGAGAATTCAGCTACAAAATATGGATCTCTCCTATGTTTACGAATGTGTAGATGCAAATGTAGCCCTTGAGTATCTCGTAGATTCATTGACTGAAACCCTGAAGACATGTACCAGATCCTATACTGTTCCTCACCGTTTGAGAATTATTAAACCGTGGATTACCCCGGGTATCTTGCGGTGTATGAGAAATAGGGACAAAATGTATATGAGAACTAAGAGAGAGCCCGATAACGAAATCCTTAAAGTCACATATAAAAGGTACCGTAATTTCTGTAATGCAATTCTAAAAAATCTCAAAAGAGAACATGAGAGAAATGCTCTTAATACAGCTAGGAATAACCCTAGGAAGATGTGGAATATTATAAGGGAAGTGACTCACACAATCAAGGCAAACCCCTCCGCTAGTGCCCTGCTTAAATTAAGCAACGGCGGTGATGCTACAGTTGACGAAGTTAACCGGTTTTTTAATAATATTGGCGAGGAGCTGGCTAGTAAAATTAACAAAGTTTGGACCAATTCCGGTTCCCACCGGACACAACAGTCTACTCCTTTCGGCTCATTTGTGTTTTTTGAAACCGACGAAAATGAGGTTAGGCAGGTGATAATGTCACTGCGATCTGATTGCGCTGTGGGCATTGATGGTATATCGACTAAACTTCTAAAGGAGTATAACGATATCCTAGTACCTCCTTTAGTGTATATCATTAATCTCTGTATAACCACGGGTGTCTTTCCGGATTTACTAAAGCGGGCTGTAATTCGACCTATTTATAAGTCGGGGGCTATGGACTGCATCAGTAACTATAGACCCATTGCTATTTTGCCTTCACTATCAAAGGTACTGGAAAAAATTATGAATAGCCGATTAAACAATTACCTTGAAGCTAAAAAAATTCTTGCAAGCAATCAATTCGGCTTCAGAAGGAAGATGTCCACGGACGATGCGGTGCATGACATCTCGGATTATCTTGTTAAGGCCTTGGACAGGGGTGATAAGTGTTTGGCTATATTCCTTGATCTCAATAAGGCTTTCGATACCATTTCCATTCCTAGATTAATCCAAAAACTGGATATAATTGGCATTAGAAGTAAACAGCTGGAACTATTTCGAAGTTATCTGACCAATAGAACTCAGTGCGTTAGGATTGATGGACATGTTAGTGGTACTTTACCTGTGGTTTATGGCGTTCCACAGGGGAGCATACTTGGACCTACTCTCTTTTTGGTATACGTTGATGAAATATGCAAATTGAGATTGGACCATGGTAAATTGTTGGCATTTGCGGATGACACGGCACTATTGTTTACTGGACGCTCTTGGGAGCGAGTTTACCACGCTGCTCAGACAGGTTTCAACAAAGTTATCGAACATCTCTCTGTCAATTCACTCTCACTTAACGTGGCAAAAACTAAATACATGGTGTTTAGCATTAGAAACCCCCACTTGGACATGACTAAGTATTATATAACAGCTCATAATCATACAGCACATGGCCAATTTACGTGTAACTGTCCTAAATTGCAAAACACTGAAACGGTTATAAACCTCGGAGTGATGTTTGATGAAAGACTTAGTTTTGTACCCCATATAAACCTTTTGGCGGGGAGAGTTCGTAAGCTTATATATATTTTTAAACATCTTAGACACGTTGCGGACCCTGTCACTTTGAAAACGGTCTACTATGCGTTATGCCAGTCTCTGGTACGTTATTGTCTTTCCACATGGGGTGGCGCCGGTAAGACGAACCTTTTGGAACTGGAACGTGCACAAAGAGCAGTCCTAAAGGTCTGTACCTTTAAACCTTTCCGCTATCCTACAAAAGAGCTATACCAGTTTTGTGAGGTTTTAACGGTACGCCAACTTTTCATACTGGGTACTATTATGAGACAACATGCATTAACAACAACCACAAATGATATGACTGCACGGGCGCGTAGGTTTGCATTGCCCCTTGGTGACCCTCACAGGACTTCCTTTAGTGAAAGGTTCTTTTTCTTCCTGGGACGTTTTTTGTTTACCAAGATTAACAAAATACTTGCCATTGACTCAAAAAATAGTCGGGAATGCGGGAGGATTGTCCGTGATTGGCTTCTTGGACTTAACTACGATGAGACAGAGAAACTTCTTCATCAAATAATATGACCAGCATACACGTCACATGGCACTACCATGCGTACGTATACACACTTCCACACACACATCCACACACACACACACGCACACAAACGCTTACGCGCGTGCTCACCCACATAAACACACACACACGCGCATACACATACACAAAAACACACACACACACACACACACACAAATATACACAATTGTTATTGTAAAAAAAAAATTTTTTTTCGAGATTTAAATTCTTTGTATTGACATTTATATAAATTTGACTGATATTTGTACTCATCATCGTCTTCCTTACGTGGTCCCGGTCCTGGCGTCTGGGGTCCACTGTTTGATGCTTATGGTGATTTGTTTAATTATACTCTCATCTTTGTAATAATATGTAATAGTTATATCTTTATTCTGTGTTACATAGTGACATTAACAAAACTTATTGTACTTTAAATTAGTAGCTGGTAACTATAGCACAGGATTTCCTTTTTTAGTTACCAGCTGTTCATTATCTGATAATTGTGTATCAAACAGCTAACCAAAATGTAATATTTGTAATAATTTTGTAATAATAATAATAATAATAAATAAATAATAATAAATAAATAATAAATAAATAATAAATAAATAATAAATAATAGTAGCTATCAGTAATTCTCACCCAAGCCTTAGCAGAAGAAAGCTGATGTCCAGAGAAAAGGACACGAATGAGGCTGCAGTGGCTTTTATAGCCTCCCCCAGACATCAGCCAGTGGGCGGGCCTACGTGACCAGCCTCCTGGTGATGTTGGATATGGCGAAATTGCCTCTCCGGGGCTACATATTAGCACTAGTTTTACATCATCGGTGAACGGCAGCCATTAAAAGTGTATCAGGCTAATAGTATATCGCACACGGCCAGAGACAATCAAACGGTCAGAGACAAATGAAATGTACTGATACAACGGCAGATTAAAAATGTAGCTAAAATATAATTTTTAGGTCGATACTAATCGACTAAATGTGTAAATAATAATTCAAACTACAATAGACGATTTGCATCGTTACACATTTAAATTAAACACCGTGACTTACGGTACGGCAAGTGCTCCTTATCTGGCTACGAGATGTTTAAAACAAGTGGGACTAGACTGTAAAGATAGTAAAATCTCTGAAATTATCCAGCACGATTTTTATGTCGATGACCTGTTAACAGGGTCCGACAGCATGGATGAGGCCAAATTTATTCGTCAGAAGGTCACGTCAGAGCTAAACGGTGCTTGTATGCCATTGCGTAAATGGAAGTCCAATGATCCCGCATTAATGTCAGAAACTTCTTCATCGTCATTCGATCTCAATATTGGCGGCACTTCTGAGCCGAGCAAAACACTTGGTCTAGGCTGGTTGACACAATCAGACGAACTTTGTTTTCCTGCAGGTACATCTCCTCCGTTTGAATATACAAAGCGTGAGATGTTGTCAATTATATCCCAGATCTTCGATCCTTTGGGGTTGCTAGCATCTTGTGTAATTAAAATGAAAATGCTACTTCAAAGGCTCTGGCTAAAGAAGTTGTCCTGGGACGAAAAATTACCAGCTGATGTTAAAATAATTTGGACCGATTTTATCACGAGTTTGCCATATTTAAAAGAAAAAAGAAAAAAAGAAAGAAAAATGCGTTTATTCAAGCTAACTGCAGCATACAAAACAAATCACATAACAAAAAACCTATTGATGACAAAAAACATATTAAATAGTGTTACTTGTAATACATTTTTTATAATATAAAATGATGTTTGAACTACCAACAAGTAATTACTCAAGTAGCTAAGTACAGTCATTACAAAAAACCATCCCTACATTAATTATTTGCTTTTGCAATTGGCAACATTGACCATCATTCCTCTTCAGCCATTACGTAATCTATGATATCGATCTATGACATCATACCTTACCTATTACTTATCTATGACTATGACTCATGATGTGATGTGAAATTGATAACAACAAAACAAATCTAGTACAGTGGCCTACGTGCTTTGTGTTGAAAGATGGTTATATAATATTTCTTGTGTTGTGATACAATGTAAAATATTTTATGCGCTGCAGCTGCCAAAACTGGTCGCTTCTCAGCTTGGTGCTGTGATATAGTGTTCGGTGAGGACCAAATCTACACCAAGCGCTGATTTTCGTCCACGGCCATTTTGTGAAGTGACGCATCACGCAATGGCGCCACCCGGCGGTGAATCGTTGGTAGAACAATAACGGTTTTGGAATATATTTTCTCAATCGGTACATAAGTACCTCCCATACATATACCAAACAAACAACAAAAATTAGATTAAATTGCATTACGCCAGACAACACGAACATATTCAGAATTCCACGCAGCATTCAATAACAATGACAAAGTCTTACAAGTACCTACCCATTATGTAATCATGTTACCGAACAACGAACAGGACGCCATTTGCGACGCTTCGGCCGACACAAGCCGGACTCCCGCGCAGTCATTCAGTCAAGCCAGCACAATTATATTGACTTATATAAAGACTAGTACACGTCCTACTCGGCATCTGCAGCATCATCCATCACATATCTCCCGCCCCAAAACCAGAGCAATCGCAAAAAACATGCTCACAGAGACAGAACAAAGAGATCGCGAACGGCGCACCTCCCGCCGCCGATCCGAATCCCCGGACAGCATGCCTATCTTTCACCAGTAAGATGTACATACCCTAAGGTAAGGAGGAAATTAATTAAATCCATTGCAATAAATGTCAATTGAGTTGAATTGAAAGTGTGTACAGGTTGTAAGTGTATGTAATATTAGACAACTCAATTAAACACTATTTCAGGTTACAAATGGGGGCTAATGATGTTCCGAGGAGCCAGGGTCAGCGGCACCGAGTGTGCTTCGCTCGCACCTCCCCACCATGCCCAGAATTCACCTTTATGTGAGTATAAACAATTATATATTATAATATTTTAACAAATTTTAAGAAATATTCAAAGGAACTCCGCTCCAATCCAGACTCAAATCAAGCTCTACCTATCCAGTCTGTTATTATTCAGAATGTGAAAGCAAACAAATTTAAATACATTATCCTTTGGGAATATATAATATATGAAATGTGTGTGTGATAGTAACCACAGTGCAATATATGCCTGTGCATGACATTAAAAACTGCCTCTGCTTCTCCATATAGTTGTTTTTCAGCTTTTTTATGAACAGTTGTTTTGATTTCAGCAACCTGAGTGGCGGCGGGATATTATTCCAGCAGGAAGTTGCTGCATAAACAAAGCTGCCCCTAAATGCTGTGGTTTTATGCTTGGGCACTGACAGTGGCACTGTTGAATGACGAATACATCCTCCATACCCCCTTCGCCAACTTAGTTTTGCATACAGGTATTTTGGTTTTGTAGTATTAATTACACCGAACAGCAGACCAGCCAAGTGGATCCTTCTACGAGATTCCATTTTCATTATATTGTTAGCATTTATGTAAGGTGTAACGTGGGCTCTCCGTGGAATATTTACACAAAACCGTGTACAGGCATTCTGTATTCTTTGTATTAGCCGGACTGTCCTAGCTAGCAGGCATGGCCCATAAACTGTGTCACAATAATTTAACTTTGAGAGAACTAAACTATCTACTAGACTTTTTCTTAGATCTATACTGAGGTAATTTCTTATGTTATAGAGGACCTTGAGTCTGTAAAAGCAGTTCCGCATGGCATTAGACACGTGTTGCTCAAAGTGCAGCTCTGGGTCAATTGTTAGCCCTAAGTTACAAGCCACATCAACCCGCTCAATTTTATTTCCCTGAATGATAACTTCCGGGTTTGCTGATAGAATTGTGCTGACCTGTCTCTTACTTCCAAGTACCATAAATTTAGACTTCTTATGATTTAAGACTAATGAATTCTGTACAGACCAAATTGCCACACGTTGAAGATCTGCTTCTAAAAGTCTAACTGCTGCTACAGTGTCACTGGGTTTGAATGATATATACATTTGAATATCATCTGCGTACAAATGAAATTTACAGTTTTTAATAGGCTGAACTATATCAGCACTGTATAATATGTATAGAAGTGGGCCCAGAATGGACCCTTGTGGTACGCCTCTAGGGACATGCCGAGGTGTAGATTTAAGTGTCGTGCCATCTTCCCGCCGTATCTCAACATACTGCGTTCTATTTGACAGGTAGCTATGGAACCAACCAATAGTGTCCCTTTCAAAACCATAGTGTGCGAGTTTGGACAGCAACATAGTCGGATTTATTGCATCAAAGGCACGGGAGTGGTCCAGTAGAGTGAGTATGGTTCCTTCCCCCCTATCCCTTGCCTCCAGAATATTGCCTATTACATCTGATAGAGCTATTGCTGTACCCCGTCCTTTTCTAAAACCAGATTGTAAGTCTGGTAGTATATTACTTTTTTCCAAGTAATCCACCAGTTGAAGGTACACCACCCTTTCTAAAATTTTTGATAGGCAGGGCAGTATGCTCACTGGTCTTAGGTCATTGGTTGTAACTGGATTATTGACTTTTGGAATGGGGCGGACACTGGCACATTTTCATAACTCCGGGAAGGTGTGTGATGCTATGGACCTGTTTATTATGTTGGTTAATGCTTGAAGAGATGTGGGCATAGTCAGTGCAAGCATTTGTAAGCTGATACCATCTATCCCCTCCGCATTGGAGTGAAGATTTTTTATTATAGTAGCAATTGTCTCCTGACTTACTGTCCCTATTTTAAAACTACATTGGGAGTGTCTATGGAACTCATAAAATGTTAGTTGTGATATGCTCACTTCACACCTACCAGGGACCCCCAGAAATGCCTGGTTAATCTGCTCAGGATCCTGTAAGTTATGAGGTACAAAAACGTTTTTAAAATTTGGAATTACCTCTGATTTTAAATTTTTCCATAGAAGTTTAGGGTCGTTAATATTTTTGTTTATATTTCTTTCAAAATATGCTACTTTTTCCCTCTGTAGTGCTTGCTTTGCCTGTTTTTTCAAATCTAAATAGTAAGCCTTACAGCTATTTATTTGATTTTTTTGATACCTAGCCCTTGCTTCATTCCGGAGTTTGAACATGATTTTTATGTTGTCGGTAATCCAAGGTGTAGGTGGGTCCTTAAATCGTTTCGTTTTAACAGGGGCATGTAGATCAAACAGCGTGGTCATAAAAGTAGCAAATGTATACACCATATCATTGACAGAGGGGAGGTCTGATATCACAGCCCATGGAGTGAGCTCTAGGTTCACAGCAAAAAAGTCCTCAAGTATGTCCCTTATTGGCCGAAAGGTAACCACTCTAGGGGCCACCTTTTTCTTTTTGATGACAGTGTCACATGCAATAAACGCATGATTACCAAGGTCCTCATTCCTATCTACTATAACACTACGGACACCAATGTCAGTGCAAACGACGTCAATCAGAGTGGCACCCTCCTTATAATGGGTTGGTTGAGTAACCACTTGCTGTAAGCTATGGTGTTCAAGGAATTCCAGCAGTACCTTTGATTTTGAATCCTGTAAGTCTAGTAAGTTTATATTAAAGTCTCCTAACAGTATTACATTATCATTATGGCCCAAGTGCACATATACTATCATTGATACTTTAAAAAAAAACCAAAACATTCATCCACTGCGGCCGATAGGCAGTTCCTATAAGAATTTTCTTCCCACCATTAATTAAACTCAACCACATTTGTTCTACTTCAGGTTTTACAGGGTGTGGTCTCACCCATAGAAACCAACTCCCCCACCTCGCTGCCTATCAGTTGAATTTCTGGGAATATGTTTCAACCTGTAGCCTGGGACATGCGGTGCTCGACCATCCTCACCGGGTTTCAGCCATGTTTCATTTATGGCCATAATATTCACTGCATGTAAACTCATAGCTACTCTGAATTCGTCCTGACCAGTCCCCAGAGAGCCCGGGTTAAATAATCCAAATTTCAACTGTTTAATGTGAATCATTTGTATAGATATATAGATATTGTAAATAGTGTAGGAGTATTAGAAAATAGCGTAGTGATATTAAATGGAAGTTAAGATGTATATAGTTATTTGTATTATATAGTTGTGTGATGCAAATAGTAGTAAATATGTAAATAGTAGTGTAATACAGAATAATATATGTTTATCTGCTGTCACACTACAAAATAGTCCAGATGTGGCCATGTGTTCCCAAGCTGTCAACTTCCTAATGGGCTCAACTGTCGTGCTGTTGGTTAAATCATCTGGCTTGACTGCATACCATTGCCTCAAAAGAATAGACTTGTCTTTAAAAAACATATAAAGAACATAAAAAAATAGACAATATAAAAAATCTGACTTCCACCACATTCTCTTATTAAGATTAGACCTATTCGTAACTGCCAATATACTGCAAAATGTCCCCTTCCGCAGCAATCCGGTGCGTGGGATCCCTCGGCCCACGGCGGACGAGGACGCGGCCCTGCTTCGTCCATACGAATCGCCAGCCATGGCGATCAGCTACCGCTCGCGCCCTCCGAAACAAGAGCTGGTTGGTCTTCGTCAAGCGCTCATTGATAAAAAAGCGCCTGGATGGTCCCGGCACTCCAAGGTCTTCCGTTGTGGCGCCTCGGCGTACTCGCGCACCGCTCAGCAAGGCGTTGCGCTGCTCGCGGCGCACAAACCTCACCATCAGCGCCCTGGGTCGCGGTAGTTCAGGCCCCTCGCCGCTTACCGCCTTAATCACACGCCCGCCGATACGCTCAGCACAGACGATGTCCCTTTCATCAATATTTACTCCCATCTTGGAAGCCACCAACAGGACCACATGAGTTGGGTTCTCCCCGCTCGACTCTGGTATGCTGGTAATCAGTAGGTCATTTGCTATGAGTTCCTGCTCTCTATTGTTGAGATCCTTCTTAAGCTGCTCAACAACAGGGCTCGTCGTGGAGGCTCCCGGAGAATGCTCCTTTATCTGCGTCTCCAGACCCTCCAGCCTCGACTCCAGAGCGTCCATGCGTGTATTGCATGCTGTGATAGACGATTTCAGACCCAACAATTCACTCCTAAACTCCCCCACTTCGGCCCTCAAACCACGCACCTCAAGTACTAATAGTTTGAGTGTGGCTCGCATATTGTGGCACTTGAGAGTCATCAAATTTATCCTTTGCTGCCACTCCCATCCCGCTGTCCTGTTGCTCACCATCAGTACCGAGTCCATGGTTTCGACCTCTCACCGGTGTTTCCGACTTGTTGTCTCTAATCTGGTTTTTTTACACTCAGGACACTGCCATTGTGAAGGCACTGAGCCCCCCTCAGAGAGTCCCACACATGCACCATGATACGTCAAGCGACATTTAGTGCATTTAATAGCATCCGTCGCAGAGATAAATTTACCACATCCTCCACACGAACGGGGCATAACTGCAGCGTTGATTGTATAATTGTAATTAGTTATATGGAATTTAAAATATTAGATGTAAGAATTATTTATTATTAGATTTATGGAGCATTAAATTATTTAGGCATATGAGAAAATAAATATTATATTAATTGATTGAATTGTTTATTATTATGACCAATTATTTATCATTGAGTAGAGGGTACTTCGAAAAATAAATAGGTCACTGTGTCCACTGTTTACTTAGTTTATATGCACTCAAAATCACATTTACACTCGCTAAACTGTGTTTAAGTTGTTTTTGTCCATTTAAATGTACTGCAAAGCTAAAAAGTATGAGACCGTAGTTTATATTATTATTTTCCTCCACACGCACTCCAACACAACCGTTCCGGCGCAAACGTCAAACGTCACTCCGTCAATTACGCGTTCCTCGTCATGTCATCTGTCAGAATTATGAATCTGTTGAATTTCATATATTCACTGATGCATCTGAACGAGCCTATGGCGCGTGTTTGTATATCAGAAGCATAAAAAATAACGGGAATGTGCTTGTGCGTTTATTAATGGGCAAGAGCCGTGATGCTCCTTTAAAGCCCATCACTATTCCCAGGCTTGAGCTTTGTGCTGCTCTAGTGGGAGCTCGTTTGTACCAAAAGGCGCTTAAGTCTTTACGCCTGCAAGTGTCCAAGGTCACATTCTGGACCGATTCCATGATCGTCCTGGGGTGGCTGAAAATGCTGCCTGGTAAATTGCAAACATTTGTAAGGAATCGTGTCGGTGACATATTGGAGAATACTAGCGGTTGTACATGGCGGCATGTTCCTTCTGACAGCAATCCCGCTGATCATATTTCCCGCGGCATTGACTTAAAGTCTATTAAATCATTAGAACAGTGGTGGTCAGGTCCTCGTTTTCTCACAGAGTCTGAATCATGTTGGCCCGTTGTAACAAATTCTAAAAGAAAATTACCCGAAATACGCACGGATGTCATTTTACATACAACCGGAGCAAATGATAAGTGTGCTGGTCTAATAAATTTTGACCGTTTTTCAAACTTATCACGATTAAACCGCGCGGTTGCATATACCTTGCGTTTTATTAAACATTGCAAAAAATTGCAGTTGCCTAAATTCTTAACTAAATCAGATATACAAGACGCACTCAATTTAATAATCAAAATTAGTCAAAAGGAGTCTTTTCCAGAGTATTCTTTATTATTAAATGAACAAGCCTTACCAAAGAAAAGTCCTTTATTAAAATTTAACATCTTTCTAGACGATGACTATATTATGCGTGTTGGCGGCCGCCTGGACAATTCACAATTTTCGTATGAAAAGAAGCACCCTAGTTTAATACAGTCCACACATCAATTTACAAAGCTATTATTTAAATTTGAACATCTTAAATTGAAACATGCAGGGCCACAGCTATTACTGTCTTCCATTCGTGAAACATACTGGCCAGTTGGTGGTCGTAACTTGGCCAAAGCTTGTTACAGGCAATGTGTACGGTGTGTTCGTATGAGGGGTCAAGTTACCTCACCCATAATGGGTAATTTACAAAGGGATCGCGTATTATCGAATGGATTTTCATTTCAGAACGTGGGGGTAGACTATGCCGGTCCCCTTTATGCTGCTAGTCGACAGGGCCGTGGATGCAGACTGGTAAAAGTCTACATTGCACTTTTTATTTGCTTCGCGACAAAGGCCATTCACATTGAATTTATTAGCCTTACGTAGGTTTATTGCGCGCAGGGGAAAGTCCGCAAATATCTACTCCGACAACGGTCTATCTTTCGTTGGGGCTCATAACGAATTGTCTCAATTTTTAAAAAACAATTGTGATACACTGGCATCAGCAGCAGCCAATGAGCAATTAGATTTCCATGTTATATTATATTCTCCACATTTTGGTGGTCTTTGGGAGGCAGGTGTGAAATCCACCAAATTCCATTTACAGCGAGTGTTGGGAAATTGTAATTTAACCTTCGAAGAACTTTACACTGTCCTTGTCCAAATTAAGGCCATTCTCAACTCCCGACCACTCACACCTCTATCGTCTGAGCCCGAAGACCTCATGCCACTCACGCCAGGACATTTCATCATCGGCAGATCTCTCACTTCCTTGACAAGTCCAAATTATGAAGATTCGTCATACAATCAGTTGTCCAGGTTCCAGCGAATCGAAAAATTGAGACAGCACTTTTGGTCCAGGTGGAGTAAAGAGCATATCTCTGAACTTCAACAGAGAGTCAAATGGCGCACTTGCAAGAATGCCTTGGAAATGGATTCCTTAGTTGTCATAAAAGAGGACAATTTACCGCCCTTGAAGTGGAGACTGGGACGCGTTGTGGCTGTTTTTCCTGGCAGTGACGGCGTTAATCGAGTTGCTGACGTTAAGACTTCGACAGGCATTGTTCGGAGGTCTTTTTCCAAGATTTGTCCACTTCCTTTGGTTTCAAGCAAGACTGGTTGAAAGACGAGCTTTCAACGGCCGGGGGAATGTTGAAGACTTGGAGTTGCTATTATTATTGCAGTTATTATTAAATTAATTTTAAGTTTCCTTTTTGTATACAAACTGAGCGCCTGTAATATTGTAGTAACCTTTTGGCTTTTGCTAATATTATCGTTGCATTCACTATGCACATTCTTGTAGGCGTTATGATTCCTATGCATTTTTTTCAATACACCTTGTAAGTTCAAACTGCACACATCGTTTAATTTCGTTCCCGAGTTAATCCCCAAAACAGACTTCAAACCGACTCCTAACCGAATTCACTTCGATGCCCTTCCTACTCCAAACCGACTCCACTGGGGCTCTAAACCGACTTCACTCGGGCTCTAAACCGACTCCACTCTGGTTACAAAGCGACACCACTCCGACTCCAGTTCAATTCCCTTCTACTCCACTCCACTACCTGCAACTCCGAACCGACTTCAAACCAATTCCACTCCAAATTGAAATCGACTCCGCTCGGAAACCCTCCGAGTTGCTCGTTAACTTAACTGGCTAGTTAAACCACTTGGACGTCGTGTGACGCCCAAGTGGTTTAATTAGTATAATAAATGTACAAAAAAAATGATTGTCGAAGTACTCAACAAGGAAAGGATGTCTGTTTCTCTTAAACCTATTATTAAACGTTCTGTCGAACACCATCAGAGACTCCGCGGCTGCTCATTTATGCTGTTTGTATCGCACTGGTGGGATGAGATCTGCGATGAAAGGTGGCGTTTTCTCCCCGCCCGAAGTTAAATGTGGCGACGACCGAGTATATGGCGTACTCCACAGATCCTACACCCGACCGCACAGGTGATGACTGGGCGTCAACGCATGCATTGCTGCTGTATGGTTTTTTTTTTACGTGCGGGAAATCCCGTTTATGTCGGACTCGAACCGACTACACCGCACGCTGTCTGTTGGTCGATGTGCTAGGCCGAAGGCGAGGTTGTCTCGCGACATATCCCTCGCACCCCGGCTGACCCAGGGTCATTCCTCTCAGTCTGGCCCTCCTCGGGAGGGGGGACCACCGCCAACGTGGCCTGCTTCTGCTAGGGTGACGAGTGGCTCCACCCGTCAACCTCAGGCCCGCGCTCATGGGGGGCGGAGGTCGGTCTGCGCCCTCCGACGCCCGAGCCGCCTACGAACGCGGGGAGCAATGTCCATGAAAGCGGCGTGAGGTAACAAGTAGCATTTGTGACCCCAAGAACCTGTCCGCTTACACGGCTGCGAAGCATGGCCTTTTCTAGGGCAACACAAGCAGGAGCTGCGTGTTACGGAGATGAATATGCTGCGGTGGATGGATTGAGTACACCTAAGCATAGCGTAAGGAAGTCACGCATCCGGGCTAGTGCTAGTGCTACGGCAGTGGACGAGCTTAAATTTACCAAGCTTTGATTATAACAAAGGGCCTCGTTAGTGTCGTAATTTAGGTTCCAGATACGTGGTCCGATGTACCTACACTTCTGATTCGAAGATGCATGTTGCAGACTCATCGCGTCTATACTAGCTAAGGTTCACGCTATATTCACGCGTATAAATCCGAGTTGACAGATATGTATTTAACTCCCACATTTCGCTATGATTTTCGGTCTCTTGTAATTGGAGTGAAGCCGTCAAGCGGGCTATTTGTAATGACCTGTTTGTGGACTACTGTCAGATGGAGAACAGCCCTACCCAGAGTGTAAGCCTTACTCCTTACTTACTTCTGATGGTTTACAGGTGCTGCATTAATAGTCCTGTGATGCATCATTCTTCTCCTTTATCCTAGCGTTAATCCAAGTCACATTCGAAGGTGTAACCTCGGAGTATGGGGTCCGCTTTACAAGTCCAATTGTGGATTTTCCTTGAAGAAACTGCCATTTGATTTCCAGAATCATTGCAGTTAGACCATTTGTTGAACTTCTTCTTTAAGGCTCCAAATAGATACTTACACGTAACGACTGCCCTAGATTGCCATATGGCAACCGGGACCGATGGCTTAGCATGTGGGAACATATTCATGCATACAAATATTTGCACTGAACGGGGATCAAACCCACGCCTCCTGAGCTTGCGCTCTGTCAGGCAACGTCAACGTCAATCATAACGATAAAATTAACACGTTAAATGTAGAGGCCGCATTTGGACCGTTACCGTGTAATATACTGTAGGCACTGTAACTAGAATTATTGGCTAATGTAAAACGCCAATGCGAATGCCATTGTAAATTATCATGTTGACGGCTGTAACGCTGAAATTAATTATCGCGATAATTAACGACATTACCCATTGGTGTTGCCCAGCATTACTTAGATCAGTGAAACAACTGTACTTCATTCAGTTAGGTGGGTAAGTACTTAACTATAGATGAACAATCTAGTACCTAGCAACTTTTTTAAAAACACATGTGGTTCAATTTCGCTTTTTAGTCTTTGAAAGAGTTTTTGAACCGAAAAATATTACAAAGAGAGACGATATTCTTAGCAATCCATGGATTCTCCGTGCGGGTGCCGGGTCCATCGCGTTGCTGAGTTGGGAACTCGGGACAGTGCCTGGGACTTGCGACCCAAGTGTAGGTTTAGAAGGGGCCCCTTTTGTTGATGTACATCAACACTCACCTTCACTACCCAAGTTTCCCTCCCTGCCTAACCAAATTTGATACGAACCTACTAGTGCCGCTTTAGACATTCGTCCTAGTAATGAGCTTATTGTAGCTCTCGATAGGCCTAGATCTTTAAGTAGGTTATAGAGAGATTTAGCTGGTATACCTCTCGCTCCCACTTCTACTGCATACAAATTAACCACGTAACCGTTTTTGATTAATTCCTTTGTGAGGTCATAGTATTTATTTTTCTTAAGTGTGTAGTCCTTCGGTATATTTGTTTCCCACGGTAAGATCCACAAGGACCACATATTTAGTCGTTTTCGAGTAGAGAAATATGTCCGGTCTAGATGACGAAACCCCAACATCCTCCGAAATTTTATAGTGCTTTTCATACGTGTCGATTAGGAGAGTCCAATCTGGGGCAGTATCTAAGATTGAATAAGGTTTGTTCCTGGATTTTATGGATGAACCTTCAGACACAAAGTTGATATGACGTCTGTTAGTAGTCAATCCTTTTTGGGCTCTAGCTACTGCCAGACTCATTGCTTCGCGTATGATGAGAAGCACCTTATCGTGGCGGCGTGAGTATTGGCCTCTATCAAGAAGCACCCTACATCCTACTAATATGTGCCTAGCTGTCCATATTGCCTCACCACACGTATAACATTGTTTTTCTGTGGCCTTCCCCCACCTTACCAGGTTACTCTGGTCTGGAAGGGTCATCTGAAAGGCGTTAAGATAGAATTTTAACAGGGCCGGCGACCACTCATAGATCAAGGTGCGCTACTTTAAAGCCATCGGTATGCAGAACTCTCCCATTGTCAACCATACGTTTTGGATTTCCAAATTCATCGCGTGCACTCGATATTTATCATTTTCGTCTTGCTTCAGAAAGGACCTAAGTATAGCCTGGTCCCTTTTTGGCTCTCGTACTCCCAACCCCACTTTGTTCGACTGGGCTCCTATCATAAATCGTTTATGGAATATGAGTATATAGTATACAAGCTCGGACGCGTTATTATCTTTCGGGAGTGCCCTGACTGTGTCATCTTGGGATTTACTTAAGATATGGGCTTTGGTAACTCTAAGGTGTTTATAGAGCTCCGATGGTTTCTTTAATTTCATCCCAAAATTATTCTGATCCCTTAATAAAGCAGAGGGATCAGCAGAGTGCGCTAGTCCAAGCCACAATTTTAGTGATTTTATGACAGTTGCATCTATTTTCGCGAGTAAGGTTTTGCCGAAATCGTATACCATAAAAGGCCAAGTCAGACGTGATGTTAGGTAGTTGTCATATATCCAAGCTTTTTTGATATTATTCAGTAGTAGCTGATCTATCTTATTTAGGTCATTTATAAACATATTGACAACTTCATCTAAGGATGGTGTGCGTCCTTGATGGTCTATCTTTCTCCCAAGAAATTTAAATGGGACCGATTCAGCGACTATGGAAACTGGTTTACCCCCTATGAAGAGTCCCGGGTCGTAGGAGGTAAATTTGGTGTCCCGTCTACCAAGACACAGACAGTGACACTTACTGGGCTTCGTTCTCAGCCCATTTGTCCACGAACAGAACTCATCGATTTCCTTTCTTTTTTCTAAATTGTTTACGTTTAGTTAAGTAGATAGGTACCTTATTTATATATTTGACCCCTTGACCAACCTAAGCTAATATATATAAGTTAGAAAACTTGCAATTGAGATTTATACTAACAACCATGGCAGTCGAGAGCATGATCCAGCGCGGACCTGTTACTTAGATAACAGGTACAACACAAGAGCAATGACAGCGGGAAAATTTGTAGCACCCAGGGTCCATAATATGTATGGTGATAAGACCTTAAATAAAAGAATTCCTTACATACTAAACAGCTTACCGGTTGATTTAAGAACTGAAAAGAGAAAAACGTTGTTTAAAGTGAAATTAAAAAAAACATTTAATCGACTCACTGCCATGAGTTAAGTTAACACAGTTAATTTATGTATAATTCATATAATAATATATTGTCAATAGATATGCCTAGATGTTATTCCTGATCCCACAATCAAACCGTTTGTACGGTTTTGTGGGACAATGTATTAGTTCATAAGCTGTATATGTACTTATATCAAATAAATAAATAAATAAAAAAAAAAAACCTTCCTTAATTGTTCCCCATTGCCCACAACAGAGGCCGCAAGTGCTATTTCAAGTCTGTAGCCCCAAAGATGTAGCTACTGTAGGTTTAATATAAACTAGAGTTATAGTAAAAAAAAGCTTCCTTGAAGAGTTATATTTATTGATTATGTTTGATGAACATTTTTGATTACATTTATGTATGGGTTACACAAGTACAAATGCAATATACAAGTAATAATGTATGGGTAGGTACCTCAGTAGGTACTTTGCCTATCATGTAGGTAATTTTTCCATTTGCGACACGTCAATGCTTTGCCGAAAAGCGAGTAGATAGGGTTTTCATTCTCATCTTAATACCTAATACTAAAAGTATACATAGGTGAATGTCTTTCATTAATTAGGAACATTCATTATGTTTGAATAGATAGGTAGATATAATAGATAAGACTAGATAACAATAAGTAATACAAAGTTTGAATAAGTAATTATTATAGATATTTATTATACTAGGTGGGCGTAACGTGGGCCCCGCATCTAAGTAAGCTCGTTCAATAATTCGATTTGTAAATTTAGCCTTAAGTACTAAGTAGGTACGTGTGTATATTTATTTTTACTTTTTTATCAGCCAAGGCCATGGTGACCTTGACCCCTGAAAGCTATACGCCAGCGCAGTCATATTTCGATTTATTTGACCCGTTTTATGAGTATAATTAACGACTAATTATTTAACGCGTGTTTGCTGCACCACGTTGGGGGTTAGGTGGACGTCCCATCACTTAAATAGTCTTTAACTTTAGGTGCACATTTTTTGAGTGATCTGAGGCGAAAATAATTATCCGTGTGTCATTAAAACAATAATCGGCTAATAGAAATGAACTGTATTTTTGAGGGATTTCCACATTAGACACATGTTTGTTTTCTATAAGTTTTTTTACACCTATAGAAGCATTTCTATATCTATAAAATGTACTTTTAACGTTGGTATCTTTTTAATTAATTCAATACCGGCATCCCTTAAATCTGCAACTGTCTTATGAAAAGTTTTTGGGACTTCTGGAAATTCTGAAGAACATCAGCTGTTCTTTTTACATTCATCTAATTTAATGTCAATTTCATTTTGTGTGAAATCTGGTATGCAAATATGAGATCTTTCCTTCGTTACTGTTTGATCCTATAAAAAAAGAAATCTTTAAACCTTCCTTCGAACTAGAATTCACGAAACGTATTAATTATAAGGTTCAGTACATTAAAATAAAAAAAAACCTTTCATAAGGAGGGAAGGCGGGGGGTTGTAGTCGGTTTTCTTTTCTCAAATGAACGCAGGTGATACCGCGGGACACATTAATTATATCTATGTATACCTACTTTTATTGTTATAGATCCATAGCATTTACGTTTTCTTCTATTTACACACTCCCATTGCCATGAGTCATCCTTAAATTTCCTCTTTTTTACGTAACGATGCCCAGCCTGCAGTCTTATTTCTCCACCATTTTTTTTTTCATAATCACATAATCTGGATCATTATAAGTTGAACTTTGAGCAACACAATCACTCATTATTTAGAGTTTCTGAAAATAACCAATAGGAGAAATAAGATGTGGAAACTTATACGTCACAATAAAATAACAGTTTGTCCTTAGAAAATAAAACAAATACTTCATTTCATTGAGCACCCTGTTTTACCGTAATAAACAAATGAAAACAAGGAAAATTAGTTATAAACATTATGCTTCGCAGCTTCATTCTTTGCGATTTACCTTTAACATGGTGTAGTAGCGCTATCGACTGTAGGCCTTGCACGATGGTTTAAAGTTTTTTTTATTATTTTTTTTTATATGGTATCCCCGACGATGGCAGGGTAGGTTATAAATAGCGCGACCTACTGAAATATCGTCATTCTGTGTTATCGTGCCGTAGCCTTCGCATTGAATTACTTAGATATTATTAAAAAGTGAAGATGGGGAATAAAAGGAAACTTCGAGAAAAAGAGGAAGCTAAGATCACAAAGAAGATTAAAAAACTAGAACGAAAGTTACAACGTCGGAAACGTGTTATTTCGTCTTCGGAAGATAGCGGTAAGTGACCTTTAATTTAAATAAGTGCTATAACTCTATCTTGAAGAAATGATTTTCATTTGTCGTTGGCGATCACAAAATCATTAAATATGAACACACGTACTATAACCGTCGTTGGCGGCTATGACATTTGTACGAATACCGTCGTTGACGTATTAATCTCCATAATATGACTTTTAGTCGTCGTTGGCGATTAAAAATCATTGCATATAACCGCAAATAATTGTTACCACCGTTGGTGGCCATTATTTTCCATTTTTTAAATAGATACCGTCGTTGGCGCGTAATCTAATCACAAAATTATTACCGTCGTTGACGGTTATAAATATCTTATTACAACTACCGTCGTCAAAAATAGTAGTGCATCGGTTCTAAAAGTAAAATACAAAATGTATATTTCAGAACTTGAGGAGCAAGGATTACCCATACAGTCACATACGTGTTCACCAGTTATCTTTGCGGAAGAATACACCGAAAATTTACCGAGCTTGATTTCTCCCATACCTCAAACATCGCTATGTGAGCCTATCAGCGTAGAACCGGCCACTACAGAACAGAACCCAATACCTGAACCATGTAGTTCTTTGCCTCAAGAAGAAGAGACTCAATTAGAAGAGGAGGTTCTTCTAATTCTTGGTGAAGCACCACAATTAGATACTGCGTTGGGGAAAAATATTCACAAAGATATCGCTTCCCGTTGGCAAGATATACTGCTGAAGGGATTGCCCAAGGAAATAAAAGAATCACTTCTCAAAAAATATATCATCCCAGCTAATTGTAATTATCTCATTGCACCAGTTTTAAACTCTGAGGCTAAAGCTGCGCTTTCAGACATCCTAGTCAAGAGAGATGTCACATTACAACAAAAACAAAATCAAATTGGAGTCGCGTTAGCCGCATTATCCAGCCTCACGGAGATGATACTACACAATGAGTCCTCTAAGCAGGCGCTATTACAACCGCTTAGTGATGCATGTCGCCTATTATGTGACAGTCATAACATTGAGACGAAGACTCGTCGTAGTATAGTTATGAGCTCCATTAATTTACATTTTCGTGATGCTCTAGCCAACACTAACCGCGATAAGTATTTGTTTGGTGAGGTTTTAGCAGAAAGCCTTAAAACTGCAAGGTCTGTTCAAAAGACGGGAGAATCTCTGCAAAAAACTAACCCTGCAGCATCTTCAAGTAAGAATACTAATTTTAGGAACATTCATAAGAGCCGCGGCCATAATAATTTAAACTCCAGGGGTCCAATCCAGAGGAAACCACCATACAGAACAAACGAGTCATCAAGAGGACGGCAAACAGCGCGTCAACCCCGTGTCACGACGCATCCACGTCAGCGTGTGCCTCCCCCAAAAGCGTCTTCACCTGCCAGGAAGAATCATCAACGTTAAATACTCAGGTAACTCAATACGCTGGTCGCTTACAATATTTTTACCCACAATGGTCACAAATTACGGATGATTCCATTCTATTGTCATGGATAAAAGGATATAGAATCCCATTTACTTCCATTCCAATTCAACTGGATAGTCCTAGTACTATGCCAAAATCAGATCAAGAACATAAGGAATTTGTTCAGGCTATTCAAAAGTTGGTAATGGTGAATGCCATATCAGAATGTTCTCATGTCGAAGGTGAATTCATTTCTAGCGTATTTTTAGTACCCAAACCAAACGGTGAAAAGCGCTTTATATTAAATTTAAAATCATTAAATAGATTTATAGAAACGCACCACTTTAAAATGGAAGATTATAGAACAGCTATTAAATTAATCAGCACTGATAGTCACATGGCTTCAGTGGACCTAAAGGATGCTTACTTTTTTATTGACATTTCTAATGTTCACAGAAAATACCTACGTTTTAATTATAATAATAAGCTTTACCAATTTAATTGCTTACCATTTGGCTTATCCACAGCTCCGTATATCTTCACAAAATTAATGAAACCTGTAATTGAATACCTTAGGTCTAGAAATATGATATCTGTAATTTATTTAGATGATATTTTTTGCATCGGTCAAGATTTTTATGACTGTCGTGTTAATGTAAATCAAACATGTACATTATTAGAGAAATTAGGTTTCTTTATAAACAAGGAAAAAAGTTGCCTCATACCTAGAACCCGATGCAGATTCCTAGGCTTTATTTTTGATTCCCAGAAGATGATAATGGAACTACCCACAGATAAAAAAGATAAAATTAAAAATTTCGTACAACATAGTTTAGATATCCGGAAATGTAAGTTACGTGAGTTTGCTAGATTAATTGGTTTTTTAGTGTCTGCCTGTCCAGCAATACAGTATTCTTGGATGCGTACAAAATTACTAGAACAAGTAAAATTTAAAGCCTTGTTAAATAATTTTAGTTACAATCAAACTATAACCTTACCGGAGTTTATAAGGGAGGATCTCTCATGGTGGTTACATAATGCGGTTATTGGTTATTCGCCAATTAAAACCAATGATTACGTAAAGGAAATTTACACTGATGCTTCATCAACCGGATGGGGTGCATATTGTAATGGGGAGGAGTCTTACGGTCATTGGAAAGATAGTGAAGTTAATTTGCATATTAATCAGTTAGAACTAAAAGCAGCCTTTTTCGGATTAAAAGTCTTCGCTAATGATTATTCTGACTGTGAGTTATTATTAAGGATTGATAACGTTACTGCTATTTCATGTATTAACAGAATGGGCAGCGTACAATATCCACACCTTAATGACGAAGCCCGAGATATTTGGCAATGGTGTGAAAGGAGACGCATTACAGTCACGGCTTCGTATATTAATACGAAAGATAATCTCGAAGCTGATCAGCTATCTAGGAAGAAAATCCATGATACCGAGTGGGAGTTAGGTGACCACGCATTTAAAGAAATTAAACGTAAGCTGGGTACACCAAAAATTGATTTATTCGCTAGTCGTTGTAATTCTAAGTGTCACAAATTTGTAACTTGGAAAAAAGAGCCAGATGCGTGGGCTATTGATGCGTTTACCATTTCATGGAAATATTTAAATTTCTATGCCTTTCCACCATTTTCAATGATTTTGAAAGTAATTCAAAAGATTATATCCGACAAAGCGGAAGGTGTGGTTGTTGTCCCATACTGGCCAACACAAGCTTGGTTTCCTTTATTTAATAGAATATGTAATTCTGAGATTATTTATTTTTTACCAGACAGTAATTTGCTAAAATCTCGTTACAGATTACCTCACAACCTACATCGAACCCTAACGTTGGTTGCCGCGAGATTGTCCGGCAGACTTTACTAAACAAATGTTTGTCACCAAGGTCGGTAGAAATTATGCTTGCATCTTTGTCAAATAATACATATAAACAATATGAGGGCTGTGTAAATGCTTGGATTAATTACTGTCAATTACATAACTATGATTATAAAATTGCATCTGTACCAATAATAATTCACTTCCTGACAGAAATATTTGATACAGGTGCGAAGTATGGGACAATAAACTCGTATAAATCTGCTTTATCCTTATTACTAGGAAATAATCTGGATGATGATAGACTTAAGCGTTTTATGAAGGGAGTGTTTAAATTAAGACCGACAAATCCAAAATACAATATTACATGGGATCCCAATATTGTTTTAAACTATTTAGGCCAAAAATGGCCAAATGAAGGACTTGATTTAAAAACTCTCTCCAAGAAAACTCTTACATTGATTGCTCTAGTGACTGCACATCGTGTACAGACTTTATCCCTTATAAAAACCAATAACATTTTCGTAAACTCTAAGGAAATTTTAATAAAAATATCTGATGCTATTAAAACCACAAAACTAAACTCATTGCAGCCAGTGTTAAGGCTTCCATTTTATAATGTACGTCCAGAGATCTGTCCAGCTCGTTGCTTACAGATGTATCTAACAAGAACAAGATTATTACGTAGTAATAATAACAATAGCGTATTTATAAGCCTTAAAAAACCACACTGTAGTATTAGTTCTCAAACTATTAGTCACTGGTTAAAAGACACATTACAAGAAAGTGGGGTAGATACTTCGATATTTTCCGCGCACAGTACACGACATGCGGCCACATCAAAGGCAAATAAATTAGGCGTAAGCATAGAAGTGATCAAGAAGACTGCTGGATGGTCCGATTCATCAACAGCTTTTGCTCGCTTCTATAATAAAGATGTTGTAAATGATAATGTATTCGCTGAATCTTTACTTGACTCCTCACATTTACAGTAAATCTTGTAATTGCTGTGTAATTAATAAATCGTGATTAATTAACTAATGAATATGTATTTTATTATACATTCCCACTTACGTGCTCATGCACAATATTGGCTTTATTTATTTTAAAATCGTTGCTCTAAACATCCTACACCATGTTAAAGGTAAATCGCAAAGAATGAAGCTGCGAAGCATAATTAAGGATCAAACGAACTTACCAAGTGAAGTTCGATCATAATTATGTGAGCAGCTTCATTCGACGCGATTTACCTACTCCCACCCGATTCATTATTTAATTATTTCGATTTTTGAAAGAATTAAAAGCCCCTCCCCCAGATCGATTCTAAAATAAAGAATGTGAATAACTTCGAACAAAATGACGATATTTCAGTAGGTCGCGCTATTTATAACCTACCCTGCCATCGTCGGGGATACCATATAAAAAAAAATAATAAAAAAAACTTTAAACCATCGTGCAAGGCCTACAGTCGATAGCGCTACTACACCATGTTAAAGGTAAATCGCGTCGAATGAAGCTGCTCACATAATTATGATCGAACTTCACTTGGTAAGTTCGTTTGATCCTTAATTATAACACGCAATTACCAGGTTTTAACTAATAGACACTGCATAGGTAAGATATCACACAAAATAATTGACTATATAATGCATTGGCAGTATAAAAAAAAAAAAACAAAACTACCCTCAATTTTTTATTTTAACCATCTAAACTAAACCAGGCGTGGTTCACTCCGCGCAGTACATCCGTTATATACCTACAGCGAAGTGCCGGCCGAGCGGATTAAAAATTAGTCGAGTGTCACGCGCGCGCTCGTGTGAACGCTTGAGGTGTTTTTTATGCTCGCGCTCGGCTGGGATTTTATAAAAACATTTTTTTTCTCTCTTGATCGTGCCTACTACTGGTACCTACCTTAGAATGGACAAGAAAAGAAAATATGACAGACGATATATTGTGTGGCGTTCGACTGTTTGAATTCGAATAGAAATATGCCGCATTTATCTTTTTTCTCGCTTCCCAAAGATGCTGTAAGGTAATTTTGCCAAATTAATAAATTTTAAAATTTTAAGGTACTTACCTACCTACCCATAACCCAACCTACCACTACTACTGCTCAAAATGCGTAACTAGACTAAAACTACTTATTTTATAGGTAGACCACGAAGTAGGTAGGTACCTAGCCAGCGAGATTTTTGAACTGGGAGGGTTATTGGATCGGACCCATCGGGGTCAACGTACTCCGCTGTCACCCGCCTCGACGTATTTTTCTAATTTCGAGTGTCCTTGACGGGCATTGCGCGTTGACTATAGGTAGGTAGGTACCACTGACGATACCGACCCTACGTAATTTCTGCAGTTCCAAGTTCCTTCTTTTTAAACGACTTCAAAAAAGGAGGAGGGTCTCAATTCGATTTTTTTAATTTCTTGTTTGTCCCTTCATAACGCCGTCATTTATTAGTTCTTACCTACATAATATATGAACCTTCGCGCTCGAAAGCTACCTTATAGCTTATAGGTAATATTTAGTATTCTTTGTTTATAGTCCGAGAGCTGAAGTAATAAATTTAATAGGTATACAAATGAATAGCATAATATTTAATATTATTCACCTGAACATGATAATTAGATACTTTGGCGCACTTTGGCTTGTCTGACGGGTATATAGACCGAGAGCTAAGGTTAAGTTTGACAATACATGGTGGCCAGCTCTCCTGGCCAAAAAATTTGGCGCCCCATATTGAGGAGTATTTGAGCCACCCCCATGTATGTCCAGTGATTTTTACTAGCTTAGGAGATGCGATTTTTGAAGTTATACTACTTTTGGCGCACCTAACCTTTCCCGGCGTGGCGAGTGTCAAACACTTAGAAAAAAAATTATTGTATAGAGACTGGACTATGGCGACTGCAACGGGGACTGTTCCTGTGACGGCGACGAGCGACTACTACGGTGACTGTGCTCCTTAGTGCCCCGTTTGCTTCACTCTAACCAATGACCAGCACATGTGTGTTTGCTCCGTACTGACTACCATTTGTCTATTTTATTTTAGGCGCCGATAGTGGCTGATTTTAATAGGACGAGAGGACTTACTAAGCAAAGAAAATTTGAGAGCTAAAAGCTACGAAGTCTGCTCCCATCATTTTGAAGATTCTGCAATCAGGACAATCAAACAACTGAAACCAAATACAGTTCCAACAAAGCTTATAGTATCCGAGAACCGAGTTCCTTACAATAAAATAAATTCAAATACGAACTGCTTTCAAAGCGCATTCAATTTAGCTGGCGCAAATCAAAATAATTTACCAACATGATTTTTGGGTGTCGGCTCTCGGACTAGTTTAAGCCGTTTCGTGTTTGCGTCGTACGGCATGTAACTAAACACGTAAATGGTATGTTCAATTTAGCAAATACACTAAAGTGTAGTAGCAAAGAATACTAAATGTAGTAGTATGCTTATCGTCTTATGATAAAATATGCGGACATTGTAATAAAATACTTTTTTCATCTAATACTAGGTAGGTATGTTTAAAGTTGTCATTTTCACATAAGTAGAAAAATAGTAACAGGTATATAACTGGACTGGTAATCAAATATTCATTTCTTCACAAGAAGGCAACCCTAACAGGCGTAAGAAGAGATAAGAGGTACGCGATAGAAAGAGACGAAGTAGTAGGTGAATAAAATTATAGGTACCTAATGTTGTGCGAGTTGAATTCCACCGTATTGCGTCGGAGCAAGACTGGAATTAATAAAATCTTCTTGCGCAGTGATCCTTCTGTACGTTAGTACTATTAATTATTCTGTGACTAAACGCCCCATGTTGTACCACAGAAAACAAATAAACAAAAACGTCTTTATTTTATAAAGAGGTGCAATGACTATAAACAAACAGTATCAGTTTAAAGTCTAGAAGGCGCGAACTTTATACAGTGCATGGGGATATGGGCAGCTCTGAGCATCATACAAATATAGTGCCATTGTTCTATGCCCTATTAAGTGATAAAAAACAAGAAACTTATGAGATTATGTTCCATCTTATTAAATCACAAATACCTTGTTGGGTAAGGTTTGACGGGGTTCCCCTCCGTGGGAGCTGGAGGCCGGTGTCCTCGCGTCAGTGTATCACTGGCGTGAGGAGGCCCGGAGCCGGGGCGAATTCCCGGCACCTTCGGAGGTGGGAGAGCGGAGGCTCCAAGCAAGACGGTCCATGCTTCAGGAGTGGGAGCGGCGGCTGGCCAATCCCACGGCTGGCAGAAGGACCGTCGAGGCGATCCGTCCGGTCCTCAGAGACTGGATGGATAGATCGCGGGGGTCGGTAACGTTCCGGATGGCGCAGGTCCTCTCGGGGCATGGATGCTTCGGGAGGTACCTGTACCGGTTGGGACGAGAGCCGACCAGAGGGTGCCACCACTGTGGAGGCGATGATGACACGGCGCAGCACACCCTAGAGGAGTGCCCCGCGTGGGCTGGGGAGCGCCGTGCTCTCATCGCCGAAGTGGGGACGGACCTCTCGCTGCCGACCGTAGTTCTGTCTATGGTCGGCGGCGATGAGGCGTGGGCGGCGGTTCAGGCCTTCTGCGAGACGGTTATCTCGCAGAAGGAGGCGGCGGAGAGGGCGAGGGAATGTGACCCGCTTTCCCTCCCGCAGCGCCGCAAACGAGCCGGGGCCCGAAGGAGGCGGTACCACCAACTCCTCCCCCCCTAACCGGGCCGGGGCAGTAGACGCGGGGGCGTCTGCTGCCCTTACATAGGCCTCGAGGTTGAAGGCGCACGTCGTGTCGCGTGTGCCTTGCCTAGGCGGGCGGCAGAAGGACTCCTCTTCTGCCGCACCAGAGATGGGCCTGCCACCGTTGAGTGGTGGGCGACCCACACGGCGATGGCGGAAGATGTTGTTCCCGCCATCGTCGAAATGTGGTAATGACGGACACCGTGGTGGTTTAGTGGGTAGTCTGGCCTGCTTTAGAGGCCAGGAGTCCCACACGAAGCTCTCCCCCTACCCCCGTGGGAGGAGAGCGAAGTGCCTAAACGCATTCCACCACGTATAAAAAAAAAAAAAAAAAAAAAGGTTTGACGGGGTTTCTCGGTCGGAGCCAGTGAGACACTTGAGACAGGATAAAGTATTTACTGATTCGAACTCACTACTACAATGCGCGTTTGGGCAGGCTGTTGCCCAACTTGAGGGGCCCAGAGGACTCCTGCAGGAGACTCTACGCGGGTGTCGTGCGGTCCATGGCCCTATATGGGTGCCCCGTATGGGCGGACACCCTGGGGGCCAGATTCCTGCCTCTGCTCCACGCGGCGCAGAGGACGACGGCCTCCAGGACCATCAGGGGGTACCGCACGATATCCTTTGAAGCGGCGAGTCTCCTAGCCGGATCGCCACCGTGGATCCTGGAAGCGAGGACCCTTTCGGCACTCTATCGGTTCCGAAAGGAGGCGCGGGGGCGGGGACTCGATCCCGAGCCCGAAGAAATTCGGGCCGAGAAGTCCCGGCTCCACAGGGCCATGGTGACCGAGTGGGAGCTACGACTTGAGCAACCACGCGCAGGGCACGCCGTGATTGCGGCGGTAAGACCCATCATGGGGGAGTGGCTAGAGAGGCCACACGGTGGCCTCTCGTACCGTCAGACGCAGGTCATTACCGGACACGGTAACTTCGGGCGGTACCTGCATCTGATGGGCATAGAGCCAACGCCCGAGTGCCATCACTGCGACGCGAGCGTGGACTCGGGGCTGCACACGCTCACCGAGTGTCCGGCGTTTGAAGCGCCGAGGCGGGAGCTTGTGACGGCCCTGGGGGTGAGAGTGCTTACGCTCTCCACCCTGCTCGCGGCGATGGTCCGCTGCGCGGATGCGTGGGCGGCCAGCGCCTCCTTCTGCGAGCAGGTCATGCTCGTGAAGGAGACAGCAGAGCGGGCGCGGCGCAGCGAGCGAGAAAGACTCGCGGACATCGCTGGCCGCGTTCGAAGGCGGCTCGGGCGTCGGAGGGCGCAAACCGACCTCCGCCCCCCATGAGCGCGGGCCTGAGGGTGACGGGTGGAGCCGCTCGTCACTCTAGCAGAAGCAGGCCACGGCGGCGGCGCGCATCGTAGGACGATGCGCGCCCCCCCCATACCGGGGGCGAGTTGGGGACCGCGTGGTCCCCCCTCCTGAGGAGGGCCAGACCGAGAGGAATGGCCCTGGGTCAGCCGGGGTGCGAGGGATATGTCACAAGACAACCTCACCTTCGGCCTAGCACATCGACCCACAGACGGCGTGCGGTTTAGTCGGTTCAAGTCCAACATAACCTCCCCCTTCGGCTCCGAAGGGGGGGGTATCCGTGGGGATTTCCCGCACGAAAAAAAAAAAAAAAAAAAAAAAAACTACAATGCGCGTGTCCTACCTACTGCCCGTATCGTATATGACTGCCTGTCGCAGCGGGGCCGCACGATCGAGTGCTTACAAAATGCATGTCAGCATTCTGTCCCCACAGTACTCCCCCCCTTTAAAAAAAACATGGAAAACATTCCATAAAGAAAAAAAAAAGAAAAACGTTTATACATTGCAAAATGTTACATCAAAATCGGCCTATCATTACATTCATGACATTGTTTTCGCAAGTTGACAATAGGTGGTACATACATTGCTACGGTTAAACTGCTGACTCGAGCGCACCGGGCGCCACGCCGTGTTGACATAGGCGCGTCCGGTGTGGGGCTTATGGTTACAATGTTTCTCTGTTGGTAACATCACGCTCGCTTCACTTACTTGTGTAGGCAGTACTTATACTACTTAAATATAATCTAAACCTATTTCTCTTTCATGCCTGATTTAGTGGTAGCTGCCGTGATGACCCGCTCTGCTATAATCAATTACATCCCTGGGGGATCCACAGCGTCCATCACGACAGCGCCTGCAACTCCTTCCATCCATCACTGCAAATCATGCCTCCTACTTGCATTCTTGTTACTGTGCGACGGGCCGCGGACTCTCTGTTTACATTTATCATAATAATAGGGCTATGTTTACATTAATAAAAAATTATATAGCATACTATGCGTTTCAAATAAGTTGATAACTGTCATAATGACATTTTGATACGTGTCGATAACTTCATTGTGTAACGTAAGGTCAGCAAATACATTTTTATACTTCACTGTTGCTTCACTGTTGTTAATATATTTCCAATTAAATATTTATGATGATTGTTGAACCATATTCCCTTTTCAAAATGGATAAGGATAGGGTAGGATAAGTACATGCACAATAAGTAAAAATTAAATTATCGGTTCTTTTTATATTTATTTATTTTTAATCGGGCGGTAATTTTGAACTTTTGAATAATTATAATTACTAAAAGTTTGATAAGTGCTTAATGAAAAGAATTTAATAATTAGGTCGTTGTTACCATACACGTATGAACCTGTCCGAAATGGAAATTTTGTTGTTAGCTGTACATTTTTCATGAATACGGAATGAAGTTGCCGCGGTCGCGATTATCTTCTCATTTGAAACGCATAGTACGTGGTTTGCCCTACTGAACTTTTTGACACTGTTTTAATAGACACTGGTTGACATTGGTGCTTGCACTGGTACACTGGGTTCTTTTACACTGTGTTGATTGACAACTTCTAACATATCGCTCCTTAACTTACGCTTAATGTGTTTACCGCACTTCTTGCTGCATATGTATACACATATGCCTGATATTAATGCCACAACTACGAATATGAGTATGCCATATACTTCGATTTTCCTTTCCAATTCGGCTCGAGCGGAGTTGTCGGAGCCTGTCTGTGCAATTACCACTTGATCGTTCTTGGCCTGCTGATTGCCCATGTTTATAAAGATGGCCATAAAAATGCTACTGATGCTACTGTGTCTTAACTAGTGCGTTTCTGATGTCATATTTTTATACTTATACTATATTAGTGCTTACTCTGTCTTTTACTCATCTGCTCATGTACAAGCTATTGTTGTGTGCGACCTCGTAACCTATTTTATACTCTAAAACGTGACTCTACAAGTTAAACCTAACCGTTGGCCGAACGGTTCTCCCACTGCGCGTGGTTTTTAATGCGGATTTTAATGCGGGCTCGCCATTATCTGTGTCTGTGTCAGTATGTGGAATGTCATTGCTAAGCTCATCCCCCTTTTTCGTGTTACTGCTGGGTACCTCACTGTTGTTCGTGGCCTGTGGTTCCTCTAAAATGTATGCTGGCTTTAGTCTGTCAATTGAGATGTTGCTTTGCCGATTGCTAAGTTGTATTCTGAAAACTTTGTCACGCCTGCTTATGACGCGGTAGGGGCCATCATAAGTAGGAGTCAGTGGCTTCCTTACGGTGTCATCCCTAATGAAAACGTGTGAACATGTATCTAAATCTTTGTAAATGAATAGTTTTCTGTCGTTGGTGTGTGAACGCGTTTGTGGTTGCATGCTACGAATGGTTTCCTTAATTTTATCAGCATATGTATAGTGATCTATATTCGCGGGTTTGCTCGTGTCACTGTAAAAATCGCCAGGCAAACGTAATGCCTGGCCTAGCACCATTTCTGCTGCGCTAACCCCTGTTTCGACTCGCATTGCTGCGCGAATTCCGAAGAGAACCGTTGGTAACTCATCGTCCCAAGATGCTTTACCTGACAGCCTGCATGTCAGTGCTGCCTTCAGCT
Source organism: Eilema caniola (assembly GCA_949126895.1). Classification (NCBI taxonomy): domain Eukaryota; kingdom Metazoa; phylum Arthropoda; class Insecta; order Lepidoptera; family Erebidae; genus Eilema; species Eilema caniola. The sequence continues at coordinate 171,856 of CASBPR010000003.1, forward strand.
GCCTGTGGTGCCTTTCTATTTTCCCGTTGCTGCACGGGTGATAGGGCGTGGTTCTCACCATCTGTACCCCCAGTAGTTTGAGCAAGCTATTGAATAATTCACTCTCAAACTGTCTACCCTGATCGCTGGTGAGACACGTAGGACTGCCAAATCGGCAGATCCATGTCTCGTAAATCGCTTTCGCTACTGTTTCGGCCGTTATATCCGCTGTCGGTATGGCCTCTGGCCAATTCGTAAACCTGTCTATTATTGTTACACAATATTTGTTACCTCTCTGTGTTGTACTTAATGGCCCGACGATGTCGACGTGAATGTGCTCGAATCGCTCGCTTGGCCCGAACTCTCCTGCACCTGAAATTACATGACGATTCACTTTACTTTTTTAACATTGAATGCAGCTTTTAGCCCACTCTCTTACGTCTCGGTTCATTTCCGGCCAGAAATACCTAGAGGCTACCATCTTTAATGTAGTTCTAATGCCAGGGTGGCTTAAGCTATGTACCGCGTCAAAAACCGTTCTCCTGAAACTGGTAGGTATGTAGGGTCTGATCTTTCCTGTTGATACCTCACAATATACAATTGAGTTACTGTTAGGCAATTTCCTCTTACTAAGTTGTATGTGGGACTTATTGTTATTCTTTAGCAAGCTTGTAATCTGAGTATCCCTTTCCTGTTGAGTGGCCAATTCTTGGTAATCGACCACCGTCGGGCAAACTATTGCCTCGATGCGCGATAAGGCATCTGCTACCGCGTTGTCGTTACCGCTGACGTGTTGTATGTCGTTGGTATACTCACTTATGTACATTAACTGACGGATACGTCTAGGTGTTTCTTTGTCAGAATTAACCTTTGTTAACGCATGAATGAGGGGCTTGTGGTCCATATACACTGTCAATTGCCTGCCCTCAATCATGCCCCTGAAATGCATTATGAACATGTATATGGCAAGCAATTCTCTGTCGTACGTGCTATATTTCTGTTGTGTATCTGACAACTTCTTGGAAAAGTACCCTAACGGTTGCCATTTTCCCTTAATCTTTTGTTGCAAAACGGCGCCTACACACGTGTTGGACGCGTCCGTCATCAGAGCCACTGGTACCTCTGGAGCCGGGTGAGTGAGTGTTGCAGCGCTTTGTAAGCTGACCTTACACTGCTCGAAAGCGGCCTCTGATTCCTTGTCCCATGTAATCACCGTTTTGTCCCCTTTCTTGGAGTTGTGTAGGAATTTGTTTAGATGCGCGTGGTGACTGGCAGCCTTTGGTAAATGCGCCCTATAAAAGTTTACCATACCTAAGAAACGCCGGAGACCTTCTACCGTTTCCGGTTTCTTGTAATCTGCAATCGCTTTTACTTTGTCGGGTAACGGGCTTATACCTTCTTTTGTTACTGTGTGACCTAGAAACTCAACTGTACTTTGACCGAATCGACACTTGGCCACGTTTATTGTTATACCTATTTCGCTGAATCGTTGAAATACCTGACGTACGTGCTCTTTGTTCACTGCGTCGTTTTCTGACGCAATAATAATGTCATCTATGTAACAGAATAACGAGCTGTGCACATGTCGATTGCCCTGTAGAATGGAGATGTGTTCTAGCCCTTTTAGTACCTTATTGTCCATGAACCTCTGGAACGTCTGTGATGCTGAGCGGAGTCCGAAGGTCATGCGGGGGAAGTGGAACAGACCGAATTGGGTGATAATGGCGGTCTTCTCGACGTCCTCGGGGGCTATCCTGATGAAATGATAGGCCCTGTTGATGTCTAGGGTCGTGAACACCCTCTTACCAGCTAAACCGTATGTAAAGTCATGTAACCTGGGTACCGGGTATCTGTCCGGTTTCGTGATCGCGTTTAGCCGTCTATAGTCGCCACACGGCCGTATCTTGCCGTCCTTTTTCGGGACGACGTGTAACGGGCTGGCCCACTGACTACTAGACGGCTCACATATTCCCAAATCTTGCATAATACGGAATTCGTCTCTTACCTGTTTATATTTGTCTAGCGGGAGTGGCCTCGCCCTGGCGTAGACCGGCGGTCCTGTTGTCTCGATGTGATGGTAGACGTCGCTCTCCGGTAAGTTCTTGAAGTTGACCGGCTTGGTGATCTCCGGAAACTGCTCCAATAACTCTCTATACGGGTTATCTGCCTGAATAGTTGTTATGGACGATTCATTTTGCCTACTGATGGTACTTATTGCGTGTAACGTTGTCACTTGGTCTATCAACCGCTTGTTGTGTAAGTCTACCACTAACCTATGTGTTTTCAGGAAATCAGCACCTAATATCGGTTTACTGACGTCGCAAATAACAAACGGCCATTTTAAACTACGTCTTAACCCTAAATTTACCTCTAGCGTCATTACACCATATGTTTTGATTTCGGTGCCGTTCGCGGCGTACAATGTATATGCGCCCTTACTGTACTTATCGCTCTTGTTCTTATTACCTAACTTCGCGGGCACTACCGAAACGTTCGCACCAGTGTCCACTAAAAATGTCATGCCGTTCTTATGGTCTCTAACGCACAAGCGATGATTGTCACACACCTCGGCACACTCTCTCACCGCACTAGAATGCACCGGGTTTAGTTTCCCTGTTTCTTCCAGTTGCACGGCTCCTCGCACTGCCTCACTGCCTCTCGGAATCGGAAATGGTACCTGCATAACCAGTCGCTGCTCTGCGGCGTCCGCCTTGGACCTCGGGACTTCGACCTGGACGGATTCCTGCTGGTTGGCCATCTCGGGTTGTAACTGCGCCTCTGCTGCTCCCTACCGCGGAGCTCGCACACTTCCCCGCGAAGCGTCTTCACTTCCAGGGATAGGTTCCGCAACTCCGTCAGCAGCTCCGGGTCAGAACTTCCTCTGGGGGTCGTCAGTCTTGCTTCGGCTATTTCTCCGCTCTGTAGATTGTCCATAATCCTGTCCGCCATCCCGGCCAGGTCGTCCAGCTTTGTGTCCGGGCTGACTCCTGCCAACACGGCCCGTAAACATCCGGGTAGCCTGGTTAACCACAGGTTCTTGACTGTATCACCTGTTGTCCCCGTGTTCCGTGCCAGCTCGCGCATCTTTGCGAGCAACTGGGATGGTCGCTGCTGTCCTAGGTCCAGCTCCTTTACCAGCCTGTTGAACTGGGCCTCCGCGCTTTCTTGGAACGCCTTCAGCAGCCTTGCCTTGAGCACTGTGTAGCGCTGCTGTTCCGGTGGCTCGTCTATGAGGTCTGCTACCTGGCTGAGCTCCTCCTTGCCCAGCTTTGCCACCACCAGGTCATATTTGACGCTCTCTCCCTGGTGCTGCGGTCCCATCACTGCCTCAAACTGGGCGAACCACATGCGTGGCATGTCCCGCCAAAACGTGGGGATCCTGTGTGTGAGGCTGATCGCCGCCAAATTCCTGTCCAGCTGCTGCGGAGCTGGACCCTGTGGGGCTGCTTGTGGCTGCGGCCGTGCTGGGTTCATCTTGCTATTATGTCCTAACCTATGTACGCACTAATCTTGTCACACAGACACGTGTTTGTACGTGTACGAATGCGCGGCACGCGTTTTCGGCGAACGCACGCGGTGAGCCGTATGTGGGCAGTAGGCAAGCGGGGTCACCACTGTTGGGTATGTCGGTCACCTGATGGTAAGGTTTGACGGGGTTTCTCGGCCGGAGCCAGTGAGACACTTGAGACAGGATAAAGTATTTACTGATTCGAACTCACTACTACAATGCGCGTGTCCTACCTACTGCCCGTATCGTATATGACTGCCCGTCGCAGCGGGGCCGCACGATCGAGTGCTTACAAAATGCATGTCAGCATTCTGTCCCTGATTGGCGCCCGATAACGTACAAAACAGATTTCGAGATTGCTGCTATTAATGCGGTCAAAGCTGTTTTCCAAGACATGATAGTTAAAGGATGTTATTTTCATTACAAGAAGTGTATATGGGACAAGGGGTACAAATTAGGACTAAATAAAAATAAATGTACTAAAAGGCAAATCGCACTCAGCGCTGTGCTACCTCTACTGCCACAAGGCGAAATAATGAATGGGTGGTTTTATATCGCGCCACAAAGTCCTAATGACGAAAAGTCTAAACAGTTTTGTACTTATATGCTTCGTCAATGGATAAAGGAAGATTTTTTTTTTTTTAATAAATATTCCACAACATTTCACACAACGCTATCTAGACCCATGGTAAGCATAGCTTAACTAGCTTGTGTTATGGAATCTAGAATGCGGATAAACATACTTAGATATGTTTTTTTTTTTGTAAATATATAAATACATATTATACATAGAAACACCCAGACCAATGCAAATATACATATTCATGCATACAAATATTTACACTGAGCGGGGATCGAACCCGCGCCTCCTGCGTAATGGTAATTATATAATATAGCATAAAACTACAAATTTCTTGGAAGGTTGGACATCTCCAACGCCTTCAACACCTTGCCCTGGAGTTGCATCAGGGAGGCACTCGTGTACCACGACGTGCCTCTCTATCTCCGCCGCATAGTCGGGGCGTACCTGACGGAGAGAGCCGTCATCTACCCAAGTTCGACGGGAGTCGGTAGGCGTGAGATGTCGTGCGGTGTTCCGCAGGGGTCGGTCCTGGGGCCGCTCCTGTCGGTTACGACTGGGTGCTTCGCGGTAACTTCGCGTACGGTGCCACCGTCACGTGTTACGCGGATGACACGCTAGTGACGGTGAGCGGGGCTACGCACCGCGTAGCGACCCTGAGGGCCACGACCGCGGTTGCTCAGGTCGTCGACAGGATCCGGCGGCTGGGTCTCGGGGTGGCTCTGCACAAGTCCGAGGCCATGTTCTTTCATGGCCCTCGGCGCAGGCCAGGCCCGGGAGCCAGCCTAACAGTGGGAGGCACTCCCATCGACATCAAGCCCCGGTTGAAATACCTGGGGCTCGTGCTTGACGGTCGATGGAACTTCGGACAGCATTTCCGAAGTCTGTGCCCCAAGTTGGTGCTCACGGCGAATGCCTTGGGCCGGTTGTTGCCCAACTTGAAGGGCCCAGAGGCCTCCTGCAGGAGATCCTACGCGGGTGTCGTGCGGTCCATGGCCCTATACGGGTGCCCCGTGCGGGCGGACACCCTGGAGGCCAGATTCATGCCTCTGCTCCGTACGGCGCAGAGCACGATGGCCTCCAGAGCCATCAGGGGATACCGCACGATATCCATCGAAGCGGCGAGTCTCCTGGCCGGATCGCCACCATGGATCCTGGAAGCGAGGGCCCTTTCGGCACTATATCAGTTCCGAAAGGAGGTGCGGGAGCGGGGATTCGAGCCCGAGGATATTCGGGCCGAGAAATCCCGGCTCCACCAGGTCATGGTGGCCGAGTGGGAGCGACGATTTGGGCAACCACGCGCAGGGCACGCCGTGATTGCGGCGGTAAGGCCCATCATGGGGGAGTGGCTAGAGAGGCCACACGGTAGCCTCTCGTACCGTCAGACGCAGATTATCACCGGGCACGGTAGCTTCGGGCGGTATCTGCATTTGATGGGTATAGAGCCAACGCCCAAGTGCCATCACTGCGACGCGAGCGTGGACTCGGGGCTGCACACGCTCACCGAGTGCCCGGCGTTTGAGACGCCGAGGCGGGAGCTTGTGGCGGCCCTGGGGGTGAGAGTGCTCACGCTCTTCACCCTGCTCGCGGCGATGGTCCGCTGTGCGGATGCGTGGGCGGCCAGCGCCTCCTTCTGCGAGCAGGTCATGCTCGCGAAGGACACAGCAGAGCGGGTGCGGCGCGATGAGCGAGAAAGGCTCGCTGTCATCGCTGCACGCGCCCGAATGCGGCTCGGGCGTCGGAGGGCGCAAACTGACCTCCGCCCCCATGAGCGCGGGCCTGAGGGTGACGGGTGGAGCCGCCCGTCACCCTAGCAGAAGCAGGCCACGGCGGCCGCGCGCATCGTAGGACGATGCGCGCCTCCCCACACCGGGGTTGAGTCGGGGACGCGTGGTCCCCCCCTTCCCGAGGAGGGCCAGACCAAGAGGGATGGCCCTGGGTCAGCCGGGGTGCGAGGGATATGTCGCATGACAACCTCACCTTCGGCCTAGCACTACGACCCAGAGACGGCGTGCGGTTTAGTCGGTTCGAGTCCGACATAACCTACCCCTCCGGCTCCGGAGGGGTGGGTATCCGTGGGGATTTCCCGCACGTAAAAAAAAGGGATAAAAACACTGCTCTTTTTTCAATCATACTTGAAAATATCAAATTTTTCCCTGACTTTCCCATCTGGAAAGTAAAGGAAAAATTTCCCCTCGATTTCCCTGACCATCTTGAGCTTCCCTGACTTTCCAGAAAGTGGACACCCTTTTTTTTTTACGTGCGGGAAATTCCCACGGATACCTTATATAGTGCCGAAAGGGCCCTCGCTTCCAGGATCCACGGTGGCGATCCGGCCAGGAGACTCGCCGCTTCGAAGGATATCGTCCCTGGAGGCCATCGTGCTCTGCGCCGTACGGAGCAGAGGCAGGAATCTGGCCTCCAGGGTGTCCGACCACACCGGGCACCCGTATAGGGCCATGGACCGCACGATACCCGCGTAAAGTCTCCTGCAGGAGGCTTCTGGGCCCTTCAAGTTGGGCAACAGCCGGCCCAAGGCATTCGCCGTGAGCACCAACTTGGGGCGCAGACTTCGGAAATGCTGTCCGAAGTCCCATCGACCGTCAAGCACGAGCCCCAGGTATTTCAACCGGGGCTTGATGTCGATGGGAGTGCCTCCCACTATTAGGCTGGCTCCCGGGCCTGGCCTGCGCCGAGGGCCATGAAAGAACATGGCCTCGGACTTGTGCAGAGCCACCTCGAGACCCAGCCGCCGGATCCTGTCGACGACCTGAGCAACCGCGGTCGTAGCCCTCAGGGTCGCTTCGCGGTGCGTAGCCCCGCTCACCGTCACCAGCGTGTCGTCCGCATAACACGTGACGGTGGCACCGTACGCGAAGTCACCGCGAAGCACCCAGTTGTAACCGATGTTTCACAGGAGCGGCCCCAAGACCGACCCCTGCGGAACACCGCACGACATCTCACGCCTTCCGACTCCCGTCGAACTTGGGTAGATGACGGCTCTCTCCGTCAGGTACGCCCCGACTATGCGGCGGAGGTAGAGAGGCACATCGTGGTACACGAGTGCCTCCCTGATGCAACTCCAGAGCAAGGTGTTGAACGCGTTGGAGATGTCCAAGGACACCGCCAACATCACCTTACCCCGGGCAACCGCATCCCCCGCCAGAGTCCTCACACGTATGATGGCATCCACAGTGGAACGCCACCGGCGGAACCCAAACTGGGTGTTCGCCAGGTCCGGCCCCACTCTAGAGAGATGCTCGACGAGGCGCTTGGCAATAACTCTTTCGAAGAGCTTGCCCACCTCGTCGAGCAGCACTATGGGCCGGTACCCAGACGGCTCGTCTGCCGGGCGTCCCTTCTTGCGGATGAGGACCAGTTTTCCCGTCCTCCACATCTTCGGAAACTGGCCCCGCTCCAAACATGCGCTGAGGAACCCTCTCAGTCGGGGTTCGTGGCCATCTTCCCCTAGAGCTAGGACCCACGCGCGGCCTGGAATGCCGTCGGGTCCCGGGGCGGTGCTTTTCTTGGCCCTAAGCCTTCGCACCGCCAGCTCTAGTTCCACCCAAGTGACCTCGGGCACGTCGTCGTCAATCACCACACTGGGCGCCGTAGGCGACCGAGGCGGCGGAGTCATCTGCGGCGGAACATTTTCCGCTCGCGCCGGGAACAGGGATTCCACCACTCCTCTGAGCAGAGCCGGCTCGAGCACCTGGGTTAGCGGAGGGGCCCGGGGGCGCAGCTTTTCTCTTACCATAAGGTAAGGCCGCCCCCATGGGTCCCGCTCCAGCGTCTCCAGGAGCTCCCGGTAACAAGCAGCTTTTGACCGCTTGATCTCCGCTCGGAGGGCATTCCGGGCCTCCCTGTATCCCTCATGAAGCTTCGCCAATCGGGGCTCCGAGTCTGCAGGACGAGTACGCCTCCTACGGAATTGGGCCCACCGGCGGTGCGTGATCACGCAGGCTTGACGCAGCCTCGCGATCTCCGCCACCAGTAGACCCGACGCCTCGGATTATAGGCTGGAGCTCTAGGCATACTCGCATCGCAGACAGGTGTCATGGCCTCACGGAACCACGCCGCTTCATTGTCTATGTTGACCGCCTCCAGGAGGTCCTCCCGATTCAATCGCCCCAACACCCAGCGCGGCTCGCGTTGGGCCGAAATGACTGGCGCATCGCTCGGAGGAGGGAAGACATCAAACCGAACGTATCGGTGATCCGATAGTGTCTCCACCTCCGCGCGACACGCCAGTCCCGCACGCGGAGTGACAGGGAAGCGCTCGCGAACGAAAGATCTACGATCAAACTGCGCTCCCCCGCCACAAACGTGGCCATATACATGGCTTCGGCCCCGCGATTCTGGAGAACTAAGCCGAGAGAATCGGCCCAGCTCTCCAGAGCCCTGCCTCGCGCGTTTGTGCGCCGGGAACCCCAGGCCTGAGACCAGGCGTTGAAGTCCCCGAGCACAAGAACCGGACGAGGCGTACAGGCATTGATGACGTCGGTCAGCCGCTCCAGCGACCGCCGATACTGCCCTATGAGTCGGTGTGACCTCGGCTTGAAATAAACGGCCACGACCGCAATCTCCCCCACCCGCGCCGCTACGATGCCAATGGAGTCGTCCAGGTCCGTAATGCGCAGCTCTGCGCATTTGGTGGGCCTGGACACCCGGACGTCGGCTGCATCCAGCGTCTCCCTAAGCCTAGCCGCAATGGCATCGGCCTTGGGACCGCTGGAGGCGCCAGGGACGTGGATGAGACGGGCACCCATTCGAGTGTGTGTCACTCGGAGGGTCCCCGCCACATCGAGGGCCCTCATTTCAATGAGGCCCCTCGCCTGTTTCACCAGGTCCACGTACTGCACGCCCCTCTCCGTCGCCTCCGGTGTCATCGTTAAGACGACAGCGGTGGAACGGGGGACGCGCAGCCTTCCTGACGCTCCCTTCGCAGCAGCTTGGGCCTTGTTGGCCCTTTTTGCTGCCTTCTTACGGGCGTTCCGTGATTTTTTGGCCTCACCGACCACCTCCCAGCCCCCTGCCGGTGCAGAGCTCCTGGAGGCAGTCGGGGCCAAAACCGGTGCCGGGGCCGGCGCTGGGACTGGGGAAGTGGACACCCTGATAATTGTCCAGTAATAAAAATAATCAATTCACTACGAGAATTACCTGAAAATGATAACATATGAGTGCCAAGATTAAGCGTTTTCGAGTGTGTGTGTGTGTTGAAAAAATGGTTTGTTCATCTTTCGTGGGCCAGTCGAGTAGCTTAGCTCTATTATCTATTCTCTGCTTAGGTATGTATCACAACTTCAAACATTTTTATTTTACTGCATATCTCTAAGGCTTTGTCCTAATAGAACGCGACTACGCGGTTCTCTCGAACTCTGTTCGTACGAACTTGCGATCAAATATTGACTTTTGAATACGTGTCTTAAGGGTGCTTCTACACGGTGCAAGTAGCTGCAGATACGACTGAACCTATTAAAAGTTAAAAAAAAAAACTTTATCTTTACGCACAAAATAAAATTTAAAAAAAAATACATTACAGTGCAGGTCTTCTATGTACAACTGTATTTTAACTTTTATTATTCATTGCGATACAGCTTCAGCTGTGGATGCAAGGTGCCAATATATTTTTCTCTTTATAATCTGTGGACGCGGCGTAACGCACGTGCGCATACAGCTTTCAACTTGTGCGCGTTCAAGTTTTCCGACATTTTAAGCAAAGTATAAAAATTATTCCATGAGTAGTGTATGAAATGAAACTGCACGTAATAATAAATATTTTTTGTTTTTTTTTATCACTGTTATTGGATTCGTTTATAAATAATACAATATACCAATTAGTACTTACAATTAAATAATTCGTGCTATCACTACTAAAAACTACTAAAGTATTTTTTTACTAATAAATGATTTGTTATTTCTACCGTTTTGATTTTGAAAAGTTCATTTAGAGAATTGAATCAGTGGGTTAAGCTAAGCTGGGTTAAGCGCGGTAGCCATTTGGATGGGTAACCACTTTACCCGCGTGCTTTCGTGCTTCGGAAGACATTAAAAGTCGAGAAGGAGTTTTGGTATTAAGTATTTAGGTACCTTATATTTTGTATTGGCAGCATTATAATTTAGTACTCTACCATTTTTTTAAACAGTCACACTGGCGCCCAGTGGCGGTAAATAAATAGAAAGAAAAATTCAAAACATTCAGTCTTTCAACGTTTCAAAGTTTTGAGTTTTTCCATTCTCCATTCAGTCTATACATTTCCAATTTCCATTCCTCGCCCAATTTTTTGTTATTCTCGAGTTTCGCAAACAATTTAAGAGTTTAGTAAGTATTTACTTTCGTATGATATATTATTGAATATTGATAAGATTGTGTACATATTATCTATTATAAACAATATTTATAAATAGTTATTAAGAAAATGAAAAGGTATTATTGCATTATCGTCGTAGATCTCAAAGATTAGCTTAACATTTTATTTGAATCTTTTATTAACAACTTTCCCTTACTCGTAGAAATGGCAAGTTTGGGACGGGACAGCTGGAAGCTATGATATCATTTATGGAGCAACACAAGGACCTAGCCTTGGGGAGGTGCTCGCGGACGAAGGAAGGACGCAGTCTGGCGAAGCGCCTATGGACGCAGTGTGCTGATGTAATGAACAGTATCTCGCCAGATTGTCGGACCAAATCGGCAGACAATTGGAGACTTGTGAGTATTAATTTTAAGAACAAATTGTCCTAACTAGGTAATTTGTCCACTTTTTTACCTTAATGATTTTTGCTTTATTCCTTCCAGTTTTATAATGCATATAAATCGAAAATTTTAAGGAAAATAAAAAAAAACAAAAGGCTGAACATCAAGCAACAGGTGTGAAACAAACATCCAAGTTTTTATTATTCCATAAAATAAGTTGCTGTGGTCAATAGTCTAAACTTTAATTGTAAAACTAGTAAATACCTAGGTAAGTATATATAATTTGTTTGCCTATTATGAACTTCATTATTTTTAGGAGGTGGCCCAGCTACTCACATTTCTCTAACACCTCTCCAAGAGAGATTGCATAATATTTTGGGCCGAGATGTTGGGGAACCCTTGGAAGGTGTCCGCCACAATCCCCTTATTGTAAGTACAATACCTTATTAAATCCAGCACGCATAACTTTTAACTTTTGTCATGAATATTAAAAAAAATGGATTTAAATTTGACTTTACTTACTTCTTGATTGTAAGCTTGTTTTTGGTTTCTTATTAATAGGGCCATGAACATACTACAACCTCTCCTGAAGAACTGCATGAAATTCCTTTCGCAGAGTGAGTTGCATGATACTTTTATATGCTTATTTTATTACTAACTAACACTCTAGAATTTAGACCATGTCTAACGGTGAAGATAACATTATCAATGTTATTTCATTTTGTGTAGATAATGTAATGTATTCTTAACATTACATGGTTTTTTATTGTTGATAACACTTTGCCACTGATTAGTTTAGCCTCTATGGTTTGTTTTGTTCGGAGATTTCGCGTTTGACATGGCTTGACGTTTGAGATTTTGACATATGATAGGTGAGCTGCCAAGATATTCTTTGCTTTTCTGCCGGCGTCGCCATGTTGGACTGACACGAATAAATTGTTCCGGGTCTTATTTATATATTTCCTAAGGGAAATATGCTCGTGATGGGACAGCGGCGATATGGATGAACCCTAAACCTCGTTAATTTTGTTATTTGGTGAGTTTGATTCGCATCAATACATTTTCGTTTTCGACCACGTGTTTAACCTCACGGAGGCTAATTGGATTTTGGTATTGTTATAGATTCTTTTGTTGATCCTGAAAGGCGATGTTCTTCAGATTGTTAAACTTAGGCGTTTCGGTAAGTAGAATCGCATATTACTGTAAAAAGACACCCTTCTGGTCAGAGTACTTTTTACTAAACAGAGCGTATTGTTCGCAGGGTGCGCCATAGAAACCCGATTTGTTTTCGAGTTGTTTACTACGTTTTTTCCCTACTCAACGCTTCCTAGCGGTTTTTCTACGACCGTCGGACTTTGTACGCGGCCCCAGTGCCGCGCGCCATTACATAACCTAACCTCAAAATGTTAATTTAATCTTAATTTGGGTTAATTGATCTGGATGCAAGTGAGCAGTGTTAGATTCCCTAGTTATTATCTATATTTTGATACTTGGCCACGTGTTTTAGCATCGCACGTGGGAATTGGCCACTCCCGGCCTTGCGATTAGAAGCCATAGTTTTGCCTAAGAGTTATCTGAATTGTATTTCCTGGTTATCCCCCAGGTGGCGCCCGAATTAACTAGAAATAAAACATTAATCTGTTAATAACTTACTTTTTATTTGGTTAAACCCATTACCGACATAAAATAATATATTTTTTGCATGACATTTGGTTTTCATCAGAGGAAACAATCAAAAATATTACATTTGTCGCTCAGCGAACAGGGACATTGAATAGGCCTGTTTTTGTTTGTATAAACTACCATTTTCATACTAACTGCACCTCACCTGATGGTATGCAGAACTGTAATAGTGCCTTAGTTTATTGTTATTTACTCACTAGTATCCTCACTGCATCCATGGTAATATTGTTTTAATATAATTGTAGAACATTTTGTTATTGGAATTGTATAAACTTAATTATAACTTTAATTAGAATTATAATATAACCTGTTGTTTGTGTATTTGACTAGCATAACAATTGAGTTTGTGTTTATATAATATCATTAAGTCTAGGAAGATGTGTACAACTAGTGTATTAACCTTTTGAAGGAATTAATTGTGAATAATTACTGTAACTTTGAACTTAACTCTTGTCGTTAGCGAGTAATCTTCCTTTGTAAATTGAGTTGGGGTGAACACATTTAGTTTACAACCTTTATTCAACATTTATTACCTAATGTGCTATTATTGTCTTGCTGCATAACTTTAATAGTGTAATATTTATATCCATTTGCATCCTGGTACAGATAATTCAGTAAAAAACTCACATTTTAATTTCATAATTTAACATAACCTCATTTCTTGAGACTTAGAATATTTTCTTACATTCTTCAACTTAGAATAATTGTAGCATTCTGGGACTTAGAAAATGTTCATAAACTTTGAACTAGGAATATTTTAAAATAATTTCATAAACTTTGAACTTGGAACATTTTTGAAGTCTTTCAACTTAAATCGTTTTTAACTTTTCATCGACTTAGAACCTTTTTGTCTTTGACAGTGAATTTATTTATTTGAATTTTAGACAATTCTACTTCGAGAATTTTCTTGATCAGACACTTAGATTTCTTTTAAGATTTTTAGGGACTTTGAAGTTTTGACTTGGGACTTAAAAAAAATTCTTGACTGTTATTTTCGTTCATTTTGAATTTGGATTGGACTTTGGATTATCTTTATTTCAGTAATCTTGGGACTTTAGAAATTGTTTTCCTTTTGAAAATTTTAGTTTGAGTTGCAACTATGTCTAGCGTAGGAGTGCAGTTTCCTGAATTGAGTGTGGAGCCGCATGTCCCCATCGAAGACACCAGTCGCACCACAATGGGTACTCAGATTGATCCTATTGTTTCAGATATTCAGGATTTCTCTGCTATCCCGAATCCTTTCGTGCATTCTTCGACTATCGCTCCTCCGTTGACTTCAATTAATGCTTCGAATGAAGAAGTGAAGAAGAATATATCTTCGAATTTTAAATTGTTTGATTTAAGGAAAAGTAAGATTAGTTTTGACGGGTCATAAACACATTATTTCAGTTGTTGACGTCTTCACTAAATATTGCTGGGTTTTTCCCATAGTTAAAGCCACTACTTTAACTATTTGTAAGCTTTTCGAAAAATAAATATTTCTTAAATTTGGTTGTCCTAAAATTTTAGTTTGTAACAATGGTACTCAGTTTACCTCTAGACACTTCGTCGATTTCATGAAGAGCTATAATATTACTAAAATATTTTATTTCACTATTCACTTATACACTCCTCAGAATAATCCTGTTGAAAGATATAATAAAACCATCGAAACTTGTATATCTTGCTATGTTAATAACGATCAACGTACTTGGTCTAAGCTTCTGCCTCATGTGCAGCTTGCCTTAAATAGTAGTGTAAATCTTTCTACTGATTTCACTCCTAATTTTCTTATGTTTGGTAGAGAGTTAGTTATTGATGCTTCTCTACATCATATTAGTGATTCCATTGAAAAATTGGATCAATTGGAACTTGGAAATAGAAATAGTTTTGCTACTTCGCTTAAATGTTTAAGTGAAATTTTTGTTAGGGTTCAATCTCACTTAGTTAAAGCTTATAAGCGTAATGCGCGTAGCTATAATATAGGAAGGAGAGCCATTTCGTTCGGTATAGGTGATGTTGTTTGGAGAAGAAGTTTGTTCAATCCAACGCTCCGGCTTATTTTTCGGCTAAACTTGCTCCTAAATTTGTTAAATGCGAAATAATAGATAAAATTTCTGATAATGTCTATATTTTGAAAGAAATAGGTAAAAATACTTCGGCTAAATATCATGTTAAAGACATTATTAAATATTAGTAGCCGTCTTAATTTTATGAAAATTTTAACCTTGCTATTTCTGCATTTAAATTTATTTGTTATAATGATGTATCAAAAATCTGTGGTACAATACATAATCTGTGGTCTCCATGTTTTATCTATAACTTCATGGTATATAATAAATTAGTCTGTTACCGTCTTTCACTAGTTTCATTATAGGTTATGGGCTTATCCCGCAATTATCAGTTATTTTTTGTTTAAAATAGATAATTTTGTGAAAGTTGTATCGCGGAAACATGACTACGAACTATATTGCCAGTGTTCCTAAACTTAAGGGACGAGAAAACTACGATGAGTGGAGTTTCGCGGCTGAAAATTTGTTGGTTCTCGAAGGGATGGTCGATTACATCCAACCAAACATTGAAGACCATGTTTGATGATTCTGGTTTCTCAAGAAAAATAACCTTGCTGCGACATTTGATAAGCATACGACTGGAAACTGTGATTCCATGACGACATATGTGACTCAAATGGTCGAGACAGCACAAAGGTTGAATGGCACGGGCTTTACAATAACGAATGAATGGGTTGGCTCATTATTATTAGCAGGTTTGTCCGATCGGCATACTCCCATGATCATGGCAATAGAACATTCGGGTATTTCGATAACTGCAGATGTCATAAAGTCGAAATTACTTGACATGGAGGTGACCAGTGACAATGACAGCGCGGGAACTGGAGCTGCATTTGCCGCGCAAAATATATTTAACTCTGGCAATACTACGCCAAAGAAGTATGGCGGCGGTACCACAACGTCAAACAAGAAGACAGTGATAGCAATGGCCGATCCAAATAAGAAAGCAATAACATGCTTTAAATGTAAAGAGGCGGGTCATTATCGAAGTCAGTGCCCGTTATTGAAAAAAGATAATTGCAAATGCGTGTTTAATGTCGTTTTCTTGAATGGAAAGTTTAACAAAACAGAGTGGTACGTGGATTCCGGCGCAAGCGCCCATATGACGCCGAACGAATCTTGGGTGAAAAACGTGATTGGACGCGGTCGAGACCAGGGTTGCAGGTCTTGAGAAGCAGTTTCACGAGAGGGATTCATCGTCTTATGATAGTCTCGAAAGCACAATTGCTGAGCTAAAACTGCAGCTTAATGATCGCGATCAGGAGCTGTTACTGAACGATGTGGTTATATCGGGCATACCGGAGCCCAAGGACGAAAGCCCACTACATATCGGCAAGACAGTATTCTTGAAGCTGGGTGTGACACTGGCGGAGTGTGATATAGTTAATGCGGAGAGGATCGGCGCGGTTCGTCGTAACTTCGTGTCTTCGGATAACGCGGCGGCGGCGGGCGAGTCGCAGTTGAAGCCTCGTACGCTCACAGTGCGACTGGCTCGGCGAACAATTCGCGATCAACTACTTAGAGCGGCGCGCGTACGTCGCGGGATGACTACCTCGGATCTCGGACTTCATTGCCCGCCAAACAGGTTCTACGTAAATGAGCGGCTTACGCCGTATAATAATAAGCTATTTCATAACGCTCGTGAGGTTGGGACCCAGCAGAAATATAGGTACATCTGGACAAAGGACGGCCGTATCTATGTTAGGAAGGAGAGCGGGTCACCCTTACAGTGCACCCGGTCTGAGCACGATTTGACGCGATTTTTTTCAATTGTGGCCATTTGATTCACTATTTTATAAACAATAAGTTAAATGATTGTATCTTTGTGGTTACGGGTAATAATATATGTGTAGTAATAATTACTCAGTATAAATTAAGACGCCATATACCAAAGGGTCACACTATTTTGTCTGGTGATTCCTGTGTCGTTGCATGTGTGGTGGTGCTCCGTATCTCATTTCATAAATATGTTATTATTGTTATTACTTGTCACTACATAAATATATTTTTATTATGTGCACTACTAACCATTTATAATTTCGTATATAATTTATGTATCAGTGATATTAAGGTACTTTTGAATTTACCTAGGTCTATATTCTCCCATATCTATATATATTGCACTAAATACACACGATACCTACGCGCAGGCACAAGTATCATCAAAGTTTATTTATTCCGTAAAATTACTAACATTTATTACTAACAACAACTACGAGAAACTTAAGGAATTTAAATATGGAGATCTTTAATTCAGATATGGAAACTATGGATTGGCAGTTGTCACCTGAAAACCAAGATGTTAATGCTATGGTGACTAGACTAAACTATAATATTAGCACTATATTTGATAGACATGCCCCTAGTAGGACACGAATAATTAGAGAAAAATCATATCCTTGGATAACAGATAACATCAAGTATATGATGCATCTGCGCAATCGGGCCCATGTACGCTGTAGACACTCAAACTCCGAAGGTAAGAGAACCTATTACTTGGACCTGAAAAGTTTGGTGAATAAGTCGTTTGAAATTCACTGCCACCACCATAGTATCTTGGTTAGAGGCAGTAAATTGTAACTAATCCTACGTCACGGCACCACCGAATTGTAATGTATAAAGCTATCCCCGATCACCTATCGTATTCGAACCTACAATTCCCAACCGTACAATCGTCTAGTGGCCATTTAGAACGCTTATCGTGGTACAAAGTAACCCGTAGCTCTATAGAAAAATGGGTTGTGAAAGATCTATTCCTTGTCATATTTTAATTACAATAGAATTCATGTATATTTCAGTCCTTAGTTCCCCAACCTGAAATTCACATACTCATACGATTGTAACTCATATTTACTTCAACATACCTTTTAACAGATTATTTCACCATTCCAACCTTACTCCGTAGTCAATCCACAGTTCCTCACCTTGATTTATCAAACTAATACTCACAATATAACATATAAATTCATTTGTTTTACTTAGTGGAATAAGACCGGACAACCTTTTGACAACTAGCACTTATAATGACATTTGAAGTTTGACATTACACTACTCCCTTCATTCAACATCCTATAAAGCAACTGTATATCATTAAAATCTTGAACTGTGGAATTCTCGTAACGTATTATTATTCAACGGCAAAATTATTGAGGATCACTTAGCACAGAGACATCTACCACATTACGCTTGTACTACATGTAAAATTAGAGTCAACAAAAACTAACTGTCAATCATTCAATACTTCAAATTATAATTGGTTTCGAGGATACCAATAGAGGTCCTGTTACTCAAAAATACAAACAATTCCTAAAACAGTGATAATTTATAATTTGGTTTAACTCATTGTCAAAGCTTCTATAAACCTTTATTATTTCTGTAATATAGTGTACACGGGGGGGAACCCCGTGTAAAAGGAATGTGGCCCCGTGCTCGCCCCATTCAGTAGGACTCGCCTCTAGTACCAAACATAGTCCTTCCTATGTCTGAGTAGGTATTTAGAAGATAACCACAACATCTTCCCCCTACCACAGCGAGACATCCGGTATACAAATCCCCAATTCTATATTCAGAATAGCGCAACCTTGACAAGGACCTTCAAATCCTGTTGATGTAACACAATTTTATCTTTTAGAGCGTCACTTTAGGTTGATTATATTAGTATCTATCGCAGTAACTTCTGCGCTGATTGTTAACGATAAGTTTAATTAGGTATTGCTCATTTATTAGCACAGACTTAAAATAATTATAGTAAATACTAGGACCAATTCACTTCTGAATAATATTGTCTGTATAGACACTTCAGAGAGAATATATTCTCACCGAACACATGATCGAACTACAATAATTCAGCTCAAATTTAGCTTTTGCTTCACCCTAGCGGATGGTAAGATTTCTATAAGATAGCGATCGAATAACCATATGCATTCAATCTCACTGATCACATGATCAAACTACATTAATTCAGCTCAACTATAGCTTTTGCTTCACCCTAGCGGATGGTAAGATTTCTATAAGATAGCGATCGAATAACCATATGCATTCAATCTCACTGATCACATGATCGAACTACAATAATTCAGCTCAAATTTAGCTTTTGCTTCACCCTAGCGGATGGTAAGATTACTATAAAATAGCGATCGAGCGACCATATGCATTCAGCAATATAACAACTGTTTATGCAAACAATGATTAAAATGTCCAAACATCATTATTTGCGTGTTGGCAATAGTAACGACTTACGTGCGAGACCCTGCTTGTACACTAAGAACAGTGATAAAATAACTACCTTTTGTAGCTAATCTGTTTGGATACTTTCGACCCTTCAGATTACGATAGCTTTGCACATGATTCTGTTGTCAGAAAGATTTCACTAGTGTGAATGTACAAAGTACCGATGCGTTGTTGTTCAATAATGAACCAGCAAAGATCTATATGCAATTAGTAAAAAATATATTAAGGACACTTAGGACAAGTCAATCACTGCACATTTACCTTGAACAATACTTGTGACCTGTAATGAATACATTGGCTCGCTCTGTCACACACGTTTATTCACTTCACTGTTAAACACTCATCGTCATGTTAACACATCCAATGGTTGTTATCTCACCATAATCTTAGCGTAATTATTACACAATCCTGTCACTAAAATCCCAGTAATTCCCAACAACGTAAATCGAACATGAAAATTGATTTGCAAAATTAACTTTCATTCTTCAGTCACAAGATGGCGGTCATTTACAAATCTGCTACATTGTAATTGAACCAATGGCCTATCTAATTTCCTAATCAGAATATTATGATTTACATTAATAACAACTTAGATCACCCCTTACAAACGCGATTCTACCTACCTAATATATATTCATATGTTTACTATTAGTGTGTACCTACTCACCTACCTGACTTAACTAACCGTGTATTAATAAACATTTAATTACTTTAAACGTGAAATGTGTAAGGCTAATCTATCTGACTAGGGCGCAGGTAGTAAGCCTGACTTTGAACTATCACTAGTACTCCCTTCGAGCAAGAGACCACGGCCGAAGCCAAGGATGTGTTCTCTCACAGGACAAGGAAAGTGTGTATATATACATATATAAAGATAGACAGGACTGACCCGCTCTGGAGAGCGACAACCGCCTACCCTCCAGTCACGGATCATCCTGGAAGCTCACGGATCCCTTTCAGGCAAAATCCGTGTGCTGAGCGCTTCAGACTATCCTCAGCATGCCTAGCTGAACAGAGGACAGAAGCTTTGTTATCACCGTAATGTATCAACTTCTGGCAATCACATCGATTGTCTTCCTAAGCGGGGAACCTAGCTAATACCTATGGCCTCAACCGTCCCTAGCCCTACCAAAGTCCCACAAAGAATTCCTATATAAACATTTTATCTCGTGTATGGCCCTGTACCGCAGACTCACAGTACAGCTGATATTCTGAATTGAATACGAGATTCAATTCTTAATCCCAGAGATAAAGGTGTCTTGTCTGGCTCATACGATAAAATGTTCATTTCGCGGAATTATAAAACTTCAATAAAGGCGAGCTAACCTAATTCCTCTTCTTACTAATTAAAACACTAAGAATTTACTAATTAAACGCAAACTTTCCATAGCAAAAGTAAAAAATCTCCACGACTTTAAATGTAAAATTCTCAAAATTCCCGCCAAAGTACACTACACAGAATACCTTTTCGCGAATCGACCAACCCCGAAGCCAGCTCAAAGAAAAGTGTCCTTGAATTCCCTCGTTTTCCTTGTTTCCAGGTCTCTAACACCCCCTTAGCCAATCAGAAGATTTTATTTTCCTGCCAAAGAGCCACAATTCATGAATAATTGACAACAGCGCTAAATCTCCGTTAAAATTCAGAACTAAAAGTTTGCTTCCGATCAACCAATCAAAGTTTTCTTTCTGAGCTTCGAATATTTTTAAATTGTTTATATATATAAATATATTAGTTCTAGATGCCAATATAATTTTAATATTATTCGATTAGTTTTATGTTAAATACACATTCCAACTGTATTCAATCAAGAATATAGATGATTATTCAATAGCCATTTGACCTTCAAAATCAGTAGCCAATCACAGCCATTTCCTGCATTTGTGTGATTCTGGTGTGCACAGATAATAAATAGTATTTATATTTCCTTTTCTTTTCTTCAACAATACTTCATTGAGTTAAAATATTATAATTATTGTTCATTGCAAATAATTAATAGGTATTAACTTTATCTGTTTTAATTCTTTTCTTTATTATTTTTCTTTATTAATTTTATTATGAACAATACATAAAACTATTATAATATTATTCTTTGTGAAAATATCCATAGACTATTTTTTTTATATTCTTTCAATCATAGTCCCGTCTATACTGTCTATATTATATTATGTTTTAAATTTATTTGGTCATAAAACATATTTACTTGCGCTTTGCAATTTAACAGAATAATTTCTTTATGAATCAATTTTTCTTTAACCACATACCATAGTGTATATTTATTCATTATTTTATTTACGTATAAAGTTTCCTTTCTTAATCAACCAGATGGCGTTTTACGACATTGAATTATATTTTTTGTTTATAAAAACCATGAGATATTAAATTTACTTGTAAAAATTCCTTTCCCAATCAACTAGATGGCGTTTTACGACATTGAATTATATTTTTTGTTTTATAAGAACCTCGAAATGGCGTTACAGTCCGTTACACGTTGTATTTAGAAAAAAATGCCTATTTTAATCAGCACATTAACAGCCAAATAAATAAGCCAAAGGTGCTGTGGAAGAATCTGAAATCCACTTTACTTCCTTTTAAGAGGGAATCAGAACTGCCCTCTCATATCAGTGACCCCAATGCCATTAATTGTCACTTCTTGAATGTTCCGGGTGAAGCAAGGATACCATTGTCAAATCTTACTTATTTCGAATTTCACAGATTTGATAATGGTGTTTTTTCAATCAAGACTGTTGACCAATTCAACATAGCTAGGATAGTGTCACAAATCAAATCGAATGCCGAGGGTTACGACCGCATTACGTTGGAGATGTTTCTGCTCACTTTGCCTCAAACCATTAACATACTGACCTCCATTATAAACAACTCAATCTTAACTTCGACTTTCCCTGACATCTGGAAAATTGCCGCTGTGCGCCCTATCCCTAAAATAAGTAACCCATCTCATATTCGGGACTTGAGGCCCATTAGTATTTTGCCTTTTTTATCGAAAATACTGGAAAAAGCTGTAAATATCCAATTAATTAAGTACTTAGAGCAAAATAACATCCTCCCTGAGTTGCAATCAGGCTTTAGGAGGGGCCGCAGTACGGTAACAGCGTTGCTGGATGTTACAGACAATATATTGTCAGCACAGGATGAGGGATGTTGCACCATGCTGGTCCTTTTGGATTTTTCCAGAGCTTTCGATGGTATAAATTTGGCTCTTTTGCTCTCGAAGATGACCTACTATGGATTTGATTCCCCTGCAGTCAAGTGGTTTAATAGTTACCTTAGCAACCGCCACCAACTCGTCGAAATACGCAATGCAAATGGATCGAGCTCATTTTCGGATATGGCATCAGTTATGAAGGGAGTTCCCCAAGGGTCAATACTGGGCCCGACTCTATTTATTTTGTACAGTGCGGATATCATTGATGCTATACATAATTTTAAATATCACATTTATGCTGATGACATTCAATTGTATATTTCTTTTAAGCCCGAAAATTATGATACTGCTGTAGGACTAATTAATGAAGATCTGGGTAGAATTGTAAATTGGTCAAACCAAAACTCACTTTTATTGAACCCAAGTAAATCTAAATACATGCTGCCTGGAACAAAAGCTCAACTAGAAAAAATAACACATAGTCATAGAAACGTGATTGTAATGGGACAACCTATTGAACGGGTTTGTGAGGCGCGAAATCTGGGTCTGATAATGGACCAGAACCTCCGCTTTGAATCACACATAACTAATTGCGTTAAAAATTGCTTTTACCGCTTGAAGATATTATATAAAATGAGACCTTTTGTGAACGAAAAACTACGGATACAGCTTGTAGAAAGTTTAGTATTATCGAAGCTTAACTATGCGGACACCATCATAGGCCCTAGACTTCTATCACGAACGGCAAAGCTTATACAAAGAGTACAAAATGCATGTGCGCGGTTTTGCTTTGATATACCGCACAGAAGTCATATTACTCCTTTCCTAAATAAGCACAGTATGCTGAAAATTAAATCTCGCCGTAAAATCCACTTATCCTGTCTTCTGTTTGGAGTTATAAGGTTCAAATGTCCATCCTACCTTCACTTAAAACTTAAGTGGGTAAATAGTCATCGGCAGATCGAAGGTAGACGTTGCGCTCAGCAACTTTCGATACCACAACACCGAACTGCTGCTTTTAGAGGAAGCTTCCGGTATGCCGCGTCCAATTGCTGGAACAACATTCCACCACCAATTAGGGACCTAAAAAATATTAATTCTTTTAGAAATAAATTAAAAATATTTATCCTTACCCGGCAAAGGGAATTTAATAACATAAATGTTGACAAATCTTTTATTCAATTATATATTGTTGGTAATTATTATTTCATCATATATATAATATTTTAATAATAATATCTTAATAATAATATAATAATATTTTAATAATAACATTATAATTTACATTGTACACAAATTTGACAACTTACCGGCATATTGTTGAGCGATGAAATCCTTGGGCGGATTTCCTGGTCGTGGATTTGGACCTTGCTCTTCCCATAGGTCATGTTATATACATAATGAAGATATTCCAGTGTTGGTCAAACCATGGTTGTTGGCTGTACTCCACCAATGGCAATCCAATACATTTTACGATATCTTTGCGAAATGGAGGTAGACTAATGATATTGTGTGTGTTTACATCTATTTTTATTTATATCATTACCTTATCTGTATTTATGTATATTGCTATTTACATGTATTTATATTTTACTAAGTAATGTGTTTCTTATTGTTTTTCTTTGATCGGATACCCCCGTCCGTATGCCAGCGGGTGCCAGCAGAATACCAGCGCTGTGGTATTTACATACCCAGCACATGCTGAGCTGGTGACCTTTTCGGTATATCCGTCTGCACATATTTCTGATATCTAAGTTTTGTTTGCTAAATGTTTGTAATTGTAGTCATTTAAACTTAAATATTCTTACAAGCAGGAATGTTGTTACAGTGTATGATGATGTACTGAATAAACTGATTTCTATTCTATTCTTCTATTCAAACGAATTAAAAGTGCTAGTTGTTTGTTCCGGAAACGTCAACATTATTTCTGACTTAAAATTTGACATTACTGTGAAAGATGTGCTATGCGTGCCTAGTTTAACAACAAACTTATTATCTGTAAGTGAGCTTATTAAAAATGGTAATGATGTCACTTTTGATGAAAAACACTGCTATATACGAGACAAAAGCAATGTTTTGGTTGCCACAGCTGATTTATCGGATGGTGTATAGAAGTTGAGATTGCAGACACAGAGTTGTATGTTGGCTGCACCAGTGGTAAGTGGCAAACTATGGCATAGAAGGCTAGCGCACATCAATAGTCAGGACATAAAATGAGAAATATAGTGGATGGTTTGTCTTACGAAAACCATTTCAACATAACTAAGTCACAGTGTACAATTTATAATTTACGAAACGGGAATTAACGCGATCATGGTATAGGTACTTACATACCTTTGATTACCTAACGTTTCGACCAGGTTACACAAGCCGTCCAGCGTCAAGCATTAAGGACATTAGGGATAACCCGGACATTTTGGTGCTTAAGGCCGATAAGGGAAACGCCACCGTAGTGATGAACACACTTGATTATTATCAAACAAAAATTCTCGAACTGTTGAGTGATGATAAGGTTTACAAACCGGTATCATACAACCCCACGGCCAGAGTAACGCGCAGAATACGAGCTCGTATACAAGAAAACGAGGACCTCTTTACGGAAGATGAGTACAGTAGACTGTTTTCACCGAAGTCACACCAGCCACCCAAGTTGTATGGTCTGCCAAAAATACATAAGCCCAACGTGCCACTGCGGCCAATTGTAAGTCAAATAGCATCTCCTACTTACGATCTTGCGAAGTACGTTGCGTCAGTATTGCAGCCGCACTCGCGCGACTGATGCCCAACATCAAGGGACCCAACGCTCCCTACAGGAGACTGTACCTGGGGATCGTGCGAAGTATGGCCCTATACGGGGCCCCCGTATGGGCGGAAACCCTGACAGCCACCACTCTGGCTAGATTGCTGAGCCCGCAGAGGGCGATGGCCGTCAGGGTGATAAGGGGATACCGCACGATCTCAGGTGAAGAGGCATGTCTCCTAGCCGGGACCCCTCCATGGGACCTGGAAGCGAGAGCCCTTGCGTCTCTATTTAAATGGCGCAAGGAGGCGCTGGAGAGGGGCCAAAGGCCTGCGTCTCGAAAAATCGAGGCCCATCGGTCCCAGCTCCACCAGGAAACCGTGGAGACATGGAAGGTGCGACTTGAGCAACCAAAGGGGGGATTCGCCACAATCGCGGCCGTCAGACCGGTCATGGACGAGTGGCTGGAGAGGAGACATGGTGCTCTCTCCTACCGGTTGTCACAGATACTTACCGGGCATGGTAGCTTCGGTAGATATCTGTGACGAAGACACCGGGAAACCACAGCCGAGTGTCAGCACTGCGAGGACCGCAGCGACGACACATCGCTCCACACGCTGGTGGAGTGCACAGCGTGGGCGGAACAGCGCCAGGTCCTCGTGGTGGGTCTGGACGTGGACACTCTCTCGCTCGAGACCATGGTGCGAGCCATGGTCTCCAGCGGGAGTAAGTGGGACTGCGTCGTCTCTTTCTGCGAACAGGTCATGCTCGCGAAAGAGGCGGCGGGGCGGGAGCGGGAGAGAACTCTCCCACCCGAATTCCGCAGTCGGCGGCTTTGGCGCCGCCGACCTGTCTTCGCCGAAGACCATCGGCCTCCATGACCGGGGTCCTGAGGACGGTGAGTGGGCTGCTCACCGTCCTTATAGAAGCAGGCCCATGACGGCAGCGTGACGTGAGAGATCACGCACGCCCCCCCCCAGAAACGGGGTTACACCCGATCCCCCCCCCCCCCATAGACGCGGGATAACACCCGAACCACCCAGGTGAGGCCGCAGCCTTAGGTCTGTTGGTAGTCCTGGGACATCCTTCCGAGGGCTTACCCGGGGCTACCAACCGCAGGCCATAAGGCGGTACGTGAGGGCAGGAGTCAGAATTGCCTATCAAGCGTACCAGAAATCAACCTGATCGGTATGGTTATATGTGTCTTTCCAGTACTGTTCCAGAATCCGACGAGATTGTGTTCTCAAGGGCCCTTGCGGGGCCTGAGGGTGAGCAGTGAAAGCGTGCCATGGCTGACGAGCTGCAGTCGTTTGCGAAAAACCCTCCATAGTAATCCAATCTCGGTTGGATTGCGTTCAGGGGTCAGCAAGTGCATAGCCGGGCAGGGGGGATTGTGGTCGCAGCACTAGCGGGACCGGTGGGTATTGGCGTAGTCTAGTGGGGGGTGGCGCGGGGCGACGCGCCGAACAGGGAGACCTGTAGAAACGGTGGTGCCGCTGGCCGCCCGCGGCATAGTACAGGGGCCCAACCGGGACTAACCACCCTGGGAGGCTGCCCCACCAGGTCGCGCATAATCCCGATATGGCTCGTCGTGCCGGTTGGTGACCGGAGGGAGCCCGGCGACCATACTCGGGGGGGTACGGGGGCCCTTCCGTTCGGCGTGTCGGCTCTCGCCGTTCCTCACATTCATAGACAAAACCAATCACCCGCGATTTGTCACGCGGTGCTGCGACGATAGTCCCCTTTTTTCACGCCTTCCCTTACCTCCTCCTTATGGCAGCGCAAAATAGAATACTGGGCTACACAGCGGCAAGAGATTCTCCCACGGGCTCGCTATTTGAGGTGGAGTCCACGAACATCTGTGGGCTCCATACAAACCTCAACGCCGTCCACCAACACCTGGAGACGGCAAAACCAGCACTGCTATTTCTTACGGAGACACAAATACGCCGCCCTGACGACACGACCTACTTGCTCTACCCCGGCTATGTCCTCGAGGAGAATTTCCGTGCAAAAGCCGGGGTGTGCGTGTTTGTTAGGGCGGATGTTTGTTGTCGCCGTTTGCGCTGCCTAGAGGACCCATCCTTCTCCACCCTTTGGGTACACATAGACCATGGTTCTACGAGTCAGATTTATGTGTGCCTCTACCGCTCCCATACAGGAGATGCCGAGACAACTCGACTCTTCGAATACCTGAGTCAGGCGGCAGATGATGCGCAGGAGCGGTTTCCGAACGCTGAGCTGGTGTTTTTGGGGGATTTTAACGCCCACCATGAGATCTGGTTGGGTTCCTCTAAAACAACCCATGCGGGAAGAGCCGCCCATGCATTTGCTCTGGCGCATGGCCTGACCCAACTGGTACACGAATTTACTAGAATACCAAAAAGGTCGGACCATGAGCCCTCTCTGCTGGACCTTCTGCTGACGAGTCGCCCGGACCAGTACAGTGTTTCGGTGAGTGCCGCTTTAGGCGGATCCGACCATAGTCTGGTCCGTTCCAAGGTGCCCATTAAAGCGCCACCACGACCCGTACAGGGGAAACGGCGTCTCTGGCACTACTCGTCAGCAGACTGGGATGGAATGCGTGACTATTTTGCATCCATCCCGTGGGTTGAACGCTGCTTTGAAGGTAAGAACCCATCTGAGGGCGCAACTGCTGTCGCCGGTGAGATCAGTCTGGGCATGGAATATTATATCCCCTACACTGATGTCGCCGGTGCCCGCAGAGCCCGCCCCTGGTTCGGGCGCGAGTGCGCGGAGGCTGTTAATCATAAACAGTCTGCGTACCGCGCTTGGATCAGGGCGCGCGCTACGTGCGATCCCAACGTGGGCCACTTCAAGGCGGCGTACAACAGAGCCACAAAGGCCTGCAAGAGGGCTTATGTCAGAGCGGATGCCCAGCGCATAGCGCGGCTTGGTCAGGAACTAGTAGCGCATCCCACGGGCAGCCGTGGCTACTGGCGACTGGCCAAAGCCGTGCAAGCCAACTTCTGCCAGCCTGCGCTGCCGCCGCTGCGCAACCCCGATGGATCCCTGGCCCATGAGTCGCAAGAGAAAGCAAATTTGCTGGCTAATCTCTTTGCGGCCAACTCCCGAATCGATGATTGTGGCATGCAGCCACCGACACTACCGATCAGTGACCATGCAATGCCTGATATTCGTATCAGGCAACGCGATGTCCGTGCAGTGCTGCAGTCACTCGATGTACGGAAAGCCAGTGGTCCGGACGGTATTCCGGCAGTGGTTTTACAAAAATGTGCAGCGGAGTTGTCTCCAATGCTTGCGCGGCTGTACCAGCTGTCCTACAGCTCGGGTACAGTGCCTTCGGCTTGGAAGGAGGCGAATGTACAGCCGATCCCCAAGAAAGGGGATCGCTCAGACCCGACTAACTATCGACCCATAGCCATCACCTCAGTGCTGTGCAAGGTGTTCGAGCACATAATTAACAAACAGCTCATGCGTCACCTTGAAGATCACTCCCTAATTAATGACCGGCAATATGGCTTCAGGCCGAAACGGTCAACGGGTGATCTTCTGGCGTATGTTACCCATCTTTGGGGTGAGGCTATGGACAAGCACGGCGAGTCACTGGCAATTGGTCTTGACATCGCCAAAGCTTTCGATAGAGTCTGGCACAAATCGCTACTTTCCAAGCTACCAGCCTTCGGTCTGCCCCCTAGACTATGCAACTGGGTTGCTAGCTTCTTGCAGGATCGCCGTATTCGCGTCCTTTGTGATGGACGCGCCTCGGAGTTCTTGCAGGTAAATGCTGGTGTGCCGCAGGGGTCCGTCCTGTCCCCTACTCTCTTTCTTCTGCATATCAATGACATGCTGTCTACCGGCAGCATTCATTGCTATGCAGATGATAGCACTTTGCACGGGAGTTATCATGGACGTCCTGCGGATAAGCAGTCGGATATCGCAGATAAAAGGCAGCTTCTTGTCACTGAGCTTGACCGGATCCTGAACAACATTTCCCAATGGGGCTCTGAGAACCTGGTCGAGTTCAATGCCAAGAAGACACAGGCATGTGCGTTCACAGCAAAGGTATCTTCTTTCCTTCCCCTTCCCACTCTTCAGAGCACTCCACTGCCACTGCAGGACAACCTGACTATCCTCGGTATGGATGTTCGCTGCAAACTTAATAACAAAAACTACATCGAGAGTATCATCAAAACAGCCTCGCGTAAACTCGGAGTCTTGAACAGAGTGAGACGGTTTTTCACGCCGGAGCAGCGGTGTCTTCTATACAAGACCCAAATTCGGTCCTGCGTGGAATACTGCTCGCATCTCTGGGATGGCTCCGCAAAGTACTTATTAGATGCTCTCGACAGGTTGCAGCGACGTGCGGTCCGCATTATTGGGAATCTCGAGGTCACAAGCACCCTTGAGCCTTTGCAGATGCGTAGAGATGTTGCATCCTTGGCAGTATTTTACCGTCTCTACCATGGTGAATGTTCTGATGAGCTCTTCCAACTGGTCCCGCCCTCTCCTTTCCTACATAGGACAACACGAGCAGGGCTTAGATGTCACCCGTATACGGTGCAGAATATTCCCTCAAGAACCAAACGGTTTGGTGACTCCTTTCTTTGTCGCACCATTAAGACCTGGAACTCCTTGCCAGCTCACGTGTTTCCTTCTTCCTACAGTCCCGGGTCCTTTAAGCGGGGCGTGAAAAAGCATCTGATGAGGCCGTCAAGCTGAGTGCCACCATTGTTAACATGGTACGTGTTTGTAATGGTGACCCTCTTTTCTGAGACTTTGCCTTCAGCTTACCATCAGGCGTGGTGAAGTCAAATTGACGTGTCCTATATAAAAAAAAAAAAAAAAAAAAAAAAAAAAAAAAAAAAAAAAAAACGACGCTTGGGAGCTTGTTGACAACCCAGGTGACGTGACGATTGTGAAGTGCAGGTGGGTGCTCAATAAAAAGTTTGATGTGGACAATAATGTTCGGTTCCGGGCTAGACTTGTGGCTAAAGGTTTTTCGCAAAGGCCTCGAATTGACTATACAGACACTTTCTCTCCAGTAGTCAGACATTCCAAATTTAGATTATTATTTGCTCTCAGTTTTAAGTTAAATATGAGTATTGATCACTTAGATGTAACTACAGCCTTTTTAAACGGTTTTATGAAAGAAACTATTTACATGTCATTACCTGAGAATTTTGTGAAGAAAAGTGGAGGAAAGGTTTTGAAATTAAAGAGGGCAATCTATGGATTAAAACAATCTTCTCTTGCGTGGTATGACAGAGTTAAAGATTTACTTTGTGGCTTGAATTTCAAAAATAGTCAGTATGAGCCTTGTTTGTTCACAAAAACAAAGGGTAAAATTAAAATTATTGTTGCTCTGTATGTCGACGATTTTTTAGTTTTTTCTAATAATTCTGTTGAAACTAATAATTTGAAACGTGTTTTGGGGGCAGAATTTAAATTAAAAGATTTGGGTTCTGTAAAACAATATTTAGGCATGAGAATAAATGTAGATGAAAACAAAAATGTAATAACTGTAGATCAACAACAGTATATTGAACAGTTAGCTTGTAACAAGTTAATTTTCATTCTTAGCAGTACATAGATTTCTTTGTTCCAGAGCCACCTAGAGTGTCTCACGGGAACTAGGCATAATAGTTTGGCAGTGAAACTTCTAATCTTCGATTAGGTGTGTTCTAGTTCTCACACTCGACCGGCGGATGGCGCTGGTGTCCTACAGCATATATCCATTTTTTAATTGCACTCATTTATCATTTTATTTACAATTTAACAATAATAAATAAATGGGACTTACTTTCTCAGAAATTGTGACATATTCGTGAACAAGTCATAATTATAATAAATGTTTGTCATATTTGGTCTAGTCGTGTCTGTGGCCGTCAGCGGCTGAAGAGTTTGCTTGTCTATTGGCCGCTAATGAGTTAGGTCGTGACCAGCAGAATTTTGAGGTTGTTCACGAATATTCGATGGATTCGGGTATAAATAGGCCTGCGCCGATCCTCAAGCGAACTTCTATTTCAATCTTCGTAGCTGTCTCTGAGTAAATAATTTCTGTGTAAATTTTCTCTGATCGATTTTGTTTGGTGAAAACCGTGGTCCCAGATATTCTGGTAAGTTTTTTTTGTAATTCTATTTTTTGGGACCGATGGCGGGCCTGTATGCATACTCACGGCTTAAGAGTGGTCTGTTTTATACAGGGTCGCTGGTCTGAGATCGTGTGCTCCTCTGAATTCGCCCTTCTCTGATATATATCTACGGCGGGCTTCGTGGTACAACGGCTGCTGTGAGCTGCATACATCGGCGAGAGGTCTACTCCGAACATCCCTGAGGCCATCCAGCTATCACCCAAGGCCAGTACACTGCCGCCTTGTGCCTATTATCTGTGTAGCCATAGCCGTGTAGTACCATCTGTAAAACCTGTAAATGTTTAGTAGTGTATCCTAGAATTCACGTGCCTACTGTGTGTGTCCGTCTGGCCATACTTCTGCCTACTGTGTGTGTTCGTCTGCCCATACTTCTGTATTCTGTGCCTGTCTGCCTGCTGTGTCTGCCTATCTACATTCTCACATATTTATAGAATAATACTGTACTTCTATTTGTCTACCTACTTTACAACTATATATTTCTGTGTGTAACGCAATATTATCAAATATATGTGTGTACAATCCTGATAACCAGCTGTTTTCATTGGAGCCCTAGCTACCCTGTGCACGCACCTCTCTAGCTCTGTGAAAAAGGCGCCCTGGGAAAGAGTTCTCTGCATCAGCCCCTGAGTGAGCCGGTGAGTACCCACCTGACTAGTTCAGTGGTTACAAGCTTCTAGTTTTAACATGTCAGATTGTAAAACATATAAGACACCAATTGAATGTAAATTAAGCATTGAGAAGGCTGAGGAATGTGTATCTGAACTTCCGTATCAAAAGTTAATTGGATCATTGATGTATTTGGCAGTACTTACTAGGCCAGACATTTCTTTTTCTGTTGATAATCTAAGTCAATTTAATAGTTGTTACAATCATATACATTGGCATTATGCTAAACGCATTTTAAAATATTTGTTATATACAAAAACTTATTGTTTAAGATTTTGTAAGGATGATAGCAAGTTACAGGGTCTTGTAGATAGTGACTGGGCTAGTGATGCTTTAGACAGGAAGTCATATACAGGCTTTTGTTTCACGATGTCTGGATCTGCTATTTCATGGCAGAGCAGGAAGCAAAGGACGGTATCCCTTTCCAGTACAGAGGCAGAATATACTGCTCTGTCTGAAGCGGCTCGGGAAGCAGTGTATCTTAGAAACCTTCTTCATGAAATTATAGGTAGTTTTTATATGATTGAGGTCTATTGTGACAATCAAAGTGCATTAAAATTGTCAATAAGCAATCAAAGTCACAACAGATCGAAGCATATTGATGTGAAATGTCATTATATAAGGGATGTTGTTAAGCATAAATTTATAAAAATTCTTTATTTATGTACTGAAGAAATGACAACTGATATTTTCACCAAAGGTTTATGTTCTATCAAACATTATAAGTTTCTGTGTAAATTGGGAATTGTACCAAAATGATTTTATCTGTTTATTTTGATAAGTGGGGGTGTTATAATGATGTATCAAAAATCTGTGGTACAATACATAATCTGTGGTCTCCATGTTTTATCTATAACTTCATGGTATATAATAAATTAGTCTGTTACCGTCTTTCACTAGTTTCATTATAAAACTTTTTCTCGAATTCGATTTTCTTTAG
Source organism: Eilema caniola (assembly GCA_949126895.1). Taxonomy (NCBI): domain Eukaryota; kingdom Metazoa; phylum Arthropoda; class Insecta; order Lepidoptera; family Erebidae; genus Eilema; species Eilema caniola. Next base: position 204,228 of record CASBPR010000003.1, read on the forward strand.
GGAAGGGTGTTGAATGGTGATTAATGTGATGATGTAAGAAAAGCTTCAGCCGTGTTTGTTGTATGTTTAAAGTTTCCAAATTCCCCTTAATGGTTTGACGCTTTGAATTCATTCTCGTTTATACTTTACCAAACGATCTTATTTGTATAAATTGTATTATACTTGGTCTGTATTTTATGCAGAATTTGTTTCTTGTTTGAGTTGTATGTTTTTTGGTGTTGCTTTTGTTTTAGTGTTCGAACTTGTATGTTTAGATAATACGCTCGGACATGACCCTTCACACCTGGAATTGTTTTTGTAAAACCCTTGCCATGGTTATTCTTTTGGATGAGCTTTTCCTCTCCTTTTGTTATGAATAGGTCGTTCTCCCTTGGTGAGAAGGATTCTTATTTTCTCGGAAGTCGAATATTGTATTGAACTCTCCTCTGGGATTTTTGTTGTTGCCCATAGGTGTGCTTCAACTTTAAAATCGGTATTGTACCGTTTCATTAGTTTCGGACTGTTGTTAAGTGCTCGAAAAGTCGATGGTGTTGTGTCGGTCACTTACCCAGTTCATTTGGTTGGGCTGTTGTTCATTATTGGTAACACAGTTCCTCTTTTTTTGAATTGTTGTTTCGTGCTCGGGAAGTCGGTGGAGTTGTGCCGGTCACGTACACCTTTTTTTTTAGTGTTCGCATTGTTGACGCTATTTTGGACTTGTAGTTTGTGTCGGCGATATAGGGTCGATCACAAATTACAAATTTTTGTTTTGATTCGGCGAATTTTCGTTCTAACCGAACTTAGAAACCTTTACAGTAAGCTTGGATCTTTGTAGTGATTTTGAGTCGGAGACCATTGTGTCTATCCGCACTTTACCTTCAAGATTCTTTGCAACATGTTTTGTTTTGTCTTGTTTTTACCTTACCGTTAACTCGGATCTTTATTGTTTTCAGGAGTCGGAGGCCTTCGTACCTATCCGTACTTTGACTTCAAGATTTCTTTTTGATGGAATGGTAGCAGTACTTTCTTTCCGATTTTTCTTTTGTATTTAGATTGTTAATAGGTGATGGGAGGAAATCAAAATCCTGGGGCTCACTATCGACCACAAGCTCACATTTAACACACACGTCACAAATGTATGCAGAAAGGCGATCGGCATCTACCACAAATTGGCGCGGATGGCCCGGATCAGCTGGGGATTACATCCCGAGGTGATCCGGACCATCTACAACGCTGCTGTGGAACCGACGGTGCTATATGCAGCCAGCAGCTGGTGTCCTGCGGTGGAGAAGCTCGGTATTCAGAAGCAGCTGAATGTGGTGCAGCGCGGTTTCGCCCAGAAACTCTGCAAAGGCTACCGCACGGTCTCCCTACACTCGGGGTTGATCTTGGCTGGGATGCTCCCTCTGGACCTCAGAGTTCGCGAGGTGGCCTCGTTATACGAGGCCAAGAGAGGAGTGCCCCAGTCATGGTTGAAGGATAGGGAGATCGAGCGGATGTCTTCCGCCATTGAGAAACCTCACCCCGCGGAGCATATGAACCTGGAGTTCGTAAGTCTGGTAGACGAGGAACATTACCAGCGCGTCAAAACGCAGACGCAAATACAGATCTTTACGGATGGGAGCAAGATTGAGGGTCGCGTCGGTGCAGCGTTATCCATTTGGAATAACGGCACCGAAACCAAGACCCTCAAACTTGCTCTCTCCCCGTACTGCACCGTCTACCAAGCAGAGCTTCTGGCCATATGCAAAGCGGCCAGTGAGGCCCTCAAGCGAGGTGCGGCCACATTCGGCGTCTTCAGCGACAGCAGAGCCGCACTCATGACGGTCACGAACCGTCACGCCCTCCACCCATTGGCAGTTGAGGCCAGATCGACCATCAGGCGGGGATTGACCCAGGGCAAGGAAATATCCTTGTTCTGGGTCAAGGCCCACGCAGGGTTGGAGGGCAATTAACGAGCCGACCAGCTCGCCAAAGAGGCGGCTCTGCGGTCGAAGATAGCGCCACACTACAGCCTGTGCCCAGTCTCATTCGTGAAGCGGGGCCTGCGTCAGACCTCGCTTCACAAATGGAACGAAAGGTACAGGTTGGGACACACGGCTTCTGTTACCAAGCTTTTCTTCCCTTGCGCTCTGGATGCATATAGCATCGTCCGAAAGATGAAGATCGCCGGCACCACGACCCAGCTCCTTACAGGGCATGGTGGGTTCTCCGAATACTTGAACCGTTTCAAGTGTAAGGCGGACCCATCATGCGCCTGTGAGCCGGGCGTCGACGAGACGGTCGTCCACCTGGTCGTCCACTGCCCGATCCACGCCAGGGATCGACACGAGCTGGAACAGAAAGTTGACATGGACATTAGCATAAAAAACCTACCAGTACTCAGAGAATACCAGCAGTATTTTCTGGAGTATTGGGAGAAAATTATTAAAATGGTGTTAAAAAGAAACAGTGTGTAAGAGTCTCGTATAGATATTTGTTTGAAATATCTATTTGAAGACTCAAAAGTGTATAAAATATGTTTGTTTATATGTAAATTATTGTGAATGTAAAATGTAGTAGCAAATTGTTAAAGACAAGAGAAAAATAAATAAAGTTGTAAGTATTCCCCCCCCTCCTCTTCCCACTTTCCCAAAGTATGAAAGGCACAGCGTGAAAGTACGAGAGGTATAAAAGCGAGAACTTGTATGGTACTAGAGGACGGAATGAATGCGTGATTATTACCCATAGATATTAAGGAATTAATGTGTATGCACCCTGAGAGGGTGAAATATTATAGAGAGCCTAGGGAAACCTGTAGAAGAATAGGGCTTCGACGTGGGTCGAAGGCGCTAGTTTAAAAAAAAAAAAAAAAAAAATGAGATGGAGTTGGTGATTTCTATGATCCACTCTCACTCTTTTGGGTAATTGAATTTTTTTTGTGTACTTTTCTTTCTTTAGAGCTTGTTATGGAGGAGGGTAGAGCCCTTGCATATAGTCAAGTCAGTGAAAATTATTTTCTAACAGCACTTCGCTGCAGGATTTTTCCTTTTTCTGTTATTAAGCTTCACATTTTTTGTTTTTGACAAGTTTTTGAAGTTTTGCTTTTTAACTTTTCTGTTCTTTCTGGAATATTCCTATCCTTTGGGTTTTTTATTGGGGAAGGTAGAGCCTTTGCATTTGGTCGAGTCGGTGAAAATCTTTTCCAACCGCACTTCGCTGCAAGACTTTTTCTTTTTCTTTAACACCAAGCTTCATGTTTTCTTGTTTTTAACAAGTTTGGAATTTGTTTTGTACCTTTCTTTTCTGAGATTGGATTTTCCTCTAGAAAAAAGATAGCTTCGCTTCTTTTTTATTTGGTGGGGGTGGAATGTAATGTATTTTTAACATTACATGGTTTTTTATTGTTGATAACACTTTGCCACTGATTAGTTTAGCCACTATGGTTTGTTTTGTTCGGAGATTTCGCGTTTGACATGGCTTGACGTTTGAGATTTTGACATATGATAGGTGAGCTGCCAAGATACTCTTTGCTTTTCTGCGCGCGTCGCCATGTTGGACTGACACGAACAAATTGTTCCGGGTTTTATTTAATTATTTCCTAAGGGAAATATGCTCGTGATGGGACAGCGGCGATATGGATGAACCCTAAACCTCGTTAATTTTGTTATTTGGTGAGTTTGATTCGCATCAATACATTTTCGTTTTCGACCGCGTGTTTAACCTCACGGAGGCTAATTGGATTTTGGTATTGTTATAGATTCTTTTGTTGATCCTGCAAGGCGATGTTCTTCAGATTGTTAAACTTAGGCGTTTCGGTAAGTGGAATCGCATATTTCTGTAAAAAGACACCCTTCTGGTCAGAGTACTTTTTATTAAACAGAGCGTATTGTTCGCAGGGTGCGCCATAGAAACCCGATTTGTTTTCGAGTTGTTTACTACGTTTTTTCCATACTCAACGCTTCCTAGCGGTTTTTCTACGACCGTGGGACTTTGTACGCGGCCCCAGTGCCGCGCGCTATTACATAATCTAACCTCAAAATGTTAATTTAATCTTAATTTGGGTTAATTGATCTGGATACAAGTGAGCAGTGTTAGATTCCCTAGTTATTATCCACCACGTGGCCACGTGTTTTAGCATCGCACGTGGGATAATTAAGCCTAAGTGAATTGGCCACTCCCGGCCTTGCGATTAAAAGCCATAGTTTTGCCTAAGAGCTATCTGAATTGTATTTCCTGGTTATCCCCCAGGTGGCGCCCGAATTAACTAGAAATAAAACATTAATCTGTTAATAACTTACTTTTTATTTGGTTAAACCCATTATCGACATAAAATCATATATTTTTTGCATTATATTTGGTTTTCATCAGAGGAAACAATCAAAAATATTACAATAATAATATGAATTTATTTAAAAAAATATTTGTTTGCAAGTAGTTATTACCATTATGTACTTCAATGATTCCTCAAGTTTAATGTAGTACAAACAAAATGTAGATGTAACCAAACTGTACTATCTACAATAGTTACAATATATATCAATGACTTTTTATGTAGATAGTCATCTACATAAAAAGTAATTTATTTATAATAACTGGAAAATTAATGGTTATACAGATATCAGGACATTCCTATAACGTTTGAACCAGAGTACATAGAGCCCCCAGAAGAATTTGTGTGCCCTATGGAGCCAGCAAACTCTGTTACCAGCAGCCAATAATATCTCCACAATCATAGTCGATTGCAGAACCCACAATGTCGCAATCTGGGTCCATGTTTGCAAACACGGACTCACACACAGTAGAGCCTGCCACTGCCACGCCCACTCCCAATGCTCGAGAGCCACAGCGGCAACGGCTCAACCGTCGTCGCTTACCAAGGAATTATCTGATGCAACACGGTAATTTTAAGTGTATATTTATATATACAATACTTAGTATTGTGTTCATAAATTAGTTTAGTTAGTGTTATGATCTATGAATCATGTCATTTACATATTTATGTTTGACTAGGACCTAATGCTCAATTGGAGGAGGCCCAACGCAGCATTATGGCATTTGAAAGCCAGAGCGCGACGGCCACAATTCAGCTTGCCCAATGTATTAGCCAACTGGCCAACGCTGTGGAGAATCTGGCCACTGCTTTGAGCCATCGAAATGGTACTATATAACAGTACACCTATGGTAAGCCTAATTATATTACCTACTGAAATTTTAAGCATAATTTGCAATTATTTTTGTATATTAGAGCAAGAGTCAGTGTTCGATAAACTTCGAATGTTCCCGAACGGGTGTGTTTGCACGGGGCGGGCGTCCCCCCGCGCACCCTGCGCGGACGCCGGGTGCGAAGCTCGCCGCAGTCGTCAACAAGAGGTTTCCGGGCGAACACACGTCGCATTTTTGTGTGTCGTGAACCTTCGGGCGGTTGAAAATTCATATACGCGTGTTCGGTACGCCGGGGATTTAAATTCGCTTCCACTGGGTAAAGAGGTAGTGTAGACACGTGAGCTCCCACGGCAGAAGACATCGGAGTCAAGACAGGGGGCCCCTCAACAAGACTCGTCGAGGCAGCGGCGTCAAGCAACCGTGGTGAGTCTTACTGTCTATCTAACAGTCAGAATTATAATATCACCAAACTCAGTCTCCAATTAACTTAATAGTTACAAAAGCACTTAAATAATTAAATTTGTTTAATGTAGGTCCGACATTTATTATCTATCCTATACTATGATTTTTCTTAATAAAGGTTTGAAATTTACTGTCAGACATACCAAGGACCGGTTTAGACAGCTTATTAAAAAACTGTACACCTTCCCTCTTAGAAAAATCACTAACTCTGCTAAGCTAATGACTTGGAATGAGTATTTGATGTCTGTAACGACACTAAAATACTTTTACAGTTAATAGCAATGGCATATTTTATGTTTTTATCTACTACTAATATAATAATAATAATAATAATTTATTGTTCAATAAACCTGTTTACAATATTAGAAAATTGATCATGGTCACCTTTTAAGCAAAGAATGCCTGTGCCAGGTGACCATGCTCTTCCATTACTATACAAATTAATATGTACATGGTTTCAAACAAGTCATTATTGTAGTTTGAGAGTGTAAAGTAAGTACGTGTGTGTGTGCATGTGTGTATGTGTGCATGCGTGTGTGTGTGTGTGTGTGTGTGTGTGTGTGTGTGTGTGTGTGTATGTGTGTGTGTGCGCGCGCGCGCGTGTGTGTGTGTGTGTGTGTGAGAGAGAGAGAGAGAAAAAGAGAGTGTGAGAGTATGTGTGTGGTTTCCTATATGTGGTGTTCCAATAGATCCTCCACTTCTTCATAATCGTATTTTCTTCTTCTGTCAATAGTGCCAGGACTGAACGTCGTGGTTTTGTATTTTTTTAATATTGTCAGAAGAAGGTACAGCTTTCGCACAGACAACACTCCACTGAGAGAGTACAATTCCATTGTAGGAAATCTCAGTTTTTTGAAATGCATTACTTTTAGTAATGCCCGTTGAGCACGTTCTAGTTCAAGCATTTTAGTTTTGCTCGCTCCTCCCCAGATGGGAATACAGTAGGTGATAACAGATTGCGCCAACGCCTTATATATTTCGATAAGAATATTTCTCGATTTTTGCTTGGCTTCCGTCAAGTTCCTAGGCACCACATGTCTAAGAGTTTTGAAGATCCAGATAAGCTTTCTTACTCTGGCTGTAAGTAAATTTATGTGCGGATGCCAAGAAAGCTGTTGATCAACAGTCACTCCCAGGTACTTAGTTTCTTCTAGCTTACTGATTAAAGGACAATCACACAATAAGGCACTTTGTTGGTTGCAGGAATGAATAGACAATTTAAAATTGGCATTCGGCTGGGTAATACTCTGAATACTGTAACATAGAAAGTTTGTTTTGGCCGTGTTAAGTGTTAACAGATTATCCTTTAGCCATTTAGCAATTAAGCGCATGCCTTTTTCTGCATTTTCTTTAACATTGGGCCAGTTATGTCCAGTGAATATCAATGCTGTGTCGTCGGCATAAGAGAGAATGTCTGCGTTACTAATTTCCATATTGCAAAGGTCGTTGATATATATGAGAAACAGTGTGGGGCCCAACACGCTTCCTTGTGGAACGCCATATGATACCGTAACGTCTCCACTAGTGTAGCCGTTCACCCTTACTCTTTGTGTCCTCCCAGATAGGTAGCTTTTAAATAGGGAGAGGGTTGTGTCTCTTATGCCGATTTTTTCGAGCTTGCCTACCAGAATGGAAACAGATATTGTGTCAAAGGCCTTTTTTAGATCTAGAAATACCGATAGGCATTTCTGTCCACTGTCTAACCGTTCCGTTACTATCTGTGTAAGTGCTAAAATTGCGTCTTCGGTTGATTTTCCACGTGTAAATCCATACTGTGAGTGGGATAAAAGTTGATATCTGCTTAGGTAGCTTATAAGCCGGGAGTTCAGGAGCTTCTCCAGTATTTTCGAGATGGCAGGAAGAACTGCAATAGGTCGGTAGTTGCCAATCTCGTCACTACATCCGCTCTTGAACACTGGAGTAATAATGGATTTTTTTAATAAATCTGGAAATATACCTTGTTCAAAGCAACGGTTAACGAGATGAGTAATAATGGGAACGAGTTCATTCTTTGCAAATTTTAGATAAGTGATTGGTATATTATCCCAGCCGGGAGCACTGGCAGACTTTAGGCTCATTAAAGTAATTTCAACTTCAGTCATGTCAGTTTCCAGCAACCCGAATGAGTTGATTTGCGGTAATACGTTCTTTGTTGGAAAGTCAATAGGGCTACGGACTACTTGAGCACTGGTTTGTATATCAAGGGCAAGATTTTCACCTATAGTTGCAAAGTAGTTGTTAACAAAGTTAACTGACTCGAGAGGATTACTTCTCAGGTTTAGTAAGTTCTTACTCTCTTCACGTAGTTTATTAGTGTCAGTAATCTGTTTAATGTTTTTCCACAAAAGTTTATTATTATTTATTGAATTTACAATCAAATCTCTTTCATATTTTCGCTTTAGTTTTTTGATAAGGTTATTGCAAAAGTTCCTATAGCGAATATAGGTTATCTTTAAGATCTCATTATAACTCTCGCTTCGCAGTCTTTTTTGTAGTTTGTTCCTATGTCTAATACAACGCAAAATACCAGAAGTAATCCACGGCTTTAACGTACGTTGACTCTTAGGAATTGAAACATTGGTAGTACTAGCATTGAGAGACTCAATAATGTTGTCTGTCAAACATTGAGTTAAATAATTAGGGTCATCAGCGAACAGAAGCTTGGAGAGGTCTTTTTGTTGGAGAAATTGTAGGGATTTAGTAAAATCTATTTTTGTTTGCATTTTATTAATATGACTCTCGGGTTTGGACCTTGATAAAGCCAATAAGGTAGTGAAATGGTCTGTGATATCGGTCGGCAGCACTGCAATAAATGCAGAGTGTTTACTATCATTTATCTTGAGCATAAAGTGATCTAAACAGCTATTTTTTCTTGCGCGTATGGTATGTCCAGGTAAAATGGTATGTCCAGGTAAAATTCCATGCCCGGAAAGAGTACTATAATTAGTAAGTAGTACTATAAAGAGTAATATAATTAGTCCTGTTATTGTATTCCTGGGTCGTTTCTTCCGCTTTGGGTCTAATGTTAATATTGATGTCACCTGCTATGATGATGTTGTTTTTGTTTTTAAAGTGTCTAAGTGTTGTGAAAGCGAGTCTATAAAATTAGAAGCGTTAGAGTTAGACGGAGAACGGTATATACATATTAGCGTATTGTTTAATATGTCCAGTTGAAGGCAGGAAACTTGCGTTAGTCTTATTTCTTTCACTTTAGGGCTTAAAGATTTTTTAACATACAGGACTACGCCTGCATTTTGATTGAACTGATATGTAGTTGAGAAAGAATTGTAGCTATAAAGTTGAGGTATATGTTTGTCCGGGCTGAGTCTGCATTCAGTTAAAATTAAGATATCCGCCTGGAAAGGAAGACTAGCCATTGTTACGAGAAAATTATTAAAAATTTTACAGCAGTGTATACTGCATATGTTTTGAGATATTATTGTTAGATCACTGTGTGTAAATGTTTTGAAAGATATTAATTCGGTACTGGCACACTCTACAGCACAAGCGACTTCAACATCGTCTATCATGTTCATGTTATACAGTGTGTCAGCCATTGGGTGTACATAGAAAGGGTAAGTTAAATGTTACAATGTTATATTTAAGTATATCTATTTTCTTAAGTAATTTACATTTACGGGTAGATTTTATAGATTTAGGCGTAGTATTAAAGCATGTTTCTTTTAGTATAGTAAAGGAAAGGATTATTAAAATTACTTGATGTAGGAGGTATGCGTGTGGGTTTGTGTGTATAAGTGTGTTTAGTAAGCGTAAGTTGTACGAGGTTGTGGTTGTGAGAGTGTAAAAGTTTTGTACACATTCGAGATTATCAGGTAACAATTGAGACATCATTATTGTACAGATAGAAAGCAACATTATTTTTATAAATTTAAGTACATTATAAAAAATAAAATCATGCAGCAAAAAATTCTTAAGACATGTGTAAAAGCAACTTCGGCCCATTTTGAAAGCTTCACAATATAGTCAAAGCGTTTGCATATTGGCAGATGTAGTTAGCTTGTGTACTTGACTTTCATTTGTAATCGTTATAATCGAAGAGTGTTCATTCTCCCTTACATACACTTTTCCGTAGGCCGTCCAGCAGAATTTATAGTTCTTAGACTTGGCCAAGTCACGTGCTAAGAAGTACAGTCGCGCGCCTTTTGGGGTGAGGCGCTCATTTACGTATATGGGAGTATCCTGTTCTGTTTTAATACCTAGATGCCTCGCGCAGAGTTTACTTTTGTGTCTGACATTGAATGATTTTGTTGACTTCAGAATATCATTCTTTAGTAAGGTTGAGTTAGTTTCAACCACTATAGGGGAATTTTTGGTTTCGGTAGACTTCGGCCTCACCCGGTAGATGTCTTTTATATCCGACCTAGATATTTTACAGTCCACCGTCTTGGATAGGTTGATAACTAATTGAATAAGGTCTTCTTTGTTTTCATTTGGCATTTTCAGGGCGTTCTTAATTTCAAAGCTAGACTTAAGACTTCCCATTTGTGTTTCCTCTATTTTATTCTCCAATATGGTAATGTAATGTCTGTCTTTCTTCACTTGGGTCTCCAAGTCAGCGATTCTTTGCTTAAACTCATCATTTTGTGCTGCCAGATAGGAGATCGTTTTATCGATACTAAGATTTGACTGTTGTATTTCCTTAAGAGCTGAGTTTAGCTGTTTTAGCTCGTTAGATTGTGAAGCGAAGCTAGACGTCATCAACTTACGTATTTCATCCTTGAACTCGGACATTTGAGCGAGAAAGGAGTCATCCATTTGATCTATCCCTCTCTTCTTTCCTTGTGAGGTATATTCCAGTGGAAGAGTGTTGGTCAGATCCGATTCCGACGCAGATCTATTCAAAACAATATCCGTGGGTGTTAAGGTCTCTGCCTGTGCAGGAGCAGTCCCTCCGTGCCTGATTTTGGCAAAGTTGATATGCGTCTGCTTAGTCGTTTTCGTTGGTGTTCTTTTAAGCGGCATAGCTTATTGTAATAGTGCAGCTGGGCAGAAAAAGCCGCAGCAGGTTCTTAGTTCTGAAGCTAGCAAAGAAGGACTAGTAGAAGCAGCTGGTGATCGATAATTACGTAATAGTTGCTTCCCGTGAGTTACCACAACAGAATAAGTATGCACCGCCTCTCACACAGACCTAAACTGTTGCTTAGCCTTGTGATGCTCCGCCCCTTTTTGCAAGGATTGCGATCAGACGCTCTTCGTCACAAATTAATGTGATATTTCAATCTTAAATCAAGTCTAAAATAATCTAAGACTTAAAAAAAAAATATTTTTTTTTTCTCTCCCCCCTCAGTTTTGTTGTCCAAAAAATATACAAAAATGATGGCGAAACCTCAAAAAGAGCTATGGAATCCCAATCCAAAAAGTACATGCGAGGTTGGAATCGATCTCAGTAGGTTTTAGTACTGTGCGTTGCCGAACAACAATTTCAACCTCTAGACCAAAGAATCTTCTAACTGTAAGCTTGAAATTGGTAATCCTGTGCCAATGCTTGTGGGAAGGTGTTAAATAATAATACCTGATTTTGTATTATGTTCTTGACGGTCTGCAGATATAATTTAAATAACACACACTGAATGACACAAAACACTGTTGAGATACCGACCACTTCTTCTATTGTTTTTCGTTTTTGGCCTCGAACTGTTTGTTTAAAGTTTAATTTATCATTCACTTTGATGCATCTCGTTGTTAAAAAGCGCACTAAACGAATGTTATACGGTTATATTCACTTTTATAACACTTTTACTAATTAAAATCACGGATCGATCAAAAGCACGTCTGCTCGCAACGGCTGCTCGGCGGGGGGGGGGGCTAATATGAAACTAAAATGGAATAATAACACTAAAGAAAAATACTTAATATAATAATTATCGCTCGGCCCATAACGATTAATGCGACGATTTTGCAGGTTACTGAAACCTTCAGCCTCTGTTCTTAAATGTTCTTGAACATAAAACAACCAAATAACAGGAACACAATTACGTAGCACACATCCCAAGCTTCAATATCTTTAGAATGGGCGTAGTAAGAGATATTCCCACTGATTGGTCGATGGAGGAATTAGTTGGGGGTATTTCCTCTACTGTCAGTGAAGTGGTGAGAGCAAGACGCCTTAATACCATACTTATTAGGGATAATGTTTCTGTATGGGTCCCATCCAACACTGTGGTTTTAACTTTTTTGGGCCAGGTTCTTCCGGAAAGGGTTTTTTTTTTTATAAATAGGACACGTCAATTTGGCTTTACCTCGCCTGATGGTAAGCTGAAGGTAAAGTTTCAAGAAAGAGGGCCACCATTAAATACACGTGCCATGTTAACAATGGTGGCACTCAGCTTGACGGCCTCATCTGATGCTTTTTCACGCTCCGCTTAAAAGACCCGGGACTGTAGGAAGGAAACACGTGACCTGGCAAGGAATTCCAGGTCTTAATGGTGCGACAAAGGAAAGAGTCACCGAACCGCTTGGTTCTTGAAGGAATGTTCTGCACCGTATAGGGGTGACATCTAAGTCCTGCACGTGTCGTCCTGTATAGGAAGGGGGAGGGTGGGACTAATTGGAATAGCTCTTCAGAACATTCACCATGGTAGAGACGGTAAAAAACTGCCAAGGAAGCAACATCTCTACGCATCTGCAGAGACTCGAGGGTACTCGTGACCTCAGGATTTCCGATAATGCGGACAGCACGTCGCTGCAACCTGTCGAGAGCATCTAATAAGTACTTTGCGGATCCATCCCAGAGATGTGAGCAGTACTCCACGCAGGAACGAATTTGTGTCTTGTAAAGAAGACACCGTTGCTCCGGCGTGAAAAACCGTCTCACTCTGTTCAGGACTCCGAGTTTACGCGAGGCTGCTTTGATGATACTCTCGATGTAGTTTTTGTTGTTCAGTTTGCAGCGAACATCCATACCGAGGATATTGAGGTTGTCCTGCAGTGGCAGTGGCGTGCTCTGAAGAGTGGGAAGGGGAAGGAAAGGAGATACCTTTGCTGTAAACGCACATGCCTGCGTCTTCTTGGCATTGAACTCGACCAAGTTCTCAGAGCCCCATTGGGAAATGTGGTTCAGGATCCGGTCAAGCTCGGTGACAAGAAGCTGCCTTTTTTCCGCGATATGTGTCTGCTTATCCGCAGGACGTCCATGATAACTCCCGTGCAAGGTGCTATCATCCGCATAGCAATGAATGCTGCCGGTCGATAGCATGTCATTGATATGCAGAAGAAAGAGAGTTGGCGATAGGACAGACCCCTGCGGTACGCCGGCATTTACCTGCAAGAACTCCGAGGCTCGTCCATCACAAAGGACGCGAATACGGCGCTCCTGCAAGAAGCCGGCAACCCAGTCGCACAGTCTAGGAGGCAGACCAAAGGCTGGTAACTTGGAAAGAAGCGACTTGTGCCAAACTCTATCGAAAGCTTTGGCGATGTCAAGACTAATTGCCAGCGACTCGCCGTGCTTGTCCATAGCCTCACCCCAAATATGGTTAACATACGCCAGAAGATCACCCGCTGACCGTTTCGGCCTGAAGCCATATTGCCGGTCATTAATTAGGGAGTGATCTTCGAGATGACGCATGAGCTGTTTGTTAATTATGTGCTCGAACACCTTGCACAGCACTGAGGTGACGGCTATGGGTCGATAGTTGTTTGGGTCTGAGCGATCCCCCTTCTTGGGGATCGGCTGTACATTCGCCTCTTTCCAAGCCGAAGGCACTGTACCAGAGCTGTAGGACAGCCGGTACAGCCGCGCAAGCATTGGAGACAACTCCTCTGCACATTTTTGCAGAACCACCGCTGGAATACCGTCCGGACCACTGGCTTTCCGGACATCGAGTGACTGCAATACTGCTCGGATATCGCGTTGCCTGATACGAATATCAGGCATTGCATGGTCACTGACGGGCAGTGTCGGCGGCTCCATACCACAATCATCGACTCGGGAGTTGGCCGCAAAGAGATTAACCAGCAAATTGGCTTTCTCTTGCGGCTCATGGGCCAGGGATCCATCGGGATTGCGAAGCGGGGGCAGCGAAGGCTGGCAGAAGTTGGCTTGCACGGCTTTGGCCAGTCGCCAGTAGCCACGGCTGCCCGTGGGATGCTCTACTAGCTCCTGACCAAGCCGCGCTTGCAGGCCTTTGTGGCTCTGTTGTACGCCGCCTTGAAGTGGCCCACGTTGGGATCGCACGTAGCGCGCGCCCTCATCCAAGCGCGGTACGCAGACTGTTTATGATTAACAGCCTCCGCGCACTCGCGCCCGAATCAGGGGCGTGCCCTGCAGACACCGGCGGCATCAGTGTAGGGGGGATATAATATTCCATGCCCAGACTGATATCACCGGCGACAGCAGTTGTGGCCTCAGATGGATTCTTACCTCCAAAGCAGCGTTCAACCCACGGGATGGACGCAAAATAATCACACAGTCCATCCCAGTCCGCTGACGAGTAGTGCCAGAGACGCCGCTTCCCCTGCACGGGACGTGGGGGCGCTAAAATGGGCACCTCGGAACGGACCAGACAATGGTCGGATTCACCTAAAGCGGCGCTCACCGAAACACTGTACTGGTCCGGGCGACTCGTCAGCAGAAGGTCTAGCAGAGAGGGCTCATGGTCCGACCTTTTTAGTATCCTAGTGACCTCGTGTACCAATTGGGTCAGGCCATGCGCCAGTGCAAATGCATGGGCGGCTCTTCCCGCGTGGGTTGTTTTGGCGGAGCCCAACCAGATCTCGTGGTGGGCGTTAAAATCCCCCAAAAACACCAGTTCAGCGTTCGGAAACCGCTCCTGCGCATCATCTGCCGCCTGACTAAGGTATTCAAAGAGTCGAGTTGTCTCGGCATCTCCTGTATGGGAGCGGTAGAGGCACACATAGATCTGACTCGTAGAGCCATGGTCTATGTGTACCCAAAGGGTGGAAAAGGATGGGTCCTCTAGGCAGCGCAAACGGCGACAACAAACATCCACCCGACCAAAAGTAGGTCGTGTCATCAGGGCGGCGTATTTGTGTCTCCGTAAGAAACAGCATTGCTGGTTTCGCCTCTCCAGGTGTTGGTGGACGGCGTTGAGGTTTGTATGGAGCCCACAGATGTTCGTGGACTCCACCTCAAATAGCGAGCTCGAGGGAGAGTTTTTTGCCGCTGTGTAGACCAATCTACTGTAATTATACGCTGCCATGAGGATGAAGAGGAGGGAAGGCGTGAAAAAAAGAGGCGATTGTTGTCGCAGCACAGCGTGATAAAGCGTGGGATATTGGTTTTATCTATGAATGTGAGGTATGGCGAGAGCCGACGCGCCGAACGGAAGGGCCCCCGTACCCCCCCGAGTATGGTCGCCGGGCTCCCTCGTCCGGTCACCAACCGGCACGACGAGCCATATCGGGATTATGCGCGACCTGGTGGGGCAGCCTCCCAGGGTGGTTAGTCCCGGTTGGGCCCCTGTACTATGCCGCGGGCGGCCAGCGGCACCACCGTTTCTACAGGTCTCCCTGTTCGGCGCGTCGCCCCGCGCCAGCCCTCACTAGACTACGCCAAGACCCACCGGTCCCACTCGTGCTGCGACCTCAATCCACCCTGCCCGGCTATGCACTTGCTGACCCCTGAACACAATCCAACCGAGATTGGATTACTATGGAGGATTTTTCGCAAAAGTGCACGGTGGTACACACCCGGTCGAAATTTGTGACAAATTTGTCCCATCAAATTTCTACCACCCTAAAGGGTTTTCTGTTTTAATGTATCTCTCCCAGTTTCTATCTACCAGCTGCCAACTAAACAGTGCAGAAATTGCTGTCGCTTTGGCCACATTGCTAAGCAATGCCGGTCAAAACCCAGATGTTAGAGTCGCCCATCACTCTCTGAGGTGGACAGATCATTTTTAACCGAGCTCCGCTGTTAAAAAATCTTTTGAGTGGGTTTTCCTGCATTACAACAACGCGAGTGATACCAAAAGTTGCGTCTCAACGGCCCCCATCCCGTGACGTATCGTACGTCAAGGGGACGATACTCGTTTGGCCATTATTGCCGAAAAACCGAACTTTTTGAGGTTGTCCACCACGTGGTGACACAGTTTTTACTGCATAAGTGTTGAAATAGTGAACGGATTTTCTTGCTGCAAATTTCCCCGGCTGCGGGCAGTGGAGCCCCACCCGCTTCGCTGGTCAGTTTCACCCGGAAGGCGTTGGCTTTCCCGGGAAAACGAGAAAAACAAGTTCCACGTGGGCACGTGGTACCCGATCCAGAAGTCGGAGAACGCTGAAAATTTGTAGGCTGGTAGCGACCATCAATCCAAATAAGGAAGGTCGATCAGAAATTTTTTTAGCACTTATAGAAAATTATATATTTTAATTAAAAAGTACCAACTTTACCACTTCACTGCTCCGGACTGAGGAACAATTTTAGAATTCGGCAATTGCTATTCGTGGCGCGCTCATTGTGTCTACACGTCCAGTAAATTCCAGAATTTTCCGACAGTTTTCCAACCTGTGAAAATCGAAAAACTGACTTTTTTACTTTTTTGTGCAAATTTGCTCGAAAAATTGTGTATTTTTTAATTCATTGTTTACATCTGATAGATACTTATTTGTTATTAATTTTAAGATTTTTTTCGGATTTTTAACGTTATCCAGCTCGGAGATAGCGAATTTTAACTATTTTTTCTAAATTAATTAAAAAGGGGTAGGCTTTCTTTGTTTTTGACGACGGGGTTGGGTTTAGACAAGCCATCTACACTTGTTTAAGCCCAAACAAGCCCCTTCTAGCGGCAAAAATAACGGAAATCGTAATTTCCAACATTCCACACAGGTTCCGCACGAAGATTGCATTTAAGTTTACTCCGGACTGGATCATCCTATTGGAAAGATTTTTTCTTTGTTGGACGTGCTGGAGAATAAATTTTAAGATTATTGTATTTCTGTGCGTTTCTGAGCGTTTTCTTCAGAATTCGCTTTTGGACGTCTGGGAGGACAGAGGACGCCGTGCCAAACCCAGAAATCGATTTTGGGCTCTCTACGACAGACCGTTTAGGAGCTACGGCCGGTCAAACTTTGACGTTGAGCGCGCGCGGCCATTTTGAAAATTTTTAAACACCCATAGCTCCGAAGCCGGAGGTCGTCGAGAGACCGGGTTTCGACTGGGGGCGTCAACGAAGGGCCCCCTGTCCTGCACCACACTTTTCCGGAAAATCTGGGAAAAAAATTTCATAATATCAAAATTTTCTCTTCATATTTGGTACATTAGGGTGATAGAGGGCGTCGAGCCGATCAGGGAGAAACTTTTCTGGGTTCGCTGGGACACCTGGAACCCGAAATATACGTGTTCAAAGTTTGGCAAAGCCGCCATCTTGGAAATCTTTAGGACCGTATATTTCGGGAACCCGTGGTCGTAGCGACCTCTGGTTTTCTCTGGGGGGCTCGGCTTCCTCTACAAAATCCGTCTGGTGTGGTGGGGGGCAGACCCCACGAATTTGGGAGGTCACTTTTGGGGTCACCCCCTTCTGACCCCAAACCCGTTTCGGGGGGTAGATCTTGCCGGGACCTTTTCGGGGAACCCTCGCTCGGACCTGTCGGACTGGTAGTTCGTGGGATATCGGGGTTTGAAATCTCGTGCGGATCCCGCACGAAAATTTTGGGGCCCTGCTATCTCCGAACCCCTGGGCCTAGGACCCCCGAGTTTGGGCTCGTTGTGGAGGGCTCGGGGAGCTCTATCCGTTCGACTCATAGGGGAGACTCTACATAGAGTTAAAAATAGAATCAACAGTAGAGTCGAAAACTTCAGTGCCAGAGAGCCTAAATTAAGTTTGCACGCCTTTTGAGTGACCCTACCCATTGCCAGGGTGACTGTACATTAGGCTAAGGTTATTACTATTTTTATTTTAGCTTTTAATCTAACTTTGTAAATACTTCTCTTTCACTTTTGATAACTCCCTATTGGGAGTAACCACTGCGACGGTGTATATATACACAAGTAAGACACGCACTTGACTCTACTCTGAGTTCAATTACATTAACTACAAGTCGTTGACTCTTGCCAGACTAAGAGACTATTGTCTCCAGACGCGAGCTTTTGGCCGCAACTCTTAAGTGACTGTGTAGCTGGGCTACCTCGACCTAGATATAACTTACCTTAGCTTATAGTCCTGTTCTAACCGAACATCAGCGACGGTCAGCGGCTCAGTTGACTCCAAAACATAATCACATAATCACTGCACACACACGCATACACACACACAATTCCCGTCTACACTTCACGAGTACACATACACATCTGACACATACAAACACCCACACCGAAACTTACTTACACAACAATATACTAAACACGCGCACACACACTCTTGACAGCCACGCGCAGGGGTTTTGTTTAGCGTAGGACGTTTCTGACCAACTTTTTGGCAGGAACTTAGGTTAAGTTTTATTTTTACATTTTTCTTTTGTTTTTTTATATACATACCTGTGTCGTTCATTATTTATTTGTGTGTATTCTGTGAGCATAGTTGCTCTATTAGTCCACTCGACCGTTTTGCGTGGACATTATACCTACTAACATGGCTATGGAAAGAACTCCGATAACCAAGCAGGCGAGCTCCTCCCACCCGCCGATCTCATCATCTTCTCCAAAATCCCGACAAAGGTCGGTGAGAGCTAGCATTGGCGAAATAGAGTCGTCAATGGAGAGAACAACCGAAACTTCTCCCAATACTCAGGCCAAAACTAATCTTACAGGGCCTAAAACTAAGACCGGTGCCGCCCCTATAGCAGGTCGCAGAACATCCGCGACATCAGCAACCACAGCACCAACGGTCGTAAAAATACCGGGACCGACCGCTTTTTACATCAGCGCTGCTACAAATCTCCGCGGCATTAAAACACCAGAAGACCGATACACGGCGGCTGTATCCTGTCTGGACCTTATCAAACAAGGATGTGTAGACTCTAAAAATATTAAGAGGGTAATTAAGGTCACCATAGAGGCCCAAGTAGACAACCTCCGGAAACTCCTAAAGGAGATGGAAGGTGAGAGATGCAAAAGTCAGGCAAAGGCATCCAGACAGGATAGAGTCTCCGATGTGAGAAGTACGGCAGCCACGGCTACGGTCACGGGACCAGCCAAGGCTGATGAGGAAATGATGAGACGGATCGATGAAAACACGAGGCTCCTCCAAGAGAATGGCAAAGTCCTCGCCGATATTCAAGGCAGCCTAAGGAAGTGCGAAGAGGACAGGAGGTCACCAACGTACGCGACTGTGGCGGCGAACGTCAAGGGGGAAAGGACCCCCGAGGCGACCGGCGCTACACTCGCTGGTGGTCGCCTCCAAAGACGAGCAAAAAACAGGGGAGAAGCTAATAGACGACCTGCGGCGGACCGCGCGTGAAGAGGACGACTGGATCACAGTGGAGCGCATCAGAAAAGCCAAAGACCGCAAGGTAATATTAGGCTTTAAGACTGCGGAACTGAGGGAAAAGGCCAAGGGGGCGCTGGAGAGGAGGCAGGATGCACTTAGTGTGGAAACCGTCCACAACAAGGATCCCCTGCTCATCCTATACAGTGTCCTCAAATCTTACAAAGACGAGGAGCTTTTAAGGGCCCTCAGAGCCAAAAACAAGCACGTCTTTCGTGACCTCGATCCATCACAGGATAGGATGAACATTAAATTCCGCAGGAACGCGCGAAATCCACTCACTGTCCATGTCGTTCTGCAAGTGTCTCCCACAATCTGGCGCAAAGCACTGGAACAGGGAACGCTGCATATCGACATTCAACCAATCAGAGTGGCGGATCAATCGCCACTCGTGCAGTGTTCCCAGTGTCTAGGGTATGGGCATAGTCGTCGCTTTTGTAAAGAAAGAGAGCCCAGATGTAGCCACTGCGGCGAACAGCACCTAAGGGTAGACTGCCCTAGTTATAGGGCAGGAACTGGACCAAATTGCTGCAACTGCTGGCGAGCGAAAGGAAACGACACAGCGCACGATGCATTCGACCGTAACTGTCCGGTCCGGCAAAAATGGGATGACATAGCGCGTTCCGCCACGCAGTATTGCTAAGGGCGCCCCCGGAAACGACTCTCACTATCTGGTGGTGCAGGCAAACCTCCAAAAGAAAGCGCTAGCGACTGACGGTTTCATTCTGGAAGCCATCAGGAGGAAGGCGTCAGTCGCTCTCATACAGGAGCCATACAGGGACCCCGTTAGGGGCGGGATGAAGAGATACCGGGGTGTACGTATCTTCCAGAACACTGGACCAGCTGCGGGCACTGTAAAAGCGGCTATCGCCGTTTTCGACAATGAGCTCGACGTGATACAATGCCCGCAACTCACCACCGACAATGTGGCGGTGGTGAGGATTCGTACCAGTGCCTGGGAGGTCACCCTGGTATCTCTCTATGCAGAGCCCGATAAACCCCTCGGCCCGCACCTGATTCAACTTAAACTAGTTGGATCCAGGCTGGGCCTTGGACGGCTCATAATTGGAGGTGATGCCAACGGGAAAAGTGCCTGGTGGGGAAGTAACGTTGAGGATGATAGGGGGAAAGATCTCTTAGGGACTCTCACTGAGATGAGACTACACATCCTCAACGACGGGAAGGTGCCCACCTTCGACACTGTCAGGGGGGGCAAGAGGTACTGCAGTTACATAGATATCACCGCATGCTCAGGCGACTTTATGAGCTTAGTCGACGGCTGGAAGACCGACGACGATCTGGCCGCCAGCTCCGACCACATCGGCATTGTTTTTCGGCTAAACCTGGTCAAATCCAAGGGCTCAAGCATTAGCAGAACAACCAGATTGTTCAACACCAAAAGGGCCAATTGGAGTCATTTTCGCGAGAAAATGACTAGCTCTTTGGTGGAGAACAACCTGGTGGTTGACAATCTAAAAAGCATTAAAAGCATAAACCAGTTGGAGGAACACCTTGCCAGGTATAACAACTGTATCAAAATATCATGTGAGGAAGCTATACCCAGGAAAATCAATAAAGAAACTTTAACAGTGCCGTGGTGGTTGGAGAGGCTCGCCCGGATGAAAAGGGAGGTTGTCACCTTTAGGCGTCGCATTAGAAACGCTGCTCCGGTTCGGAGACAGCGGGTGGTGATGCAGTACCTCGAGCGAAAAGACAGGTTTGAGTCGGAGGTTAAGTTAGCAAAGACTGCGAGTTGGAAGGAGTTCTGCACGAAGCAGGACAGAGAAGGGGTATGGGAAGGAATATACAGGGTCATTGGAAGGTCCACAGCAAGGGAGGAAGACCCACCTTTGCTGAACAACGGGGTGGAAATGGATAGCAGTGGATCCGCGAGACTCCTCGCCTCGGTCTTCTATCCGGAGGACCGGGTCGAGGAGGACAATGCGGATCATGGGAGAACTCGCGCGTTAGCCGGGGTAGCTAATGGCGGGAGTGAACATGACGTTTATGACCCGCCATTCACCATTGGCGAACTATCGGACGCGCTGGGCTCTTTCAACCCCAAAAAGGCACCAGGAGTCGACGGCTTCACTGCCGACATCTGCACCCACGCAGTGAACTGCGCACCGGTACTGTTTCTCGAGCTGTTGAACAAATGCCTTTACCTGGAATACTTCCCAATACCGTGGAAGGAGGCGACGGTAGTCGCCCTCAGGAAACCAGGTAAGGAAGAGTACAGCTCCCCTAAATCGTACAGGCCGATTGGGCTATTGCCTGTGCTCGGGAAGCTGTACGAGAAAATGTTGGCAGCCAGGCTCAAGTTCTACTTACAACCGCGGATCAGTACTCACCAGTACGGCTTTATGCCCCGGAGAAGCACCGAAGACGCCCTCTATAATCTGCTAGGGCACATACGTGGCAAACTCTTTGAAAAGAGGATTGTCACGTTAGTGTCGTTGGATATAGAGGGGGCCTTCGACAGCGCATGGTGGCCAGCTATAATAGTACGACTGGCAGAGGAAAAGTGCCCCGTTAACTTGAGGCGAACTGTCAGCAGCTACCTAAGCGAAAGAACAGTCCGGGTAAGGTACGCGGGTGCAGAGTGCAGACGAGGCACACAGAAGGGCTGCGTCCAGGGGTCAATTACGGGTCCCTTGCTGTGGAACCTGCTGCTAGACCCCCTTCTAAAAATGTTGGAAAAGGACGTGAATTATGTACACGCCTTCGCAGACGACGTAGTCCTCGTCTTCGATGGGGACTCCGCGATGGAAATTGAAAGACAGGCCAATGCCTCCCTCGAACGTGTTCGGGCGTGGGGTGTCAAGAACAAACTAAAATTTGCGCCACAGAAGACCAAAGCCATGGTCATAACCAGGAGGCTTAAATACGACAACCCACGCCTGACCATGGGCGGGGTGGACATTGGCCTGTCCGACGAAATTAAATTGTTAGGCTTAACAATAGATAAGCACATCAATTTTAACAGCCACATCAAAAACGTGTGTACGAAGGCAATAAATATTTATAAAAAACTGGCACGGACGGCCCGGATCACCTGGGGGCTTAACCCCGAGGTAATCCGGACCATCTACACAGCAGTAATAGAGCCAGTAATATTGTACGCGGCCAGCGTGTGGTGTGAGGCAACAAAAAAGGAATGCGTCAGGGCGAAGTTGAACGCGGTTCAGCGGGTGTTCGCCCAGAAATTGACTAAAGCCTACCGCACGGTCTCCCTGAACTCCGCATTGCTGCTGGCTGGGATACTCCCTCTGGACCTCCGAGTTCAGGAGGTGGCCTCACTGTATGAGACCAAGAGGGGAGTGCCCCAGCCATGGCTGGGAGACAGGGAGGTCGAACGATTGGCACCCATTTTGGCAGCCCCGCACCCCGCGGAGCGAATACGCCTGGAGTTCGACAGCGTGGTAGACGAGGATCAGTTTAACACAGTAGAAGCGCACGACATCCGAATATTCACTGACGGGAGCAAAATTGAGGGCCGAGTCGGAGCTGCTGTCTCTGTGTGGAGCAGACAGTCCGAGACGAAGGCCCGCAAGTTTGCTCTCTCAGCACATTGTACCGTCTACCAAGCGGAACTCCTGGCCTTGCGCAAAGCGGTGTGCGAGGTAGAGCGGCATGACGTTGCCGCGTTCGGCATTTTCAGTGACAGCAGGGCGGCGCTCCTCAGCGTAGTCAATCCCCACTCTCACCACCCTCTCTCAGTAGAGACCAGGGACGCTCTTGGCCGCTGTCGGCAGCAGGGCAAGAGCGTCTCTCTATTCTGGATCAAAGCCCACGTCGGCCTCGAGGGGAATGAGAGAGCGGATTGCCTCGCGAGGGAGGCCGCTTTAAGACTAAAGAAGGCACCGGATTATGACCAATGTCCTCTTTCATTCGTCAAGAGAGTCCTACGACAGGGCTCCCTCGACGAATGGAACGGCGGTATCGGGAGGGTGCAACGGCCTCAACCACCAAATTATTCTTCCCCTGCGCGGTGGAAGCATTCAGAACCATCAGGAGGATTACTATCACTGGCCCAACAACACAGTTCCTTACAGGGCACGGTGGGTTCGCCTCATACTTGACCCGCTTCAAGCTTGCGACGGACCCATCGTGTGCCTGCGAACCAGGTATCCCCGACACCGTGGCCCACCTCCTGATGGTTTGTCCCATCCATGCTAGGGACAGGCTGGAACTAGAAATTGCCAGTGGGACAAAGATTGACATGGACGGCATCAGAACACTGATCACTACACACACGGAGTCAATGATCGAGTTCGCTAATAAGATTGTCAGAATAGTTAATTTAAGGAACAGGACGTAAAGACTAACAAGGCTCATTATCTGGGCATAATGTTCAACCTAGTATAGTCAAAAAGATTGTATAGTTACCGTGTTAAATTAAGTAGTATAAGAACTAAGTATTAAATGTATAGTCTGTAAGCCAAGCCAATGTATTAGGCAATAATTAGAAATAAGTAGATAAGTTACGCTGTAAGCCTTGTTTTTTGCAAAATAAAGAAAGAAAAATAGAGAAACACGTCAAGTAGGTACACATAAACCCAGATGCCCCCATATCCCATCAGAGAATGAAAGGTAGTATGAAAGTGCGAGAAGAATAAATGATAGAACTGGAATGACAAAGTGAACTAGAATGGAAGAGGAAAGATTAGATCATGAAGTTTTTTTAATTCAAGTAGCCGTAATAAAAGTCTCTGCAAATTCCCCAATAGCAGAGGAGTAGGTTAACAAAAAAAAAAACCCAGATGTTATAAGTGTGCTCAACCCCATACCGGTGATTCTTGTTCTGTCGCTGAAACTGATATTCCTTGTTTTTTATGTTCTGGTGGTCTCCACTCGGCCACTGACAAAAAATTTCCAGAGCATATTAGACAAAAATTTATAAAGATTATGTCTGATTATGTCTGAGGATAATTTAAGTTACGCTGAAGCCTCTGCTAGACTCCCTCAGCGCCGTAGACCTCTCTATTCTGAGGCTGCTGCTAGGCCCCAAACTCCTATGTATTCCTCCGCCTCTCTCATTTCTTCTCCTGTCCCTTCTGCCTTGCCACCCTGTTCTATATCCTATAAAAGAACTAATACCCTCCCCGTACGCGCAAGGTTTGTTCCAGGGAAATCTTTTGATGTTCACGAACATAATGAAATTATACATTCCCCTCCTTCTACACAACCCAATGGGTGCTGTATTAAACCTCCTACAGAGACTATTCCTCTAGCCACTCCCAATGAAAATCTTGTCCAACTTTTACTTTGCTCCTTTATAAATATACTGTCAAAAATGTCAGATGCCCTACCGCACGACGTTGCTGTTCTTGTAGAACAATTACTGGTGATTATCTCAAAAAACAATTCTAACAATGGGTCTCAATCTCCTGCAATGGAATTGTAAGAGCATTCATCGCAGAAAGCCGCATCTCATTGATTTAATAAATCAACACCAACTTGCTATCCTGGCTATCCAGGAAACCTTACTAAAACCTTCATCCCGTTTTAGGATCCCTGGATTCTTTTGTCTGAGAGACAACCATGCCGACGGTTGGGCAGGTTGTGCTTTGCTGATAAAAAGAAACATCACATTCTCCCAAATTCAACTTCCTACTCATGAGGATGATTTTCACATAGTTGCCATTAGAGCAATGAATATTTCTATTATTTCTATATATGTTCCTCATCCTGACTTTAGTATCCTCTCTGAAGTTAATTCTTTTCTTTCGTCCATTCCTTCTCCTATGATTGTTTTTCTCTAACCCCATTCCTGTCTTGGTCTACTCTTCCTAATACTCTCGGTAGTGATCACTTCCCAATCTTAATCTCCCATATTCAGGCTTCAGCCCCTCCTCCCTGTCTTCATGAACCCCTCTTAAAATATAATTCCTCATCATTGGATACGGAACTGGCATCTCTTCCTCATCCTAACTCTTCTAATTTCCTCATCTTAAACGATCGCTTAATCTCAGCATTAAAATCAGCCGCTGACTCTTGCATTCCCCTCAAAAAACCGGCCAAACTGCTCATTCCCTCCCCACCCTGGTGGGATTTAGAGTGCACAGAGAGTGTTCAGAAATGCACAACTGCTGAGAATAAATTTGCACTAACCTTATCCATGACAGATTACGTCAATTTCAAGAAGACTGCAGCAGCTACATCTAGGCTTTTATCTAAAAAGAAATCACTTGGTTGGCGTAACTTCTGTGAATCCTTATCCTCTCGATTTCCCCTTTCTTTTATTTGGAAAAGAGTTAAGGCTCTTAGGAGAAGTGTAGTAGACACATCTGTTTCAAGTAATGATTAAAAATCGTTCCTAAATGACTTCTTGTCTTGTTTAGCTCCTCCATATACACCTGAACTTGATTGTATGCCCCTTGCACCCCCCCCCCCCCCCAATCTCAGCATAACACAAGATCTTATGAATGACCTGTTTACGTTTGCCGAATTAACTTGTACCCTTGATCATCTCCAGGATTCTTCTCCTGGATTTGATGGCATTCCATATTCTTTTATTTGTAAATTGTCAGACTCCTCCAAAACCTTCTTCCTCAATATCCTTAATGCTATCTTTCTCTCCGGTGAGATCCCCGATTCCTGGAAAAATCAAATTGTTGTTCCAATCTTAAAGCCTGGCAAGAACCCAAAAATTTCTTCCTCATATCGCCCCACTGCTCTATCCTCTGTCTTAGCGAAAATTATGCAAATTATTATTAAAAACCGTCTTGAATGGATTTTAGAAAATAGACAATTATTATCCTCCAGTCAATATGGCTTTAGAAAGGGTAAGGGCACTTTGAACAGCCTGAGTATCCTGTCCTCCGAAATTCGTTTGGCGTTTTCTCGTAATGAGCACACTATAGGAGTTTTCTTAGATATCTCTGCTGCCTATGACAATGTCCATCTTCCTCTACTCAGGCAGAAAATGCTCCAGCTGAGTATCCCTGTGAGGTTGGTTCATATCATTTGTAACATGCTCATGTGTCGTACAATATTCGTTCGCTACCAGGGCAACACTCTCCCTTCTCAGACTGTGTGGAAAGGCCTCCCACAAGGATCAGCAGTGCAATTCTCTAACTTCAACATCGACGCCACATCGATGCGACAGCGATGTCTGGGCGATGTGCTTGAATTTGGTATTCTCTAACTGTACACTAGCACCATAGGCTCTAAGATGTGCCGTACGATGTAGGAACTACTCGACAACGACATCCTACTGTGATTGGTGTCAACCTAAGCTCAACCTTAAAATATATTGTGATTGGTTGATTTTCGTAGTTGCAGTCGCCGATGTTTCGCCGATGTGAGGAAATCTTTGAACAAACAAAACATGTCAAACATGTTTAACCTCATCTTCATCCTCAATATAAATAAAATAAATAAAAAGCTTTCAACATTTACGCAGACAAAGGGTAAAATTTATTTAGTTAAAATTGCATTTGAATAAGTGATGATTGGGAGAAATCTCGAGAAGCGAGGAAAAATGTAGTATTCATTTTTTTTTACTATAAATTTACATTGAGTTAAACACTGAGACGAAAGTAAAGTTTAAAATAATGATTATACAGGACAAAAGGTACATTTTAGTGCATGAGACAGTGATGCAGATTGGCATTATGAACAAGAACAGTAGGTAGTTTTGTATTTTATAATCCAACACAGTGATAAAAGATCATTTAGATACTCTTATCGGTAATGGTGAATAAATATACTTAATTTGTACGATAGTATTGGTTTAAAGAGATAAATTATATTACAAACATACATAGTATTCACCCAAATTTCACTATGATTGTTGGTCCCATAAAATAAGATGCAAGCCTATAGCCATCAAGCAGACACTCTGTCTTGGGTCCTATGGTTACTGTTGAATGGAGAACAGCCTTCTCCCTTAGTCGCCTTCTACAGTTCCTGAGAAGAAATGAAGTGGCCCTATTCTTCTTTACCGGGACCAACATATTGTTTACATTCTGTTCCCGCTACCCCTAGAAACATATTCCCACGATAGAAAGTACCATAATGTGTTGTTCCAGACTATAAGCTATTCCTGTACCAAACCACAGATTACCTAATTGACCAAATAGCTAGATTATTTCTGCCATTAGAATGTTATTGAATGATAAACATCTTCACAAACTTTCACAATAATATATACATACATAATCTCGCCTGTATCCCCGGAGGATTAAGGGCAGGTGAATTAACACCTACATTTCACTGATCATTGTAATTAATAGGGGGTGATCCTATTACCGTATTCCAGGTACTATGACCGACTCGAATCATGCATCTGAGGCTGGGTTAGAGGTGTTTATATCTATCTGATGTTAAACAGCCCTATCTCTTAGTTGCCTTGTATGTATATAATATTAGTAGGAAATAAGTAGAATAGGATTTAAGAAAACAACACAAAACAAACAATAGTATGCACAATATACTGATTTATTACAATAAACGTTAATATAAATAAATTATTGATTACATTATAATTCTCAAAGAACCTACCGATATTGTTCACTTACTGAGAAACCTAATAAAAAGAATACCTTATACGTATTTAAAGGACAATACATTACTAATTATTATATCAAAATAAATTATGATTAGAAGATAACTTTGTGATCACTTTTCAGGAAATGCGAAGCATACCTCATGAGTTCTTTAATCAACCTGGTTGCTGGAACTACTTTGTTATAAGGAATGCCAGTATCATGCTTGGAACAGTATGCAGAGTGGTTTAGATGCCTTTATGGATTAGATTTTTGATGTTGACAATAAAAGATTTTTGCAGATTTTAATTTTTATTTAATCCCCTATAAGCCAACACCTGAATGATAACTTTGCAAACCTAATTACTCTAATTAGCATTACATAAATATATACAAACCATACATATTTAGATTTGCGACGCTCCCGGCTATACAGCGCGACAAGAAATTTTCACTTTTTTTGTAGTTTTCTCGTGAAAATTCATCACTTTGACCGCCTTGTTAACATTTTGAGCGACTTACCACAGCTAATTGCTTGTTACATAACATATTTGTATTGACCCTTGATAAACTAACTACACCACATTGTGCACGATGACGTCCCGCGTCGTCTGATACCATACGCGAGTTCATCAGGTGGGTGCTGTGCACCACAAGACCGTATTTCGCTTGCGGAACCGGAATTTTCACCTTGTTTTGACACTAAATCAACTCTAATTAGTCTTTTGACTACGGACGCATAGTGCGAATTGCATACCATCCGGTGCGCGAGGACATTACCTGTCTTCCGACGCCCCACACGGAATCATCATCATCTGCATCGTGCATCATTAGGCCGACTCCATAGATTTTTCATTAGATTTCATTTAAATTTTAATTCCTGTAAATTCACGTAGGTGCAGGGGGCTTCTGACACCTTGGGCAGTTCAGGGGATACGGCAACTTCATCGCCGCACCGTCTAAACACCAATCCTTCGAGGGGTTCTCGAGGGAGTGACGGTTCAACCCGGTACTTACTTACCAAAATTTACCTGCTCGTTTCTGGTCTTCCATCCATAGAAACCTGTACATCTGGTGCTAGGAACGTGTCCACTGGGACGCCCTCTGTCCGTAGGTACCATTCCCGATCCTCTAGGTGGTACAGTTCGCCTAATAAACACCATTTTCTTCAAAATTTCACATTAAATTTTACGTTTTTGGGCGTTTTTTCCAAATTTTTACAAGGAGGCCCATCCAACTCTTCGCACCACCGTGTGGCCACCGACGAGGCCTTTCTATAGGTACCTCACTCGACCGCCTGGTGTCCGTAGTTTTTCTGGAAAATCAGTTTTTAAGAAGCGCCAGCCCCGCCCGCTCACCCTGTTTTTTGGCCTTAGGCATATCGGCTCGGTCGGAGGGGTCGCGCGAGAAATAAATTGCTCAAAATGATTTCCATTTTCACGAATACATAAGTCTATCCTTTTTTGCACTGAACGAATGGCGGCTAATTATGTTCTGGGATGAATATTACGTAAAATGGTCATTAATGCATCCTTGAGCTCTTGAACACTGGCGTACGTCGTCTTATACACCTCGTTTTTCACGAAGCCCCATAAAAAAAAATCAAGTGGTGTTAGATCGGGGCTACGAGGTGGCCACTGTGTTGGACCATGTGTACCTATCCACTGTGTACCGAATAGGCGGCTCAAATTGGAACATGAAAGGTGACTGTTATGTGGCGGAGCACCATCTTGTTGAAAATGAACTTTTCGCAATTCCGACAGGGGCCATTCGTCCATCTCGTTTTCAAGATGGTGTAAAATGACTTCATTATACATAGCAGAATTCAGTTTCCCTTCATAAAATTCCACCATTATGACTCGATTGGACATTATACCACACCAACAGTTGAATGAGAAGCGAACCTGATTATGACTTGCCGTAACTCTTAGTGGATTTTCTTTGGACCAATAGTGGTGATTTTTTCTGTTGTACATACCGTTATTGGAAAAATTCGTTTCGTCTGACCACAGTATGTAATTTAAAAATTCATGATCTCTGCTTATTTTTCCTCTTAGCCATCTGCAAAAAGTAAGCCTTCGAACATCATCACCCGGATGTAACACTTGAACTATGCGCCCATATCGATAGCACTTGTAGCCGTATTTCTTCCATATCTTTATCACAAGGGAGTGGGATACACCTACTTCAAGGGCGACTTGCCTGGACGATACCTCTGGATATGCTTCGACATAAGTTAGAACCGCAATCTCCGTGTCCATGTCCACACGAGGCTGCCGCTTTCTTTTGAAAGAACCCTGCAATTCCAGGTTTTTCAAAAGATTTGTAATAACCTTTCTTGTTGGCACATGCCGCAACGGATACTTATTGCGGTACCACACTAATGCAGCTCCCGCATTTCGATTATTGACAAAATACGCTTCTAATAAGTCAATTTTTTCACGATTAGAAGACATTTTAGCGAAAATCCTTAATTAATAACTCATACGAAGTTTCTCAGCTGAAACTAAGAATAACACACAGATTTTCGTATCAAATTCGAAATTTGAGGGTAAAAATTCTTTTTATTTACTTTACAGTCAATTCTACCCACTTCCTGGCCATAACAAAAAGTTAGACCATCGTAGAAATTTGTTTCTGTTGCCGAAATGTATGGGAAACGTTTTTGGCGATTTCTGTCTTTCCTAGTACTACAAGCTAAAATGGTCTCATAGAGTTTTTTTATCCCCACATGAAATAGAATCGATTGGCATAAAAAAAAATTTTTGGACTTTTTGCATTTTTTTTGCCAACTGTAAGTTTTTACAAAATCTGTGAATGCAGTTTAAAATATGTCAAAAAGTTAGGGAAGGTCTTCTAAGAACGGTTTGCTGTAACTGCAACGGTTAAGGTACTTGCCCTTACTGCCCCGTTTCAAAAATACACCCTGTATAGGACCAAATAATTTTTACTTTTTTATATTTACATTTTTACAATTTTATACATTTTTATAGGTTTTTACATTTTTACATTTTAAACTTTGACATAATTAGAACCTTGACTTTATACCGACTGACTGACATTTATTTTGACATTTAAATAATTTTATTATTTTTTTAATTTTAAATTTCAACGCGCGCCTCCCCACAATGCCTTTATCACGTACACCACTTGTAAAGTACCAAACCCACCAAAGCGAGAGAGACTCAACTTTCGTTCTAGACAGCAGCCCCGAGGTAGGAGTAGGGAAGCGCCAGTCGGGGGCTGTTCGGAGGAGCATAGAGAAGATCCAGGCCAAGGCCGGGACGTCTTCGTAAATCTCGAAAAAGGGGGCAGACCATCAGCCCCCCTCACCAATGCTTTCCGAACAGCCCTCGAAAGCGCGCTTCGAGAAAGCGTTAGGGTGCTGTCGCGTAATAAGAGAGCAGGTAGGTATATCTCGAAATCTCAAGTGGATGGATTTAGATAGCGTTGTGTGAAATGTTGTGGAATATTTATTATTATTATTATTATCAAGTCAGAGATCAAGCACAAGATCGAAGATACCGTTACCGCTTTGGAGGGTTACATCAAGGCATTCGGGTCCGATACGGGGAAAGGTAAGAGCCAAGCGGGACATGTTGCTGGAGCGCCGAGGTTACCGGCCCCCGTCGCTCCAGCCTCTGCCCCGTGCACACACGGTAATAGTATGAATGAGGTGTTAATTAGAAAAATAGAGGAGAATGAAAGACTGATCAGAGAGAATGGAAGGATGATGTGTGAAATAAAAGAGAGAATAGAGAAACAGGATGAAAGGGAGAAAGAGAGGGAAAGAAAGGAAGCGACGACGTATGCGGGTGTAGCGTCGGGCCGCTCGAGAGCGCAGCTTCCCGAGCGGGCGGCGCTGCACTCCATAGTAGTCACATCGAAGGATGAAAAGGAGACTAGTGAGCAAGTGATGGAAAGACTGCGGAAAGTTGCGAACGAAGACGAAGGATGGGTTATGGTAGAGAAAGTAAGAAAGGCGAAGGATAGAAGGGTTATAGTAGGCTATAAGACAGAGGATGAAAGGAAAAGGGCACAGAAGCGACTGACAGACAGAGTGGCTAACCTTGCCGTTGAGGAGATAAAAAATAAGGACCCGCTCCTCATCATGTACGGCGTCCTCCGAAGTCACAAGGACGATGACCTGCTGAAGGCCATAAAGTCACGGAACCGTGATGTGTTCCGTGACTTGGCCCCAGAGCAGGCGAGGATGTCCGTACACTACCGCAAGACGGCGAGGAACCCTCACGTTTGCCACGTGGTGCTCAGGGTCTCCCCGGTGGTTTATAACCGTGCCTTGGACATAGGGAGACTGCACGTTGACCTCCAGCCCTTAAGGGTGGAGGATCAATCACCGATAGTGCAGTGTTCCCTATGCCTAGGGTACGGGCATACAAGGAAGTCCTGCACCGGCAACGATCCCAAGTGTAGTCACTGCGGGGGGCTCCTGAGAGCCGAGTGCCCCGACTACATTGCCGGTGTCGAGCCGACTTGTATTAACTACCAGAGGGGGAAGCTGAGCAGCGCGGGGCACAGTGTGTTCAGCGATCTGTGCCCGGTGAGACAGAGATGGGACAACATAGCGAGGTCCACGGTTCAGTACCGCTGCTAATGTTGTCCCGGGGAACGTGGCCCACTACAGAGTGCTGCAGGCGAACCTCCAAAGGAGGAAGCTGGCAACCGACGACTTCATACTCGAAGCCTCGAGGTGGAAAGCCACGGTCGCTCTCGGACAAGAGCCCTACGTAGGCAACTCGGCGAGGATGAAGTCATACCAGGGCGTAAGGGTCTTCCAGAACACTGGGCAAGGAGGAGGGACTGTGAAGGCGGCTATTGCCGTCTTCGATCCGACTTTGGATGTGGTACAGTACCCGCAACTCACCACCGACAACATCATAGTGGTGGAGATCCGGACCAGTGCCTGGAAGATCACGCTGGTATCCTTCTACTTCGAACCGGAGCCAGCACCACTGGGGCCCTACCTAGAGCGGCTCAAAGAGGTGAGGAGAAGTCTAGGTTCCCAGCTTGTTGTTTTTGCAGGAGACTCCAATGCACATAGCACCTGGTGGGGCCACTGGTCTGAGGATGACAGAGGGGAGTTGCTGAGAGGAGTACTCGAGGAAGCAGACCTCCATGTCTTGAATAGCGGAGACATTCCAACTTTCGACACTGTGAGAGGTGGACAAAGGTACTGCAGCTATGTGGATGTTACGGCCTGCACCAACAATGCGACTGCCTGGATCGACGCTTGGAAGGTCGACACAAGCCTCACGCCGAGCTCAGACCACAACGGCATAACGTTCAACCTCAACCTGGTAAAGGCGAAGGGTACGAATATCAGTAGTACAACTCGCGCCTATAACACCCGAAGGGCCAACTGGGATGCCTTCAAAGCCAATATGACTCTGCTGCTCTCGGATATAGCGATAGGCGAAACAAGGCATAACGATGAACTTGATGCCTTGGCCGAAGCTTATACGAGAGCAGTCGAGGATGCGTGCAAGGAGAGCATCCCAGTCAAAAAACCGGGGGGGTTGATCGGTGCGCCGTGGTGGTCGGAAAGACTCGCCAACCTAAGGAGGACTATGATCACCTACAAGCGTCGAATCAGGAACGCTGCGCCGATCCGAAGGGAGTGGGTAATAGCGCAGTACCTAGAGCGAAAGGAGATGTATGAGAGCGAAGTAAAAAAGGCACAGGTCGAAAGTTGGAAGGACTTCTGCGGAAAGCAAGACAGGGAGGGCCTCTGGGAGGGAATTTACCGTGTGATTGGTAGGGCCACAGTGAGGGAGGAGGATACCCTCCTAACCGTCAATGGTTCATACCTGGACGCCAAGGGTTCGGCTGAACTACTGGCCCGAATGTTTTATCCAGCCGACCAGGATAGCGAGGATAATGGAGTGCATCGAAGAGTACGAGAAAAGGCTAAGGAGTTAGATGAGGATAGGGGTCATCATGATGATGACCCACCTTTTACAGTTGCGGAACTCTTCGATGCCCTCCAGAAATTCAATCCCAAGAAAGCTCCGGGGGCGGATGGCTTCACCGCCGATATCTGCACCCACGCCATTAGGGCCGACCCCTTACTATTCCTGAAGCTGCTGAATCGGTGCCTTCACCACGGCTACTTTCCCAAGATATGGAAGGAAGCCGTGATGGTTGCACTGAGGAAGGCGGAAAAGGACTCGTACACCTTCCCCAAGTCGTACAGACCCATCGGTCTATTGCCCGTCTTGGGGAAGGTGTACGAGAGAATGCTGGTGGCTCTTCTCAATTTCTACTTACTGCCGACAATTAGCCACCGCCAGTACGGCTTTATGCCACAAAGGAGCACCGAAGACGCCCTCTATGACCTTATGGGTCACATAAGGGCTAAGCTCGATGAGAAGAGAATAGTCCTTATGGTGTCCCTGGACATAGAGGGCGCCCTCGATAGCGCATGGTGGCTGGCCATAAAGGTGAGACTGGCGGAGGAGAAATGTCCGGCGAACTTGAGACGAGTCATCAGTAGTTACCTTAGCGACAGGGTAGTAAGGGTTAGGTATGCGGGCGAGGAGTGCAGGCGCTCTACGGAGAAGGGATGCGTCCAGGGCTCTATTGGCGGACCCTTACTGTGGAAACTCTTGCTGGATCCCGTATTACATCAGCTGAAGGATAGGGCGGTTCACGCACAGGCATTCGCGGACGATGTGGTGCTGGTGTTCGATGGGGACAGCGCCCTGGAGATTGAGAGACAAGCCAATGCCTCTCTCGAGCATGTGCGGGAGTGGGGCATCGGAATGAAGCTGAAATTCGCACCGCACAAAACTTGTGCGATGGTTATCACGCGGAGGCTTAAGTACGATGCACCACGCCTCAGCATGGGCGGGATAGACATTGGCCTGTCCAAGGAAATCAAAATCCTGGGGCTCACTATCGACCACAAGCTCACATTTAACACACACGTCACAAATGTATGCAGAAAGGCGATCGGCATCTACCACAAATTGGCGCGGATGGCCCGGATCAGCTGGGGATTACATCCCGAGGTGATCCGGACCATCTACAACGCTGCTGTGGAACCGACGGTGCTATATGCAGCCAGCAGCTGGTGTCCTGCGGTGGAGAAGCTTGGCATTCAGAAGCAGCTGAATGTGGTGCAGCACGGCTTCGCTCAGAAGCTCTGCAAAGGCTACCGCACGGTCTCCCTACACTCGGGGTTGATCTTGGCTGGGATGCTTCCTCTGGACCTCAGAGTTCGCGAGGTGGCCTCGTTATACGAGGCCAAGAGAGGAGTGCCCCAGTCATGGTTGAAGGATAGGGAGATCGAGCG
Source organism: Eilema caniola (assembly GCA_949126895.1). Classification (NCBI taxonomy): domain Eukaryota; kingdom Metazoa; phylum Arthropoda; class Insecta; order Lepidoptera; family Erebidae; genus Eilema; species Eilema caniola. Next base: position 239,024 of record CASBPR010000003.1, read on the forward strand.
GATGTCTTCCGCCATTGAGAAGCCTCACCCCGCGGAGCATATGAATCTGAAGTTCGTAAGTCTGGTAGACGAGGAACATTACCAGCGCGTCAAAACGCAGACGCAGATACAAATCTTTACGGATGGGAGCAAGATTGAGGGTCGTGTCGGTGCAGCGCTATCCATTTGGAATAACGGCACCGAAACCAAGACCCTCAAACTTGCTCTCTCCCCGTACTGCACCATCTACCAAGCAGAGCTCCTGGCCATATGCAAAGCGGCCAGTGAGGCCCTCAAGCGAGGTGCGGCCACATTCGGCGTTTTCAGCGACAGCAGAGCCGCACTCATGACGGTTACGAACCGTCACGCCCTCCACCCACTGGCAGTTGAGGCCAGGTCGACCATCAGGCGGGGATTGACCCAGGGCAAGGAACTATCCTTGTTCTGGGTCAAGGCCCACGCAGGGTTGGAGGGCAACGAACGAGCCGACCAGCTCGCCAAAGAGGCGGCTCTGCGGTCAAAGATAGCGCCACACTACAGCCTGTGCCCAGTCTCATTCGTGAAGCGGGGCCTGCGTCAGACCTCGCTTCACAAATGGAACGAAAGGTACAGGCTGGGTCACACGGCTTCTGTTACCAAGCTTTTCTTCCCTTGCGCTCTGGATGCATATAGGATCGTCCGAAAGATGAAGATCGCCGGCACCACGACCCAGCTCCTTACAGGGCATGGTGGGTTCTCCGAATACTTGAACCGTTTCAAGTGTAAGGCGGACCCATCATGCGCCTGCGAGACGGTCGTCCATCTGGTCGTCCACTGCCCGATCCACGCCAGGGATCGACACGAGCTGGAACAGAAAATCGATATAGATGTAAGTTTGAGAAACTTGTCAGTACTCATGTCTAAGGAATACCAACAGCACTTTCTAGAGTATTGGAATAAAGTTATTAATAAATAAAATTAATAATAAAATAATAAAATATTTTATTTTCAATAAGCAAAATACAATTTGTCTATCTCTATCAAATATTAAAGCACTAAATAATATTTAACATGCACATTTTATTTTTTGAGACAGAGTGAACGTCAGTGCCTGTGCTAGTATTAACTGTGTTACAGGCACTGGCGCCTTCCTCGTACAGATTCCTACTACATTGAATATTAAGGCAAACATTTTTTTTTTTAACATGGGCAAATATAAATATCATGCGGAGTAGTATTCGTATCAAGTGTTGTGGCATATTTGTTCTATAGTAAATAATACATTATAATACTTTTCTGAATTTACTACACATATTTTGATCCTATTGTTTCAATAGATTCGCTGCAAAAGTAGTAGTAAGTTGGGTCAAATGATCGGTGCGCGAGCGCGTGTGTTTGTGCCTACGTGTGTGTATGTATGTTTGTGTATATATATGGTGTTCTGTGTGTATGTGTGTTTGTGTGTATATATGTGTGTGTGTGTGTGTGTGTGTGTGTGTCTGTGTCTGTTTATGGTTTTAAAAGGCTATTTAAAAAAGGATTTTTAGTAAAAAGTAATTCAGTTTCATAATACGATAACTTCTGGAGATAATTACTGATAACACTTTTACATTTGCTTTTTGGTAGAGGATATGTTGCAGGTTTTGTTTACCGTATTATAAAGATGGCAGCTTAGACTTGGATAATGTCGTTCCGCTAGGGCAGTGTTTGTAGCGATGGGTTGACATACGAGGTATTTACGTCGTTTATGCTCTAACAACGTCGGGTTGTACGTCAATGATGAGTGTTTGCGCAGAATTATGTTTTGCGCGCATAGTTGTCGGACAGAGAGTACAGGTATATCCTTATATAGCTGGGCAGTTGAATACCGATACGATTTTTGAAGCATAACCTTTAATACAGCTTTTTGGGCTCTTTCAAGACGAAGTAAACAAGTTTTATATGCACCACCCCAGACAGTTATGCAATAGTTCAAAATTGATTGAGCTAAAGCATAATAAACAGTTCTTAACAGTGTGTCAGGGACGATATTTCTAAGTTTCTTCATGGGAAATATTAGCTTTCGAATCCGAGACACTGTCACATCAATATGCTTGTGCCAGTTCAAGGTGTTGTCAATGTACACACCCAGATATTTAACACAGGAGCGTCTGTGTATCGAAGGGCATTCACAGGTGTCGAGGGTGGGTTGACATTCATGGACTTTTATATCTTGCATTGTGGGCTGCGTGAAAGAGTTCGCCGAGAAGGGTACATAGTGAGTTTTTGTTATATTGAGGGTGAGTAGATTTGAGGAGAGCCAGGCCATCACTATGTCAAGAGCATGTTCTGCTGCGCGGTGAGCATCATCCCATGTGTTTGCACTTACAATGAGCGCAGTATCATCTGCATACACAAGGATTTTACAATTTGGGATTGATAGTTGGCATAATCTGTTAACATATATAAGAAAGAGAGTGGGGCCCAGTACGCTACCCTGTGGGACGCCAAAAGTGAGGTTGACATCATCGCTTACGTAACTATCCACCTTAACTCGCTGGCTACGGTTTGTAAGATAGTCCCGAAACAGATTAAGCGTTATATCTCTTATTCCTAAGCTCTCCAAGCCCCGTAGAAGGATGGGAGTAGAGACCGTGTCGAAAGCCTTGGTCAAGTCAAGAAATATACCAATAGTTTTAGTCCTGATATCAAGATTTCTACTGATTTGATTGGTTAACTCGAGAACTGCATCCTCAGTTGATTTCCCTCTTCTGAAGCCATATTGATTTGGAGCAATTATTGCATTTTGTTCGAGATAGCTTAGTAATCGTTTGTTAATGATCTTTTCTAAAATTTTGGACAAAGTTGTGAGTACAGATATGGGCCTATAGTTCTCAACTCGGGCTCCATCCCCACCCTTAAAAACTGGGGTAACCAAGGCCCTCTTAAATGTATCAGGGAAAATGCCCTTTGCGATACATAAATTGCAGATATGCGTGATCGATGGAATAAGTACATGCCTAGCAGATTTAATGATGGAAGCTGGTATTCCATCATGACCTACTGCACAGTTATTTTTTAAATCCGCAATTATGCATTCCACTTCCAAAAAATCTGTTTCAAGCAGCACGAATGAATTTCCTAGAGGATTTGTCAGGCAGTTGAATTCAAAATTAGTATGTTCCACAAATTTCCCCTGCTTAACCTTTTGAGCAAGATTTGGTCCAACATTTACAAAGTACTTATTAATAGAATTAACAGAAGAATTTGGATCATTGCACATACTTAGTAATTCCCCCGATTTACTTGCAGTTGAGGTATTTTTGTAGGTAATATTCTTTATGATATCCCAAGTCGCTTTAGGATTACCATCGGCTTTGAATAACTCTTTTTGGTCAAAATCACGCTTAACCTGTTTAAGTAAATTGTTCCAGTAATTTCGATATCTCGTGTAAATAAGCTTAGCTACGTGATCATTTGGGTTTCGCATTGCCTTCCCATGGAGTTGGTCTCGATTTCGCATACACCTCAAGAGGCCAGGTGTTACCCATGGTTTAATTATTCTCTTATTATGGGGTATTTTTTTCTCAGAGCTATGTTTATCTACTGCATCTGATATGATAGAGACAAGCTGTTCCGCACTTTGGTTGGGATCTGTACTAGTTAAGACACTTAAGAAGTCAGTGTTTTCTAGGCAGCTAATGATACATGGAACGTTTAACTGTCGAAATGTGTTCCTAGGCTTTGTAATATGCGCAAGGCTTCGTTCAATACTACACAAGAGAGGGCGGTGGTCAGTAAGAGTTGACTCTAGAACCAACGTTGTGGATGGTTTATCTGTTTTCAGGAAAACGTGGTCGAGGCATCTATGAAAACGAGTTGGGAAAGTATGGGTCAGTAGGAGTCCATTATAAGCCATCATATCTAGGTAGTCTTCCGACTTTGGTTCATTGTTATTCGGTTGAACATTTATGTTAATGTCTCCAATCACTACTACAGAAGATATAGTCCACAGAGTTTCCAGGGTGTTGTTTAAAGAGTTGAGAAAATTATCTATATTTGTGATAGATGGCGAACGATATATTGCAACAATGGCTGTGTCCTGCCCCAGTCTTAAGACAAGGCAATTTGCATCCTGAACGATTGGTTCAGCTATCCTATAGTTTAATGAACTGTTGATGAACACTGCCACACCATCATTTTGATTGCTATCTGAGGACCTAGCCGAGACAAATCCATTCAAGACAGGTAGGTCCGTAACCTTAGTTAGCCAACACTCCGTTAGAACTATTACGTCACACTTGACATGCATGGAGTGTAACAAGGCACTAAGACCATTAAAATTTTTATTTAAGCTGCGGATGTTAGCATGAAAAATATTTAGGGCTGGCTTAATGGAACTAAGGTGCTTACGGCATTGCTCCGGCGGGCATACATAGGACTGGGAGAGATTGAATGATTCTACTGATTCTAAGTACTGCGTTGTATTATCGAATTTTTATTTTATGTTGTGATGACCAATTCTACGTTGTTGCCATGAAGTATTCTTGCAAGAAATACTTCATTGTGTATGTATAGGTTGAGTGTATTTGGAGGTTTTGCACTGGTATAATGAAGTTTAGTGTAAATGTTTATAGTGTATCTATGTAAGTGTTGTATCGTGTTATATTTTTTATAGCATACAAAGCTAGACTCGCCCATAAGCTTGCGAGTTTTAGCTATTATAATCGTATTTGCAGCAAAAGTAGTAGTAAATTTAAAATACACAAAGTAAACAGCAACATTTTGGCACACCAAAACAGACAGCAAATAGCAATAAGCAATGGTCAAATGAATACGACAAAATAGATCCATTATATAAGTAATTGAGATCTCTTTTGAAAATAGATAGCAATTAATTAATAAATTATAAAAAGCCAGTCTAATGAGATTACCATAATATAGTCACTTTTCTATTAAATGTTTTAGGGTTAATTCTGATTCGACTCGAATTTGGGGCTCACCTTCAGCCTTGCGTAGATATATTAAACCTCGTGATGTCCAGCAATAGGAGTAACCATTTGCACGCGCATACTGCCGAGCTGTATAGAAGAGCTTTTGGGCACTAGATGTTAGACCTTCGGAAACGTACACAGGCTTTATAGGGCCAGGTATATTTATGTGTCCAGTATTCCGCTTTTTGCCCTCTTGTTTATTTTTGTTCATGTTCTTGACTCCCTGTAATGTTTGGTCCCTTTTTATAATACTATTTAGCTCGACTACGATTGGTTTACTACCCTCTTTGTGTGTCGGAATCCTGTACACATCTCGTATATCGCTGTCTTGTATTTCAACGTTGACGGCTCTAGTCAGGGTTTTAACTATCATGCTGGCATCCTCCTTCGATTCATATTTTTTCTCCTTACCTAGGTGAATAGGAACATTACGGATCTCTAAGCTAGCAGACCTATTCTTTCGCTCAAGAGCTTCAATCTTCTCCTCTAACTTTTGTATAGTTCTCTTATCTTCTGCCTTCTCTTCTTCTAATTTCTGAAGCGTCTTCAATATATAACCATATTTGTCTGAGATAAATTGTAAGCCTTCCTTAAGTTCTTCATTGCTCTGCTTCAGTTCAAGAAAACTGCCATCGACCTTGCTTGATAAGGACGTAATCAAGGATTTCAATTCCTTAATGTCGTCATCGTCGCGTTTACGTTTCTGTCTTACATTTGCACTTTTTCCACCACTTTTTTCCGATGCTGTATCCGATTCACACGTCCCAGGCGCAGAAATAGATACTGTAGAGCCAGGTGCAGGAGCCAGCATTTTACACGGAGGAGAGCGCCGCAGAGGCATGTCGAGGCAGATCAAGAGTTTAGGTGGTTTCTCAGTTTTTAGGGCGTTTTCTATGATTTGGATATAATATATGCGAAAGTAATATAATATTTATATAGATTTACTGCGTGCTTGTATTTCTTTCCAAATGATGTTGATGCCCAGAGTGTTATTTACAATCTTTCTATCTGTATGAAAATTAAAGTTATCATGGACGTCCTGCGGATAAGCAGTCGGATATCGCAGATAAAAGGCAGCTTCTTGTCACTGAGCTTGACCGGATCCTGAACAACATTTCCCAATGGGGCTCTGAGAACCTGGTCGAGTTCAATGCCAAGAAGACACAGGCATGTGCGTTCACAGCAAAGGTATCTTCTTTCCTTCCCCTTCCCACTCTTCAGAGCACTCCACTGCCACTGCAGGACAACCTGACTATCCTCGGTATGGATGTTCGCTGCAAACTTAATAACAAAAACTACATCGAGAGTATCATCAAAACAGCCTCGCGTAAACTCGGAGTCTTGAACAGAGTGAGACGGTTTTTCACGCCGGAGCAGCGGTGTCTTCTATACAAGACCCAAATTCGGTCCTGCGTGGAATACTGCTCGCATCTCTGGGATGGCTCCGCAAAGTACTTATTAGATGCTCTCGACAGGTTGCAGCGACGTGCGGTCCGCATTATTGGGAATCCCGAGGTCACAAGCACCCTTGAGCCTTTGCAGATGCGTAGAGATGTTGCATCCTTGGCAGTATTTTACCGTCTCTACCATGGTGAATGTTCTGATGAGCTCTTCCAACTGGTCCCGCCCTCTCCTTTCCTACATAGGACAACACGAGCAGGGCTTAGATGTCACCCGTATACGGTGCAGAATATTCCCTCAAGAACCAAGCGGTTTGGTGACTCCTTTCTTTGTCGCACCATTAAGACCTGGAACTCCTTGCCAGCTCACGTGTTTCCTTCTTCCTACAGTCCCGGGTCCTTTAAGCGGGGCGTGAAAAAGCATCTGATGAGGCCGTCAAGCTGAGTGCCACCATTGTTAACATGGTACGTGTTTGTAATGGTGACCCTCTTTTCTGAGACTTTGCCTTCAGCTTACCATCAGGCGAGGTGAAGTCAAATTGACGTGTCCTGTATAAAAAAAAAAAAAAAGTAGTTCTGCAAAGAAATAGACTTTAAGAATCTCGCATAGATATTTACTTAAAATATCTAATAGGAGAATCAGCAATATAGTAATAAGAAAGTAATTGTAAAGTAGATAGATAATAGGTAATTGTAAAAATAGCGTAATTTTATAAACTTGTAGGAAATTCCCCCCCCCCCACCCCCTCCTCGCAATCCCAAAGTATGAAAGGTATAGCGTGAAAGTACGAGAAGGATAAATGCGAGAAATTGTATGGTACTAGGGGACGGAATGAAAGCGAGACTACCCTTTTTACTAGATGTTAATTGTTAATGTGTGCACCCCGAAAGGGTGAAAAAATTATATTTAGACTAGGGAACATTTGTGAGAGACATTTCGACGTGGGTCGAAGGCGCTAGACAAAAAAAAAAAAAACACCTGAATGATACTCACAGAACTGTCTGTTATGCTTCCACACCACAACTATGATGATATTTGATACAGAGTAGAGTAAATTCATTTATTCATTGCAAAACCTCCCATGTAACTGTTTTGCCATTCAAGAGAAGGTTGGGTAAGAATATACATCTGACAACTGAACTGACTAAAAACAATCTGAATGATAGACACTGAACTTCAAAAGCACGTCACTTCTGGCCACCCTTCCAGTTGACGTCGATGGGGAATTCTTTGACGCCTGAACCTGCAGGTTGTTTTTATATTTTTATTTAAATAATTGTAATGTACATATTGTGAAGTGTATTTCCTTATTGTGGCCGTTGAAATAGATCTCAAATTCATTTACTTTGTTTTGTACAACATCCCATGACAACAATAAAAACAATTCGGATATTGAATATTGTTCCTTCATTCCCATCGTTAGAATTGTTTCTTCTGCTTTGCTTCTGTCGTAAAATACTTCAAATTCATCGTAATATTGACGGTTTCTGCAGCAGAATAACCAAAATATTGTTGATACAGTTATTACATATCACCGGACAAGACGATTTTGAAGTTATATGTTTGTTGTTTGTTTTGCTTATTTTTGACGTTTTGTTTTAACGTGTGCTTAACGCATAGATACCAATCATTCAACCTTTGAAGTTACGCCAACTGTTAAATTAAATTAAGTTACTTGATAGTTATAATTCTTAGTTAAACTATAATCTTTTAAGAACTTAAAAATAGCAATATAATAATTTTAAAAGCAACCAAGTCATATTTAATCTGCTGTCAAAATTTATCGATAACATTCGTAGCATGTTACAGCGGCGCGGCGGTGGAGCACAAAATCTTTAAAATTTAACAAACATGTCAAAATACAGCGTATGAGGCGTATGATCTTCATTCTCAATATAAATAAAATAGAAACCGTAGTACATTACTCACTCTGTGATAAAACTTTCAGCATTTACGCAGATAAACGGTAAAAGTTATGTATAAGTGATGCTAATGAGTGGGAGAAATCTCAATAAGCGAGAGTAATGAATACACTTGTACTTTAAATTTACATTGAGTTAAATGACGAGACCAAAGTAAAATTTAAAATAATGATTATATAGAACAAAAGGTACCTACATTAGTGCATGTGATAGTGATGCAGATTGTTATAATGGTGTATGAATATACTAAATTTGAAAGAAAGTATTGGTTTAAAAAGATAAATTTTTGTAAGTATAATTATTGTTTCTTTTTCTTACGTACATAGTATTCACCCAAATTTCAATATGATTGTTGGTCCCATGAAATAAGGTGCAAGCCTATAGCCATCAAGCAGACACTTTGTCGTGGGACCTATGGTTACTGTTGAATGGAGAACAGCCTTCTCCCTTAGTCGCCTTCTACAGTTCCTGGGAAGAAATGGCGTGGCCCTATTCTTCTCCACCAGGACCAACATATTTTTTACATTCTCTGTTCCCGCTTCCCATACAAACATATTCCCAAGATGGAAAGTACCATTATGTGTTATTCCAGACTATAAGCTATTCCTGTACCAAACCACAGATTACCTAATTATTATATTTAGCTAGATTCGTTCTGCCATTAGAATGTTATGGAATAACAAAAATTTTCACAAACTTTCACATTTATAATAATATACATAATCTTGCCTGTATCCCAGGAGGATTAAGGGCAGGTGAATTAACACTTACATTTCACTGATACTCGGTACTATGGGTGACAGGAGTCACGCATCTGAGGCTGGTCGGAGCTGTAATCCCAGTCGCATCCGAAGCTTTTCAACTTATTTATTTATTCATTACATACATACAATGTCATTACGGGGCAGACCCAATGCGACAGAGTAGCAACATAATTATAATAATTACAATTTCATACATAGTCATGCTTCAAAAACTATTAAAACTTCAATAAAATCATTATTAACTATTCAAAAACTATGTAATAATTTTCACAACAAATTAATTTTTAAAGAAGATACAATTACCATTTCAAATATTATTCATGAACATGTCATATCAGAAATAATAATATAATTCAGTTCATCATCATTCATCATCATTTCAGCCGAAAGACGTCCACTGCTGGACAAAGGCCTCCCCCAAGGATTTCCACAGTGACCGGTCCTGCGCCTTCCGCATCCATGCCCTTCCCGCGACCTTCACCAGGTCGTCGGTCCACCGTGTGGGAGGCCTGCCTACACTGCGTCTTCCGGCGCGTGGTCGCCACTCGAGAACTCTCTTGCCCCAACGGCCATCTGTTCTACGAGCTATGTGGCCCGCCCACTGCCACTTAAGTTTGGCGATTCTGTGTGCTATGTCGGTTACTTTAGTTCTCCTGCGGATCTCCTCATTTCTGATTCGATCACGCAGGGAAACTCCGAGCATAGCACGATTCATCGCCCTTTGGGTGACCTTGAGCCTTCTTATGAGGCCCATAGTAAGGAACCAAGTCTCAGTTCCGTAGGTCATCGCTGGCAACACACACTGATCGTAGACTTTAGTCTTGAGACACTGCGGTATTTTGGACGAGAACATATTACGAAGCTTCCCGAACGCTGCCCAGCCGAGTTGGATTTGACGATTGACCTCTTTCTCAAAGTTGGACCTGCCTAACTGGACTGTCTGTCCCAGGTAAACATATTCGTCAACAACTTCGAGTGTAGAGTCTCCAACCTTTTAAGAAGAAGTGGGTGCGACATGGACATTTGACATAATTTTCGTCTTGTCCATGTTCATTTTGAGGCCCACTTGTTGGGAGGCTCTACTGAGGTCTTCGAGCATTGTGCCTAGATCTTCCAAGGTCTCAGCCATGACTACGATATCGTCAGCGAATCGAAGGTGAGTGATGTACTCGCCGTTGATATTGATGCCGAGTCTTCTCCAGTTTTCAAGCTCCTGGACTGGAGAAGACTCGGCATCAATTCAGTTAATGATGTCAAAATAATAATTCAAATAATAATGTCAAAGTAATAATTCTATTAATAAAGTCAAAATAATAATTCAATTCACAATGTCAAAATAATAATTCAATAAATAATGTCAAACTAGTCATTCAATTTCATTGTCAAAATTACATATTTAATGTCAAGTTCACAATAATTTAATGTCAAATGATGAAAATTCAATTTACCGCCGATAGCGGTGGAGACCTTGGGGGTACTACTTTGTGCCGATAGCGGTGAAGACCTTGGGGTGCTGGAGTAGGGAGGCCAAAACCTTCATAAAAGAAGTCGAAAAGAGGCTCATAGAGACAACTGGTGACTCCCACTCCGGAGCGTTCCTGATGCAAAGGCTGGCCATCGCAATCCAGCGTGACAACGCGGCGAGTGTGATGGGTACTTTTGCGCCGGGAGCGGTCAGGGGCGGGTTATTTGATTAATAATTAATTTATTGACATGACTAAATGGTATTTTGTATTGTGTATTTGTAGAAAAATTGGTATGGTTGTATAAAAACAGGAGTATTTTGTAAGATTAATAAGAATTTATTTTTGAGAAAAATACACAGGCACAGACATTTGCATCCTATGAGTGAGTGAGCTAACTAAAAAGCAGGGAGCGAGTGACATTACTTCAATCAAAAGAATGGATCATTCTTTTTGTTTCATTACATACACACAGATAATTAATTATTATTTCAACACTCCCCCTTAATGAAACAAACTAACATCTTAACCTTAAGTAGGCATACAATATCTTGTTACAAAGCAAGCTTATGTAGCTCCCCCTAAAATGAAGCACTTTCAGTTTAGGTATCTAATACTAAAAACTTACAAGATAACTTTCATCTTTAACTTTACTGACAATGCAAAAGAAAATAAAAAAAACAAAGTAGCATCTTTCTTAATTAAGTTTTAAACCAATATCCTCTCTTAACTTTTCAAATTTTACCTTATATAGAGGTTTGGTGAAAATATCAGCCTTTCACTACAAATATAATTTATTGTTACAAAACCCTTAGAAACTTGTTTTAGGCTGTTCATTACTGTTAGCTCCATATATAGCAGACTGATTATCTTCAAAAACAATAATAACAATGTCATTGACAATTTTCATCTCACTAATAGCATTTCTTAACCAATAAACCTTTGAAATACACTGACTTAAAGCTATATATTCTGCCTCCATTCAATGCAACACAATTTTGCTTTTTAGTGCTCCACAATACAGAATTATTAAACAATTTAATTATATAGCCAGAAGTGAATTTTCTACTCACAGTATCTCCAGCCCAATCAGAATCAACATAAACTTGAAAAACATCATCCAAATTAGACTTGGCAAAGTATAATTTTAAATTCAATGTACCTTTAATGTATCTCATGACATGTTTAAGATATCTCCACAGCTGTTCGCTAGCACAACCTTGAAATCTGCTTAAAATATTCATGGCTACACATAGATCTGGTCTTGAACCAAGCATAGCATACATAATACTACCTATAGCCTGTCTACATCTGTTTTCTATTTCACTGTTTTCTGACTTTTCTTTCATTAACATTTTAGCATCAAAATTAATATCTAAAGGAGTGCTTACACTCTTACAATCCAACATATTAAATTTCTTTAAGATCTGTTTTAAATAAGTAGTTTGATCAATAGAGATGCAATCATTTCTTTGATCTATTTTCAATCCTAAGTAATATGATGCTAAGCCTAAATCTTTTGTCTTAAAATGTGAACATAAGTCTTTCTTTAAACCTGAGATTAAATCTTCATTAGAGCCGGTAATCAAAATATCATCGACATACAACAAAACATATATCTTATCATTATTTTCTCTTAATACTTTGCTATAAAACACATGTCAGTTTTCAACCTTTCAAAACCTCTCTTCAACATAAAATCGTTAAGGGTATCATACCAATATTTTGGGGCCTTCTTTAGCCCATAAATGGCTTTCTGAAGTTTACCCACTTTCCCCTGCTGAGTGTGACCCTCAGGCAAGTATATAATAAATGTTTTCATCTACTTTAGAATGTAAGAAAGCGCTACAGATATCAGCTTGATAAAGTTTCCAATTAAAATGTACTGTAATAGAAATAAGGCACCTTACCATGATGAAACTGGTGACTGGTGCATAGACTTCCTTGTAACAAACTCCTTCTTGTTGAAAGCCTCTCACTACCAATCGAGCTTTGTAAACTTGAATCTTACCTTCACTGTCCAATTTCCTTTTAAAGACCCACTTAGTATCTATTACTTTACCTTCATATCTTGTTACCACCTTCCATGTATTGTTTTCTTCCAATGCCATTATTTCCTTATTCACCGCTTCAGTCCATAGCTTTGATTCCGGGGAATTCATAGCCTCTTGATAAGATTGAGGTTCTCCATACTCACTCATGTAGGCAAAATCAACATCATCATGATAGTATCGCCGAGGAGCTTTTATCTGTGACCTATCTCTCAAAACACGTCTGTCACTACTTTCTTTACCAGGGCTTCCTTCACCTTTGCCTGTATTTTCCGTTTCTAAGTTTTTTTCTATAGCTGGACTCAATCTCCCAGTATTTATCTCATCTCTGCTCTCTTCATTCAACCTACCCTGCCTCTCACACACAGGTATACTCTCAGAACCTTTTTCTGAATCACTAGGGCTATACCATTTGACCACTTCCTCATCATCACATTCACCCTCATATCCTCATCCAACTGATAAGTATATTTATTTCTATTATCACAACTTACATGCACCTGCATTATAGAAGATTTAGGTATAAAAACAACATCACGCACAGTTTCTACTCTATTATTCATAAAGCAAACCCTATAACCTTTTCTTTCATCATCATAGCCTACAAATATGCCAAACCTGTTTTTATCATCAAGCTTTGTCCTCTTTTCTTTAGGAATATGTACTGAAACTTTTTCACCAAAGGTATGAAGAAAATTAATATCAAATGTTTTACCCGTCCAAAGTTCATATGGTGTTTTCTTGCTAACTGAACTCGTACCTGTCCGATTCAGTGTGAAAACAGTGTAGTTCACTGCCTCAGCCCAGAACTGTTTAGACATATTAGCAATGAGTGTCCGTGCAGCTTCCATTACTGTCCTGACAGCCCTTTTAGCTCGTCCATTTTGTTGAGGTGTATAACTTACTGACTTTTGATGCTGAATGCCACATTTAATCAATAAACTATTGACATCTTTATTCACAAATTCTAACCCATTATCTGTTCTAATTACTTTTATTTTATTATCTGTTTGATTCTGTACTAAAACTATAAAATTCTCAAGACACTTAATCACTTCACTTTTGTTATGCAAAAAGTAAACAAATTTATAACCTGAAAAATCATCAGTCAGCAAGAGAAAGTAGCGTGAACCTCCCATAGAGGGCACCTCCATAGGACCACAAAGATCCCCATGAATTAATTCACCAGCCTTTGTAGCTCTAGAGTTACTAGACTTGTAGCAATTTTCACAAAAGGTTTTGTTGGTTGAAAACTTAATATTATTTGAGACTAAATATCTTTACAATGAGGAAAATTCTGATGTGCAAACCTCTGATGCCAATCATATAAATCAACAATATTAGCAGAATGTAAACTTTGAGAAGCTGAATTGTTTATAAACATCATTGAATAAAGCTTACCATCCTTTTTAGCAATAGCTCTGATATCTTTGTTAGAGTCATAAATTAAGTGTGAATCTTTGTCAGATTTCATTAGTTATCCTTTTTCAAGACAGCTGCTAACTGAAAACAAATTAACTTTTAGTTTAGGCACATACAATACATTTTTTAAAGTTGTTCTAACCCAGCCTTTCCCGTTCCACGCCTGTAGCACCACACAACCAATGCCAAGCACATCTAAGATAGTTCCGTCACCGATCCTGACTTTGCGCTGCACACCACCACTCATGTTATCAAATTGTTCTTCTTGGTAACACATGTGCTCACTAGCACCGCTGTCCAATATCCAATTAGAAGCAGTTGATGCAGTCAAAGCTTTATCTATTGTTGTTGATACTAGTGTGCTATCACACTTATCTGGCATGTTCTTGTTTGCCTTCAGTAGTCTGTGAAAGCAGTTTTCCATCTTATGTCCCTTTTTTTTACAATAGTGACAGACAATCTCTTTCTTTTTGCTGCAGAACTTAGCAATGTGGTCTGTTTTATTACAGATGAAACACTTTCTATTATTGTTACTTGATTTAACAGCCAGAGCCTGAGAAGATGAAGCTGCAACTTCTTGATGTTTAATTCTAGTTTCCTCAATTAACAGTATAAGTATAAGTATCTTAGTTATTACCATGACATCTGACATTGTCTCACCCTGAGCCGCTAGTTTGGAGCGAATATCTTGTACTTTTGCAAGTAGATCACCCACACTATTTTCATAAGTTAAATTGTAGAACTGCTGATTAAGAATGTGTTTGTTAACATTTGACTCTTGCTCATATAAAAACAATAGTTTCGTCCAAATCTCATAGCTGGTCACGCACATGGTTAGATTTGATAGGACATTTTCCTCCATGCGAGTTGTTAAAAGCATTTGATTTTTGACATCTAGATTTTTTTCTTCGTCTTTAGGAGGTCGACCTAACAGCTCATAGGAGCCTTTTGCTCTAATCAATATAGTGATTTGAAATTTCCAAAGTGACCAATTCTCGTTACCTCTAAGTCTTATTCCTTGTCCGATGCCGACACATGCGCCTTTCTTCATTTTCACTTCTCTTCTTTCCTCCACCAACCAACCACCATATAACATACCATTAATAAATACGTGTGATGTAGGAACCACGCTCTGCTACCATGTAGAAAAATTGGTATGGTTGTATAAAAACAGGAGTATTTTGTAAGATTAATAAGAATTTATTTTTGAGAAAAATACACAGGTACAGAAATTTGCATCCTATGAGTGAGTGAGCTAACTAAAAAGGAGGGAGCGAGTGACATTACTTCAATCAAAAGAATGGATCATTCTTTTTGTTTCATTATATACACACAGATAATTAATTATTATTTCAACAATTTTACATTAAATATTTAAATAATGTATTCAATTAAATCATTTACAATTTTAAAATATATATGTGGGGAACGGAACGTAAAGTGAGTAAGATGAAATGGAACGGGAGAGGAAGGGGGGAGGAGGAGGATATGGCGGCGAAAGACGAGTGCGTGTGCGGAATCAGACCGAAAAGTAAAAAGAAATAAAAATCAAGGGTTTTTTCTAAAGCTGGGTTTAATTTTCTCAATCCCACATTTTTGGGGGCTCGTCCGGGATTGGAATATCAAGTATACGACGTGATTAGTGTGATTCCGCGAAAAAGACGGAGCACGCCGCCACGTGCTCGACATACGACGCAGTGGTGTAACTATTCTCAAGACGCAGGCGATTTTGAAGATTGAAGACGATAATGAGTACGACGGGCGACGGCAAAGGCGACAGCAAGGGCGGCGATACAACCACCATGGCAGCGTTATTTTTTGATGGAGTCACTAAATTCAGCGGCGACGATAAGACGGAGTCGTCAGCTAAGTGGGCTCAAGATTTAGAGGACAACGCTGAAATCTTCGGCTGGACTGCGCAGCAAAAACTTATTTTTGCGCGTCGGTCGTTGGTGGGTACCGCGAATCTGTGGTTGAAAAGCGAGAGAATTTTCAAGACGTACGACGAACTTAAGACGGCGCTCGTAAAAGAATTCCCCGATAGCGCAAATACCAAAGAGATGCATGAAACGATGACGAGTCGGAAAAAGCTGAAAAATGAGACTTTCTACGAATACATGCTTGTGATGCGAGAGCTAGGACGGAAGGCGAAGTTTCCCGATTATGTGTCCATTCAATACGTTATTGATGGGATAATCGACCATGAGCCCAACAAAGCCATTTTGTATGGCGCTACTACGTTCCCAGTGTTAAAAGAGAAACTAACACTTTACGAAAAAATTAAAAGCAAGACGAGAATTAATAATACCAATGGAAATGAGAACAAAAGAGAACGAAAATTACAGAAGCAAACGAACAGGTGTTATAACTGTGGTGAATTAGATCATGTTGCAAGTGCATGCATAAATGGCATCAAATGTTTTAAATGCAATAAGTTCGGCCATATTGCCAACCAGTGTTCGGAAGTTGTCGGCAGCAAGGCGACACCAAACCCGTCGGTAAAACAGTACGCGAGACAGGAGAAAGCTGCAAGCGGTTCGTCTTCAGGGGGCGCCACTGGTTCGACTTCATCGATAAAACAGCGTTCGGCTAACTTCGGTCATGACAGCAAAGTGTCAAACTCTGGAAATGAGGTTATGCAAGTCGAAATTCAGCAAAACAAAGACATACAAGACGTAAATAAAACTACAAAGCCGATGATTTCTGTGCAAATTGAACAATTTACTGTCAAAGCCTTAATAGATTCAGGAAGTGACTTTAATTTAATAACAAATAAGTGTTTCATTTCTGTCGGAACGCAAAAATATGAGGACAATTTGTGTTTAACTGGACTCGGACGTACAATGGTGAACTCGCTGGGCAAGACTTTTATGGACATTAAGATTGATGGAAAACATTATCAAAAAGTGTTGTTTCATATAGTTGGGGTAGATGTTATGCCATTCGACATGATAATAGGCCAAGAGTTGTTGCAAAGCTTAACAATGATAATGAACGGCGACAAAGTTAAGTTTTTATCCGAAAATTATGAGTGGTTGTCTAAATTATGCTGTTTTTCAGGTTTCCCTGTGAATGTTGACCATATACTAAATGAATGTATCAAGGAAAAGGTGTTGAAGTGTGTCGAAGGATATGAGCCATGTGTAACACAAAAAGACGCGCCTATTGAGTTAAAAATAGTTCTTAAAGATGATGTACCGGTGGCACAAAGACCGCGACGTTTGTCCTTAGCAGAACAGAGAATAGTTGAAGGTCAGGTAAAAGAGTGGATGGATGAAGGCATTGTTCGAGTAAGTTTTTCCGAATATTCTAGTCCTTTGGTGTTAGTGCGAAAGAAAGATGGGTCAGTCAGAGTATGTATAGATTATAGGCTTTTAAATAAAAAGATTGTAAAAGATGAATTCCCATTGCCAGTGATCGACGATATGATTGATAAATTGTGTGAGGCTAAGATATTTAGTGTTCTAGATTTAAAGAATGGGTTTTTTCATCTGAGGGTCTCGCCAGAATCTATCCGATATACATCGTTTGTGACTCACCACGGCCAGTTCGAATTCCTCAGAGCTCCCTTTGGTTTGTCTATCTGTCCAAAGTTTTTTATGCGTTTCGTGAGTATTATCTTCAGGGACCTGATCTCACAAGCCATAATGATGATATTTATCGATGATATAATAATTACAGCAGAAAATGAAGAACAGGCAGTCGAACGACTTGAGCAGGTGCTGAAAGTGGCTTCAGAATATGGTTTAAAAATCAATTGGAAGAAGGCCGACCTGATTAAGCGGGAAATTGAGTATTTGGGTCATGTTATTAGAAATGGTGAAGTAAAGCCGAGCCCAGAGAAGACGGAAGCTGTCCGTAAGTACCCACAGCCATCTAACGTCAAACAGTTACAAAGCTTCCTTGGCCTGACATCATACTTTAGAAAGTATATAGAGAATTATGCTTTGATTGCAAAGCCGCTCTCAGACTTATTAAGAAAAGAGAAGGTATTTACTTTTGAAGATGATCAAAGAAAAGCATTTTACATTTTAAAAGACAAATTAGCATCTGGTCCAGTATTAAAGATTTTCAATCCTAAATTGAAGACTGAATTACACACTGATGCCTCGAGTGTGGCCTATTCAGCTATACTGATGCAACACCATCCGGGAACAGGACTCCATCCAGTGCATTACATGAGCCGAAAGACCAATGATGCTCAATCCAGGTACTCCAGTTATGAACTGGAAGCAACTGCAATCATTGAAGGAATTAAGAAGTTTCGGATGTATCTATATGGAATACATTTCAAGATTGTGACAGACTGTAAAGCTTTTGAATTAACATTAAAAAAGAAAGACCTTTCGGCTAAGATAGCTCGATGGGTATTGTTTCTAAATGAATATGATTTTGAGATAGAGCATCGTTCTGGTACAAAGATGCGACATGTTGATGCTTTAAGCCGTCACCCCTATGTTGGAGTAACAACACTTCATGATCAAGTAAAGCAAGCTCAGGACCAGGACGAGGGACTCACAGCAATAAAAGAAGTTTTGAAAGAAAAAACATACAACGATTATTGGATAGAAAATGACATACTGTACAAAGGAGATAAAAAGTTACTGGTTATACCTAAGACCATGGAGAGAGAAGTATTAAAGAGGGTACACAGTAATGGACATTTTTCCAAGAAAAAGATGAAAGAAGTTATTGAGAGAGATTACTATATAACTGGATTGGACAAAAAAATCGAAGACTTCATAGTGACATGCATACCATGCTTGTTAGCTACAAAGAAAGAGGGGAAACAAGAAGGATTTTTGCATCCGATTGAGAAAGAAAGTATCCCATTAGATACTATTCATTTGGATCATGTTGGACCCTTAACCCAAACAAGTAAGCAGTACAATTATATACTCTCAGTGGTGGATGCCTTCACAAAGTTTGTTTGGCTATTTCCAACCAAGAGCACATCAAGCCGGGAGACCCTAAATAAATTAGAGATCCATCAGCAGACGTTTGGAAATCCAAGACGCATTATCACAGATAGAGGCACTGCATTCACTAGCCATGAGTTCGAAGAATACTGTAAAGAGGAAAACATTCTACATGTTACTATCACAACTGGTGTTCCGAGAGGTAATGGACAGGTGGAGAGAATACACAAGATATTAATCCCATTACTAACGAAGCTATGTATAGAAAACTCCAGCCTATGGTACAAACATGTAAGTCGCGTGCAAAGAGCCATTAACAGTACGTTTCAAAGAAGCATAAATTCTACACCTTTTGACTTACTAATCGGTACTAAAATGAGAGTAAAGGAGGATGTTAAATTACAGGAGTTGTTACAGGAAGAGTATATTCAATTATTTAGTGAAAAAAGAGAGGATCAAAGAAGGGAAGCTAAGAAACAAATTATCAAGGTTCAGGAAGAAAATTCAAGAGGGTTTAATAGAAAAAGAAAAGGACATCAAAGATATATCGTAGGGGATCTAGTGGCTATCAAACGAACTCAATTTGGTTCGGGACTAAAGCTTAAACCAAAGTATTTGGGGCCTTATAGGGTATTAAAAGTCAAGAGAAATGATCGTTATGATGTGGAGAAGGTTAATAGTGCTACAGAGGGGCCTAATAAAACATCTAGTTCAGCAGACTATATGAAGGGTTGGCCTGCCGGAGGTGAAGAATGAAAGAAGATGGATTTCTCTATTTTTAGATTGAAGTAGGTATATTTTATTTTCCACTTTGTGTGCCGTTCAGTATCATGAGGTTTTGGGGTTGATTTAGCAGAAGAGAAAAAATGTAAAACAAAAAAAAAATATGGTTTCATAGTTTTCTGTAAGAAGGTTTTGTTTTAATATTAGTTTTAGATTTTAAGATGGTTTTGTTAAGTATGAATGATGGTATGCAGAATGTATGGTGACGAAGTGTAATGATTGAAGAAACATAATGGACATGGAGGGATGCCTGAGGACAGTCATTTGAGCAGGAGGGCCGAATGTGGGGAACGGAACGTAAAGTGAGTAAGATGAAATGGAACGGGAGAGGAAGGGGGGAGGAGGAGGATATGGCGGCGAAAGACGAGTGCGTGTGCGGAATCAGACCGAAAAGTAAAAAGAAATAAAAATCAAGGGTTTTTTCTAAAGCTGGGTTTAATTTTCTCAATCCCACATATATATATGTTTATTGTTTTTTATTTATTTATTTCTGAAAACATCTATCTTTACAGGTTGTTACCAATACGATAGTGTTAATCTGTCTAATTATTTTAATAACAAATTATTTTTAATGCTATCATTGTGAAGACTTGGAGTCTGGGGTCCGCTTTTTACCAGTCTAACTGCAGATTTCGCTAAACTTCAATATTTTCCATCAATCAACTGCCATCTGACCTCCACAACCCAAATGCGATATCGAGGCATTGCAGCGAGACCAATCGTCAAAATACAGCGTATGAGGCGTCTGACATATTTTTTTTGAACAACCAAATACGTTTAACCTCATTTTCATGCTCAATATAAATAAAATAGAAGCCGTAGTACATTACTCACTCTGTGATAAAACTTTCAGCATTTACGCAGATAAATGGTAAAAGTTATGTATAAGTGATGCTAATGAGTGGGAGAAATCTCAATAAGCGAGAGAAATGAATACACTTGTACTTTAAATTTACATTGAGTTAAACGACGAGACGAAAGTAAAATTTAAAATAATGATTATATAGAACAAAAGGTACCTACATTAGTGCATGTGATAGTGATGCAGATTGTTATAATGGTGTATGAATATACTAAATTTGAAAGAAAGTATTGGTTTAAAAAGATAAATTTTTGTAAGTATAATTATTGTTTCTTTTTCTTACGTACATAGTATTCACCCAAATTTCACTATGATTGTTGGTCCCATGAAATAAAGTGCAAGCCTATAGCCATCAAGCAGACGCTTTGTCGTGGGACCTATGGTTACTGTTGAATGGAGAACAGCCTTCTCCCTTAGTCGCCTTCTACAGTTCCTGGGAAGAAATGGCGTGGCCCTATTCTTCTCCACCAGGACCAACATATTTATTACATTCTCTGTTCCCGCTACCCATACAAACATATTCCCAAGATGGAAAGTACCATTATGTGTTATTCCAGACTATAAGCTATTCCTGTACCAAACCACAGATTACCTAATTATTATATTTAGCTAGATTCGTTCTGCCATTAGAATGTTATGGAATAACAAAAATTTTCACAAACTTTCACATTTATAATAATATACATAATCTTGCCTGTATCCCAGGAGGATTAAGGGCAGGTGAATTAACACCTACATTTCACTGATACTCGGTACTATGGGTGACAGGAGTCACGCATCTGAGGCTGGGTCGGAGCTGTAATCCCAGTCGCATCCGAAGCTTTTCAACTTATTTATTTATTTACTAGCTGTTGCCCGCAGCTTCGCCCGCGTGGATGTCGGTTATCGCTTAGTGTTGATCCGACGCTATTGAGCATTAAATTCGCCTCTCTACTCAACTTTGTCCTCGACTATGTACTTACCTCTGTTCTCGTCTTTCTACTCGCCTCTATATTCGACTCTCTACTTGACTTTCTACTCGCCTCTATACTTGAATTTATACTCGATTCTCTACTGACTTCTTTGTCTCTACTCTACTTTGTACTCTTCTCTATACTCGCCTTTCTATTGGCCTCTCTACTTGCCCATCCATTCGATTCTCTTTTCGCTTTTCTACTTGACTCTCCCCACTCGCTTATCTACTCGCACCTCTACTCAACTCTCTATTCAATCTCTACTCGCCACTACATTCATCTTTCCACTCGCCTTCCTATTCGCCTCTCTACTCAACCCTTTACTGCATTCTATTTGATTCTATACTCGCCTCTCCACTGGCTCTCTAGTCGCATATCTACTCGCCCCTGTAGTCGACTCTACTCGACTTTCGATCTTTACACGCCTAACCACTCGTCCCTATAACAATCTCCACTCGCCTCTCCACTCGCTTCTATATTTGGTTCGCTACTCGACTATGTCCGTTCCGAAGCTCTAATTCACCTTTGTACCAAATTTCATGAGGACATCTTAAAAGAAATTCTTACTATTGCATTCACCATCCATTCGATTCTCTTTTCGTTTCTCTACTTGACTCTCCCCACTCGCCTATCTACTCGCACCTCTACTCAACTCTCTATTCAATCTCTACTCGCCACTACATTCATCTTTCCACTCGCCTCCCTAACATCTACTCGCCCCTGTAATCGACTCTACTCGATTTTTGATCTTTACATGCCTATCCACTCGTCCCTATAACAATCTCTACTCGCCTCTCCACTCGCTTCTATATTTGGTTCGCTACTCGACTATGTCCGTTCCGAAGCTCTAATTCACCTTTGTACCAAAGTTCATGAGGACATCTTAAAAGAAATTCTTACTATTTATGCCATATTCACCCCTTTTTTTGTGTCATTGAAAAAATAGAAACTTTAATCCCGTACCCTATTCCCCGTCCCCCTCCCCCTTCTATCCCTTTTTTCGCGATAAGGAGTTAGCCTATTTCCATTTCCAAGCTCTAATCCATCTCTATACCAATTTCATCAAGATATCTTCAAAATTGTCAAACTTACATACCCTAGCCCTATTCCACCCCTTCAACTCCCTTTTTCGCAATAAAAGGTAGCCTATGACCATTTTTGAGCTCTAATCCATCTCTGTACCAAATTTTACCAGGATATTTTCAAAAATAACAAACTTTCATCCCAAGGCCCTAGTCGCCCCCCTTCTACCCCCTTTTTTGTCATAAAAGGTAGCCTATGTCCGTTTCCAAGCTCTAAACTATCTCTGTACCAAATTTCATCAGGAAATCTTCAAAAATGACAAACTTTCATCCCAAGGCCTTAGTCCCCCCCTTCTACTCCCCTTTTGGCAATAAAAGGTAGTCTATGTCCGTTCCCAAGCTCTAAACATTCTCTGTACCAAATTTCATCAGGAAATCTTCTAAAACGAAAAACTTTTAACCCAAGGCCCTGATCCCCCCCTTCTTCCCCCTTTTTCGCGATAAAAGGTAGCTTATGTCCGTTCCCAAGCTCTAACCTATCTCTGTATCAAATTTCATCAAGAAATCTTCAAAAATGACAAACTTTCATACCAAGGCCTTAGTCCGCCCCCCTTCTACCCCCTTTTCGCGATAAAAGGTAGTCTATATCCGTTTCCAAGCTCTAAACTACCTCTGTACCAAATTTCATCAATATCGGTTCAGTGGTTTAGGCGTGAAAGCGTAACATACAGACAGACAGACACAGAGTTACTTTCGCATTTATAATATTAGTATGGAAGTGTACAAATTAATTAAAGTTCTGTTGACTGGGCCACTAATTACCCAACCAAGACTGGTTTGGAATAACGTAGGCATTGCATCGCCTAACATTATTTTTTGTGATCCTAACACTGACCAAAAAACGTCTGCTCCAATGATCATATCTATCGCAGCGGGTGTATGATAGTATGGATCTGCCAATCGTATGTTCGAGGGAACATCTACTGCTACCTGTGTATGAGGCACGTTCTCAGTGATCGATGGCAGAACCAAACACGAAAGATCATCCGAATATGAATCATTCAATGACTTAAATTTTAAACGACACATTTTAGTTACGTTAGAATAAGAATTGTTAATGCCCTTAATGGACTTATTAGTTCGTAAATAAGGTAACTTTAACTTATTGTGAAGTTTTTCTGTGCATGATGTACTGCCTGAGTCAAGGAGCGCGCGTGCAATGTGAGGTTTATTATGAATGTCATAACACTTAACTAACGCCGTGGATAACAATACGTCACTCGCAGTGCTTGCATTCGACTGACCGGTGAAGCTTGTAGCCGAGACTGCCGAGAGTGAGACATGATCGGTATAATCAGAGGATGACTGAACTTTGTTGTCTTTGTCGTTCGATGATTCATTCGCCTTTAATTGAGACTGATAATCGTCATCGTGAATCAATGTATGGTGTTTGCGTTTGCATATTTGACACGTAGGTTTCGTACATTGACGTGGATAGTGACCCGGCCCCCGATTCTGCTAAGTTATGTTAAAGACGATGACGGTAACGAGTCCATAGCGATAGCACTGTCATAGACATAAGCGCGGTGATCTGTTAAGTGGAATAATATTATATGAGACATGTCGTAGTGGCAGCACAGTGGGCGCATCGTTGCATTGATTCAAAGTGGTGTTAACTTTACAGCCAAAATTGCCATATCAGCGAAAGTAAACATGACAATTTGAAATAAATTTAAAATGCGCTTGGCTTTCTATTTTCTTCCTTAAAGTACCTACCTCATAAAAATATATTTATTGATACATTACGACTTTAGATCCTCCTACTCCTGAAGCGTTGCAAAGATCTACTTTCTGCAGATGGTTCCAAAGGAAAATGTAGTTACCCAAATACTACTACAATAAATAGGCATACGCATACTCGTGGTTGAGGTACGGTATCATGCTATGGGGAAATAGTGTTGATGCAAACGACTTGTTTATAATACAAAAAAAATGTATAAGAATAATAGCACAAATAACCAATACCGAAAGTTGTAGGCCTCACTTCATCAAGCATAAAATATTGATGCGCTTTTGTTTACAAAAATATAAATAGCTTTGTTAAGAAGGAAACCATTCACAACATAAACACCCGACATAAAAAACGATTACACCTACCGCCCTCACGCATAAAAATGCTAAATGAAAGCCCGTACTACATGGCAGTGAGATTGTATAATAAACTTCCTAATATTATCAAACAACAAGAAAACATGACGCTCTTTAATAAGAAACTAAGAACATATTTAACTGAAAAATCTTATTGCTCCACAAAAGATTATTTAGAGGATAAGTAAATTATATCAAAATTGACCTTTCATTATTAGGTAGGTAGTGTGCTTTACTGTGGTCGTCCAGTACAAATTGACATTATATAATCAGAACTGACATGATAATAAAACCACTGTAATTATTTAAAAGACGTATTTTTCTATTTTTCTTTTTTTGACAGACATTAATTTAATAAGTGTAACAATAATTTGTACTCTTGATTTGTGAGGACTTATTATTTAATTGATTATATTATTGTATTTGACATTCGACATCCATTAAATTAAATATATATATTTTTTATTTTTTTTAATAAATTCCTAAGGACTCAGCAATTAATTATTGTATATTGACATTCTTTTTTTTCTATTTTTCTTTTTAATTTGTAATATTTTTAATTTGTAATATTGCAATGCCTGAATATGGCGCTAAGTCTTAAGCACTACTATATACTTGTAACACCAATGTACACTTAGTGAGCAATAAATGATTTGATTTGATTTGATTTGATTTGATACTACTATTTGGAAACCTAGAAATAATTTTTGAAAATTTCACTACTAATAGGTTAAAATAGGAGATAAAAGCACAGCCTGTCGACGAAGCCGTCTAGTCAGAGCAATCGTGCGAGGTGAGCGAAATGGCCAGAGAAGGAGTACTGTTCCAAGTAGCCATATATTTTACTTGGTACTAAGGATTCAGGGCTGTTCCCATTTGTTATCAGGTTTTTATTTTATTATATATTTTATTGATTCGTTTTATTAGTTAAAAGTTTTCGTAATTTCGATTACGAAAATTATTTAATTAAGCGATCAAAGATGGTGGACTCGAAATTTTCGACAAAATTGATTCTTTGATTGTTTGACAAGAACTGGAGATATGACCAAAGGTCGCAATTGCCAACATCCACACGAGCGGAGCCGCGGGCGTCAGCTAATTGTTTATATTATCGAGAGTTGATGTGCCTTGAGACAACAAAGAGACTAAATAGGGGTTTAATAAATATTACAGATAAAAATAAAAAATAAAAACTAGTGTCAACACTGACAAAACTGCGAAAGACGACATTTCCGCAAACATCAAAGGCGACGACATACTGGTACCTACTGGTCTACTCGTTTATACTGTGATAAAAGTTTGTATGAAAATCCGTAAAATTTAAAGTATCGCACACTTACTTACGTCTAGTTGGAAATAAATGAATAGGTATGTTTCAGCGTTTTTCAAGATTACGCACGGGGAATGTATGATAGGCGACGAATAGGCCTCAAATATCTACCTAGAAATGTCTAACAGTTCTCTCATTATACTGGGTGCTGGGTATTCTTGCAGAATCATCTTTTCTTAAAAAAATAATGAAACAAACGTCGGTGGTCTCTCTGTAACCAAGCTAAGTTGATTTTGTTGGGAATGAAGACGTCAAATGTAACAAAGTTTATACTTTAGCTCACAAACCTTTACATTTGACCTATTAAAACACAAAGTGAGTTAAATAAACAGCCATTTATTTAAATTGTTCATTCGTTAACATTATTTCAATATACTTATTAGTATTTTTTTATATTTCTACTTCACCACTTAGCAAAATAATCTAATAAGAGAATCAGAAAATAATTGCACTAAATGAACACTAAGTAGGTACCTGTGTTGTAGGTATATATGCCTATGATAAATTGATAATACCTACTTTAACTTTTACTATTTACTTAAATATAAATAGTACTTTAACTTTAGGTGCTATGCCTAATTCCTGCATAAAATTGAAATGCTTTAAGGTAAAAGCACCAATGGTAGACACTTTAAGAACAAATCAAACTTCACTCTATAAAATTACAAGCAGTATATTTTTATTTAAATACAATTATTATATACATGGTCGCAAATACAAATAAAATTACCCCTCTTAACAAATTTCTTAAGAAACAACTGGCGCCAATGTAATATTTACTTACAATAGTGTTGCAAATTTTTGAACATGTGTTATTTATGCCATTAGATGTCTTTTAGTTAAACAGTCATGTAAACAAAATAGTTACTTTTTTACAATAAAGGTATTTTTTCGAAAGGGTCCACTATTGGGTCAGTGTCTATCATTTGTTCTTTTACCTTAGGTACTTTACAAAGACTTTTAGTGAACACATCAGCAAGCATTTGAGATATTCTTAAATAAACAATTTTAATTAAATTCTTAGCAACTGCTTCTCAAAAAAATGAAGCCTTACATCGGTACAGTACAATGGCACATACAATTTTCTGAAAGTTTCTGTGCACTTTGGTTATCATTAAATAATGTAATTGGCACCTTGTTGTCTCTACAAACTAATTCAAACACTTCACACATAGCCATGTATTTGGCCCTGTGCTTGAAAAGGCTACCGTCTGTACTGTCTGTTTTTTACTTTCATGAGATATTACACATCCTGAATACAACATCAGATGTCCAATCAGCATCAACAAAACCAACAATATCAGAGCTATTATATTATATAACTATTAACAAACATAAAACCATAAGATTTTGAACAGCTTTAAAACTCTTTTTGCATGTTTACAATGAGTGTCATTATAAAATGCAAAACATTAAGCCGTCTATTAATTGTTGATGTGTAAACTTACAATACCAATTATTATTGTCTTTACTAAGTTTTAAATTAACTTCCATAGGAATTGCTAAATCTTTAGAACATTTTTATTTTATTTATTTATTAATTTAACTTTGAACCTGAATGAACCCATGAAACCTTAGTAACTATTTCTCTTGAAGGTGATCTACTTCATTATAACAGTTATAGTTTCAAAATTGCCAGATGATTTTACAATAAACATGGTTCCTAAACAATTTTATATAACCTTTCTTTTTCCAACAATCATCTATCTTTATGATTCAGCTACCTCTATGATCTAGCAGACTTCTTAAGATTATAAATAGCTTTATTTAACTTTAAAACTTAAGTTTTATCATTAAATTTAAAATGTTGAGATTTTTACATACAAAACACATTCATCGAGATGGCTGTTGAGGAATGTAATAGTCACATCCAAGTGAGTTATATTTAAGTCTAAGTTAACGCTAATAGCAAACAACAATTTATTGAAGGATACTTAGAACAGGACATAGTGTCTACCGAACAAGGGGAAACCAATAACCACAAGTCTTGCTCTATATCTCACTGAATTATCACTATTTAACTTTTTGTTATACTTCGATACATTTACACTGCACTATATAGGCATCACTAAGACCCATGCATGTTTGTTCACTAAGACCCATGCACTATTTTCTTGAAATGATTTTTACTCTTCTTCCATAGCGAGGCACCATTCTTCTAGGTCTGTAACTTTCATTACCTCTTCATAAGTAAGATTTTCTTCAAATTTTTTATACATATCACTTGTCTGTCTTCTTTCACATTAGGTACTCTCACATATAAGATTTTCTTGCTCAATACTTGACGAAGTGTCACAGAAGCCTCTGAATGTGAACTAGAACTAAAAAGGGACTTCCTGGTGCGTAAGTGGTATTCTTTACTAGATTCATTTATTACTTCTAGATCCATTTGGTGTGCCATATGTGTGTCCCTCTATGATGTTTAGGATTAAAGTGATCATCATCGCCGACCTACACAAAACAATCTGGACAAATTCATTGCTATATGTAATCACTGCAGCAAGGTGTGTAGGAAAGCACAGCGCCAACACATTCACGATTCAGTTCAAAATGGTGACCCAGCTAAAGTCTGGAAAGTTCTTAAATCACTTGGAGTTGGAAAGTCGCAACAAGAAACAATACCCAAAAGTTGTAATATAGATTTATTGAATCAACATTTCACAGCTTCGTCTAATTTTAATAGGACAACTAAAGGTAAGACTTTAGACTATCTTTCATCGCTTCCAACTCCTGATTATCTCCCGTTTACTTTCAATCAAATCGCTGCTTGTGATGTTAAAAAGAGCATACTGTCAATTAAATCAAATGCTGTTGGAACCGACTGTGTCAGTCGTAACATGATAGTTCCTATTATAGATGAAATTCTTCCTATCATATGCCATATCTTGAATTATTCCTTATCAAGTAGCACCTATCCTTCAACATGGAAAGACGCTCAAATCATACCTCTGCCTAAAAAACCTAATCCTTCATCCTTCTCCGAATATCGACCAATCTCTATACTACCATTCCTCTCTAAGGTCATGGAGCGCCAAGTCCACAATCAACTTAGCATCTTCCTTAATAGGCACAACCTTCTGAATCCTTACCAGTCCGGTTTTCGGCCTGGGCATAGTACTACTACAGCACAAATAAATATTACGGATGACATCAGAACAAGCATGGAAGGTGGAAATCTCACGGTGCTATCCTTACTGGATTTCAGCAACGCATTTAACACCGTTGACATTGACATTTTGCTGGCCATGCTCCGCTCGCTTAACATATCTCCAACGGTGATTGATTTGTTTCGTAGTTACCTGTCTGGTCGCCGTCAGTGTACGCGCATCGGTGATACATTTTCATCCTGGTGTAAAACATCTGTTGGTGTACCACAGGGTGGCGATTTATCTCCTTTACTCTTCACAATATTCATTAACCCCATTTCCTGTAAACTTCTTTCGTCCTACCACCTCTATGCTGATGACTTACAAATTTACACACATGCTCCACTAGGGCAGCTATCTAGAGCAGTTAATTTATTAAACAGAGATTTATCACACATTGCTGACTGGAGCACAGATCATGGTCTCACAGTTAATCCACTAAAAAGCCAGGTCATAATTGTAGGTGGTCCCAAACTGGTTGCGCAAATTGAATGGGATAAGCTCCCTCAGATTATATTTAATGGTAACATCATCCCTGTTAGTGACAAAGTGAAGAATCTGGGAATCTATATCGACAGCACGATGTCATGGGTCCCTCAGCTGCAAGAGGTAAACCGTAAGGTTTACGCTTCGGCGGGGTCTCTGAGGAGACTGCGTAATTTTCTACCTATTGCAACGAAAACGGCGTTGGCTCAATCACTCCTGCTGCCAATCCTCGACTACGCCGATGCAAGCTATTTAGACCTAACCGAGGAACAACTTAATAAACTTAAATTCTGCTCACATTCTATTTCTTCTTTACAATATATTATTTAATCCTTGCGCACCCACTTATCTAAAAGAACGGTTCTCGTATCTTAGTGATACACATTCTAGGGTTCTGAGGTCATCGGAGAACCTGCGCCTGAAGTTACCAATGCATTCCACCAACTACCTAGATAAATCTTTCTCAGTACAGGCTGCTCGCCTGTGGAACGCTCTACCTGTGTCTATAAGGCAAGCGGAATCTCTACCAATTTTTAAAAATATGGTTTTTAACTACTACCTGTCATTATAGCTATCTATTTTTCCTATGTTTTGTTTAAAATATATTAGATTAGCGTGAATTCCAGTGTATGTAAAATTATGTTTATATATTTATTTGATTTATTTATTATTATTATTATTTTATATAGTTTATGTAGTATTTTTATGTAGTATAAAAATATGTATATAACATATTTCTATATATATCTTTGTATATATGTAATAATATTGATAAAAGAAAAATCTGCATATTTGTACACCAATTAACTGCCCATGCATACTCCACTGCACAGACTCCCTTGTCTCAGGTTGTCTGTAAGAAATCGCACCTAGCGATAAGACCGCCACTTGTACTGCCTCATAATTTGTAACTGTTTTTTTTGTAAATAATTGTTTATGGTGTACAATAAAGAATATTGTATTGTATTGTATTGTATCATTCACCTGCGCAAGGGGTATCCATTGACACGTAAAACAAAGTATTTACAATGTATAAGTATAAAAGCGCATTTGTGTTATACCACACAGTTTTTTTTTAGGTGTAACTGAATACCAAACATCCAAACAATTTTACAAACTTTAACATTTATAATATTAGTACGAGGTCTAAAGAATTATTTTGACATTTATAGAGTATAGTGATGAGTGATGTGAATCACATTATTAAAAAACATCATGTGGTATAATAATGTAGGTCCAAGGGAAAGTTTATCTCAAAGTTGAGTTTTCTTCCAATAAACTTGTAGTACAAGTCCAATAAACAAGTAACTAAATAAGTCGATAACGAAAATATAAATGTCTACATATATATTATAGAATAGAATAGAATAAATGTGTAAATAATCCACTCACTGTCTTTATGCATTCCTTTTTTGCCGTTGAGTCATATCCATATCTTCATCATCATAGAATTTCCCTCACTTTTATGCTCTAATGAAATTATGTTACTGATATGTATCCTCTGTAATTTTTCACACAACGCTTTTTGGGAGCTTAAATGTTTTGAATTGAATTGCAATCTGTAGGTACTGATATAGCTTGAGACTGAGAGAAGAGACAGAATTTATTTATGCGACGCAAACTTAACTCCACCAAACAGAAACAAACATGGCCGACTGCAACTGCAACGTACGTCGTAAAGTAACAATGGCAGACTGCAGTCTGCTATACCCCGGGACATATATCTCAGACCTAAAATGTACTCTATAGGCTCAACTTTTGACCTCGTTTGTTTTGCAAATAAGGTCCAAGATGTGTGACTCGAGGCATAGCTAGCGTTCATTCGAAGCGACTCTATTGATAATCTATAATCGTAGACCAAAAAACGGTAATCTGCTAACTTAAAATCACTGGGGTAATATTATTGCAACGGTATAGTAGACATTATTAAAGCCACTTCACCGCTGTTTCGAAGTGGTCCGTGTACAGTATACTGCCAAAATTGCCATATCAATAAAATTAAAGATGCCAACTTCAAATAGATAAATTCAAAACGCACTCGTTTTTTCATTTTCTCTCTCAAAGTAGCTCATTATAAACCTATTTATTGATAAAAATGTACAAACGTGGCCATAACTGCTTAATTCACCTATACCTACCTAACATTGTAAAGTTGAAACTAATTGGTTGTATGTGCTTGGCACTAACGTATTGAATATCCAATCATACTAATATTATAAATGCGAAAGTAACTCTGTCTGTCTGTCTGTTTGTCTGTATGTTACACTTTCACGCCTAAACCACTGAACCGATCTTGATAAAATTTGATACAGAGGTGAATAAGAGCTTGAGAACGGACATAGGCTCCCTTTTATTGCGAAATAGGGGGTAGAAGGTGGCGAATAAAGCTATGGGATAAAAGTATATATGAAAGTTTGTCTTTTTAAAGACAAGGTGTCCAAATTTGTAGCAGAGATGAAGATATAGAAGGGGCTTAATGGGGCTTTATAGGGCTAGAGCTAGGGAATTTAAGTATGCTAATTTTAATTTTAAGAGATGGATAAGGGTCAGATTATGAAGCCAGTGGAGAGGCGAGTATAGAATCAAATAGAGTCCAGTAGAGAGGCGAGTGGATAGACGAGTAGCGATCGAATAGAGAGTTGAGTAGAGATTCGAGTAGAGAGGCGAGTAGAGAGGCGAGTAGAGAGGCGAGTTCGAGTAGAGAGGCGAGTGGATAGACGAGTAGCGATCGAATAGAGAGTTGAGTAGAGATTCGAGTAGAGAGGCGAGTAGAGAGGCGAGTAAAGAAGTGAGTGGAGAGTCAAGTAGAGAAGCGAAAAGAGGATCGAGGATGGGCGAGTAGAGAGAGAAACACCAATAGAGAGGCGACTATAGAGAAGAGGACGGAGTCGAGTAAAGAGGGGACTAGAGATGCCAGTAAAGAGTCGAGCAAAGATTCAAGTATAGTGGCGAGTAGAAAGTCGACTAGGAAGTCGAATTTAATACTCAATAGCCTCGGCTCAACATTAAGCCATACAGTCCGCCGACATCCAAGCGGGCGGAGCCGTGGGCAACATCTAGTATTTAATATTACTTTCGTAGGTATCAAGTTAGTCCAAGAAATGACGCCAATTTTTGGGTCGGTATTTTAGTAGGGTTTTAGTTTAGTAAATTTGTCAGATGCCTGTCCCGTAAAATCTAAACACAGATAGAATATAAAGTTCTACCTGGAGGGTTTTGTAAAATATACAATCAATCATCTCAAAAATTCCCAAAAGAGGTTTTTGAGTATGGGCGTACCAAAGGTAGGTCAAGTGGGGCCCTTGCCCCTGCCTACCTGCTCTTTGTCCCGAAGTTAAGAAATTTTAGGAAAATTAAATTAATGCCATGCCAAAATTAAATACTGATTTGGGTACCTAACGCATGAGCCTCTAGATGCGTCGATCTTGGTGTAAACTGGAATGAAACCAAGGATAAGTTCAATGAACTAAAATGTCACACCGAGACCGATCGATGATAAAAGGACCAAACCTCCGGCCCGCAACGAACCTGACGCTAGAGCGGAACCCATGGGGACGGGTTTACTTTATGGTAAGAAGCAAGCTGCGCCCTCGAGATCCACTGTTTTTGTGCACAGCTCGGAGAATATGTAGCACCACAGATGACTCAGCCTCGGATGCATACAGCGGTGATGACGACGACCTTCTCTAAGTCACTTCGGTAGAATTACAGCTGTCGGTGCGAAGGCTCTAGGCCAAGAACCCCTGAAGGACACTGGATTCTAGCTCTAGGGGAATACGCTTTCGAGCTCGAATGAGAGGGTTTCTCAGTGATGCCAGTCTCCTAAGCTGTGGAAGACAGGGAAACTGGTAAACCAGGGTGCCAGAGCCTACCTTCTGGAGTCGATGACCCAAGATGGAGTGCGCTTTTAGTAGGTTCAAGTCTGATATAACCACGCATCGTTGAAACCTTACCAGCTCACGTGTTTTCTTCTTCCTACAGTCCCGGGTCCTTTAAACGGAGCGTGAACAAACATTTGATGAGTCCGTCAAGCTAAGTGCCACCATTGTTAACATAGTACGCGTACTACGCCTACTTTACCTTCAGTTTACCTTCTAGCGAGGTGAAGTCAAATTGACGTGTCCGATATAAAAAAGAGCTGTCGGATCCAACGATAGAAAGCAATGGGTGCTCGTGATATGGGCATCTGGACAAATCTTTATAACTGCGTACTTCTCACCGGTAAGGTCCCGAACCAGTGGGAACTGAGAATCATTACGCCAGTCTTCAATGGCAAGGCATTGGTGCAGTAGTTTGGCAGTTACCGTGGTATAATGATAATCACTCGGTGTGTGTCCTAAGAAATTTTCGCGGGGAAAAATGGTCGAAGGATCTGCCTGCAGTGTACTGCCTATTCCTAGACATGCAGAAGGCTTTCGACTGTGTTTTTTGTACGGTGATCTGGTGGAACTAGGGAATCCTAGAGGCTTACATTGACATCATCCGTGTCATGTAACACGATTTCGGTTCCGTAGTTCGGTCCGCTGTTGACGACATAAAAATCTTTCTCATCACCGTCGGGGTACACCAACCACCAACCACCACCACTTAGTCCTTACTTGTTCCGTTTGGTATTGGAGGTTTTGTCGGACAGCATCAGAAACTCACATGAGCAGCCTCCATGGTTGCTCATGTATACTGATGACATTGCGTTGATGGACGCACACAGGAGCCGATTGGTGCGTCGTGTGAAAGTGTGGAAGAAAGCGCTTGAGAACAGCGGTCTGTAGCTATATGTGCCGAAAACAGAATTCTTGGCGTTAAACTCAACAGATCCCACAACCGTACTTCGCATAGGCGATGACTTAGTCGAGCGCGCGGACCAGGTTAAGTACCTGGGATCTGTACTTCACGTGACTGGAGACATCCACTATAATTGCATCAAGGCACTTATTGATGTCGCGTGGGATAAGTGGCGGGAAAAGGCTGGCGTCACATGCTATCCTCAAATGCCAGTAAGGTTGAAGGGCGGGTCTATAAGACGATCATTAGGTCTGTCCTTTTACACGGCTGTGAAGTGCGGCCGCTGTTAGAGCGACACCAGCAGGAGCTGCGTGAGAATCGCGTGAGGAACTCTTGTATTCGCGGCAGATTTCATGTCCGTGACATCGCAGATAAAATGCAAGAGAGTCGCCTTCGCTGGTATGGCCACGTCTTGCGGTAACAACCAGGCTACGTGGGTAAGAAATACTGAGCTTCGAGGGCATATCAGCCTCGGATGCAATCAGGATAAAATCTAAATGTCGATAATGATGAGCACCCCCGCCGCGGGGTTCCCGGCAGAGTAGAATTTAGACCACTCTATCTCTTCCCATGTAGTGTCGTACAAGGCAACTAAGGGATAGCGCTGGTTAACTTTAACATCAGACAGTTATTTACAGCCCTGACTCAGCCTCAGATGCATGGCTCGAGTTAACAATAGTCCCCAAAATATGGCAATAGGTTAACCCCTTATTGCACCTAACTCTCCGTGAAAAAAGACGCAATTATAATATAATTTATGTAAAAAGAATAGTTAAAAAATATTTTTTTTTGTAAAGTAGAGTACAGACATTTAAATTTTTTTGGTTGTTTTTGCTGCATAAATCCACAAGAATTTTTCTTCATTTTAAGGGATTTATACCAAAATACACTAAGTTAACATAATATATAGACAGATCTAATTAAAAAAAATAGCATCAACTCCGTTTTGTCGATATATAAGTAAGTACACAGTATACCGGGTGTTAGGGGAACGCTTCCGAAGCCGAAAGCCAGTGGTTGTACTCCGGGTATACTACATACTCGTATTAGCATTTTTTTTTCGATTTGGAGAAAAAATTTAATTCTTTTTTTACAATTTTTATTAATTATTTTTAGCTTTATTTTTTATCCATCATATTAGAAAAGCTCAATGAAAGGACAATTTCATAAGAAAACATCGCTACAGAAAAGAACGCGCTCGGCGCTATTTGTTTTTTTCTGTAGTTATGATTTTTTTATGAAATTGTCGTTTCATTAAGCTTTCCTAATACGATGGAGAATAAATAATGCTAAAAAACTGAGTTTTTTTTTCTCCAAATCGCAAGTAGGTATCTTTGCATTTAATACAAATTCTAATGTCTTGGCATATGAGTAAAAAGTAGCAAGTTTTACAAATAGGTACTTAATTTTTATACATAAGGTACTGGGTAACATCCCTAGTTTTTATAAAGAAAATAGATGCACTGACGAGTGTATTTTTTCTAAGCACTGACGGAACCTAGTCATGACCTTTAGTTACTAGAGCAAGAATTATCATATGCATTTTGAGCTATGAAAAGAAACTAGTCGGGCGCATCCAGACGATTCACGTGAGTGAAGCCGTAATAAATTTATATAATTGAAAAATGTCTCACGATAGTTTTTATACGAATATAGTTAATTAATGGTGCAGTTCTAACTTTGAAATACTTTTATTCCCTGTTACAAGGTTACGTTGTCGAATTTCGATGAAACTTCAAATGTGGGTTTTTCCGACTTTAGTTCTAATATATAAACTGATGAAAAGACAGAATAGTCATGTTACCTTAGCCTATTCCAAATGACAAGTTGTCAGCTGTCATTGTTGTCAATTTGTCACCTCCGTTTTCGTTGATTTTTCGAAACATCTTTCGAAATAAGTCTGTCTCTTATTTAGCTATAGCCCTTCATTTAGTTTGAATAATTTGTAGTAGAATGTCCTCACAATATTATAATGAATTCCAGGCAAAAGTACGTACCATTGTAGGAATGAAATTTTGCTATAAAAGGACAGTGGAATCAAATCACAACAAAATAAAAACACGCATAAAACACGAAGTTGAAATGGGCCCTATTATATGTAAAGCACATCTTAATGTGACTATTCCTAACCTGTATTACTTTAAGTTGATAGCATTAACGTAATTATGTTTTGTAGCTTAGTTTTAAAATACACACAAAATATAGACAACATGATTTTTATATGTATTTCAGATGTATTATATCCATTGCAGGACTACCCTAACCCTTTTTAATGATTATAATAATAATTTAAAGTGTTATTTGTTTCAGTAGAAAGAAAGTTACTATTATTGGACCACTATGAAAGCTAGGCCTGAACCAAGGTTTATATTACCTAAGTGTCTGGTAAGTTTAGTACAACAAACTAGGGAATGTGAACCTGAATCTAGTACATATTTCCTTCATCTTTTCCTGTGAAAATGGATAAGGTGACAGATGTACTAAAGCCGTGCGAATGAAGCCCAAGATAGCAGACCGAGAACTACATATTTTTCTATTATTTCTTAAGAAAAGGATAGGCTCAATGTGGAAGATGCATTTATAAAAGAAAGTATAAATGCGCAAGCGCTTTCTCCAAAACAAAGAAGCACTTACAAATACAAATTGAATTATAAGTAATGAATAAAAAACTAAATAAAATTAAACATGTATTTTACTTCACACGTTCCAAATTTGTTTCAAATATATAATTTTCCCAAAAATCTTCAGCAGAAATTAATATGTTCTTGACATAGTTTTTATCATATTGTACCCAGTATGTATGTAATACCTGCTCATAAGTAGGGTCAGCTGTACAAAAGAGGCATTTTGTCTGCACCATACATTTGTACCATAACTTGAGCTTTAAATTTGTCTTGCATAGTTTTTTATGATCATTTGGCTTCTTTCTCTGGATTCTTTGATTGAGTGGGCTGCTCGGCATAATGATCATCGGCTGTACCAGGAATACTGGCATCAACACATAATGTTCAGTACTGTTTCACGTACCTGTAATTGGTTAGATAACAAATTATTATACAATTTCTAATGTAGTATGTTTATCCGCATTCTTCTAGGTCCCATAACACAAGCTAGTAAGCTATGCTTATTATGGGTCTAGATAGCACCATAGTAAGAGAATAGTGCTGTGATAGCGCTAGAATAGAATGGCGTAGAATATTCATTTGTTATTATTTATAAATTATATAATTATTATTATTATATGTAGGTACCTAATTGATAAGCTAATGATTGATGAATAAATAGACATACCTATGTATTTAATATTTATTATATTAGTGTGTATTATGTTAGTGTATTTATTATATAACCCACTTAGTGATAATGGGTCAGTACCTACTTAGGTAATCAGTCATCATCATGGAGATACCACCATCATATATTATGTAATAGTGAATTAGCAACCAAAATTACTAATATTCCCTCTAACCCCTCCAACTAAGCTGAATTGCTTGTGCTAGGAGTGGGTTCACGTCGGTAGTGTAATGGCTAGGAATCGAACACGGGAACTCTCGATCGTAAGGCCGGCTCCTAAACCACTAAGCTATCGACGCATTCTATAGAATGCAAATATAGAATGTCTGTAAATAATCAACTCACTTTGTCATTCCTTTCTTGCCGCACAGAGATAGGTATCCTCGGCAATTTCTCTCACTAGGCTTTTTGTGAGTTTAAACGTCTTAACAAATTGCGCTGCTATGCCTCAGAAGCTTGGCAGCTATTTGTGAGAGCGTCGTGGTGACGATCTCCGTCGTGAGCAGCTTCTAGTAGGGAGTTTTGAAGGGAAACATCGTTTACCTAGACCTAAACACAACGGCAAATTAGTTCAAATTACACGAAAAAGGTGCGTCTGCATAGTGGACGCTCTATTTCTTCAGAACAGTGAAATATTCATTCTGACAGCTGTCAAATAATTAGTAGAATACCACTTTTTAAATTATTACGAAGATATTGAGGCGCTATTTGTTTGCAGACTACTAATTTGTAAAATTGACCACAATGTCTCTACTATTGCGTGTAGAAGACTACAAAAAGTGCAAAATTAATCCAACGATACACCATCGAAAGACTATTTATATAGCAGACATGACTCCAATTTGTATCACAAGACCACAAGGACGCTACGCTCACGATAGCAACTGAGAAGCCATCGCTCTTAAATTTTAGCAGAATACGAAAAGGGGCAAAATTATTCCGACGATACACCATCCAAACACTATTTCATTAGTGGAATCGACCCCCCGGATGTAAACAATCATAACAAACTTTATAATTACGAAGTAAAGACATTCGTTCACTGACGCTTAACGCTAAAAATTGCGGACACGTGTGTAGGCAGTGACTTTCGTTACATTTAGGACAAGTGCTATGTGTATGTGAACCAGAACTAGTGGTCGTGTTGGACACCATAACCTTAACTTTTAAGTTATGCTTGTGATTATTGTTGTTAGACTGATGGGTCGATTCCATCGATTTAAGCACGTCAGCGTGATTTTTTAAAAAGGTTATGAATGTAACGAATGGAATTGCTTTCTTTTTGTCTATTTTATTTCATTTCATTTCGTTTCGTTTCGTTCCGTTTCGTTTCGTTTTGTTTTGTTTTATAAGGTACAAAAACAGATAACAGATCACATAATATCAATATAGCAAGCCATTCACGATTTTGTATAGAGTACATAGATCGCCCATCCTTCTCCTCTCCTCCAAACTTATAATCTCGAAGGTTTTAAGCCTTTCTTCATATTCGGGTATTTAACGCCTAAGCCCATACTTTAGAAAGAAAGAAAGAAGAAAGAAAGAAAGAAAAATGCATTTATTTTGATTAGCTGCAGCAGATAAAAAACAAAACGGTTCAAATTTTGACACTAAATTGTACATTGTATAATGTATGTAAGTTGACACAAACTCCTTAAAAAATAAATAAACTAGTATTACATTTGTTTTTTTTTTTTTCCTTTTTGCAACGGCAACACTGCCCCTTACTACCATAACTGCAGTCATTCATTACACAATCCCATGACGCAATCGAGATACTCTATGCCATTGTTTGTTATGCAATCTATGGATCTATCCTTCTAAATTTGTAAACAATTGCATAGTGAAAGAACCACAAAAAATATGCAGTGGCCTGATATACAAAACAAAGAAAAATGGTTATTAAATAAGTGCTGTACAATGCTAAAAGTATTTTGCGCTGCAGCCACCAAAACTGGTCGCTTCTCAGCTTGTTGCTGTGATGTAGTGTTCGGTGAGGAACAATTCTACACCAAGCGCTGATTTTCATCCACGGCCATTTTGTATAGTGACGCTCGCGCAATTGCGCCATCCGGCCGGCGGCTGGATGGGACATGGCGGTCTCGGAACTTATAAAGTATAACAATCTATGCATAACTTCAAGTCTCAAATTCAGGTAAGGTACTTACTAATTACATTATATTACAATAACAACACAAATAGATCGATTGAATTATTCGTTTCCACAAAGTAGGTACAAACCACACATTACGTTACATTGTTACATTTTGCCAGACAAGTCACAATGAATTAATCGTTTCCACAAAGTAGGTACAAACCACACATTGCGATTACATTTTGCCAGACAAGGCACACATTTCCAGGGTTATAAATTAAACAAAATCATAATATGCTACTATTAGGTATAAACTCAATATTCAATGTTCATCAGGACGCCATTTGTGACGCTTCCGATTCGGCCTACACAGGACGGTCTTACATGCACACGGTACGCAGCCAGCCAGCAAAAACCATATTCAAGCATCAGCCCGTGTTCTTAAAAGAGCAACATGTACATACCATAAGGTAAAGAGAAAAAATTATTCCATTTGTGACGTTTGTAAGTTGAATTATATATCAAGTACATATTAATATATGCTTTACTCTACTTACATAATTGTAAGTGCCTGTCAACCCCAGGTAATAACAATCAGCTGTCTCATCTTTCAGGTGCAGTCGTGACCCCAATGTAATCCACAATATTAAATTCAGCCACAAAAGCCATGCACAACTCTCTCAGCCGTGGTGTCACCCCCAAGTGAGTATAAACAATAACAATAACATAAAAACATTCTCAGACATTCCACACAAGGGCCAACCCCGACCCAAAAAACAGCCAAAGCCCGTCACGTCCATATTATTGGGCCCAGAATGTAGGTGCAACATCCCCAAAGACATAATCTTGTGCATAAATAAAAATATTATAAATGTGAATAGACTGTGAGTGACACCCAGAATGTGGGTGCAATATCCCCAAAGACCTTAATCTCGTAAGTAGTAAAAATATTTTAAAAAGGAGCAATGTATGTGTGTAGACAGACAGTGCATGACAGCGACCACAGTTTAGTATGTGCTTGTGTTAATGTGAGTTTTAAGTATGCCTCTGTTGTTCAATGTACTGCTCTTTCAGCTTTTTCAAAAAGACTGGTTTTGACACAAAGCCCTGACGAAGCGTTTTTGAATTGTCTCGATTCTATCAATATGTACTGTATATATTGGAGCCCAAACGGAAGCGCAGTATTCGGTTATACTCCTCACTAAAGCACAATACAAGGTGATTAAGGACTCGGCATACTTGAATGGTTTGGCATTACGTAGCACAAATGAAAGCATGCGATTAGCTTTGCTGCAGATGTGGTCATAATGTGACCTGAAGGACATCTCAGTATCAAAAATTACGCCTAGGTCACGTACTACTTTAACTCTATCAATAATAATTCCTTTAATATTATAGTTGTATATAAATAAATTTATATTTTTAGTAAACGTGATAACCTGACATTTATTTGTGTTCAATGACATAGAATTCTCATCACACCATTGTACAATAGTGTTCATATCAGCCTGTAGACCCTCACAGTCTTGGTGGCCAGAGATTCTCCTATAAATCTTGATATCATCCGCATAAGCTAAACATTCGCTGTTAAGTTTACCAAGTAAATCGTTAATGAATAATAGGAACAGTAATGGGCCCAAATTCGAGCCTTGCGGCACACCTGACGTCGCCAGGAATGGAACAGATTCATATCCACTAAGAGTAACAATCTGACTGCGATTTGATAAGTATGATGTTAGCCACCTGTACAGATCCCCATGTATTCCCAGATGCTGGGCCTTCGAGAGCAATATGTAATGATCCACAAGGTCAAACGCTTTAGAAAAGTCAGTATATATGGAATCTACCTGTTGTTTATCGTTAAAGGCGGCACATATGTAATTAGTATAGCAGAGAAGGTTAGAGTTTGTCGACCTACCAGTCATAAAACCGTGCTGGCGCGGACTCAGTACTTGCTTGAAATGATTGTAAATATGATTATACATAAGGCCCTCGAATATTTTAGCAAACCAGTTTAGTACACAAATAGGTCTATAGTTGGTAATGTCGCCCTTTTCGACAGATTTGTGTATTGGTGTTACTTTTGCGATTTTCCATAAACTTGGAAATATGCCCTCAGTAATAGATTTATTAAATATAATTTGTTGTGGAGTTACAAGGCTGGTTGCACAGAGTCGGATAAAAATAGGTGGAATATTATCGAAACCACCATTCTTGGAAAGATCAACATTCTGTAGTTTTTTTAGGAGAGTACTTTTTACTATATATAAGCTTCCAATAGCGTAATTAGAGGTCTGAAAATTGGGACGATACGTATTGCTTGGAGCCACACTATATACCGACGAAAAGTAATCAGCAAATAGGTTGACAATTTCGTCTCCTGTTTCTCCTACCGTATCTTGATAAAATACACTACTGGGAATGCTATTAGTAATACGCTTGTTTTTTGTGTAGCGCCAAAATGCTTTTAAGTTGATCTTAAGATCATCCTCAATTCGCTCAATGTATTCTCTAAAATACTGAAAAGTGACAGTTTTGGCTCTAGCTCTCAACATAGAAAACATATCGTAATCACGGGGGTTCTTATAACGTTTGAATTTAGTATGACCTCTATTTTTACTTTAAAGCAATCCCACTAAATTGTTAGAAAACCAGCGCGGATAATTGCTGTTGGAAACTTTTGTTTTTGGGGTGTGTTTCTCTATTATAGTGTAAATTGTATTGTAAAAAAATTGTACAAATTCCTCACACTCCAAATTATCTGCATGTTTCGCCCAATCAACCTGATCTATGTCCGTTTTACAACTGTCATAGTCAGTTTTACGGTAACACAGTTTTTGTAGTGACCTTTCGTGAGATAATGTCTTAGTGGCAGTTTGTAGAAGGAGTTCAAATGTTGGGTGATGTGAGTCCAGCCGACTTACGGGTAATGTAGGTGTTAAAATAAAGGAATCTGGGTGGTCGGTAATAGCTAAGTCTAATATTCGTCCATTATGGTTGACTGTATGATTGAGCTGTGTAACACCTGAACGAGTCAGATGGACTCACCAGCTAACCCAGTGGAGAGATGCAAGAGCTCAGGATTATCCCAGGGCGCCTTTTCGTCAGCAGAGACAAGGATGCGCGTGCGTATGGGAACCCCAGGGGAGACTTCAGAGAAACCAACTTATGTTTTTGTTTATGCACACATATATATTTGAAGTACAAAACGATTATACAAGATTCACAGAGATTATATTTTATAAAACTAAGGTAGGTAAATTATCATCGTCGGCTGCACAGTACTATATAAGCCAGCCCGAGATGGCTGGGGGACGTCCAATTCTTGGGGTAACCGACGGGCTACCAGGAGAGGTAAACACAATAATAAAAAATGATACGAGACCCTTGATTCTCGATCGTCGGCCTGCGTGGAGTCCTGGAGCGCCTTTCGCCACAGTCTCTGACAACCAAGGTGCTGCACCTGCCGGACTTCTCTGGTTTTGCAATCAATTCAAATAAAGGGCACGGCAGTGGTCGACGTCGAGGTGATCACAGTGTATGTGGTCTTCTTAACCCGTATCTGGAGCCCTATGAACGAATTAACACTAAGAATCGTCTAAAATTGCAGAGGATCGGTAACAAAAGCAAAAATAAAATTACTTACCACGAATGTGGGTAAAACTCAGATACACTGATTCTAATTGCAGAGTAACAATAAATAGTATCACGACAGGTAAGTCACCAAAAGTAATGAGTCCAGTCTCTCTCGCGACATCGATCCTGCCTTATATAGCCACTGGATTAGAAGTTTCGCGAAGCCATCCATTCTTTTTTTTTTACTTAATGAGTTTAATGATCAACAACCACCCTCATTACCGTGATTCGATCAAAAAAAGTGAATAATACTAAGCAGGTGGCAACGCCACCCCGCGAACACTATGCGAACTAGCATAATCGATCTTAACATCAGCAACTCACGGCGAGAAGTCCGCACTGACCGAGCACTAGATGGCGCTACCGACAGATAATATTTCTAAAAAATCTTAGTACAAAAATTCTGTTACACCACCCCCTCCCTCAGAGTATTCCCTGCATAGTATACGCAGGGAATATCATCGACAGGATCTAAACTGAGAGATGGCAAAGAAATTTCGTAACTCGCGATGACCACACTAGTTGTGAGCATCACGAAGTCCAAACAAAACAAAAACTAACCGTTCCAACAACAAAAAAGCAATCAAAGTCAAAATACTAAATCTAACACCAAAGAAGTGTTACCCTGTTAACTAACCTAATTACTGTATGCTTCTCAAATAAGTGAATAACATAGAGTGAGTAGGCGTAGGGTGAACCGAGACCGCTCGACGCGAAGTGGACAATCTCACGATCGGCCGAGCGACAAAGAAAAGGCACCGACAGAAGAAGGAGAAGGAGCAGAAGGTTGTTCCTCCTCACTATATTTCAAAATATCCTTAATGTGATATACTCCCAGATC
This sequence comes from Eilema caniola, assembly GCA_949126895.1. Lineage (NCBI taxonomy): Eukaryota > Metazoa > Arthropoda > Insecta > Lepidoptera > Erebidae > Eilema > Eilema caniola. The sequence goes on from CASBPR010000003.1 coordinate 283,275, forward strand.
TTTACCATCCAAATCCGACAGTTCATAGACTAAAGGCGAGCGTTTGGCGGTTACAATGCATTTCATAAATTTAGGCGCCAACTTCGCCGTAAAGTTCTTTGCCTTGTTAGACAAATAGAACGTTCTTTTGTAAACAATCTGTCCCACTTTCAATTCCACATGCCTTTTTCTGAGGTTGTAGTATTTTTCGTTACGCCGGTGAGCAACATCTAAGTGTTTTCTCACCTGGTCGTAGATACGATTTAGTTCCTTCAACCTCTCGCCAAAGGACACTGGACTGTCAATGGAGACAGAGTCAGGATGGCAAGGAATCTCTTCCTGCCTATAAAGAACACCATCCCCTATGAATTCCCTGCCGTGAACAAGAAAATACGGACTGAAATGAGTAGCTTCGCTTACAGCCGTGTTTAGAGCACACTGGACTTCCACGAGATTCTCGTCCCATTTCTTGTGGTGTGACTTCACATAGCAAGAAATTCCCTGAACCACGTTGCGAATGGCTCGTTCTGCCTGATTGGTCTGCGCATGATATCTGGGGTTATAATAGATGTTGGGCACATTGTATTTAACTAACAAGTCCTTAAACTGTTTGCTAATAAATTGTGGACCATTGTCCATGTAAATGGTTTTACATACCCCGTGGACTAGAAAAACATTCCTTTCTATAAACCTCGCGACTGCAGCGCCTGTAGCTATCCGTATAGGACACAACAGGATATATTTACTGAAATAGTCCGAGACCACAATCAGATGAACGTTTCCCTTGCTGGAAGTAGGAAATGGACCCAGTAAGTCACACGAGATGGCCTCAAAAGGTCTAGACACACGTTTAGGATTACCCATTAGGCCCGGACGAGATGTGTTCACAGGTTTATACTGTTTACAAATGTCGCATTTGCCAACATATTCCTTAACGCTCTCGTACATCTTAGGCCAGTAATAGTGGAGAGCCAGGCGTTTATGGGTCTTCCATACGCCACCATGGGCACTGAGCATGTCGTCATGGTACTTGGTGAGCAGAGGCAACCTGTCCTCCATCGGCACCACCAGCTTCCAATCAAAATCAGAGGTCAGAGAATATTTATTTTTTGATAATCTAAATAAACAGTCATTCCGTATGTCAAAGTTAGGAAAATGCCTAGGGTTCTTCTTCACACTGTTTAGGGTGTGGAGATACCAAGAGTCTTTAGTCACGCTGGTGTCTATTGCATTAATCTGAATTCGTGACAGAGCATCAGGTACCACATGGTCCTTACCCTTTCGGTGCTCTATGTCGAAGTCAAACTGACTCAGCCTCATGCTCCAGCGCGCGAGACGTCCTGTCGGATTCTTTAGCTTGTGGAACCACAGTAGCGAGGCGTGGTCCGTAACGACGGTGCACTTTTGTCCTTCTACGTACTGCCTGAACTGTTCCAGAGCAAAGATCACAGCTAGGAGTTCTCGCTCAGTGGTACTGTAGTTGACTTCATTCTTATTGAGTGAACGACTACAATACGCGACAGGGTGCTCCACTCCCTCATGTGTCTGCGTCAGTACAGCAGCCACAGAGAAGGATGACGCGTCACTGAGAATTCTAAACGGTAATGAGTAGTCAGGCATTTTCAAAATAGGAGCGGTGACCAAAGCGGCTTTCAGTAGATTGAAAGACTCTTCAGCTTCACGCGTCCACTCGGGTTACATTCTTAGAAGTTAATTTACATAAGGGTTTACTAATCTTAGAAAAATTGTTCACGAAACGCCGATACCACCCAGCCATGCCCAGGAATCTTTTCACCTCCTTAGCATTAGAAGGTGTGGGATAGTTGAGGATGACATCAACTTTACCTGGGTCAGTCCGCAGGCCATGCTTGTCAACATAGTACCCGAGGTACTTCAATTCACTACGACAGAAATGCGATTTTTGCATGTTGATTGTTAGGCCCGCATCCTTAAGGCGCTGATAGACTCTATTTAAGAGGTCCACATGCTCCTCAAAGGTGCTGGCCACAACGATTATGTCGTCCTGAAAGGAAAATACTCGGTTATCGAACTCTGGGCCAAATAGACGGTCCATGAGGCGTTGCATCGAGGCGGAAGCTCCTACAAGTCCAAAGCACATCACATTGTAGTGAAAGAGACCTCGCCTTGGGACAGTGAAGGCGGTCTTCTCGGCGGATTGGGGCGAATCAAAAGGTATCTGCCAATATGCCGCACTTAAGTCAATGGAAGTCAAATATTTTGCATTATTGAGATGGTCTAAGATTTGGTTTATATAGGGTAACGGATACGCATCGCTCTTAGATACAGAATTGAGCTTTCGAGAATCAAGACACAATCTCAGGTCACCGTTCGCTTTCTCCACCATCACCACTGGTGAGTTCCAAGCGGACTGAGACGGGGTCACTACTCCCATCTTCAGCATCCGGTCTAGTTCCTCTTCCAGGGCTTTCTGCTTCAGGGGAGAGAGCGGATAGTACCTTTGCTTGATTGGCTTGCTGTCGCCCGTATCTATAACATGATGCGCCAGAGATGTTCGACCTAAACCCACCTTGTCCGTGTTGATGGTATCAAATTTCTCAATAACGCCATTAATTACCCGCTTCTGATCGGCGGATAAATTGTTGTAATCCTCTAGACCGCTGTTAAGAGACAGAGACTCTACAGGATTACAGTCGCTAAAGTTGGAAAGATTGATATTCTGAGCTATCAATCTATCCCCTAATTGAAATTGTTGCCAGAAGTCTACTCCAAATATCATTGCAGTAGTGATCTCTGGAACAACATAAAACTTAATAACTCTGACAGCAGAATTATATTCAATAGGCAGAGAAATACAGCCCAGACATGGCAAATAGGAGCCGTCTGCTGTAGTTAAACTAAAGTTAGGGCTGATGCTTTCAAGCTCAAACCCTAATTCCACAAAAGTGTGGTGCGCTCCCTTACCCAGCACTGAGCAAGCTGCACCCGAATCAAGTTAATATGGTGTAAATCCGAGGTGATCCCAAACTTATCTAAAGCTGGTTCATGGAATGCCTCAGCCCTAGCACGAGCAAGTTCTAGGCGCTTCCCCAATCTCTTCAGATCGCTTATCGAGTTTACCTCGTGAAGGGCCAATTCCTTCATATAATCGGGCCTAATGTTATGCATCAGAATGTCCAGTTGTTCCTCACTAGGCATTTTGCACGATAATCTAGAGAACATGGCCTACATCGTAGAGATGTAGTTGCCCAATGTTTCAGATCGGGCCTGTGTACGCTGCCTAATTTCGTTTCGGAGGCGGTAATCGTAGTCGGGAAGGTCGAAAGTCTCTCTCAGCTCCTCTAACATACCCTCATACGAGGTAAAGTTATACTTGTTGGTGCGGAACCAAGATAAAGCCGGACCATCCAATAGGTCAGAGAAAGCAGTGAGGACCTTATCCTTAGTGACTTCCCGAGCACACCTAAGCTCTTCCAGTCTCTCAATGAAGACACGTACACAAGAAGAGCCATCAAACTTTATATTAAAAGAGTTTAAGTTTACGGGTCTATCCCGTATTACTAGATTTCCACTAATTGTGTCGGAACTGGGCGCGTCACGTCGCATCGAGCGGTCACCCCCCACCACAGGCGAGGTGTAACCTATGTTGTCGCGATGTATAGGTTCGGTCTCTTTCTCCGACCCATCAGAGTCAGAATCGGTATCTGATTCTGCCACCGATAGAATCTTGACCAAACGGTTACGAATACCTAACAGTTCCGGACAGTCTAAACCACACCTAACTAACCTAGTGAGAAGGTAGTTTGCCCTCAAAGCAACCCTAGTACGACAATTTTTACTTGAAACGAAGTCACCTGAAGAGAGGACCTCTTCCAGTTCGACGACTTTAGGCTCACAGATAGCCAACTCAGAGGCGGGAACGGCAGGTACAGCGGCGATGGCCTTAATGCTGCCACGCCGGACAAGCCGCAACGCAGTACGCAGCTCACTCCGCAGGCCGACAACCGTGGCATCCGGATCCGCTGAAACCCCCATGGTGGACAATTCATTAAAAAGTTCATCCTTTTTAAGGTAGTTAATGCACTTCTGTAATTGGGCCATAGTGGTTCAAAATGCAAATTCAGTCATAAACACTTAACTGTAGTGGAGATTCAACCCACTTCAGGTTTACAAATCAATAATACAGACTGAATAAAACTTTTACAGAGACTTTTAAAAGCAATTAATAAAAAAGTTTAACACATAAGTCACTATGTATACTTCCTCTAGATCACAATTTGTGAGGTAGCTACAAAAAAAATCTAATATTTTAGAATCGAGAAACAGTATTAACTAATTAAAAGAATTTCTTTGTCCAAGAATTAGGACACCTGGTATACTTTCACTAGCTTAACAATTTGTGAGATAGTTACAAGTTCTAATATTTTATAACCAAGAAACAAATTCAAACAATAAAAAATTCTTTGTCCAACATTTAGGACATCAGGTATACTTTCTTTAGATAAAGAATTTGTGAGGTAGTTACAAGTTCTAATATTTTATAACTGAGAAACAGATTCAAACAATTAAAAATTCTTTGTCCAACATTTAGGACATCAGGTATATTTTCTTTAGATAAACAATTTGTGAGGTAGTTATAAAAATTGACAATGGAAGGTACATGAAACTAAAAAGGTTAATTACAAGAAGATCTCACCAGATATATATGTATGCACAACTTCACGCTAAGGACCTCAGAGGGACAGACAGAAGCAACTAAAAAAACAAAAAAAAGGAAAAAATGGTTTTGCCAAAAATATGTCACCAAACTTACCGAAAAATGTGCAGTTTAAAATTTGGGATTTTGAATTTTTGTCTCAATGATTTTTCTTGCCTCAGGAATGATGGTACGTTAGGCTGAAAAATGCAAAGAGGGTAATATTACATGCGTAACTGCAACCGCACAACCAATTAACGTCCTGGGACGTATCGGACGGAAGGTAGCGATTTCTCCAAAGCGACCCCCACAGACTCCCACACACAGCGCACCCACAGAGAACAAAGTTAGCCCTTAACGTTGGTCGCCAATTTGTAACACCTGAACGAGTCAGATGGACTCACCAGCTAACCCAGTGGAGAGATGCAAGAGCTCAGGATTATCCCAGGGCGCCTTTTCGTCAGCAGAGACAAGGATGCGCGTGCGTATGGGAACCCCAGGGGAGACTTCAGAGAAACCAACTTATGTTTTTGTTTATGCACACATATATATTTGAAGTACAAAACGATTATACAAGATTCACAGAGATTATATTTTATAAAACTAAGGTAGGTAAATTATCATCGTCGGCTGCACAGTACTATATAAGCCAGCCCGAGATGGCTGGGGGACGTCCAATTCTTGGGGTAACCGACGGGCTACCAGGAGAGGTAAACACAATAATAAAAAATGATACGAGACCCTTGATTCTCGATCGTCGGCCTGCGTGGAGTCCTGGAGCGCCTTTCGCCACAGTCTCTGACAACCAAGGTGCTGCACCTGCCGGACTTCTCTGGTTTTGCAATCAATTCAAATAAAGGGCACGGCAGTGGTCGACGTCGAGGTGATCACAGTGTATGTGGTCTTCTTAACCCGTATCTGGAGCCCTATGAACGAATTAACACTAAGAATCGTCTAAAATTGCAGAGGATCGGTAACAAAAGCAAAAATAAAATTACTTACCACGAATGTGGGTAAAACTCAGATACACTGATTCTAATTGCAGAGTAACAATAAATAGTATCACGACAGGTAAGTCACCAAAAGTAATGAGTCCAGTCTCTCTCGCGACATCGATCCTGCCTTATATAGCCACTGGATTAGAAGTTTCGCGAAGCCATCCATTCTTTTTTTTTTACTTAATGAGTTTAATGATCAACAACCACCCTCATTACCGTGATTCGATCAAAAAAAGTGAATAATACTAAGCAGGTGGCAACGCCACCCCGCGAACACTATGCGAACTAGCATAATCGATCTTAACATCAGCAACTCACGGCGAGAAGTCCGCACTGACCGAGCACTAGATGGCGCTACCGACGGATAATATTTCTAAAAAATCTTAGTACAAAAATTCTGTTACAGCTGACGTATAGTGGTACACTGAAACAGATTATACAAGGCCTTGGACTTCTCGGAGTAATGATTTTGAGGAGTACCTGTTTTAGCCGACCAGTCCACATGCGGTAGGTTGAAGTCACCCAAAATACAGGTCAATTGATTTGAAAGATTACTGAATATGTCATTGCATTTGTTAACGAAATCACAGACAGCATCTAGAGATAGATAGCCAGGCATATAAACTAGACCCAAATTTATGATAGGAAATCCGCTTATTTTCACCTGTACCCATATATCTTCCAAGTCATTGGATAACCAGTTGCTCTTTATAGAGATTTGATACTTCCTTAAATAAGCGATCAGTACACCCCCACCATAATCCTTGCCATACCTAACACAAAATGTAGGATCTCGGTCTCTACGCAGAACACAATATCTATCGTCAAACAATTCGAAAAACAGAAAAGTTTCAACCAACCAAGTTTCACATAAGCAAATTATATCAAAATTATTACATAATACAGTATTGTAAACTTCAACAGTTTTAGTCCTCATTCCTCTCATATTCTGGTAATATATTGATAAATCCATTGTTAATTCAAAAGAAACCAAGTAAAAAGTCAGCAAAAGGAACAATCTAGGTCACTAACATATTAAGTTAAGACAATTTGCGTTTTTAATTATTACAAATTTAGTATCTTGCTCTTTCCTCATGTTTATACGGCCATTTTTAATCCAAACATATTTATAGCCAAGTTCTCTAGCCTTCGTACGCGCTGCAGCATGTAGCGACTTGTTGTACGGAGACAGGTGCTCTGACACGTATACTGGTGCTTTTTCGCCTCCAAAATCCAGCAATGCGGTATTAAGTTTATTAGTGGGGTTTGATTTATTATACCTGTGCACCGCCGAATAGAACTCATCACGATTTCTAACACTGTTGAACTACACCACAATAGTGCGAGGAAGCTTACTTTCCTTGTTTAGCTTAGCAACTCTAGTGCACTTTACTATAATTTCATCTTTTAAATTGTAACCTACCACTTTAGAACATTGCTGAAGTAAATTAGGTAGGTGTTCGTTGTGGTGCTCGGGTACGCCCAGTATTTCTAAGTTTTTTTCACGCAGATGTTGTTCCATATTGTTCAAGCGATCAGATAAGTCTTGCACTGTGAGATTGGCATTTTCTTTACATAGTGAGGTAGTATCCTTGACTAAGGTATCAATCTTGTTCTTCATATCGTCATGCATAGCACTCAGAAAGTCCATAGACTGTCGAAGGTCCAATAAATCTGTCTTAATTGGCGACAGTTCCGTTTTCAATATATGAGAAATCATTTTTGGTAATTCAGCCTTGATCGTTTTGAGGACTTGGTCACTTATCGCTGAGAGAAATGCATCATCCCTGTCCTGCATGTAACATATAGAGCCGGGGCTATTTGAAGACGTTCCCCTACTGATATCCGTTGGCCTCCTTCTGGTGGTAACGTTGTCTGAACCACCCTGTTCACTACAAGAGGCATGTATGCTCGTGTCGTCATCTTTGAGATTGCGTACAGGCGTATTAGTGTTTCCTACCTTTGGCTGCCTGCTCCTACACTCAGGGCAAGTCCACTTAGATTTTTGTTCTTTACTCATCATGGTAAATGTTTTTTTGTCGACTATATTTGCACAGGCAAGATCGTAGAATTTATTGCACTTGCTGCACTTTAACCAGTCTCGGTTATCAATATAACTCCGACAACCAGCACATGAAACACCCTTGGACGCCACCTGTGTATTATTCGGTGTACCAATAATGCTTCCAGTATCAGTAGACAATATTATTTACTCACACTGACTTTCTACGGGTTTATCGGACTAGTAACTAGATGTCGCTTAAATGAGGGATCGGCTGCAATACCTACGTCGATTACAACGGGTGCATTTCTGAGACATACTATACCAGGTCCGGAGTGAGTCAGGGTAGCAATTTAGGTCCTCTCGAGTTCCTCATAATGATAAACGACCTGCCAGAGGTTTTTCGTCATGGTACATGTTTATTGTTTGCAGATGACCTTAAGTTGCTACTTGAGGTTCAGAAGAGGTCAGATTGTGAACGCTTACAAGACGACATAAATAAAGTAAAAAAAAATGGAATCAGAGTAATAAACTCTCCTTTAACGTCTCTAAATGCGCGACTATGTCATTCACCAGAGCACATAACCCTATACAGTACGAGTACAAGGTGGACGACGTACAGATTCGGCGGGTAACAGAGGTAAGAGACCTGGGGGTGATCGTCACTCCACATCTAACGTTCCGGGAGCATATTATTAGGATATGCAAGAAAGCATACAGAAACTTAGGTTTTGTGTTGAGACAGTCCAGTGGTTTCACTAACATAACTACAGTAAAAGTGCTGTATGACGCTTTAGTCAGGAGTCATCTGGAACATAATGCAGTCATATGGTCTCCTTGGGAAGATAAATACTGTGTTATGTTAGAACGCGTTCAAAATAATTTTTTAAGACACTTATATTTTAAATTATACGGAGTGTACCCTTTTTATCCATTAATGTATCCAACATTGTTTGTTTTGGGTATGGTGGGATACAACCAACTTAAGGTACGTAGAGAATACGCGCTTGCGCTATATGTAATTATGTTATTACGGGGAGTAGAGCACAACGCGGGAGTGTTGAAGCACTTTCAGCTTAACGTGCCGGATGGATATGTGTCTAAATGTAGACGTCCACAGCTGTTACGTGTACCAGCAGCCAGGACTAACTTACGCGCAAAAAATCCGCTAACACGTACAATACGGGTTCTGAATGAGGTACATGACAGAATAGACATATTCTCGGATGGTTTGAGGGAACTCACAAAAGTGATAATGTTTATTGTTTGCTATAGCACATTCACGATTACGATTGTGTAGTGTGGGCGCTCAACAGGGATGAGTTAAATAGAGGCGCCCTATGGAGAGCCGTAATATAATTGCTTGTTCGATTGTTACATATATATTTTAATAAATTAGATTCAATGTGATTCAATGTTACAATATAAAAAATATAGTAAATTGGATGGGTTTGATATAACTAGTTCGGAAACTACTTCGACTTAGGTATATAATTTACATTTACACTAGCGTCACTATTGTATTAGGTTTGATATGTACCTGTAATGATAGTGTAAAAGTTATAATAAATAAATAATGGAAAATCTGACAGAAATATCGGGTTTTAAGGAAAGTTTCAGTGGATCAGCAATATCAAAACCACATAAAACTCTATCGAGGGCGTACGCTAATAAATATCTTCTTTATGCTACTTATAATTACAAATTGACAAAACATAATGTCTCATACAACTTTTAATATCCGGAAATAAGAGCTTGCATGCTAACATCAACCTTATTTAATTGTCATTAAGACTATCGGTCAACTTATTACGTTTTCATATCTCAATGCGCATGCTTTGATGATACCGCTAACAATAAATAGCAATCTGATATCAAGTTGTAGTAAAAATGTGAATTATTGTGTGTTACCTAAAACGCCTGGATGTACAGGTCTCTGCCACACCTTCGAGGGACCTAGGTCTACCTTACCTACAAGTCGGTTCACCTGCTAAACATTGAACGAGGCTTTCCTATCAAGGTTGGGAGGTCACACGGCAGTCGCTCTCGTAAAAGTCAAGAAAGCATTTAAAAATAAAAGCGGACCCTGGGCTCTGGGAAATCGCTTAGAGGTTGATGATGTCAAAAGTTAAACCGATCTCAAAAAAGAGGGTTATTTTTACTGTTCATTCGGTTAACCAACCATGGTTGAACAGGGTTCTACCAACAGTTTCAGAACCAAGTTAACCTCACCTATTCTGACGCAGGCTTTCTCGTGGTTGGGAGGTCAGGCGGCAGTGGCTCTTGTAAAAGTCAGCAAACCAGTCAAAAGTAATAAGTGGTCCCTCGGCTCCAACGCAACCGGGAAATCGCTAATTTGGTGAATGATGATGACTACATTAAACTCGTAATCTCAAGTAGATCATCATATCGATGTTCACTGGAACGTCATAAACACTATTCTAGACTTTCGGTCAAACTACATTTTTTACATTATCTACTACATCGCGGTTGCAACAGAAGTATCAATTTATTGATGACTTCTACACTCACACATATGCTTTTATTGAATATAATTATTAAGCAAATATTATTACTAGCAACTGAAAACAAACTGGCATAAGTAGGAAAACGAAAGTTTCCAGAAAATTTCTTAAACTATTTTGAGTTTTAAAAATAGATAAGTACCTACAATATTTTACTCATCAAATACGTAACATGTTATCTTATTCGCGTACAACGATGATATTATTACTTTTATTTTACTAGGATGAGGATGACAGCAGTCACCTAACGTAAAATTGGTAGTAGATAAGAAGTGGTCTTCTGAAATATACAATATATCCTTTGAGTTATTCAATCTAATAACGTTAAAGACTAGGTAATTACTCAAAAACCAAAAAACACGGTTGTACATAGTTTGCTTCATGTTCTATTGATATAGTCAAAGAGTTAAAAGAGTATTTTGTTGAATATATTTTCAGTTATAATACGCGATATTTATGTGACATGCGTATATAAATATTTTAATAAAAGCAATGCATACTCAGTTAACCATACAAAGTTTCGAAAAATCATTGTTTATATTACATGCGGTCTTATCGCTCGAGACACCCACGAAGGGCCTCACATACCCTATGTTGTCCCATCGTGGTGACAAAACGAAAAATTATAGTGATAGTACTAAGATAAGTATTGGTATAGAATGTAAAATGAAATGCATGAACTTTAGATGAGTGTGAAAACTATTATCATCTATTTTACTATCGTCAGAATATCTATAGGTAAAAAGTTTTGTTATACCTATATAAAATTGTTAATCAGCTCCTAGACTTATTATCACCCGTGGGAAAGAATGCATTTCTCATTCTCAAGGACTCATAGGACGCGTCGCGTTAGTTGCGTCATTCATTTCAATACACGGTCGTATCATGTCGTTGCTATGCAGTGGTGTGGCGGATAACTGACTTAGTATTTTCGTGTGCAATTTGCATTGTGCTATAAGTAAAGGTCAATATATAATGTTAATGGACAGCGAAAACAAATGGTAAGTTTTTTTTTTTTATAAATAGGACACGTCAATTTGACTTTACCTCGCCTGATGGTAAGCTGAAGGTAAAGTCTCAAGAAAGAGGGCCACCATTATATACACGTGCCATGTTAACAATGGTGGCACTTAGCATGACGGCCTCATCAGATGCTTTTTCACGCCCCGCTTAAAGGACCCGGGACTGTAGGAAGAGGGAAACACGTGAGCTGGCAAGGAATTCCAGGTCTTAATGGTGCGACAAAGGAAAGAGTCACCTAACCGCTTGGTTCTTGAAGGAATGTTCTGCACCGTATAGGGGTGACATCTAAGTCCTGCACGTGTCATCCTGTATAGGAAGGGGGAGGGTGGGACTAATTGGAATAGCTCTTCAGAACATTCACCATGGTAGAGACGGTAAAAAACTGCCAAGGAAGCAACATCTCTACGCATCTGCAGAGACTCGAGGGTACTCGTGACCTCAGGATTTCCGATAATGCGGACCGCACGTCGCTGCAACCTGTCGAGAGCATCTAATAAGTACTTTGCGGATCCATCCCAGAGATGTGAGCAGTACTCCACGCAGGAACGAATTTGTGTCTTGTAAAGAAGACACCGTTGCTCCGGCGTGAAAAACCGTCTCACTCTGTTCAGGACTCCGAGTTTACGCGAGGCTGCTTTGATGATACTCTCGATGTAGTTTTTGTTGTTCAGTTTGCAGCGAACATCCATACCGAGGATATTGAGGTTGTCCTGCAGTGGCAGTGGCGTGCTCTAAAGAGTGGGAAGGGGAAGGAAAGAAGATACCTTTGCTGTAAACGCACATGCCTGCGTCTTCTTGGCATTGAACTCGACCAAGTTCTCAGAGCCCCATTGGGAAATGTGATTCAGGATCCGGTCAAGCTCAGTGACAAGAAGCTGCCTTTTTTCCGCAATATGCGTCTGCTTATCCGCAGGACGTCCATGATAACTCCCGTGTAGGGTGCTATCATCCGCATAGCAATGAATGCTGCCGGTCGACAGCATGTCATTGATATGCAGAAGAAAGAGAGTTGGCGATAGGACAGATCCCTGCGGTACGTCGGCATTTACCTGCAAGAACTCCGAGGCTCGTCCATCACAAAGGACGCGAATACGGCGCTCCTGCAAGAAGCCGGCAACCCAGTCGCACAGTCTAGGAGGCAGACCAAAGGCTGGTAACTTGGAAAGAAGCGACTTGTGCCAAACTCTATCGAAAGCTTTGGCGATGTCAAGGCTAATTGCCAATGACTCGCCGTGCTTGTCCATAGCGTCACCCCAAATATGGTTAACATACGCCAGAAGATCACCCGCTGACCGTTTCGGCCTGAAGCCATATTGCCGGTCATTAATTAGGGAGTGATCTTCAAGGTAACGCATGAGCTGTTTGTTAATAATGTGCTCGAACACCTTGCACAGCACTGAGGTGACGGCTATGGGTCGATAGTTGTTTGGGTCTGAGCGATCCCCCTTCTTGGGGATCGGCTGTACATTCGCCTCTTTCCAAGCCGAAGGCACTGTACCAGAGCTGTAGGACAGCCGGTACAGCCGCGCAAGCATTGGAGACAACTCCGCTGCACATTTTTGCAGAACCACCACTGGAATACCGTCCGGACCACTGGCTTTCCGGACATCGAGTGACTGCAACACTGCTCGGATTTCGCGTTGCCTGATACGAATATCAGGCATTGCATGGTCACTGACGGGCAGTGTCGGCGGCTCCATACCACAATCATCGACTCGGGAGTTGGCCGCAAAGAGATTAACCAGCAAATTTGCTTTCTCTTGCGGCTCATGGGCCAGGGATCCATCGGGATTGCGCAGCGGGGGCAGCGAAGGCTGGCAGAAGTTGGCTTGCACAGCTTTGGCCAGTCGCCAGTAGCCACGGCTGCCCGTGGGATGCTCTACTAGCTCCTGACCAAGCCGCGCTATGCGCTGGGCATCCGCTCTGACATAAGCCCTCTTGCAGGCCTTTGTGGCTCTGTTGTACGCCGCCTTGAAGTGGCCCACGTTGGGATCGCACGTACCTACATTTATAATTTATTAATTTAAGATATTATTCAGAATTAAATTAGGTACATACCTAATACAATATGAATACAGTCTTTAAAATAAATTATGCTACGTAGGTATTAAAATTTTATCGGTATAAGTTTTTTAAATTCTTAAATTAGATTTTTTGACACTTTGACACTATTTTTAATGTATAATATACAGGGTGTATTTTTGAAACGGGGCAGTAAGGGCAAGTACCTTAACCGTTGCAGTTATAGCAAAACGTTCTTAGAAGACCTTCCCTAACTTTTTGACATATTTTGAACTGCATTCACAGATTTTGTAAAAAACTTACAGTTGGCAGTTGGTCCCCGCTCCCGCGCCTCCTTTCGGAACTTATATAGTGCCGAAAGGGCCCTCGCTTCCAGGATCTACGGTGGCGAACCGGCCAGGAGACTCGCCGCTTCGAAGGATATCGTGCGGTATCCCCTGATGGCCCTGGAGGCCATCGTGCTCTGCGCTGTACGGAGCAGAGGCACAATCTGGCCTCCAGGGTGTCCGCCCACACGGGGCACCCGTATAGGGCCATGGACCGCACGACACCCGCGTAAAGTCTCCTGCAGGAGGCCTCTGGGCCCTTCAAGTTGGACAACAGCCGGCCCAATTCGCCGTGAACACCAACTTGAGGCGCAGACTTCGGAAATGCTGTCCGAAGTCCCATCGACCGTCAAGCACGAGCCCCAGGTATTTCAGGGGCTGGCTCCCGGGCCTGGCCTGCGCCGAGGGCTATGAAAAAACATGGCCTCGGACTTGTGCAGAGCCACCTCGAGACCCAGCCGCCGGATACTATCGACGACCTGAGCAACCGCGGTCGTGGCCCTCAGGGTCGCTTCGCGGTGCGTAGCCCCGCCCACCGTCACCAGCGTGTCGTCCGCATAACACGTGACGGTGGCACCGTACGCGAAGTCACCGCGAAGCACCCAGTCGTAACCGATGTTCCACAGGAGCGGCCCCAGGACCGACCCCTGCGGAACACCGCACGACATCTCACGCCTACCGACTCCCATCGAACTTGGGTAGATGACGGCTCTCTCCGTCAGGTACGCCCCGACTATGCGGCGGAGGTAGAGAGGCACAATGTGGTACACGAGTGCCTCCCTGATACAACTCCAGGGCAAGGTGTTGAAGGCGTTCGAGATGTCCAAGGACACCGCCAACATCACCTCGCCCCGGGCAACCGCATCCCCCGCCAGAGTCCTCACACGCATGATGGCATCCACAGTGGAACGCCACCGGCGGAATCCAAACTGGGTGTTCGCCAGGTCCGGCCCCACTCTAGAGAGATGCTCGACGAGGCGCTTGGCAATAACTCTTTCGAAGAGTTTGCCCACCTCATCGAGCAGCACTATGGGCCGGTACCCGGACGGCTCGTCCGCCGGGCGTCCCTGCTTGCGGATGAGGACCAGTTTCCCCGTCCTCCACATCTTCGGAAACTGGCCCCGCTCCAAGCATGCGCTGAGGAACCCTCTCAGTCGGGGTTCAAGGCCGTCTTCCCCTAGAGCTAGGACCCACGCGCGGCCTGGAATGCCATCGAGTCCCGGGGCGGTGCCTTTCTTGGCCCTGAGCCTTCGCACCGCCAGCTCTAGTTCTACCCAAGTGACCTCGGGCACGTCGTCGTCAATCACCACACTGGGCGCCGTAGGCGACCGAGGCGGCGGAGTCATCTGCGGCGGAATATGTTCCGCTCGCGCCGGGAACAGGGATTCCACCACTCCTCCGAGCAGAGCCGGCTCGAGCACCTGGGTCAGCGGAGGGGCCCGGGGGCGCAGCTTTTCTCTTACCATAAGGTAAGGCCGCCCCCATGGGTCCCGCTCCAGCGTCTCCAGGAGCTCCCGGTAACAAGCGGCTTTAGACCGCTTGATCTCCGCTCGGAGGGCATTCCGGGCCTCCCTGTATCCCTCATGAAGCTCCGCCAATCGGGGCTCCGAGTCTGCGGGACGAGTACGCCTCCTACGGAATCGGTTTGACGCAGCCTCGCGATCTCCGCATTCCACCAGTAGACCCGACGCCTCGGATTATAGGCTGGAGCTCTAGGCATACTCGCATCGCAGACACGTGTCATGGCCTCCCGGAACCACGCCGCTTCATCGTCGACATCGACAGGCCTGTCCGGCGCAATGGCCCAGGCCTGTCCGATACCGGCCTCCAGGAGGTTCTCCCGATTCAATCGCCCCGACACCCAGCGGCAGATATCAAACCGAACGTATCGGTGATCCGACAGTGTCTCCACCTCCGCGGTGACACGCCAGTCCCGCACGCGGAGTGACAGGGAAGCGCTCGCGAACGAAAGATCTACGATCGAACTGCGCTCCCCCGCCACAAACGTGGCCATATACGTGGCTTCGGCCCCGCGATTCTGGAGAACTAAGCCGAGAGAATCGGCCCAGCTCTCCAAAGCCCTGCCTCGCGCGTTTGTGCGCCGAGAACCCCAGGCCTGAGACCAGGCGTTGAAGTCCCCGAGCACAAGAACCGGACGAGGCGTACAGGCATTGACGACGTCGGTCAGCCGCTCCAGCGACCGCCGATACTGCCCTATGAGTCGGTGTGACCTCGGCGTGAAATAAACGGCCACGACCGCAATCTTCCCCACCCGCGCCGCTACGATGCTATGCTCCCTTGCGATCACAAGAAGGGGAGGGGCACCCGCAGCGGCGTTATGCACCAGTGCCGCCGATCCATCCAGGTCGACCACCCAGGCGGGCCCGAGGGGCCGGTGAGTGTATGGATCGGCGACAGCGGCGACGTGGATGGACCACTGTGCCATGCTCTGGAGCCGAAGTGCCTGAGCATCGACACCGTGGCCCAGGTTCGCCTGCAGGATGCGGAGATGAGATTCCATTATGGAACCATCTCCGCATCCCGCCCCGAACCATTGGCGGAACGCCCACCTCGCGGCGGCGGCTATACATAACATAAACCTAAACCATAACATAAACCTACATAAACTATATATATTTAGATTCGGGCCGCTGCCGGCAATACAGCGCGACCAAAAATTTTCACATTTTTTACAGTTTTTTACCACAGCAAATTGCTTGTTACATAACTTTTTCGTATTGACCCTGATAATCTAATTACACCACATTGTGTACGACGACGTTCCGCGTCGTCTGATACCATACACGAAATCATCAGGTGGGTGCTGTGCACCACAAGACCGTATTTCGCTTGCGGAATCGGGATTTTCACCGTTTTTTGACAATAAATCCTTTTTAATTAGTTTTTTGACCACGGACGCATAGTGCGAATTGCATACCATCCGGTGCGCAAAGACATTACCTGTCTTCCGACGCCCCACACGGGATCATCATCATCTGAATAGTGCATCATTAGGCCGACTCCATAGATTTTTGATTAGATTTCACTTAAATTTTAATTCCTGTTAATTCACGTAGGTGCAGGGGGCTTCTGACGCCTTGGGCTGTTTAGGGGATACGGCAGCCTCATCGCCGCACCGTCTAAACACCAATCCTCCGACGGGTTCCCGAGGGAGTGACGGTTCAACCCGGTGCCTACTTACCAAAACTTACCTGCTCGTTTTCTGGTCTTCCATCAATGTAAACCTGTACATCTGGTGCTGGGAACGTGTCCACTGGGACGCCCTCTATCCGTAGGTACCGTTCCCGATCCTCTAGGTGGTACAGTCCGCCTAATAAACAGCATTTTCTTCAAAATTTCACACTAAATTTTACGTTTTTGGGCGTTATTTCCAAATTTTCACAAGGAGGCCTATACAACTCTTCGCACCACCGTGTGGCCACCAACGAGGCCTTTCTATAGGTACCTCACTCGACCGCCTGGTGTCCGTGGTTTTTGAGTAAAATTAGTGTTTAAGAAACGCCAGCCCCGCTCGCCTACCCTGTTTTGTGGCCTTAGGCATACCGACTCGGTTGGAGGGGTCACGCGGGGTCTTCCGATACCGGTTGAAACCGGATCGCCGCGTGTTAGTTTAAAGTGACGTACGAATTATTTCGTACCGGTTATTAATAAGGAATTAATCGTATGGAGTTAAGGTGTTAAGTTTATTATTAATATTGGACAACAATAACTAAAAGCTTTAAAGCACACCTTTTTACGAACTCTTACTTAAGAGTTATTTAACTAGACTTGGCCCCATTTTGAGGCTCTTCCTTTAGTTTAGTGTCTCTTACCTAGGTTATTTTAGCTGACGGTCCTATTGACTAGAATTTTATTCTAATTTTATTTATACATTTTTTAGAACTTGTTTTATAATTTTACCTTTTAATCATAAGTTTTTTTTTGACAACATTTTTGCTGACGTGTATTATTATACCCAATTATTGTATTGACTACGTATACTACTCACTTTATATTATAATAAGTTCCGTACGATGGCGACCATACACTCCCCCAGGGATGGCCGTCCAGCAGCTGCTGCTGCAAAGCTAGCCATAAAATAAAGTTTAGATGAGACCACACCCGGGGTAGTGCAGCGCTCGGCGACATCGGTGCGTCGCAGCATAGACCGGCTAGAGTCCCAACAAATGGGCCAGCCGAGGCAACAGAGAAAAGGGACACTACACCTGTCCCCGCTGCGCGTACCGCTGCCGCCGAGGCGCTGCGCAGCGGCCATAGAAATCTGCGAAGAAATCCGGCAGCAGCTGAAGATCTCTGGTAACATTAAAAGAGAAATAAAGGAGGAAATTCGGGTTAGGACGGATCATCTTGAGGGGATAATTCGAGCCTACGAGGAGGAGAGGAAACGGCTGATTAAGAGGCAGAGCACAGGGGCGGCAGAGACGACCTTCGTCATACCGGCATCTGCCCCCTCCTCCCCTGCCTTGCCTCCTCCGGTAGCCTCTAGGGTAGACGAGGCTATTCTATCTAAACTAGTGGAATATGAGAATCTGCTAAGGGAGAATCGAAAGATGATTGGTGAAATAAGAGATAGTATGAATGGAAAGGACGAAAGGGAGAATGAGAGGTTGCTGAAAGAGAGCGTAAGTATCACAAAGGAAATAAAAGAGAGTATTGAGAGGCAAGATGAAAGAGAAAGAGAAAGAGAGAGAGGGAAGGAAGGGATGGAGAGGGAAACATACGCGAGTGTAGCGGCTGCCAACCACTGTAGGGAAGCAACGCTCCCACCGCCAACGCTCCACTCCGTGTGCGTCTCCTCCACAAACGAGACCGACTCAGCGGACGAGGTCCTCAAACACATAAGGGAAGCCATGGACGCTAAGGAGGGCTGGGTAAGGGTAGAGAGAGTGAGGAAGGCAAAGGAGAGGAAAGTGATAATGGGGTGGGGTGGGTAGAAGTCTAGAGGACAGGAAAAAAGTGAAAGAAAGGCTTGAGAGAGTCGCGGGTCGGTTCGTCGTCGAGGAGATCAAAAACAGGCCTCCTGATTCTGAGGGACGTATTGAAGATTCATGATGATCATGAAATCCTTCGCGCCCTTCGGAATCAGAATGGGGCCCTGTTCGAGGGCCTCGGCGAAGGGGACGACCGCGTGACCATTAAATTTAAAAAACGGTCGCGCCATTCCCAATACCACCACGTGGTGATTAGCGCATCACCTGTTGTCTGGAGGAGAGCGACGGAGGCAAAGCGACTATATATCGACCTCCAGAGCGTCGCAGTGGCAGACCAGACGCCACTTATCCAATGTACCAGGTGTTTGGCCTTTGGTCACACAAAAAGATTTCGTCTGATGCCTGAAACTCAGGATCTGTGTGCTAAATGTGGCAAACCGCACAGCCAGGATGAGCAGGATAAATGCGATAGAAAGAACCTTGATCCCCACTGCATAAATTGCATACGCGAATATGGTGAAACGAAACATCACCACGCCTTCAACAGATCGTGCCCAGTCCTCCAAAAGTGGGAAGCGATGGCCAGAGCAACCATAGCGTACTCCTAGGGATGCTCTGACCACCGCTATAATAAAACAAAAATAAGTCAAATGTACTCGTTATATTATAAAAAAAAATAATGTAAGGCATTACAGTTACAAATCACATAAAAGATAAAAACAAAAATTAATAAACTTAAATAAATTTAAACTTAAATAAATAAAAAACGCTCCCACTTTAAACCGCGAGCCGAGAATCTCGGCCTCCCTTCTCCAATCAGTTGGATACAACGCCTCTATTATGTGTTAATATATAATATATTGTATGTATCTATTTTCCAATTCTATCTCAAATTATCGAATGTAAACTATAAAATATTCATATTTAATACTCTATAATTCTGTTTTCAATATGTCTCTGCTTTCAAAATAAAAAATGTACTTGAAGTAATTTTCTTGTGAAAATTTCATTAAGTTGACAATAAAATTCTTGAACTTAATCTCATTATGTATACTGAATTCTGCATAAAACACTTTCTTACCACTTCATATTATATATTTATTTATTGTTTAAAATATACGTAATTATTCATCACTATATAAATATTTACATAGTTATTCTGGTACATAATCTCTTCATAGAATAATTTCATTGTAAACTTTCTATATAATTTATCTATGCTATCCATATATCTATAAGTATGTAAGTAAAATATACATAAATTATGTACCACAGCTTTTAACACTGAGTGGTGATGGCCGGGCAGTTTTTGAACCGGGCATTCTGTGGCTTATTATTTAATAAGCCGCTCAATAAACCGCGTAAGCCTTGCGTAGCCCTCCATAATAGTATACTCTTTTCTGATCACACAAATATTGCTTTCCAAAATTATCATATAAATTCCTTTTCTACATTCGTACAAATTAAAACCGAAAATAAGGACCCCACATGTTTAATCCAGTGGGGGTAACAGCGCGTAACTTAAAAAAAAAAAAACGCTCTTGCCATGCAGCAATAGCGGACTCAGTCCCGCTGAGTTTGGCACTTCGAAGCTCCCTCTTAGTGGCCGCGGACTGGCGTGCCACACCTAGTTCGCCCGCCCGGATTACCTCGAGGTCGGCCGGCAGGACACCAGCCAACACCGCCAGCGCATCGGTACTTGTTGATCGGTACGCCTTGGTCAGAAGGACCAGCGCAGGTCTCTGGGTGCGTATCAGCACACTCCGCACAACGTACCGGGACACACGCTCATACCAACATACCGCGGCATACGTCACCGTCGCAACAAAAGTCCCCTGATACAGTAGCTTAAGAGCCCTGTATCTTATACCCCATGAGGACGCCGATACTCTCGACATCTTGCCGAAGCAATTTGCCGCCCTATCCCCGATCGATGTAGCATGCCGCGAGAACAAGAGGCCGTCGTCGATCACCACACCCAGCACCGTGGTCGATGCGACGTTCCTGACAGACGTCCCCCCGAATCTGATGGTGGGAGGCCGCTGGAATTTTCCCCTGATCGTCATAGTTGCAGACTTCGCAGGGGAGAAGTCCAGCCTGTTGCGTATCCCCCACTCACCGACAAGCTTCAACGTTACAGAGGCCGCGGCCTCTATGCCTGCCCGAGTTTCGGATTCTATCAGGATCGTCACATCGTCGGCGTAAGCCACGATGCTAACTCCCCCCGGGTATAGTAGCCGAAGCAGGTCGTCCAATAGCACGTTCCAGAGCGTGGGTCCCAGCACCGATCCCTGCGGGCAACCCATTGTTGCTTTCTTCCACAACACCCGGCCCCCCATGAACATCCCCGTCCGGCGATTCGCGAAATAGTCCGCGAGCATCTTATAGATGTTCCGCGGGCATCCTCCACGCTTCGCCTTGAGCATGATCATAGGCCACCAGGCGTTGTCGAAGGCTCCAGAGATATCTAAAAATACTGCCTGAGCGTACTTCAACTCGCTCCTCTGAGCGACCTCTAGCATAGCGTTTAATGCTGAGACCGTCGACCGTCCCCGAGTGAACCCATGCTGGCGATCCGATAACCTTTCCGTTATTTGCGGGGCACACTTTAACATTACGCACTCTAAAATCTTGCCAAGAATCGGCAGCAGAGTGACGGGTCGGTAAGCCTTCGGGTCGACAAGCTGCCTGCCGTTCCCTTTCGGTAGGACAATCAGCCTGCCCTCCTTCCATACTTCCGGAAAAAATCCCTCCTGGACACATCGCCTATACAGTTCAGTGAACTCGGCCGGTACGGCCCTGTAACTGTGCTGGATAATACGAACACTCAACCCGTCGATACCCGGAGCTGTGTTAGGGAGATCCCCGACTATCCTTTTCACTGTCTCATCCGTTGGAGGAGGGGCATCTTCTCCTGATGGTGTCGCAGAGCTCATTAGTCGCACTAGCCCATGATACCCCGTGTCCGCAGTGACATCGTCATCCGGGCACAGGGAGTACATAAGGCCGCGCATGGCCTCATCGACACTCCTAGCATGTCCTTGGGCGTAAATGACGCCATTTATTACATTACTTGGGGGTCTGTGCCTCCCACTCGCTACTCTGTAGGCATGTCCCCAAGGGTCCATGTTTCCAGACGCAGCGATTTTTCTATAGTGTAAAAGTTGCGTCTCCTCCATGGCTTTCCTATACCTACGCCTATGCTCATGGAATTGCCCCTTCGCGTGTTCCTCTACGGGCCCGCCGGCCCGTCGAGCAGACTGCCAAGCCCTCCGGAGGGTGTTGTTGGTCTGTCGCAACCGGTCCAATTCGGGTGACCACCACGGGTGGCCCCTCTGTCCTGCCCTAGCCACCCCCAAAGTCTGCTTTGCGGTGCTCCCTACCATTTCGGTGAACTGAGCACAGACTTTCGAGGCAGGACGATTCCATTTAATCCCCCCGACTACAACCCTAAGGCGGCTTTCAAATGAGCCCCAGTCCACCCCTAGATCCCGAAATCTGGCAGGCAGGGACTCTGTAACAGCGCCCGCAGTGGGTTTGCTTGCCACACTATACTTCAACATTCTGTGGTCACTCTCTATTACACTTGGCAACACTCTCCACCCTGTCACCAGGGTGCCTCCTGATGTTAATGTGAGGTCGATGTTGGTCTCCCCCATATGGTTAAGGAAAGTCCCCGGCTGACCATTCTGGTTCTCTATCCGGAGACCCGGGGCCAGGATAAACTCTTCCATCGACTGACGACGGTGCGTGACGTCTGGCCCGCGACCCGTATACTGCCGCGGTTCGCAGTACCACATCGGAGAATGAGCATTAGAGTCTACTCCAATGAGTACTCACTTCCCTCTGAGGGCATCGAGCACTGTGCCCTGTAGGTGGACATCGATATCGTCCCGGTACTGGAAGTACGCGGGCACCATATATATACCCTCCCCGCCATCCTGTACATGACACACAACACAGTGTGTGGTGGACAGGTGACGAAGGACGGCACATGGGAGGTCCTCGCGAATAATGAGCACCCCAGCCTGCGCACCGGTCCCGCACGAAATTATGGGACTCTCTAGATCTTCCTGTTCGGACTGCTCCTGTACCAGGATTGTGTCCAGACCCAGCTCCCGGACCGCAATGGTCAGCTCCCTTGTGGCAAGCTTTGCCCTGCCTAAATTTATCTGGCCGACTGTAATTTGTGGAGCCATTACTAGTATTGAGTGGCCTCAACCATCCTCTTCTCCGCAGAAACCCGTGCCGGGCACTCTTTGGCCCCCGTAACGTGCCCCTCTGCACCTCCTTGCCCAAATCTGTGGCACGTGGCACACCTTGACTTGTTGTCTTTGCAGTCCTCCGCAGGGTGTCCATTTACCCCGCATCTTGTGCACGTTATTTGTTCCTGTCGGCACTTCCTCTCGTTGTGGCCGTACATCGAGCACCTTCTGCATATGACCGCAGTGGTGAAGTCCTCCACCCTGCATGCTTCCCACCCTATGTACAGTCGGCCTTTCCTTATTAGGGCTCCCCTGAGCTCCGCAGAGCAGGCAATAACAATGGCCGAATAGGCGGACCCCTGCCGACTTTTTCTAAAGGCCATCCGGCTCTGCGCCCGCATAGTCTCCAGAGTCCACCTAGGGTCGTCCTTAAAGTTCTGCTCATGGACGGCCGTGAGAACTTCCTCCCAAGTTGGGTCCTTCCCTTCCAAGTCCCTAATAATTACTAGGGGGGACCTACCTTTGATATCCGCCGTCTTCAAGGAACCTGGAAGGGCCGCCTTTAGCTTCGTAATGTCTTCCACGGTATCTGTTTGTAAGACGATGCCTGCATTGCCCACCCTACGGACCCTGTTCACTCTTATTCCCAGTTGGGCAGGGGCTATTGAGGACTTAATTACTTGCCGAGTGGCTTCCGAGGTCCAAATCTCGGTGCCCTCCTTGGGGTACACGGCCACCACTGGACCTCTGCTACGGCTGGCCAAGACTCCGGCGTAGGTAGCCGCTGCTCCCAATGTCCGAGGCATCGGCTGTGCCGACGCTGTGGGATTCATGTCTTGCAAGGCCCCTAGTTTGGCCTCCGCGACAGCCGCCCTTCTTTCTGCCACCGCCAATCTGGCGATCAATGTGGTTATGGTGGACCCAGCAGTTGCCACATGGTGGCCAATGACAGCGATCTCCTCCTTGTTAAGCTTTGAGAACCTGCTGTGCACCGCCTCCATTACTCCTGTCATGGAGGTCGTCGCCAAGTCGGCGATCTCCTCAATTGAGGCCTCGCCAGCCGATCGCCCGGCCGCTATCTTCACCTCCATAGGTCCCTGGAGAGCCAACAGTACTGGTTCCCGCACCGCCGTTACCGGCGGGGGGGGGGGGGGGGAGCAGCAGGTGCGCGGCTCATAATCCCTGCAACTGGCGGCGCCGACGGTGCCACCTGCGTCAGTCTACGGCGCAGCACCTCCTGGACGTCCTCAGGTGAGGTTAGTGGCCTCTTCCCCGATGTCTCTGGTCCCACTGATAGCGGGGACGGGCCAAAGTTGCCCGGGGGGGTCCGCTGCAGGGAGGCACGCGGGCTAAAGCCCGCCTCCATTGATAGTTTTTCCAGCTCCTCCAACTCGTGTTCCTTACGCTCCATTTCCGCACGGAGCACCGCTTCTAATGTCTCTTCCGCCATTTGGGCGAAGCCAAATTGTTCGTTGCGCTCTCCCCTTCAAATCGAGCCCTTGCACGACTCTCTAACTCCAAGATTGGCCGAGTTAGGGTGAGGGGGGGTGAGGCAACCCGGAGCGGGGTGCGGGGGGGTCTGGGTCGACCCTCAGAGGGGGTGAGGGCGGGGGGTTACCCCCGGGGGGGTCCGAGAGGGGACCCCGAGGGGGCTCTCGGGTGGGGTGGTAAATGTCCTACGTAACTACGTCACTACCCTAATATCAGTTTAAAGTGTCACTGTCACCAAACGTCACTATCGCACAAACGTCACTATCGTAAAAACGTCACTGTCGCACAAACTGTCACTGATGTCACTTGATATTGTCTATTTCACTTTTCTTCGAACAAATTTGCAAATGGCCGCGGTCGCTTACGGCGAGAGCCACAAGTGAGACAAGGAGGGACCGAGTCCTGTGGCACTTCCCGACCCGCCAAGAACGCGCCAAGAACACGACAACGCGAGAGAGACCGTTGTGGACGCGACTACACACGCCGGCTGTCGGCATCCAAGTGCGATGGGGCAGCTGCGATGGGGCAATCCCTCCAGCCACCCATGGTCCCTCCAGCCATCTTGGCTATATGGACCGAATCACGGGAGATGCGCGCCGTACTTGCGACTGCTCTTTCCGGCGCGCAACGCTTGACTCCCTACAAAGTCAAAGTCAAAGTCAAAGTCAAAAGTCAAAAGTCAAAAATCATTTATTCTGTATAGACCATTAAAACGGTACTTACAAAACGTCAAGTTTAAAAAAAAAAAAATCTAGACTAGTTTAGCAAATGGACCACCGGTTCGAAACGCGGCCCCGACCTGAGAAGACTCCGGCAAGAAACTCAGCGGGCATTTTTTTTTTTTTGGTCTATTTACAAACATTTGCTTAGTCTACAAATTTTCTAATTTTGTCCCGCGCCTTCTCCCCCTTCTGGGGCGGCACTACTATATAGCGTTACGCCGCTACTGCGGCTGACGACACACGTTATGCCTTCGTCGTCAGTCCTGGTCCGCTCATCCATTTCGACCTTGGATCTTAATTTGTTCCAGGCGTGCGCAAAGTCACGGAACCGCCGAAAGTTCATCTCCGAGCTTATGAGGTCGCAGTAATATACGGGCCCCCCCGACTCGCGGGTGATCTCGTCCATCATCTTACATCTAATCCCGGCATACAGGGGGCATTCCCACAGAACGTGGTCTCTGCATTCCTCATTCTCTCCGCAATAGCATAAGCTAACCTCACACAGCTTCATGTCGTACAATCTCTTTCTAAAACTTCCATGGCCAGTCAAAATTTGGGATACCTGATAGTCCGGCTCGATCCAAGTGGCCTTGAGTCGAGCCGACACGTCCGGGAAAAATCGGAAGAGTTCCCTACCCTTATCCTCACCTTCCCATTTCTGTTGCCAGGAGGCAACAGTCTCCTCCGAAATTTGCCTTCTCCCGTTCCTGAATTCGTCCCGTCCCAGGTGCCGGATATCATCAATCCTACCAGCACGCGCAACCTCGAGGTCGGCTGGTAGTACTCCCGCCAACACTGGCAGGGCCGCAGTGCTCACCGAGCGGTAAGCCTTCGTCAAAAGAGTTAGAGCCGGCCGTTGCGCCCGAAGCAACGCGTTTCTCACCACGCCTACGGACGTACGCCTCCACCAACAACCCGCCGCATAGGTGATAATCGCAGCATAGGTACCCCGGTACAGGAGCTTTAATGCCCTGTATCGGATACCCCAGGTTGCGGCGGAGACGCGCGTCATTTTCCCGTACGCTGCTGCAGCCCGCTCCCCACTGGACCTGGCGTGCTCAAGAAAGAGTTGGCCCGCGTCGATCACCACACCCAGCACCTTAGTCGACGGTACTCCCCTGACTGCCACGCCATCGAGCCTTATGGTGGGGGGTCGACCAGGCAGCTTCCCCCTCATCGTCATAGTGTATGACTTGTGGGGGGAGAAGCCGAGCCGATTGCGTTTTCCCCATTCCGAAATAAGTGCCATGGCGCATGTGGCCGAGGCCTCTATGCCGGCTCGCGAATTAGACTCGATGACGATGGTTACGTCATCAGCGTACGCGACGAGTTGTACTCCGTCTGGGTATGGCAAGCGAAACAGGTCGTCCATGAGGAGGTTCCACAGAGAGGGACCCAACACTGAGCCCTGCGGGCATCCCATGGTTGAGGGCTTCCACACAATCTCCCTGCCGGCAAATAGGCCCACTCGGCGATTAACGAAGTAGGCCACCAACATCCTGTAGACATTAGGCGGGCATCCGCTGTTCTTTGCCTTTAGCAAGATCATGGGCCACCACGCGTTGTCGAACGCACCGGCGATGTCCAAGAACACTGCCTGGACGTATTTGTAGGTACTGGAAGCGACTGCGTCCTGAAGGGCTCGCAGCGCCGTCAAAGTCGATCGACCCCGAGAGAACCCGTGCTGCTGTTGTGATATATTGCGCGAGATGGTGGGAGCGCATTTGAGCATGACCCGTTCGAGGATTTTACCCAGGACCGAGAGGAGCGTGACGGGTCGATACGCTTTGGGATCGGTCAGCGGCCTGTCGCTCCCTTTCGGTAGGACAGTTAGCCTCCCGTCCTTCCACGTATCAGGAAAGGTACCCTGTTCAACGCAGAGACCAAATAAGCGCGTTAGCTCGGAGCCAGCTGCGAGCCACACATGTTTGACGATGCGGGCTGTGATCCCATCCGAACCCGGAGCTGTGTTGGGTAAGTCCCGGACTATCTTCTCCAATTCATCTCGCGTAGGAGGGAGCGCGTCCCGACCCGATGGCGCGCAGGCCGCCAGGACTCGGACCTGTTTATGGTAGGCTGTATCCAGCGCCACATCATCGTCCGGGCATAGGGCCTTTATCAATGTGTTCATGGCGGCGTGCGCGTCCCCGGCGTATCCTTCCGCGAACTTGGTGCCATTTAGCACGTTGGGCGGGTGCCTGGTACGGCCGGTGGCCGCCCGGTATGCCAAACCCCAAGGGTCTGCGTTGCCCGATTCCGCCAGTCCCCGGAAGAACTCGGTCTGCGCCCTCCCCATCATAGCCTTATACTTATTGCGGCATGCATAATAGTTCCCTTTCGCAACTCTCTCACCCTCCTCGCTGTACCCCCAACCTCTCTTTTTCCTCTTCTGCCATACTTTCCTTTCTTTATTCGTCCTTTTGCGCATGTCTTCCAACTCGGGAGACCACCATTCATATCCAGACTCTCTCCCTCTATCATTGCCTATACCAAGACATTCGGTCGCCGTTCGCACAATCATATCCGTAAAAGCCTTACTTACCTCGTTTGCCGATTTTCTCCAGTTAATATTGCCCAACCGCACGTGGATGAGGGCCCGGAACCGTTTCCAATTCACACCGCTCTCTCGAAACCTCAGAGGTGACCCCAGCGGCCCCGCAGCCGCAACAGGACACCCCGTGTCCCGCAGCCGGAAGGTGATGAGGCGGTGATCGCTGCAGCTCTTTTCTGCATGCACCCGCCAATTGTCGACTTTGACTCCGCCGCAAGTCATCGTCAGGTCGATGTTACTTTCTTTTTCATCACGCTGGAAGGTTGACGGCTGTCCCGGCTCGTTGGCAATGAGGAGGCCTCTGCCGTTAATAAAGTCCTCCATTTGCTGCCTCCTGTAGGTCTCGTCCCGGCCTCTTCCTGCGTACTTACTCGCGTCGCAGTGCCACATGGGCGAGTGTGCGTTGACATCCGCCCCCACCAGCACTCGATGACCTCGGAGGGCTTCCAGTACCAGGTTGAGGTGCTCCAGGTGTGCTGCTATGTCATGCGAGTACTGGAAGTAGGCGCTCACGACGTATGTGTCCGGGTGTATGTGGCACACCGTGCAGTGGCTGGTGCTCAGATGGTGAAGCACGGTAATAGTCAGATCTCGTCTGAGGCACAAGACCCCGCTCTTCGGCCTCTCGTAATCGGCAGTGATGAGTTTGGGCCCTCTGGCCGCTCTTGCTAGGGTGGAGTCAGCCGCCGTGTATGGATCCTGGACGAGAATGAGGTCCAGACCCATCTCCTTTGCCGTAGCAGGCAGCTCCAACGTGGCGGCCTCTCCTCCATCCAGGTTCAGCTGCCCCACTCTGAGCCCACTGACTCCATGTCCTCCCTTTACTGCCATTGCACCCTGTTGGCCTCCTGCTTCTCGGCGAATATACGGGCGGGGCAATCGAGGGCGGCCGTACGGTGCCCGCCGGCCTCCGGGCGCTTGAACCGCTTGCAAGTAGCGCAGCTCTCCTTCGCGGCTTGGCATTCGCTGGCTTTGTGCCCCTGATCCCCGCATCTGCCGCATGTAAGCCCGCTTGCTCTGCAGTGCTTTTCAGGGTGCCCGTACTGCTGGCACTTGTTGCAGCAAGTGACTCTTATATAGTCGCAAACTTCCGCCTCGTCCCACCCTATGTACACCCTCGCCATACCCACCAGAGTATCCCTCATTTTGGGGGAGCATTCCAGCACGATGGTGGTGCGTCCGCTGTCTCGCCGTCCCTTCTTGAAGGCCACTCTAGCCTCCTCCTTCACCTTCTCTCTCGTCCATTCAGGACTATCCTTTAGGTTTATAAGGAACAGATCATTCAGGACCTGTTCCGTCTCATAGTCCATCCGTAAATTTCGAATGGCCACTAGTGGCCGCCTTGATTTCGGGTCCGCCGCTCTCAATGATGATGGTGCTGCCGCCTTCAGTCTCTGGGCCGCCTCTGGACTTGCGGTCTGCACTGCCACGCCCGCGTTCCCCACTCTTCTCACCCCTTGAATCTTGATGCCCACCTCTCCCGGGGCGATGGCCTTGATTAGCTCCCGTTTTGTCTCCTCCGAGGTAGTGACGTTTTCGGAAACCGGGTAAAATAGGACGCTGGGCCCCTTCTGGGCAAGCTCAATGGGGGGCTTTCCCCTTGGGAGTTTCAGCATACTGGCATAAGATGCCGGTGCTATACCATACGTGGGAGCCATGCCGCCCGCGTTGTCGGAGTGTCGCGATGGGGCAGCTGACAACTGTTGCTCCCTGTCCGCGACGGCCGTAGCGAATCGCTCCGACCTTAACCGCCTCCAGGGGGCAACCCCCGGACTCCGCCACGTGGCCCGAATTTCTTCGGCCGTGATGTAGTCGTCCAGGTCCGAAATGCGCAGTTCTGCGCACTTGGTGGGCCTGGACACCCGGACGTCGGCTGCATCCAGCGTCTCCCTAAGCCTTGCCGCTATGGCATCGACCTTGGGACCGCTTGTAGCGCCAGGGACATGGATGATCCGGGCACCCGTCCGAGTGTGTGTCACTCGGAGGGTCCCCGCCACATCGAGGGCCCTCATGTCAATGAGACCCCTCGCCTGTTTTACCAGGTCCACGTACTGCACGCCCCTCTCCGTCGCCTCCGGTGTCATCGTTAAGACGACAGCGGTGGTACGGGGGACGCGCAGCCTTCCTGGCGCTCCCTTCGCAGCAGCCTGGGCCTTTTTGGCCCTTTTTGCTACCTTTTTACGGGCGTTCCGCGATTTTTCGGCCTCACCGACCACCTCCCAGCCCCCTGCCGGTGCAGAGCTACTGGAGGCAGTCGGGGCCGAAACCGGTGCCGGGGCCGGGGCCGGGACTGGGGACGTCTTCCCCTTGCCCTTCCCCTTTCCCTTGCCCTTGGCTTGGGCACCCCCGGCTGACGCGGCGGCAGTGGCCGGAGTAACTGGCGCAGTGGGCGCGCTGCGGGCCGATTTCTGCGGGGTTCCCGCCGCCATCGCAAGGATGTGGCCCCGCTTGACCGCTCCGGCGTATCCGCCACTCGGCGGCGCCAGGGGCGGACGGTGAATGGAGGCCATGATGGCCTCCAGACAGCTCCGCGTCCATTCCTCGTGCGCCGCCTGCCGTACCTGTTGTGCCGCCATCGCCTCCATGCAGGCCTCAATGGAGTTTGCCGACAAATGCGGCGGCACTCTCAGCAGCGTCGGCAATCTCGGATGCACTGGCGGTGGAACCGGCGAACGTGGCGGGAGCGGCGGCGGCGGCAAACGCGGTGGCGCCTGTGACTCTGGCTGCACCGGAGGCGGTGACTCCTGCCGCACCGGCGACCTCGAACGGGATGGCTCCGGCTGCGCTTCGACCCTCCACCTCTCTATGCGGGACATACGGTCCTGAAGCGCCGCCATCTCCGCCGCCATCTCCGCCGCCATCCTGGCCATTTCCTTGCGGTATTCCGCCGCCTGCCGCTTGGTTTCCCCGAGCATCGCCGCCTGACGCCTGCCGAGCTCAGCCCGCTCTTGCTGCGCACAGCTTAGCTCCGCCCTGAGCAGATTGTATTGCTCAACAAGGCGGAGCGTCGACCGCATGAGCCGGTCCTCCTCCGGCTTCATAGCCCCAGTCTGGGCCTTAGCAAGGCCTTTAAGGGCCTCCACCACCTCCATGGAGGTGCTGTCGCCGGCACAAGGCAAGGGCGCCGCCGCGGAGGAGGAACTCGGTGGTGCCATGACACCCTTCGGGACTGGGGCTGGGGCACGCTTTTGAGGGGCACCCTTTTGCCACTCCGCGTCTTTCAGCGGCCAAGCGCCGCAAACTTGGGCGGGGGAGAAAGGTATTCTCCCTCCTGGCCGCTGCTGGACGTGGACGCGTCGGTCATGCTGACCTCCGGATCCGGCTCAAATGGCCGGGGGGGAGGAACCAGGTTCCTCTTTCCGGCTGAGCTCCGGGTCGTTATACCCGGGCTGTTAGCCCTGCTCTGAGTGGTGGTGTCAAGCTGGTCTGACACCGCTTGGGACGCGACTTCCGCGTCGTGGTGCTGCGCGACCTTCGCGCAGACTGTTTCGCTAGGTAGGTTTTGTTTGGGTTTTGTAATAAGGTCTTCCATGATGTCCCACGAGTAGAACCGTACTAAAGACACTTCCTGGGTGACGGCCATTCCAGGAAGCGGGGTATATACTGTGGAGGTCCCCAGGTATCCACAGGTTTTAAGCGACTTCGCTGTCAGGTTTTCAGACTTTTCCTTGTCGTGGGTCGGTCAATTAAGGCAAGCCCCACGGCCTCCAGAATATCGGCGTTCCCTAGTGTGGCTAGCACTCAGGTCGTTGTCGATATCTCGGAGGTTACGCGATGCGGGGGAGTAGCCAACTCTCCCAACGCCGACGTCGGCACGAATGCCCGTCAGCCCCTGCGCGAGCAGTAGGCCGACCCGTCCCCGGATCCAACGGATCCCATCGCCTCTCCCGTGTCTCCTCTGCTGAAGCAGAGGGGTACCGGGAGCGACGGCTAAACCTAAAAAGGGCTGTTGAGGTGGGAGGAATCCTACGGATCCCTCCCCGCGGGCCTTGCAGGCCCGCCATACCACGACCCCCTCGTGCAATGGGGTCAGCTAGCCCTCAAAAGGGCTATTGGAATGGAAGGGTATCCAACGGACCCCTTCCCGCGGGCCTTGCAGGCCCGCCATCCCACGACCTCCTCGTGAGGTCAGCCGTCGGGTTATTTGTCAACGGCCAACAAAACTCCCAAGATGGAAGCCTGTTAGCCGTTGTCCAGGGTGCACCAGCCCCCCCCCCCCCCCCCGCTTCCGCACCCCAGGACCGCGGTCCAAAGGGGGAAGAAACGGAGAAGCCGACGTGGAGGTTACCCAACCAGCACCCCAACCCAACCAGCACCCCTTACCCAACCAGCACCCCTGTGTGGACCCTCACAAGTACAACTGAATTATTTTCCGAAAGATAAAAATGGGCGTCATTTTTCTTCAACTCATTACTCAAGAAAGCTTTCAAACGAAGAAACTATCAGACGTCGGTGGTTAGTTTATTCAATATCAAACGATAGTGTCTCTTGTTTTTGTTGTCGACTGTTTGATTTACAGTCAACTACAAAATTTAGAAGTCTACTTCAGTCAACTGAAGGCTTCAAAAATTGAAAACATTTAAGTGAAGCTCTGAAAATGCATGAAAATAGTCCTGCACATAAGAAAGCATTTATCCAATGGACAGAAGCTGAAATTAGGTTTAAAGCAGGTTCAACTATTGACAAAGAAAAACAGAAGGTAATTTTTAAAGAAAGATTACGATGGAACAATGTACTTCAAAGATTGATGCACATAACCTTGTATTTGGCTGAAAACAACATGGCATTTAGAGGATCATCCGATAAATTATTTACTCAGAAAAACGGAAAATTCTTAGGCCTTGTACAATTATTGGCAAAGTTTGACCCCATCATAGAAGAGCATGTCAGATTGGCAGCGAACGGTGATTTAGCTGACCGTAATTGTGGCAAAAATATACAAAACTAATTAATAGAACTTATGGCATCAAAAGTTACATCTACAATAGTATCCCGCATAAAAGATTCAAAGTATTATGCAATTATAGCTGATTGTACTCCTGATATAAGTCATAAAGCGCAACTTTCAATCACATTAAGATGCGTCGACATAACAGAGAATGCCGTAAGCGTAAAAGAACATTTTATTTCATTTTTGCAAATAGATGATACAACGGGTGCAGGCCTCACAGAAAGTATTTTAAAAACATTGAGTGATCACGACCTTAACATTAATAACTGCAGAGGACAGGGCTATGATAATGGCGCGAACATGAAGGGGAAAAATAAAGGCATACAGAAAAGAATTACGAACTTGAATTTGCTAGCTTTTTTTGTACCATGTGGATGCCATAGTTATAATTTAGTATTATGCGATGCGGCAAAATCTTCGGCAAAATCCATAACCCTGTTCGGAATTTTACAAAAACTGTTTAATTTATGCGCAGGATCGGTAAATAGATGGAAAATTTTGACCGCTCATTTGAAAATATTTACTCTTAAAAGTTTAAGTGACACTCGCTGGGAAGCTCGTATTGAAAGCGTCAAAGCGGTTCGTTACCAATTATGTGAAATGCATGATGCTTTAATTTCCTTAGCTGATCTTACCAAACAAAGCGATGCTGCAACGTCACACGAAGCGAACACATTGGCAGGGCAAATAAAAGATTTTAGCTTTATTGTTTCTCTTATAACATGGTATGATGTTCTTTTTCAAATAAACGTTGTGAGCAAAGCCAGCCAGTCACCTAATATAAATTTTGTCGAGTTTACTAAAATACGGCAGATGTTACTCTTATTTGGAAACATATAGACAAACAGGTTTCAAACAAGCTATTGTAGCAGCAACTGAATTAGCATCCGAACTTGATACGCAGCCACTTTTCAAACCACAAACGCGACTAAGACGCATCAAACGTAGACCGGGTGAAGAGGCTACCGATGCACCAATAAGTGATCTAAAAAAAAAGTCTGAAGCCGACTTTTTTAATACTCTTTTGGACACCGTTCTTATGTCTATAAAGGAAAGATTTCAACAAATGCAAAGCTTTTCTAACACATGGAATTTCTTGTTAAATATAAAAAAGAATGAAAATAAAGAAGAACTAAAGCGACATTGTTCTTTACTGCAAGAAAAATTAACAATCAATTTTAAATCTGATATTGATGGAGATTTGTTGTGTGATGAAATTTTAGGTTTGCAAAACTATCTCGAAGACAGTCAGGCAACACCAATCAAAATTTTAAACTTTATTAAGAAAACACAATCTTCAAGAGTTATACCCCAACATTTGGATATCGTTGCGTATTCTGTTAACAATACCAGTGACTGTTGTAGGTGGCGAAAGAAGTTTCTCTTAACTAAAATTAATAAAAACTTATTTGCCGTTAGCCGGAGGGGGGGGGGGGGGGGGGGGTTATGTCGGACTCGAACCGACTAAGCCGCACGCCGTCTTTGGGTCGTAGTGCTAGGCCGAAGGTGAGGTTGTCATGCGACATATCCCTCGCACCCCGGCTGACCCAGGGCCATCACTCTCGGCCTGGCCCTCCTCGGGAAGGGGGGACCACGTGGTCCCCGACTCAACCCCGGTGTGGGGAGCTCTGCTGTCTCCTTCGCGAGCATGACCTGCTCGCAGAAGGAGGCGCTGGCCGCCCACGCATGCGCGCAGGGGACCATCGCCGCGAGCAGGGTGGAGAGCGTGAGCACTCTCACCCCCAGGGCCGCCACAAGCTCCCGCCTCGGCGTCTCAAACGCCGGACACTCGGTGAGCGTCTGCAGCCCCGAGTCCACGCTCGCGTCGCAGTGATGGCACTCGGGCGTTGGCTCTATACCCATCAGATGCAGATACCGCCCGAAGCTGCCGTGCCTGGTGATAATCTGCGTCTGACGGTACGAGAGGCTACCGTGTTGCCTCTCTAGCCACTCCATGATGGGTCTTAACGCTGGAATCACGGCGTGCCCTGCGCGTGGTTGCCCAAGTCGACGCTCCCACTCGGCCACCATGACCTGGTGGAGCCGGGATTTCTCGGCCCGAATATCCTCGGGCTCGGGATCGAATCCCCGCTCCCGCGCCTCCTTTCGGAACTGATATAGTGCCGAAAGGGCCCTCGCTTCTAGGATCCACGGCGGCGATCCGGCCAGGAGACTCGCTGCTTCGAAGGATATCGTGCGTTATCCCCTGATGGCCCTGGAGGCCATCGTGCTCTGCGCCGTACGGAGCAGAGGCACGAATCTGGCCTCCAGGGTGTCCGCCCACACGGGCACCCGTATAGGGCCATGGACCGCACGACACCCGCGTAAAGTCTCCTGCAGGAGGCCTCTGGGCCCTTCAAGTTAGGCAACAACCGGCCCAAGGCATTCGCCGTGAGCACCAACTTGGGGCGCAGACTTCGGAAATCCTGTCCGAAGTCCCATCGACCGTCAAGCACGAGCCCCAGGTATTTCAACCGGGACTTGATGTGGATGGGAGTGCCTCCCTCTGTAAGGCTGGCTCCCGGGCCTGGCCTGCGCCGAGGGCCATGAAAGAACATGGCCTCGGACTTGTGCAGAGCCACCTCGAGACCCAGCCGCCGGATCCTGTCGACGACCTGAGCAACCGTGGTCGTGGCGCTCAGGGTCGCTTCGCGGTGCGTAACCCCGCTCACCGTCACCAGCGTGTCGTCCGCATAACACGTGACGGTGGCACCGTACGCGAAGTCACCGCGAAGCACCCAGTCGTTACCGATGTTCCACAGGAGCGGCCCCAGGACCGACCCCTGCGGAACACCGCACGACATCTCACGCCTACCGACTCCCGTCGAACTTGGGTAGATGACGGCTCTCTCCGTCAGGTACGCCCCGACTATGCGGCGGAGGTAGAGAGGCACATCGTGATACACGAATGCCTCCCTGATGCAACTCCAGGGCAAGGTGTTGAACGCGTTGGAGATGTCCAAGGACACCGCCAACATCACCTCGCCCCGGGCAACCGCATCCCCCGCCAGAGTCCTCACACGCATGATGGCATCCACAGTGGAACGCCACCGGCGGAACCCAAACTGGGTATTCGCCAGATCCGGCCCCACTCTAGAGAGATGCTCGACGAGGCGCTTGGCAATAACTCTTTCGAAGAGTTTGCCCACCTCGTCGAGCAGCACTATGGGCCGGCTATTAACAATACCAGTGACTGTTGTAAGTGGCGAACGAAGTTTCTTTAAACTAAAATTAATAAAAACTTATTTGCGGTCTACAATGTCTCAAACAAAATTGACTAGTTTGGCCGCGCTATCTATTGATAATCAAGTTGCAGAAAATCTAGATTTTGCCAGTCTCATCAGCTTTGATCAGAATTTGCTGACAAAAAAGCTAGGAAAATAAGATTTTAATTTTTTTTAATGGTTCGTGACGTGACTGACAGACAATATAGATAGGTAAGGTGCATTGTTTAGAGAATTAATGGTTAAAATAATGTTATTGTTATTAAAAATAAATACATGTCATATCGATTAAGATAGGAAAAAGTGAATGCCCAGGTGGGACTCGAACCCACGATCTTTCCCTTACAGGGGGAATACTCAGACCACTGAGCCACCGGGCCACACCTGAAGCTATCCAAATTCTCCTATACTACCGTCTTAGGGCGACGGTGGGAGGCATCTACCGACATTCATACGAAATATCGGAAACAATGAATGATGTTGCAATCATTTTTAAACATTGTTTTTTTGATGACTCCGCCCAAATAATTGAATGAAATTTTTGAAGCATTTACTATGCTAACTTTTCAAATCGATTAAGATAGGAAAAAGTGAATGCCCAGGTGGGACTCGAACCCACGATCTTTCCCTTACAGGGGGAATACTCAGACCACTGAGCCACTGGGCCACACCTGAAGCTATCCAAATTCTCCTATACTACCGTCTTAGGGCGACGGTGGGAGGCATCTACCGACATTCATACGAAATATCGGAAACAATGAATGATGTTGCAATCATTTTTAAACATTGTTTTTTTGATGACTCCGCCCAAATAATTGAATGAAATTTTTGAAGCATTTACTATGCTAACTTTTCAAATCGATTAAGATAGGAAAAAGTGAATGCCCAGGTGGGACTCGAACCGTAGTATAGGAGAATTTGGATAGCTTCAGGTGTGGCCCGGTGGCTCAGTGGTCTGAGTATTCCCCCTGTAAGGGAAAGATCGTGGGTTCGAGTCCCACCTGGGCATTCACTTTTTCCTATCTTAATCGATTTGAAAAGTTAGCATAGTAAATGCTTCAAAAATTTCATTCAAATACATGTCATGTTGTAGTTTTCTATTAATTCAATAAAAAATATGGTACAAATCCTAAATAAGTTTTTTTAATTGTAATGAAATAAGTACCTATACGGCCTTTACATAAAAGGGCGCCAAAGACATGACTCGCCCGGGGCGCCTAGATGGCTAAGGCCGGCCCTGATTAAATTATACATATAAGATTAAATTTAGTTGACTTTAATATGGCAAATAAAACATCTAAACACATCTGCATATTTTATTTCACATTAAAACAAGGGTATCTATCAATTTCTTTGCAGCTTTGAAAGAAATAAATTTTTCACTTATTTTCAAGATTCACAGAGTTTGGTATCATCTACTACGACAGCCTCTGTG
The DNA here is from genome assembly GCA_949126895.1 of Eilema caniola. NCBI lineage: Eukaryota > Metazoa > Arthropoda > Insecta > Lepidoptera > Erebidae > Eilema > Eilema caniola. The sequence goes on from CASBPR010000003.1 coordinate 320,356, forward strand.
GCGTGGTGATAGTATATTTAACTGCTACACAGCAGGAGATGAAGGTTCAATTTCCATGTGTTTCTGCATGCTAAGCCGTCTGTCCCGGCTACCATACCAACATTTATGGCAATTGTTATATAGGAAAACGGGTGACATGGCCCATACAGAAGTGATGATCATTTGTCCTGTCAACGGCCTATGCTAGGTATCCTCTACTTGGGCTTGAGTGACCGCTGTTGGCATCTGTAATGAAAAATAATAAATAGCAATAAAATTATACTATTTTCCTCTGATATAATATAAACTGTACCCTCATGAATCCCTACAGACTATTAGTTCGGTTTTGCTATGTTAGTTTATTGTAACAGTTTAAATTGCCCATAGAAGCTACTAATATACAACTACATAGCACACATCTGAGTATGATTGAATTAGAAGAAACCATGTTCCCTCAGCGACATAGTTCTTCATTTTCCATCCAATGCGATGTAGTGCTTGACTGATTTTTATATAGGTTATGCACTTGATATAATACTTGCATGTTGGGTACTATTTTAACTTTTATTCAGTATAATAATCTGTAAACCCCATGTGGTAGGACATAGCATTCACAACATAGCTTATTTTTACCTTTGTATCTAATCTTTGTCGAAATGTATTCTATTTTATGATTATGATTCATCGGATCAATCTCAAGATTTGCTCGGTAGGTACTGAATTATAATTACAATTACATTACATTATTTACACTGAGCGGGGATCTAACCCGCGCCACCTGCGTAGCGGCCGCGTTCACTACCGCTATGCCACGGAGGCTGTCATTATATCAACATATGTTTAGAAGATAATTTTGTGATGACTTTTCAGGAAATGCGAAGCATACCTCATGAGTTCTTTAATCAACCTGGTTGCTGGAACTCCATAAGGAATGCCAGTATCATGCTTGGAACAGTATGCAGAGTGGTTTAGATACCTACATATGGATTCTATTTTTGATGTTGACAATAAAAGATTCTTGCAGTTTTTAATTTTTATTTAATCCCCTAGAAGCTAACACCTGATTGATACTCGCAGAACTGTCTGTTATGCTTCCACACCACAACTACTGAGCAGATTGATTGATTGATGATCTTTGGTACAAAGTAGAGTAAATTTTGATATTCGGTACAGAGTTATAGTATTTATTGCAAAACCTCTATATATAACTACTACAAGTTTTACCAGTCAAGAGATGGAAGACAGCTTGGGTATGAAAATACATATGACAACTGAACTGACTAAAAACAAGCACTTCACACTCCAATATATTCTGATATACTCCAATATAGTATCAACTGCGGCTGAGCTCTATTTGTGGCAGGGGTCCGAAAAGTCTTCATGTCCGAAGATGGGGTCCGGTCCTTCATTTATGTGGTTGTTTCCTTGCCGTTATTTGGGAAATACTTTTATAATACAATATTACTTGTACTTGGATTTATATGGAAATTGTTTGAGATAAGCTTATGCAAGATTTTGAATATTGTTCCCTCATTCACATCGTTAGAATTGTTTCTCCTGCTTTGCTTCTGTCGTAAAATACTTCAAATTCTTCTGAATTTTTATGGTTTCTGCAGCAGAATAACCAAAGCCGACAAGATGATTTTCAGGTTATGTTTTCAATGTTTTTTATAATATAACGCTAGGCATGGATATACCTGTTACATTCAATACACAGCCTTAAAGGTATGGTTATTTCTGTATACTCGGTACGAAAACCCAGTATCAAAACACTTATAGCTATGTCCTGGGCTGACCTTAGCGGATCATACTTATGTGACCTTTGAAACATTTTCACGAGTTATCTTTTAGCTTACCTACCTTATACCTCTGAGAACTGTCAGCTAAAAGTATTTTAATTATAATGATATGAATAACGATTTTTTTACCACCTAAGTAACAGAAAAGCGCACGGCCCACCTGAGGGTTACCCTGGCCTATGAACGTGTGCAACACCAGGGGAGTTTCTGAACCATCAGTGTAGAAGACAAAGGGACAAAATGTATTTTATTCATCATATTGATAATATGCTTTAAAACTCTGAGCGGGCGTAGGGGTCACTCCTGCGCAGCTGAAGGGTTCGGGGTGACGCGTGGCTGTATAACCACCGGCACGGATCTAAATAGCGAAAGAATGTAACTACTATAATAATCTTATATTATTCAAGAAAAAAAAATCATTATATACCAAGTGTAAACTTGAGGGTAAAATCTTTTTTAAGCCGTAAAGGTATAAACAGCGCAACGTTTCTTGTACCTAAGTCGCGAGAGAAACGCGCGGATTGTTTGGATATTATAAATTATTGGTGGATTTGAGCTCGTCTTCTCGCGTATTGTCGCGTTTAGCGCGAATCTGTAGGTAAAGTACACTACTTTACATTATATTGTAGCAACACTAAAGAACAAGTCTTGCCTCTGGTTCTGTGGCTGTCAATGGCGAACCAATTATGCTGAATTCCAGTGAAGTGAGTTAGTGATCGGAAGCGCCAACGTTCAAATACCAATGAGTAAAAGTCAAAATTGTACTGGGATAATGGCGGCGGAACGGTGTCGTGTCGATGTTGCTGCTGCTGCTGCTCGAACCTGAAGGTGCGGCCCGCCTGGGAGTTTTGTGGATCTTAAGCTGAGTATCTGAGTATTTGAGTACCTAAATACCAAAGTATATGAGTGTTATTTACTAATGATAATTGATGTTGTGTGGAAATAAAATAATCGCGGTGTATCGTTTTAAACTAGCTAGGATGTCAGGGGGGAGGTACTGCCTGCATACATGTGTGGGAGTAATCCCAGCCTGACATCTATTCAAAGCCTCAGCCCTATGTTAGTAGACAAGAGTGTCATCTTTAGTCAGTATTCTGTAAGGGAATGACTGGTCCTTGTCTACCTTATATCCAACCTCGATCGAGATGAACTGTGGGGACGCGGTGGTGGAGACCATCAGGCGGTCCCCACGCTAGTCAGTTTGCTGAAGGCGTGCGTGTGTAATGAGGACACGCGTACCAAACCCGTTTTGATCTCCCATGAACAATAGTAATAATCTTTATATAAATGTTATCTGTATATCCGATGAGCATAGCATTGTGTGCTATGGCTCATCGGGTCTTAAGTGGTACTATGTGGTGCTCATTTACTCTTTACTCTACAGGAGGTAGCCGTTGGTCCGATAATTCACGAGATATAAATACAAAACAGCGAAGCAGATTGTACTGGCGGAAATATAAGAATCCAGGATATACAGGTATTTACATGTAATTATACATCTCGCCATAATCGCATTATTTCGCGACACGTATTACCCCATGCTATTTCCAAAAGACACCCAAAAAAACGCTTTCCTAAGCACGTTTTAAACACATTTTGGGTCCAAGATACGTGGCACGGGTTAAACGATAGATACTTTTCAAATTGAGCATGAAAGGGAGGTGCCGTGACCATTAAGTGGCTTCGCGAATGGCGGCCGCGTGGTGCACCGGGCGCGGTGTAGAACGGAGACCGTACTGTCATACGATTTCGTTCGGCCCATAGGTAATGCGATAGCGACAATACCTATCGGATGCGGGTTCACCCGGTATGCGTACTGCCATGATCATACTGGGTATATATACCTGTACAACTATTAGTATTACGCCTCATCCCTATGGGGTTGGCCGGTAAAAGCTAAAAGCAGTTATAGTTATAGTTTGTTACCTTGAGTGCAATTCTCTAACTTTCTCTCAACGTTGCGGGCATCGATGCTTACATCCACGCCGGATCAACCAATGACAATTGATATTAAGGGCGAGCTCAACGATGTAACGAATCACAAACGCTTTCTACGTTGTGACCTTGGTGACGTCACCCTCTCGTCGATGTCCCTAGGATTAACCAATCACATTAACTATAAAGAATGACGTAGTTTGAATAATGGATTGGCAACTGTCAAAGTGGCGCTAGTATAGTTATAATAGTTTGTTCCCAAAAAATTGCGTTTTTCTACGGTTGAATTCAGAAAATAATTCTAAGCAGTTACTATGACGCGCTGTATTTTCTCTAATGCAGCAAATACCGAAGGATAAAAAAATACGAAAGCTTTGGTTGAAAACCATCCATCGTGAAAAATTGATTATTACAAAAAGTACGAGGTTATGTGGTAAACACTTTGTTGAAAGTGATTATGAAATAATAATTAAATACACAGGTAAGCTGCTTATGAATAAATCTTTTCAATAATTCCTTTTCCACAAAAGGGTGGCAGAGGTGTATTGTCCCATATGTAATAGGGGACGATATTTCGTACCTGCCTATTTAAAATGTTAAAAATCACTTGTTCTAGGAGTTCAACACCAACATAAGTTCTACAAGAAAGGTGCTATACCATCTGTTTTCCCGTGGAATACACAAGCAATTTCCGGGAATGCAAAGGCTAAAGAAGAAAGATTGACACACTGCAACCTGAAGAAAAGACAGCGTTTTGAGGTGCCATCAATAACACAATGTTGTGAGGATATATTGCCATTAGAAGGAAATAATGGTGTGTCTCAAGACTGCAATGTAGTAACCTAGTGATAGAATGTAGTTCTTGAATCTATTCGGCCAAACCACAGCACTTGTGGGACACAAACGTAGTTACGTGGATAAATTGTATTGGCGAGATCTGGAGCTTAATAGACATTTGGCCTAGCCGCAGTTTAGTGAATTTTTATATGCCTGATAGTTTTAAAAAATATTATCCCTCAACAAGGCTTACACTAGATGGAACTGAAATAGAAATTCAAAAGCCTAGTCAGCCCAATGACCAAAGAGCCACTTTTAGTAGTTATAAGCATAAGAATACCCTAAAATTTGTAGGTGCCTCGCCTCACCTAGTGGTCTTATAACATAATGTTTAGGTGCATATGGGGGTTCAGTAACTGATAGGTACATTTTTTTTTTGTATAGAAACTATCGTGAGCCATTTTTCAATTCGATAACTTTACTACGGCTATACTCACGTCACTCGTCAGGATGCGCCCGGCTTTCTTGCCTTACGTCCGAGGCGTGACTGACAAGATTGGACACCTGTTACGCCGAGGATACAGCATCAGGACAATCTTCCACCCACTCAGCAAATTAAGGCAGCTGCTTCGCTCACCCAAAGACAACAGTCCACTGGGCTAGCCGGTGTTTACTCGATACCGTGCGACTGTGGCTTGAGCTATATCGGGGAGACTCGCCGCAGCGTCGCGACCAGGCTCAAGGAACATATACGGTGCATGAAAAACAGGGACACCAATAGGTCGGCAGTCGCTGAGCACGCCTGTATGACGGACACGGCTCATTACATACGGTTTTATAAGGCCTCCGTACTAGCGAAAGAAACATATTTTGTGCCGCGAAAAGTACGGAAGGCGATTGAAATAAGCCGTCGTCCGAATTTCAACAGAGAGAAGGGATGGACACTGCCACCAGCTTGGAAACCGGCCTTGAAATGCACGTACCACAAATGGGAATCGAACCTGGAATGCGACACGGTGAGCGCGTTATGCCGCACTGCTGAACCACCGAGCGACGAGGATGACGACACAGACGCGACAGCGAGGACAGCCGAACTGTCCCGTACTCGGCCGAATACCCTCCCACTATCCGAACGCACGAATTAAGTTAACGCCACTGGATGTGTTGTTATTTAATTATATATAACTTTATTGCAGGTGACAGCGTAACAGTTTGATGGTAATATAAACACAGTAATGAACTCACTTGTTTATTTAAGTCTAACTAGCCTAAGGGTGAATGTAGTCGATGTGAGAGCTACATTGCACCATACTAAACTACGCAGATGAGTTCGATTTTAGAACTACATCCTAACCACTGACTACTGACAGCTGCTAACTGGCAACTGCCAACTAACTAACTAGTCTATCAACTAGCTATTAACTACATTATGTCTACACTACATCTGGCCGTCTGAACGTCTTCTGATTAATTGATTGTGTATTCCTTCCTCAAGATCTCTTTATATGCTTCATTATCTGGGTCGAACGGTGGCTGTTTGTTAATGCTGATGCTGCGCCTCGTGCTTGCTAACTTGCTAGCTCAGGACTCGTGTCGTGATTGAGGTCGATGCACTGCCAAAAGTGGGGCATTGAGGTCGCTGCGTCCGTCATTGCGTTGCATTTAGCTGACGGCGCAATTCTGCTGACATGTCGATGATGCAGATTTATAACTGGGTCGCATGATATTGTGTTATGCTTTGGGTTTGCTTGTTGTAATATTATAATTATAGATATTACTATAACATAACGTAACTTGTTGCATGACGTTCCTTAACTCCTCCCTCCCCAAGAGGGAAATTATCTTAGTGAGAAGAATTGGACTTCAGATAATTTCGGCAACCAAAATAAATTTTTACTTTAAATTTATGTAGGTTGTTACGGCTATAATAAGTATGTATAACCGATGGTCCAAATGCTTATTTTTGTCGTCAATATGACTTGTTCCGTACAAGTTTTTGTCACATCTTGCGACTTCTGTACACGGGGTGACTCACGCACTCCGCGGCTCGTTGAATTTGCTTGATCTGCATCTATTGTCCTTATAAATATAGTAAATTTTTTTTGCGGGTTCATTGCACTTCGTGTTCTGTAGTCTTGAGTTTGCTCGTCAGTAATGAAGCTTGTTGATATTGAGGATTTCATCTTCGTTCTGCCGTCGGCGACTCTGCGTTGCCCCCGTCGAGGAGTGGAGTTTACTCTCACTGTCTAGAGGATTGGGCTGGGGGACCGTTCGCACTGCGACGCAATCCAGTGGCTTGATGCCATGCCATTACTTCTCGCCCTTGAACAGTTGGAGCCTAGTGATCTGGACTTCCCTAACGAGGTGGTACGGAAACGGCAATGGGGGTGAAATAAATTTAATTTGCATCACGAGTTTTTTTTTCTTTTCTTCTGTCTTAACCACAATTTTCTGGGTCTTTCCCGTGCTGTGGCTTCGTGTAGATCCGTCGAGGTATGGGAGTATGGACAGCGACTATCGGAGTCAGCAGGTTAACGATTTTGAGGAAACCTACCGCGCCGCGCACTGCCTCCAATACCTTAACGTCGATTATCTTCATCTCCCGTGAATTACTGCTTGGCTATCTCTTTACGTCACTAAAATCTATGCTGCTCTTGCTCTCTTCACAGGGTGTTGCTACTGGGATATACTTCAATAGATTCACCAATAGTTAAGGGTATTTTGGGATAATAGTAAAGGTGTATGAAGTATTATGGATTGGGATGGGAATAAATATATGTTTCGTTACCCATTAATCCTACAGCTTTCTAATTCTAAGGCTAAACTCTCTTCTGTACGTGGATCTCCGAAATGTTCACTTAGCAAGGCCTTCAACTGGCCCCAAGTAATTATGGAGTCCCGTTCTCCTACTAGATTAGCTTATTCGCCTAGCACTAGTATATAAGAATCTATGTGTATGCTATCTGAGCGTTTTTAATCTCGATATTACACGAAATAATAAAAATGGGTTATTCACCTAGTTTATAAGAGTGTGTATACTATCTGAGCGTTTTTAATCACGATATTATACGAAATAATAGAAATGGCTTATTCGCCTAGTTTATAAGAATGTGTATACTATCTGAGCGTTTTTAATATCGATATTACACGAAATAATAGAAATGGCTTATTCGCCTAGTTTATAAGAATGTGGATACTATCTGAGCGTTTTTAATCTCGATATTACACGAAATAATAGAAATGGCTTATTCGCCTAGTTTATAAGAATGTGTATACTATCTGAGCGTTTTTAATCTCGATATTACACGAAATAATAGAAATGGCTTATTCGCCTGGTTTATAAGAATGTGTATACTATCTGAGCGTTTTTAATCTCGATAGTACACGAAATAATAGAAATAGCTTATTCGCCTAATATATATGAATCTATGTGGATACTATCTGAGCGTTTTCTAATACCGATAGTATATGAAACACAGACTTATTAAAAGATAGGGAACAGATTGGAGAGCCGAAAGGAAGGTGAAAAGTTTTACTCACAATTCCGCAGCGTTTTCAATCGTCCCTGTCTTACTGTTTCGCTGCTGCCACTACCAGTGGTTCCTTAATAAATTTGTTTGTTCGGTGATCCTTGCTGAACCGTATAAACGGACGTCAGATGCTCCTCGTAGAATTTGATACGTTGTAAGCCTCCGACTGCAAAGATCCTACCGGCTGCACCAATTAACTTAACCCCACTGCATGTGTTGTTATTTAATTATATATAACTTTATTGTAGGTGACAGCGTAACAGTTTGATGGTAATATAAACATAGTAATGAACTCACTTGTTTATTTAAGTCTAACTAGCCTAAGGGTGAATGTAGTCGATGTGAGAGCTACATTGCACCGTACTAAACTACGCAGATGAGTTCGATTTTAGAACTACATCCTAACTACTGACTACTGACAGCTGCTAACTGGCAACTGCCAACTAACTAACTAGTCTAACAACTAGCTATTAACTACATTATGTCTACACTACGTCTGGCCGTCTGAACGTCTTCTGATTAATTGATTGTGTATTCCTTCCTCAAGATCTCTTTATATGCTTCATTATCTGGGTCGAACGGTGGCTGTTTGTTAATGCTGATGCTGCGCCTCGTGCTTGCTAACTTGCCAGCTCAGGACTCGTGTCGCGATTGAGGTCGATGCACTGCCAAAAGTGGGGCATTGAGGTCGCTGCGTCCGTCGTTGCGTTGCATTTAGCTGACGGCGCAATTCTGCTGACATGTCGATGATGCAGATTTATAACTAGGTCGCATGATATTGTGTTATGCTTTGGGTTTGCTTGTTGTAATATTATAATTATAGATATTACTATAACATAACGTAACTTGTTGCATGACGTTCCTTAACTCACGCGACGGCAGCGCCAACGTTGGGAACGCAGTAAAGCACCGGACGTCGCCGCGCCTGGATACTCTGCTCATGAAAAAGTACTCTGGTCGGGTCCGAAACTAGTTGGGCGCATCCTGACGAGTGACGTGAGTATAGCCTTAGTAAAGTTATTGATAGGTACATTGTAGAATGCAGCCAGTTATGCAATATTTGTGATTCTGGGGGATAGCATTATGGCCGACAGGGGGTTTAATGTCCCAAGATTTATTTGCCTGTACAGGAATCGGGATAAATATTCCTACCTTTTTAAAAGGAATGTCTCAAATTCCAGGCGTATGGTATGGTAACACGGGCTGGTATCCGCAACTCCACGTCATGGCGCGGTTTTTGCGTGAGGGTGGGCATTTCACTCGATCCACCCCAACTCATTGAAGAACGCCAGCAGGCTCTTCACACTGCTGGTGATCTCCCGAAGCGTACCTGTATTATTGAAGTACTTAGCCCTGTATGTGGCGGTTGCAGGACAGTGTAGGAGCACATGTGCCGCTGTTTCCTCCTCTCTCATGCAGGCTCTGCAGAGAGGGCTGTCGGTGATTCATAAAATAAAAAGGTGTTTATTAAAGGAGCCGTGCCCTGTGATGGCAGCTGTAGCCATGCGTAGTTGTTGTTTTGACAGTTGTCGAACACGCCGGGTCAGTCTATGTTCAACAGGGATTGCTTCCCTAGCCTGCCTGCATCCTTCCAGGTTTGTCCAGTATCTGTTGTGTTGATCTATCGTTCGTTTGTTTACGATGGTTCGTAGGTATGCAAAGGGGATTGGTATTATGGGCTCTGCCCCTCTAGACAAGTGGCAATTCGCTAACCGGCGTTTGATGGAATAGAATGACGAATGTATGGGATTTGACGTATTTGACATGCGTTAACGACTGTCATATACATCAAATCCCATATATTCGTCATTCTATTCCAAAAACGCCAGCTAGCGAATTGCCACTTGTCTAGAGGGGCAGGTCCCATTGCGACCATGTTAGATCCTCTCCCAGCAAGCTCGTCCGCTGCGTCATTGCCGCGCGAGCCGCTGTGGCCCTTGATCCATTGCAGGATTATGTTGTTGGTGTTGACTATTTGGTATAATTTAAGATGGCACTCCAGTATTAGTCCCGAGTTTATAGTGTGGCTGTTTAAGGCTTGCAGCACGGCCATGCTGTCCGACAATATACGTATAGAGTGGCCTTCCACTCTCCTGGCCATTACTGATGAAACCGCCAGGGTTATCCCCATGCATTCTGCTTGGAATACTGTGTTGTGGGTCCCCAGCGGTTTCGAGATGGTGATGTTGAGGTCTTCTGAGAAGACGCTGGCTCCCGTGCCTTAATTCGTTTTTGATCCATCTATGAAGATACGCATTTCTGTTGGGCACAGTGCCTCGCAGCGGTGATCTTCATGGAGCTGGATTTTGTATTTCTTATCAAATATGTGCTGTTTCGGTACACGATCATTTATTGCTCCTATGATAGGCTGCTCAGCTGTGAGATCTGAGAGCAGTGATGTATGTCGTGTATTCCTGTCGCTCCATAGGTTTAGTGCCTTTAGGCGTATAGCCGCAGCTGTTGCTTCTTGGCGGATAAACAGATCCAATGGTGCGAGTCCGAGCATGACTTCCATTGCCGCCGTAGGGGTGGTCTTCATGCATCCCGTGGTTGCCCTACAGGCTAATCTTTGGGTCCGTTGTAGTTTAGCTGATTTCGTACTGTTTTCGGTTCTTGGCCACCAGACAATAGCGCCATACGCCATCATGGGGCGGATCACTGTTTCGTAAAGCCATAGAATGATTTTTGGCGTAAGGTCCCACTTTTTGCCGATCATTCTTCTGCACTGCCAGAAGGTGATTCCGGCCTTTTATAATCTGCTGTCTAGATAGCTACTCCATTTTAATTTACTGTCTAGAATGAGGCCGAGGTATTTGACCTCTTTTGACAGTTGGAGTTCAGTTTCAAAGAATTTGGGTAGACGGTATTCTCCCAGTACCCTTTTGTTCGTGAACATTACTAACTCTGTTTTGGTCGGGTTCACCGATAGATCGAATTCCTCGCACCACTTTTCTACGATGCGTAGGGCTTGCTGTGTAAGGTTACAGACTGTTCCTGCTACCTTTCCGGAGATAAGGATGGTACCTTACCACCGTCGGCGTATCCTATTGTATAGTCTCTGTTTTTGTTCAGCCTTGTGATCAGGTCGTCTATCACTAGGTTACACAGGAGTGGAGAGATTACTCCACCCTGTGGGCAGCCTTTGGCTATCAAGGCCGTTTGATCTTCTTTTCCAAGGCGAACCACTCTTTTGCTGAGCATGTTTGTTATCCAGTCTGTAAGTACCACGGAACAGAAAAAAACGGTGGAAGTGTCAAATGGTTTTATAGTTTTTTTAAATATCACGGAACATTCTGAACACTTCTGCATACCCATTCAAAGGATACGGGCGTGATGTTATGATGTGTAGTGGCATAGACATAGCAATAATATGCGTTTGCAGCAATTACTACTGATTTCCTGGTATTTATTGAAGAGTTTCGTGGTCACTCTCTGAAACCCTTTATCGGATCTTTACAAAAATTAAATGGTATCATTTCGGAATAGTCTTCTTTCGAACAAAGAAAGAATTTTGCATATTTGTCTACATATGACGAAGCTAGGCGCGTACAAACATACAAAAATATAAACTTCCGAATTGAACAAGTCCAGCTGGATATTTTCTAGTTTGTGGACGCGGCGCAACATGCATACGCGATCAGCGAATAGATTTTGGTGCTCTACGTTTTTCTCATTTTACGCAAATTAAATTAATTATTTCAAAGTAGTGTATGAAACTGCTCGTAATAAGGTCTTAAAACATCCGTCTAATATTGTAAAATACTCCCACTCGTATTTTAAGTATCCTTAAAGCGATTTCACATTTTCTGATATTGAGTGTCTGACGCCGATAGCCGTCCATGTGCTGTTTTCACATTTATTCAATAAAATCGGTCCGATTCGGCCATTTGCTCGATCGCATCGACCAGATGAAAAAAAGAATAAAAAATGTGTATTTGACAGTTTTGCACCGTGTGTTATTTAATATTATTTAATAGAAATATGCCTTACTGAGCCATTTTGCAGTGCACAGAGGATAGTAGGAGCATAAATATTCGAAATGGAGTTGTTTTTACCATCGATAAGTCAGGATATAGCAGAATTTATAACAAATCTTCTTGATATGCAAAGAAATAAAAAAAAATAAAAAATCAACCTTACCACATATCAATAAAGCTTGTTTTTGACTACACACAATGGACATGTCATTCTTATTTATTCTAGAACTTTCTCAGCTATTCATTTAGTGATACAGTCAAACTTTATCGACATATACTTTTTTTAGAGACATTCATAAACTTTTGTCAAATGGTTTTATTGTTTTTTTTTAATATCACGGAATATTTTGAACACTTCTGCACACCCATTCAAAGGATAAGGGCGTGATGTTATGATGTGTGGTGGCATAGACATAGCGATAATACGCGTTTCCAGCAATTACTGCTGATTTCCTGGTATTATTGAAGAGTTTCGTGGTCTCTCTCTGAAACCCTTTATCGGATCTTCACAAAAATTAAATGGGATCATTTTGTAATAGTCTTCTTTCAAACAAAGAAGGAATTTTGCAAATTCGTCTACACATGACGAAGCTATGCGCGTACAATCATATAATAATATAAACTCCCGAATTGAACAAGTCCAGCTGGATATTTTCTAGTTTGTGGACGCGGCGCAACATGCATACGCGATCAGCAAAGAAATTTTGGTGCTCTACGTTTTTCTCATTTTACGCAAATTAAATTAATTATTTCAAAGTAGTGTATGAAACTGCTCGTAATATGGTCTTCAAACACCCGTCTAATATTGTTAAATACTCGCACTCGTATTTTAAGTATCCTTAAAGCGATTTCACATTTTCTGATATTGAGTGTCTGACGCCGATAGCCGTCCATGTGCTGTTTTCACATTTATTCAATAAAATCGGTCCGATTCGGCCATTTGCTCGATCGCATCGACCGGATGAAAAAAAGAATAAAAATTCCTGGCAATTATTTTCAACATAGTATCCAGTTCTTTTTCTATTTTATTTTATTTCCTTCGACATCGGAGGCGACACTAATATCGGATATCAGATGCGCTGGATAGTGTGAAAACGCTTTTATTATGCTACAGTTACATAAAGTATCTACTTTATATGGACACTTATTTTATTTCAATTCACGTCTTCATACCTTTTTAATCGTTAATAAAAAACAGTTCAACTTCTGTACGTAAAGGTTTAAAAACCGTATTTTTAGTACTCTTAGATTATAATTACTAACAGCGTTTGGAATCCTTTGACATTTTGAAAACAAATTTAAAATCTATCGATATTGCCAAAATTTTGTGCCGCCGCTCTAGCGTTAATGTAAGAGAGTTAGAGTAAGAGAGATAATACTTCAAAGTAATATCAACCGTTTTCATAACTATTACGGTTTTAAATAACATTCTTAAAATAAATGGACATCTGTTGGGGAGTAGTTGAAGCTTTTGTCACATCTTGCGACTTCTATACACGGGGTGACTCACGCACTTCGCGACTCGTTGAATTGTTTGCTTGATCTGCATCTATTGTCCTTATAAATATAGTAAAATTTTTTTTGCGGGTTCATTGCACTTCGTGTTTTGTAGCCGTGAGTTTGCTCGTCAGTAATGAAGCTTGTAGATATTGAGGATTGCATCTTCGTTCTACCGTCGGCGACTCTGCGTTGCCCCCGTCGAGGAGTGGAGTTTACTCTCACTGTCTTGAGGATTGGGCTGGGGACCGTTCGCACTGCGACGCAATCCAGTGGCTTGATGCCATGGGGATCGGTCCTGTTGGTCCTATGGTGGGCGGACTGCTACCTGGACATGGATTCTTAGTGGATTTTGGAGGTGAACACCCTCGGGTGTTGGTCAATTCTTCGGAATTGCTGCATCTTTACCGATGTCACCGATTACTTCTCGCCCTTGAAGAATTGAAGCCGGGTAATCCGGACTTCCCTACGAGGTGGTACGGCAACGGCAATGGGGGTGAAATAAATTTAATTTGCATCACGAGTTTTTTTTTTCTTTTCTTCTGTCTTAACCACTATTTTCTGGGTCTTTCCCATGCTGTGGCTTCGTGTAGATCCGTCGAGGTATGAGAATATGGACAGCGACTATCGGAGTCAGCAGGTTAACGATTTTGAGAAAACCTACCGCGCCGCGCACTGCTTCGAATACCTTAACGTCGATTATCTTCATTTCCCGTGAATTACTGCTTGGCTATTTCTTTGCGTCACTAAAATCTATGCTGCTCTTGCTCTCTTCGCAGGGTGTTGCTACTGGGATATACTCCAAAAGATTCACCAATTGGATAGGGTATTTTGGGATAATAGAAAAGGTGTATGAAGTATTATGGATTGGGATGGGAATAAATATATGTTTCGTTACTCATTAATCCTACAGCTTTCTAATTCTAAGGCTAAACTCTCTTCTGTACGTGGATCTCCGAAATGTTCACTTAGCAAGGCCTTCAACTGGCCCCAAGTGATTATGGAGTCCCGTTCTCCTACTAGATTAGCTTATTCGCCTAGCACTAGTATATAAGAATCTATGTGTATGCTATCTGAGCGTTTTTAATCTCGATATTACACGAAATAATAGAAATGGCTTATTCGCCTATTTTATAAGAGTGTGTATACTATCTGAGCGTTTTTAATCTCGATATTACACGAAATAATAGAAATAGCTTATTCGACTACTATATAAGAATCTATGTGGATACTATCTGAGCGTTTTCTAATCCCGATAGTACACGAAACACAGACTTATTAAAAGATAGGGAACATATTGGAGGGCCGAAAGGAAGGTGAAAAATTTTACTCACAATTCCGCAGCGTTTTCCATCGTCCCTGTCTTACTGTTTCGCTGCTGCCACTACCAGTGGTTCCTTAATAAATTTGTTTGTTCGGTGATCCTTGCTGAACCGTAGAAACGGACGTCAGATGCTCCTCGTAGAATTTGATACGTTGTAAGCCTCCGACTGCAAAGATCCTACCGGCTGCGCCAATTAAGTTAACGCCACTGGAGATGTTATTTAAAAATATAACTTTATTGCAGGTGACAGCGTAACAATTTGATGGTACTATAAACACAGTAATGAACTCACTTGTTTATTTAAGTCTAACTAGCCTTAGGGTGAATGTAGTCGATGTGAGAGCTACATTGCACCGTACTAAACTACGCGGATGAGTTCGATTTTAAAACTACATCCTAACTACTGACTACTGACAGCTGCTAACTGGCAACTGCCAACTAACTAACTAGTCTAACAACTAGCTATTAACTACATTATGTCTACACTACGTCTGGCTGTCTGAACTGACTGGTGTGTATCTTTCCTCAAGATCTCTTTATATGCTTCTTTATCTGGGTCGAACGGTGGCTGTTTGTTAATGCTGATGCTGCGCCTCGTGCTTGCTATCTTGAAGTGCTAGCTCAGGCCTCGTGTCGTGATTGGGGTCGACGCACTGCCAAAAGTGGGGCATTGAGGTCGCTGCGTCCGTCGTTGCGTTGCATTTAGCTGACGGCGCAATTCTGCTGACATGTCGATGATGCGGATTTATAACTGGGTCGCATGATATTGTGTTATGCTTCGGGTTTGCTTGTTGTAATATTATAATTATAGTAATATCGTAACTTGTTGCATGACGTTCCTTAACTCACGCGTGTCATTCTTATGCGGAGATTTGCAAGACCTTACAATTTCAACCTTCAGTCGTATCTGTCATCACGTGTATTTGACAGTTTTGCACCGTGTGTTATTTAATACTATTTAATAGAAATATGCCTTACTGGGCCATTTTGCAGTACACAGAGGATAGTAGGAGCATAAATATTCGAAATGGAGTTATTTTTTACCATCGATAAGTCAGGATATAGCAGAATTTATAACAAAGCTTTTTGATATGCAAAGAAATAAAATAAATAAAAAATCAACCTTACCACATATCAATAAAACTTGTTTTTGACTACACACAATGGACATGTCATTCTAATTTATTCTAGAACTTTCTCAGCTACTCATTTAGTGATGTAGTCAAACTTTATCGATATATACTTTTTTTAGAAACATTTATAAACTTTTGTCAAATGGTTTTATGGTTTTTTTTCTAATATCACGGAATATTTTTAACACTTCTGCACACCCATTCAAAGGATAAGGGCGTGATGTTATAATGTGTGGTGGCATAGACATAGCAATAATATGCGTTTGCAGCAATTACTGCTGAGTTCCTGGTATTTATTGAAGAGTTTCGTGGTCTCTCTCTGAAACCCTTTATCGGATCTTTACAAAAATTAAATGGTATCATTTTGGAATAGTCTTCTTTCGAACAAAGAAGGAATTTTGCAAATTCGTCTACACATGACGAAGCTATGCGCGTACAATCATATAATAATATAAACTTCCGAATTGAACAACTCCAGCTGAATATTTTCTAGTTTGTGGACGCGGCGCAACATGCATACGCGATCAGCAAATAGATTTTGGTGCTCTACGTTTTTCTCATTTTATGCAAATTAAATTATTTATTTCAAAGTAGTGTATGACACTGCTCGTAATATGGTCTTAAAATTCTCATATTGTAAAATATTCGCACTCGTATTTTAAGTATCCTTAGAGCGATTTCACATTTTCTGATATTGGGTGTCTGACGCCGATAGCCGTCACCATGTGCTGGTTTTACATATATTCTAAAGAATTGGTCTGATTCGGCCATTTGCTCGATCGCACAGACTGGACGAAAAAAAGAAAAAAAAATCCTAGCAATTATTTTCAACATAGTATAGAGTTCTTTTTCTACTTTATTTTATTTCCTTCGATATCGGAGCTGATACTAATATCGGATATCGGATGCACCGGATAGTGTGAAAACGCTTTTATTATGCTACAGTTAAATAAAATATCCGCTATAAATGGACACTTGTTTTATTTTAATTAAATAGGAACATACGTAGTTTCACGTGTTCATACCACAGAACAGAAAAAACTATTAGAAGTGTGATAGGACAGATTCAATAGCGGAACCAATGTCGCCAAACTCACACATACAACGAGATAATAATACGTTGCACTACTAGTAAACAATTGTTTTGATTGGTCGTATATCTTTAACACCAAATTAGCCTTAATTATGCACACTGCAGAACGAAAACATACCTTATTGATTGGCATTAGTGTTAACTTTAATATAGATAAAAAAAGGAATTTACGACGTTTTGTATCTGAATCAAACTTGCTTCTCACTCTAACTCTATTACGAAAAAGTTCAACTACTCCCCAACAGATGTCCATTTATTTTAAGAATGTTATTTAGAACCTTAACAGTTATGAATACGGTTGATATTACTTTGAAGTATTATCTCTCTCACTCTAACTCTCTCACATTAACGCTAGAGCAGTGAAACAAAAAGTTGGCAATATCGATAGATTTGTAATTTGTTTTCAAAATATCAAAGGATTCCAAACGCTGTTAGTAATTATAATCTAAGAGTACTAAAAAAGAGAGATGTTTTATTTATGATTAAAAAGGTATGAAGACGTGTTACTACGTATGTTCCTATTTAATTGAAATAAAACAAGTGTCCATTTATAGTAGATATTTTATGTAACTGTTGCATAATAAAAGCGTTTTCACATTATCCGGTGCATCTGATATCCGATATTAGTGTCGGCTCCGATATCGAAGAAAATAAAATAAAGTATAAAAAGAACTCGATACTAGGATTTTTTTTTTTCATCCAGTCTGTGCGATCGAGAAAATGGCCGAATCGGACCGATTTTATCGAATAAATGTGAAAACAGCACATGGTGACCGCTATCGGCGTCAGGTACCCAATATCAGAAAATGTGAAAGTGGTCTAAGGATACTTAAAATACGAGTGCGAGTATTTTACAATATGAGACGGGTGTTTTAAGAACATATTACAAACAGTTTCATACACTCTTTTGAAATAATTTAATTTGCATAAAATGAGAAAAACGTACAGCGCCAAAATCTATTTGCTGATCGCGTATGCATGTTGCGCCGCGTCCACAAACTAGAAAATATCCAGCTGGAGTTGTTCAATACGGAAGTTTATATTTTTGCATGTTTGTACGCGCATAGCTTCGTCATGTGTTGACGAATTTGCAAAATTCCTTCTTTGTTCGAAAGAAGACTATTCCGAAATGATCCCATTTAATTTTTGTAAAGGTCCGATAAAGGGTTTCAGAGAGAGACCACGAAACTCTTCAATAAATACCAGGAAATCAGCAGTAATTGCTGCAAACGCATATTATTGCTATGTCTATGCCACTACACATCATAACATCACGCCCGTATCCTTTGAATGGGTGTGCAGAAGTGTTCAAAATATTCCGTGATATTAAAAAAAAACAATAAAACCATTTGACAAAAGTTTATGAACGTTTCTAAAAAAAGTATATGTCGATAAAGTTTGACTATATCACTAAATGAATAGCTGAGAAAGTTCTAGAATAAATTAGAATGACATGTCCATTGTGTGTAGTCAAAAACAAGTTTTATTGATATGTGGTAAGGTTGATTTTTTATTTATTTTATTTCTTTGCATATCAATAAGCTTTGTAAAACAAATTTCAAATCTATCGATATTGCCAAAATTTTGTGTCGCCGCTCTAGCGTTAATGTAAGAGAGTTAGAGTAAGAGAGATAATACTTCAAAGTAATATCAACCGTATTCATAACCATTAAGATTTTAAATAACATTCTTAAAATAAATGGACATCTGTTGGGGAGTAGTTGAACTTTTTCGTAATAAAGTTAGAGTGAGAAGCAAGTTTGATTCAGATACAAAACGTCGTAAATTCCTTTTTTTATCTATATTAAAGTTATCACTAATGCCAATCAATAAGGTATGTTTTCGTTCTGCAGTGTGCATAATTTAGGCTAATTTGGTGTTAAAAATATATGACCATTCAAAACAATTGTTTACTAGTAGTGCAACGTATTATTATCTGGTTGTAAGTGTGAGTTTGGCGACATTGGTTCCGCTATAAAATCTGTCAAACACTTCTAACAGTTTTTTCTGTTCTGTGGTAAGTACCGATTCCGTGCCATGTTTTGACAGGGCGGCCTTTATACTAGTGAAATTGGTTTTGTCGAAGGCTCCTTCGATATCTATGAACGTACCTAGGCAGATGCCTTGATGTTCGATCGCCTCCTCTATCCGGCTGACCACCAGATGGAGGGCTGACTCCGTGGACTTACCGGAGCTGTATGCGTACTGGTTTGCGTGTAATGGTAACTGCTTTAGTGCACCATCTCTCAGCTCCCTCTCGCACAAACGTTCCATGGTCTTTAACATGAAGGAGGTCAGGCTGATCGGTCGATGTGCTTTGGGATTTGTGTAATCACCCTTTCCTGGCTTCGGGATGAAGATGACCCCTACTTCCCTCCATCCAGGCGTTCTATTAAAATCAGATCAAAAGTTGGCTAGTCAAAGAGTTCACATAGAAAGGCTAATAGGATTAACGAAAACATTTAATATTGCAACATAAACTTAATCATTTCTATGTTCCCTTAGCATCCAAATTATGTATTATTTTATGTGATTTTAGAGATATCTAATATATAAAATTCTCGTGTCACAGTTTTCGTTGCCATACTCCTCCGAAACGGCTTGACCGATTCTCATGAAATTTTGTGGGCATATCGGGTAGGTCTGAGAATCGGCCAACATCTATTTTTCATACCCCGATTCGCGATAACCGACATTCACGCGGGTGGAGCCGCGGGTGACAGCTAGTAGTAAATAAAAAGAACTATTCCGTTATAATGTATTATTAATATCTACCTACATAAATGATGATAAATGATTAATACTTGGATAACTAACTATTAATCATATATGCATGTATCTTCATTTATATACCTACGTATGCATTATCATTTTTTATGCATTATCAGCTTTATTTATCTACAGAACAGTAAATATATAATAGTAAAACAGAAAAAATATTTAAGTTGTTATCCTTTTGTTTGTAGTTCCCGTTGTGTAGCCTTGGGTAAAAGCCTCCTCCATCTCTTTCCATTTTTCCCTATTCTTAGCAATCTGCATCCAATCCTTTCCTGCTTTGTTTGCTATATTATCGGCCCATCTTTTCTTTTGCCTCCCAACATTTCTTTTTTCTTCTGGGCCTATCCATTTTGTGATTTGGTGCGTCCATCTCTTGTCCTGGTATCGGGCCACATGTCCTGCCCAGTTCCACTTTTGTTTTAGACTAAAATGGGGTGCATCTGTTAATTTCGTTCTCATACGAATATCTGTGTTTCTTAATTTATGTAGTCTTCCCAGATTTAAGATGCTTCTTTCCATTGTATGTTGGCAGGAAAGAATTTTGCTCCTCACTTTCTCGGTATATACCAATGTTTGGCTGGCGTAAGTTAGGCTTGGAAGAATACAAGAATCCATTATAGTTTTTTTCATGTTTAAGTTATAATTTCCCTTTAAAATTTCTTTTTGCCAGTACTTCCTCCATGCTATACTTATTCGTCTGTCTATTTCATTTTCATTGCTATTTGCATTAAAAGACACCAATTTACTTAAGTACACATATTCCTTAACATATTCTATTGAATTTCCCTCTATTTATTTATTTATGTACACACACGAACAAATATAGAGATACATAGTTGGAAATAATAGTACAAAGGCTCTGCTTATTTCTATTAGAAATCTCTTCCAGC
This sequence comes from Eilema caniola, assembly GCA_949126895.1. NCBI lineage: Eukaryota > Metazoa > Arthropoda > Insecta > Lepidoptera > Erebidae > Eilema > Eilema caniola. The sequence goes on from CASBPR010000003.1 coordinate 341,068, forward strand.
AGACCTGCGAGAGGAGAGTGTGAGAAGTAGAGAACTTAGTGAAAAGTGTGTAGGGAAGACGACAGACAGATATAAATACATAAAGATTTATATATATATATATATATATATATATATATATATATATATATATATATATATATATATATATATATATATATATATATATATATATAAAGATACATAATATATATAAATAAATGGATACATAAAAACAATATAAATATAAGTATATATTGTTACATAAGATATGCAAGAGTATATACGGATTAGGGGAATGAGTTAGTCATAGGTGGAGGATAGATAGTGCTTACGAAGTTTGTATTTGAAACTATTAACTGTGTTGCAGTCTCTGATATCAGCAGGAAGCGATTTCCACAGCCTCACAGCGTGAACGGAAAAGGAAAAAGAGTAGGAGTCGGATTTATGAGAAGGAAATTTGAGCATGGTACGTAGATGGGATCTACAGGGTACTTCGGGAGAACGAGCAAAGGAAAATTGTTCACGCAGGTAGGAGGGAGCTGAAGGATTGTGGAGAATGTTGAAAAGTAGGCACAATACCCGAGTGTTCCTGCGAAGACGGATAGGAAGCCACTTGAGTTCTCTGCGATAAGACGAGACATGATCGTATTTTTTTAGGTTGTAGATGAAACGTATGCACAAATTTTGCAATCGCTCAAGGAGTTCTTCATTGGCATCCAAATAGCAGGCGTCAGCATAATCTATAATGGGTATTATGAGGGTTTGTGCCAAGTAAATTTTTGTTTTTAGGGGTAAAAAGCTTTGGAGACATTTCAGCGAGTGAAAGGCGAAACGTACCTTTTTACTGATTTCAGCAAAGTGAGTATGCCATGAGAGATAGGAGTCGATATGAACTCCTAGATTCTTTACCGAGTCTGATAAAGGTATTTGTATACCTTCTAACAGAATTGGGTCAACTGATGAGCCAGTGATCTCGTTACGCTTATACCTGCTGCCAATAATGACAGCTTGTGATTTGGCTGCGTTAATGAGGATACCGAAAGATTTAGCCCATTCGCTGAGGCACTGCAAGTCACTATTCATATCGGCAATAGCTGACTCCATGTCGGCTGCCACAAAATGACGATATATTTGCAGGTCGTCTGCATAGAGATGGAAGCTGGAAGAGATGAACTGCATGACAGAGTTTATGAAGATTGAGAAGAGAAGAGGAGAGAGGACACCACCCTGGGGTACGCCCGTCGTGAGGTCACACCAGTCTGACGTGGATTCAACTCCCCTGACACACTGTGAGCGTCCCCGGAGATAAGAGTCAAACCAAGCAATAGCAGTGTCTGAAACATTTATGGACTTTAGTATGCCTAGGAGAACGTCAAAATCAACTGAGTTAAAAGCACTACTAAAGTCTAGTAAGACCAAGAGTGTGAGTTCCCTATTTTCTATGGCCTAGCGGATGTCATCAGTAATTTTGAGGAGTGCTGTTGTTGTACTGTGGCCCGGGCGAAAACCTGATTGGTAGGAACTAAGAAGATTGTTGGTGAGTAAGAAATAGGATAGCTGTCGGTGAACAATATGCTCAAGAACCTTTGAGAGAAATGGCAAGATGGATATAGGGCGGTAATGAGATGCTATTGTGGGATTCGGCGTTTTAGGAAGAGGAACTATATGGGCTAGCTTCCAAGTGTTAGGAAATATACAAGAATACAGCGAGTAATTAAAAATATGTGTGAGTACAGGAAGTACAACGGGAAGAATAGGCGTAATCATCCTTGAGCAGATATTGTCGTTGCCAACAGCAGAAGAGGAAATAGAGAGAAGGGACTTTTGCACGTCAGCTTCTGTGACAGGGTCCAAGTCGAATGCAGGTATCTGTGGGATTGGCAGAGCCAAAAGAGACTGCAGTGTGGCATTTTTAATGTTTGGGTTAAGAGTGATAGGTGGATGTGAGAAATGTCTATTTAATTCACCCAGATCAATTTTTGGCACCGCCGGGTCAGGGACCTTACCAATTCCCACAGATTTTAAAAATCTCCAGATTTTGGAAGAGTTACGGTTATCTAGATATTTGTGGAAATGGCATCTTTTGGCATCTCTACACATCTTTCTGCAGCGGTTTCGAAGTGTCTTGTAGCGGTTCAGGTTGTGATCGGACGGATTGCGCCTGCATCTGGCTTTGGCCTTATTCCTGCAAGCCATTAAGTTTTTAATGGCAGGTGTGAGCCATGGTGAAGGATCATGTTTTAATTTAACCTTATGGATGGGGGCATGGCGGTCGTACAGGTCGGTCAGCCTAGTGCCAAAGACGTTTACCATGGCATTCACGTCGGTGGACTCATAAATCGGGGACCAGTCTAAGCATGTTGCGTCATACCGCAGAGATTCCAAGTCGATGGCCTTGTAATTCCGCAGTAGGCGAAATTGTATCTTACGCTTAGGGGGGCGGATACGATAGGAGAGATAAAGTAGATCGTGATGGGAAAAGGGAGCATCACGTTGGCCGTGAGTGCTAACATAATCAGTAGAAGAGACGATAATAAGGTCCAACAGCGTGGGAATACGATTGGGGAGGTGATGAGTACTGGATAGAGGTAAAGAATGTAGGTTGAAAGAGGAAAGGAGTGATAAAAGTTGACGGAACCGGCAGTCATCTCTTAGTAGGCACGTATTGAAGTCCATTATGATTACGTGATCATAGTTAGAGGAAGTGTTGTGTAAAAGAGTTTCAAAAGAGTTAAAGTAGTTGATATTTTCATTGGGGCAGTAAAAGACTCCGAGTAATATTTTTGTGTGCTGCACTGAAATTTCCAGGAAAAGATGTTCAGCCGCGCCGGAATAGGAAGATGGAGATGCGTTGATAAGTTTAAAAGGAATATTGGCACGAAGATAAACTGCAACGCCACCACATCCCTTTCCGGTTCTATCGTTACGGATCAAGACAAACCCAGGAAGTGAAAAGTGTGTGGAAGGGAGACTAGGCTTAAGAAAAGACTCGGATATGAGAATGGCGTCGAGGTGAGCACCACTAAATGAGGCTAGAAGGTCAGAATAATGACCCGGAACACTTTGGGCATTGATATGGACTAGATTGAGATTTTTAGGATAGTCAGAGAAAATAGAAGAAATTTCATCGTGCAGGGTGATTGGAACTGTGGCGTTGTCCATACTGATAAAACTGGCTGAATCAGATGAGCAGGAGTAGAAACTGTTGTCAGAATCCTCTATGTCTTGCATTAAATACAATAAGAAAATATGTATATATTATAATAAATATGTAAATACTATATTAAACAGTATTTCCTTCTTTTTACTTTTTTCTCTTGCGCAACTCAACAACTCGCTGGTTTAGTGGCAGAAACTTAGCAATTAAAATATGCTTGCGCTAAGCAAACAAAAGAGAACAAAAAAAAATTAATTTGATATAAGAGAAAGTTCGTTCATAAGGACATAGCTTAAAAAAAAATATAGAGCACAATATATAACGGAACGCAAGTCATACTCAATTTGTTGAAGTGGTAACAATGAACAAAACGTTTCGTATGTGAGAACAACTTTAAGAAAAGATAAAAAAAAAATACATGTATAATGGAACGTGAAGTGATACAAAACGTAAAAAAAAAAAGTGAATGTGACAGTAACTGACACTGACAACTAAAAGCCGTACAAGTTTCAATTGTCAAATGTTGTCAAAATTCATACAAGTGTCAATGAAGAAGTTGAAGTTAAAATTTATCAAAAGTTTTTAATATTACATAACTTATATAAAACTAAACTACCGGCAACCAAATTAAATGACATTTCAACAAAATTATAATAATATCTGAAGTGAATAACATTACTGTGGGTATTTTTAGTTAGCACGAGAAAGACGGTAGCTTTGATTGTCAGTGCAAGATCAAACTACAAGACTGACCCTATCACGGCGCACGACGTCTCGCAGCTGTCCGCGCGGTCTTCACTGAACTTTTCAGATCCGAGTTCTTAGGTGCTGGAGCTGGTTCACCTTTAGAAGCCAGGGAGTCGTGGGTCACAGCAGCAGAGGGTGGGTATTGGGCCATCAAAGCGTCGAGCTCCGCTTTGCATACTACTTTCCGACGATTTTTATCTGGGGTTAGAATGATGATCTTACCATCCATTGACCAACAACTCCTGATGCCAAAGTGCTTCCGGGCTGTAGTGAAGACTTGATGCCTAGCCTTAGTCAGAAACTCTGATATAGTGATCCCGGACCCCTTAAGTGTCGTTTTATTATCCCAGACTGCGTGCCGTTGTTCCAGTCTGTGAAATCTGACCACAATGGGGCGTGCCTTCCCCTGTGCCCCTCCCAGTCGGTGACAGATGTTAATATCAAGCTTTTGGACATCCGGAAGCTTCATGTCTGCAGCGATGATTTTGGCAATTGAGTCATGAAGCTTTTCATTGGGGACCTCAGGGACACCATGAAACAGTAGCACTTTTCTCCTCATTGCAGTTTCATGATTGTCTAGGCCCAATGTCAAAAGATCAATCTGGATCTTAATTTTAGATAAAGCATGCCAGGCAAAATGCTTAAACTCACCAAACTCACGGGACAATGTTGTATGATCTGCGTGCACAGGTGTCTCCTCAGATGTTGCCTTCTGCAGCTTCTCCTCATAATCGCCCATACGGGAGCTGAACAGCTTCTCTAGCTCTTCTAGACTGCTAGCCAGCTTGAGGTCCATAATAGTGAGTTGTAACACCAAAGGAAGTGAAGTTATAGTGTGTAATATATTGGATTGCACTCGCCAGCAAGTGTAAGTTGATTTTTATGCAAGATTCTTACATTAATATTAGGTTTTAATAATAAAATAAATTAAAATTATATAAAAAATATAGGAGCCTAAATTTGCGTGTATGTGTATTTCTTTCTGGTGACTGTTCGAAATAATTTTGGTTTTTGATGCGTTCATGTGTAGACCACTTTTTTACTTTCATAGTCTAAGCTTTGTAACATTTTTTCTAAGTTTGAAGCAGATTCACTGAAAAGAACAATATCATCCGCAAAACTTAAATGTGTCAGCTTCTCGTTGTTAAGCAGATTGATGAGGATGATGAGGCACGTGGTTCGTGGATGTGTTTTGGGGGACCAGAAGCGAATTGAAAACAGTCTAACCTTCATTTACATGTAGCAGTTTATTAGCACAATAAATGCACACATAACATCGTCACAATACGCACAGTAACAAAGAATGCACTATTATATTAAAGTAATTTATCCGAGCACAATAACAGTTACACACGTCGTGTTCGTGGTCAGCAAGCGAGAGAAGAAGGAAGTACCTACACAGTAATCGGTACGGGGTTCACAAATCCGGTGATACCATACAAGAAAAATATAATCAGGGCATCTATACACGGTAAATCTAATACTTCCCCTTGTCCTATTATATTTTTAGTCAAAAAATACAAAATATACAATTGACACTAAATAATAAATGTTACACTGCAGTCTCTACAACTTATTTAAGTATCACATAAACGTAGCAGTTAATAAATTAACAAGTTATTAAAATTATATCACAGTTTTTACGTAAGATACACATTACACTATAATTAACTTATTTTATAGTTTTAACCACATTCAAATTGTGTGTGAAACTACTGTGTTTTTGCTTACCTAAAGATTTGGTAAGAACATCCGCTATCATCCCGTCTGTAGGCAAGTATCTAACTGTTATAGAACCATTATTAATTAAGTCTTTGAGAAAATGATATCGAATGACAATATGTTTGGTTCGTTTATGACATACTTCTTTACATTCTAATAACTTTTGGGCACTTTGACTATCATTATATAAAATACATTCATCCAATTGAATTAATGTTAGTTCTGAAAGTAAATTTTGAATAAAACAGATATCTTTACAAGCATCGCCTATTGCGAGGTATTCCGCTTCCGTAATTGAAAGAGCAATACACCTCTGTTTACGCGATTCCTAGTTTATGGTGGAATTACCTAGTTTTATAACATAACCAGTGTACGATTTACGATCAGTAGCGTCGTTAGCCCAATCAGCATCAGTGTATGCGCTCAATCTCCAATTGACACTCTTTGTGAAAAGCAGTGATCAATTGTACCAGCTAAATATCTAAGTACATGTTTGGCTGCGAGCCAATGGCTTTTATCGAAACAGTTGTTAAACTGGCTTAAATAACTACAAGCATAGGCAATATCCAGCCTAGTGCAAACACATAAATACATAAGACATCCTAAAAGTTGTCTGTATTTATAAACAATATCATTCAACTCTACACTTGTATGTTCAGACTTCTGTAACTTACAATTAAGAGGCAAAGGTGTGGTTACTGGTTTACAATTTTGCATGTTAAATTAAACCAATAATTTCTTGGTGTATTCAATTTGGTCTAAACATAATATACCTTTTTCTCTATATCTAGAAACTCTTACACCCAAACAATTTTTAAGTGGACCTAAATTTTTTACTTTAAACTGTTTTTCTAATATTATTTGCAAATGAACTTTAATTTTACTATTTTTATTATAAAACAGATAAAAATCATCTACATAAAGTGCCAGTAAAACTATGTCATTGCTTACCTTTTTACTGTCATGTGTGTTCACTTTTACATTGTTTAAAATCATTAACAATTAACAAGTCATGTACCTTTTTGTTCCACATCTTGCTGGATTGCATTAAGCCATAGATAGCTTTCTTTAGTTAACAAACTTTACCATTAAAATGTTTCGAAAAACCTAAGGGTGGTTGCATATATATTTCTTCATCAAGATCTCCATTTAAAAATGCAGTTGCTACATCAATGTGATCAATTTCTAAGCTTAGTTGATTGCTTATATTAAACAGAATTCTCATTGAAGAATGTCGAACCACCGGTGAGAATGTATCATTGTAATCTATACCTTGCAATCTATACCTTGCTTCTGAGTGAAGCCTCTGGCAACTAGTCGCGCCTTAAAGCAGTTGAAATTACCATCTGTGTCATGCTTAACCTTAAAAACCTATTTACATTGAATAATGTTTGTGTTAGAAGGCTTATCAACTATTTCCCATACCTTGTTGGCGACTAGCGAGTCATACTCGCGCTGCATAGCGGCTTGCCACTCATCAAAATGTGGAGAAGACAACGCATCTTCATATGAATGTGGTTTCCCACACAAACCGTCATGCAAGGACATAGACACAAAACAACCATAATCTTTATACCTTATGGGACGAATATTGCGTGTAGAACGCACACTGCGCCCAGTAGAGACTGTCTCTGTGTTAATTACTTCCCCTCCAGCAGATGTCCCACCACATGTCAGATGGCAATCACCTCCAACATCAGTAGACTTTCCAGCTGAGGTACTTGATGAGTCATGGATCTCACTAGATGCTCTTGAGTTCTTTTCTGCTCCTGAAATGTCAGAAAAAGAGTTCAAGTCATTTTTTAAAATACTTGAATCTGATTCATCATTTGTAATAATTGAGTCATTATTTAATTCAATAATATTATTACAATTAATTTCAATATTATTATCAATTATATCATTATCAGAATTCAATTCAATATTTTTCAAAATATTATTAATGACTTATTTATTAATGACTTATTTCTATCTATATTCATAAAATCTTTTAAAAATACAAAATTATGTTGGTGATTTTTAAAATCATGTCCCAAATCTTTGTAAAATTTATTCTCTATGAAAGCTACTGTACGTGACAATACCACTTTCTTTGGATTTGAAGGCTCCACAAGTCTATAACCTTTGCAGGTGTCACTGTAGCCAACAAAAATGGAAAGTCTAGCTTTCGAATCCAGCTTCTGCCGTTTTTGCGATGGCACCAGGTAGAACGCTAAGCATCCAAACACACGAAGATGGCTGAGGTCAACTGGAGACCCAGTCCATACCTCTTCAGGCACTCGTCCAGACAAAGCAGCTGTAGGTGACTTATTTTTTAAATAAACAGCTGTCATGACAGCTTCACCCCAGTATTCCTTGCAGAGGCAGGTCTCACCTGCCTCTGCCAGCATACTCCTAACTTTGTCCATTAAGGTACGGTTCAGCCTTTCTGAAACCCCATTCTGCTCAGGGCAGTAAGGAACAGTGACCTTATGGACAATACCCTGCTCTTTTAAATAGTTGCTAAACTTGTTGTTACAGTATTCACCGCCATTATCTGATCTTAAAATCTTAATTTGCAAGCCTGTCTGTTTCTCAACTAGTGTTTTAAATGTAATAAAATGGTTAATTATATCAAATTTATTTTTCATCAAGGATGCAAAGCTCTTCCGAGTGTAGTCATCAGTAAAAGTTACGATGTACTTCGCTCCAGACCAGCTTAGCTCCTGCATAGGTCCACAGACATCGGAATGGATCAGTTGCAGAGGCTTCGTCGTTTTCGATGTGCTGTCAGGAAAAGCTGCGGCCGACAACTTCCCCTCAGGACAAGCAAGACAGATCTTGAGTGACTTTTCATTCTGAAATTGACAACGCATTCCGCATGCAACTTTCTCCAGTGTTTTCATACCTTGTATATTCAGGTGGCCGAGACGTCTGTGCCATAATTCAGCAGGAAGACCAGCAATGTCTCTGGTACTCAACAGCTCCTCTCCATGATCAAGGAGTAGAGAGTGTCCACTTTTAGTCGAAGACCCAAAACCATTTACATTTAAACACTCAGACATAACAACACACCCATTAAGTCTAAACAAACCATTAATACATACACCAGATGCAACTAAGTTGCCAGACTTGTCTTTATGACCAACATTGTCATTATAAATAAAACATTTCTCACTGCTAAACCTAACTGAATGGCCAGACAACACTAATTTGTTAACAGAAATGAGTTTGGCCGCAATTTGGGGAAAATATAAAACATTTAAAAGTCTAACCTTAGTTTAGTTAGTTAGTTTGTTTGTCTGGGCGGTTCCGCACTTAGCCTCTTGATTGGGCCATTGTGCGTACCATCTTACCTCTCATTCCAACCAACCCAGATCCTCCCAAAAAGCCAGCAGCCTTTTCAGGTTTCCACATGCTTCCCGGAGTGACGCTGGTGACTGGAGGAATTTCGCCCGTTGTGCGGCCACGCTCGTGCACTCTGTAAGCACATGCTGTGGCGTTTCTTCTGCCCCCATGCAGCCTCTGCATAGGGGGCTGTCCGTCACACCTATTGTAAACAGATGCTTGTTTAGGGGACAGTGACCGGTCAAGATGCCTGTGACCTTGCGGATTTGGCCCTTTTTAGCCTAATGAGGTTTCGGCTAAACGTTTTTGATGCTACCGGAACTGCATTCTTCGTTTGCCTGCATCCTTCAGTGTTTGTCCATTCTGTTTGATGGGTTTCTTCTGTACTTTTTCGTAGCCAAGTTTTGACCTGTGCTTGAGGTATGGGTAGTATTGGTTCCGGTCCATATACTGTCGACCCTGATCCTCTCTTGGCCAATTCATCGGCTGCGTCGTTGCCGAGGGAGTTGCTGTGTCCCTTGATCCATTGCAGCGTGACCCTGTTCGTGTTTGCAATGGATTGGAGTGTGTTATGACATTCCAATATGAGGACAGAGGTTATAGTGTTGCTTTGGAGAGCTTGGAGTACGGATGCACTGTCTGAGATAATCTTTATATCTAGATCTCTGACATCTCTGGCGGCAATCGTCTCCGCTGCTCTCGTTATGCCAATACATTCGGCTTGAAATATTGTGCTTAGTTTGTCCAAGGTGGTTGTTATTTTGATATTTAAGTCATTCGAGAAGACGCCTGCTCCGGTGCCATGCGTGGTTTTGGAGCCGTCTGTATATATCCTAACTTCTTTGACGCCAGAGCTATCTATTTTTTCTTCCGAAAGTTGGATATGATACTTCCTTTCGAAGACGTGGTGACATGGTATTCTGTCTATGGGAGCCTCGAGAAGTGGTATCTTCTTTAGGATTCCCTGTAGAATTTTTGAGTGCTTTGTTCCATTATTCTCTTTCCAGAGCCCATTATTTTTCAGTCTTAAGGCTGTTGCTTTGGCCTCCTCCTGTATGATGAGATGCAGCGGTCTTAGGTTTAGGAGGTGCTCTAGTGCGACTGATGGGGTGGTTCTCATGCATCCAGTGGCTGCTGTACTCGCTAGGTGTTGTAAACTCTGGAGCTTTTCTTTCACAGTGATCAGTTCTGTTCTGGGCCACCATACAACTGATCCATAGGTTAGAGAAGGTCTGATAATTGCCGTATACAGCCAAAGTGTTATCTTTGTGTTAAGACCCCAGTTCTTACCAACGAGTCTTCTGCATTGCCAGAAAGTTATACAGGCCTTTTTCATCTTAGCATTTATGTGGCTAGCCCAATTCAACTTGTTGTCAAGTATGATGCCCAGATATTTAACTTGAGTTGTTAGAGCCAGTTTGGTGTTAAATAGTTTTGGTAGTTGTAGTTCTGGTAGCTTTCTTTTGTTGGTGAAAAGGATAAGTTCTGTTTCTTTCGGGTTTACTGATAGTCGGTGTTCTTCGCACCATTGTTCCACAATCTGAAGGGCTGAGCGCATGATTTTGCATAGCACGTTCTCAGCCGTTCCGCTTATCAGTATTGCAAGATCATCCGCGTACCCGATGGTGGTGTATCCTCTCTCATTTAGTCTCTTTAGGAGGCTGTCTACTACTATATTCCATAAGAGTGGTGATAGGACGCCTCCCTGGGGGCACCCTTTGACTACTTTTGCTCTTGTGGTAGTGCTCATCGCTATCTGGACCGCTCTTTTGCTTATGAGCTGAGTGATCCAGTCCCTTATAGTTGATTCTACCCTACGCCTTCGCAGGGCTTCGTTAATGCTGCTGTGTGCCGTTTTGTCGAAAGCCCCTTCTATGTCTATGAAAGTAGCTAGTGTTGAGGCTTTATTTGTGATAGCCGATTCTATCTTATGCACTACCATGTGCAGTGCAGACTCTGTTGATCTACCTTTCCTGTATGCATGTTGCTGAGGATGAAGTGGGTTGTCTTTTAGTGTTCCATCCCTTAGGTATCGATCTACTAGTCTCTCCAGCGTTTTGAGGAGGAATGATGTGAGACTAATGGGCCTGAATGATTTGGGATGTGTGTAGTCCTCCTTACCTGGTTTTGGTAGGAAGACTATTTTTGCTTCTCTCCATACTCTGGGTATATATTTGAAAGCAATGCAGGCCCTGTAGATTGGAAGTAGATATTTTGCTATCTTTGTCAGTTGCCATTGTAGTAGAGCTGGGAATATTCCATCCAGCCCTGCAGACTTGAAAGGTTTGAAGCTTTTTATAGCCCATTCTATTTTGTCTGCAGTTACTACCTTGTTTGCGATTTCACATTCTTGGGTTGTTGGTACACTGTAGTGTTCCGGTGGCCAGTCGATTGAGTTGGTGAATGGTGTTACCTGACAACCAGGAAAGTGGGTTTCCAGCAGTACTGCGCTGGTTTCACTGTCCGTTTTGGTGTAAGTGCCGTCCTCTCTCTTAATTGAGCCCATGAGGTTGAGTTCCCCCTTGGCCAGGACTTTCCTTACTCTTGCGGCTTGGTTTGTCGAATTTATGCTACTACAGAAACTCTGCCATGCCTCAGTTCTTCGATACCTGATGCGTTTCTTGTAGTGCTTTTGTGCGTTTTTGTATTTGTCCCAGTCCTCAGGGATTCTGGTGTTTTTTGCTCGGTTGTAGAGCTTTCTCAAACCTCCACGTAGTCGTTCGAGTTCTGGCCCCCACCAGGAGCTCTTTTCTGGACCTTTGGGTGTTACGAATGGACATGCTGGCTCATAACTTTCCAGTAGAGCTGCAGTGAAAAACTGTACATTGTGTTCAATGTTATCCGTACTAAGTGTTGCGTCGGGTAGTTGTGAATCACTTAGTCTTTTGTTTAGTGCGTTGGTGTACCGTGTTATATCTGTTTTACGGGGGTTACGATATGGGACAGGGTCTGCTAGTTTACATTGTATTTGAAAGCAAATTCGGCGATGGTCTGCAAAGGATGGGTCCTTTGACACGTGCCAACCCTTAATAAGGTTGGCTGCCGAGTGTGTTGCTAGCGTGATATCAATGATGGTTTGACACCATGACGTTACGAAAGTAGGTTCCGTGCCTACATTCATGATGTTTAGGTTGGTTTGGAATAAGTATTCAGTTAGTAACTCACCTCTCTTGTTCGCGTCCTTACTTCCCCACAGAGGATGGTGAGCATTGCAGTCTGTGCCGATGATTAAGTCCCAGGTGTGAGCCTCGCAGTGTTGTACCAGGTCGGCTAGCTCCTTTGGAGGTGATTCACCTTCGCCCGGCATATACACTGAAGCTAGTACTAGGGTGGTTGGATTATCTGAATGGATTTTCACAGCAGTGAGATCTCTAGAACAGAATTGGTTAAGCAGAGTGGTGTTTATAGCGTTAGGTGCAAAGATGCAGGTTCTCGGTTTTTCAACCGTCGTATCTCGTATTAACTTACCGCCTATGTTGTTTAGACCGCAGATTACGTTCTTATTGATCCAGGGCTCCTGGATTAGGGCTACGGTCTTTTTATTTACCTCCAGCACTCTGCGTAGAGTGGCCGTTGCTGCCTGTTTGTGCTGGAGGTTTGTCTGGATGACGTTTATGGGATCAGGGGCTGGTGTGGACGTCATCGTCATCGTTGACGTGTCCTCCCTCTTGCAGCGGCGAGCTAGACTCCATCTCGCTCTTGCTCTTTCGAGGAGCCTCTGTTGGCTCTTGAGCTGGAGTCCCTGCCGCTGTTCCTTCCCCGGCCGGTGCTTCTTCTTGGGAGAAGAAGCGAATGTACCCACTTCCCGACATGTGAGCAACTCGGCGGTCCCTGGTGGTTATAACATCTTTCTGGTCTTCGGGAATTCCCAGAATTAGGTGTACCACCTTCTCTTTTGAGTTCGGGTCGGTGGTTTGGTCATCCACTGTCATGTCGTAACACTGCCAGGTATCCACTTTGTACCACGGATTTTGGGCACAAAGCACTCTGCGCAATGTTACGGCTTCGGTAATGCGAGTGTGGAGAAGAAGCCCGGCTTTCAGCCGCTTCTTCAGGTCACACTGCTTGACTACGGCCAAGGTGGTTTCCGGTATCGGGGACGTAATGCTTCTTACAGCTTTTTCAAGCCAGGTAAGAGCATTCACGTCTTCACACCACATCGCAGGCACCCCTTCCAATAGGAAGGGTCTTCCGCGGAAAGATGGAGCTTGCGCACCCGATACTGTTGACGCCAACACCGACTGTAGGATGCTGTCGTCAATAGCCTCCCTCAGCTGGTCTGCCTGGGGTTTGGTAAGGTCCCTCGGCGGAACGGTAGTGACCGCTACTCGCAGATGCGACTGACTGGCATCCGCGTAGCTTACCGTTCGCTTGGTTCGCGGGTCAGTTTTCGCGCGTTTGGCTTCCCCTCTGGGGGACCGGGTATCGTCCAGACGAGCGCGCTTCGAAGAAACACGCTCGTTCTGGACGGGCCCCGCCCCCTTTTGTTCCTTTTCAGGAAAATTGGGAGCCATCGCAGCGTTCCGTTGACCCCGAGCACCCCTGGGTTTCCTCTTGTTCTGCTTGCTTGGTGGTGGTGGTGGAGGGGCTGCGGCTACTGCCGTCCCCTTTGAGGTGGATGGTGTGGGTTCGCGCTGCGTCTCCGCTGCTGCGGCACCCAACCCTGTCGTCTTTTTTTTTTTTTGTAGGTTGCAAGGCCTCCCTTCTCGCGCGCCTGTTGGGGCGACTGCGTTCCGTTCGGCCGAGCCCTTTTTTGGTAGCGGCCGCTGTCGGCTGAGCATCCCTTTTGCAAGGGCGCTTGTGACCGACAACGGTCCATTGTACGACACTCGTGGTGTTCGTTGCAGGTATAGCTTCCGAGAGGCTGGACAGGTCCAGGCTTGAGCCCGGTCCTGAACACAGGTTGCCCCCCCCAGAATACGAGGGGCAGACTGAGCGAGGCTCAGTGAGGGATTCTCCGCAAGCGGTACCCTCCTGGGGTAGTGAATTTTTGTCCTGTGCGTTCATTTTTGTTTGGGCAGAGGTTTACTCACACTTCCTGCCCTAGGTGAGTGTGGTACAGCTTTCTGGGGGAATTTAGTGCCCCACGGCAATGTCTGCCGGGATGTGGTTTTAGGCCGCCACGGTTCGGCACATTATATTATAAATACATAATGATAGATACATATATAAGTTGTTTAAAGATAAATAAATAGACAATTACATAGATAGAAAAAGCCACGCTTTTAGAGGGTATTTAGCGTTTAGCGCCCCTTGGCCTGTGGTGGCCTGGTCGGGTTAGTTAACCGCCGCCCGTTGTTCGGCGTTGTTGCTCCATTAGCACCACCCGGGGGACACGTGTAGGGTGGGCCTAGGAATAGGTGGTAAGTCCTACGGACGTTGAGCAACCCCCCCAAAGTCTAACCTTATGATTTGACTGAATCTCCAAAGTGCCTATATCTTCACGCTTAATTTTAGAATTATCAGCCATAGTTAATTTGATTTCTTGTGACCACTCTTCTTGCAAAATTCACAAACAGTAACTTTTCTAATTTTGGAGACATAAGCTGTACTTTCTTCATCACCCGATGTCTTCCTCGAATACTCTTGCAGTAGTCGGGCTCGCACAAGTTCATTTGATACCGTAGTAGTGACCGCAGCAGTTGACAACTTCGAAACAACAGAATCATATTCAGTTGGCAGACCACTCAATAAAATCTCAGCAACTTCCTCGTCTTCGGTATGTTTCCCAATTTCGTCAAGTTGCTGGACTAGTGTAAACACAGCATCAATATAAGCTTGCATATCAGAATATTCAGAGTACTGAACGCGGTGCAGTCTCCTCAGTTGAAGAACTCTTCGGTAAAGGCCTTTATCTTCGTAACCGTCAAGCAACGCCTTCCAAGCATCTTTAGCAGTGTCAGAGCTTCGTACATATTGAAATAAATGCGGCTCTAATGTTAAGCAAATGCGTGCAAGTGCTCTTTGATCACGTCTCAAGTGACCTTTGGCTTGGTCCGTTCCAAGAACGACTTCCCACAAGCCTTCTAAAATAAGCAGGTTTTTGACTGAAAACTTCCAGGTATGAAAATTAGATATACCATCCAATTTTTCGAACCCATTGAGGTTATGTTCTATGTTGCACGGCTTGCAGTAGGTACTGCACGTGCGCACCGAATCACACTCCCAAAGCGACGGTCACTTTTCAACGAACCTTTTGATTAGATGCAAAGCAAGGCAAGCTTCTGTATTAGCACGCAGCCAAGATGCTCTCTTCTCTGGGCCAATAACCTGTTAAGCAGATTGATGAGGATGATGAGGCACGTGGTTCGTGGCTGTGTTTTGGGGGACCAGAAGCGAATTGAAAACAGTCTAACCTTCATTTATATGTAGCAGTTTATTAGCACAATAAATGCACACAATAACATCGTCACAATACGCACAGTAACAAAGAATACACTATTATATTAAAGTAATTTATCCGAGCACAATAACAGTTACGCACGTCGTGTTCGTGGTCAGCAAGCGAGAGAAGAAGGAAGTACCTACACAATAATCGGTACGGGGCTCACAAATCCGGTGATACCATACAAGAAAAATATAATCAGGGCATCTATACATGGTAAATCTAATACTTCCCCTTGTCCTATTATATTTTTAGTCAAAAAATGTGTAGGTAACACAGTAATCGGTACGGGGTTCACACATCCGGTGATACCATACAAGAAAAATATAATCAGGGCATCTATACACGGTAAATCAAATACTCGTTAAGTATCCATATGCCTTTATTGTTCCAATCAATGTTCTTGAAAATATCTTCAAGTACAGCTATGAATAGTTTTGGAGAAAGTGGATCTCCCTGTCTTACCCCCCTTCCAATAGTGAACTATTCGCCTTGTCTTTCCAGTTTTACTCTGCTTACACTTTTTGAATATATGTGTTTTAAGATCTGTACATATGTTTCGTTTATTTTATTATTTCTCAGAGTAGTCCATATAGTTCAGTGCATTATGCTGTCAAATGCCTTGGAGTAGTCTATAAATGCCAGATATAGTGGTTTCTTAAATTCCTTGACTGTTAGGGATATTGTAAATAAAACTAACATGAATACCTATGCCTGTTTTATTTGATTTCTAATTGCTCACATTTTTCAAAGAAAGCTTCTTTAAAGATGGAAAAAATGAATCAAATTTTTGTAACATTACATTAATAAAATAATAAAATTTTCTTTTACAATATAAATTACTTTAAAATCTCTGTATGTATATATATAATTAGGTTACAGTATGTTCAGTATGTTATTTGAAAGTAATACGGGCTAGTTTTTTTTAGTGAGAGAGTACCATTATTGTTTTCTAAATAGGGAACAGTAGAAGTATTAATTTCCTGGTATCGGCTTGCAAAGGGACACTTTATTTCTATTATGATCTCTTGTCCCAGTAACCCATCAGGAGAAGCAGCAAGATATGGTTTTTCTAAACTTATAAAAATACCACTTGGCTCTATGAGTCCATATTCAGCAGCATATTTGGTTAGAGCGATTGGTTCATTCAGTATACCATGGCTTGTTGCTTTTGTCATTAATGGCATTCTATCTAACATTTCCTTTGCATACTTACACATTGTGCTTGGTCGAAGGTGACAAATAGTATGAAAATTATTTGCAGTAAGCCTTACTTGGCAGTATGTATGCCATTCAAGACAATAATTTTGGCTAATTGTTTTATTTAATATAATTGTAGATTTTTCTCAAGTCAGGTAGGGCCGGCGAATGAAGAATAAAAACCCACAAGAACAATTCACTTGATTTTAATGCCTTCACTTGACATGGACTATAATTACAGATATGTACACCGAGTAATTAGATACTTATATTGAATTATTATGAGCAATGCGGAGCTAGCCTTGCTTCCTCGACGTCTCGAACCAGAATATCCGCTCGACTCTTCACCATTTTTTTCGTAAACTATGTTCTACCCACTTTTTCTCAAAATAAAAACGTTCGTTTGAAAAAGCAATGGCGGTATTGTGAAGAGTCGATGGCATTACAACAGATAACATATTTTTCATATTCAGTAAAACTTAATTATATTTACAAATTATTATTCAACTACTTTCCAAGAAAATTACAAAATTAGAATTAAATGTTATTTTTATTATAACAAAAACAAAATATTTATCATTTCCTCTCAAAATAAAGCACTTCTTAATTTAAAACTAAAACTAAAACTGCAATTAACGACAGACGCTTACAAATTCGCCCATCCTGACTATCATTCACGACCTCTTGATATATTTAAAGTTAATAACAAATTATACAATCATTTTTGTTAGATAGTTAAATATTTAATTACATTTATTTCACGATGAGAGCTATATTTATTCATCAACATATCTTGATTATTGTTTTCGTGTAATTAATATGTACTCTGAAAGTAGTTTATAACCAATTATCTCTTTTTTTAATTTATTTATATTACAATCACTTCATATATAATTTAGAAAACGGGAATTAACGCGATCATGGTATAGGTACTTACATACCTTTGATTGCCCTATGTCAAGGGAGTAACGGACAAAGTCTGTGACCACGGCCGGTATAACCTGGTCGAAACGTCAGGCAATCAAAGTAAGTACCTATACCATGATCGCGTTAATTCCCGTTTTCTAAATTATATATCATGGAACGCGAGAGTTTAAAAGTTAGTACAATCACTTCAGTATAAAAAGGACTACTATCTATGATTTACAGTGAAATATCTCTACTATAACATTCAATTAATTCAGTCATTTAACATGGTTTTAAGTAACTATTGGTAATTACAACATGTTGTGGAGAGAGGAGCGGGTTTCGTGGCAGCTCGATGGGGAGGAGTAGTGGTGATTTCCACATACTTCTCCCCAAACCGCAGCCGGGCCGACTTCGAGTCGTTCCTGGCTGCGGTTGAAGGCGTCATTCTTCGGGTGGCCCCCAGTACGGTGCTGGTGGCTGGGGACCTCAACGCGTGGTCTTGCGCTTGGGGTTCTACCAGCACCAGCGTCCGCGGTGGTGTCCTGGAGTCCTGGGTTCTGTCCTTGGGACTCCAGATTCTCAACAGAGGCACCACCCCAACCTGCGTCCGGCCGCAAGGCACGTCCAGAGTGGACGTGACCTTTGCCGCCCCATCACTTGCCGCCCGTATCAGGGACTGGCGGGTGATGGAAGAAGCGGTGACCCTATCGGACCACCGGTACGTCCGATATGAGGTCTCCCCGGCATCCTCCGGGACTCCTATTCAGCTGAGTCCCGGCACACCTTTCCCGAGGTGGGCACTCACCCGCCTTCGGCCTGATGTGGCGGAGGAGGCAGCGATGGTGAGAGCGTGGGCCGAGGTGCCCGACACCATCGCTGAGGATGCCGACGGCATGGCGGACCTTTTCGCGGACGACATTAAGGTTGTCTGCGACGCCGCCATGCCGAGGACGCAGGCCTGCCCCCGAAGCAGGGGGCAGGTATACTGGTGGACGCAGGAACTGTCCAACCTGCGTTCCGCCAGTATGGGGGCCAGACGCGCCTACCAACGTTACCGTAGGCGTGCCCGAAGAACGCCCGGTGTAGAGGAATCTCTACATTGGGCGTACCAGGACGCCAACAGGGCCCTGCGGACGGCAATCTGCAGGGCCAAGGAGGATGCCTGGGACCAGTTCCTGGGCATCCTCGACAACGACCCCTGGGGTAAGCCATACAGGACGATTAGGGGGAAGTTCTCTACTCCAGCTTCCCCCACCTCCTGTATGGAGCCTGGGCTGCTGCGGAGGGTGCTGGGGACGCTGTTCCCCAACCCTGGACCGTTCGCACCTCCGCGCATGCGCAGGCCAACCGCTGAGCTCGTTTTGGGGGAGCGGGTCGACGGCCCTCCAGTGTCGGACGCTGAGTTCGACACAATCCGATTGAGACTCCGGCACAAACGCCAGGCGCCGGGGCCGGATGGGACCCCCTCCAAGGTGATGGCTATCGCCTTGGGGCCCCTGGAGGACCGGTACCGCGCAGTGCTCAACACCTGCATTGCGACGGCCCGCTTCCCCAGACGATGGAGAGTAGGGCGGCTCTGCCTACTCCGTAAGGAGAGCCGTCCAGCGGATGCCCCAGAGGGTTACCGTCCGGTGGTGTTGCTGGATGAGGCGGGGAAGGCTTTCGAGAAGATTCTCGCCTCCCGCATCATCCAGCACCTGGAGGGCGGGGGTCCGGACCTGGCAGAGTGCCAATACGGATTCCGCACCGGACGGTCCACGATCGACGCGGTGAGCCGCCTCAAGAGGTGGACTGAGGTGGCTATGGCCAGGGGGGAGGTGGTGATCGCGGTGTCCTTGGACATCGCGAACGCGTTCAACACCATCCCCCACGAGTGTATCACGGAGGCACTCAAGTACCATCGAGTGCCTTCGTACCTCCGCGCCATTGTCGGGGACTACCTGCAGGACAGGATGGTCCTCTACGAGAGCGCGGAGGGCCGCGTCGAGTCGTGGAGAGTGGCGGCAGGAGTACCCCAGGGTTCCGTATTAGGCCCTCTACTATGGAACCTGGGGTACAATTGGGTTCTGCGGGGTTTGATGCCGCCGCGCATGGATGTCATCTGCTTCGCGGATGACACGCTGGTCGCGGCGGCAGCGAATGGTTGGGACGAGGCGGCCCACCTTGCGTCGTTCGGAACCTCCTTGGTCGTCCAGCGCATCCGCCTCCTGGGTCTGGAAGTGGCCCTCAACAAGACGAGGGCCATCTCCTTCCATGCCCCCCGACGCGGAACCCCACTGGGGCTCGAAGTCCGAGTGGTGGGGGTCCAAATCCCAGTCGAGGCACATGCAAAGTACCTCGGCCTTACATTGGACCCCCGGTGGAGCTTCGAGGAGCACTTCAAGCTCCTCGCTCCCCGGCTGTGCGCCGCCGCAGCCGGCCTCGGACGGCTCCTCCCCAATGTGGGAGGGCCCAATGCCAGGTGCCGTCGGCTGTATCACGGGGTGATACGGTCGATGGCACTGTACGGAGCACCGGTGTGGGCTGAGTGCCTCACACCCCGCACGCGAGCCCTCTTGCGCAGGCCGCAAAGGGTGATCGCGACCCGAGCCGTGCGGGCACACCGCACGGTGAGTCACGGGGCGGCCTGCGTACTAGCGGCCACGCCTCCTCTGGATGTCGATGCACTTGTGCTTGCGGAGGTGTATCGGCACAGAGTCGAGGCGCGCCAACGGGGTGAAAGGCCTGCTCTGGAAGACATAGAGCAGGCCCGAAGTGAGGCGCAGAGAGAGGCCCTACACCGGTGGGAGGAGGCGCTCGCCAACCCGACCGCTGGGCACCGGACGATAGCGGCATTCCGTCCGGTGTTGGAGGAGTGGGTGGGGCGCCAACGAGGCGGCCTCACTTTCCGCCTGGTGCAGATTTTGACCGGACACGGCTGTTTCGGTCACTATCTGCACCGGGTGGCCAGAAGGGAGGAGACGCCGCAGTGTCATCACTGCGGCGATCCCGACGACACTGCCGACCACACCTTGCTGGTGTGTTCGGCATGGCAAAATGAGCGCCGCGAACTCACTGCGGCGCTCGGCGGGAGAAGCCTCTCGCTTCCAAGTATGGTCGAAGCCATGCTTGGCAGCGATGAGGCGTGGGAGGCTGTCGCTGACTTCGCCGAGACGGTAATCTCGGCGAAGGAGGCCGCGGAGAGGGAGCGGGAGGAGGACGCTCTAGCCGCTCCTCTCCGGCGTAGACGTACGGGTCGGAGGAGACGGGTGAACCCGTAAACGCCCGTCTTCGTCGACCTGGAGGTTCGACCAGCCTGCGTCAAGTGGCACTGACGCAGGCATTGCACGTGGTCACCACGTCTGGGGATTATCTCGGCTCTCCCGGGTAATCCCCCATCGGCGCAGTAGCCCGGTACATAAGCCGGGCGGCCCGGGGGTGTTTTGGTGAATTGCTCTGCAGGTCCCAAAATACCTCCACAAAGGGCAGGAAGGGAAGCCGGGGAGTTTTAGTGGGTATTCCCAGTGCCAACACCATCAGGCGCTGGGCGACCCCCACACAAACCCCACTGTCGAGCCAGGGCAGTGGGAAGTCCGTAAGCGGATCTCTCCCCGTAAAAAAAAAAAAAAGGTTAGGTTAGGTTAGGTTAAGTTCTGCCTGCGTAATGTCACAGAAGGAGGCGGCGGAGCGCGCGCGGGAGGATGATCGCCGCGCAGGACTCGGCGCGAGCCGAGCTGCTGGAGGGTCTCGACAGGCCCCCCGGTATCGGAGACCCTCGAGCCGGCGTTGCTGGATGGGGTGGTCCGGTCCCTGTTTCCCAGCAGGGCTAATTTCACCCCACCAGCAATGGATCCTCCAGTACTGGCCAGCTACTTGGAGGATCGAACGGTCCTCCTCGTAGATAAAGCTGGCCAGCTACGGCGATACAGCGTCGAATCCGGTGTTCCGCAGGGATCAGTCTTAGGACCACTTCTGTGGAACATCGGGTTCGACTGGCTGCTGAGGGGAGCCCTCCTCCGTGGCACGAGTGTCATCTGTTATGCGGATGACACTCTGCTCACTGCCCGGGGAGGGAAATTCAGGGAGGCGGCCAGTCTGGCCTCGGCGGGCGGATCCCTGGTCGCGGGGAGGATCCGCCACCTCGGCCTGAAAGTGGCGCTGCACAAAACCGAGGCCGTGTTCTTCCACGGGCCTCGGCAGCGCCCACCACCTGACGCCCACATCTTTGTGGAGGGCGTCAGGGTAGAGGTAAAGGCCCAGATGAAATATCTGGGCCTTACGCTGGACAGCAGGTGGCGCTTCAGCCCGCACTTCAGCGGGCTGTCGTCGCGCCTGCTGAAGGCGGCGGGGGCCCTCTCATGGCTTATGCCAAACCTGGGAGGGCCAAGTGGGCGGTGCCGGCGTTTGTACGCCGGCATTTTGAAAAGTATGGCCCTGTACGGGGCGCCCATCTGGGCGGACTCCCTTCAAAGGAGGGAGAATGCCACGGCACTCCGGGCGCCTCAAAGGGCCATCGCCCAGAGAGTGTCGCGAAGCTACCGGTCGGTAAGCTTCGCGGCGGCGTGCGCTCTGGCGGGCACCCCCCCTTGGGAGCTCGAGGCGTGGGTGCTCGCCAGAGTGTACGAATGGACGGCGGGGCGTAGGGCGCTCGGGGAGCGCCCCGCCCCTGAGGAGAGGGAGGCCGTTCGGCGGGAGGCGAGGGATGCCACCGTCCATCACTGGACGGTGGACCTCGCCGCCGCAAATTTTGGTCGCCGGACGTTGGACGCGCTCGGGCCGGTCCTGAAGGACTGGCTCGAGCGGCAACACGGCTTCCTCTCTTTTCGACTGGTGCAGGTGCTGTCCGGGCATGGCTGTTTCGGATCGTACCTGCACCGGATCGGGAGAGAGGAAAGCCCATCGTGCCACGACTGTGGCGCGGTGGAGGACACGGCGCAGCACACCCTAGAGGTGTGCGCGTCGTGGTCCGAGCGGCGCCGCAGTCTTGTCACGGTGGTCGGACCGGACCTTTCGCTCCCCAGCTTGGTAAGGGCCATGCTGGGGAGCGAGGAGGCGTGGGCAGCGGTCGCCTCCTTCTGTGAAAACGTAATGTCACAGAAGGAGGCGGCGGAGCGCGCGCGGGAGGAAGATCCTCTCGCGCCGGAACTCCGCCGACGAAGGAGGGGCAGGAGAGGGCGGGCACGCGGCCGCCCTCCTAGCCCCCGGTGATGAGCCGCGGGTGACAGGCGCGGGGGCGCCCTCACCCGCATTGCACTGCCCATCACCCCGCCGTACGAGGATGACTGGGCACTCACGGCCATCCTCGAGCCCCTTCCCGCGCTCGGGAGGGGCGTGAAGGGCCCGCCGCGATTAGGCGGGCAATCGCCGGAGGGGGACTGGACGTAAAGGCTCTGCCGGTTTCCCAGACCCCCTCCAAGAAAGGCGATGCGGGAGTGCCGCTGGGTCGTTTAGTGGGTATACCGGGAACCTGTTCCCGGGGAGTCCCACATATCCCTCTCGTCCCCCGACGGGAGGGAATGCGTAACGCATTTTTCCCAGCGGAAAAAAAAAAAAAAAAGGTTAGGTTAGGTTTGAAATCTGCTACCGCTGCGGACGTCCTGGCCACAAAGCCGCGGTATGCTCGGCCGACCCCCACTGCGTCATCTGCGCAGCAATGGGTGGTGGACCGAGCAACCACATTCTAGGCGGCAAAGCATGCCGCGGGACAAAGCCCAGAAAGGGTAAAAAGGCGGCCGGAAGGACCCCGGCTGCCCCAGTCCCCGTGGCAGCGACGCCCCCGCAAGGGCGAGAGGAAGCGATGGAACCGTAATGGACGGTATTCCCCATCGCTTCCTCCAGGCGAATCTAAACCACTCCGCACGAGCGCAGGACCTCCTTCTGCAGTCCATGGCGGAGTGGTCTATTGATGTGGCGATTGTTTCCGACCCGTACTTTGTCCCTCCTCACGGTCAGTGGCTGGGGGACACTGACGGGTCGGTGTGTTTAATCGCGTCTGGGACACAGCGAGTGGCACCCCCCTCCCTCATTTCCAGGGGGAGGGGCTTCGTGGCCTGCGGATGGGGGAGGTACATCATCATTGCGGTGTACTTCCCTCCCAGCATGAGACTGGCCGAGTTCGAGACGGCGCTGGATGTGGTGGGTGCCCTGCTGGGGCAAATCTCACCCCGTCTGGCGGTGGTCGCCGGGGACTTCAATGCCAAATCCACGGCTTGGGGTTCCCCCGCGGCCGACGAGCGCGGCCGGTTGCTGGAGGAGTGGGCCACGACGACCGGCCTTACGGTCAGTAACCGTGGGTCGGTCGACACGTTTGTGTCACAGCAGGGGAGGTCCATCGTGGACATCACGTTCACGACCCCTGCCGTCGCACAGGCCGTCCGGGACTGGCGAGTCCTGGAGGACGTGGAGAATCTGACGGATCATCGTTACATCCGTTACGATGTCTCCACGGGCCTGCATGTGGCGAGTCCCAGACGCGAGGGGCCGTCCGCCAAGAGGTGGGTCCTGGGGCGTATAGACCGGGAAGCGTTGGAGCTGGCGTCGATCGTCCAGTCGTGGACGAATCCTCCGGCGGAAGTAGGAGTCGAGGAGGAAGCCGAATGGTTCGGGAGCGCCGCGTCGCAAATCTGCGACGCGTGCATGCCTAGGGCCAAGCCCCGACTCCCCAACCGGAAGGTGTACTGGTGGACGCCTGAGATCGCTGAACTGCGATCTCAGTGCGTTGCGAAACGTCGCCGGTACACCCGGTACCGCCGCAGGGCGCGGCGGGTGCCGGAGGAAGAGGCGCAGCTGTACGCCGACTACCGGTCGTGCGCTCAGTCCCTCGGGGTGGCTATAGGAGACGCAAAGGAGGCTTCGAGGGCGTCTCTGTTAGCCACTCTCGACCGGGACCCCTGGGGGCGGCCCTACAAAACGGTCAGGGCTAAGCTCCGCCCTTGGGCACCTCCGATCACGGAGTGCCTGGAGCCGAGAGTGCTGGGGGAGGTTATCTCCTCCCTATTTCCACAGAGGGAGGAAGGGTTCGTCCCCCCGGTGATGGCTCCGGCGCGCAGTGAGGAGGTCGTGTTGGAGGTGCCGCGGGTCACAACGGCGGAGCTGGCCGTGGCCGTCAGGCGGGCCCAGGAGAAAGGGGTGAAGGCTCCTGGACCCGATGGAGTTCCCGGACGCGTTTTGGTGGTCGCGCTCCGGGAGCTCGAGGAGCGGTTCTGCGGGCTAATGAGTGCCTGCCTACAAACCGGACAATACCCAGTCCGGTGGAAAACGGGTAGGCTCGTCCTTATCCAGAAGGAGGGACGGCCCGCGGAATCGCCCTCGGCGTACCGACCGATAGTGTTGCTGGACGAGGCGGGCAAGCTCTTTGAGAGAGTGTTGTTCGCTCGCATCGTCCGGCACCTCGAGGATGGAGGTCGCGGCCTGTCCGACTACCAATATGGTTTTCGGCCACGTCGTTCGACCGTCGACGCCGTCCTTCGGGTGAAGGCGCTGGCGCAAGAGGAGATCCGCAAGGGCGGTGTACGGTTCACCGTACGCATGCGAAATATATCAAAACGATGACACGAACTATGTATGTACGATTTACATAATTAGTGCAATAAACGCATTCATACCATGCGGTCGCTGTTCATTATTTACACCGTCCCCGTGCTAATTATCATTCTTATATCATCTTAACACAAATAAGTGTAACCACACCCGTCGTTACATTTATTGGTCCTTCGAGCGACTATTGAACCTTCTCATAGCTCAGGACCTCGGTTTCGCGCTTTCTACGAGCCGCGGTTTTGAGAGTTAGTGGGTTTAGTGATTACAAATTGTACCCACTGAAGACATCATCGCATAAGCTATTCTACTTTTTGATTTGTATATCTTTGTGGTAGCGCATCG
This sequence comes from Eilema caniola, assembly GCA_949126895.1. Taxonomy (NCBI): domain Eukaryota; kingdom Metazoa; phylum Arthropoda; class Insecta; order Lepidoptera; family Erebidae; genus Eilema; species Eilema caniola. Next base: position 366,357 of record CASBPR010000003.1, read on the forward strand.
GTTCAATCGGCCTCCCACCAGCGGGTCTCACCGACTGAATTGAGACAAGCGTAATACCATAGGGGTTGCAAATTAACTGAAGTAGAAGTGACATCACAGCGTGCCATCAATTATCATCGACATTCCAAGGCCACTACATCATCGTGTTTGAACTGTGGTCCTGTCATCAGTACGTGAATCTTACAATATCATCATGGAAGAAATCCTCAAACGCCAAAGCCAAATTATCAAGACAATCGAACAAATCTGCATCAACTTTTCTAAAGACGGGCCTAGCCGCAAAACTAAGGAGTATATTGAGAAAAGATTATCAGCGCTAGACTCTCTTTGGGGTGAGTTCGAATCTAATAACGAATTATTGAAGGCAGCTGAGGAACGGAAGAATGACTACTTTACGAACAACATTTATACAAGGATGAAAGAGTATTATGAAGCTGAGAGGAAGAGAATCGCATCTTACCCTGTTGCATCGTCATCATCGGCTGTTGAGGTATCTGACAACGACGACGACACGTTTAACGTCCCTGTCAGCAACAACATGGACATCCACTTCATCGACCGAAGGAACGCGGATGAGTTGCTCGCCCAACAAAGGACGAACTTCAGAGCCCTTTCACGTATCATTGATCGAATCAAAATCGACGAAATGGAAGAAAAATGGGAGTTTGAAGACCAACTAAAGGAGTTGCAACGACATTGGCGTATCATCGACGAACAGCATCTTCGAATCGATAACGTTTTACAAGGCCAAGACAGACAGTACGAATCAGAGTTTTTATGTTTCGAGGACAAGTACAATGACATTAAAAAGCAACTCAACCGAAAGTTTTTTTTTTTTTTTTTTTTTATATAGGACACGTCGATTTGACTTCACCTCGCCTGATGGTAAGCTGAAGGCAAAGTCTCAGAAAAAGAGGGTCACCATTACAAACACGTACCATGTTAACAATGGTGGCACTCAGCTTGACGGCCTCATCAGATGCTTTTTCACGCCCCGCTTAAAGGACCCGGGACTGTAGGAAGAAGGAAACACGTGAGCTGGCAAGGAGTTCCAGGTCTTAATGGTGCGACAAAGAAAGGAGTCACCAAACCGCTTGGTTCTTGAGGGAATATTCTGCACCGTATACGGGTGACATCTAAGCCCTGCTCGTGTTGTCCTATGTAGGAAAGGAGAGGGCGGGACCAGTTGGAAGAGCTCATCAGAACATTCACCATGGTAGAGACGGTAAAATACTGCCAAGGATGCAACATCTCTACGCATCTGCAAAGGCTCAAGGGTGCTTGTGACCTCGGGATTCCCAATAATGCGGACCGCACGTCGCTGCAACCTGTCGAGAGCATCTAATAAGTACTTTGCGGAGCCATCCCAGAGATGCGAGCTCAACGTTAACGTCAACGCTCCACCTACAGCAATCAACGCCTAAGGTAGAGATTCCCGTGTTCACCGGACGATATTCCCAATGGCCCACGTTTTTCGATCTTTTTAAGGAGACTATACATAATAACACCGGTCTGAGTAAGGCTCAAAAAATGCAGCACTTGAAAGGAAAACTAAAGGGCGAGGCAGAGCGCCTTATACAGCATCTCAACATCGCATCTGAAAATTACGATACAGCATGGGACATCCTCACTCATCGTTATAATAATGCGCATGCTCTATTTACCCATCAAATTGAAATATTTTTAGGCCAGCCTAATATCAATAAACAAACATCATTTGAGCTCAAGCGCCTACACGACACGACAATGGAGACTATACACGCGATCCACAACCTAGGTGTAGACACATCCACGTGGGATCCTCTATTAGTACATCTAATTGCCAAAAAATTAGACCCCGATACTTACACGGACTACAAGGAAGCCCGCCAGTCTCCGCGAGACCTGCCGAGCTTCGAAGAGCTTATGAACTTTATTGAGAGCAAGTTCGTCGCACTCGAACCTATCAACAAAAGGGAGAAAGTCGCATCCGACAGTAAGCCGGCTCCATCTCCTCAAACATCAAAGGGTTCACACAAGCCCAGTTATCAACAATATAGAAATCGCAACAGTTATCAAGCCGCCCCTACATTTACACCTAAGTGCCCTTTATGCCGCGCAGAACATGATCTATACAAGTGTAAACGGTTCCTTAATCTATCACCTGAAGCAAAAATGAAGGCACTTACGAAACAACAAATATGTCATAATTGCCTATACAAGCACTTCGACAAGCCTTGTATTTCGACACGTCGTTGCAAATTTTGTAACAATGAACACAATTCTATAATTCACCACGATATTATAAAATTGCAGTCGTCAGCTCAAAATAATTTTACACCTTCGACAAGTTCGTTGTCCTCTACGCCGGAACACGTCACCCACGTGCCTCCGCCATCCAACAAACAACTCAATGTGAATCACGTGGCCAGCGAGGATGAAGAAATATTACTTACAACTATATCAATTAAAATCAAGTCGAGCAACAACACCTATATCGTACTAAGAGCCCTACTCGACCAAGGCTCGCAAATATCACTTATATCGGAAAGCGCCGCTCAGATGTTAGGGCTACAAAGACAGCGATTTAACGCTTGTGTGTCAGGCATAGGCGTTACATCAAAACAAAGCAAGGGCATGGTCAATTTAGAATGTGAATCGATTTATGGCGACTACATGTTCAATACACAAGCGTTAGTCATATCACGTGTAATTGGAAATTTACCTAACTCTACGTTTAGCAAGAAGTCGTGGCCACACCTACAAAATATCAACCTCGCAGATCCTGAGTATAACATATCGAAGCCTGTGGACTTATTATTGGATGCGAGCGTTTACTCAGATATAATATTGAGTGGTCTAATCAAGGGCTCGCCCCAGGCACCCATAGCCCAGCAAACTAAGCTCGGATGGATATTGTCTGGCAGCGTTAAAACATTTAGCTGCAATGTTATTATAAATCAAGTTGGCGATATATCAAAATTTTGGGAGGTTGAGGACATCCATCAGCCCTCCCAGGCCATGACAGAGCAGGAGCAGTACTGCGAAGACTTTTATTCAGCAACTATGCGTCGTCTGGACAGCGGCCGGTACGAGGTCGCTCTCCCCATGAAACAAGGCTTCGAATACAATCTCGGCGCATCTAAATCAAAGGCTGTCATGCAATTCAAACATATAGAGAGAAGGATGACTAATAATCACTCACTATACGACGCTTATAAAAAGTTTATGTATGACTACGAGACATTAAGCCACATGCGTCTGGCCGACACTACCGCGGCCCGGCCCACGTGTTACCTACCGCACCATGGCGTTTTGAAAATGGACTCTACCACTACTAACTTACGCGTTGTTTTTAATGCGTCTGCGAAAACAAGTAGTGGCTACAGTCTTAATGACCTAATGGAGTGTGGTCCCAACTTACAGCAGGACCTCCAAGCCCTCATTCTAAAATGGAGAACACATAAATACGTTGTGACTGCGGACATAGAGAAGATGTTTCGCCAGTTCCTTGTACGGGAATGTGATCAACCCCTACAATCAATCATCTGGCGAGAGTCGCCTCAGGATCATCTGCGTGAATATCACTTGATGACCGTAACATACGGCACCAAGGCAGCGCCATTTTTAGCAATGCGGACACTAAGGCAGATAGCTAGAGATAACCTCGCCCGCTACCCGCTAGCGGCCGACGCGATCGAAAACTGCTTTTACACCGACGACCTTATGACTGGACACGATTCCATAGCGCAAGTCAAGCTTCTACAATGTCAATTGATTGATGTTCTAAAATCAGCTGGTTTGAACCTCCGCAAGTGGTCCAGCAATGAGCTTGAACTCGTGAAAAATTTACCGTCAGACAACGCTAACTTACCTTTCGAGTTCAAGGACTCCGAGACTAGGAAAACTTTGGGCCTCCGATGGAACTCATCATCCGACGCCTTTACTTTTCAAAATAAAATCACCTATCAAGAAGGCCAAGGCAGTCACACAAAGAGACAATTTTTATCGGACATTTCAAAGATTTATGACCCCTTAGGCTGGCTCTCACCTATCACCATTAAGGCCAAAATACTATTCCAAAAAACGTGGCTTTTGGACTTACGATGGGACGACGAGTTGCCCGCTGCAATACTTACTGAATGGCAGCACCTCCGCGATGACCTGAAAAATATAGAAAAAATTAGTATATCACGATATATGGGAAATAAAAACGCATATCAACTTCATGGTTTTTGCGACGCCTCAGAGAAGGCTTACGCGTGCGCTATTTACGTCGTAACAAACAACGATAAGGGCGAGTTCACATCGCGACTCATAGCTGCGAAAACTAAAGTGGCCCCCCAGAGCAAACCCTTATCATTACCGAGGCTGGAGTTACTAGGTGCCTTACTTTTATCTCAGCTCATGAAGAAGGTTGTCGACTCCATCACTGCTGAAAAAATTGTTATCAATGCATGGTCGGACCCCATGGTCGTGCTCGGCTGGCTTCAGGGTGACGTATCCCGGTGGAAGCAATTTATCGCTAATCGAGTACGACAAATCACAAATATTATCCCAGCATCCCACTGGCGCCATGTTAAATCTGAGGATAATGCCGCAGACTGCGCCACCCGAGGACTAACATCAATCAACCTGCAACAAAAACTGTGGTGGGAAGGACCACAGTGGCTAACATCATTCGATCTTCGTGACATGACCCCAGTCAAAATCGAAGCTCCAACTGTTGAAATAAAAAGGACATATGTAAACACGGCCTTACAACAAGAAACTTTTATCAATCAATTATTGAATAAATGCAGTGCATTCACCCGAGCAGTGCTCATCGTCGGATGGGTGTCACGTTTCGTGACCCAGTTGCGCAAACGACACAACACTTCGAACAAAATTAGACACGCTGCAAATATAAATATTCTATCAGCAATCGAAATACAGGATGCGCAGAACATTATTATCAAATCGGTTCAAGCAACTGAGTTTCAAGATGATATATATCAACTAAAGAAAAAAGGTCACGTGCGAAATAACAGCAAGTTATCAAGTCTCAACCCATTCCTCGACGAACATGGCATATTGAGAGTTGGCGGACGGTTGCATAATGCAAAAATAAGTTATGCTGCGAAACACCCTGTAGTATTACCGACGACATATCATCGGTTGACCGAGCTTATTATTTTACAATCGCACATTTCCACACTACATGGTGGACCTAAGCTCACTTTATCACATATCAAAGAAAAATTTTGGATTCTCAGTGGTATACGCACTGTGAAAAAACAAATTAGACTGTGTATCATGTGCAGGCGACACAGTCAAGAGGCAAATCAACAGATTATGGCCGACCTACCGACAGCGAGAGTAACCCCTACGCGTCCGTTTACCAACACGGGTGTTGACTTCACGGGTCACGTGGACATTAAGGCCAATAAAGGGAGAGGCATTAAGACCGTCAAAGGCTACGTCGCCGTCTTCGTGTGTCTGGTGACCAAGGCGGTGCACTTGGAGTTGGTATCGGATCTCAGCGCAGCAGCGTTCCTCGCCGCCTTTCGACGTATGTGCGCGCGACGGGGTACACCAAGCCACGTGTACTCCGACAATGGCACTAACTTCGTCGGTGCCGACCGAGTGCTAAAGAAGGAATACAAGGCAATTTTAGAGAGCTTGGACTCAAATTTTATCAAGGACATCACGTGGCATTTCAACGCCCCGGCGTGGCCTAGCGCGGGAGGATTGTGGGAGGCCGCAGTCAAAAGTATGAAGTTCCACCTCAAGCGTGTGCTGGGCGAACAGAAGCTCACCTACGAAGAGTTCATTACTTTACTACAGCAAATCGAGGCGTGTATGAACTCCCGCCCCCTGTGCCCGCTAAGCGAAAACGTGGAAGACGCTTTTCTCACATCGGGTCATTTTTTGATTGGTGACTCGCTGTTATCAAGGCCACAGACCGACCCAGAAAATATCAACTTACCTGCGAGATGGCATTTAGTACAGAGCATGAACAAGGCCCTATGGAAGAAGTGGTCCAGTGAATATCTGCAGCAGCTTCAATCGAGGTCGAAATGGAGAACCCCCAAAAAAAATTTGGGGATCGATGATATTGTGATTATTAAAGAAGAGAACATGCCGCCCGGCAAGTGGGCGATGGGACGTGTACAAGAGCTGCACCCCGGAAAGGACGGCTACGTCAGAGTCGTCTCGTTAAAAACTCAAAACAACGTCATCAAGCGGCCAATAAATAAGCTCATATTGTTGCCAGTACACGAGACGGCCGAAACAAGCATATCACGCCTGGACGAGCCACACAGTTCGCCAACAAGCCAAGATGGCATGGCACGCGAACGTCGCCGTTCACCAAGTAAACCATCATCATACGCTCATATTATTTCCATGGCGTTACTGTTTTTCATGGCGCTCGTATCACCAAGCATTCAACAAAACACCTTAATATACAACACAACCACTATGAATACTCAACAAAGTTTATACTTTGATAGAATTTCCGATCTACAACATATACGAGATGAATGGAAATTAATTATTTATTATAATATGTCTTCATACTGGAATGGATTAGCGAATATACATAAATACCTATATCACCTAAAAGAACTGTGTCACAATCAAAACGCTCAGTATGAGAGTCTCATATTGCAACTGGATCATGAAACATATGAAATTGAACATTATAATAGCCTGCTTATGTATCACCACAACAACAACAAAAGAATAAAGAGAGGCTTAGTCAACGGTATAGGCTACTTAGCGAACTCGCTTTTTGGGGTGCTGGACGAGCGGTTCGCCGAGCAATATAGAAATGACATTGAGAAGATCACCCACAATGAAGGCCATATACAAAATCTCATAAAAAATCAGACACTTATCATTGAATCAGAATACAATATCCTGCGTCGAACGGAGAAAATTATGAACACACAGATGTCCATAATCAATCAACATCTACGAGATATAACTGTAGAAATTAACAAAGTGCGCGTGGATGGTGAGAACAGTGCCTATATAACTTCATCAGCGTTAGCCCTGAATATTATCATTTCCAACTTGCGACGCATACAACAAACACTGATTGACACAATAACAGACATAAGTCATGGCCGCATCGACGCCCATCTCTTGCCGCCGGAGCAACTAGAAGAACAAATAAGTATCATACAGGCACAATTGCCCGGCGAGCTAACACTGCCTACCGATAAATACAAGGCACAGCAGTTATATAAATTATTAAAAGTGTTTGCGAGAGTCGTTAAGGATTACCTTATAATAGAGGTTAGAATACCGCTCGTAAGTAACGAGATATATGAGTTGGATCAAATCATCACCGTGCCACTGCCCCGTGGCGAAGATTTTCAGTATACTGTACCAACGTTTCCATACATTGCCTTCAATATGAAGAGAGATTCAGCATTTTTACTATCTAATAGCGACGTGGAATCATGCATACATGCCCTAACGGATAAACTTATATGTTCCCTGAATAAACCGATATACGACTTAAAGCAGTCTATATGCGACATCAAGTTACTACATACAGATAGTATAATATCCTCGCCGTGCGCGGTGCAGCTCGCCGCGTGCGCCGCCGACAAGTGGATCAGGTTACACCGAAGAAACAGCTGGCTCTACTCGTGTTGTAAACAATGCAATATACGTATTCATTGTATATCTGGCATGGAGATACTGACACTATCTGGAAATGGCATACTTAGCCTAGGTCAGGGCTGTTCCATAAAAGGAGATATGTTTACAATGTTCTCCCATCAAAACTATTTCAATAGTATCCATAGGCATCCAGAAGAGATCACAGTTCCTGAAATATCAATGTTGAATACTATCATTAACACCAGTTTGCCATACGACGATCTGCCGCTTCAGGAGACTCCCCCAAAGACCTGGAACGAGCTGAAGGCGCAGATAGAGCAAATGAAGGTAGATTCATCACAACAGTTGAATAATCACGACGTGCATCATTACATCCTTCAATATGTGTTGACCGCAGGCTTGATCGCTGCAGTAGCCGTGGGCATCCTGCTGTGGCGAAGGAGCCGCGAGCCCCCCGCGCCCGCCCTCTCACACCCGCAACCGCGCGCTGCCGCCCGCCGCACCAGCCTTCACGCCTCCACCTCGGCGCCCAAATTTGAAGTTCCTACTCCTAATGTGTCTGAATGACTTTAATGATTTTTTAATGTTATAATTTATCTTATACTTTGTTAATTCAGTTCATTTAGCCTTGTTGTAACTTTGACTTGTCATAACTATAATTTTAATTGTTTCAATTCTATCATATTTACATCTTTGTTCTTGTGTCCTTTAAGTGGGCAAGATGTACGGTTCACCGTACGCATGCGAAATATATCAAAACGATGACACGAACTATGTATGTACGATTTACATAATTAGTGCAATAAACGCATTCATACCATGCGGTCGCTGTTCATTATTTACACCGTCCCCGTGCTAATTATCATTCTTATATCATCTTAACACAAATAAGTGTAACCACACTCGTCGTTACAGGCGGGGTGCTATTGGCGGTGTCACTGGACATCGCCAATGCGTTCAATACCCTGCCCTGGGAGTGCATACGGGAGGCGCTCAAATACCATGACGTGCCTCCCTACCTACGTCGGATCGTCGGCGCCTACCTATCGGAGCGGTACGTGGAGTACCCAGGACAGGATGGCAGCCTTCACAGGTGGGCCATGTGCCGCGGTGTTCCGCAGGGGTCAGTGCTGGGGCCCCTCTTGTGGAACATCGGGTACGACTGGGTACTCCGAGGAGCTCGCCTCCCGGGCGCCAACGTGACCTGCTACGGGAACCTCCTCGACGCGAAACACGCGTCAAAGAGGGCCCGAAACCGGTCCACCATTTCGGTGGCGGCTATTGCCACCACCCTTGCGGGCACACCGTCCGGCCCAGGGACCGTCTTCTTCGCACGGAGGCGAAGTGTCTCCGTGCGGAGTTCTGCCTCCGTGAGGAGAGGAACCTCCTCGTCCTCCTCCCCGTTTTCCTCCTCAGCGGGCCGACCTACTGGAGGATCCATTGCTGGCGGGGTGAAATTAGCCCTGCTGGGAAACAGGGACCGGACCACCCCATCCAGCAACGCCGGCTCGAGGGTCTCCGATACCGGGGGGCCAAAGGGGCGCAGTTTGTTCCGCGCCGCCTTATAAGGCCTCCCGAAAGGGTCTCTGTCGAGACCCTGCAGCAGCTCGGCTCGTGCCGAGTCCTGCGCGGCGAATATCGCAGACCTGAGGACCTTCTTCGCCTCTACGTACAGGTCGTAGAGGCGGTCCTCATTCGCCTGGTCGCGTGTTCGTCGCCGCCGGCTTGAGGCTTGAGGCTCGCGTGCTCCACCATTATGGAGAACGTCCGCGTGCTCCGGTCCCGCACGGAGTCTGAGGAGGTGGCCAAGCTCCAGGCCGAGCTGGCCGCCGTCCGGGCGGAAATGCGGGCCTGGCAGCAGCAGGCGCAGTCTGCGCCGGCCCCGATGAGCCGCGATGAGATCGGGTTTATGATCGACGCGCGGCTCGCGGGGATTGCGGACCGGCTGTTGCCCGAGACCCGCATCCGCCCACCTCTTGAGGCGGACAAGCGAGCCGCGGCTCGGTCACCGGAGCGGCCCACATCCGAGCTCCCACCTCTTCCTCCGTCACCTCCCTCCGTCTCTGCCCACGGACCGGCCGGCCCTAATGGGCCTGGGGGGGAGAAGAAGGGGAAGAGGAAGGTGAAGAGGAAGACGGCCGCAGCCAAAGAGGCTGAAGCTGCCCGCCGGACCGCAACGACGTCCTCATCGGCGCCCCCTCCTGCCCCTGCCCCTGCCACATGGAGCCAGGTGGCGGCGCGGCCAAAAGTGGCGAAGCCAGCACCAGCTCGACCAGCAGCTGCCCCGACCACCGCCGTTCCAGCGGCGCCAGCCAGGAAGCGTAAGCGTGGTGCCCGGAAGTCGCGCAAGCTGCGCGCCCCGCAAACAGCAGCAATTACCATCACGCTGCTGCCGGGCGCGCAGGAGAAGGGCATCACCTACGGGGACGTCTTATCCAAGGCCGAAGGGGTCATTGACCTGAAGGCCTTGGGGATAGACGGCCTCCGGATGCGCCCGGCGTCAACCGGTGCTCGAATTTTGGAGGTGGCAGGCGAGGACCGAGCCCAAAAGGCTGACGTCCTTGCCGCCAAATTAAGGCAGGTGCTGGAGGAGGCTCGAGTCGCCGGGCCAGAGAGGTGCTTGGAGCTGCGCATCTCTGGCTTGAGCGACACGGCCACTAAACAGGCGGTGGCGGCGTCACTGGCGGCTGAGGGGGGCTGCTCTGCCGAGGCCATAAAGGTGGGCGACATCCATCGCCCACCTGGCCGTCAGGGCACCGCCTGGCTGCGGTGCCCTATCGAAGCGGCCAGAAAGCTTACGGATGGCCGTCGTGTACTCGTCGGGTGGTCAGTGGTCAGGCTGACCACACTGGAGCCGAGACCGGCGCGGTGCTTCCGCTGTCTGGAGCCGGGGCACTTCGGGGTAAATTGCACTGCGGGAGTTGACCGCAGTGCACTCTGCTTCCGATGCGGGCAGGCAGGCCATAAGTCGGCCACCTGCTCCGCGGAGCCCAGGTGCCCCGTCTGTGCGGCGGAGGGGGTGGCGTCCGGTCACCGACTGGGATCCGGCGAGTGCAGGGCCGCCTTCCGTAGGCAGGCTGCACCAAGAAAAGGCGGAGCTGCAGGCACAACAGCCCCCGCCCAGCAGCCAAATGAGGAGGAAATGGATACCGCCCAACAATAATGGCTCACCATATCTCCATCCTGCAGGCCAACGTCAACCACTGCGTCGCGGCCCAGGACCTTCTGGCCCAATCCATGGCGCAGTGGCAGCCGACAGTGGCAATAGTCGCCGATCCGTACCACGTTCGTGACAGCCCAAATTGGGCTGGCGACCTGTGCGGCTTGGTGGCTATCGTCGCCCAGCGATCTGCCCCACCCTTCGACAGAGTGCGGAGGGGCCGCGAGTGCGTACTCGTCGTTCTGGGCGGCGCTGCAGTGATTGGGGTGTACTGTCCCCCTAGCAGAAGTCTCGCCCAATTTGAGCAGTTGCTCTTGGAGGTCGGGGCTCTGCTGGCGGAAGTGCGCCCCACCCCGGCTGTGGTGGCCGGGGATTTCAACGCTCACTCTCGGGCGTGGGGATCTCCGGCGACCGACACTCGGGGGGAGCTGTTGGTTGAGTGGGCGGTGTCCCAAGGCTTGGTGCTGCTGAACCAAGGGGCGGTTCAAACCTGTGTGCGGCCCCAGGGGAGCTCGATTGTCGATTTGTCGTTCGCCAGTTCTGACCTGGCGCGACGAATCGACAACTGGCGGGTAGTCGAGGGGGTGGAGACCGCGTCGGATCATCGGTACATCCGGTTCGACGTCGTCCCCGCCGCCTCGTCGGCTCGTGTGGAACTGAACCGCCCCTTGGTGGGGGAGGGTCCGCGGTGGCGACTAGGAACCCTGGACAGGGAGCTGGCCAGAGAGGCGGCTATCGTCGAGCGATGGGCTGCTCATGAGAGCGGCCTGGACGTGGACGCGAGATGCGAGAGGCTCGCAGGAGCGCTAACTTGCGTCTGCGATGCGGCGATGCAGAGGGCGAGGCCTGTCCCGCCCCGGAAGCAGGTGTACTGGTGGCATCCCCACCTAGCCGGGCTGCGTACCGCAAGCTACGCAGCCCAGAGGCAGTACACCCGCAGTCGAAGGCGGGCCGTGAGAGACCTCGCCCGAGAAGAGCAGCTGCACGCCGCGTACAGGGCCGCTCGTGAGGCCCTTAGCTCGGCGATTAAAGCCGCCAAGGAGGAGTCCTGGAGGGAGTGGCTCGAGAGTCTCGACCCGAGTCTCGACCCGTGGGGGCGCCCGTACAAGGTCGTGAGTCAGAAACTCCGGCCCTGAGCGCCTCCCCTCACCAGAACTCTCGAGTCCAACCTCCTGGACCGAGTGGTCAGTTCCCTCTTCCCTGCGAGGGAAGAGTGGGTCCCACCGCGGATGGCAGCACCAAGCCGGGTGCCGGCAGACGAAGAGGCGATACCTCCCGTGTCCGAGGCCGAATTAGGGGTTGCGATCCTGGCACTCAAGTCCAGGAATCGTGCCCCGGGCCCGGACGGCATCCCTGGGAAGGTTATTGCCACCGTCATGCCGGCACATGCCGGAGAGACGCTGTCCCTCATGTCGGAGTGTTTGGCGTCGGGGAGGGTCCCGCGACGATGGAAGACCGGCAAGCTCGTGCTTCTAAAGAAGCACGGGCGCCCAACCGAGTCGCCGTCGGCCTACCGCCCCATCGTTCTGCTCGACGAGATGTGCAAGCTGTTTGAGCGGGTGCTTGCTGCGCGTCTCGTCGGTCACCTTGAGGGGGCGGGGCCCAATTTAAGTGATGGCCAGTTCGGCTTCCGTCGCGGGAGGTCGACTCTCGACGCCATATCCCGGCTGAGGGACAGCGTTGATGAAGCGGTCGCCGGGGGTGGGGTGTTGTTGGCTGTATCGCTGGATATAGCCAACGCCTTCAACACCCTCCCCTGGGAGACCATTGCGGAGGCGCTGAGGTATCACAATGTGCCGTGGTACCTCAGGCGCGTCCTTGCGAACTACTTCGTGGACCGGGTCATCATCTACCCGGCCCAAAACGGAGTGGTCCGCCGAAATATGCGGTGTGGCGTTCCACAGGGGTCGGTCCTAGGGCCGCTCCTGTGGAACATAGGTTATGATTGGGTCCTGCGCGGTGCTTATCTTCGGGGAGTCGGTGTACTTTGTTACGCCGACGACACCCTGGTTACCGCGCGGGCCCCCACGTTCCGCGATGCCGCCGTTCTGGCTACGGCGGGCGTCGCGCATGTCGTGCGCCGCATCGGGGCGCTCGGGTTGAGGGTGGCCCTCGAAAAGTCCGAGGCCCTGTTCTTCCATGGGCCTCGGCGGGCGCCGCCTCGAGACCAGACTATAGTGGTGGGTGACACCTCCATCACTGTCGGGAGCAGCCTGAAGTATCTCGGGCTCACTCTCGACAGTCGGTGGAGGTTCGCAGAGCATTTCCAGCGGCTGGCACCGAAGTTGCTAGCATTTGCTGGAATGCTCTCGCGTTTGCTGCCCAACAGCGGAGGACCGGGGTCTGCCTGCCGCCGTCTCTACGACGGAGTGGTGCGTTCCAAGGCGCTCTACGGGGCGCCCATCTGGGCGGAAGCCCTCTGCCCAGCAAATGTTGCGCTGCTGCGGCGACCGCAGCGCGCCATCGCGCAGAGGGCTGCACGAGCGTACCACACCGTCTCTTATGAGGCGGCGTGCCTGATTGCGGGCAGTATCCCCTGGGATCTCGAGGCCGGCGTCCTGAAGAGGGTCTATGAGGAGGGCGCCCTGATGCGGCGCGTTGCGGGTGGTAGGCCTGCTCCGGAAGAGATCGATCGCTGGAGACAGGAGGCGCGCGACGATCTCTTCCGGAAGTGGGCCGAAAGGTTGGACACGACACGTAGCAGTGCGCTGCTCGTGGGGGCCGTTCGGCCCGTCCTGCGTGAATGGGTGGAGAGGGGTCATGGGGCTCCAACGTACCACCTCACTCAACTTCTCACAAGTCATGGCTGCTTCGCCAAGTACCTGTGGGAGGTGGTGGGCGTGGAATCGGAGCCCCGGTGCCGAAACTGCACAAGCGGCGACCCCGACACGGCACATCACACCCTGGCCGTGTGTGAGGCGTGGGACGGACAACGGACGGCCCTCACGAGCACACTAGGTGCTAACCTTTCGCTGTCGGCCGTAGTTCCAGCTATGGCCGGCAGCGAACAATGTTGGGCCGCCGTCGCCTCGTTTGCCAGCGAGGTGATGGCGGCAAAGAGAGAGGCGCTGCGGGAACGGGAGCGAGCTGGGCTCACTCTTCCGCCCCGCAGGCCGCCGGCGAGGGGACGCCGGCGAGCACAATTCGCCCGCGTCCCCGAATGAGAGTGGCCACGGGCGGCGGGTCGGGGGACCCGCTGCCCTTATGCTGATGTGGCGGAATGCGCCCCTCCGTGTTCCTGGGGCGCATTCTTAAGAGGAGGACAGGTCCCACCTTCTCGGCCCGATGGCCGGGATGGTGGGCCTCGAGAGGAGGGCCCGCTAAATAGGGCGGGCGTCCCTAGCCGAGTCGCGGTGAGCATTCTATCCCGCGGCTCGGATTGGGCGAAGGAGGAACACCGTGGTGGTTTAGTGGGTAGTCAGGCCTTGGCCAGGAGTCCCACACAAAGCGAGCCCCCTGCCCCCGCGGGGGGTGAGCGAAGTGCGTAAATGCATTCCACCACGTAAAAAAAAAAAAAAAAAAAAAAAAAAAAAAAAAAAAAAAAAAAAACCTAACCTAACCTATCGATCGCTGGAGACAGGAGGCGCGCGACGATCTCTTCCGGAAGTGGGCCGAAAGGTTGGCTACCACACGTAGCAGTGCGCTGCTCGTGGGGGCCCTTCGGCCCGTCTTACGGGAATGGGTGGAGAGGGGTCATGGGGCCCCAACATACCACCTCACTCAACTTCTCACTGCCAGGAGTCCCACACAAAGCGAGCCCCCTGCCCCCGCGGGGGGTGAGCGAAGTGCGTAAATGCATTCCACCACGTAAAAAAAAAAAAAAAAAAAAAAACCTAACCTAACCTAACCATACTAACCATACTAACCATACTAACCATACTAACCATACTAACCATACTAACCATACTAACCATACTAACCATACTAACCATAGTAACCATACTAACCGTACTAACCGTACTAACCATACTAATCATACTAACCATACTAACCATACTAACCATAATAACCATACTAACCATACTAACCATACTAACCATAGTAACCATACTAACCGTACTAACCGTACTAACCATACTAATCATACTTGTTTTTGACTGCATTTAATTATTACTTTAATAGAGTTAATTTCAATGTGATGAAGGATAAAATAATATATACTATTCGATAGCTAAATTTAAGAATAAACGAAATAATTGAATTAAATCGATAAAGATAACTAAACGATACGATTTACTAAATCTCTCATATTTTCAAACACAATTTATTTGTGTGATAGCAACAATAGTCGTTTCATCTTAATTATATCCAGGAAAATACTTTTCAATATTTATGTCTCATTTACATATTTTATTAATAAATAATTCGAATTTAACTCTTCTTTTAGGAAGCGCTAAGCTATATTATTTTACTAGTTTTAATCACTCTCTACAATTTCCATATCTACGTTATCACTCAAATCTTCAATATTATCTCTATCATTCGTATTTACATTTTCATTC
Source organism: Eilema caniola (assembly GCA_949126895.1). NCBI lineage: Eukaryota > Metazoa > Arthropoda > Insecta > Lepidoptera > Erebidae > Eilema > Eilema caniola. The sequence goes on from CASBPR010000003.1 coordinate 381,615, forward strand.
ACCGAAGGATGTCTTACCGTTACAGTGTCCAGGTGTCTATAAGATAGATTGCAGCTGTGGTAGTTCCTATATAGGCCAAACGAAGCGGACTATTGCTGAACGGGTCAAAGAACACATCGCAGCTGTAAAGAATCGCCAGACGAGCAAATCGGCGATTGCAGAGCACCTGCTAGAAGCAGGCACCAATCACTGGATTGAATTTCACCATACGCAAGTCCTCTCCAAGGAACGTCACTTTTACTCAAGAGCTGTACGTGAAGCGATTGAAATCAAAAAACATAAAAATTTCAATCGGGAAGATGGTTTTAAATTATTTGCAATATGGAATCCAGTGATGAAAAACATGCAACCTCGCTTTTTTACGCAGTCGGATAGACACCGGACAGTTTGCTTACGTAATAGGGACACTGTGAGTGTGGTATGTGACGGTACATGGCGAAAAGAAAATATTGAAAATGTGCGGGTAGATGAAGAACCTACTACCTCACGGATTCGAAGACGGCGGGCTTCCACCGCTGAGCCAGTCAGCCTGTGACCACGGCCGGTGTAACCTGGTCGAAACGTCAGGCAATCAAAGGTATGTAAGTACCTATACCATGATCGCGTTAATTCCCGTTTTCTAAATTATAAATCATGGAACGCGAGAGTTTAAAAGTTAGTACAATCACTTCAGTATAAAAAGGACTACTATCTATGATTTACAGTAAAATATCTCTACTATAACATTCAATTAATTCAGTCATTTAACATGGTTTTAAGTAACTATTGGTAATTACAACATTCATTTCTATTTAGCGTTATACATAAAATATCATTTTAGTAATGAATAAATCAGGCTCGATACATTTATTATGGTCATCATACTCAATTATTATAATCATTTAGCATCGTTTCATATGATCACTGTTATTTAAATATACATACTAACAGTACCATCAATACAAACAATACTAGCAATACTAGCAATACTAGTAATACTAGCAATACTAGCAATACTAACAATACTTACAATACTAACGATACTAACAATACTAACCATACTAACCATACTAACCATACTAACCATACTAACCATACTAACCATACTAACAATACTAACCATACTAACCATACTAACCATACTAACCATACTAACCATACTAACCATACTAACCATACTAACCATACTAACCATACTAACCATACTAACCATACTAATCATACTAACCATACTAACCATACTAACTATACTAACCATACTAACCATACTAACCTTTTTTTTTTTTTTTTTTTTTACGTGGTGGAATGCGTTTAGGCACTTCGCTCCCCCCCCACGGGGGTAGGGGGAGAGCTTCGTGTGGGACTCCTGGCCTGTAAAGAAAGGCCAGACTACCCACTAAACCACCACGGTGTCCGTCATTACCACATTTCGACGATGGCGGGAACAACATCTTCCGCCATCGCCGTGTGGGTCGCCCACCACTCAACTGCCACCGTTGAGTGGTGGGCGACCCACACGGCCCATCTCTGGTGCGGCAGAAGAGGAGTCCTTCTGCCGCCCGCCTAGGCAAGGCACACGCGACACGACGTGCGCCTTCAACCTCGAGGCCTATGTAAGGGCAGCAGACGCCCCCGCGTCTACTGCCCCGGCCCGGTTAGGGGGGGAGGAGTTGGTGGTACCGCCTCCTCCGGGCCCCGGCTCGTTTGCGGCGCTGCGGGAGGGAAAGCGGGTCAGATTCCCTCGCCCTCTCCGCCGCCTCCTTCTGCGAGATAACCGTCTCGCAGAAGGCCTGAACCGCCGCCCACGCCTCATCGCCGCCGACCATAGACAGAACTACGGTCGGCAGCGAGAGGTCCGTCCCCACTACGGCGATGAGAGCACGGCGCTCCCCAGCCCACGCGGGGCACTCCTCTAGGGTGTGCTGCGCCGTGTCATCATCGCCTCCACAGTGGTGGCACCCTCTGGTCGGCTCTCGTCCCAACCGGCACAGGTACCTCCCGAAGCATCCATGCCCCGAGAGGACCTGCGCCATCCGGAACGTTACCGACCCCCGCGATCTATCCATCCAGTCTCTGAGGACCGGACGGATCGCCTCGACGGTCCTTCTGCCAGCCGTGGGATTGGCCAGCCGCCGCTCCCACTCCAGGAGCATGGACCGTCTTGCTTGGAGCCTCCGCTCTCCCACCTCCGAAGGTGCCGGGAATTCGCCCCGGCTCCGGGCCTCCTCACGCCAGTGATACACTGACGCGAGGACACAGGCCTCCAGCTCCCACGGAGGGGAGCCCGCCATAACGCAAGCCGCCTCGAATGAGATGCCGCAGTAACCTCTAATCGCCCCGACGGCCATCACCCTCTGCGAACGTCGCAAGAGGGTGACGTTGTGTGCCGTCAGGGCGTCGATCCACACAGGGGCCCCATACAGGGCCATCGATCGTACGACTCCCATATAAAGGAGGCGGCTGCTCGTCTGGGGTCCCCCTAGGTTCGGCATCAGCCGCCGAAGGGCGGCGGCCGCGCCGAGCAGACGGGGGACCAGGCGGTCGAAATGAGCGCGGAAGCTCCATCGTGGATCGAGGACAAGCCCGAGGTACCTCATTTCAGACTTGACCTCGATCCGGGTGCCACTCACTACGATGTGGGAGTCCGCCGGTGGCGCTCGCCGAGGGCCATGGAAACAAATGGCCTCCGACTTGTTGAGCGCCACCCCGAGTCCCAACATCGTTATTCGCCGCACGACCATGGCCACCGACGCAGTGGCAAGGCGCGCGGCGTCTCCATAGGTCGCCCCCCGGGCAGTAACCAACGTGTCATCTGCGTAGCAGGTCACGTTGGCGCCCGGGAGGCGAGCTCCTCGGAGTACCCAGTCGTACCCGATGTTCCACAAGAGGGGCCCCAGCACTGACCCCTGCGGAACACCGCGGCACATGGCCCACCTGTGAAGGCTGCCATCCTGTCCTGGGTACTCCACGTACCGCTCCGATAGGTAGGCGCCGACGATCCGACGTAGGTAGGGAGGCACGTCATGGTATTTGAGCGCCTCCCGTATGCACTCCCAGGGCAGGGTATTGAACGCATTGGCGATGTCCAGTGACACCGCCAATAGCACCCCGCCCTTGCGGATCTCCTCTTGCGCCAGCGCCTTCACCCGAAGGACGGCGTCGACGGTCGAACGACGTGGCCGAAAACCATATTGGTAGTCGGACAGGCCGCGACCTCCATCCTCGAGGTGCCGGACGATGCGAGCGAACAACACTCTCTCAAAGAGCTTGCCCGCCTCGTCCAGCAACACTATCGGTCGGTACGCCGAGGGCGATTCCGCGGGCCGTCCCTCCTTCTGGATAAGGACGAGCCTACCCGTTTTCCACCGGACTGGGTATTGTCCGGTTTGTAGGCAGGCACTCATTAGCCCGCAGAACCGCTCCTCGAGCTCCCGGAGCGCGACCACCAAAACGCGTCCGGGAACTCCATCGGGTCCAGGAGCCTTCACCCCTTTCTCCTGGGCCCGCCTGACGGCCACGGCCAGCTCCGCCGTTGTGACCCGCGGCACCTCCAACACGACCTCCTCACTGCGCGCCGGAGCCATCACCGGGGGGACGAACCCTTCCTCCCTCTGTGGAAATAGGGAGGAGATAACCTCCCCCAGCACTCTCGGCTCCAGGCACTCCGTGATCGGAGGTGCCCAAGGGCGGAGCTTAGCCCTGACCGTTTTGTGGGGCCGCCCCCAGGGGTCCCGGTCGAGAGTGGCTAACAGAGACGCCCTCGAAGCCTCCTTTGCGTCTCCTATAGCCACCCCGAGGGACTGAGCGCACGACCGGTAGTCGGCGTACAGCTGCGCCTCTTCCTCCGGCACCCGCCGCGCCCTGCGGCGGTACCGGGTGTACCGGCGACGTTTCGCAACGCACTGAGATCGCAGTTCAGCGATCTCAGGCGTCCACCAGTACACCTTCCGGTTGGGGAGTCGGGGCTTGGCCCGAGGCATGCACGCGTCGCAGATTTGCGACGCGGCGCTCCCGAACCATTCGGCTTCCTCCTCGACTCCTACTTCCGCCGGAGGATTCGTCCACGACTGGACGATCGACGCCAGCTCCAACGCCTCCCGGTCTATACGCCCCAGGACCCACCTCTTGGCGGACGGCCCCTCGCGTCTGGGACTCGCCACATGCAGGCCCGTGGAGACATCGTAACGGATGTAACGATGATCCGTCAGATTCTCCACGTCTTCCAGGACTCGCCAGTCCCGGACGGCCTGTGCGACGGCAGGGGTCGTGAACGTGATATCCACGATGGACCTCCCCTGCTGTGACACAAACGTGTCGACCGACCCACGGTTACTGACCGTAAGGCCGGTCGTCGTGGCCCACTCCTCCAGCAACCGGCCGCGCTCGTCGGCCGCGGGGGAACCCCAAGCCGTGGATTTGGCATTGAAGTCCCCGGCGACCACCGCCAGACGGGGTGAGATTTGCCCCAGCAGGGCACCCACCATATCCAGCGCCGTCTCGAACTCGGCCAGTCTCATGCTGGGAGGGAAGTACACCGCAATGATGATGTACCTCCCCCATCCGCAGGCCACGAAGCCCCTCCCCCTGGAAATGAGGGAGGGGGGTGCCACTCGCTGTGTCCCAGACGCGATAACACAAACTGACCCGACAGTGTCCCCCAGCCACTGACCGTGAGGAGGGACAAAGTACGGGTCGGAAACGATCGCCACATCAATGGACCACTCCGCCATGGACTGCAGGAGGAGGTCCTGCGCTCGTGCGGAGTGGTTTAGATTCGCCTGGAGGAAGCGATGGGGAATACCGTCCATTACGGTTCCATCGCTTCCTCTCGCCCTTGCGGGGGCGTCGCTGCCACGCGGACTGGGGCAGCCGGGGTCCTTCCGGCCGCCTTTTTACCCTTTCTGGGCTTTGTCCCGCGGCATGCTTTGCCGCCTAGAATGTGGTTGCTCGGTCCACCACCCATTGCTGCGCAGATGACGCAGTGGGGGTCGGCCGAGCATACCGCGGCTTTGTGGCCAGGACGTCCGCAACGGTAACAGATTTCACCGCGGTCGTCCTGTGAGGTGCACTGTGACCTGACGTGTCCTGACATCAGGCACCGGAAGCACCTCATAGGTCTCCGCTCAAGTAGAGTTACTTGAGCAGAGACCCAGCCTACTAATAGGCGACCAGCGGCCACTTTTTTGGCTGCTTCCACGGGGCAGCTAACCGCCACCGTGCCACTTCCTCGCAACGTCCGCCGAATCTCCCCGACCTTGACGTTTAAGGGAGGGCAGCCGCCGCGGCGCGCGACTGCGTCAGCCACCTCCTCCCTCGTGACGGAGTCGTCCAGACCGGTGATGCGCAAGTCTGCGCACTTGACCGGCCTGGACACGTTCGCCGTTTCGGAGCCGAGCACCTCTCGGAGACGCACCGCCAGCATGTCTGCCTTCTCCCCGCTAGAGTCACCGGCCACCTCCAGAATAGTCGCACCGGTCTGCGCCCTCTTGAAATTCATGCGGGGGATGTTCAAGTCCTGCAGATCAATCTGCGACTTCAACCCCCGCATGACCTCCGCGTACGTAGCGCCCTTTCCTGCGGCCTCCGGCAGCAGTGTTATAACTACTGCCGAAGAGTGGGGCGTACGCGGTCCCTTCCTCTTGCGCGTGCGCCTCTTCTTCTTCTTAGGAGAAGAAGCTGCAGAGGAAGCTGCAGTCTGGGCCGACGTGCTGGCCTCTTGGACAGCAGCCGGCGCTCCAGGCTTCTTTTTACTTTGCTTTTTGGCTACCTTCGTCCACTCCTCGTCCATTGACGATGGTGCAGGCGGCAGCGGCCTCGGCTCGCTCTCCTTAGGGGCGCTCTTCTTCCCCTTTCCTTTCCCCTTCGATGACGGAAGGGGCGGCGGCGACGGCTTAGAGGGAGTCGGTGGTGTTGGTGCCGATGGACCGGGCCTCGGGTCGACCTTGCGCCTGGCGTCCGACGCTAGGGGTGGGCGGAGGCGAGGCTCCGGCAGGAGTCTGGACTCCAAGCCCGCCCACCTTGCGTCCACCGCGGACAACACGCGGTCCATAATGGCCCGCGACATCTCCTCCAGTGGAGCCACAGCGGCTGTTTTCGCCGCTGCCTTCTCCTCCCGGAGGAAACGGACCTCTATCCGGAGCCTCTCCACTTCCGCCCGAAGGGTTGCCACCTCTTCATTCATATTACGGCCCTCAAGCACAGCCACGGCATCGATCACATCGAATGCCGCATCCTTGAGGGCCTTTATGAATCCGCCTTTTAAATTTTTAGATTTGTTGGCGACGTCCAACACAAGGTCCATATTTCGCCGGACCTTAGCCGCCAACTCATCAGTGGGCAGTTTCTCCCACGCAGGGTCCACTCTGGACCTCCTAGAGGATCGCGACGCCACGGAAGACGATCGCGACCCTGCCACCGAGCCTGCAAATCGGAAAACCTCCGACTGGAGGTCCTCGGTGGCCGGACGTTTTGCGCGGGAAGACGCGGTCTCCTTCTCGCCGCGCTGTCTCTTTCGAGCAGCGCTGCTTTCGCGCGATGATGTCGCACCGACATCCATGTCGGCATCCGCCATGGAAGGCGCAGGTGTCGGGGGCCTCGTCAACCTCGACAGCCTCACCGAGCACCGACGGGTCTGTCCTTCGGGAACTTGGTCCCGGCTCGACAACCCTGTCTCCTCCTCGCGCTCACGCGCCTGTCGCTCGGGAGCTTGGTCCCGGCACGACGCACCTTCTCCGCCAGCATCAGACATCGTCCTAAAAAGGACAGTGCCGATGCGGTCAGAGGACACCAAAAAACAGTATGTACTGCTTGCCGCAAGACTCGCTTTTCCAGATTTGGTCACCCAACGTGCCACTCCGTTACGGTGGTCACGTCGGGGTCCAGGGCACACGACCCGAAAGTCTATTCATTTGGTCTTCCATGCAGGGAAGAGGATAGTGTTGTTTTATAGTTTTTCTGTTTAGCGCCCTGTAGTCTATGCAAAGGCGCCTATCCCCAGTTTTTACCTAACTAAAATAATAGGACTTGCATAGGGTGAATTTGATTCCCTAACTATGCCTGCGTCACTCAGCTCTTCTACCATGCTTTGAACTTCTTGTCTTTCCTTTTGTGAGAGTCTATACGGTCGGTACACTATTGGTTGATCGTCACAAAGGTCAATTTTCATTTTTTCTAAGTCTGTACAGCCTAATTCGTTTAATGATGTCGCATAACAATCGCGGTAAGAATTAACCAAATTCAAAAGTTGCAATTTCTGATCTTCAGAAATATCACCAATATTGAGATCTTGCAACGTGAGCGGTTGGAGTGGCTTTTTATTTTCTATCCTATTTATTTCATAGAACCCAAATGACTAATACTATTTCAACCCTAACAATTAGTTCATTTTTCTTCAAAGTAATTGGTTTGTTACCAAGTTGAGTTACTAGAATATCACCTTTACCTTCCTTTAACGCATATATATCTCCCTCTATTTGATACTCTTTGCCTGGTTGACCTCTATAACAACTGCGTACATATATATCCCCATCGAATTTAGTATTGCAATCTACTTCTACGAAGTCCCGCCCCTCAATTGTGACGTCGCTGGTCATCCGCAAATTCAAAAGTTTTTTTGGTATACCTTCTATGTCATAACTTGTTCTAAATATCAAGTCCTTATCGGTTTTGAAAATTTGAATGTGAGGTTGTTCTGTAAATGTCTGGCCTATTAACAAAGGATACTTCAGCAACCGATCTGGCACAATAACACAAGCAACAGTCTCTTTTACATTTTGAATCTGTATTTGAGCCATAGATGAACCCAATGAATTAACAACCGCACCTCCAAATCCTACTATTGGATGACTAGCATTGCTATCAATTTTGTCAAAAATCCTATTAGCTTCGCTCTCTTGTATCAATGTCAACACGCTACCTAGATCGACAAAGCATTCAGAGTTTTGTCCATTTACCATTACTTTTTGAACATATTTACTAGAACCCACTGTCCTACACGTCTCATTAATAATGAGGATGGATTTCTCCTTACCCTCGATATCACTTTCCTTTTTACGAAAACATTCAGATTCTACGTGGCCAATCAAAGTACAATTTGTGCATTTTTTAATTGGTTTGGTACAATTTGACACTGTATGACCGTTCTGTTTGCAGTTATAGCATCGCATGCTGGCATTAGATTTGTTTCGAGTGTTTGTAGGAATACATGGTTTCGAATCGCGGACTAACCTCTAACCCCCAAAATTGGAACCCCTATATGTCCCTACATTTACGCTACGTAAATATGCTAACAATTTATCCGGATCACAAAATTGCGCTGCTTCTCCGCCCAAGCGTACTGACCTGTCGTCTATTCCATGTAGAATACATTCTACAGCTTTTCTACCAAAAATGCCGCAACGGTTCAGAAGGGTTATCTTTTTGTAAAAATATTCCCCGAGTGACTCTCCAAACTTAGCCCTTTTTGCTAACATTTCAGTCAGCATCTGACCATAATTTTCTTCTGACGGAAAAGCAGACCTAAGTTTGGTTTGCCACTCGCTCCAAGTAAATAGCAGAGTAGGTAATCCTTCGTACCATTTTTTCGCAACCCCTACAAGCTTTGGTAATGCATAATGCACTATCTGTCGCTCAGTCCATCCATATATTTTCGCACATTCATTTACTTTAGTTAGCCAGTTGTTGATACTCTGATTTTTTAATGAAGGGTCAAATTCGGGTACAACATTTGTATTGGAAAAGTTTTCCTTACTATTATATGATGGAAAACTGTTCAAAATCTTGGTAAATTGAGACATAAACTCACGTGTAAAATTTTCATTTGAAGATGTTGTAACGTTGTGGATTTTTTATAAATCTATTTTTAAATAATTCTCTAAAATAGTCGATAATTTAGTATTTTCGACACTAAATAACTAATTTGTCTATGGGTGTGCGAGCGAGATTGGACAACATTACCTAAGTGTCTATTCACGGCTCTGAAGTGTTCCCTTTCTTCGGCTATCCTTTGCCGTGGGAGGTCACCCTTGACCCCGGCGGCCAACTGCTGTCGGCACCGGGTAAGTTTTGAGATCAACATTTCCTACTTCTTTCAACAGGTGAAGACTTCTCAGCGGCGCAGCTTTATGCCTGCTAATATGCATGGCTTATTTATGTTTTATTTTAATATGTATATTTTGTGCTATTTCAGCCTAATATTTAGTGCCACGAGGCCGATGACCTCTACGGTCAGAGGTCACGTCACCAGCTGGCACTATTTATAAATATTTTTTCTTATAGCTTCTAGCTACGCTGTTCTGCCGCTGGGGAGATTATCTTTACCTGCTATTATTTTAGCGGGTCACTGGACGTAGTTCCCATGTGACATACTGACCCGCACTCTTTCTTTTTCCAGGGTCTTCGCACCGGGCTTCACGCCATCATTCGGTCGTGAGGCACACCAGCGAGGACCCTGGCACGCCGGCAACATCAGCAGCCGGGAGTGAACGAGCTAAGTGCATACTACCATCTCTGCACACGGATCAAACAACGCCTCGGCAGAATATTTATTGCGAATCCGCCCTGAGATTCATTTCCATTTCTTAATACCTTAACATAAATTCATGTAACGCTTCCTTATATCGATTATAGTTGTTATAATTGTTAATCTATCCTTTCATTTATGTCTCAACCGCTAGCCGTAGACAGCTTTATATTAATTAATTTTACAGTGCTCTCATAGCCACTTTCATTCACTTTTATTTACTAGAATTAACTTGCACATTAAAACCCAAGCATCAAAAATTTTCCTTCGTTACATTGGCGCCCAACGTGGGTATTATTCTGCCGCAGGTATTGTGTGTTTGGTCTGTAATACTTTATTTCTTCTTATTTCTCTTTGCTTTACCAGTGTGGTGATTTTTTCACCAATTTTTTGTGATTTTTATTTTTTACTCCAAATGTGGGTACTTAAAAATAAATTTTAAATTCTATTTTAAACTGATTAATGACCATTTATGTCTGTTATATCAGTTCAATTGCCTATATATTTACCTTAATACCTTTGTTTCATTTAACATCAAGGTAATTATCATTACTTTAACAATTTTTTTTGCATTAACACTATATTGTTGATGAAACCTTTGTACTAGTTAAACTAGACAGGTTTATTATTTTTTGCAATTGTTTCAACTGTACTTTTATACCCACTGGTAAGGTAAGGACCTATTTTCTTTTACTTCTTATGGACTTGTTGATCTCAACTTTATATCATCTCGCTACTTACTTTTTATTAATTTTTGTGCAGGTGTGTCTATTGTACACACACTGAGTACCCCGTCAGTGAATTCATTATATTTTTACATTTACTTACCTTATGTGCATATATTATGCATAATAATAACATATAATATGTTATTATATCAACCTATTGCTGGTTGAATTTTGTTTATATTATTTTATTTGAAACTATTTGTTGTTTTGAACACAAATAGCTTACATTCACTGACAGGTTACCTATATTTTACTTTATTTCAGCAAATTACTTACTTTATTGAAGTAAATTACTTACTTCATTTTATGTCAATCTCGCTCATCGCACCATAGTTTTGTACTTATTACTAACTTTGGGTTACTTTACCATTTAAATTTTATACTGAACTGTTTTGTAGTCATGTTGCTCCTTGTCGGATCTCTGTATCCAAATTAGCTTCTTTATTTATTAAAAAAAATAAAAAATAATATATATTCCTTGAAAAGAAATACAAGGAAAAACAAAAGATCTCCATAAAATTCATATATATCTTTGAAAAGAACAACAAAGATAAAAGATACTTAAATTGATAGTCCTTCATCTTGTTCTGCATATTGGATTGTTGAGTCTGTGATTCAAGTCTTTATAATAATTACCTTTAATTTAAATTTACCGTACAAAGTATACATTACCATTTCCCCGAGTCCTCTTAAGATGCCTGGTGCATCAATGGACATATTCATGACAAAGGTGTGTTCCTTTCATGTTATTTTTAGCAAATATATAGCAGTGTCATCCAAATAATCACATATTTCACATAAAATATTTTAATCAAACAAAATATAAGTACATAAAGTTAACCTAACCTAATCAATTAATTTAAAGTAACAACTTAACTTCTTACAATGAATTCTTGTGTTCTAACAATCACTATTGTTTCAATCATAATTTTTAATTCCAATAAACTTCACATTGCACTTAAATAATATTACACCACTGTTGTGGCAAACAAGTATATACCAACACATACTTGTAATTTAAAATATAATTAAAACTTGTATTTTACAAACTTCTTCTTGTTATTGTACTGTGCTGGTACACTGCCTACAACCTTTTAATCACTACATGGTCGTAATGATATACACTTTTACCTATAAAAGGGTCAACAGTTATAACTTTAATTTCATGTACCCAACTTTGAACACTTTTTACAAAAACTTTTTATATCTTGAAATACTCATACATCCTGTTGATAGTCTTCATACGTACCTACTAATGTACTGTTTTTCTATTGTTTATATCTTTGGTTCTTATAATAGAACATCAAATTAATTTCATCAAAACTTTGTTTTGAATTTGTTCTGAAAGAAAAATGTAACTTGAACTGTCAAACGTCATATAAGTTTGACAATCAAAAAGTGTTGCCAGTAGTATAATTTGAAAAAACTACTAATTTTGTTTCAAAATTGCCTTGTTTTTTTTAAAACAAAATAAGATTATTCTTTTGAGAATAACAACTTTTTGGTAATATGTGCTAAATATTATACAAAATCTTTTGACCCTATGGTTGCCTCCGTATTCTGTTTAACTTTTCCTGGGATGGCTATTTCATTTTTATGTTCCTGTTGTTTTTATATGAATATTTATTCACTACAATATGGTGAATAATACCAAATAAAAAATATAATATAAAATTATTAAAAATACATTAATTAAAATATCAAATATTTTTAAAATTTCTGTTCCTTGGATCTAGAACTTAGAAATTTTTCAAAAATTTTGACTTTTGCAATAAATAGTTTTGTCCTTTGGGTTAACCCTAAAATGCCTCCATTGTTTTCTTGACTTGTAAAAATTTTTTTGGAACTTTTTATCACAAGACAAACGACTACAAAACATTCAATTAATTAATTTGTTTATTGAACCTTGGGTTCTGATTTAAAACTTTTAAAATTTTTGAACACTCGTTGTTCCTTTTGCAACTGATGTTTGCATAAACAATACTCACTGTATGTGGGTGAAATAATAAGCCACTATCCTTTCAAAATAACTCTTTTAATAATAATTTGACTTGGTCATAACTTTTAAAAGTAGTTAATTATACTTTTGCATTGTTCATATTTGACAATGACACTTATATGGCTAGACTAAATTTAACTTTATTTTAAATCTTATTACCCTACCACTGCTATATATTTTCTTCTTCTTTTCTCCTCTCTTTGAGATGGAACTTATGAACTTCATGTTCGTTTCCTTTATTATTAGGCTTTGCCTAGTAATGGTTGTTGTGGGTCGGTTGGCGTTTTAAACCAACCGATGTTGTTTTTGGGTCCGTTGGCGTTTTAAACCAACGGATACCGTGTCTTGGTGCTGGGATACTAAACCAGTCACCGGGAATTTTTATGGTTTTATACCATTTATTGGATCTGTTGGCGTTTTAAACCAACAGATACCTTTTTCTTCGAGCTGGGAATTCAACCAGTATCGGGGTACTGTTTTATGGTTTTATACCATTATGCTGAGCGGTCGTGCAAACTCAGTTTAAAAACAAGCCTCATTGCATCCCTTTTTGTTATGTCTTCTTCCGAGCGGTTTGCAAACTCGTGAAATAAGCCTTATTGCAGATGCGGTAATGTATACATCTAAAATAAGCCCTATACTAAAAACATAACACTTTCCCTTTTTAAAGTTGAAAATATATAGTGGTTTGATTGCTCTTTTTCTTCTCATTGAAATTGTCTGACATTTCAATGTTTTCCATCTTGTTCGATTTACGTCTGAGTCTCCAGTGCCTATTAACCTGGAAACTCTCTTTGAAAGGAACGCGTGTGCTACATTACTGAAGTGGTAACCGCTAAGTATGGATGAACATGATAGGTGAGGTATGTAAGGAAGTATGTATGTGTAAGCGTAAGTCAGGCATTTTATTGAGCAGTCCAGTATCGGGTTTTTGGGTAACAAAAACCCAGAACTAATTGGGGGGGTATTGTAACGTTGTGGATTTTTTATAAATCTATTTTTAAATAATTCTCTAAAATAGTCGATAATTTAGTATTTTCGACACTAAATAACTAATTTGTCTATGGGTGTGCGAGCGAGATTGGACAACATTACCTAAGTGTCTATTCACGGCTCTAAAATGGCCCCTTTCTTCGGCTATCCTTGCCGTGGGAGGTCACTCTTGACCCCGGCGGCCAACTGCTGTCGGCACCGGGTAAGTTTTGAGATCAACATTTCCTACTTCTTCTACAGGTGAAGACCTTCTCAGCGGCGCAGCTTTATGCCTGCTAAAATGCATGGCTTATCTATGTTCTATTTTAATAATTATATTTTGTGCTATTTCAGCCTAATATTTACTGCCACGAGACCGATGACCTCTACGGTCGGAGGTCACGTCACCAGCTAGCACTGCCTAATTATATTTTTATCTTATAGCTTCTAGCTACGCTGTTCTGCCGCTGGGGAGATTATCTTCACCTGCTATTATTTTAGCGGGTCACTGGACGTAGTTCCCATGTGACATACTGACCCGCACTCTTTCTTTTTCCAGGGTCTTCGCACCGGGCTTCACGCCATCATTCGGTCGTGAGGCACACCAGCGAGGACCCTGGCACGCCGGCAACATCAGCAGCCGGGAGTGAACTAGCTAAGTGCATACTACCATCTCTGCACAACGGATCAAGCAACGCCTCGGCAGAATATTTATTGCGAATCCACCCTGAGATTCATTTCTATATTACCTATACCCATTTATAAATTTATGTAACGCTCTTTATCTATTATAATCGATAATTGTTATAATCATCTTTTCATTTCTGTCTCACTAACTAGCCAGGTATACATTAATTACTTTTTACGGTTCTTATAGCCACATTTTATTTACTTATTTAACTTTCATCAATTCCTAGCATCAAACTTCTTTTTCGTTACAATGTAGGGTCCCGATGTTCGTCCCTGGATCGGCTGCGGTGACGCGAATCTTCATGTCCCTCGTTCCTAGTCCACTCTCCTCGGCTGTGCAGGATCGCAGAACGACTGCGGCTTCTAGTGCAGCTTCTGGGTGATATGGAGTTTCTTCTCAATGTTGGCTTTCGTCTTCTTGTTTCTTCACGCCTAGGCGGTGTCTGTAGAACGCGTTGCCGTGGTGCCCGCGCCCTGCTGCGCCCACGATCGATGCCGACGCATGGTGCATGCCTGGTGGGATGCCTCTTCAATCTCCACCGGAGGTGTCATTTTGCTTTTCCCGTGGACCAGAGACTGTAAAAAAATGTTAAGGACAGTAAATGTTCGATACTCAAATCATAATTATGCATGATTAACGATAGCTCAAATATAAAACCTAGTTCAGGTAGATTGTTAATGTAATTATAAATTCTATTTGTTTACCATATACAGTATTTTTTTGGCACACTAACTCTTAATTTAGATATTATTATAGGTACTTAAATTAGTTATATTTGACCTTATTTGTAAATGTAGTAATAACGCTGTGGGACTCGCGTACCACATGCATGTTGTGTCGGCGGCGCGCCGGCGGGCAACATCCTGGAGTCGGAGCACAGTTAACACTAAATCGGTCGCCCACGACTTGTTCATTTTATAGTCGTGCGAGAAGGACGACGATACATTGGGCGCGCATACGAGTGACAAAGACAGAGCGTGAAACATTGGAATACACACATCGCTCCATAACGCCGTCGCAACCTAAGCGATTTATTAGGTACTTAAATAGCATAGTTATCCTGAAAATACACTCTTATTTTGTAATCAAGATTTGTTTACTTTCCCAAGACACCTTACCCGCTACAAGGTCAAGATATATTATGGCACTGTAACTGTTAGTAACTGTATTGATTATATTTACCTTCTCGTAGCGATCTATCACGCATCGCCGAGTGATGACGAAGCACCCCAGATCTTTGATCATCTGTCTCGCCAGCGCTTTAATATCTGTCAATCAAAACGATTATCATATTAGTATTCCATATATCTTGGGCCAAAATCGCGAAATATAAAAGTCACTGGCGCGCGCGGATTGTTTTGTAATAATCTGTGCTTGGTGAATTTGAGGTCGTCCACCGCAATAAAAAGAAACTCATTGACAACGTTACCGAGCTATCAGTCGACGCATTTGAAGTTGAAGTCTCTGCAAGCTATGACTCAGTACATCTCATAAGCTCCGATCAAGTGTACCATGATTTACTGAAACAATATCCGGACGTGCTGCGACCTGCATCCCTAAAAGAGCCATCAAAGCATGGAGTCGTGCATCACATCGAAACAACGGGTCCACCGCTTTTTGCACGCGCGCGCCCTCTACCACCGGATAAATACAAGGCAGCGAAAGCAGAGTTCGAGCATCTTATGGAGTTGGGTATTTGCGAACCCTCAAAAAGTCCGTGGGCAAGCCCACTGCATATAGTACAGAAGAAGGATGGAGGACTACGCATATGTGGTGATTATCGCAGATTAAATGCGGTTACACTGCCTGACCGTTACCCTATACCTCGTATTCAAAACTTCACGTATCAGCTGCACAACATGAAGATTTTCTCAAAATTAGATTTGAAGATGGCCTACTACTGGATACCAATAGCCGAACAAGATGCAGAGAAGACAGCTATCATCACACCATTCGGGCTGTTCCAATGGAGGTCATTAACCTTTGGTTTACGAAATTCAAGTCAAACATTTCAAAGATTCATGCATCAGGTGCTGCGAGGCATTGACAACTGTTTTTGTTTCGTTGACGACATGCTACTATCATCAGAAAACGAAAAACGACCACAAACTACTCTTACAGAAAGTGCTGCAACGGCTTCAAGAGCACGGGGTTATGCTGAACATTGAAAAATGTCAATTCGGCCAGGAAAAGATAAATTTCTTGGGCTACGAGGTTTCTGAAAATGGCATAAAACCAACGCAGGAACGAACTGACGCCATATCACAGTACCCAAAACCGAAGACAGTCGCTGACCTACGTCGCTTTCTTGGCATGCTCAATTTTTACCGCAGTTGTTTACCTGGGCAAGCTAATATGCAAGTGGAACTAAATAAGTACCTTCACAACCGAAAGCGAAACGACAAGACGCCTATAGACTGGACTGCAGACTCCGAGATAGCTTTTGAAAAGTGCCGCAAAAGCATTTTAGAAGCTACACAACTAGTACATCCCGTTCCTGGCAGTGAACTTGGCATCATGACAGACGCATCAAACTTCAGTCTCGGCGCAGTATTACAGCAGAGAAACAATGACGTGTGGACGCCACTCGCTTACTTCTCAAAAGCGATGAGCAGTACACAGCAGCGATACAGTGTGTATGACCGCGAGTTATTAGCGATCTACACTGCTGTAAAACATTTCCGGCGACTTATAGAAGGTTGCAGTGTGACTATATACACTGACCACAAGCCGCTTATTTTTTATTTATTTATTTAAACTTTTTGCACAAATACAAAATTATTGTACAAAGGCGGACTTAATGCCATGGGCATTTTCTACCAGTCAACCTTAGGGTGATGCAGAGATATTCATTGCAAAGGTAGATGTACGAAGTGTTACGGTGATAGTGTAACCTATTGTGGTATAAAAATTAATTTTGTGGTGACAATTAATAATACTTTCTTAAAATGTATAAATATAAGAATGAATCCATATAATACACATATAGATACATCATAAACTACATACATACACAAACTGATATATATACACAAAAATACATACATATATAGGTATACATATACACAAAGATACATGTATAATTATATATACATAGACACACTTACATATATACATAGACACACCTACATATATACATAGACACACATACATATTCACGTATACATATCGAATACATACAAGCTGAGAAATTTTACGGATATGATATCAGACAACTGATTTGATCGCCACTTCTACAACCACCCGTAGGCAGCTATGGGCTGTTGTAGAGCCGGCGTACTCTAGTTTTGAATGTGAAACGGTTTGTGGACATCCTGACTTCCAGAGGAAGCGCATTCCATAGCAGAATAGATTGTACTAAGAAAGAAGAGTGTACAAGGCTAGACGTGTGAGTGGGACAGTGAAGGAGTAAGTTATTAGAAGAGCGTAAGTTTTTGTTATGGTTAGAGCCGAGTAAGTGGAGCTGAGACTTTAGATAAGCTGGGGCGTTGGGAGAATTTAATATTGTGTATATCAAAGTGACAGCTCTCAGACTGCGTCGCCGTCGTATCGGCAACCAGCCCAGCTCTGACCGATAGACCGAAACGTGGTCATACTTCCTAAGATTGTAGACGAATCGAATGCAATTGTTGAGAAGTCGGTCCAGGTTATTGAGCAGATCTGCATTCAGGTCGAAATAGCACACATCACCATAGTCAAGAATAGGAAAGATTAAAGTCTGCATAAGCATTGTCTTGGTTTTAGGTGGCAGAAAATTTTTAAGGCGGTAAAGGGCCCTCAGTGTTCCAGTCACTCTCTGGCAGACGTTAGTGACCTGAACCTGCCAACTCAAGGTTGAGTCCAAGTGTAAGCCCAGGTTCTTAATACTATGTGTGACCGGAATAACATTCCCATCAAAGATAATCGCCGACATGTTCACGTCCTTCAACCTTTTCATCATATAGCTACTACCTATTATAATACTCTGGCATTTGTTAGGGTTGACGGCCAGTCCAAATCTGTCACACCAGCTACGTATAAAATTCAAGTCGGCATTCACTTTGTCGATAGCTTCCGAGATGTCATCCACATGGGCTTGGCTATACAGCTGCAGGTCATCGGCATACAAGTGATACGTACATTGAAAATCGGAGGTTATGAAGTTTATAAATATGGAGAAAAGAAGGGGAGAAAGTATACCGCCTTGAGGGACCCCTGAGTCAAGATTGCACCAACTCGATGACTTCTCATCAGCACAAACTGACTGCTGGCGCCCCTGAAGATATGAAGAGAACCAATCCAGGTCATCAGATGAGATTTTAATATGGGCAAGGATTGACAGAAGAATATCGTGGTTCACACAGTTGAAGGCGTTGGAAAAATCTATTAGGACCATCACAGTAGCCTTAGACTTTTCCATACCATTCCTGATGTCCCCCGTTACCTTTAGGAGTGTAGAAGTAGTGCTGTGTCCTGGTCTGAATCCTGATTGTAGAGGACTTAAAATGTCATTGCGATGTATAAAATTAGCCAACTGTCTATGCACACATGCTTCTAACACCTTGGATAGAAAGGGAAGAATCGAGATCGGACGAAAATGGTTAGGAAGTGAGGGATTAGAAATTTTGGGAAGAGGGCGGACAAAGGCTTTGCGCTACAATGCAGGAAATTGACCAGAATCTAGGGAAAAGTTGATGATATGTGATATGGCCGGAAGGAGATGGTCCAGGATAGAGGTAATCATACGACGACTAATATTGTCGCAGCCCACTGCCTTAGATTTGATGGCTAGGATAATTTTTTTTATCTCATCCGACGTCACTGGAGAAAACTGAAAGGGTGTATAACTAGGACTGGTAAGTCCGGCTATGAAGTCTACCGTTCGACATTTAGTTATGCCATCAATTGCAAGAGAGGTGGAGAAATGTCGATTAATGGTATCTAACTCAATTGTCTTAGGAAGCTCCAGATGCCTAGGTTTACCAATACCCAATGTCCCAAGACACTTCCAGATATCGGCTGGTGATGAGCAAGTTATGTGATCAAAGATGTGTCGGCGTTTAGCGTTTCGTATCACCTGGTTACACCGATTTCTGACAGTCTTGTAAGAGTCCCAATTGATGTCCGAGCGATTTTTTTTAAATTTAAGAAATGCCCGATCTCTTCGTTTCATTGCAGTTCGGACTTCGTTTGTAAGCCATGGTGCCGGGGGATGTTTTAGCTTCACCCTCCTAGCAGGGGCATGTATATCAAAGAGGGTATTTACGGTTTTATTGAAGAACAGAACTTTGTCATCAACCGTGGTAGCCTCTGCTAAAGGAGCCCAGTTGATCTCCTCTGCATCAGCACGCAATTTGTTACAGTCCATGCGACCGAAACAACGCCTATGCAGCACTTTTGGTTTGAGTTTAGGAGGTTTAAGAGTATAAGAAACATAGATTAGATCATGATGTGAAAAGGCCGGCGCCAAAAACTGACCGTGTAAATGGACAAGACTAGGGGAAGAAGTAAGAATCAAGTCGAGCCAGGTATCTTCCACATCCCTATTGTGGTGCGTGGCCTTAAGTGGCAAAACGTGAAGACTGGCTGACTCGATTATGTGAAGAAGTTTGTTAGCCCTTGAAGAGTCCACTGCGAGAAGATTAGTGTTAAAGTCACCCATGATGATGTGATGCTCGTAATCAGACCCCAAAGATTCTAAAACCAATTCGAAATCGGTGAAATAATCGACCGTGGGAGGACTGTAGACAACGCCAAGGATCACCTTAACACCCCTGACCCATACCTCAAGGAAAAGGTATTCAGCACTAGCTGAGTATTGTGAAGGAGATAAAGCAACCATTTTATAAGGGAGATCACTACGGAGATATATGGCTACATCACCCCTCTCCTTACCTGACCTACCGTTCCTTATTAAAACGAATCCAGGGAGGGGGTAGTATGCCGAGAGAAGATTAGGTTTTAAGAAACTTTCAGAAATCAAGACTGCATGGACGTGAGAGTCAGCAAAGGTAGCTACAAGGTCACTGTAATGTCCGGGCACACTTTGTGCATTTATATGACAAACATTAAATGACCTGCCCATATTTTGTTCGAAACAATTCCGAATCTCATCACCAAGTGTTGTCGCACTATTTGGAGCTGAACAGTAACTGATATTATCAGACAGTGTATCTGTATCACACGCAGAATGGAAGGAATCGTTGTCAGACGAGTCACTGACACTCATAATGAATAAAATAATATAAAATAATATATAAACAAACAATAATATTTAAAAAAAATAAAATATGATATTAAATAATATTTATAAAAAAAAATGTACCAGTACAGTGAACACGCTGAGCTATTGTAGGTCTCAGTCTCTGCACCACCCGCCAGCAAACAAGCACAAATAACTGCAAAAATAAAATCTTCTTATAACACACTGTAACAAAAATGAAAATACACAATGCAAATAAATATCGTAAACGAAACAATGCATTAGAGCAAAATTCCCTTGTGCCAGACACAGTAGTTAATTTCATTGAACGTCAGAGATGTCAATTGGTTGTCAAAGTGTCATATTCAATAATATTTTTATTTTCACAGTAGGTAAACAGCAAAATATATTTAAATATGTAAAACTAACGCCCTATATGTGAAAAAATAAATAAACAAACTAATAAGACCTGTATAGGGCACAAGGAAACATTTAAAGTCTTAGGGAGTATGCGAACAAGGATCCCGAATTGAAAACAAACAAAAAAAAATGAAAACACTAGTCCCTGGTGTAACGATGCAAATCGTCTATTGTAGTTTGAATTATTATTTACACATTTAGTCGATTAGTATCGACCTAAAAATTATATTTTAGCTACATTTTTAATCTGCCGTTCTACCAGTACATTTCATTTGTCTCTGACCGTTTGATTGTCTCTGGCCGTGTGCGATATACTATTAGCCTGATACACTCTTAATGGCTGCCGTTCACCGATGATGTAAAACTAGTGCTAATATGTAGCCCCGGAGAGGCAATTTCGCCATATCTAACATTACCAGGAGGCTGGTCACGTAGGCCCGCCCACTGGCTGATGTCTGGGGGAGGCTATAAAAGCCACTGCAGCCTCATTCGAGTCCTTTTCTCTGGACATCAGCTTTCTTCTGCTAAGGCTTGGGTGAGAATTACTGATAGCTATATGCAGTGTGTGCTAATCTCCTTTTTTATTTCAGGTGGCTCAATAGCGACATGAAAACGATGCATCCTACCAAAGCTTAGTCCTGAGACCTTCTGTACTCATTGGGCAATAATTTATTTTCGGTGCCACGTCGTTTTCATGTAGCTAATGCAAAGCTCCTTCCAGGCAATTACCATGCTTTTCACGTGAGCATGGTGTGCCGTATTTTATTATGTCCATATAGTGTCATATATGGAATATTTTAACGCCACGTTGTGTGTGCATGTAACGGGGTGAAAACCCTGAGATGGATGCTGTTTTTTACGTGAACAGTGTCCATCATATTTTATTTTATATTAAACGCTTCTGCAATATAGTTGCAAGGCTTATTTCGGTTTGTTTCACATGCTTGTCAAAAGGACATTGACCCATGCGGTCGTGGGATCACTGACCTCGTGTCAATACCTTCATGTCAAATTGTTTCTGTGCACCCTTTCCTTTTGTTGCGATGTTGTGAGCTGTGGCTTTTACGGTAGTGACTTTTGCACCACGTGCCTTGGGGAAGCTTGACCACCTGCCTCCTGCCTACTGCCTGCCACGCCGCACTTGCAGTATGTCAGTCCGACATACTGAAAGGCTTTGCTTGCGTTTTTCAGGTGTGACAGAGCGGCCACGCGACCAGACAGGCGTCAGCGCGGCACGTGCTTATCCAGACCGGCGGAAGGAAGCTAAGTGTCCACCACCAACTTCGCACCGCGGGCTGTTCAGATCCACCAAAATTTAATTCTTTTTGTCGACTGGAGATGCTGTACTCCACGCCCTAATAATTATAAATTATACATCTAATCAGATTATATTGTTGTTAAACAGTTCTTAGTAAAACTTTTTATTTCTCTCTGCTCTACCGGGTAACTAAAGTAAAGTACCTATATTGCATTTAATCTATCAAACTAAACATCAATGTTTCAATGGCGCCCAACCGTTTACCTATAAAAAGTTACAAACTGGTCATTCCCATGCAATAACTCCCGGAATAATGTCCATTGTAACTATTCCAATTTCAATAGAATTTTTCCTTACCTTGTAAATTGGTCGGGTTATTCTACCTTGCATACATATTGTGTATGGTTATACCGTACTTTTTAATAATTTCCTGTTATTTTCAATTTGTTTTCTTATTGTTGATATGTGTAAACATGGTGATGTTTACACAAATGTTTTCGTCTGTGACGTTATGTCAGATGTGTCAAACGTCCGACGTGTTGTTGACTGATCTGACACTTTATGCGTTTAGTTCAATTCTGAGCGAAACGATCATTGAGTGTGTGAAACGTAACGTTCCACTCTTACTGACATTCAGTTCGGTTGTCACTTTAAACGTTGTGTTTACTGTTTACAACATAACGCATCGTTTAATAATGTTATAACATTTGTTTTTGGTGAATGGGAATGTTATGTTGTTACATCCCAACACATATCTCTGTGTTATTGTGGACTTAGTGACTATTGGTCATTTACCTACATATTCACCGCGCAAGTTGTAATACAAACTTCAAATTTTTTTAAACTTTTGTCACAATATTACGTGTTGACTTTGTATTGTTACAAGTCCTGTTAACCGTCGCTACTGCGTAATTTCAACATGTATTTTCTTCTGTCAAACCATTGGTTTGTAACCACGTTATCGAAGGACTTATGTTCTTCCACGATTATTGTAATGTACAATAGTTGTTGTGTTCGTTGGCGATTCAACCAACGGACTATCTCCGGCAATGGCTACTAACCATTGACCACGGGATTTTTTTTCTGCTTGGTGCTGGGACATTCAACCAGCATCCGGGTGTTGTTTTGATGGTTTCACCATTGTTTTCCTGAGCGGTTCTGCAAACTCAGGGTAAAAAAAAAAATAAGCCTATTGCATGTCTCATAGTTGAAATTACTTGGTAGTCTTTTTGCTCAATTTCTCTTCTATTGGGAACAGTTATGCTGATCTTACAATACTTAACACCTTCAATTGATCTGCGTTGAGTCTCCAACGGTTAGGATGTTGGAAACTCTGTTTGATAGGAAGTGTTTACCATAGTCCTTGATGGTAACCACTACACAATATAAGAGTTGTATGAATGATGATGCATGTAAGTTAGTTAGGATGTGTAGCGTAGATTGACTGAAGTCTTGAGCACAGTATCGAGTTTCTGTTAGCAGAAACTCTACCTTACGGGAGGGGGTGTGTAACGATGCAAATCGTCTATTGTAGTTTGAATTATTATTTACACATTTAGTCGATTAGTATCGACCTAAAAATTATATTTTAGCTACATTTTTAATCTGCCGTTCTATCAGTACATTTCATTTGTCTCTGACCGTTTGATTGTCTCTGGCCGTGTGCGATATACTATTAGCCTGATACACTCTTAATGGCTGCCGTTCACCGATGATGTAAAACTAGTGCTAATATGTAGCCCCGGAGAGGCAATTTCGCCATATCTAACATTACCAGGAGGCTGGTCACGTAGGCCCGCCCACTGGCTGATGTCTGGGGGAGGCTATAAAAGCCACTGCAGCCTCATTCGAGTCCTTTTCTCTGGACATCAGCTTTCTTCTGCTAAGGCTTGGGTGAGAATTACTGATAGCTATATGCAGTGTGTGCTAATCTCCTTTTTTATTTCAGGTGGCTCAATAGCGACATGAAAACGATGCATCCTACCAAAGCTTAGTCCTGAGACCTTCTGTACTCATTGGGCAATAATTTATTTTCGGTGCCACGTCGTTTTCATGTAGCTAATGCAAAGCTCCTTCCAGGCAATTACCATGCTTTTCACGTGAGCATGGTGTGCCGTATTTTATTATGTCCATATAGTGTCATATATGGAATATTTTAACGCCACGTTGTGTGTGCATGTAACGGGGTGAAAACCCTGAGATGGATGCTGTTTTTTACGTGAACAGTGTCCATCATATTTTATTTTATATTAAACGCTTCTGCAATATAGTTGCAAGGCTTATTTCGGTTTGTTTCACATGCTTGTCAAAAGGACATTGACCCATGCGGTCGTGGGATCACTGACCTCGTGTCAATACCTTCATGTCAAATTGTTTCTGTGCACCCTTTCCTTTTGTTGCGATGTTGTGAGCTGTGGCTTTTACGGTAGTGACTTTTGCACCACGTGCCTTGGGGAAGCTTGACCACCTGCCTCCTGCCTACTGCCTGCCACGCCGCACTTGCAGTATGTCAGTCCGACATACTGAAAGGCTTTGCTTGCGTTTTTCAGGTGTGACAGAGCGGCCACGCGACCAGACAGGCGTCAGCGCGGCACGTGCTTATCCAGACCGGCGGAAGGAAGCTAAGTGTCCACCACCAACTTCGCACCGCGGGCTGTTCAGATCCACCAAAATTTAATTCTTTTTGTCGACTGGAGATGCTGTACTCCACGCCCTAATAATTATAAATTATACATCTAATCAGATTATATTGTTGTTAAACAGTTCTTAGTAAAACTTTTTATTTCTCTCTGCTCTACCGGGTAACTAAAGTAAAGTACCTATATTGCATTTAATCTATCAAACTAAACATCAATGTTTCAATGGCGCCCAACCGTTTACCTATAAAAAGTTACAAACTGGTCATTCCCATGCAATAACTCCCGGAATAATGTCCATTGTAACTATTCCAATTTCAATAGAATTTTTCCTTACCTTGTAAATTGGTCGGGTTATTCTACCTTGCATACATATTGTGTATGGTTATACCGTACTTTTTAATAATTTCCTGTTATTTTCAATTTGTTTTCTTATTGTTGATATGTGTAAACATGGTGATGTTTACACAAATGTTTTCGTCTGTGACGTTATGTCAGATGTGTCAAACGTCCGACGTGTTGTTGACTGATCTGACACTTTATGCGTTTAGTTCAATTCTGAGCGAAACGATCATTGAGTGTGTGAAACGTAACGTTCCACTCTTACTGACATTCAGTTCGGTTGTCACTTTAAACGTTGTGTTTACTGTTTACAACATAACGCATCGTTTAATAATGTTATAACATTTGTTTTTGGTGAATGGGAATGTTATGTTGTTACATCCCAACACATATCTCTGTGTTATTGTGGACTTAGTGACTATTGGTCATTTACCTACATATTCACCGCGCAAGTTGTAATACAAACTTCAAATTTTTTTAAACTTTTGTCACAATATTACGTGTTGACTTTGTATTGTTACAAGTCCTGTTAACCGTCGCTACTGCGTAATTTCAACATGTATTTTCTTCTGTCAAACCATTGGTTTGTAACCACGTTATCGAAGGACTTATGTTCTTCCACGATTATTGTAATGTACAATAGTTGTTGTGTTCGTTGGCGATTCAACCAACGGACTATCTCCGGCAATGGCTACTAACCATTGACCACGGGATTTTTTTTCTGCTTGGTGCTGGGACATTCAACCAGCATCCGGGTGTTGTTTTGATGGTTTCACCATTGTTTTCCTGAGCGGTTCTGCAAACTCAGGGTAAAAAAAAAAATAAGCCTATTGCATGTCTCATAGTTGAAATTACTTGGTAGTCTTTTTGCTCAATTTCTCTTCTATTGGGAACAGTTATGCTGATCTTACAATACTTAACACCTTCAATTGATCTGCGTTGAGTCTCCAACGGTTAGGATGTTGGAAACTCTGTTTGATAGGAAGTGTTTACCATAGTCCTTGATGGTAACC
The DNA here is from genome assembly GCA_949126895.1 of Eilema caniola. Lineage (NCBI taxonomy): Eukaryota > Metazoa > Arthropoda > Insecta > Lepidoptera > Erebidae > Eilema > Eilema caniola. The sequence continues at coordinate 407,354 of CASBPR010000003.1, forward strand.
ACTACACAATATAAGAGTTGTATGAATGATGATGCATGTAAGTTAGTTAGGATGTGTAGCGTAGATTGACTGAAGTCTTGAGCACAGTATCGAGTTTCTGTTAGCAGAAACTCTACCTTACGGGAGGGGGTGTGTAACGATGCAAATCGTCTATTGTAGTTTGAATTATTATTTACACATTTAGTCGATTAGTATCGACCTAAAAATTATATTTTAGCTACATTTTTAATCTGCCGTTCTATCAGTACATTTCATTTGTCTCTGACCGTTTGATTGTCTCTGGCCGTGTGCGATATACTATTAGCCTGATACACTCTTAATGGCTGCCGTTCACCGATGATGTAAAACTAGTGCTAATATGTAGCCCCGGAGAGGCAATTTCGCCATATCTAACATTACCAGGAGGCTGGTCACGTAGGCCCGCCCACTGGCTGATGTCTGGGGGAGGCTATAAAAGCCACTGCAGCCTCATTCGAGTCCTTTTCTCTGGACATCAGCTTTCTTCTGCTAAGGCTTGGGTGAGAATTACTGATAGCTATATGCAGTGTGTGCTAATCTCCTTTTTTATTTCAGGTGGCTCAATAGCGACATGAAAACGATGCATCCTACCAAAGCTTAGTCCTGAGACCTTCTGTACTCATTGGGCAATAATTTATTTTCGGTGCCACGTCGTTTTCATGTAGCTAATGCAAAGCTCCTTCCAGGCAATTACCATGCTTTTCACGTGAGCATGGTGTGCCGTATTTTATTATGTCCATATAGTGTCATATATGGAATATTTTAACGCCACGTTGTGTGTGCATGTAACGGGGTGAAAACCCTGAGATGGATGCTGTTTTTTACGTGAACAGTGTCCATCATATTTTATTTTATATTAAACGCTTCTGCAATATAGTTGCAAGGCTTATTTCGGTTTGTTTCACATGCTTGTCAAAAGGACATTGACCCATGCGGTCGTGGGATCACTGACCTCGTGTCAATACCTTCATGTCAAATTGTTTCTGTGCACCCTTTCCTTTTGTTGCGATGTTGTGAGCTGTGGCTTTTACGGTAGTGACTTTTGCACCACGTGCCTTGGGGAAGCTTGACCACCTGCCTCCTGCCTACTGCCTGCCACGCCGCACTTGCAGTATGTCAGTCCGACATACTGAAAGGCTTTGCTTGCGTTTTTCAGGTGTGACAGAGCGGCCACGCGACCAGACAGGCGTCAGCGCGGCACGTGCTTATCCAGACCGGCGGAAGGAAGCTAAGTGTCCACCACCAACTTCGCACCGCGGGCTGTTCAGATCCACCAAAATTTAATTCTTTTTGTCGACTGGAGATGCTGTACTCCACGCCCTAATAATTATAAATTATACATCTAATCAGTTTATATTTTTGTTAAACAGTTCTTAGTAAAACTTTTTATTTCTCTCTGCTCTACCGGGTAACTAAAGTAAAGTACCTATATTGCATTTAATCTATCAAAGTAAACATCAATGTTTCACTGGCCGGTTTGCTTGATGCCGGTTTGGGATGTCTCTCAATCACACGTTGAAGTTCTTCAGCAGTGGTGAGCTTGCAGCGCTGTTCATCCTGCGTTTTCACCACTATAACGCCATCCTGTGTCCAACAGCAACGCATCCCGAAGTGCGAGCGGGCCTTGATGAACACTGCCTGTCGGATCTTGGTTAAGAACTCCTTGACAGATATAGAGGACCCTTTCAGCCGTGTCTTCGCGTTCCAGATTGCGCTCTTAATACCCAGGGTGCTAAACCTTACTAGAATGGGACGGTTGTGACCTGTTCTAAGGGCTCCAAGACGATGGCATGTTTTTATGGAGGTCGTTGTGATCTCCTTTAGGTCCATCTTATTGTGTAAAATCCCCAATATGGTAGTGGTGCAGTTCTCATTATCAGCATCTGGAACTCCTGAGAATATGATGGCTTTGCGGCGCTGCCAAGTATCGATGGAGTCTGTTGCCATGATACATTCAGAGATTTGTTTCCGGAGCAGCCCAAGAATGCTAAATATGAGTTCTCTAAATGTGCGGAACTCATCAGCTACCTTTGCCACTGTGTCCTTTGCCGTGCCTCCAACTTGTAACTGAGCTTGAAGTTCATCCATCTTCTTGAAAAAACTCTCTTCAAGACTCTTCTGCACAAATTTAATTTCCTCAAGCTGTGACATATCCTGTGTTTCCAATAAAAAGTGATAATAGATCTTGCAAATTGTGTGAAGCTGGCAGGTGGTGTTTAATTTAAGTTATATGTCACATATAGTGCCACAAATGTAAGTTATAGTTTATTAGTACTTATTAATAATAAATATGTAAAAAGCAACAATAAATTCAAGTTTTAACTATTTTTTTATGTATGGAGCAAATTTCAGACACTACTTATCTACGCATTGACACGCAAAGCCAACAGCACCGACACGCCCCGCCGAGAGCGTCTGTTACATTTCGTCAGCCAGTTCTGCACAGCTATAAAATACGTAAATGGAGAAGAAAACCCAGTCGCAGACGCACTATGACGCATCGAAGATATTCGTTGTCCTACTATCTTCGACTATGGGAAATTAGCAAGCGATCAGAGGAGTGACTCAGAGCTACAAGATCTTCGTAAGCAAGAAAACTTACAGTTCATCGACGTCAACATACCCGGAATGAATCAACCAATCACGTGCGAGAACTCAATGAAAACACCGAGACCATATCTACCGCATTCATATCGTTTTGCTGCATTTAAGGCGCAACATGATTTGAGTCACCCTGGCATAAGGACTACACGAAAGCAAGTAAATTCAACATTTTTCTGGCCTAGCATGAACAAGGATGTCGGGACCTGGGCTAGAGCATGCATACGCTGTCAACGAGCCAAAGTTCATCGTCATGTTGTAACGCTGTTAAGCGAGTTCCCATCATCTGAACGCTTCGAACACATACATATTGACATCGTTGGCCCACTTCGTGTATCAAACGACTATCGATACTTGGTGACCATCATTGACCGGTGCACGAAGTGGATAGAGGCGATTCCAGTAATAGACATCACAGCAGAGAGCGTCGCGCGAGCATTTTATGACAACTGGATAGCAAGATTCGGATGTCCATTAAGAATAACTACAGATCAAGGTCGCCAGTTCGAATCGGCGTTATTCAATGTGCTAGTAAAGAGATTGGGCATCACACGCATTCGTACTACGGCATTCCATCCTCAAAGTAACGGCCAGCTAGAGAGAATGCATAGAATCATAAAAGCCGCTCTCATGGCTCGTTGTGTAACTACACAGTGGACAGAAGAACTTCCAACCGTACTACTGGGCCTACGAACAACACTACGTAGCAGTAACAATCTAAGCCCTGCGTTGATGACCTACGGTACAACACTTCGTCTGCCATCAGACTTCATTGCACCAGCAGCGACGAGTATAGACGAGAGTGACTACGTGCGCCGCCTCGTAGACACTATGGCATCAATACAAGAAAGTACCTGCTCGAACAACAGTGGTTCAAAAACGTTTGTACATAAAGACCTCGCTACATGTACACATGTCTTCGTGCGAAGCGACGCAGTTCGGTCGCACTTACCACCACCTTACGATGGCCCATACGAAGTTATTCAGCGACACGGCAAGTTTTACAAGATTAAGCTGCCAAATCGGACATCAGTGATATCGCTCGACCGACTAAAACCAGCGTACCTATATAATGATGTGGAAGAAAATTCTGAGAAACGTGCCACATCCGAGAAAGCAGTTGATCAGCAAAAATACGTCACAAGATCCGGAAGAACTGTGCGTCCCAAGGTACGCTTCGCTTAGGGGGGAGTGATGTGGGACTCGCGTACCACATGCATGTTGTGTCGGCGGCGCGCCGGCGGGCAACATCCTGGCGTCGGAGCACAGTTAACACTAAATCGGTCACCCACGACTTGTTCATTTTATAGTCGTGCGAGAAGGACGACAATACATTGGGCGCGCATACGAGTGACAAAGACAGAGCGTGAAACATTGGAATACACACATCGCTCCATAACGCCGTCGCAACCTAAGCGATTTATTAGGTACTTAAATAGCATAGTTATCCTGAAAATACACTCTTATTTTGTAATCAAGATTTGTTTACTTTCCCAAGACACCTTATAGTCTAAGATCCCACTGCAGGATTGGTGTGCTCATCGACTTTTTGTTTAAAACCAAATTTTTATGTTTATTTATAATTAAGAGAATATATATTTACTCGGGTGCCTATCAAAATTTGGCCGCCATTATTTTTAATTAAATTATTTTTAATTGATTTTTGGTAAAATATTTCGTTTATTTTATTATTTTTTAAATAAAATAACGTCTACATTACGGTAATTAATATGAAGATTCTAAAAAATCACGGTTGCCGTTGCGCACCTGGCCGCACCTCTTTGCAGCCAGGTGTAAACAGGTATGATTTCGATAAATTTATACGTTTATGACCTATATTTATTAATTATATGTCAAATTGAAGCTAATTTTTTTCTATTAATTATCATATATAGTTGCTTAATTAAATCTGGCCGCAAATAAGGGTTAATGGCTGTTAAAGATACTAAATATTTAAGGTAGAGTGAAAGAGAGTTAGCGTGTAACATCATTTGTCAGACGAGGACAGCGATTGCCGGCTGTGCGACGCTTTTAAGCCATTGCGCATGCGTCGAACGTTAGTGTTCTCAACCACCGGGGAGTAATAGAGACGACTTATAATAAATACTCCAAAAAGTATGTAATTTTTTTCAATATGACAAATTTAAAAATTGCAACAGAAAATTAATATTGATTTGATATATCGACGGTCTATTTAGCAATTTGTCTAACTCCATATTTTTAGAGGGTGATTTTTTTAACATTTTGATGAAGCAATAATCCAATTACAAATTATTTGAATGATTCAAACTTAAATATTATATCTTTATTAGATATTAATGATATTAAATGGTTTTTTAAAATGATAATAAATTTTGAAGTAATTGTTTTTTTTCGTACAAATAAAAGATTCTCTAAAATGGAGTTAGACAATTTGCTAATTAAAACGTCGATATTTAATATTGATTTAAAAAATAAAAAAATAAAACCAAGGTGACTTAAGTAAAAGAAAGTTTTATTGCGAAAGTATTATTTGAAAATTTTATTAGATTTTATTCAAGTACTTAATTGTCTGTTACATATTAATTAAACATTTAAGCAAATAAAAAAATAAAAAAAAATATCTTATAATTCTTATATTTCCGTAACTCTTATTTAAAAATCTGAATCTTCGGAGCTTTCAGTTGTACTATCATCGGAGCTATCACTTTCATCGCTACAAATATCAGAATCGTCGTTATCGGAAGCTTTGTTCGTGGATTCACATAGCACACTATTAACTTGCGTTGGAGTTGTGTCTCTCAGGAACCATGTTGGTTTTAACAAACCATCTAGTACCAGCCAGCCATTATTTTCTGGGCTGAATTACATAACATAAACATCTTGCATAAACATCTTGAGGTCTTTTATCAAACTGTTTACGTTATTAGATAGCACAGGTCCTTGTTCTTTGATATTCATTTGAATTTTCATTCATTCCTTGAAATTTAGCTAACAACGTGGTTTCCAAATTTTGGACTATTTGAATATATAATTTGTTTGCATTATTATTCATCTTTTATGGCTTGATCATAAAAAAATAATCAATAAATCTATTGCCGTTTACAGAATCATAAAATATTGTTTCGTTGTAGAGTAATTCCTTTTTTTCTACAAGATAGTAAGACAGCGTCACGATGTCATCACCCGCCCTACGATGTCATTACCCGCCCTTGCCCCTTGCCGGACTTGACAGGTTAAATATTTATTATCTTTAACAGCCAGTAACCCTTATTTGCGGCCAGATTTAATTAAGCAACTATATATGATAATTAATAGAAAAAAATTAGCTTCAATTTGACATATAATTAATAAATATAGGTTATAAACGTATAAATTTATCGAAATCATACCTGTTTACACCTGGCTGCAAAGAGGTGCGGCCAGGTGCGCAACGGCAACCGTGATTTTTTAGAATCTTCATATTAATTACCGTGATGTAGTCGTTATTTTATTTAAAAAATAAATAAACGAAATTTTTTACCAAAAATCAATTAAAAATAATTTAATTAAAAATAATGGCGGCCAAATTTTGATAGGCACCCGAGTAAATATATATTCTCTTAATTATAAACAAACATAAAAATTTGGTTTTAAACAAAAAGTCGATGAGCACACCAATCCTGCAGCGGGATCTCGTACTATTACCCGCTACAACACAATGTAAAGCCCTTCGAATATAAAAAGAATCATCAAAACCGGTTCACCCGGTCTAAATTTCTGAGGGAACCAACATTTAAACAAGATACTTTCGAATTCAGAACCTCCTTTTTGAAGTCGGTTAAATAGCAACACCCTGAGTGGCCAGCATTAGCTACCAAAGAGTAGACTTGGTCATATAACGTCACGCAAAGGGACGCCACCACGTTTAATCTCACAACAGTTTTTTTTTGTATTTGCTTTCGTGTGGGTAGCACCACAAGAGAGTAGTTTTAACCATGTGCCATGAAGGAACTATTCAGTTATGTACTTGTATTATACTAAAGACGTATATATATATATATACCACTGCCAATGAATAGCCCTGACCACATGGCAAGGTGTAGTGTACGCAGCATTGCCATCAGCCTGCACAGCAGCGTTCATAAGCGTTGATTGTACATACATCACACAAAGGTAAACTATGCGCATAACTATAGTTGAAAAAAAAAAATATAATATAAAAACTAACCGAAGAGTAGCCTCGGCTATGTGCATTACACAACGGAAATCCGATGCCTTAATTCTACGTAGAAAGGTACATTTCTAAAAAAAAACTCATTTACTTTAACGGAAAAACAAGATATGTTATACGTACCTTTCACTTGAAGTATCCCACTTCTGACTTGTAGATTTTTCTCAAGTCAGGTAGGGCCGGCGAATGAAGAATAAAAACCCACAAGAACAATTCACTTGATTTTAATGCCTTCACTTGACATGGACTATAATTACAGATATGTACACCGAGTAATTAGATACTTATATTGAATTATTATGAGCAATGCGGAGCTAGCCTTGCTTCCTCGACATCTCGAACCAGAATGTCCGCTCGACTCTTCGCCATTTTTTTCGTAAACTATGTTCTACCCACTTTTTCTCAAAATAAAAACGTTCGTTTGAAAAAGCAATGGCGGTATTGTGAAGAGTCGATGGCATTACAACAGATAACATATTTTTCATATTCAGTAAAACTTAATTATATTTACAAATTATTATTTAACTACTTTCCAAGAAAATTACAAAATTAGAATTAAATGAATAGAATAATACTTTATTTGTACACCATTTACATTAAATCTTACGAGTGAGATACACTTAATACAATTGTTGTACAAAGGGCGGCCTTATCGCCATAATAGGCAATATCTTCCAGGCAACCTTTGGATGGACTAGAATTAGGTGTAAGAACAGGTGGTAGTTGGTGTGACTGGAAATGACAAAAAATGATATATGAATACACAAACAAACATATTATTATATATACACATATACCTAATCATATACGTACATATACACATCCATACAACATACATACATACACTCATACATACATACATTCATACATACATACATACATACATACATACATACATACATACATATTTTATAATATACATCATAGTGACAAAATATTTATGTCTCTCCAGATCATAAATTTATTATTATTATTTAAACAAACTTTCAGTAGTTGGATGATTATATATTACTAACGTGACAGAAAGTGCTCATGTAAAAGCTTTTTAAAACTTGTGATAGATTGTGCTCGTCTGATAGCAACTGGCAGCTCATTCCACAGACGAACCGCTTCTACGGTGTAGGATCGATCAAAGTAATTTGTGGAATGCGTCGGCATTTTCAGTACTAAGTTCTCCGACGACCGCAAGGACCTCGAATGTGTGTCATGTAGAAACCTAAAACGTTCTTTAAGGTAAGTGGGAGCTTTGGGATTAAAAAGAATATTGTAAAGAAACTTTAAAATATGAGTATTCCGGCGAAGGCGAATTGGAAGCCACTTGAGTTTTAAACGGTATTCTGAAACATGATCGTATTTGCGTAACCCAAATATGAATCTTATACAAAAATTTTGAAGTCGCTCAAGTTTATCTAATTGTGCTTCTGTGAGATTTAGATAGCTGACATCGGCATAGTCGAGAATTGGTAGAAGGAGGGCTTGTGCTAGCGCCGCCTTTGTTGCCGTGGGCAGAAAGTTTCGTAACCTTCGTAGTGATCCCCCTGAGGCAAACAGCTTGCGGCTTACCTCTTGCAGCTGGCGATTCCAGGACAACGTCTTGTCAAGGTAGATCCCTAGATCTTTGACACAATCAGATACAGGCACTAGTGTACCTTCAAATTGTATCAACGGCATAACGGACCAATCTATATTAGAGATCATTCTGGAACTACCGACAACAATTAGTTGAGTCTTTGATGGATTAATCTTTAGGCCGTAATTTTTACTCCATTCACTAATATGCGCTAGATCCAGGTTAATTGTGTCTAATGCCTCTGATAGCTGGTTAAGTGGGGCCTGGCTATATATCTGTAAGTCATCTGCATACAAGTGGTAGGATGAAACTAGTTTTTGGGAGATAGAATTGATAAAAATCGCGAAGAGTAGTGGACATAAAACGCCGCCCTGCGGTACGCCAACTGTTGTATTGCACCATGAAGAGAATGACTCTTCTATGCGTATACGTTGTCGACGACCAGACAGGTAACTCTGAAACCAATCAATTGCCGTTGGAGATATGTTAATAGAGCGAAGTATGCCCACCAGGACGTCGAAATCTACAGTGTTGAATGCATTGCTAAAATCAAGGAGCGAAAGAACTGTTATATTTCCTCGATCCATGGCTAGTCTTATGTCATCTGTGATGTGTACCAAAGCAGAAACAGTGCTGTGCCCAGGTCGGAAGCTGGACTGAAATGGATTTAGTATGGTGTTTCTAGTAAGGAAGGAGCTAAGTTGGGTATGGATTAGACGCTCAAAGACTTTGGAGAGGAATGGTAATATGGAAATAGGTCGGTAATCAGAGAATGTGGAGGGCTTGGATTTTTTTGGCAGAGGAGTAATTTGCGCTTCTTTCCACGCAGACGGGAAATTGCCACAGGAAATGGAGTGATTGAATATATGACACAAGATGGGTAGGATTTCGTCGAGGATAGGAAGTATCATATTCCGACTGACACAGTCACTGCCTACTGCGTTGGACGTTATTGACGTAATGCTCTGCTTAACACCACAAACCGTAAATTGATCAAAGACAAAAGTTGGATATTGAGGAGTTGGAAGAGATGAAAGATAGTTAAGTGTGTTTGTTTTAGTTGTCCCATCAATATTGGACGAAGATGAGAAGTGATGATTAAGTGAATCAAGATTTAAATCTTTAGGAATTGAGTCATGGCGAGATTTTCCAACTCCTAGTGTTCCCAGGAACTTCCAAACCTTAGCTGGTTCCTCATTTTCCACAGAGGTATGAATATGCTGGCGTTGTGCTTTCCTACACATCTTGTTGCAGAGATTCCTAATTGCTACATATTTATCTAAGTTAGATTGAGTGGGCCGGCACTTGTACCTACATTTAGCAGCAGCTTTTTTAGACATAATTTGTTTTATGTCATCGGTAAGCCAAGGAGAGGGTAAATGTTTGATTTTGACAGCTCGGGCTGGTGCATGGACATTATAAAGATTAATCAGGTTTTTTGTAAGTAGTTCTACTTTGGTGTCAGTACATTGGGTTGCTAAGAGAGGGGTCCAGTCAATGTTGAGAACATCCTCATGAAGCTTGTCGCGATCCATAGCACCAAAACTGCGCTGCAAGAGAATTCTCGGCTTTGCCTTGGGAGGTCGGATTTTATAAGATAGATATATCAGATCGTGGTATGAGAAAGCATCAGCCGAACATTGGCCATGTTTGATGGCATGTCCAGGTGAAGAAACTAAGATAAGGTCTAGAAGAGTAGGGATACAGTTAGGAAAGTGGTGGGTTACATTAAGGGGAAGTATAGACAAGTTGCTAGATTCAACTATACGTTTAAGTAGTGACGAGCGATGGTCATTTTTCATAAGGCACGTATTGAAATCACCCATTATAATAGAATGTGTGTAAGTTGGAGTCAGATTTTCTAGAAGAAGTTCAAAAGAAGAGAAGTAGTCTACGTTTAAAGAAGGAGAATAGTACACGCCAAAAAGAATCTTAGTGTGATGAAGTTCTACTTCCAAGAAAAGATGCTCGCCAGCGTTTGCCGGTGGTGGTGGTTGTGCAGACATATTCAGTATTGAGTATGGAATATAAGAGCGCAGGTATATAGCTACACCCCCACCACGACCAATCGCGCGATCGTTTCTAATTAGATTGAATCCTGGAAGAGTGTAAGAAATTGTAGGCAGACATGGCTTGAGCCACGACTCTGTGATTAGGATTGCATGGATGTTTTTGCAATTAAAGGTTGCCAGCATATCTGGGAAATGGGCTGGAATACTCTGGGCATTTATATGGACCACATTGAAATTCCCCGGCACATCGGTAAACAGAGACTGAAGGGTACATTCCAGTGTTGGTGAACTAGAAAAGCTATCATCAAGACTGTCTGCTGTGTAAAAACTTTCATTATCACTACAGGACAAATCAGACATATACATATAAATATATACTTATAGTTCTAATAAATAAATAAAATATATTAAATATAGTTGTAAATTATTAATTAATATTTCAATTTATGAATAAAATAATAAAAATATGATACTCAAATACACTCAAATGTATTAGTCCACCGGCCAGTTGCGTGTTATAATAGACACAAGATACACGTAAAATAAAATACCACACAGATAATTAAAATAAAAGAGCAGAATTACAATTGATATAAAGTAATTTTGGCCCAAAAGCCACTTGTCCAATGTCAATTTTGGAGCTCAGAAAATGATGAAACGAAACGCGTGAATTTGACATTTAGATGAGTGAAGTGAGTTGACTTTGACTTGACAGCGTTTGAAAGTTTTGCATAACAATATTAACAATAGTTTGATTTTACGGTAACCTTAAAATTTTTCACAAAGCATCACGATTTATAATTATGTTTTACAGTTTAAGAAGGTAGTGAAGGAGACAGAAAAATATTAACATAGTGAGGTATAAATAGATCATTAAAGTCACCAGAAAAGTGGGTACAAGATTATGCTATCAATGGCCTACAACAATACAAGCAATATGTACCTGGACAATGTTCGGAGCAACACTAATATTTTTTAGCCAAAGCAGCAGCTCTTCTTGTCTTGGGGGCCGGCTTTATAGAGTCTGGGATATTATTCAAGTCAGCGACAGATGCTATCCGGTGTCTGTTACCATTAGGACCTAGGACATAAACAGAACCCTCTCTGGACCAGCAGTTTGTGACCCCATACTTCTCGCGCGCCGCCATGAATGCTGCGTGTCGCGTGCGAGTCAAAAACTCTGAGAGAGTCACACCTGTGCCCTTCAGTTTCTTCTTCGACATCCAGATATTATCCCGTACTAGCACCGACTGAAACTTCACCAGTATGGGCCTGGGCTTGCCTCCAGGTGCTGATCGGCCCATTCTTTGACACATTTTGATGTCTCCGGCTGTGAAAGTTTCCACCTTGAGGTCCCACTTGATTGTGTTTGCCACCACCTGCATAGTCTGCTCATCCTTCTGCTCAGCAACGCCATGAAGAAGCAGGATCTTGCGGCGGCTACGTGTCTCTATGCTGTCCACCTCCCGAGCCAAATAAGCCATCTGATTTTGAACAGCCTTCAGACTTTACAGCACAAACACCTTGAAGGTACTAAACTCCTCTGCCAAATTGGTCAAGTTGGATGTACCCGGGGCTCTCCTTTGAAGCTCTGCCTCGAAGCTAGCCATTCGCTCCACGAAGTTGGCTTGCATATCAATCATAGACTGCTTCATGTGATCCATATTGATAAGGAAATACTCCTATGTCACTGCTGCCTTAATCTGCGTAGATATTCTGGAGATAACACGGAACCAGCGGGCATGCACACTTATACACTTATTTTTGTCATATAACTTGATTATTTTATAGATTATAGATTTTTAATTTAAATTTTAAATAGGAGCAATTTTATATATGTGTTTATTATTTAACTACCCACACGGCTATCTATATATATATATTAAAACAAAAACAAAATATTTATCATTTCCTCTCAAAATAAAGCACTTCTTAATTTAAAACTAAAACTAAAAACTGCAATTAACGACAGACGCTTACATAATTAATCTCATCTTGAGTAATGGCAAACAATTTGAAATCATTTTAAAGTTTCTGCTCTGGATTCCATTCAGTATAGTGATGATCACATACTAATGCACAATAATAATAATAATAATAATAATACTTTATTTCAATTTTCAACACTGAAGTTCAATAATTAAATTTATTTAATAATAAATTATAGTGATAAAAATAAGCTCGGAAGGCCAGACACCCTGATCCTAAACTAGGCCGAAACCTGTACGATAGGTATCAGTGCACTTGCCACTACATGCCTGTAATTTAAATTTACATTTAACAGATTACATTCAATAACATTAATCTTCATCTTTAGAAATTATTTAACAATATATTAATATTAATGCATGCATAAAGTGTGTGTGTGTGTGTGTGTGTGTGATGTGTGTGTGTGTGTGTGTTTCATAATTTCACAACTTCTAGCTTCAGTCTCACTGTAGTCCAGACGGTGCAACCATTCAAATAGAGATTTTCTACTTTTATTATAGTTGATTGCATGTAGTTTAAGTTCTTTATTTATTTTATTGAACAGTTAGCTGCCCAGGAAACAAGGGAAATTATTTGTGAAAGCAGTGTTAAATTTTGTCGCAGTAAATGTTCTGTAGCTAATACGTTTGCTCTTCATTTCCTTAACCTTTTTAGGGTCTACAAGTTTGTGGAATCGCAGCATCAGTCTCTGAATGAAAAGCTGTCTTACCGTCAGGACATTACTATCCTGGTATAGGGTGGAAGTGGGATACAAGAAGGGTCGGAATTGACTCACTTTAAGGATGGCTCTTTAGGCTCTTTCCAAAGGAAGCAAGTAAGTTGGTCCTACGCCACCCCAAGAGTCGATGCAATAAGTAAGGAGGGTTTCACAGAGGGCCAAGTATATGGTTTTCATAAGTCCTGGACTGGCTGCGTGTCGAATATTTTTAAATAAGGCTATCAATTTACGAATGCGGGAAGTCAATAGGTCAATGTGCTCCCCAAATGTTAGATTATGGTCAACTATGATTCCGAGGTACTTTATGCTCGTTGTTTTATTAAGCAGTGGACAATCACAGATAGTCTTATTCATAGGAATGTGCTCTGATATTGAATGCATCAGCAACCAGGGCCTGAGCATTGTTCCTCATAGAGAAGGTTAAGAACTTTGTTTTGGCTGTGTTGAGACTGAGTAAATTTGTTTGCAGCCATTTTGAGATGGTATTGAAACCGATTTGAGCATTATTGAAAGTTTCACTCCAACTTTCCCCCCAAAAAATACACGCAGTGTCGTCGGCAAAAGTAAGAATGCGGCCATTTGGAAGTGACATATTATATAATTGATTTATGTATATAAGGAAGAGTGTTGGGCCAAGAATGCTTCCCTGGGGAACGCCATAAGTGACTAATGACTACTTATCGTATGCCCAACACGCACGCACTGAGTTCTTTCACTCAAGAAGTCCTTGAACAGTGCCAACTGAAGTCCCCTAATTCCCATGAGTTTAAGTTTTTTAACTAACAGATCAACCGACACAGTGTCAAACGCTTTAGCGAGATCTAAGAAAATTGCCAGGCATTTTTTGCCAGCGTCCAGCTTCCTAACTACTGTATCGGTCAATTCGAACACTGCATCGGCAGTTGATCTTGCCTTCCGAAACCCGAACTGATTGTCCGAGATGAGCCGGTTCTTTTCAAGGTAGGCAATGAGTCTATCATTCAGGATCCTTTCAAAAATTTTAGAAAGAGTGGGGAGAATAGAAATTGGTCGATAATTGCTTACAACTGCTTTGTCTCCACTTTTATAGATAGGTGTTATGATAGACTTTTTAAATACTCTTGGGAACTTGCCCTTCAAGATAGACAGATTGCAAATGTGTACTATAGGGCCAGCCAGGACCTCTTTGTTTTGTTTAATAACACTAGCTGAGACTCCATCCCACCCCACCGAACTGGTATTTTTGAGGGAGTTGATCAGCGTTATAACTTCCGTAAGGTCCGTTTCCAAGAGGACAAACGAGGAAGATGGGGACGGCAATATTTAATTTATAGTGTTACCAGGGTCAATACGGTGTTTAATTGAATTTGCCAAAGTTTGCCCTACATTTACAAAATAATCATTTACAGAATCAACTGCAGCCTGTGGTGTGGGAAATTGGAATTAAGGATATTACAAAGTAAACGAATACCTTAATGATAAAAATGCATGGTCATCCTAATCTCTTTGCTTGCTCGCACAATATAAACCTATGAAAAATAAAATAAAAACAAATTGTTTAAAAAAAGAAACTATAATATTGTTCACTGAGTTTCTTGCTGGTCTCTTCTCAGTAGAACCAACTTACCGAACCAGCGAAAGAATCATTTTCAAATGATTAATTTACTTAATTTAATATTATATTAGTAATTTCCTGACATTATTGTAAAATTTTGACGTTCATATGTCGCCTCTTTGCTTCGATAATGTGTTATCTTGAAAACTGCAATTTTACAGGAGACTGGTTTTTAACTTACAAAACACAATTGTGACGAAACAAAGAACTTTTTTACTGTAGATCATTAATTTATTATTTAATACAACAAATATAGTATTTGAAAAGTTGTTAAAATCTTGGCTATTTGAAAGCTTAGCAAGAAATTTACTTCAATTTCAAAAAGGGGGAAAATATATCACGTTATTCTTGCAAAAAATTAATAACATAAGTGTTACAACCTAAGTAGTCACGGTGTTGATGATATTACTTTTGTTATGACACTGAGTTATGTCATAAATAAACATTGAAAAAATAAAAACTATTGGATTTGAGAATCAATTTTTATTGAAAAAAAGAGGAACCGATACCTCACTTATTGTAATTTATATTATGACAAAACCAACTTAATACCTGCTACAAAAATAATCATAATTTGTATCGCTTACTTACTGAGATTACGGAGTCCACGTCATAATTTCGAAATAATCTGGCCGACCGTCAAAATTCTGAACGCTCATTTCGCCGATGATGAATTCAACGAATGGTTGTATGGTCGACTGTTAAAACTCCGAATGGTCATTCCGCCGATAATCAGTTCAACCAATTATTGTATGGTCGACTGTTAAAACTTCGAATGCACATTACGCATTTTTTTTTATAACTATGCAGAAATAAATATTTTTTCTAACTGTTGCTCGGGTCGGGTAGTAGATGCAGCGTACTATTGGTTTACTGACGACGATTTAGTTGACGATGTAGCATACCATCGTTTTAGTGTACTAACGATGTAGTGTACCAACGATTTGGCGTACTGTCGATGTAGCGTACCATCGATTTGGGGTACTGTCGATACATTAGCCTGTCGATGGAATTTTCGATACAGCGATCATCGATATAGTGACTGTTGATATTATGAACTAGACCCATTGAACTGTGCCACATCAGCGTAACGCTGTACTGTGTCTCTACACTGTGATTAAACGGATTTCTTCATCACAACATAATACCACAAATAATGATAAAGTTCATCATCGGCGTAATAAGCTTTCGAAGTTTTAACAGTCGACCATACAATCATTCGTAAAACTGATCATCGGCGAAATGACCATTCGGAGTTTTAACAGTCGACCATACAACCATTCGTTGAATTAATTATCGGCGAAATGAGCGTTCGGAATTTTGACGGTCGGCCAGATTATTTCGAAATTATGACGTGGAGCCGAGATCACATTTTACTAGACAAGTTAAAGCATCTTTAGCTTAAATCTGCTTGATGACGATGAGGAGTCAGTCGACGAACTACTGCTACTACTAGTTGAATCACAACGATGGCAATTAGATTTTTTTTTTATAAATAGGACACGTCAATTTGACTTTACCTCGCCTGATGGTAAGCTGAAGGTAAAGTCTCAAGAACAGTTGTCTCAGTTTTTTTTTCTGCTACAGTATCTACAACTTCATTTACGTCCATTACATCCTCTATATTTGCATCCTCCACGCTTAGCATTGTGTAATTTTCTAAAACAAAAGACGTTCTGTTGCTTTAAATCTTTAAAATATTTTAGTACCTTCTTTGATTTATAATGTACCTTTTTTAACCTACTATGCACGCCTGATAACGTGTTCGAGAATAATAGCGTGTAATAATCACTTGAATAACTACTATAGTAGGCGTGACAGCGTAACAAACTAACTAACGAACTCGCAGACGTAATTAATTAGTTTTATTATGAGGCATAGATTAGGATTTGTACGAATCAAACATTATTACTAAAATATTATTATCACTTAGTACCCATATTTCTGTGCATTATTTAAATAGTAGATAGAACTAGTATTTAAGTCAGACGCGCGTTGGTATCTCGCACAGCGAAGTAGGTATACTAAGATTTATGGTTATACCTACACACAAATACGTAGTTACCTACACTTGTGTTTATTTCAGGAGTATTTGCATGTTCCATTGTCATTGCCAGTTTAACTAGTTTTTTACTTCTAGGTTCCATCTGAAAAATTAGGTACCAATGGCTATTAGTTTTAGCATTAACAAAGTACTATTTGGAAATAATTCCAAGAAAACAAATTTATTTTTGTTCTAAAACGAGACATAAACAATTATCTATAGGTTAAATTTTTTATTAGAAAAAGTTTTATTACCTACAATGTTACATCGTAAGTTAAGACAAAGCAAAACTAACAGCCTTTCGGCAGCAGTGTGACATAAACATAATATAACAATCGACCTTCCGTATTATTTTTCAATATCAATGTGTCAAAGTTACATATCACATTATAAAATTAAAAATCGTATTTAAAATGAACCTTACCTTTGCAATTAAAACGCGATATGGTCGATAAGTCACGTTTTTGCAGAAATTCTTTAACACCTTCCGCTGCAAGCGCGCGGTGGCTACTATTATGTTGCGTTGTCGCATCAAACCTCTCCGCAGTAAGAGACAACGTGATATTGTGATCTATCACAGTGGCGCTGTCTTTTTCACCCACAGATTAGCTATTTCGCGCGTAAAAAATACCACGTTTTGTGAGAAAATAAAATCGGATACGGCGGTTTTAATTATCAAACAATAAAAAAAACGATTTTTCGGATATGTCACGTTATTGAAGCAAAGAGGCGATGTGCTCTTTATGTGCCTAAACTGAATAAACGAAATTGATTCTTTGATTGATTCTTTGATTCTTTGATTGAGACATCAGCTCATGTGCCCCGTGAACCTTGGTTTTGTAGTTAGTGATGGAATTGATAGCTTCCCATGTCTTTTTAATACCGTTTCTGCCTGCCTTCTCAAGTACTGATCTTTCAAACTGAGTTTTTAATTTCCTAAGTAAAGCGGTGCAGAAATTTCTGTATCTACGATAGGTAATGCTGAGTGTAACATTTTCAGGATCCCTTCTCAACCTCTGGTGCATCAAATCTCTCGTTCTCAAGCAGCGCAACAAACCTGGGGTCAACCATGGTTTAATAGGGGTTTTTCTTCGTGGTAAATTGCGTGTACTAGAATTTTTAGTTATGGTTGTAGTGAGGATATCTTCCAGAAGTGTAGCAGATTCATTAGGGTCACTGGAATTCAGAATTGGGCTAAAGTCTGTATCACTCAGGTCAGTTGAAACACCTTGATAATCAATTTTGATAGTGTTCTTTTTGGCTAAATTTTTATTAAGCCACTGCTTGTGTTCGACAGACATTAGGAGGGTATAATGGTCAGTCAGAGCATTTTTTATTATGATCAAGACAAGTTCCTACCAATCCCAACCTTGTCACTTCGGTGTGGGTTGGAAGCAAGCCAAATGAAGATGTGAGATTCAGGTAGTTATATGAACCCGTGTTTTTATTTTCAGGCCTAATATCAACATTAATATCCCCGACAAGCACAATGTGTTTACTAGTACCGATTGAGTCCAGGAGTTCACCCAAAGAATCCTCGAATACCTCCGTTTTCGTGAAGGCTGGTGGTCTGTATATAGCAATGATTGTTAGTAAATTATGCACTGTAGTTACGATGCCGTTGGCTTCCGCGAAAATTGGTTCATAGCTTTTGGAAACGACGTCATCTTTAACGTACACTACAACACCGTCGTTTTGATTGTAAAGGACTGTGCTTGCCATGGACGAATAGTTATCAATTACAGGTATGATATGATTTGATGAAAGCCGACATTCTGTTAGTATAATAAAATCCGGTTGAATGGCTATTCTAGACAGCAACCCCATGAACTCCGCTAAATTGCGACCTATACTTCTTAAATTTTGTGTAATTATTTTTAGGTTGCCTTGTGTTGTCTTAACATACGAAGCACATTCCTCTGGTTCACAGACGACAGATGTAAATAAATTCATTTCATCCAGAAGTTCCACAGCAGATCGTATATCATCCATCTTTAAATAAAAAGAGTTTGAATGTGAAGCTTTGAGTAAGTTGAACGCGGCTCAAACCAACCCTCACATTTTCACATTTGAATTTGTCACAGAAACGAAATGCTAGAACGGTAACAGTGCGATATCTGAAGCTGCGATTAGTGTGGTAAATTGAACACATAAAATGCAAGTTCTTGACAGTGATATTGTGAATTTTATAGGAAGAGAGTAGTGAATGCAAATGGTTTAATGATATGCATGTAACGTAATGTTTGTATAGTGTAACAAAGCAGTAAGTATAATCATGGTTTAATGATATGCATGTAATGTAATGTTTGTATAGTGTAACAAAACAGTAAGTATAATCATGGTTTAATGATATGCATGTAATGTAATTTTTGTATAGTGTTACAAAACAGTAAGTATAATCCATAAATATGAAAATAATTAGTAAAGTTATGATATTTATAAATGAAATAGAAAGTAACCCATTAGAATTGCAAAATGACAGTAGTCAGATTCCCATAAGATTGTGAATGTCCATCTCAGAGTTGATGCGTATAGCTGGTGTTCCTTCCTTCTGTCGCAAGTACAACTTTCCGAATTGTGTCCAGCAGCTGGCATTAGGATGTTTCTTAACATATTCTCTCGCGAGAAAATGGAGATGCCTTGTTTTGCTTGTCAAGCTGTCACTTACGTAAACAGGTTTGCGTTCCCCTTGTATATTGAGATGGGCGGTGTTAACCCAGTAATGCCCAGCGTGGCCATTTGGACACAAAAATAGGGTTGAAATAAAAACGTGAATACACTGTTGCTTTATTTGATTTCGAAAAATTTACTGGTCACACTTTACTATCAAATGTTAAAGTTTTATCTTGTGTCACTGGCGTGTCATTTACAAACATAGATTGGCGGGAATATTCATTCATTTGTCACTAATGTCAATTCGTACGAAAGAAATGGACTCGCGACGAGAGTAAGTACAATTATTTTTAAATTATTTCATTTATTTATGCTATTTTCGTGTAATATTATTCTAAAATAGTTTATTTACATGTTCGAATAGATAAATTATAGTTTAGTTTCATATTAGCACTGTATTTATACCTTGAAACTTAGTGTGTCCATATGGCCACACTGAGCACTAAGCATGTCATTATAGTGAATTATTTTTCATTTTTAGATTCTTCGATTTTAGTCGGTACGAGGGAGCCGGGACGCTAAATGAAGTGTTAGATTTGTTATTTGAGGATGAGAAAGGAGATAGTGGTGCACCGATACCGGAGTCAATTTATATTGCGCCTCCTGATCCAGCTGTTTTGACAGACGAAGATTCAGCTGACGAAGATTGCGGTGGAAGGGCTGAGAACTTGAACGCTCGTCAGTTAACAGCTGAAGCTGAGGTAAGGTTTGACCGATCACACCAAGCTTCTAATTGCATCGCTCCTCGCTTTGACGATCTTTGTGGTAGAAGGGCGAGAACATGGATCGATGGAGATTTAGAACCTTTCTTGGGGTCTTTTCCTGAGGTAGCTTCTGCTAATACTGGACAATCTGCTGTCAATTTATTTGAGCTGTTTATCGATGACGAAATTATTGACATGTTTGTTCTGCAATCAAATCGCTATCCTTATGGAAAAACTGCCCTGATCCTAAGATAACTGCTGTTGAAATGCGATGCTTTTTTGCTATACTTATTTTGAGTGGGTATTCCCCTACTGCTAACAGACGACTTTATTGGAGCATGGAAATAGATACCCGCAACGAGCTTATTTGTAATGCTATGCGCCGGAACAGATTCGAGGAGATAATGCGATTTATTCACTGCGTCGACAATAGTGAAATGGATGCCAATGACAAAATGTGGAAGTTGCGCCCGCTTATGACCAAAATAAACGCAAATTTTAAGAAATATTTTGTGCCTGAACAAAATTTATCCTTTGATGAAACTATGGTAAAATATTATGGCCAGCATTCCTGTAAGCAATTTATTAGAGGAAAACCCATTCGTTTTGGCTACAAGATATGGAGCCTATGTACTCCAAGTGGTTACCTTATCAATTTTGAGGTATATCAAGGTAAAGCACCAAACGCCAATTCGGCATATGAACAACATTTTGGTAAATGTGCTGCTCCTCTCCTAATGCTTATTGACAATCTTCCGGATGAAAAAAAGAGAATGCCTTACCATTTTTTCTTCGATAATCTGTTTACTAGTTTGAACCTCCTAAACTACTTCAGACAACTAGGTTATGGAGCTATAGGCACGGTACGAGAAAACCGCCTGCAGAAATGTCACAAGTTGACTACTAATAAAATTATGAGAAAAAAAGAAAGGGGCTACCATGAATCAGCAATTAGTAAGGAAGATGGAGTGATTGTGGTAAAATGGATGGATAATTCCATAGTGTCTATCGCGTCGAATAATTTGGGCGTACAACCATTGTCTATGGTAAAACGTTTCTCTCAAAAAGAAAAGACTTCAATTCAAGTACCACGACCATTTCTTGTGGGAGAATATAATAGATATATGGGTGGGGTTGATAGGATGGACGAGAATGTAAATATGTATAGAATACATATCAGAGGAAAGAAGTGGTATTGGTCACTAATTACTTGGATGATTGATACCTGTGCACATAATGCTTGGCAACTTCAAATGAAAACCAACAAAATACCGCAGCTGGAATTTCGGAGGGAAATTGTCCTGTCGTACCTCAAAACTTATGGTGTACCACCCAAAGGCGCAGGAAGACCATCGACGTCCAAACTAGCTGATTCAGGACGATTTGATGGTCTGAACCACTATGTTAGAAAGTGCTCAAAGAAGAGGCGATGTGTAGGTCCTAACTGTAAGGCCAAAAATTCCTCGGTTAGAACGGAATGTATGAAGTGCAACGTCGGCCTTTGTGTACCATGTTTTGCTGCATATCACCAAAAATAATAAACGTGTATTGTCTTTTCACAAATTATGTTTTCTTTATCAACTAACTACTGCAGGGTAAAATTTATCCGTTATAACTTCCCGTACTTTTTGCTACTGTATGTGCTTAGTGTGGCCATATGGACACGTGTTTTTTTCAATCTTCCCACATATTTAAAACAAAAATCTTCTTTCCACCTTATTAACAACCCCTAAATGAACAATATTCACTAACTAAACAGTAGAAAATAAAAAAAATAATAAATTCGGGCACTACTGGGTTAAGCTTATGCTCGCTGGTTTTGTTGAAGTTGATTATCGATTTAATTAGTTTCTCCTTCAAAATTGTAGTGTTAAGGTCCAGTATAATGGATCCCGGTTTACTGGATTTCATTCTTATACGAAATACGTCTCGAATATCAGATACTTGTATAGGCTGACTTACAGTATCACCCAAGCTCTTGACATAGGCACACAGACTTTCTTTTGTTTCAGTTGGTGAAGGCGGAATATTTCTTATTTCGACTGCGGAAGACTTTGAGTTTCTCTCTAAGGATTCAATTTTAGTTTCGAGATTCTGTATGTGGGCTTTATAGATGCTATTTTGTTTTTCAGCATGTTCCAACTTTTGTAACAAATCGTCATATTTTCCTGAGAGGAATTCTAAAGATTTTTGTGTATCGCAGTTTTGTTGTTTTACTGTATTTATTTCGGTTTTGATTTTGGAGTGTTGGGCGGCTTGCTTCTTTTGCATCTGGCACAGTAGGTCCTTTAACTCGGCGTTAGCAACGTCATTAAAAGACCGTTTGTATCTTTTCGCCGCTTGAGATGAACTCTGCTGGTCAGAGTCTGATTGCATTTTTTCAGAGGCCGTATCAGAGTCATGTTGCGACTTAGTGATACATATCTTCGGTGGGGAGCGTTTAACTGACATGACGAAGAATGTTTGTAAATATGGTTTTTATAGTTTTGGAATACATTGCTATATCCAAATACACAGGCACTTATAAAAATTACGTTGTGAGTATATTGCCTTCAAAATACGCTCAGGCGTTATCAATTCAAATATCAATCGTTGATTGAGGGTATTAAGTAAATTGTGATAGAATTTCTTTGATTTTAATAATAATAATGTAAATACGCACTTTCTGTAGCTAGTAGTAATCCCTTAACACCTTTATTCACTGTTTTGCCGTTTCACAACAGTTTGAACCACATTTGAAAAATAAAATCTGGAGCAACAACACAACACGTCCACTCCAATTGACAGAATCTGACAGACCTGATATGATACTAATGCATATGGGTTCGCTGGTCCATAAAGCTGTTTGAATGGCACCTGGTATTTAGAAAATTTATTATTATATTACGTATCCTATTATTATAATTTCCTTTGTCCATATGATTTAATGGGTATGGCTCAAAAATTAAACTACCTTTACTTTTCTTGTGATACATTTTTTCAGCTTTCACTGGAGTACCTGTATAATTGGTTTTCTTAGCACATGGAACTGCTACAGTCTTTAAGTGCATACTTCTCGCAGCAAAAGAAGTTTTTGATTGAGCATGTTCTCAATATCAAGTAAAAGAACTGCAACATGTTTGCATACCGCATTAACTCCACTTCCAGCAGGGCATTCAGTGTGATGCTTCAGGATTTCTTTATTTATTTAATTTCACATCAACTTCATACTTTAAATTCTTTATGGCTTTTTTACAATAACCTTTAATATAAATATTATCAGTATTATCACCGATGACAGAAGATCTTGCCATCAGTAGGTTTCGTGTCTCTTATAACTGGGAAGCTATTGCTATTGTTTTCTCAGTGCCAGAAATAAAAAAATCTGTAGTTAAAATACAAGTAGGAGAGCTTTTTATTTGATGAAGTATTTAACTTTCACTTCACTTACTAGCACAATTAATGCCTTAGCATTGTCTTATCCAGAGCTGGCAGAATCTTACTATCGCTGGTTATATCTCGATACGATTCTTTTGATGGCAGCTCCATTTTGGGTTCGTTGTCATCTAAACGTTCAGCTAGACCAAAATTAAAATTCTGGACATAAAGCTCTAACCTGAAAATACCACAAAATCATTACATTTTCAAAGTCATTAGGTTTAAAATGATACTATTACCAGCGCCAGTTGTTCTCTAAGGATTATAAACTACGATTAGAGTTTAATTAACGAATTAAAACACAAAACTAAATACCTTTCGATGAGATCCTCTATCTCGTAAGGAAGCACCGCGTTTTTTTAACTCATCTTTCAGTTCCTTGACGCGCCAGTTAGAATATATATTGTATAAATATATGGTAACCCAACTCTGCCCGCGGGTGTCGTAAAAGGCGACTAAGGGACACAAAACCGGGGGTTGGGCAGCAGCGCCCCCTGCAGAGCAAACCCACAACCATCCCCAACCCGCATGCCCAGCGTGGGGATTATGGGCTTTACCCCTCTAAGATGGCAAAACTAAAAAGATGGCCCTCAATTCCCGGCCGCCTCGCTATTCCTGGCCATGGCAGCGGCCATGGTAACGGCGGGGCAGGGGGTGCGAAGAATCACTGGGCTACGGTAGACTGCCACAAAAATCTGACCCTGGCAACGTTTAACGGATGCACTCTGAGGCTTGACCACCATCTAGCGCAGTTGGAAGTGGAGTTAGAGAACATTAAATGGCATGTTCTAGGGTTATGTGAAGTCCGTAGAGAGGGGGAGGACACCATAACCCTAGACTCGGGCCATCTTCTCTACTTTCGCGAGGGGGATAAGAAATCCCAGGGTGGCGTAGGTTTCCTCTTCAATAGGGCCCTCTCTAACAACGTTGAAGAAATCTCCAGTGTGTCGACCAGGGTAGCGTACCTGATCCTTCGGCTGTCCAAGCGCTACAGCATGAAGGTCATTCAGGTTTACGCACCGACCTCTACACACCCGGATGATGAAGTGGAGGATATGTATGAAGACATATCCAAAGCCTTACACCACACCACCAAGGCCCACTTCAATGATGTTATGGGGGACTTTAACGGCAAGGTGGGAACACAGACTGACAACGAATCCCGTATAGGCCCGCATGGTTATGGAGTTAGGAATCACAGGGGGCAAATGCTTGTCCACTTCCTTGAGAAGGAGGGACTGTTCTTAATGAACTCTTTCTTTAAGAAACAGCCTCAAAGAAAGTGGACATGGAAAAGCCCCGACACTGTGACAAAAAATGAGCCGAGCACGATTCTAGAGCCACCCTGACACGCCACTACACCGACGAACTGCCTGACATCAGTCAAGACGAGATCGCGTCAGCTCTGAGGCAGCTTAAAAATGGAAAAGCCCCGGGTGAGAACGGAATAACATCAGAGCTTTTGAAAGCTGGAGGAGCCCCTGTTATACAGGAACTACAGAACCTTTTCAACGCCGTCCTTCACAGTGGGAGAACTCCAAAGGCGTGGAGCGGGAGTTTGGTGGTGCTCTTTTTCAAGAAGGGTGATAAAACCCTTCTTAAGAATTACAGACTCATCTCGCTCCTGAGCCATGTCTATAAGCTGTTCTCACGAGTGGTCACGAATCGTCTCGCCAGGAGACTCGACGAGTTCCAGCCGCCGGAACAGGCCGGGTTTCGCGGAGGATATAGCACCATAGACCACATTCACACAGTGAGGCAGATTATACAGAAGTCCGAAGAGTATAATCAGCCCCTGTGTCTGGCCTTTGTGGACTATGAGAAGGCCTTTGACTCTGTCGAAACCTGGGCTGTTCTGGAATCCTTACAGCGATGCCAAGTAGACTATCGTTATATTGAGGTGCTGAGATGTCTGTACGAAGCCGCCACCACAAGTGTACAAGTACAGGACCAGCAGTCTAAACCGATCCAGTTGCGCAGAGGAGTGAGACAGAGGGATGCTATATCCCCGAAACTGTTCACCAGCACGTTGGAGGATATATTTAAGACGCTGGACTGGAAAGGAAAGGGCATTAACATAAACGGCGACTACATCTCATACCTACGATTCGCAGATGACATAGTCTTAATGGCGGAGTCGCTAGAGGAGCTGAACCAGATGCTGGGCGAACTAGCTTCAGCCTCGCGACGTATCGGTCTTAGCATGAATTTGGACAAAACCAAAGTCATGATCAATGGCCACATTGATCCGATACCGGTCGTCGTACATGGTCACCCTCTCGAAATCGTTTCTGAGTACACTTACCTCGGGCAGGTTCTGCAGTTAGGTAAAAACAATTTCGAGAGGGAGGCCAAGAGGAGGATCCAGCTGGGCTGGGCAGCGTTTGGGAAACTACGCCGAGTCTTCTCGTCGTCCATACCGCAATGCTTGAAAACGAAGGTCTTCAATCAGTGCGTCCTACCCGTCATGACCTGCGGAGCCGAGACATGGACACTCACGGCAGGGTTGGTCCATCAGTTCAAAGTCGCTCAGCGAGCTATGGAGAGAGCTATGCTCGGAGTTTCTCTGAAGGATAGAATCCGCAACGAATACATCCGACAGAGAACCAAAGTTATCAACATAGCTCAAAGAATCAGCAAGCTGAAGTGGCAATGGGCTGGCCATATCTCACGAAGAACCGACAACTGTTGGGGTAAACGTGTTCTTGAGTGGAGACCGCGACTCGGCAAGCGTAGTGTAGGACGCCCTTCGACCAGGTGGGATGACGATCTAAGAAAGACTGCAGGCAGATGCTGGATGCGGCAAGCTGAAGACAGGGCGCTATGGCGCTCATTGGGGGAGGGCTATGTCCTGCAGTGGACTAATATAGCCTGATGATGAAATATATGCACCCCTTATTTAAATTGTCTTACAGCTGCTTCTCAGTCACAAAGTAAAGAATTTACACGCTTATCAAGATGTGATACAATATGAACAAACATCAACATTAACGACAAGGTAACAAACTATGCTAGCGCCATCTGCTTTTAGCTTTCACCGGCCAACCCCATAGGGATGAGGCGTAATACTAATACTTGTACAGGTATATATATCCAGTATGATCATGGCAGTACGCATACCGGGTGAACCCGCATCCGATAGGTATTGTCGCTATCGCATTAGCTATGGGCCGAACGAAATCGTATGACAGTACGGTCTCCGTTCTACACCGCGCCCGGTGCACCACGCGGCCGCCATTCGCGAAGCCACTTAATGGTCACGGCACCTCCCTTTCATGCTCGATTTGAAAAGTATCTATCGTTTAACCCGTGCCACGTATCTTGGACCCAAAACGTGTTCAAAACGTGCTTAGGAAAGCGTTTTTTGGGGGTCTTTTGGGAATAGCATGGGGTAATATGCCAGAAGACGAGCTCAAATCCACCAATAATTTATAATATCCAAACAATCCGCGCGTTTCTCTCGCGACTTAGGTACAAGAAACGTTGCGCTGTTTATACCTTTACGGCTTTAAAAAGATTTTACCCTCAAGTTTACACTTGGTATATAATGATTTTTTTTTCTTGAATAATATAAGATTATTATAGTAGTTACGTTCTTTCGCTATTTAGATCCGTGCCGGTGGTTATACAGCCACGCGCCACCCCGAATCCTTCAGCTGCGCAGGAGTGACCCCTACGCCCGCTCAGAGTTTTAAAGCATATTATCAATATGATGAATAAAATACATTTTATCCCTTTGTCTTCTACACTGATGGCTCAGAAACTCCCCTGGTGTTGCACACGTTCATAGGCCACGGTAACCACTAACCCTCAGGTAGGCCGTGCGCTTTTCTGTGACTTAGGTGGTTAAAAAATTGTAATTCATATCATTATTATTAATTATTGCAAAACCTCCTGTAGACGACGCATTTCGGCTCGTGTTGCAAACGTCCATAGGGTACGGCGACCGCTTACCATCAGGTGGAGCCGTGTGTTTGTTTGCCACTTTAGTAGCCAACTTTTAAGGGAAACTACGTACTTACCTAAATATTAACTATAATACTTATGTACTACTTACCTATAACGGTTATAACTTATTGTTAACATTCGTACCTATGTGTAAATAAACGCGCTGCAGGGGCAGCGCGTATGTGTGCTCGCGCCTTTTGAAAATGTACGGATGAGGCGGAGGCGGCGGGTAGTTGCCGAAAGTTGGTACTAAGATACGAGCCGATGCGACCGCACATACGTTTGCGACCTCGAAAGCACTAAACAATCATCAAGTTTTATTTGCGTATTTACTGGATCCAGCGCCATCCATCGCCTACAATCTGGTTCTTCGGCCGGATCATACAGTAGATAACCGCAGACGAACAAAGGAATGTTCAGCACACCGCCGCGCACAATGGTCAAGACGCGTGGAACTCTCGCAAGAGAAGCGCTGCTACATGCCGCTGAAGATGAAAGTGAAGTGCTTTCACGTAAAGTGCAATCGGAGATAGTGGTCCCTCAAAATGAGTTGAGGAGTATTGCCAATCAGATGCCTAAAAGAGAGCGTAGTTTGAAAGTGGAGTTTGCTGGTGCTGCATCGCTTCGTTCGAAGAAAAGTTCCACTAGATCCTCTTTTTTGGCACGTACGAAGCAACTTGAGCTGGAGGCAGCTGAAGTAAAAGCTGTAATTGAAAAAAGCCTCATAGATAAGAGGTTAGAAGCTCAACTCGCGGAACTCAAATGTGGGTCATCGAAAAACTCACAGTGCAGTAAAACGGATTCGCTTGCTAACGCCTCGGATAAAGTGGAGGAATGGTTGTATAAAAGTGGGTCACAGCGACAGCGCGCGGAACCTCAGCCGCCGGCGCCCCCCGCCGTCACATGCACATCGGAACTTCAGCCTTTGGTCCAAGCAATGGAGCAGATTGCCACCGCCACCTTGAAGGCTGCATACAAATCTGCTGTCACGACTAGCTACGCCCAAGGACTTACCTTTGTTTCTTGGAGATCCGTTTGAGTGGCTGCAATATAAAAATACCTACATAGAAACAACTAAATTGTGCAATTTCAGTGATAGTGAAAATATTGCACGACTTTCTAAAAGTCTACGTGGGGATGCCAGAGAGGCAGTCTCTTCACTACTTATGTGTAGCACAAAGCCTAGTGTTATTATAGAAGCACTAGAACTTCGATTCGGAAGACATTTTGTTTACTAACATGTCAAATAATTGTTTCTTAAATAGTGTCATACGTAGGTTAGTCAGGCTTGATGGAAGATTATTGAATATTCTGATACACATGCAGTAAACATTCCTTCTAAATAGTTCTATATTAATTAGAGGTAAAATGTAACCTGTTTTTATGTCTCGTCCGGCTATTCGCATAGTCACCAAGTTTATCGAATAGATGGGGGTATTTTTTAACAAAGATGCATATTTCGAAAATATAAAGGCAGGGTAATGGTAACACTTTGAGTGTTTTAAATAATGGCTTACAGCTGTCCAAAAAGTTACATTGCAGCCGCCGAGTCGATCTAGCAAACTGATTACCTTAGAAGCCCAGAGTTGTTGAACACAGTCGTATCCAAGTGCCCCTGTACGCTCATAAACAAATGGGTAGAGTATTTATTTGAGCATCAAGATGATAGCAAAGCTAAGCTACAAATATTCGCAGCTTTCTTACATAACGAAGCCATGAAAACAGCCTCCGCTGGAATAAACTACATTCACAGCCAAGCAGATTACAGGGTGCATAAGAAGAACGAGGAGCGCAAGACTCAAGCTCATTCTGTGTTGCACAACAGTGAGTCAAGTGCTAAGTGCAACTTCTGCCAAACAGGCACCCATCCGCTTTCGAACTGTAAAAAGTTTAAACGAGCTTAACGAGTTTAAGAAAAGATAAGTGGCGTATCGTAAAAGTAAACAAGCTTTGTCACAACTGTCTGCTACCCGGTCACAGTAAAGAAGCCTGTTCTGTGTCACCCTGCGATGTGGACAAGTGTGCTATGGCCCATCATCGGTTACTACATTGGCCTGCTAAGAAAACTACATCATCCAGTGACGTCACCAGTGAGGATAACGTCACTACCTTGACTTCGGCTAGTGCAAGTGAAGAAGCTATTTCGGCCAGTGGAACTGTCACAAACACTACCCTAACGACACCGAACGCAGGTGTATAAAAATAGTGCGCGATAACATACACGGGCCTAACGGTACCATAGGTGTTGCCCGTCACTCTCCGCGACGACCGGCAGCTTTTTTACCGCGCTCCGCAGTAAAAAAATCACTTAAGTGGGTTTTTCTTGGCGTATCACAGTGAAAGTGGCACCAAAAGTTGCGCCTTAACGTCCCCCATCTGCTCGCGCATCGTAGTTCAGCCGCACGATAGTGGCCGAGGTCTGTCATACTGAATTTCGAAGTTCAAAATAGCGATGAACTGTAGCCCTATAGTACCGAAACGCGACTCACGGTAGTGCGAAAATTCGCCAAATCGATACTTATAATTTCAAATGTTTTATACCGCGAAGCACGGTAGTGCGAAAGTATTCCACATTGATTCACACATTGTCGAATGTATTCCAGCGCGATGCACGTCAGTGCGAATGTCTAGTAAATGCGAAGGCATGCTACTTCTTACTTTACACAGAAATGTTTGCTGTAAATCGATGATTAACGAATGGATGTTTTGTATGAGTGTGTAAAGTTTTTAGATTAGATTAACTGGAACTTGAAATAATATCAAAACAACGTCAGTTTTTATATAAGTGTCAAAAGTGGAACAAGTAAAGAAAAGGGTGCATAAAATTTAATGATTAACCAACAAAAAGATACAAATCAAAATAAGATATATTTAAAAAAACAACTGGCCCTTGTTATGACTAAATTACAAATTATTTAAATAATAATTACAAATAATTAAATCTTCATGTAAGCGAGATATGCTAGACCGCTTAGAAAGTCTTTGAAATCCATAGATTCCTATTGAGATTCCCATTGTGTGGTTTGAGATACTTCTTTTTCTTTTCTTTATATTTGCAGATATCCTTGCTGCTTCAAATGTCGTGTTTTTCTGCTCTTTAATTATTTTAATGTTTTGTAAATGTTTACTTTTTTTCTATTCAGGAGGCTATTCCAGTGGTTGTGCCATTTGTGGCGAAAATATAGGAGGCAACTTTTTAGCTGTAATTTATGCGTATTCTTTTTAGATTTAATTGGGATTCGTGTGTACGTTCCACCAACGTAATATTTAAAAAACCAATCTGTTACTTTACTGGCTTCTTGAGGAATGATTTGGTCACGAACAATTTCAATTGCTTCTGGTATTTCAGACGGATTTAAAAAAACCAACGCTGCCAGGTGTCGCATTTTATGCGCAAATTCACTATTGCTGGTATACTTTTTTGCCAATCCCTCACTTTGAATGTGCTTTCAAATATTTTGCGACAAGTGGAAGTAACAGCATTTATGTTGTGCACTGGGGAACATATTTTGACAGGCTCTTATAGGTGCTAATTCAAAATCGGTAATTATGAATTCAGGCTTGAGTTCAATGCTTAGTTCATTAAGTGTGTGTCTCAGAATGAGTTCTAAAAAAACTACGTACAATCGTTTGTTTTTATTTGAAAATAATCCGTGCACAAGTGGTAGTATTTGATTGCTCTCACCATTTTGGCCTACAAGTCCATGTTTAGAATAAAGTTGGTAAAACAAATCTGGACAACACTGGAATGTTCCATCCATTATCCAAAACTTCGATTGATGCAAAAGACCTAAATTTTGTTTGGTACTAAAGACAATAACAGTACCAACATCTTCATCACTGAAATTACCAATTAAAAATTGTTCTCTTTCAATGTGAGTGAATTGATCCGGTATAGTAAATTCTTTTAAGCTTTTTGGAAGTTTTGGTTCGTTTCGAACACGTTCTCTTTGTATAACCATTCGCATGGCGGCTTTAGAAGGCATAAAAGGAGCCGATGTAGAGGGTACTTCCTGTATGGCTTTTTGTATTATGTCGATCTAAACTATTTTCTGCTCTCCTTTTCAATGCAGTTCGCAAAGTATGTGCCCGCGCAGAATCATGATCAGGTTCATGGATATTTATGGCAAACCTTATTCATTTTACTCGTAAAATGATTACCACTAACCTTTTTAGTGATTATCGCAGAACAACAACGCGAAGATTTCTTCCTGACGTAACACCAATAGAATGTATCATTGCACTGTTTGTTTAACATATACAGAAAACCGTCCACTAGTAAGAGATCTTTATTTTTGTGAGATTTGACAAACTCACAAGGAACATCCATTTTTACGAAATCAAAACATAAAGAGGTAACTTACCCGATGTTAAAGTAAGATCGAATAAATGAAATCATATCATGTATTGTATGAATCTACCCACATTGTCAAAAATAAATTATTACGAACTATTATTATATTATGTTGTTGATTTCTTTTTAATATTTTTTTACCTTGTTTGTAAGCCAATGTAACATAATAGTAACATAAATATATTACAGTATACCATTTCACACACACACAGTCTCGCAGTAAGTGTCAAGCTTAACGCACATGCGTCTTGTTATCGTCACGCGTCTGTGTAGATACGAATATAAATATAGCTCCAAGTGTTAACTTTCCAAATAACAGTGACAATGCAGTGCGTCAAATGCAAGAAAACCCTTGCTAAAAAAGGACTACACTTTACTTGTCAAGGGATTTGTCGAGGAACATTCCACAGGAGTTGTGTGAAAGGATTGGCGGCCGACATGAAAGCGGGTAGGACCCGACTGTTCTGCAATAACTGCGAGGATGATGATACCGAAGAAGAACCGGAGATAGAGGAGGAGGGACAAATGGATATAATACTAAAGGATATTCAAAACAAAGTCAGTACATTACCCGGACTGATGAAACGGTTGGATTCCATTGAAAAAAGCATGAGTGTCCTCTCCGATAAATATGACACCTTAATGGTAGAAGCAAACCAAAGACAAAATTGGCAAACTAGAAAAAATTAGTGAACAAACCGTCAATAAATGTTTGTACCTGGAGAAATGTAACCAAGCACTGGAGCAAAAGATTCAGGACTATGAACAGGCATCTAGAAAAAATAACATAGAAATTGTTGGAATCGAGCAACTACCAGAAGAAAACATCAAGGAAATAGTTACTACGATTAGCAAGAAGATTGATGTTAGCACCTCCGATATCGAATCAGCCTGGCGAACCCGCACAGTAGGAAATAAGACAGCGTCGATCATTCTACGATTCAGGTCTTCAGGAACAGCATCCCGAGACATGTGGCTGACCCAGCGCCGTAAGCTCCTCGAGCTGACAAGTCACGATATTACAAGCGGGTCATCAAAGAATAAAATCTATATTAACGAGGATCTAACTAAAGCCACCAGGACACTACTCTGGAATACTAAGAAGCAATTAAATGGAACGTTCAAATTCATCTGGATATCTAATGGAAAAATACTGGTCAAAAAAACGGATAGTGATAAATCTACGTGGGTAAGAACGGAAAAAGATATCACTGAACTGTTACGAAGAAAGTAAGCGGCGCTTAGTATTATCTTAATTCTTGTGTATATTGTGTTTAATTTTATTTAGAAAATTCACTGATTTCAACAACTTGGAGTCAATCAGTACTAATTGCACTAACAATGTGAGTGCAATAAATTTTAAAGATTGGGTGAATGCTCTGATTCATTATACAGGTATGTTTCATATAGCTCATATTAACATACGTTCATTGCGGAAACATTTTAACGAGCTACTAGCAACTATGGATGTATATATGCATAAAATTGATGTATTAGTAATAACGGAAGCAAATATTAATTTCTCCTTATTGTCTTTTTATAAATTTCATGGATTCAATGTTAATTATTACACTCGAGCGGGTCGTCGTCGTGGGGGCGGTGTGCTAGTGTACACCCGCGAGCGGCTGATGGCACGCGAGATTGAAAATGAACCCGCAAATAAGATGCATAGTGCAGAGTGCGTTTCCATAACACTGGTTCATCACAACGAACAGATATATCTAGTATCAATCTATAGACCACCTAAAATTCATAAGCAGGACAAAACTACTCAGTTCTTAAAAGAGCTCCAATATCTTTTACACTGTCTACCTATAAATAATGAAGTATTGATATGTGGTGATATGAACATAAATATACTAAATAGTCAGAATAATAACGTTATTATATACGAGAATTTACTAGCGGAATATGGCTTTAAGAAATACATTAGTGACGTTACTCGAAAAGAAATTATAGCAGGAAAGGTTGTGGAAT
Source organism: Eilema caniola (assembly GCA_949126895.1). Taxonomy (NCBI): domain Eukaryota; kingdom Metazoa; phylum Arthropoda; class Insecta; order Lepidoptera; family Erebidae; genus Eilema; species Eilema caniola. The sequence goes on from CASBPR010000003.1 coordinate 441,165, forward strand.
CCTGCTTAGACCATATTTATATTAGAGATACTCAGTCCACTATATACTCAACAATTATAAAGCACAAAATGTCTGACCATTATTTCATAGCAGTCGCAGTGGAATGGAAACGCGCGCGCAAATGAAACAGTAGTGGGGCTGGGCCGCAACCAGCGGCGCACAAGCCACCGAGCCACAGACCGAGCTCGCCGATACGCTCGCGGCCCGCTTCTGCGCGACGAGTGCTAGACAATCGTTGTGTCAGGGATAAACTACTGAGCACTAATTTTGAATATCTCTTAGCTATAGAATGTCCTGTAAAATTATACGCGGAATTTCGTCAAATGTTCTTAAATATTTACGAAAATAGTTATAAGACGATTCGTATTTGTGGAATCAGTCGAAATGACAAAAAATGGATTACTGATAATTTAAAAAATATGATAATGAAGAGAGACAGGTTATTTGACATATGGAGTAACGATCCTAAGAACATGGTAAAACGACTAGAGTATACTAGATACAGAAATAAGTGTACGAAAGCGATTTCTAACTGTAAAAATAATTACGATAAACAGTGTATTCTAGATTGTAATGGGAATATTAGGAAATTATGGGATAGGATTAATAACTTATTGGGAAACCAGAAAAAATCCTTAGACAGTGTAATAATTACAAATATGACGAAAGCTGGGGACACAAAGGACATATGTAACAAGTTTGCATCTACTTTCTCCAACGATATTAACCTAATTAAACATGTATGCTCTGAAAAATGGTTGGATAGAAGTAGCTATGTAAAACCATCAGACGTATGTATGAGATGGCAACCGGTAAATACTGAAAATATCATGAAAATAATTAGCACTATGAGTAGTAAGAAATCACCGGGTGAGGATCGCATATGTATGTCTGATCTAAAGTTAGTGGCAAAGAAAGTCAGTCCAGTAATTGCTAAGCTAGTCAATCTGTCTTTAAGTACTCACAAGTTTCCTGATCCCTTGAAAAGAGCTATAGTACGACCCATTCATAAGAAACATGATACTAAATCTTTTTCAAACTATAGACCTATCTCTATTCTATTTAGTGTGGATAAAATAATTGAAAAAGTGATAGTGAACCAACTAGGATCATATCTAGATAGAAACAATATATTAAATAGTTGTCAGCATGGGTTCCAGAAGAATAAAAGTACAAATACCTTGTTATCAAAATTTACTAATGAAATTAACATGTACTTATCTGAAAAGAAGTTTGTTATAGCTATATTATATGACTTTAAAAAAGCTTTCGACACATTAGAAACGGAAACTCTTATGGGAGCTATGGGGGAGTGTGGAGTGGGTAAGCCATGGAACAACTGGTTCCGTGACTACCTTAGTGCGCGATCGTATCGCGTAACGCTCGGCGATAGCCTCAGTGACGAGACAGAGGTGAGGTGTGGCGTGGCCCAGGGCTCCGGGTGCGGTCCTGTGTGTTACCTGGTGCATGTGAACAGCCTGTGTGGTGTGTTACAACACAGCACAGCGCATATGTTCGCAGACGACCTGTGTACGCTCCGCGCCGGCACTGACCTCGCGGAGACTTGTCGCCTAGTACAGCACGATATCAATTCAGTAGTCAAATGGTCCCATGATAACGGAATTGTTTTGAACGTGGATAAGACTAAATTCATGATCATTCATTCACCGTACTTGAAACCTACAGGAATGCCCCCTCCACTCGTTACCCATAGTTTCTCATGTCATCATAATAATCTCTGCAACTGTATGTGTACACCTATTGAAAATGTAAATTGTGTGACTTATCTAGGAATGAAGGTTGATAAAAATTTCTCCTGGTCACACCATATAGACCACCTTTGTGAGAAACTAAGAATACTACTGGGTAAATTTTATCACCTAAGTTTCAGAGTACCAACTACCATATTAAAATGTCTGTACAAGACATTAGTAGAATCCATTATAAGCTACGGTCTCGATTGCTATGGGTTAACATTTAAAACCTACATAAATAAAATAGAAGCATTTCAAATTAGATTTTTAAAACTATTGGTAAATAATAAAACTAAAAATAACTGTAAGGATAATTATAAAAAATTGTTTAAAATATGACGGCGCGTCATAGCGTCATCTAGTTTTATATTTCTGAGTAGAATTAAATTGTGTGGAAACTGCCGATATTGGGGTGGCAACACCAGTACCCAAGCGGAACGTCAGTTGGTTCGTGAGATGGCGGCCATATTCTGTTTTTGAACGGTGACGGACATTGCACGTCCCGGACGAATCGCAGCATATCGGTAGAATCCTTCTATATTTTGGTGAATAACATAGTGATTTCATTTGTGATAATTGATTAAAAACCTGATTGTGAAAATATTTCGAGTTGATCGTTATACATTAGTTGATTGGACACGTAATTATTATTTCATGTACCTACCCCACGCCACATACCTGATTGGAGCGATGGAGAGGTCGGGTTCTAACCCATCAGAGCTCATATCAGAAGTAGGATACGACAGGCCATCGATTATCGATAAACCGCCAGAAAATTACGCTGCTGGGAATTTGCTTGGCAATATGGAGTCGCTATTAGCGCGAGTACTTTCAAACTCGCAGAAACCAACCGTGAGTACCTATTCAGCTCAACTTATACCATTCAATCCGGATGAACCGGAGGCCGATATAGAAGGTTGGTGTAGGATTACCGAACTAATAGTGAAAAGCAAAAGTCTGGAGGGAGTAGATTTACTGCTCGCCTTGACTGGTGCACTCAAAGGCAGAGCAGCTTCCTGCTTGATGAAATTAAATTTGAATGAATTAAAATGGGAAGTAGTCATGCAAACTCTATTAGCCAAATTCTCTAAACCTAAGTTGGTTCAAGATTTCTTCGATGACATTTTACGATTTCAAATTGGAACAAAAGAAACTGCTTCTGAGTCAGCCATGCGATTGTGGAATTTGATTGAGCAAATACCTAACACTATGATGCCTGAAGAAACAATTACTGGATTTGTGATGTCAGTTTTGTGTCAAAAAGATGGAATGTTGCGACGGGAGTTAAATGGACATGTTATTACGACTATGTTAACACAACTATTTCGCATTTTGAGTGGAGTTTCACTGAAACGGCGCTCTGAGAATAGTGGTCATCCGGAATTTGAAGCGAAACGTACACGACCCTCGGAATCGACATTTGCTGGAAGATGTCATTAGTGTGGAATCCTCGGACATAGACAAGCTGACTGTAGAAGACGCCGTGCAGACCAAGGACCGTCAAAATATCAAGACTCTGCAAGCTCTTCGCGAACTTCAGAGAAACTAAATTTAGTGACCTGCTATAGCTGTGGCAAACCAGGTCACCTTGCTACAGTCTGCCCGGATAAAAGATCTGGAAATGGAGCTGCGGTCAAAGAGGTCAAGTTGGTTGAACATCGGTCTTCCAGAGGTACATTAAGGACGTCATCTGGTGAGGTCATTTCATTTTTATTTGATAGTGGATCCTCTTGCTCGCTGTTAAAAGAAAGTTTTGCTAAATATTTTTCTGGTACTATTCATAATAATCTCGTTTTTCTTACGGGTATAAGGGGCGAAAATTTGAGATGCACTTCCCAGGTCCTAAGTTCAGTCGTAGTGGGGGACCTGTCGATACCTTTGGTTTTTCATATAGTTCCTGATGCTAACATCTCTGACCCTGCTATTATTGGTAGAGATATTTTAAGCCAGGGCATTAATGTTAGTATAAGCGATCGCAATTTGACATTCTCATCAAGTATGGAATCAAACGTTTGTGAGCGTAAAAAGGGGCATGCTGACTTCACACAAGTAGACTCCGATTTGTTAGGTGAAGATAGAGAGGCACTTTTGCAAATACTTAGTAGGTATGCAGATTACTTTACTGACGGGACTCCAACTCGACGCGTACAGACTGGTGAGTTACAAATACAGTTAATAGACCCCTATAAAACTGTTCACCGGCATCCGTATAGGTTAACACCTTCTGAAAAAGAAGTTGTCAGGGAAAAGGTATCAGAGTTACTAGATGCGGGTGTAATACGGGAAAGTACATCGCCTTTCGCTAGCCCTATTTTACTTGTTAAAAAAAAAGATAACACGGATAGAATTTGCGTCGATTGCCGCGAGCTTAACTCTAATACCCGTCCCGAACACTACCCCTTACCCCGTATTGAAGAGCAAATAGACCAGCTTTATGGCCCACACTACTTTACATCTCTCGATATGGCATCAGGGTTCCATCAGATCCCTGTGCACCCTGATTCGATAGAAAAGACAGCATTTGTGACGCCTGAAGGGCAGTATGAATATCTTACTATGCCCTTCGGTCTGCGCAATGCACCGTCTGTGTATCAAAGATGCATTACCAAGGCTCTTCGAGATGTTAAAGTCAAACCCTTAGTGTATATGGATGACGTTCTCTGTTATTCAAAAAAATATTTCTGAAGGCTTGCAGCGCCTAGATGATGTTTTGAAGACATTGTCAGAGGCTGGTTTCTCTTTTAACCTTCAAAAGTGTACGTTTATGAAGGAAAACGTAAATTATCTTGGCTATTCCATACAGTCCGGTGAAGTTAGACCAAATACCCGAAAAATACATGCCCTTAAAAACGCCCTTGCTCCTAAAACAGCGACTCAGGTCCGACAATTTCTTGGCCTAGCATCTTACTTTAGAAAATTTATCCCTGGTTTCTCACATATTGTCGGTGGACGAGTTCATCGTTGGTGGGCTTGCTTGCAGGCTTACGATTTCGATATAGTATATCGTGAGGACCGTGGTATGGAACATGCAGATTATCTGTCTAGGAACCTGACTGACCAAATTACTGACAGACCATCCGTATCCTCAAACACTGGTAGTAAGGAAGTTCAGTTTGTTGAGCTCCACCAAGGCTGGCTTTCTGTTGAACAGAAACGTAATAGCGAAATACAGGATCTCATTTCAAAACACCATAATAATGACCTTCCCGAATCAATAGCTCATACGTATGATGTCAGAGACGGAATTCTGTATAGGAAAATTGAACGGAACAAGATTACTACCTGGTTTCCTGTAGTGCCGCGCTCCTTGATCTGGACTCTTATTAATCACGTGCATTCTGAAATACAGCATCTAGGTAGTGATAAAACCCTAGACAAGCTGTATGAGCAGTACTGGTTTCCCGAAATGTCCAAAACCGTTAGGAAATTTGTCAGTTCTTGCATTATTTGCAAAGCCTCCAAAGGTCCATCGGGTGCTCAACCTATAAGACTTCACCCCATTCCGAAAATTCCAGTCCTATGGCACACGATCCATATTGACTTCTCCGGAAAGTTAAGCGGTAAAAGTGACCGTAAAGAATATTGCTCAGTGATTATTGATTCTTTCACTAAATACGTTCTACTCGAACATACACTGTCGGTCAACGCGGCTAGCGCAGTTGAAGCTCTCAAAAAAGCTGTTTGCCTTTTTGGGTCGCCAAAGCGAATTATAGCTGACCAAGAACGTTGCTATATAAGTACCGAGTTTAAAGACTTTTGTTCAAAACACAAAATTGAGCTACATTTCATTGCAACTGGTTCTAGCAGGGCAAATGGCCAAGTAGAGAGAGTCATGCGCACACTAAAGAGTCTATTGGCAATAATTGAAAATGACCCTAATAAAACCTGGCGTGACGAATTATGTAACGTACAGTTAGCACTTAACAGCACAAGATCGGCTATTACCAAATATACTCCTACTGAGCTTATGTTCGGAATCCGTGCGCATTCGTTAGGAATGGTGAAAATAAGCTCAGAAGTACCTGATCAGGAAACACGATTGGACTTAGAGTACGTACGAAAAGATGCCTCAATTAATATAGAACTAGCAGCCGCGTCTGATGCTCGACGTTTTGATCTGCACCGGGCAACCGTTAAACCATTTTCTAAAGGGGACTTCGTATTTATTAAAAACAGTGAACGCAGTCAGACGAAATTGGATAGAAAGTATAAGGGTCCTTTTGAAATTATTGAAGTACTGGAGAACGATCGTTACAATTTAAAAAGTCTCACTGGTTCAAACCGCACGTATAAATATTCCCATGAAAATTTGCGTCTTATTCCTCGCGGCAATGAGGGTTTGTTTGAAATTGCTTCAAATCTAATAAATGAGGAGGAGACCGTAACGGCGGCGTCAGAAATTGTCCCTTTCGATTCCAACCAAAACGAAGACTGTGATCGAATGTCCCTAAATAGTCACGACACTTTGACCGCAGATTCAGACACAGTTACTGCTGGGTCAGACACTCTTACCGTTGGGTCAGATACAATTAGTATAAACTCAGATCTTATGCCTGTGAATTGTAATGAGCTGGAGGATCCATAAAATAAAGGTGTGTAATATGTTGTAGTAATTAGTTTTAATGCTTTTTGGCACACTAGGTGACATCTACTGTCTGTAGGTACTGTGTATGTGTATGTACTGTCCGGGCTAAGTCTGTTAGGCTAGTCGAAAGGACATAATGAAACATTATAAATGAGGTTTGGAAGAGTGCTGTCCGGGTCATGACTCTTGGAGGCTGATTGAAAGGACACATTGCTTTGTGATGCGAATAGCTAGTTGGGCATTTTTTTTTAAACTGCTACCTGTGATAAATTTAATAAATTATGATTCTATATTGTTTTTTTTTTATTATATTGGCCCTTATTTCAAGTAATCTAAGTAAATAAACAGTAACCTGGATAAGTTTTGGTCATGACCGTTACCAAATAATAAACTGCTCCTAAAATAAAACTGAACTAAGGGTTAGATTTTTTTTTGGTGTGTATGGGTTAATTAATTGTCTTGTTAGTAATCTAACACAAAAACTCAGTTGTTTGCCAAATATTGCTATAGTAATTTGTAAAAATATGTCATGATCGTTACTTGTTACGAAAACACTATACTGAACTTGTAAATATTAATTAAACAACTAGTAATAGATCTAGAATTAGCATACCCACCTTAACTTAAATGCCTTTGTGTTGGAAATTATAAAAATCTATTTAATTATTTTAAGAAATATAGAAAAAATCTAAAAGATATTAAAATATATTTCGAGGGACAGTCACGTTTACATGACCAACGAGTAACGGTCCTGAAATAGTAAAGTTGTGATACACGTAGTTAGTAAATAAAACACATATTTTAGAATATTAAATTTGTCTCTAATTGTTACAGTCTACGGACTTATTATTCTGCCAAGGCACATGTAACCATAAAATCAATATTTGACAATTCAGTCAATAATAATAATAAATGCCTTAATTAGGAACAATAATGCACGTTTTTGAACGTAAAAGGAAATAAGTAATTTTTTTTTTTTTTTTTACGTGCGGGAAATCCCCACGGATACCCGCCCCTCCGGAGCCGGAGGGGTAGGTTATGTCGGACTCGAACCGACTAAACCGCACGCCGTCTGTGGGTCGTGGTGCTAGGCCGAAGGTGAGGTTGTCTTGCGACATATCCCTCGCACCCCGGCTGACCCAGGGCCATCCCTTTCGGTCTGGCCCTCCTCGGGAGGTGGGGACCACGCCGTCCCCGACTCAACCCCGGTGTGGGGAGGCGCGCATCGTCCTACGATGCGCGCCGCCGCCGTGGCCTGCTTCTGCTAGGGTGACGGGTGGCTCCACCCGTCACCCTCAGGCCCGCGCTCATGGGGGGCGGAGGTCTGTAAGCGCTCTCCGACGCCCGAGCCGCCTTCGGGCGCGAGCAGCGATGTCAGCGAGTCTTTCTCGCTCACCGCGCCGCGCCCGCTCTGCTGTCTCCTTCGCGAGCATGGCCTGCTCGCAGAAAGAGGCGCTGGCCGCCCACGCATCCGCGCAGCGGACCATCGCCGCGAGCAGGGTGGAGAGCGTGAGCACTCTCACCCCCAGGGCCTGCACAAGCTCCCGCCTTGGCGTCTCAAACGCCGGACACTCGGTGAGCGTGTGCAGCCCCGAGTCCAAGCTCGCGTCGCAGTGATGGCACTCGGGCGTTGGCTCAATACCCATCAGATGCAGATACCGCCCGAAGTAACCGTGCCCGGTTATCATCTGCGTCTGACGGTACGAGAGGCTCCCGTGTGGCCTCTCTAGCCACTCCCCCATGATGGGTCTTACCGCCGCAATCACGGCGTGCCCTGCGCGTGGTTGCCCAAGTCGTCGCTCCCACTCGGCCACCATGACCTGGTGGAGCCGGGATTTCTCGGCCCGAATGTCCTCGGGCTCGGGATCGAATCCCCGCTCCCGCGCCTCCTTTCGGAACTGGTATAGTGCCGAAAGGGCCCTCGCTTCCAGGATCCACGGTGCGATCCGGCCAGGAGACTCGCCGCTTCGAAGGATATCCTGCGGTATCCCCTGATGGCCCTGGAGGCCATCGTCCTCTGCGCCGTACGGAGCAGAGGCAGGAATCTGGCCCCAGGGTGTCCGCCCACACGGGGCAAGGAAATAAGTAATTAACATAATACACCTACATAACAATATTTTAACTTTGGCGTGATAACGTCTAATAAATTGATGAACACCGGCTGCACACACGAAAAAGTATCACGTTCAACGTGACGTCAGAACTGTTAAAGCCGCAGGCAAGGGCGTGCAACAGAGCCGAGAATTTGTTTCTTTGTGACGTTATCACGTAAAACTATATGGCAACCTTAACCTACGCAATGAGAATGTACGTAAGAAAGTAGGAAGTAGATATACGTAAGAAAGTAGGAAGTAGGTACACGTAAGAAAGTAGGTATCTTACTTTCTTCACGATATCTTTACACGTAAGTACAAATCACATATTTAAGCTTAAAAATATTAAAAATATTTAAATCTAATTAGGTACTTCGAAATGGCACATTATTTGTTTATTCTTAAATCTATAATACAACAGTCTTCTGTAAGATCTATTACAATAGTTAAGGCTTTACAATAATTCAGTCTTATGGTTGTCTATACAAAATAAAAGTAACACGAACTCAAAAATCCACATGATATGAAAAAAAAACTTTAAACTCTTAATAAAATATAGGTAATATAATTTAACGAGTATCACAAATAGTAGGTAGGTATTGTAGCCTCACCCATCACTTAAACAAAATTCACATTCATCTTTTTCATAATGATCGTATATAGTATAATCACAATTATAACACCAAAAATTTTCATTTTCAAGCAGTACCTTAATGTCATTTTTGCTAATTTTTAAGCAAAAATGATGTAGTCTATGCCCTTGTACTACATATTCATCGCAGTTGCGACACTTGTTGGTAATAATAAAATGTGTTTCGTCCCATGGCCACTCTAATCCATAGTAATAATAATGCAGTAGATCCTCCTTTGTTAAGATTTTGTCGATATCCACAACAATAACCATTTTTGTGGTGTTTCCTAGTAACAGACTGCTGATCACCGCTAAGTATTGTCAGTTCAATCTGTAAAAGTTAAAAATACTTCCATTAATGAAAACATACTAACTCCAAACCAAACGCTATAATTTAAGCAAGCCTAATTACCATCATCGCCGTCTCCCAAGCATTTTCACACAAATAATCAATAGTTATGGGCCCACCAACGCAGTCAGAACAGTATTTTTGTTTGCAGTCCATACATTTTGCATTGGCGCCAAGTATCGAGCAAGAACAACCACTGCAATTTGAGAATTTTATATGCTTTTTTGATACGATTGCATTAGTCTTTATTTTATTTGGTACACATTTATTTTCCTTTTTGCAATTGGATTTATCATGTTTAGTAGAACTTGGTCCTGGGCAATATAATTTATAGGTGTTATCTGACAAAACATTTACAGTCTTTTTCGGTATAATTTTCTCTTTGGCCTCATATTCAACACAACTTGGCCCTGGAAAATTAGACTCTGCATCAGGTAAGAAATATGTAGGCATAAAATTATTATCTATTAAATTCAAATCAACACCCATAGGCAAATTTAGATTCATTGACACTACTTCTACTTTATCCGAAGGCAGATTCAGGTTCTCTGATGTAATATCGAGGTTATTTACTTCATCTATAGGCCAATTCAGGTTTGTTGAGACGATTTCGGAGGTAGCTACTTCATTCATAGACAGATTCAGGTTCACTGATGTAATATCGAGGGTGTCTACTTCATCTATAGACATATTCAGATTTATTGATACTATTTCCGAGGTAGCTAATTCATCTATAGGCTGATTTAGTTTCTCTGATGTGATTTCCGGTGTGACGAGTTCTATAGGCAAATTCAGGATTCTTGCTGTAATTTCCGTAGAGGATAATAACTCGTATTCGTTAGGTAAATTGAAAGTTGTTGATTTCGCTAAACAAGTGTCTTTAATTTCCGTATTCTTTCTGACACAATGAGTTCTCAAGCCAAAGCAGCTGCATAAACCTTTGAGTTCTCCGCAGAAACAACCAATATCCCTGTAGGCTAAGATACCGTTTCCTTTTGTAATTATCTGATGAATTTGTAATGTTCCCGTCAATGTCGTGATATTATTTGGAAGCATCGCAATAATATTGTTTATTTCTTTATCCTCGACAAACCAGATCTTGAAAGTTTTCATAGAGGCTTTTAAAATGTGGAAAGCGTCGGAAGCTTCTCTAATGTCTTTTCCAAAGCAAACTTGTCGATCTAAAACTCTTTTCACAGATCCACCTATACCGTCAGCAACTCCTTTGCCATGGCCACTTTCGAAAAATGACCAGGTCACATATTCAAGTTTCAGCTTTTGAGTGAATAGGTCAATCAAATAAAAATAATTTTTTTGTCTATATTGGGAGGTTGGGCCATCAGAATAGAAATGTATGGTAGTTACTTTAAAATCATCTTGTATCATCTTTAATACAGGCAGTAAATGTGCCCAAATAGCTGGCGGTTGGTGCATGTTGTTTTGAGATACAGTACAAAATGATTGTGACATCCCTTGAAGATACACCATTCCAGTGTGTAGAGTTATTTGACTTTTAGAGGCACCGAAATGCATACTTTGTATTTCTTCACTTAGTTTTGTCTCATAATTTTCGGAGAAATCACATATGACTACCGCTTCGTTTACTCTTAGATGATTTATAATAAATTGATATTGGCTTTGTTGATGGATGTTATTAAAATAATGTTTCTTGAAAGGTTTAATGTCACTTTCGAAGTCTTGTCGTAACTGATTAATAGTTCCGTTTTTCTCTGCTTTTACCGTTTTCTTCGTTGTCTTTTCTGTGGTTTCTGACGCTTCTTTTTTGTAGTATTTATGGGTTATTGTCTCCCATTGGTACCAGGTGATGTTTATTTATTTATTTATTTTATTTATTTATTCTTTATGCGCGATGTACATTGGCGGACTTAATGCCGTAGGCATTCTCTACCAGTCTACCATTGGGTGATGCAGAGCTAGTACGAGGTAGGCGCATGTTAAAGAAGAGTAATAGGTACATTTGCTTCTATATAAATAAGACAAATATAAAAGACACATATAAACATATAAATAGTGCATATACCTACATACCATAATATTCATCATATATATTTCATCAATATACATATATCACATAAAATATACACACATACATAAGATTAATATATATACCTAAATATACACATATCCTTATTGTCATTATCGTTGAGACGATTATTATGCCATTTCAGTGGTTATCAATTGCCGTACCCTAGACCTGAATACATTGCAACTCGTGCTCTTCCTGATCTCCAGAGGAAGTGCGTTCCATAGACGAACAGCCTCAACAAAGAAAGAAGAGCCTAAAAAGTTCGTTCTATGAGAAGGAACTGTGAGGAGCCGGTTGTCATTAGAACGAAGATTTAGGTTATTGTTGGAACATAAAAGCTGAAAATAAGAAGTTAAGTAGGGAGGGATACTGGGAGAGTTGAAGATATTGTAGAGAGTAGTAAGTGCGCGCAACTTACGGCGAGGACGGATGGGTAACCAATTAAGCTGCGATCGGAATGAAGACACGTGGTCATATTTACGAAGATTGAAGATGAATCGAATGCAGTTATTGAGAAGACGGTCAAGTTTATCGAGAAGGTCTGCATTCAGGTCAAAATAGCACACATCACCATAGTCTATCAGAGGAAGGATTAAAGTTTGGGCCAGCGTAACTTTTGTCCTTGTTGGCAGGAAGTTCCTTAGGCGATACAGAACCCTAAGCCTACCTGTAATTTTCTGACTCATATTCGTTACCTGCACACGCCAGTCAAGGTTGGAATCGAGGTAGAGTCCCAAGTCCTTCACAGAGGGGCTGAGAGGAATTATTGTTCCGTTGTATGTAACTGGTGGCAGTGTCGTAGTGTTAAGTCCACTTATTAACCTTCCGCTGCCCACTATGATGGCCTGGCACTTTGATGGGTTTACGTGTGGACCAAATTTAGTGGACCAATTTCCCAAAGCTTCCAGATCCTCATTCACCTCCCGTATGGCTCGAGAAATGTCATCAGCAGGTGCTTGAGCGTATAGCTGCAGGTCGTCTGCATACAGATGATACGCACATCGAAGATTGTAGGTAGCAAGATTGATAAAAATAGAGAATAATAAGGGAGAGAGAATACCGCCTTGAGGGACACCAGAGTTGAGATCGGACCAGCTCGATGTGGACTCATCAATGCGAATACATTGCTGGCGTCCCTGAAGATAATTTGAGAAAAATTCCAGTGCCTCCGCTGAGATCTTAAGATGGGAAAGTATAGCCAGCAAGATATCATGATCGACTGTATTAAAGGCATTAGAAAAGTCCACCAAGACAAGCACTGTTACCTTAGTAGCCTCCATACCAGTCCTTATATCGCCTGTAACCTTTAGAAGAGCAGTAGTGGTGCTATGCCCAGGTCTAAAGCCCGATTGTAGCGGGCTTAACAGTCTGTTACGATGAATGAACGTCGAGAGCTGTTTTTGCACACAGGCCTCGAGCACTTTAGACATATACGGGAGAATAGAAATGGGACGGAAGTGGTTGGGAAGTGTGGGGTTGGGTAATTTAGATAAAGGAATCACATAGGCTTTACGCCAAAGAGAGGGGAACGTTCTAGAGAAAAAACAAAAGTTAATTATATGGGAGATGGCGGGAAGTAGGTGGTCGATTATTGTGACTACCATACGACGGCTTATTTTATCACAGCCAAGTGCGTTGGATTTAATCGACAGGGTTATATTTTTGATGTCCTCGGTTGCAACTGGAGAAAACGTAAAAGAATCTATATCAGGACTAATAAGGCAAGCGACGTAGTTTAATGTCTGACATTTGGTTTGGTGATCGATAGGAGTAGTAGAGGAAAAATGTCGATTCAATTCATCCAAACCAACTGTCAACTGATAGCCCGTCCGCTGTTTGCCAATACCCAGAGTACCAAGAAATCTCCATATATTGGCAGGTGAAGATGAACTAATATTATCATGGATATGTCGGCGTTTAGCGTTGCGTATCATCTGGTTGCAGCGATTCCTTGCTGCTTTAAAACGGTTCCAGGTCTCCTCTGTTCGGTTTTTCCGGAATTTCTGAAAAGCGCGATCCCTACACCCCATTGCCCCTCGAACCTCCGGCGTCATCCAAGGTGCCGGTGGACGTTTCAGTTTTACCCTACGAACAGGAGCATGTACGTCGTAAAGATTGAGCACAGCATCGTTGAACACCTTAACTTTCTCATCGACGGTGGTAGCAGCATCTAATGCATCCCAGCTTATCACTGAAGCATCCTGGTGTAGCTTGTCAATATCCATGCGTGCGAAACTTCGCATTAACACAACCTTAGGTCGAGGTTTGGGAGGTTTTATATTATATGAGATATAAATGAGGTCGTGCCGCGAAAAGCCCGGTGCAGGCATTTGGCCGTGACCATATACGTGGGCAGCCGATGAGGTTACTATAAGGTCAAGCCAGGTGTCCTCGACCAGGATGTTGTGATGAGTAGCTTGTAGAGGTAAAATAAGAAGGCTGGCTGACTCAACAATGTGACGAAGTTTACGGGCCTCTACTGACTGGGAATTTAGTAGATTCGTGTTAATATCCCCCATGATGATGTGATGCATATAAGGTGACCCTAAAGATTCCAGAACTGTTTCCAGACTGGAGAAGTAGTTGATAGAAGGAGGACAGTAAACTACTCCGAGGACTAGTTTGGTTCCACTGACATAAACTTCGAGAAACAAAAATTCAGCATCGGCACTGTAGTCTGGAGACGAGGAGGCAAGAATTTTATAGGGTAGAAAACTACGGAGGTAGATGGCAACACCGCCTCCCCCTTTATTAATACGGTCATTGCGAATAAGAATGAAACCAGGAAGGCAGTAGGAAGTGGATTGTAATTCAGGTTTGAGCATGCTCTCAGAGATCAGGATGGCATGGATGTTAGAGTTGGCAAAGGCAGCCACCAGCTCACTATAGTGACTAGGTACGCTCTGTGCATTTATATGACACACATTCAAAAGGTTATTTGATTTATGATCAAAGGTCTGTCGCAGGCGGTCACCAAGAGAATCAGGTATGGAGCTGTAGCTGGTATCACTGGATAAATCAGACAAATCATTGGTGGAATAATAAGAGTCATCATCTATGGATAACATATACATACAAATAAATAGGTATAATAAATATTAATAAATAATTTAATAAATGTGCAGGCTAAATTTGTATGAAAATTAATGCGGCGTTGTATCTCTGCACCACCCGCCAGCTAACAACACAAGTCGATAAAAAGCAAAAGAACAATAACATAGCAATATAGAACATGTAACAAATGAGAATGTTGGTAATAAGAAGTGCTCTGGAACGCAACCCGTCGAAACAACACTTCAACGTGACGGTGTGTAACCACTGATTTACTCAGGTGGGTACTCACCGGCTCGCTCACGGGCTGATGCAGAGAACTCTTTCCCAGGGCGCCTTTTCTACAGAGCTATACGAGTGTGTGCACAGAGAAGCTAGGGCTCCAATAAAAACAACTGGTCATCAGGTTATACACACACATATATTTCGAAGTAATGGAATACAGAGCTGAGATACACAAATAGGAAAATAGATATACAGACAGATACACAGAGCTAAAACATACACATAAGAATGAAGACAGGCAGAGACAGGAGACAGAAGTATATGATGTATAGATAGACAGAAGTATTAGGCAGAGAGAACACACACAGTAGGCACAGATACAGGCAGATGAACATACACAGTAGGCACACGAAGTACGGTACAAGCTAATGAGATTTGATAGGTGGTATATAAATAATTTGCTGGTCCACAGGGACAGTGTACTGGCCTCTGGAATTACTGTGAGGTCGCAGGGACGCTGCTCACAGTAGACCTCTCCGTGAAGTAGCTCTCGGCAGCCTATGCACCTCGAAGTGTGCCGCAGGTACACTGAAGGAGTGTAGAAATCTTTAGTGGCTCACAAGCTCCAACCATAGGACCCTGTATAAAACAGACCTTTCGTAAGCTGTGACCACACATATGGGGCCGCCATTAGTCCCATCAAACAGAGTTAATAAAGACTTACCAGAGTATCTGGGAGCAAGATTTTCACCAAACAATAATGTCTTCAGAAATTGACACAGAGACTTTTACTTAAGCAGAGATGGCTTAATACACTTATAGCGAAGGTTCCATCTGGTTCGAGAATCGAAAATAGAAGTTGTGGGAGAATCGGCGCAGGTCTATTTATAGCCGATAGATCGAACATTCGCGAACAATCTTCAAAATTATGCTAATTCATAGTGAGGTTAATTAGTAGCATAAACAACTCATTATCTGCTCATCCCGTAGACAATCGCTAGACGGGTTGTGACCAGTAATAAAATAATTATGACATGCTTACCGATATATCACAATTGAGGAAATAAATTCCATTTATTTTACTATTTTTTAAATTGTAAATGAAATAATTAATAAACACGACTACAGATTTGATAAATATACGGTGGGACACTCAGCGCCATCCAACGGTCGAGGGTGAGAACTAGAACAAAAATCGGTCGAAGATTGAGACCCACATTGTTACACAATTATACATAGTTCCTATTAGAATTTGTAGATGGCACTGAAACAAAGAATTGTATACACTACTACGGATGAAAAATACCATGTTACACCATCCCCCCCTTAATAATATTTCCTGCGGACACGATACGCTGGAAATACACAACAAAGAAAACAGAGAATGCTTACTAATAGATATAGACAAACAGCTGGGTATTTCAAACCCAAACTGACAGCTATAATCACAAAACTAAAGAACATTCCTCCCACACACCTAATAATACACTGACTCGCGCAATGGTTAGGTCACATAGCTAGAGTCAAATGCCCTACTAAGAAAATGAACGTTCCCTTTACCCACTACAGATACACCAACACTACCAACACCTACAAGGAGTTGTGGAGTATTGAGGTGCGAAATGAGAGAGAAACACTCGGTACGGTGTATGGTGGAACCTACAATGTGACAAATTATAGTCACGTACACACTCAGAGAGAAAACAGTTTTATATACAGATTAAGCATAACATAGCACTGGTTTTATAGACTAGACCAACAGTGCTATGTAGTGGCAACATCGCTGACATTAGGTACTGGAGACGGCTCCTCCTTATACTTCAGGATGTCTTTGATGTGGTACTCACCAAGATCCTTACCGTCTAAATCTGACAGCCTATATACCAGAGGGGATTGCTTGGCGGTCACCACACATTTAAGGAACTTAGGGGCTAACTTGGAAGTGAAGTTCTTTGCTTTGTTTGACAGGTAGAACGTGCGTTTGTACACGATTTGTCCTACTTTCAGCTCCACATGCCTTTTTCTGAGGTTGTAATACTTTTCATTACGCTGGTGGGCAACGTTCAAGTGTTTCCTCACCTGGTCGTAGATGCGTTGTATTTCTCTCAGTTTGACACCAAAGGCTGATGGATCGTCCACAGCGACAGAAGCCGGGTGGCACGCAATGTCTGACTGCCTGTATAGAACTCCATCTCCAATGAACTCCCTACCATGCACCAGAAAGTATGGGGTGAAGCGAGTTGCTTCGCTAACCGCAATGTTCAGAGCGCACTGTACTTCAACCAAGAACGAGTCCCATGCTTTGTGTTGTGACTTCACATAGCACGAGATCGCTTGGACAACATTGCGAATAGCTCTTTCCGCCTGATTAGTCTGGGCATGATACCTAGGGTTATAGTATATATTGGGTACATTATATTTAGTTAATAGATCCTTAAAAGGCTTACTTACGAACTGAGGACCATTATCCATGTAAATAGTTTTACATACTCCATGAACAAGAAATACACTCTTCTCTATGAATCTCGCGACCATAGCGCCTGTGGCAACCCGAATAGGGCACAACATGACGTATTTACTAAAATAGTCGGAGACCACGATCAGGTGCACGTTTCTATTACTTGAAGTAGGAAAGGGACCAAGAAGATCGACAGAGATAGCTTCGAAAGGCTTCGACACCCGCTTCGGGCTACCCATGAGGCCAGGACGAGACGTATTTACGGGTTTGTACTGCTTACAGACTTCACACTTCCCGACATATTGTTTGACGTCCTCGTACATTTTGGGCCAATAATAATTTAGGGCTAACCTTTTATGTGTCTTCCAAACACCACCATGGGCACTAAGTGTGTCATCATGGTACTTAGAGAGCAGGGACAGGCGATCCTCCTGGGGTACCACCAACTTCCAGTCAAAATCTGAAGTCAGAGAATACTTATTCTTAGAAAATCTATATAAAAGGTTGTCACGAATGTCAAAATTCGGCAACTTCCTAGGGCTCTTCCGCACACTGTTCATGGTGTGGATATACCATGGGTCTTTAGAGGAGGCAGCATCGAGAGAAACAATCGTTATACGAGACAGAGCATCAGGTACAACATGATCTTTACCCTTCCGATGTTCTATGTCAAAATCGAATTGACTTAGCCTCATGCTCCAACGCGCTAAACGGCCCGTAGGGTTTTTTAGTTTATGGAACCACAGTAAGGAGGAGTGATCCGTGACGACTGTACACTTCTGGCCTTCGACGTACTGTCTGAATTGTTCCAAGGCGAAAATCACGGCCAGAAGTTCCCGCTCAGTTGTGCTGTAGTTCACCTCGTTCTTGTTGAGAGAACGGCTGCAGTAGGCGATAGGGTGTTCAACTCCATCGTGAGTTTGTGTCAGCACAGCAGCAACTGAAAATGCGGATGCATCACTGAGAATATGGAACGGCAACTCAAAATTAGGCATCTTCAATATAGGGGCAGAGACCAAAGCTGACTTGAGAAGATTGAAGGACTGTTCAGCTTCAGGAGTCCATTCGAACTTAACATTCTTAGACGTTAGTTTACACAGAGGTTTACTAATCTTAGAGAAATTATTGACGAAACGACGATACCAGCCAGCCATTTCCAGAAACCTCTTAACCTCCTTTGGGTTAGTAGGGGTGGGATAGTTGAGAATAACCTCAACTTTACCCGGGTCAGTCCGAAGGCCGTGTTTGTCTACATAATACCCCAGGTATTTGAGTTCACTCCGACAAAAATGAGACTTTTTCATGTTAATAGTTAGGCCAGCATCCTTGAGTCGCTGATAGACTCTATGTAAGAGCTCTACATGCTCCTCAAAGGTACTGGACACACAGACTATGTCGTCCTGAAACGCAAATACCCTATTGTCGAACTCAGGACCAAACAGACGGTCCATTAGGCGCTGCATCGTGGCGGCAGCTCCAACGAGTCCAAAACACATGGTATTGTAATGAAACAGCCCCCTCCGGGGAACTGTAAAGGCAGTTTTCTCGGCGGACTGCAGAGAGTCGAACGGAATCTGCCAGTAGGCCGCACTCAGATCTACAGAGGATAAATATTTAGCATTATTCAGATGGTCCAAGATTTGATTAATGTACGGTAAGGGGTATGCATCACTTTTTGACACAGAGTTGAGCTTGCGAGAGTCCAAGCACAACCTGAGTTCGCCGTTCGCCTTCTCTACCATGACCACTGGAGAATTCCATGCGGACTGAGACGGGGACACTACTCCCATCTCTAGCATTCGGTCCAACTCGGCTTCCAGGGCTTTCTGTTTGAGAGGAGAAAGCGGGTAGTAACGCTGTTTGATCGGCTTACTGTCACCAGTGTCAATGACATGATGTTCGAGTGTAGTCCGACCTAAGCCCACCTTATCCGTGTTCAAAGAGTCAAACTTTTCAATGATCTCGTTGATTACACCCCTTTGTTTAGTAGTCAGGTTGCTGTAATCCTCGAGGCCACTGTTAAGAGACACAGACTCGATAGGATTATTGTCACTAAAACCATCAAGACTAATATTTTGTGAAATTAGTTTATCACCTAACTTAAATTGCTGCCAAAAATCCACTCCAAAAATCATGGAGGTGGTGATTCCCGGGACAACATAGAATTTGATAACTCGGATAAACGAATTGTACTCAATAGGTAAAGAAATACAACCCAGACATTGCAAATAAGAGCTGTCGGCAGTTGTTATACGAAAGGTAGGGTTGATACTTTCAAGATCAAAACCCAGTTCCAAGAAGATACGGTGCGCTCCCTTTCCTAGTATAGAGCAGGAGGCACCGGAATCCAGAAGGCCTAAGACATTTAAATTTAATACTTTAACAACTAGATACGGTCTAACATCGTTATCCCGTTTAGTAAACAGGACCCTATCAGAAATAGACTCAGATACAGAGTGATGTATAGAGTTCACAATAGGGCCCTGGCCTACGCGTTTTTTGGCTTACCAGTACATTTTGAGCAGTCTGGTGTCTTGACTCCTTTGAGACCGCACCGGAAACACACCAACTCTCTTGACTGGGTGCAGTTGTATGCCGCGTGCCCGCTCTCGCCACACCGAAAGCATTTGCGTTCGTTGGATGTAGATGGCGTCTCAACTGCAGACACCTGCTTAGTGGGCTTTTGCACGCCTTTCAATTCAATTCAATTCAATTTATTTATTTAATAATCGTTGTACAGTAATTTACATGTTTTCTTAATCTAGTGTGCGTTAGTACATCGTGCATGTAGGGTAATCTTAGATATGTAAAATATATTTATGCTCAGTTAGGTGTCTTACATAGCTTTTATCTATGTTAGGGATAATCTAAGTTATGCCTGAACTAGGTAGTCCTGTGCTTCAGGCGTCATGTGCAGATAAATAATAATCCTATAATACAATTACAAATACAATAACAATTATAATTACTTTGAATAATATAAAGCCAAAGTTGTTACTACTGTTAACTAAAGTAATATCTTAAATATGCAACTTATCATTAATTATACCTATTTTAACACAGACAACAACTCCTCTGTGTCATCGTAGGACAAGCTTTGGAGGTAATTCTTCACCACTTGCCTACAACAAACATAATTTAGAGAATAAATGCTAGATAAAGCATTTATCCTTTTGTACAGAAGCGGTCCTAAAAACAAGTAAAATTTGCCTGTGTACTCGTGTTTTATCGCAATTCTTTCAGTACATACAATATCTTTCCGTCTTTTGTTAGTACTTTCGGTGCTGTATGGAAGTGCTGCGTGTTGTTTTAGTACTGTGTTTAATATAAATAACTGGCGGACTGTTAGTACTTTGCAGGATTTGTATAGGAGATCGGTGGGAGATAAGAAGGAGCGGAACGTTGCTATCTTGAGGATCGCTCTCTGAGCTCGCTCGACGGGCAGTAGCAATGTCCTACCCCCTCCCCCCCAAGTTGTTATGCAATATGTTAATATTGACTGACAAAGGGCATAGTAAACTTGTTTAATCAATTGTGGTTCACTGATATATCTTATTCTCTTAAATACAAACATCAACTTGCGTAATCGATTAACTAGTGTTTCGCAATGCTCTTTAAACGAAAGGGTTTCATCTATTAAAATACCTAGGTATTTTATCTTATGGGTTACAGTTATAGCCGGGCAAGTACACTTATCCTTATTATTATTTGGTTCTATACAGTGATGCGCATACAGTAAGTGCTTGGGCTGTGTTGTAGATGGTCTTTTGCGCATCGAGAAAGTAACGTATTTAGTTTTGTCTGCATTCAGTGTTAATAAATTATATTGAAGCCATTTGCTTACAATGTTAAATCCCCGCTGCGCACGCCCGTACACTTCTGTTTCTGCATCAGCAGAAAAAAGGAGGGCAGTGTCATCGGCGTATGATATAATCGTACCGTGTTCTAGTTTTATATTACAAAGTTCGTTTATATAAATTAAGAAAAGTGTACTTCCTAATACGCTTCCTTGGGGAATACCAAAAGAGGTGTTCTCCATTTCCTCACTGAGAACACTCCCTATCTTTACGCATTGGGTACGTTCTTTCAAGTAGCTCTTGAGAAGTTCCAGCTGTAGGCCTCTTATTCCCATATTATCAAGCTTACTCAACAGTTTGGGAACAGAGACCGTATCATACGCTTTAGCGAGGTCCAGAAATATTCCCACTGTATGATTACCCTTATCAAGCTCTTGCGCTATATAATCCGTCAGATGATGCACTGCATCGGCCGTAGACCTCTTAGCTCTAAATCCAAACTGTGTATTTGATAAGAGCGAATTATCCTCTAAATATTTAATCAACCTATTATTTATGATTTTCTCAAGTATTTTTGAGATTGCTGGGAGTATGGATATAGGCCTATAATTTGATACTTGGTCTTTCCTTCCGGATTTATATACAGGAACAACTACAGCTTTTTTAAGGCACCTAGGGAAAACGCCTATCGCTAAACATTTTCGGAATATGTTAGTTAAAGGTTCTACCAGTATATGCCTGAATTTTTTAAGGATTTTATTTGATATGAGGTCTACTCCAATAGCACAGTCGTCTTTTAAGTTGGCGATTATACTGTCAACTTCGTTTTCGTCGGTGTCCAATAGTACAAAAGATGACAGGGTAGTCCTATTCGGGAAGGGGGGGCCTGAGGGAAACTGCGTGTCCGCTTGCGTTTGCTGTGCGAGCCGCTTACCAACATTTATAAAGAACTTATTTACTATGTTAGCAGATTCCTCCTGTGATGGATGGGTGTTTAATAAACTTGAAGGCGATTCCTTTTGCTTCTTAGTGTAAGTTATATTTTTAATATGTTGCCAGATCTTTTTACTATTCGTCCCCGCCCTCTCCAGCTCTAGTTTTTCGTGATTTATTTTGACTTTTCTTAACAGGTTATTGCAAAAATTTCGATATCTTTTATAAGATACCCGTAAAGTTAGGTTGTCAGGGTTACGTTTACATTTCAAGTGAAGCTGATCCCTGTGTTTCATACAGCGGATGAGACCTGGTGTAATCCACGGTTTGATGTTGTTGTTTTTGTTATGCAATCGTGTTACCCTTGTATTTTTATGTATTGCATTCTTTACATTTTCGATAATGTATTGCATGCAAAATTGCGGGTCATCAGAATAGTAAACTGGGTCATAGTCGATGTTACGTAAATCGTGTTCAAGTCTATCCATGTTTAATTTTGTGATTAAGCGAGTTTTTTCTAGTTTAGGTAACTTGCAGCTTAGGGTTAGTAGGGCAGCGTTATGATCGGTTATAGTGGAGTTGATGATGAATACATGTGCGGGATATTGTGTTTTTAGCATGATATGATCTAGACAAGAACCACTTGCTTGACGCGTGATAAAAGAGTGAGTGGTGAGTAAACCATGAAATGAGCAGAGGTTGAGATAATGTAGGGCATCCTCCTTTACGTCTTGTTGTCCTTTTAAGATGTTTATGTTAATGTCTCCAGTTAAAATTATGTTTTTATAGGAAGACAGTTCTTGTAGGGTATTATTTAATGAGTTGATAAATTTATACTTATCGCTAAAAGCGGGAGGTCTGTATATTGCAAGTATTACCAAGTCTGTTCCTATTTTTATCAATAATCTATTGCATTCTTGCATACTTGGTTCCTCTACAGTTGCATTTATGTCACTTTTTATGTAAACTACTATCCCATCGTTCTGGTTATATATTGTGTTACTTCTGTGCATATTATATCCCGGAATCAATGGTATGTTATATGGTAAAGATAGTCTACATTCCGTAAATACAATGACGTCAAGGTTCATATCTATTCTATGTTGTAAAGTTAGAAATCCATCTATGTTCTTAAAGACACTACGAATATTTTGGGTTATTATGGTTAATGGGTTACTGCACGAGGTTAGATATTGTTTGCACTCTTCTGCCTCACACGTTTTAGACTCTGCCACAGAGAAGTTATCTAAGTCATTTACTAAATTATAAGCCATTGTCCTAACACTTATAGTAAATTAAAAACTATAAAAATAAAAAGGTCGGTAAAAAACTTGGTTATGGGCGCTCTTAGGCGCCTTCATAATCGATAGAATTTAGGTACCTTCTTTCCGCCATTACTTTTGCAGGACAATCCGGTGCTCCCGTGGAATGGTTACTCGGCTTCTTGAACTTTAGGCACGTCGCGCATTTGGCTTCTTCTGTCTTCTTTGCACATTCCTTTGACGCGTGTCCTTGCTCTCCACACTGCCCGCAGGTGTATGTCGTCTCCCTGCATGTTTTAGCTGCATGGCCGTACTGCTGGCACTTGAAACATCGGGTCACAAGCGTGAAGTCTCTAACAGGGCAAGATGACCAGTTCACAAATACCCTTTCCTTGGTTATCAGGACTTTTCGTATGCTTGCAGGTACTTCTATTATATAATTATGGGTCTCTGCGTCCCTCTTACCCGATTTATGGCTGAGTCTAATCGAGGCCAGGAACTTTTCAAGGCAATAATCCTGCAGCTTTTCGCCTAAGTTCTGGTGGTACAGGCAGGTAAAGACTTCCTTTTCTTGCATAGTCGCCGGCACTCCTATGATTATAACCCTCGGGTTTCTTTTTTTCTGATCATTTACAGTGAGGCCTGAGTTAGTTAGCTGGGCTGATTTCTTTAATTTCTCAATGTCTCCCTTTGAGTCAGTACTAATAATAACGCCACCGTTCTTTGTTTTACGCAGCCCTCTGACTTGCAGTTTCATTTGCTCTGGGCAGATAATTTTTTGGACTAGGGACTTGGTCTCTTCGCTTGACTTGGCCTTGTCGTTGGGGTAGATCACCACTGAGTTAATGTTTGAACTGGGTATAAATTCGCTGGTCCCCTTTTTTACCATATTTGCAAATGATACTGGTGTTACTCCGTGTTTTTGCTTAGAGGCCTCCTCGATGGTTTGCTGTAGGTCAGTTATTTGTTTGGATAGGTCTATTTGCTCCATGAGTGCTTGGCGAGCTGTGTTGACTTGTATAGTCTTTCCTTTTAGGGCCTGGTATTGCACTGCCATTTGGGACGCACCGTGCCCGACTTTTCGACACAATGCACTAACCCGTAACTTCTGTTCTGAGTTGAGTTTTCCCTCCGTAGTGATAGTGCATATTTCGTTCAGATGCTGCTCGATACTGGTCATCCAATTCGTTATCTCCGGGGTTGAGATGCATTCCACATGGGTCAGCATTTGGCTCTGCTCGCTTGGACGAGGAGCGGGTGAAGGCGTTGGCGGCGGCGTTCGTGTCGTCCTGCTGCCCTTACTAAAGGGGCTGCTGTCCATCTTGCTGTAGTCAGATATGATTTATTCTAAGCATAGCACATTTTCATAATTATTGCACTTTGTATTTGAGTCAGTTTTATTAATGTGTGTTGATAGAAAGAAGGTCACGATTCAGCACTTTTTATATTTGTAATTTTAATTGTTGTATACACGTCTGTTCACATTGAAGATCGGATTGGTCTTGTGCTGGTGTAAATCAGACGAAATCTCAAATTTATCTAGAGCAGGCTCACAGAAAGCGTCCGCCCTTGTACGCGCAAGCTCCAGACGCTTACCTAGACGTCTCAGATCATCAATAGAGTTGACATCATGCAAGGCCAATTCCTTCATGTAGTCTGGTCTAATGTTGTGCATGAGAATGTCCAGCTGTTCTTCACTGGGCATTTTACAAGACAACCTTGAGAACATAGCCTGCATTGTACATATGTAGCTAACCAAGGACTCAGAGCGGGATTGGCTTCGTTGTCTAATCTCATTTCTGAGACGATAATCATAGTCAGGAATATCGAATGTATCTCTAAGCTCACTAATAAGATCCTCATATGAGATGAAGTTAGATCTATTGGTACGGAACCAAGACAAAGCTGGTCCGTCCAACAGGTCAGAGAAAGCCAGAAGGAGTTTAGACTTAGTGACCTCCCGTGCACATCTAAGCTCTTCTAATCTCTCTAAAAACACGCGCACACACGAAGAACCATCATATTTTAAGTTAAAAGAACATAGGTTAACGGGACGTTCCCTATACACTATGTTGTCAGACGTGGAACAAGATTTACTAGAACTAGCTCGTACCGAGCGGTCCTCTCTCACTGCAGGTGAAGTGTACTCTGCCCGGTCACGACCCGAATCATCATCACCTTCATCTGACCCGTCAGATTCAGAATCAGTGCTGGGTTCAGCCACAGCGACGATCTTCACAAGCCTATCACGAATTTCGGCCAGTTCAGGGCAATCTAGACCACAACGAGCCAGCCTAGTTAGCAGATAGTTTGCCCTGAAGGCTACTCTTATGCGACAATTTTTATCGGAAGCAAAGTCACCTGACAGGAGGGCCGCACTTAGTTCCGAGACCTTAGGCGTACAGATGGAAAGCTCCGCCGCTGCATCAGTGGAGACTACCGCCTTCACCTTGATGCTACCCCGACGGACAAGTCGGTGTGCCGTCCTCAGCTCACTCCGAAGGCCAGCCACCGTCGCATCAGGTGCCACTGAAATGCCTATGTGAGCCAGCTCGTTAGAGAGTTCATCTTTTCTCAGAAAGTTAATATATTTTTGCATCTGTGCCATGATGTAAAAGTTTAATTACGACAATTAAATAAGTAACAATGTAGATGACACAGACAGGGTTCAATCACAAAGTATTAAACAGAAATAACAAGCAAGTTCCACCAAAGTGTATGATATCTAACAATGGTTTCAAATTAAATTATATGATTTATATTTATAATAGAGTTACTGGTTTCTATTATTAAGACACTAAAGTTAAAGTCTTGACTCAAATGCAAAGTCAGTTACACAACTGGCAATGTAGGTCAAACAGACAAGGTTCAAATACAAGATGTAAAACAGAGGTTCATAAGTAGATATCAACAAGGTGCTTGATATTCAACTAAAGTTTTAAATTGATTGCTATAATTTAATACAAATACAGGCTGTCTAATAGAATTAAAAGTTTCTATCATTTATGAGAAGAAAGTTCAAGTTAATATTCAAAATGCAAGGTACCTACACACTTTCTATAAAGTTTGTAGTTACACAGAAAATCTTATTAAGTTTTATTACACAGAAAAAGTTATATTACAGTCCAAATATATATGTGCACATCCGCAAGAAAGACTAGAACAGGCTAGAAAAAGAGAAGAAAAAAGGAAAAACACTAAAGAGAAAAAGTGGGTATGCCGAATAAAATCAAAAAATCTTACCAAAATCACAGCTGTTTTTTAATTTTGAAATTTAGAATTTTGGGTGTCTTTTCCCACCCCAGGTGTAGGTAGCTGGAAAAAGACAAGAAGATTAATTACGTGTTCAGCTGCTAACACAACCAATTAACGTCTTGGGAAGTCTCAGACGGATTCCCAGGTTGTTTTCATCAGAGGTAGCCACCTATGCACACACACTAGACTGAGACTACCGCAGAGTAGTACCAGAGTCTTGCCCCACGTTGGGCGCCAATTTGTAACCACTGATTTACTCAGGTGGGTACTCACCGGCTCGCTCAGGGGCTGATGCAGAGAACTCTTTCCCAGGGCGCCTTTTCTACTGAGCTATATGAGTGTGTGCACAGAGAAGCTAGGGCTCCAATAAAAACAACTGGTCATCAGGTTGTACACACATATATTTCGAAGTAATGGAATACAGAGCTGAGATACACAAATAGGAAAATAGATATACAGACAGATACACAGAGCTAAAACATACACATAAGAATGAAGACAGGCAGAGACAGGAGACAGAAGTATATGATGTATAGATAGACAGAAGTATTAGGCAGAGAGAACACACACAGTAGGCACAGATACAGGCAGATGAACATACACAGTAGGCACACGAAGTACGGTACAAGCTAATGAGATTTGATAGGTGGTATATAAATAATTTGCTGGTCCACAGGGACAGTGTACTGGCCTCTGGAATTACTGTGAGGTCGCAGGGACGCTGCTCACAGTAGACCTCTCCGTGAAGTAGCTCTCGGCAGCCTATGCACCTCGAAGTGTGCCGCAGGTACACTGAAGGAGTGTAGAAATCTTTAGTGGCTCACAAGCTCCAACCATAGGACCCTGTATAAAACAGACCTTTCGTAAGCTGTGACCACACATATGGGGCCGCCATTAGTCCCATCAAACAGAGTTAATAAAGACTTACCAGAGTATCTGGGAGCAAGATTTTCACCAAACAATAATGTCTTCAGAAATTGACACAGAGACTTTTACTTAAGCAGAGATGGCTTAATACACTTATAGCGAAGGTTCCATCTGGTTCGAGAATCGAAAATAGAAGTTGTGGGAGAATCGGCGCAGGTCTATTTATAGCCGATAGATCGAACATTCGCGAACAATCTTCAAAATTATGCTAGTTCATAGTGAGGTTAATTAGTAGCATAAACAACTCATTATCTGCTCATCCCGTAGACAATCGCTAGACGGGTTGTGACCAGTAATAAAATAATTATGACATGCTTACCGATATATCACAATTGAGGAAATAAATTCCATTTATTTTACTATTTTTTAAATTGTAAATGAAATAATTAATAAACACGACTACAGATTTGATAAATATACTGTGGGACACTCAGCGCCATCCAACGGCCGAGGGTGAGAACTAGAACAAAAATCGGTCGAAGATTGAGACCCACATTGTTACACAATTATACATAGTTCCTATTAGAATTTGTAGATGGCACTGAAACAAAGAATTGTATACACTACTACGGATGAGGGGTGCTGGTTGGGTAACCTCCACGTCGGCTTCTCCGTTTCTTCCCCCTTTGGACCGCGGTCCTGGGGAGCGGAAGCGGGGGGGCTGGTGCACCCTGGACAACGGCTAACAGACTCCTACCTTGGGAGTTCTGTTGGCCGTTGACAAATAACCCAACGGCTGACCTCACGAGGAGGTCGTGGGATGGCGGGCCTTCAAGGCCCGCGGGAAGGGGTCCGTAGGACACCCTTCCATTCCAACAGCCCTTTTAAGGGCTAGCTGACCCCATTGCACGAGGGGGTCGTGGTATGGCGGGCCTGCAAGGCCCGCGGGGAGGGATCCGTAGGGTTCCTCCCACCTCAACAGCCCTTTTCAGGGCTAGCCGTCGCTCCCAGTACCCCTCTGCTATAGCAGAGGAGACATGGGAGAGGCGACGGGATCCGTAGGATCCGGGGACGGGTCGGCCTACTGCTCGCGCAGGGGCTGACGGGCATTCGTGCCTCCGTCGGCGTTGGGAGAGTTGGCCACTCCCCCGTATCGCGTAACCTCCGAGATATCGACAACGACCTGAGTGCTAGCCACACTCGGGAACGCCGATATCCTGGAGGCCGCGGGGCTTGCCTTAATTGGCCGGCTCACGACAAGGAAAAGTCTGAAAACCCGACAGCGAAGTCGCTTAAAACCTGTGGATACCTGGGGACCTCCACAGTATATACCCCGCTTCCTGGAATGGCCGTCACCCAGGAAGTGTCTTTAGTACGGTTCTACTCGTGGGACTATCATGGAAGACTCAAACATAAAAAAACCCAAAACCCTACCTCGTGAAACAGTCTGCTCGGAGGTCGAGCAGCACCATGACGCGGAAGTCGCGTCCCAGGCGGTGTCGGAGAATTTCGACACTGCCGACAGCCGGGACAGAAGCCCGGTGGGTCTAAGGACCCGAAAAAATTCGAAATGGCGTAAGAGGAGCGCCAAATTTAAAAATAAAGTCCCTACCCGACCGAGGACAGAGTCCGATGCCGAGCGCACGCTCACCGACTCGTCCTCTAGCAGCAGCCACAGTGGCGATGAAATGCTGCGCCCACCCCCGCCCAAGCTGGTGGCGGTTAGCCGCCAAAAGGCGCGGGGTGGTAAGAAAGTTGCCACCCAAGCCCGTCCATCACGGGCCTCTGCCCCGGAGGATGTGGTGGCGCCGCCGAGTTCCTCCACCTCGGCGGCGCCCTTGGCCTGTACCGGCGACAGCACCTCGACAGAGGTGATGGAGGCCCTTAAAGGCCTGGCCAAGGCCCAGACCGGGGCTATGAAGCCGGAGGAGGACCGGCTCATGCGGGTGACGGTACGCCTCATCGAGCATTACAACCTGCTCAGGGCGGAGCTGGCCAGCGCGCAGCTCGAGCGCGCTGAGCTCGGTAGGCAGCAGGTTCTGATGCTCGAGGAGACTGCGCGGCAGGCAGCGGAGTACCGCAGTGAGATGGCCAAGATGGCGGCCGAAATATCGGCGCTGCAGGAGGCCATGCCGGACGAGCGCGTGACGCCGCCGCCATCTCTGGCGCCGCGGTCGCCGCCGTCGCCGCCGTCGCCGCCGGTGCGGTCGAGGTCGCCGGTGCGGCTGAGACAGCCGCCTCGGGCGCGGCCGGTGTCGCTGGCGCCACCGCCACCGCCTGTACCGGCGCGTTTACCGGCCCCGCCGCCGTTGCCGCCGCGTCTGCCGGCCCCGCCGCGCCTGCCGGCCCCACCGCCGCCGGCGCAGCCGAGGCCCACCAATCCGGTGGAGGCCTGCATGGCGACGATGGCCGCCATGGAAAAGCGGCAGGCGGCGCACGAGGAGTGGACGCGGAGTTGTCTGGA
This sequence comes from Eilema caniola, assembly GCA_949126895.1. Lineage (NCBI taxonomy): Eukaryota > Metazoa > Arthropoda > Insecta > Lepidoptera > Erebidae > Eilema > Eilema caniola. The sequence goes on from CASBPR010000003.1 coordinate 470,936, forward strand.
GGCCATCATGGACTCCATCCGTCGTCCGCCCCTGGCGCCGCCGAGCGGGGGCTACGCCGGAGCAGTAAAGCGGGGCCCCAGCCGTACGGTGACGGCGGGGACCTCGCAGGAGTCGGCCCGCAGTGTGCCCACTGCGCCTGCTGCTCCGGCCGCTACCGCCGCCTCAGCCGGGAGCGCCCAAGCCAAGGGCAAGGGGAAGGGGAAGGGCAAGGGGAAGACGTCCCAAGTCCCAGCCCCGGCCCCGGCTTCGGTCCCGACTGCCTCCACGAGCTCCGCACCGGCAGGGGGCTGGGAGGTGGTCGGCGAGGCGAAAAAAAGCCGGAACGCCCGTAAAAAGGCAGCTAAAAGGGCCAAGAAGGCCCAAGCTGCTGCGAAGGGTGCGTCAGGTAAGCTGCGCGTCCCCCGTACCACCGCTGTCGTCTTAACGATGACACCGGAGGCGACGGCGAGGGGCGTGCAGTACGTGGACCTGGTGAAACAGGCGAGGGGCCTCATTGATATGAGGGCCCTCGATGTGGCGGGGACTCTCCGAGTGACACACACTCGGACGGGTGCCCGTCTCATCCACGTCCCTGGCGCCTCCAGTGGTCCCAAGCCCGATGCCATTGCGGCTAGGCTGAGGGACACGCTGGATGCGGCCGACGTCCGGGTGTCCAGGCCCACCAAGTGCGCAGAATTGCGCATTTCGGACCTGGACGACTCCATCACGGCCGAAGAGATTCGGGTCACCGTGGCGGAGGCCGGGGGTTGCCCCCTGGAGGCGGTTAAGGTCGGAGCGATCCGCTACGGCCGTCGCGGACAGGGGGCAACAGTTGTCGGCTGCCCCATCGCAGCAGCCCAAAAGGCTGCCGACCGGCGGATACTCGCGGTAGGCGGCGTTGTAGGAGTCCGGGTACGGCTCCTGCAGGCTCGGCCGGACAGGTGCTTCAGGTGCCTGTCGGCCGGCCACGTGGGTGTGCAGTGCAAGGCGGAGGTGACGGTCGGCGACCGTTGCTTCCGCTGCAGCCAACCCGGTCACAGAGCCGGTACTTGCGAAGCTCCGCCGCACTGTTTCAGGTGTGCGGCGGAGGGCAAGCCGGCCGACCATAGGGTTGGCAGCAAGGCCTGCACCCGCGGGGAGCCGCTGCCGCGAGGCGGGCGTTCCGCCAACGGTTCGGTGCGGGATGCGGAGATGGTTCCATAATGGATCCCCAGCTCCGCATCCTGCAGGCGAACGTGGGCCACGGTGTCGATGCTCAGGCCCTTCTGCTCCAGAGCATGGCACAGTGGTCCATACACGTCGCCGCTGTCGCCGATCCATACACTCACCGGCCCCTCGGGCCCGCCTGGGTGGTCGACCTGGATGGATCGGCGGCACTGGTGCATAACGCCGCTGCGGGTGCCCCTCCCCTTGTAGTGATCGCAAGGGAGCATGGCATCGTAGCGGCGCGTGTAGGGGAGATTGCGGTCGTGGCCGTTTATCTCACGCCGGGGTCACACCGACTCATCGGGCAGTATCGGCGGTCGCTGGAGCGGCTGACCGACGTCGTCAATGCCTGTACGCCTCGTCCGGTTCTTGTGCTCGGGGACTTCAACGCCTGGTCTCAGGCTTGGGGTTCCCGGCGCACAAACGCGCGGGGCAGGGCTCTGGAGAGCTGGGCCGATTCCCTCGGCTTAGTTCTCCAGAATCGCGGGGCCGAAGCCACGTATGTGGGCACCTTTGTGGCGGGGGAGCGCAGGTCGATCATAGACCTTTCGTTCGCGAGCGCTTCCCTGTCACTCCGCGTGCGGGACTGGCGTGTCGCCGTGGAGGTGGAGACACTATCGGATCACCGAAACGTTCGGTTCGATGTCTCCCCTCCTGCGGGTGATGCGCCGGTCATATCGGCCCAACGCGAGCCGCGCTGGGTGTTGGGGCGACTGAATCGGGAGGACCTCCTGGAGGCCGCCATCGTACAGGCCTGGGCCATTGTGCCGGACAGGCCTGTCGACATAGACGATGAAGCGGCCTGGTTCCGGGAGGCCATGACCCGGGTCTGCGATGCGGGTATGCCTAGGGCTCCAGCCTATAATCCGAGGCGTCGGGTCTACTGGTGGAATGCGGAGATCGCGAGGCTGCGTCAAGCCTGCGTGATCACGCACCGCCGGTGGGCTCGACTCCGTAGGAGGCGTAGCCGTACCGCAGATTCGGAGCCCCGACTGGCGGAGCTTCACGAGGGATACAGGGAGGCCCGGAATGCCCTCCGAGCGGAGATCAAGCGGTCTAAGGCCGCTTGCTACCGAGAGCTCCTGGAGACGCTGGAGCGGGACCCATGGGGGCGGCCTTACCTTATGGTAAGAGAAAAGCTGCGCCCCCGGGCCCCTCCGCTGACCCAGGTGCTCGAACCGGCTCTGCTCGGAGGAGTGGTCGACTCCCTGTTCCCGGCGCGAGCGGAACATGTTCCGCCGCAGATGGCAGTAGTTCTGCGCTTTGCTAATAAGAAGCCATGTCGTAGTAGATAATTAGATTCCAATGATCTCGTTCTAGACGTACGGTTGAAAGGTGATCGAAGAAAAGGCCTTGACTGATATTGAGGGTTGATATTTGATACTGGCTATCCACAGCCGTTGTCATCATGAATAGCAGTGTAAAAAGCATAACTATATAGTTATATAGACTATGTTTTGCTGAGCGCTTGATAGTAGCTGAGGCGACATTTTCTTGTTTCTGTAGCGGTCGTGTGTTCAAACACGCTTCCACTTCAGCAAGTAGAGTTCAATATTCCTCAAACGTCAACTTTTGATCACCGATGACTCTTTTTAGATGATATTTGAGGCTCTTTACAGCCGCCTCCCATAAACCACCTGCACTCGGCCATCCTGGTGCATTGAAGTGCCATTGAATATTCATATCTGTGATAGATGAATAAAAGTTAGCGTCTAATGTAGACTACAGATCCAGATATTCACTGTTTAGGATCTTGTTAGCACCAACAAAGTTCGTACCATTGTAACTGTATAGGTGAGAAGGTGCTCCCCTCCGAGCTGCCATTCTACGTAAAGCGGCTAGGAATGCTGAAAAACTAAGGTCAGTCACTGACTCGAGATGCACCGCTTTGCTCACCATGCATACGAAGACTGCAATGTAGCCTTTGGAGGTCTTTACTCCGCGACCTTTGTTTGATTTGACTTCAACAAATCCAGTATAATCGACTCCGCAATGAGAAAAGGGTCTAGTAGGGACTGTTCGAGAAGTTGGTAAGTTACCCATGATCTGTTCGTGCTTGACAGGGTCATGGCGTCTGCACTTGACACATGCTGGAAGTTGTTTTTTCACGATCTTGTTCCCTCCTACAAGCCAATATTTTTTTCTTAAAAATGCTGAGGTAAGGCGAGCTCCACCGTGATAAGAAGCCGTATGAGCTTGATCTATAAGCAGCTCTGCAAAGCGGCTGGAGCCTGATATGATGACAGGATGCTTCATATCATGGGGTAAGTTGGAGTTGCTTAAACGTCCTTTAACTCGTAGGATCCCGTTTTCGTCCAAGTAGGGAACAAGTTGTGATATTTTACTTTTAGTCTGCATGTGACCATTCTTTCTGATACTTACTATTTCTTGAGAAAATTCTATTTGTTGGATGTGCTTGATAATGATATTTTCGGAGCGATTTAGTTCGGGTAATGATAAATATCCTTGCTTTTTGTCTTGTTTTTTAATTAATCTAAACATCCATGATATAATCCGAATTACTTTGTTGATCTTGCTATGTTTTGATAGAAGCTGATAAATGATATTTGAGTTTAGATCTTGCTCGGTGGTAATATTAACTTGACGAACCCTTTTCTTTTCTAGGTCCGTACTATATTCAGGCCGTATGCCTGATCTATCAAAGTCAGTTAACCAAGACGGCCCTTGCCACCACAAGTCATAATTGATTAATTGAGAGGCAGTCAATCTGCGGCTAGCACAGTCTGCTGGATTCTCCTCCGATTTAACATAACTCCAACTTGCTGATGGTATAGTGTTAATAATGTCACGTACTCTGTTCGAGACGAACGTCTTCCACTTTGAGGGATCTCCATTAAGCCAGCCAAGGACGATCATAGAGTCAGACCACCCGTAGATCTTGAGTTCATAGTTACTCAAGCACTGTTGCACTTTGAGTAACAGGAGATGAGCTGCACTTAACTCTAACCGTGGAAGAGTAATATTTTTTGCCTTCGGCACAAGTCTTGTTTTTCCAACTAAAAGAGTGATGACCGTTTGATTGTCGCGCTCGACTTTGCAATAAATAACACAAGCGTAAGCTTTTGTCGATGAGTCACAAGAGAGTAGTGAGTTATTGGGCATTCTACCCCACCTTAGTTCCTTCGGTTATCTTCGATAACCTCAGTCACGGTGGGATAGAATGCCCAATAACTCTTTGTAACCTAACCTAACCTAACCTCAGTCATGGTGGGATAGAATGCCCAATTATTTAAACAACGGCACACGCCACAAAACAATTTGAACATATCTTATCAGGACACAAAAATCAGAGAGATTGATGTTACAAAATTCTTGGGCCTTTATATTGACAGTAAAGTGAATTGGAAATCACACTGCGAACATATATGTAAAAAACTATGTCAATTCTCATACGCACTCTATAGACTATGTAAAATCAGCAATCAGCCCACTGTACTAACTGCTTACCATGGCTACGTAGGATCTACCTTACGATATGGAATAATCTTTTGGGGTAGCTCAACATATAAAGGCCAGGTTTTTACTGCCCAAAAACGTTGTATTAGAAGCATCTGTCAACTTAAACGTACCGATTCATGTGTACCTCATTTTAAGAAACTGAACATATTGACATTACCTTCTCTTTATATATATGAAGTTGCAATATTTATTAAATCTAATATAGAATTGTTCGAGTTCCGGACTAGGGCCCGAAACTGTCATAAATTGGCCATAGTAGCAAGTAGAACAGAATTGCTACATAACAGTTTATTTTGCCTAGGACCACGAATATTTAATAAAATACCAGTAGCAATTAGAAATGTAATTGAAATGAACACTTTTAAAACTAAACTTCGCAAATTTTTAATTGAAAAATGTTATTATACTATAAATGATTTTTTGGAGGATAACTCACTGTAATTAATACCTATGACAACTTGAATATGATGCATGATAATTATTAATGAATTCTATTATTGTTTCAATTGACATTATGCGATTTGTATTATTTATTTAATTCTATGTATTAACTTAATTAATAAGCTACTTAATATTGTATACCCAAATGGTGAAACATAGCTGAACTCATTTTTCTGTGAACATCTTTTGTACCTATGATTTACAATAAATAAATATGAATATGAATATGAATATGAATATGAATATGAATAACTCTTTGTAAAATCATTTACCTAAGCCAACGTTAGTTCCCCACCTTAGTTCCTTCGGTTATCTTCGATAACCTCAGTCACGGTGGGATAGAATGCCCAATAACTCTTTGTAACCTTTTTTTTTTTTTTTTTTTTTTTTATTATTATTTTTTTTTTACGAGGTGGAATGCGTTTAGGCACTTCGCTCCCCCCCACGGGGGTAGGGGGAGAGCTTCGTGTGGGACTCCTGGCCTCTAAAGACGGCCAGACTACCCACTAAACCACCACGGTGTCCGTCATTACCACATTTCGACGATGGCGGGAACAACATCTTCCGCCATCGCCGTGTGGGTCGCCCACCACTCAACGGTGGCAGGCCCATCTCTGGTGCGGCAGAAGAGGAGTCCTTCTGCCGCCCGCCTAGGCAAGGCACACGCGACACGACGTGCGCCTTCAACCTCGAGGCCTATGTAAGGGCAGCAGACGCCCCCGCGTCTACTGCCCCGGCCCGGTTAGGGGGGGAGGAGTTGGTGGTACCGCCTCCTCCGGGCCCCGGCTCGTTTGCGGCGCTGCGGGAGGGAAAGCGGGTCACATTCCCTCTCCCTTTCCGCCGCCTCCTTCTGCGAGATAACCGTCTCGCAGAAGGTCTGAACCGCCGCCCACGCCTCATCGCCGCTGACCATAGACAGAACTACGGTCGGCAGCGAGAGGTCCGTCCCCACTTCGGCGATGAGAGCACGGCGCTCCCTAGCCCACGCGGGGCACTCCTCTAGGGTGTGCTGCGCCGTGTCATCATCGCCTCCACAGTGGTGGCACCCTCTGGTCGGCTCTCGTCCCAGCCGGTACAGGTACCTCCCGAAGCATCCGTGCCCCGAGAGGACCTGCGCCATCCGGAACGTTACCGACCCCCGCGATCTATCCATCCAGTCTCTGAGGACCGGACGGATCGCCTCGACGGTCCTTCTGCCAGCCGTGGGATTGGCCAGCCGCCGCTCCCACTCCAGGAGCATGGACCGTCTCGCTTGAAGCCTCCGCTCTCCCACCTCCGAAGGTGCCGGGAATTCGCCCAGGCTCCGGGCCTCCTCGCGCCAATGATACACTGACGCGAGGACACAGGCCTCCAGCTCCCACGGAGGGGAGCCCGCCATAACGCAAGCCGCCTCGAATGAGATGCCGCAGTAACCTCTAATCGCCCCGACGGCCATCACCCTCTGCGGACGTCGCAAGAGGGTGACGTTGTGTGCCGTCAGGGCGTCGATCCACACAGGGGCCCCATACAGGGCCATCGATCGTACGACTCCCATATAAAGGAGGCGGCTGCTCGTCTGGGGTCCCCCTAGGTTCGGCATCAGCCGCCGAAGGGCGGCGGCTGCGCCGAGCAGACGGGGGACCAGGCGGTCGAAATGAGCGCGGAAGCTCCATCGTGGATCGAGGACAAGCCCGAGGTACCTCATTTCAGACTTGACCTCGATCCGGGTGCCACTCACTACGATGTGGGAGTCCGCCGGTGGCGCTCGCCGAGGGCCATGAAAACAAATGGCCTCCGACTTGTTGAGCGCCACCCCGAGTCCCAACATCGTTATTCGCCGCACGACCATTGCCACCGACGCAGTGGCAAGGCGCGCGGCGTCTCCATAGGTCGCCCCCCGGGCAGTAACCAACGTGTCGTCTGCGTAGCAGGTCACGTTGGCGCCCGGGAGGCGAGCTCCTCGGAGTACCCAGTCGTACCCGATGTTCCACAAGAGGGGCCCCAGCACTGACCCCTGCGGAACACCGCGGCACATGGCCCACCTGTGAAGGCTGCCATCCTGACCTGGGTACTCCACGTACCGCTCTGATAGGTAGGCGCCGACGATCCTACGCAGGTAGGGAGGCACGTCATGGTATTTGAGCGCCTCCCGTATGCACTCCCAGGGCAGGGTATTGAAAGCATTGGCGATATCCAGTGACACCGCCAATAGCACCCCGCCCTTGCGGATCTCCTCTCGCGCCAGCGCCTTCACTCGAAGGACGGCGTCGACGGTCGAACGACGTGGCCGAAAACCATATTGGTAGTCGGACAGGCCGCGACCTCCATCCTCGAGGTGCCGGACGATGCGAGCGAACAACACTCTCTCAAAGAGCTTGCCCGCCTCGTCCAGCAACACTATCGGTCGGTACGCCGAGGGCGATTCCGCGGGCCGTCCCTCCTTCTGGAGAAGGACGAGCCTACCCGTTTTCCACCGGACTGGGTATTGTCCGGTTTGTAGGCAGGCACTCATTAGCCCGCAGAACCGCTCCTCGAGCTCCCGGAGCGCGACCACCAAAACGCGTCCGGGAACTCCATCGGGTCCAGGAGCCTTCACCCCTTTCTCCTGGGCCCGCCTGAAGGCCACGGCCAGCTCCGCCGTTGTGACCCGCGGCACCTCCAACACGACCTCCTCACTGCGCGCCGGAGCCATCACCGGGGGGACGAACCCTTCCTCCCTCTGTGGAAATAGGGAGGAGATAACCTCCCCCAGCACTCTCGGCTCCAGGCACTCCGTGATCGGAGGTGCCCAAGGGCGGAGCTTAGCCCTGACCGTTTTGTAGGGCCGCCCCCAGGGGTCCCGGTCGAGAGTGGCTAACAGAGACGCTCTCGAAGCCTCCTTTGCGTCTCCTATAGCCACCCCGAGGGACTGAGCGCACGACCTATAGTCGGCGTAGAGCTGCGCCTCTTCCTCCGGCACCCGCCGCGCCCTGCGGCGGTACCGGGTGTACCGGCGACGTTTCGCGACGCACCGAGATCGCAGTTCAGCGATCTCGGGCGTCCACCAGTACACCTTCCGGTTGGGGAGTCGGGGCTTGGCCCGAGGCATGCACGCGTCGCAGATTTGCGACGCAGCGCTCCCGAACCATTCGGCCTCCTCCTCGACTCCTACTTCCGCCGGAGGATTCGCCCACGAATGGACGATCGACGCCAGCTCCAACGCCTCCCGGTCTATACGCCCCAGGACCCACCTCTTGGCGGACGGCCCCTCGCGTCTGGGACTCGCCACGTGCAGGCCCGTGGAGACATCGTAACGGATGTAACGATGATCCGTCAGATTCTCCACGTCTTCCAGGACTCGCCAGTCCCGGACGGCCTGTGCGACGGCAGGGGTCGTGAACGTGATGTCCACGATGGACCTCCCCTGCTGTGACACAAACGTGTCGACCGACCCACGGTTACTGACCGTAAGGCCGGTCGTCGTGGCCCACTCCTCCAGCAACCGGCCGCGCTCGTCGGCCGCGGGGGAACCCCAAGCCGTGGATTTGGCATTGAAGTCCCCGGCGACCACCGCCAGACGGGGTGAGATTTGCCCCAGCAGGGTACCCACCACATCCAGCGCCGTCTCGAACTCGGCCAGTCTCATGCTGGGAGGGAAGTACACCGCAATGATGATGTACCTCCCCCATCCGCAGGCCACGAAGCCCCTCCCCCTGGAAATGAGGGAGGGGGGTGCCACTCGCTGTGTCCCAGACGCGATAACACAAACCGACCCGACAGTGTCCTCCAGCCACTGACCGTGAGGAGGGACAAAGTACGGGTCGGAAACGATCGCCACATCAATGGACCACTCCGCCATGGACTGCAGGAGGAGGTCCTGCGCTCGTGCGGAGTGGTTTAGATTCGCCTGGAGGAAGCGATGGGGAATACCGGCCATTACGGTTCCATTGCTTCCTCTCGCCCTTGCGGGGGCGTCGCTGCCACGGGGACTGGGGCAGCCGGGGTCCTTCCGGCCGCCTTTTTACCCTTTCTGGGCTTTGTCCCGCGGCATGCTTTGCCGCCTAGAATATGGTTGCTCGGACCGCCACCCATTGCTGCGCAGATAACGCAGTGGGGGTCGGCCGAGCATGCCGCGGCTTTGTGGCCAGGACGACCGCAGCGGTAGCAAATTTCACCGCGGTCATCCTGTGAGGTGCACTGTGACCTGACGTGTCCTGACATCAGGCACCGGAAGCACCTCATAGGTCTCCGCTCAAGTAAAGTTACTTGAGCAGAGACCCAGCCCACTAATAGGCGACCAGCGGCCACCTTTTTGGCCGCTTCCACGGGGCAGCTCACCGCCACCGTGCCACTTCCCCACAACGACCGCCGAATCTCCCCGACCTTGACGTTCAAGGGAGGGCAGCCGCCGCGGCGCGCGACTGCGTCAGCCACCTCCTCCCTAGTGACAGAGTCGTCCAGACCGGTAATGCGCAAGTCTGTGCGCTTAACCGGCCTGGACACGTTCGCCGTCTCGGAGCCGAGCACCTCTCGGAGACGCGCCGCCAGCATGTCAGCCTTCTCCCCGCTGGAGTCACCGGCCACTTCCAAAATGGTGGCACCGGTCTGCGCCCTCTTGAAATTCATGCGGCGGATGTTGAGGTCTTGCAGATCAATCTGCGACTTCAACCCCCGCATGACCTCCGCGTACGTGGCGCCCTTTCCTGCGGCCTCCGGCAGTAGCGTTTTTACTACTGCCGAAGAGTGGGGCGTACGCGGTCCTTTCCTCTTACGTGTTCGCCTCTTCTTCTTAGAAGAAGAGGCTGCAGAGGAAGCTGCAGCCCGGGCCGACGTGCTGGCCTCTTGGACAGCAGCCGGCGCTCCAGGCTTCTTTTTCTTTGGCCTCTTGGCTACCGTCGTCCACTCTTCGTCCGACGACGGTGCAGGCGGCGGCGGCATCGGCTCGCTCTCCTTCGGGGTGCTCCTCTTCCCCTTTCCTTTCCCCTTCGACAAGGGAGGGGGCGGTGGCGTAGGCTTCAAGGGAGCCGGTGGTGTTGGCCTCGAAAGTGGCGATGGACCGGGCCTTGGGTCGATCTTGCGCCTGGCGTCCGACGCTAGGGGTGGGCGGAGGCGAGGCTCCGGCAGGAGTCTAGACTCCAAGCCCGCCCACCTTGCGTCCACCGCGGTCAGCACGCGGTCCATAATGGCCCGCGACATCTCCTCCAGTGGAGCCACAGCGGCTGGTTTCGCCGCTGCCTTCTCCTCCCGGAGGAAACGGACCTCAATCCGGAGCCTCTCCACCTCTGCCCGAAGGGTTGCCACCTCGTCATTCACGTTACGACCCTCAAGCACAGCTACGGCATCGATGGCATCGAATGCCGCATCCTTGAGGGCCTTTATGTATCCACCCTTTAAATTTTTTGATTTGTTGGCGACGTCCAACACAATGTCCATATTTCGTCGGACCTTAGCCGCCAACTCATCGGCGGGCAGTTTTTCCCACGCAGGGTCCACTGTGGTCCTCCTAGAGGATCGCGACACCACGGAAGACCCGAGCCCGAAAATTGGAATATCTCCGACTGGAGGTTCGGCTTCTCAGTGGCCGGACGTTTTGCGCGCGGTGACTTCTCCTTCTCGCCGCGCTGTCTCTTCCGAGCAGCGCTGCTTTCGCGCGACGATATCGCACCGACATCCATGTCGGAATCTGCCATGGAAGGCGTTGGTGTCGAGGGCCTCGTCAACCTTGACAGCCTCACGGAGCACCGACGGGTCTGTCCTACGGGAACTTGGTCCCGGCTCGACAACCCTGTCTCCTCCTCGCGCTCACGCGCCTGTCGCTCGGGAGCTTGGTCCCGGCACGACGCAACTTCTCCGCCAGCATCAGACATCGTCCTTAAAAGGACAGTGCCGATGCGGTCAGAGGACACCAAAAAACAGTAAGTACTGCTTGCCGCAAGACTCGCTTTTCCAGATTTGGTCACCCAACGTGCCACTCCGTTACGGTGGTCACGTCGGGGTCCAGGGCACACGACGGGGACGTACTGGAAAGCTCTTGGGGCGTGCCCCAACTCTTTGTAACCTAACCTAACCTAACCTCAGTCATGGTGGGATAGAATGCCCAATAACTCTTTGTAAAATCATTTACCTAAGCCAACGTTCCACATTTTAATGCCGCTCAATACACTACCGTTCCGTCGGCTCTCTGCGATCCCCTGCGTCGTAATTGCGTTGAAAGATGCTCTGTTCTACCCCACCTTAGTTCCTACTGTTATCTTCGATAACCTCAGTCACGGTGGGATAGAATGCCTAATAACTCTTTGTAAAATCATTTACCTAAGCCAACGTTCCACATTTTAATGCCGTTCAATACACTACCGTTCCGTCGGCTCTCTGCGATCCCCTGCGTCGTAATTGCGTTGAAAGATGCTCTGTTCTACCCCACTTTAGTTCCATCTGTTATCTTCGATAACCTCAGTCACGGTGGGATAGAATGCCCAATAACTCTTTGTAAAATCATTTACCTAAGCCAACGTTCCATATTTTTAATGCCGTTCAATACACTACCGTTCCGTCGGCTCTCTGCGATCCCCTGCGTCGTAATTGGGTTGAAAGATGCTCTGTTCTACCCCACCTTAGTTCCATCTGTTATCTTCGATAACCTCAGTCACGGTGGGATAGAATGCCCAATAACTCTTTGTAAAATCATTTACCTAAGCCAACGTTCCATACTTTAATGCCGTTCAATACACTACCGTTCCGTCAGCTCTCTGCGATCTCCTGCGTCGTAATTGTGTTGAAAGATGCTCTGTTAGTTAGCGATAGAGTCATTTCATAAACAGTTCAGTCTTACGTTTAACTATTGCGTTGTCTGTAAGCAGTTTGGTTTAACTATTCTTTTAAGACCTATCATACTAGTAGAACCATCTAGGGTATCCTATAGTAATACGGACTATGAATCTTATAGTGTTGTCGCTAAGTACTGACTGAGTATGGTAGACAATAATGTCTTTGAATTTGTCCATTCTAGAATTCTAACATAGCGAAAAAACGTAAATTTGTTCGTCATGATGATAGTTTTGTAAATGCTATAGGAAATTAAATTAAAAAACTGAAAACTTTATAATAATACATTTTTTTTTTTAATTTTTTACAGTTTTACTTAGTTTAGTTTATTAAAATAATTACAATTTCTTAAGTCTAGGTACTTATATAAGACAGGACAGCACACTTAATTCTAGTTAAATCCAATAAGCTAGCAGTCCCGTTATTAGTAGACCTTAGTCCGATATAACGGGTCTGATCCCAAGACATCATGTCACAGGGCTAGTTACGTCACTTTCACATTACATGTAGCATCTCAAATGATATACTTCACAAAACTTCGTATTTAGTGCACATAACATGTGAATATTATGTGCTCATTTTATGGTAACTTATAAAAGGTACGTAGCTTATAAAAGGTCTGTAAGAAGAGCGGATTTTCCTGATACAAGCATATATTGTGCAAAAGGAGATCTCTCCAAACATTGTAACATGTACTTAAAGGAAACAGTAAATAAACATTTTTATTTATTAGTTAAAAATTAAAAATATTGGTATGACCCCATGCTCGAGTTGAAATCTTATCTTTTGCAATTACTCTTTTATCATCATCACCAGACAATGCAATTTTTGTTACAGCACATGTAAATAGCTCATGTTTTATTGACTTAAATAAAACATTTGTTTTATGAACAATGTTACCATCATAAAGTGTTTTTTCATAATCAGTAACGTTAAGGTCACGTACAACATTCTTTTTAATACCCTTGGCTTTTTTAATTGTGTTGTGAATGGTGTTGATACAATATAACTTCGATCTCAATCCAACAAATTCGCTTATTATTTTACCAGCCATTTCATCTTTAAATAAGCCTGGTATTTTTTTGTTCTGTATGGGTAAAGAATACACATTATTTTTACAAAAATTGCTAGTGTCAAAGTAAGATAAAAAGTTATTTTTTATGTCTTCATAGAAATCATGGGTTTGTATATGATACACAAAACTATCTGTATCCGTTGTAATAAACACTGCCTTAACCATAGTAATCCTGGTGAGTGGCAGCAAATTGTACCGTGATCCTGGTCACGGCACCAAATTGTAATCCCCCCTTAATGCCTTACTATAAAACCCCAGCACCCTCTGCTGATCATCATCGCCTACCTGATATAAAACCCCTGCTAATCCCACCTTAGAACAATCCGTTTGCAAATAGAAAGGTTTAGTAAAATCCGGATGATGCAATTGGATAGTTTCTAAGAACAAAGCTTTAATTTGTTCGAACGCCCTTTGTTCGAGTTGACCCCAACCCCAGCCTTTACCCTTCTTCAACAAATTATATAATGGTTGCGCTTGAATATTAAAGTTAGGTATAAACTTCCTATAAAAATTACATAACCCCAAAAATGCCCTCACATGCTTTATCCTTCTAGGTATCGGAAACTCTTGTATAGCTTTAACCTTATCTGGGTCAGTGTGTAATCCCTGAGTAGAGATGATGTAACCCAACATCCTCACTTCCTTACAACAAAACTCACATTTCTTTAAATTACACGTTAAACCTGCCTTTTGCAATTTACCTAAGACTATGTCCAAATGTTCCAAATGTTGTGTGAATGACCCTGTCGTTATTATCGCTAGGTCATCTAAATAATTAACACAAAATTCCCTGACCTCATGTCCTAATATTATATCCATGGCCCTACTAAAACTTCCCACGGACGTTTTCAACCCTTGGGGCAACACATTATAAACGTAGGACTTCCCATTGAAGGTGAACCCCGTATATTTTTTACTATTCTGCGTAATAGGTATTTGGAAATAAGCATTATTCAAATCTACTACACTTATATAGTTAGCCCCATGAAAGGAATTCATGACATCAATCTGTAGTGGTGGTTTCTCCGTTTCTGCCACCATATATTTATTTATCTCTCTAGCGTCTAATAACACTCTAATCGAATCATCTCGCTTAATCGTAAAAGTCAATGGACTACAATAAGGAGTTGCAGATCGACTAACTATCCCCAAATCTTCCATTTCCCTTAGCTTTTCTTCTACTCTCCCCCTATAAGCATACGGCACCGGATAATTTTTCTTAACAATAGGTACATCTGAACACATCACTATCTCGTGCTGATAGCAGTTCGCTTTCCCTAAACGCGAAGTGAACACACCCTTATATTTATGTAACAATTTTAGCAAGCTATTCCTCTGTTCTGTCTCTATAGCAACTCCGGTCTCTAGACTTGTCCAGACTAGATCATTAAACTCGCTACAACTATCCATGGCTGATATTAATTCCTCACTCTCCCTTAGGTCGGCTCCCTTTACTTGCTCTAAAAACGGTATTACCTCTCTTTGCCCTGCCTGATCCAGAACTAAACCTCTATCTATTTTTCCCGTGTTGATAGTTACTTCATTCCCCTTTAACCAATCAAATCCTAAAATCAACGAATTAACTAGGCCTGGAACTACTACAAACCCCATATTTCGTACACACTCTCCTAGCTTTAAAGGCAATAGAACTATTTTCTTAATCTCTCCGCTCCTATGACCCACAGCTGTCTTAATTTTAAAGGGTCTAATCGGCATCCACGGTATTTCGCGACTCCTATCCGACCTCAGTACATCCCAGAATTCCTCTGAGATGCTGGTTATATCACAACCAGTATCCACTAATCCTATAACCTCATGATCAAAAATATGCACTATTACTTCTGAACTAAAGGTTCCCTCATCGCGTTCTGTAGACCTTTCATCAAATACCGCCTCTATCGACACAGGATCGCCTTGTCTCAAAAGTTTCTGTTCAATATTTAATTTAATCACATCAACTATTTGTTTATCGATAAAGAGACTCTTTGGTTCTACTGTTCCAAAACCCAATCCCTCACGTATACCACGAGTAGTCATCTTCGCCACTAGCGGCGCCCTAATACCGTTTCCTACCTTACCTAAAGCTAGCCCTGGATTCCAACCCATTTTGATCATCATATCTAACGCTGCGCTCCCTGTGACTGAGGCTAGATCGGGAACAGAACTCCCAGCCTCTACTAGTTTAAACCTACGGATGACGCTAACGCCGATGTATCACTCTGCACTACCGTTGCCACCTGCTCACCAGACGGTCGAGTTTTGCTTGGCTTAGGCCAACTGCGATAGTCCTGACGAGAATCCTTAGCCCTTTTCTCCGGTATCCTCTTCTCGCCGCCAGAGGTTGGAGTTGATACAGCCTCTTGCCGAGCTATATCGTCCATCCCTCTCAAAAACTCCGCTGTTTCAATGATGTTATTCAGCTTGGACGTATACCATCCCTGTTGCACATACTTCGGAAACTGCCTAATTATGTCCCCAATCAGTTGTTTCTCGGAAAACTTATAAGTTAGCATCTGAGCCTTCCCGGTCAATCTTAGGAAATGGCCTAACATAGTAGGCGACTCCGCTTTATTCCAAACTCCATGCACTATAGACCGGCGTAATTCGTTCTGTTCGCTTTCTCCCCAGAAGGTAGCCAAAAAGTCCGCCTTGAAGTCTTGCAATACGCTCCAACGACATTTGTAAACTCTTGCCCATTCTCTGGCTTCACCCACTAGACATTCTTGTATCAAGTCTAATTGATTGCCGTCCCGACCGACCTTTCCCAAATATGTTGTTAGGTCTTCCAAAAACGTCACCGGATGCACATCGACTTTGTCTCCGAACTTGGGCTTCTCGAACGTTACATTTCTCACATGGTAGTTTATGTTTCTAGGTAACTCCGAGTTGACACACTCTACGAAGATCGAGGGTTCCCCATTTTCCCTTAATCTAGGAGAGTCTGTATATAGTTGTTGATTCAATTCCGGATTAGCCTGTTCCCTAACCACAGACAACGCTTCTGTGGGCACTGCCCCCCATTCGCGACTACTTCCGCTTCTGTCTGCTGGAGAAGCTCTTGTCTCACTCATCTCAGCCCTTAACGTCTCCAATTTCGCAGCTAAATCTTCTATAGTACGATTCAACTTCCTATACCGAAGGTTAGCTAAAGAAGTGTTCACATTCACACTTCTCCCCTCCGGTCTCCTTCTAGCTTCAATTGTCCGTCTCACACGCCTAGATGTGGTAGGTACAGGTTCATTGGGCGTCGTAGTTTGCCTTACAGGACTAGTCGTCCCTTGCTCACTTGTCCTGTTTTCCCCATAACGGGCAGGCGCCCGCCTTTTCCTGCTCGGCTTATCCATACTATATTTATCACTGATCGAACACTCAAAGAACACTACACGTAACGATTCGTCAATACAATCACTATAAACTCCCTTTTAACTTATAAATTTGAACACCACTTTCAGCTAAGACTCACGGCTCATAACCGGAACTATATATACACGATAAGTTAACAAATAATACATTATAGTGTTAACTGTTGGTTGGGATGCCTCACTGTCATACAATGTTGCACTCCAACGATATGTGTAGGTATTTCAATTCAATAAATGTTTCTCCCGAGTTCGACCTACTCAAGTCTATAAGATACTTAATATCGACCCCCCAACAATTCGACTGATAACATCCTAACCCAGACTTTACGACCCCCCATTGTTTATTATTCTCACCATTTTTCATTTTACACTAAATTCACCCCAGCATAATTTCCTAGAGACCCTTACCTATAATACAGCAACAAATTGTACGGTATGCAACATACCGTACTCCTACCCTCAACTAACCCACAACAAACAAACACAATGCCAACGACCGATGGTCAGAATATAGTGTCTATCCCGAACACTGCAACGAAATTGTCTCAGACTCTGATCTCAGGTCTCGGCTCCAAATCGTACTGGCGCCTGACCTTCCAACCTATCCCCGGGCAGACAAAATGTTACCATCCTGGTTACCGACACCAACTTGTGGTGTCGTCCTGGCCACCAGGCATTAACTTGTAGTGTGTAGTCTTGATCCACGTCATCAAATTTTAACGTGTAATCCTGGTCACGGCACCAAATTGTAATAAACACTGCCTTAACCATAGTAATCCTGGTGAGTGGCAGCAAATTGTACCGTGATCCTGCGTCACAGCACCAATACGTAATAAAGCGGTGGTCATACCCGCAGCATTTCACCACACTAAATAAATCGTCTATATTGTTAATTCTACTTTGGCCAATGATCGTATAATGGTCAGAGGAGACCCTAGATGAGCCCGCATATCCCGGATCCTATAGAGTTCTAGGAATGCTGGTATTTATATAATGAAACATTACTATACAATTACTTAATTCTACCCCCACTTACTTTAACTGATTTATGTTAAGGTACAACAATTTCTCAATGAATGAGTCTCTCACAAATAATTTTCTCACAAGCAACCTACAACCGTACTAGATCCTAACACTGCCCTAATTACTACTACTGTGGCAAACAACCCGAATAACTTTATTGATCTAACCTTTTACATTGTCGACTTAGTGTTGCAAGCCTAACACTGCCCTAATCACTACTACTGTGGCAAACAATCCGAATAACTTTATTGATCTAACCTTTTACATTGTCGACTTAGTGTTGCAAGCCTAACACTGCCCTAATCACTACTACTGTGGCAAACAACCCGAATAACTTTATTGATCTAACCTTTTACATTGTCGACTTAGTGTTGCAAGCCTAACACTGCCCTAATTACTACTACTGTGGCAAACAACCCGGATAACTTTTGCTCCCCATAGGCATATACTTTGAATTTGTTAGTTTTTGTTTCCCCGTTGACACAGGCTCCACCAATCGCCGTGTGCAGTGGGATACTACCAACTTTAAATATCCCCCCTCTATCCTTTTGTAAGCACGTAGCCCCAAATGGAACTTACGCGCCTTTAGAGAGTAGGATAGCCGACTCGCATTTTCCCTCCCCCAATATCTGAATCCAGACAAATGTATACGTCTAATTAGACTTGAATTAGAAAGGCGTTGCCAATTAATTCTAATTCAAAATAAGATTATTTCTTTCACAATATTGTCAAAACATAGTATGACTAGTACAGATTCAATGAATAGTTTCATGTCGTAGCGCGGTCTGATGACCAATCCATCAGATGAGATTCTGTGTCCAAAATAGGATCTTTAACATGTCAGAACTGACTCATACTTGTCACGTGCATAAACGAGATCGATATAGTGTCCCTGGTGTAGAAGACAGCCATATCTAGGGTCAATTGCCCAAATCAATTAAGGTTCGATACAAGTTCCAAATTAGGAAAGCGCTCTGCTAAGGTGAGCTAGATGTACCTCGCCAAAATGATTCCTCGGCTACGACGCTCCGAGTAATAAGTATTATTTATAGCATAGTATTTTATTCAAAGTCAATTGGTAGATCAGTCAAACAAACTTCTCATTTCGGAATAATTTCCATTACGAATTTGATTAATTATGATGTGGGTGGATTTAAAATATGTTATGCCACCAATCCAAGTTTCATTGAGACCATACTAAGTCAGTTGCTAGGCAAGTAGAACATTAGCAACGCGGTCCAACGACGGCTCGCTTATAGGTCTAATCCGAATACAACGAACGCCTACTAAAATATACAACACGATAGCTCGTATACAATTTACTCAAATCACGATTTCACCACGGCATTAACGCACGAAAAGCCTTAACTAAATCAATCACAAGCATCACCAAGGAATGATATGTTACATCACCAAGCAAAGGCCCGATTAGCTCAGAACCGTTACAATACTAGTCCTTACTAATACACTTCCTAACCTATTCCCATTGTGTGAGTGCCTACTCTACCCCCAACTTAGAACTTCTGTTCAACCAAAACTAGGTGTAACGTCACCTTATTTACATTTAAACGTGTGGTGTGTTGTGAGCCTATCATGTATTGATGGTATTCCATCAACACTCCTGCTCTGCTATGGGTGCAAGCTAGTTAGGCTTGACTGGCCTATCCTCATAACTGTGTGCTTGCTCCAGTCCACGAGCCGAAGCTCAGGGATGTGAACTGAAACCCTAACGAGATAATAGTTAGTGTATATATAAATAGATATATAAGACTGAACTGCGAGCTCTGTAAGTTCTGATCCAGGCCCAATTGGACGGTTCCACTTCGACGGTACCTACCCATCACAGAACAAACAGTCACCCACATTCAGGAAGCTTTTCCGATCCCGTTTCCACAGGTAAAATCGGAATGCCGCCCGCTTCAAAGGTTACCGGCCCCTAGCTATTCAGATAAATATGGAGTTGTTGCCACCGTTAGGTATCCCTCCATAACCAGGCACATCGCCATGGGTTTCCTACGGGAGAACTAGCTAAAACACCGCAGTGCTACCCTCAACTACTAACATAACAAAAGATGATAAAACGACAGCAATGACTTTACGAATGCACTGCCAGACTCAACAGCACAAGACAGTAATAATACGCATACATTTACGCGTACTATCCCTGCCCAATGTAAGGTGTCTTCATTTTCGTAAAGGCCCTAAGTCCTGCTCCGATCGCGACCCATCCCAATATTCGACGCGAGAACTAGCCTACCCCACGCCCTAGTCGTAACAAATCTTAATCGCGCACCCTTGTACGTATCACGCCCAACCACACACAAAATCAAGATTTACAATTAATTTCAACAATTTCAACATAATAAAGATGATAAAACGACCGTAAGGACTTTACGAATGCACTGCCAGACTCAACAGCACAAGACAGTAATAATACGCATACATTTACACGTACTATCCCTGCCCAATGTAAGGTGTCTTCATTTTCGCAAAGGCCCCAGGTCCTGCTCCGATCGCGACCCATCCCAATATTCGACGCGAGAACTACCCCACACCCCAAGGTTTTCAATAAATTTCGACAATTTATAATTTTTACAGAATTATAAAACTCTCGGCGGTACATTGGAAAAACTCTAAACTGTTCGCGTTAAACGAAGATAGCTAGTAATTCGTTTATTACACAACACCGGCAACAATTTCATATAATTCACAAAAGGAATTTAACACTATTTCTTTACAACGATAGAAATATATAACTTACAAAGACAGTCCGCCGAGCCGTACCCCTTTTAGCTATCTGGATCGAATGAATGACGAAAAAAAAGTGCCCCCCGCCTCCAGAAGACCCATCTTTTAAAGGCGAGGTCTCCCTTCTCTAAACTAACCTCGCCGTTTCTAGAACTACACATCATCCTTCATCCAATCGTGAGCTATTTCCGGCAAGCCGCCTCAGCGAATTTGCTCCTTTTTTATAAAAACTCCTTAATTCATATGATTGGAATAAGAATAATCCAAGATAATGTCTAACTAATTTTCCAGTTAATTATTCGTATACTAATATTTAGAATTCGCGACTAGTGCAATATCACAGAACATGCAGCCAATAGAGATTCCTGGTTACATCAACCGCAGGATCAGTAGCAGTTGATGTTAAATCTTATTTCAATTTTTTTTTCGGATAATCTTACGTTATTTCGCTACCAATAAGACAAACATGGAATTTAATTTATTTACAATAAAGGAAATGGCTCAATCGCAGCGCCATCTAACATCCCTCTTAAATACCACACCCATTTTTTTGAATTTTGAATTTTAGCTCCATCTACCCATCTAATTGTGAACTACTTCCACTTACCAACTGCAGTCCGTTACACCGTGTAACACATCCGTATCCTATCCTTGTAAAAAGGTTGCATTACTGAATAGTGAAAATCATACATATGACTTTTTGATAATTCTAGAACAGCAAAGCCAATATATATTGGTTTGTTCAAAGTTATTTGTTCAGGATTTAACTGCACCGCTACTAGATTTTTAGTGAAAACCGTTGCACTATGGAAATTTGGACGAGCAATAAGGTTTTGAGCACATTTTCTTCTTTTAGTTATGTTTTTGATATCTCGCCACTGAGAAACTAAATGGACATTAACCCTGTTTTCAGTATTTTCTAAGGTTTTTCCAAATACACTATTATTCAAGAGCTTAAAAAAATCTTGTTCGAAAGTTGAAGAACTTTTTTGTCTCAGTTTGGTATTTAAATCAATATATTGTTTTAAATATGGGCTTTGTCGAAAACTGATTATTCTATGAATCTTCTTCAATATTAACCCATGTTTCATACAAGTTTGTAAATGCACGTAATGAATAACATATTTAAATTTATCGTATAAATTAGGGATTAGCTTAGAACTCTTTCCCCCGGGGGGTATAAATTTTTCAGAACAAAATGGTAAATCGTTGTGTAAGTTATGCAAATGCTTAGGGTATACTATATCCACTTCCAAAATATAACCATAATCTGCATCAATTGCAATTTTCGTTATATCTAAATTGTTAATTTCCTGTGGAGTGAGAAATTTGAAGTTGGATAATGGTAAGTATTGACACATACTATACCCATACAAATTATTACAATCTATATAAGAGACATAGGAATCAGGTTCCGAAGATTTGTAATCCGGTAAGTATATGTTATTTGCTTTCGCATGCCTGTGAGAGCAGAGGCACACGCCTCCTCTTATACCACTTTGTAACATGCGTATCATAGACAAGTCATTAATTAGTTCCAATTGAACACATGTTTTTAATAACATAGCGTCAAAAGATAAACTGGGTGCAGTTAAATAAAAAGCTGGATCTAAGTGATAATGTTGTTTACAAGTCTGTCTAAAGTTTTCAAAAATATCTGCTAATAAAAGCACATCAGTTTGTAGGTATAGATCCGTATAACCACCTAAACTAGTAATTCTAAATGTTGATCAAACTAAATGTGCATGCCGGTAATCATCTTCAGAAACATTTTCATCATTGAGGGAGCTATAAAAGTATTTCTTTGGAGGCAAACATTTTTCATCATACCGTTTCCACGAATCCATGTATTCATATGGATAAATTCCTTTGCGAGTAAGTAATTGGAATTCATCTTGGGCAGGGAAGTGATTTTGTAAATTTTTAAACATTTCTGGTTTTAAAGTTTTACATAATTTGCTTAAGCTTGTTCCCAAAAATTTAAACGAATCAAGAAAACGCATTTGAAAGAACTTATTATTTGAAACTGATACAAATTTCGTAAATGAGATATAGTTTTCTTTATTTTTAGGTATTATCTTTATTTCACCAGGGACGTCACCCAAGGCTTTAATAAATAAATGACAATCATAACCAGCTAAGTTATGAAAAAAAATGGGGACAAATGCAGGGCATTTATATTGCAAATTACAGAACGAATGTGCAGCTCCACGATAGCGACCGGTAAGATGACAATGATCACGGACTTTGTCCCAAAAAAGAAAGTTTTGACAGATATGACAACGTGTTGCATTTTCAAAGTCATACCTGTCCTCCGTGGAAAATATCATTGCAGCTGGTGACTTAATTATATCATAAATTTTTTGCACGTCTTTAATTAAATAGTCAACAAACCGCTTATCACAGTCTGGACCTCGATATGACACGTAACGATTATAGCTAGGTTCATCAGAGCATACAATATAATAACCAAAAGCAACCGGTACGTGTTGGTGAAACATATTCATATTTTTACTAGAACAATTATTAGGCTCAGTACTTGTTTGTAGCATCGATTCAAAATCTGCATAAATACAAAAAGGCATAGTTTGTTTCCGTTCATAGTTTTTAAACTTAATTACTGAACCTCTGTTTGGAAGGACAGTTACTACACCTCCACATAAATGGTTGTTAAGTTCGTCAGCGGTATTGAAAAATATCAAACATAATTCGCAAAGATGTAATCTGCTGTGATGAGATGTTAGTTGACTTCTAAAAAGTCTGGAACAGTCTTTGATCAAGCAATCATGAGAAGAATTATTATTTTCTAAAAACAGAAGGTGTAACAATTTTCCGTTGTATTTAAGGTTGAATTCAGATTTATACAAAGGACCTACAAAGTTTTTATGATTTTTTAAGCCATAAATTATAAACTTTATATGTGGATTGTTTTTTTCAAATGTTCTTATATCATTAAAGGTTACAGGAAAAGACATTCCTCTTAAGTTAAATATTTCTCGAAAATTAGGATAAGAAGACGTTCTTTCAGGGTGTTTCTTAGCTGGATATAAAGCCGCTGTTACACACCATAAAAAACAATAGTGATCATTATTCACAATATTCAAACATGCTTTTTTAGTCTGAATTAATTTGGGTAAACTGATATAACTAGAACCACCAAGTGGTTGGTATTTATTGAGATTCATCTCAACATACAAATTGTTTATAAATGTCCATCCACTATCACGACCTTCAAACTCTTCAATAGATGTTTTTAAATAATTAACTGTTTCAATATACAATTTTTCGAAATCGAAGTTAGAATATAATATTTTATTTTTGGTTCCAAAAGATTTCACTTCTTGTGAATTATCTTTGAATTTTAAAAATGTACCAAAAAACTCAAAGTTTACCTTAACACAAGTATGCTTAGTAAGGAATTCATTTAAAAGAGATTTTAATTTGTCAAAAATACTTGAAAAAAAGGATTCAATTGACGCTCCTTGATGTTCATCACGAGCTAATATTTTATAGGTTAATATACGACTGCGAAACGCTGAGTTTATGATTTCTACACCATCACTATGTTTTATTGTTTGAGTACTTTTCCTATGTGAACTACTTCGCAAATGTCCTACCCATGATTTACTGGGTACTGATGTGTTACACGCAGTACAAAAAGGCATTATTAAATAAGATATTTGCTCCTACAACACTAAGTTTAAAACATAAAAATTAAAGAAATTTATGTATTATAGATCTACACATTTAAAAAAGTTTGTGATCACTTTGAAAATTAGATACTTATATTTGTGGTACAGAAGATTTTTTCTGATAAGATTCTAAAAATATTAAAAATTAGAATTAGAACGTGAAACAATAGTCAGATTAAACGTATGTAAACATTTTCTCTTGATTGGGTTAAATTTGAAAATATATCAGCTTTGTAAGTGATCTCAAACTATTTTTTGATGTGTGTATATTATAATAATATACATAAGGTATATCTATAAACGATTAAATCTACTTAAAAAAAATCTTATCCGAATAATGCACTGGTTCAGTGTCTTGAAATTCTTTATATGCATGTCCTAGAAAGTCTTGAAGTGACTCCCAAGATAGTGAGGACTCATCGCACTGTAATTTTACAGTCACCAACGCTGTCCTGTAGCGCACATCAGGGGCGTGTGATATGTAATCGTTGGTTTTATAGAGTTTTAAATCAACCACATACCCTCCTTCCGTTTTCTTGGAGCGACGAGACGTCCCAGTTGAAACACGACTTGAGAAACTGGAAGCTAAGTCGCGCCGTGGTTCACTGCAACTGACTTCTTCAGCCCGCAAAATATTCAAAATATTTGTTTTATTCGTTCTGTAAATAGAAAAAAGTGTTAATTATAAAAGTATCTATTCAAAGTGACCTGGGAACTTGGGCTCAAAACACAAAAAAGTTATACGTGTATTTAAACGTGTAGGTATTGAAACGTACAAGTATTGTCAAAAGATCTATCTATGTATATAAATTAAGTTAAAGGTGTAAACTACACCTTATTCAATTTTAATTAAAATGTGACGATGTTAAACTTAGTTGAACATAATGAAACCTACCTCTTTTTTTTTTTTTTTTTTTAATTTAATTTATTTATTAAGAAACAAACAGTCATTTATAATTACATTAAAATAGACAACAATTTAACAAATACAGACCTACAGTTTCCTATATTTTTACAAAACATATAGCTAATTGTGTTCAAGCATCCATACTTAACTATCAAATTAAATCTAACCATACAAAATGTATAATCAATTAGAGAGACCCTCTATGGCTAATCTTTTGAAGTGTCTGAGAGATTCACTGAACAAATCAACGTTTAATAATCTGTCATTGTACAACCTGCAAGCACGTCTTATAAAAGCATTTTCTGCATAACTTGTACGACTACGGGGTATCGCAAAGAGAGGTTTGTTCCGGCAACTTCGTTCGCGACGTTGAGGTACCCTAAAAGATAATGAGTGCAATAATGGGGGAGCATCGATAATATTATTAATAATTTTATAGATAGTTAATATATCAGTGCAGTTTCGACGACTACCTAATGGATACATATTATACCTGTTCAGCGACGTTGCATATTCCAAATATTCGTGACCGGTACGGTAATCGAGAGTTCGTATAAATTTCTTCTGCACCTTTTCTATTTTATCGATATGGGTATTAAAAAATGGACTCCAGACCGGACTAGCAAATTCGAGACGACTACGGACATAGCTATTAAACAGCACCTTATACGTTAAAGCTCGTTTAAATGGTTTTCCAACGCGAAGAATAAAACCCAATTTTTTAAAAGCTTCCTCCACTATGCCTTCTATATGAGGTACAAAGGTAACCTTGCAGTCCATAATAACCCCAAGATCACGAATTTGATCCACGCGGGCTAATTCTTTTTCACAAAGTTGGTATTCAAATCTAATGGGTTCTCTCTTCCTACTAAAAGTTATGACAGAACACTTGTCAGTATTTAAAAATAGGTTATTTTGTTCACAAAATGCCTCGAAATTTTTAACATCTTTTTGAAGGACCTCACAGTCATCCACGTTCCGAATAATTTTAAAGATTTTTGTGTCATCAGCGTATAAGAGTAAATTTGAGCCGTTTATACTATCCGTTACATCGTTAAGGTACAGTACGAATAACAACGGTCCCAGATGCGATCCCTGTGGGACGCCAGAAGGAATGGGTCTGTACTGAGAGGTATACCCATTTACCGCAACAGCCTGCGATCGGTTTTCGATGTACGATTTAATCCAACGAAAAAGATCACCATGTATGCCAATCTGCCAAAGTTTTAAAAGCAAACGTTCGTGACAAATTTTGTCAAATGCTTTGGCAAAATCAGTGTAAATGGCGTCCACTTGATAATTATCGTCTAAGGCTTGGAGAATAATCTCAGTGTACGATAAAAGATTTGTTTCAACACTGCGCCCCTTCAGAAAACCATGTTGATCTGTAGTAACAGCAGCTGGGCTTCGGTTGTTTTTGCTTTTTCTCCACCGCCTGTTTGCGTTTCTTTGGTGCTACACACTCCGACTCTACTACAGAAGAAGTTTCAAACTCCGAATCAGACCTGTTAAAATAAAATTAAATTATAAACAAATATATTCCCAAGATTTTCCGAATAGATATATTGCTAGCATCACGGCTGATTATAGATAATGCAGCCGGCGGGAATTAACCAAGCAACTCACTACTCAGTGGGATAACATAGTCAGTAATCACATTTTATAATAATATGCGTAAATAATTATCAGCCGGCAGGAATTAACCAAGCAACTCAGCTGGATAATAATTAACTAAATAATAATTAATCATTATCAGCCGGCAGGAATTAACCAAGCAACTCAACTGGATAATAATTAACTAAATAATAATTAATCATTATCAGCCGGCAGGAATTAACCAAGCAACTCAACTGGATAATAATTAACTAAATAATATTTAATCATTATCAGCCGGCAGGAATTAACCAAGCAACTCAGCTGGATAATAATTAACCAAATAATAATTAATTTAAAAGCACTTACTCACATTTTATTGTTGGAGAAGATCACTGGAGGATACTGGAGCGAATGTAATTTATTTGAAAAATTGATGGGTTTTTATACATAAAAAGTATTAATTCAGCAATTATCACCTCCCAACAAAATTAAAACTTAACTTAGTATTTATATAGGTGTATTTATTAATTTATGTTACTTACGACTATTTAAATCAAAATGATTGAAAACTCATTTCGTCTAATTCCACTTTTGTTATTACAATTGAAATACAAAACCATGTCTTTACCAACACCGCCAAAGCTAATTCCGATTAATTCCGACGAATGTTATGATTTGTGTATGATACATATAAAATGTAATTATAATTTATGTAGGTATGTTCATTGATCGTCGTCGATAAGTATATTATTATAATATACACACATCAAAAATAGTTTGAATATGGTAACTATATAATTATGTATAGGTACATGAAAAGTATTAATCAAATATTCTCATACATTGTGCAGAAGTAAAATTATGCAATTTATGTAGGTAAAGACCGTCGTCTATACCTAAATCACCAATTTAAGCTGACCGTTAGTACACGGTAGGTATTTAATTATTTTTAAAAAGGTAGACGTACCCTGGATGTTACCTAGTTTGCGTCACAATTATAGAAGTTTCAAATTGCTATGCACGGTTTGCATGGGTGTGTGTGTGTGTGTGTGTGTGTTAGTGTGTGGAAGCAAGGTATCTGTTAGTTTACTTACTCAGCGATACAATATTAAAACGACATCATATTAACCAACTTCTAAAAAAGGTGGTTACTTTATTTATCTGTAGGTATGTTGGTTTATGGTTCTCAAATTTGATACAAGGTATGGTTAACGGTATTCTATTAAAAATCCTTTGGAATCGTTTACATAAAAATAATTTTACAAAAATATTACTACAGACTTATCCCACAAATATGTTAACAAACATTACAAATAATCATTTAAAATATAACTTTTAAATATTAGCAAGTAGTTTTGGTATGTGCAAGTCGGCTAACAACGTACCTTTATACAAAGCTACGACCAATGCTAAGTCAGCAGTTTGTTCATGTATGTTCTACTGGTTTACCTATGTGTGTTACATCGTCACATCGTTCCTATACGCGAGGAATGTCTCATATTCTGTTCCCACAATATCTACCATTTGCATCGAGCTACTAACCACGCAGTGCACTACGTCCTTCAGAGGATTAAAAGGAAGACCCAAAATAAAAGCAATGTTATGTAAGTAATTACTTATAATGTTAATTATTTGATATATAATTCTTTGTTAGTTTACCTACTAAATATCTAATTTTATGGCGATGTAGTTTTCTATGGAAGTCCTTTAAATTTAATTTTATACGAATATCCTTAATTTTCGTATAAAATTTAAGTTCTGTACAAAATTCAAAAGTTGTAAACAAAATAATGAACGCTGAAATATTTAATCTCTTGCTAGCACTTAATTGTACATAAAGTAGAATATTTTATCAAATTTGAATAGGCTCTAGTGTAGTTGTAGGTTTGACATATTCGGACTACATTTGCCGGTTTTCAATAATTAGATTTAACCCTATATTTAATTTTATTTTCAGATATTTTACCATCACGGAAGAAATTGACAAGGAACCCTCATGGACAGCGCGGTGAACCACGTAATCAATTTGTAAGTAGATACCCATATATTTTAGTCATTCCAAAAGTGTAAAATTAAAGTAGCACGTAGTTATACATAATGTAGAATATTTTATCAAATTTGAATAGGCCCTGGTGACTCAATTAGAGTAGCTCCTGAAGAAGTTGTAGGTTCAACATATTCGAACTACATTTACCAATTTTCAATAATTAGACATAAACCTATATTTAATTTTATTTTCAGATATTTTATCATCATGGAAGAAATTGACGGGGAACCCTCATGGGCTGAGCGGTGAACCACGTAATCAATTTGTAAGTAGATACCTATACCTATATTTTGGTCATTCCAAAAAGTGTAACATTAAAGTAGCACGTAGTTATACATAATGTAGAATAGCCTCTGTGGCGTGGCGGTAGTGAACGCGGCCGCTACGCAGGAGGCGCGGGTTCGATTCCCGCTCGGTGCAAATATTTATATGCACGAATATGGGTATTTGCATTGGTCTCGGTGTTTCTATGTATAATATGTATGTATTTACAAAAAATAGTATCTAAGTATGTTTATCTGCATTCTAGATTCCATAACACAAGCTAGTTAAGCTAGCTTACCATGGATCTAGATAGCGTTGTGTGAAATGTTGTGAAATATTTAATATTAAAATATGAGTAGCTCCCAAATAAGTTGTCGAATATAATATCATCAGTAAGGAATAATGTAGGTATTCTATAGAATAGCTGGAGAGTTTAGACAATACAAAAATGAAATATTAGGAATACCTATTGTAGTTCATTTCGTATGATACTAACTGATAAGGTGTCTATAGGTATTTAACTGGTTACCCGATTCTGTATTAGTATGTCGAATAAATTAAAATAAGCAATTACATAATTATTGTGTTTTTATTATATTCCTTACATGATATTGATTACGAAATACGTCATCATTCACGTTACAACATGTTTGAAATTCATAAGAATTTCACAACTATTAAGTAGGTCCATAACAATAACATTATGCACATACGAATTAACTAAAATTTTCACGTTCTAACTTGATCATCATACCAATAAATCCTTTATGTCAGCATAATTTGATATATCACCTGCGTTAGAAAAAATATTATTACCTAGTTCATTCTTTATTAAACAGTCAAGACGAGCATATCTAACAACATGGTAGGTATTTTATAACTTTCAATCTATTGAAAATTTCGATCTATTTACAAAATACTGTGTGATTTATTACTAATGTTTTAAATAATTTTCAGAATACCAACTTCAACAAATTTTCAAACGGAACAGAAGAGATCTCTCCTGAATATCTTCCAGACCTGCAAGATCAGTTCGACTTGGACAACGCAATGAATAGACCTTGGATAACACCCAATGAAGAAGTAAAAAGAAACAAAAAGAAAACTAATCGAAGAAGACCAATTACAAACAAACGCAGTGCATTGAATTCCTATATTATTAACAGTGAAAGAAGAAAAGGACGACGTTTAATAAAAATTACGATCAAGGAACTCAGTGAGTCAAGAGACGACGAAGATGAAGTTAAGGAGATAATCACTGCACAGTATATTGTACAAGATACGGTAGATGAGATATCGGATCAAGCTGAAAAATTAATTCACAATATTTCCAAAAAAATGTGTGGCTACTCATATCATATTTTTTAATTAGGTATTAATTCATTCATGTAAGTAGTAGATAAAGTGATGACATATTTATATTTTATTAAAATTTTATTTACTGTGAAAATATGTGTAAAAATTATAAATATTAAAAATGTTTGTTAAAAAATAAAAAAACCATAGGTAATAATTGTGTGGCTACTCATATCATATTTTTTAATTAGGTAATAATTCATTAATGTAATTAGTAGATAAAGTGATGACATATTTAGATTTTATTAAAATTTTATTTACTGTGAAAACATGTGTAAAAATTATAAATATTAAAAATGTCTGTTAAAAAATAAAAAAACCATAGGTAATAATTGTGTGGCTACTCATATCATATTTTTTAATTAGGTAATAATTCATTAATGTAATTAGTAGATAAAGTGATGACATATTTAGATTTTATTAAAATTTTATTTACTGTGAAAATATGTGTAAAAATTAAAAATATTAAAAATGTGTGTTAAAAAATAAAAAACCATAGGTAATAATTGTGTGGCTACTCATATCATATTTTTTAATTAGGTAATAATTCATTAGTGTAACTAGTAGATTGTGTGATGACATATTTAGATTTTAATTAAATTTTATTTACTATGAAAATATGTGTTAAAAAATTGTAAATATTAAAAATGTGTGTTAATAAATAAAAAACCATTTACTTTAAAAAATTGTTTTATTTATTAAAACTGCGTATAGGAAGACATATTACCTTTCTTGCTCTATTAAATAGTGTAATGTATTCTTAACATTACATGGTTTTTTAGTGTTGATAACACTTTGCCACAGACTATTTTAGCATCTATGGTTTATTGTGTTCAGAAATTTCTCATTGGACGTGATTTGACGTTTGAGATTTTGACATATCATAGATGAGCTGTCAAGATTCTCGAGGCTTGTCCTACCAGCGACGCCAGCAATGGCTGACACAATTGAATTAGTTCCGAGCCTTTTATAATTGTTTCCGAAGGAAATATGCTGGTGATGGTGCCGCGGCGTTGTGGTTGAACCCTAGCCTCATTTATTTTGTCGTTTTGGTGAGTTTTGGTTCGCATTAGTACGTTTTCGTTTTACGACCGCGTGTTCGACCACACAGAGGCTAATTGATTTTTCAAATTGTTTTAGATTTTTTGTTGATCCTGAGGGGCGATGTTCTTCAGGTCGTTGAACTTTGGCGTTTCGGTGAGTAGAATAGCATATTTCTGTAAAAAAGACACCCTTTTAGATAGAGTATTTTCATTAAGCTGAACATATTGTTCACAGGGTTGCGCTTTAGAGAACCCGATCTTTGACGAGCTTTTGGACGTGTTTTTCGTCGTGATTTTGGCGTGCTTTTTGGCCGGGTTTTGCCGATTTTGCCACGTTTTTGACATGATTCGTTCGCGGCCCCGGCGCCGCGTGTCATTATATAACCTAACCTAACCTAAAAATAATGTTAATTTAGCCTTAACTTGAACTAATTGACCTGGATGCAAGTGAGCAATATTAGATTTTCTATATTTTGATACCTGGCCATGAGTCAGGCATAATTTGAGCCTAGGTGGACTTTCCACTCCCGGTCTTGTGATTAAAAGCCATAGTTTTACCCTAGAGCTATCTGATTTGTATTTCCTGGGTTATCCCCCAGGTGGCGCCCGAATTAATTAGAAAATAAACTATCTATCTGGTAAAAACTTAAATTTTTTTATTGGGTTCAACCCGTTACAGACATAAAATCCTATTTTTGCATGATATTTGGTTTTCATCAGAGGAAACAATTAAAAATATTACATTTGTCGCTCAGCGAACAGGGACATTGAATAGGCTTGTTTTTGTTTATATAACTTACCATTTTCATACTAACTGCACCTCACTTGATGGTATGCAGAACTGTAATAGTGCCTTAATTTATTGTTATTTGCTCACTAGGATCCTCACTGCATCCAGGGTAATATTGTTTTGATATCATTGTAGAACATTTTGTTGTTGGAATTGTATAAACTTAATTATAAGTTTAATTAGAATTGTAATATAACCTGTTGTTTGTGTATTTGACTAGCATAACAATTGAGTTTGTGTTTATATAATATCATTAAGTCTAGGATGATGTGTACAACTAGTGTATTAACCTTTTGAAGGAATTAATTGTGCATAATTTCTGTAACTTTGAACTTAACTTTTGTCGTTAGCGAGTAATTCTCTTTTGTCAATTGAGTTGGTGTAAACACATTTAGTTTACAACCTTTATTCAACATTTATTACCTAATGTGCTATTATTGTCTTGCTGTATAACTTTAATAGTGTAATATTTATATCCATTTGCATCCTGGTACGGATAATTCAGTAAAAAATTCACATTTTAATTTCATAATTTAACATAACCTCATTTCTTGGGACTTAGAATATTTTCTTACATTCTTCAACTTAGAATAATTTTAGCATTCTGGGACTTAGAAAAATTTTGTAATTTTCACACTTAGAAAATTTGACAACTTTTGAACTTAGAATAATTTTAGCGTTCTGGAACTTAGAAAAATTTCATAAACTTTGAACTTGGAATATTTTAGAATAATTTCATGAACTTTGAACTTGGAACATTTTTGAAGTCTTTCAACTTAAATCATTTTTAACTTTTCATCGACTTAGAACCTTTTTGTCTTTGACAGTGAATTTACTTAGTTAAATTTTAGACAATTCTACTTCGAGAATTTTCTTGATCTGACACTTAGATTTTTAAATATTTTTAAGGACTTTTGAAGTTTTGACTTGGGATTTAATTTTTTTCTTGACTGTTATTTCCGTTCATTTTGAATTTAGATTGGACTTTGGATTATCTTTATTTCAGTAATCTTGGGACTTTAGAAATTGTTTTCCTTTTGAAAAATTTAGTTTGAGTTGCAACTATGTCTAGCGTAGGAGTGCAGTTTCCTGAATTGAGCGTGGAGCCGCATGCCCCTAATGAAGATACCAGTCGCACCACAATGGGTACTCAGGTTGATCCTATTGTTTCAGATGTTCAGGATTTCTCTGCTATCCCGAATCCTTTCGTGCATTCTTCGACAATTGCTCCCCCGTTGACTTCAATTAATGCTTCGAATGAAGAAGTGAAGAAGAATATATCTTCGAATTATAAATTAACGAGAATCGAACGATTTAAGGAAAAGTAAAATTAGTTTATTCGGGTCATAAATACATTCTTTCAGTTGTTGACGTTTTCACTACATATTGCTGGGTTTTTCCCATGGTTAAAGCCACTACTTTAACTATTTGTAAACTTTTCGAAAAAGAAATATTTCTTAAATTTGGTTGTCCTAAAATTTTAGTTTGTGACAACGGTACTCAATTTACCTCTAGACACTTCGTCGATTTCATGAAGAGCTATAATATTACTAAAATATTTTATAACACTTTGTACACTCCTCAGAATAATCCTGTTGAAAGATATAATAAAACCATCGAAACTTGCATATCTTGCTATGTTAATAACGATCAACGTACTTGGTCTAAACTTCTGCCTCATGTGCAGCTTGCCTTAAATAGTAGTGTAAATCTTTCTACTGATTTCACTCCTAATTTTCTTATGTTTGGTAGAGAGTTAGTTATTGATGCTTCTCTACATCATATAAGTGATTCCATTGAAAATTTGGATCAATTGGAACTTGGAAATAGAAATAGTTTTGCTACTTCACTTAAATGTTTAAGTGAAATTTTTGTTAGGGTTCAATCGCACTTAGTAAAAGCTTATAAGCGTAATGCGCGTAGCTACAATATAGGTAGGCGAGCCATTTCGTTTGGTATAGGTGATGTTGTTTGGAGAAGAAGTTTTGTTCAATCCAACGCTCCGGCTTATTTTTCGGCTAAACTTGCTCCTAAATTCATTAAATGCGAAATAATAGATAAAATTTCTGATAATGTCTATATTTTGAAAGAAATAGGTAAAAATACTTCGGCTAAATATCATGTTAAAGACATTATTAAATATTAGTTAAGATTTCCGTCTTAATTTTTAAAAAACATTTTTAACCTTGCGATTTCTGCATTTACACTTTTTCTCGAATTCGATTTTCTTTAGGGAAGGGGATTGAATGTTGATTAATGAGATGATGTATGAAAGGCTTTCCCCGTGTTTGTTGTATGTCAGGGAAATCCCATGAAGATTTTCAAATCTTGAGTTTAAAGTTTCCAAATTCCCCTTAATGGTTTGACGCTTTGAATTCATTCTCGTTTATACTTTACCAAACGATCTTATTTGTATAAATTGTATTATATTTCGTCTGTATTTTATGCAGAATTTGTTTCTTGTTTGAATTGTTTGTTCTTTGGTGTTGTTTTGTTTTAGTGTTCGAACTTGTATGTTTAGATAATACGCTCGGACATGACCCTTCACACCTGGAATAGTTTTTGTAAAACCGTTGCCATGGTTATTCTTTTGGATGAGCTTTTCCTCTCCCTTTGCTATGAATAGATCGTTCTCCCTTGTTGAGAAGGATTCTTATTTTCTCGGAAGTCGAATATTGTATTGGACTCTCCTCTTGGATTTTTGTTGTTGCCCATAGGTGTGCTTCAACTTAGGACTCGGTATTGTACCGTTTCATTGATTTCGAACTGTTGCTAAGTGCTCGAAAAGTCGATGGTGTTGTGTCGGTCACTTACCCAGTTCATTTGGTTGGGCTGTTGTTCATTATTGGTAACACGGTTCCTCTTTTTTTTGAATTGCTGCTAAGTGCTCGAAAAGTCGATGGTGTTGTGTCGGTCACTTACCCAGTTCATTTGGTTGGGCTGTTGTGTTCATTATTGGTAACACAGTTCCTCTCTTTTTTGAATTGTTGTTTCGTGCTCGGGAAGTCGGTGGAGTTGTGCCGGTCACGTACACCTTTCTTTTTAGTGTTCGCATTGTTGACGCTATTTTGGACTTGTAGTTTGTGTCGGCGATATAGGGTCGATCACAAATTACAAATTTTTGTTTTGATTCGGCGAATTTTCGTTCTAACCGAACTTAGAAAACTTTAGACTTGTGAGCTTTGACTCCAACCTTTATTGTAAGCTTGGATCTTTGTAGTACTTTTGAGTCGGAGACCATTGTGTCTATCCGCACTTTAGCTTCAAGAGTCTTTGCAACTTGTTTTGTTTTGTCTTGTTTTTACCTTACCGTTAACTCGGATCTTTGTTGTTTTCAGGAGTCGGAGGTCTTCGTACCCATCCGTACTTTGACTTCAAGATTTCTTTTTGATGGAATGGTAGCAGTATTTTTTTTCGATTTTTCTCTTGTATTTAGATTGTTAATAGGTGATGGGATAGAGTTGGTGATTTCTATGATCCACTCTCACTCTTTTGGGTAATTGGATTTTTTTTTGTCCTTTTCTTTCTTTTGAGCTTGTTATGGAGGAGGGTAGAGCCCTTGCATTTAGTCGAGTCGGTGAAAATTATTTTCTAACCGCACTTCGCTGCAGGATCTTTCCTTTTTCTGTCACTAAGCTTCACCTTTTTGTTTTAAGGTTTGCTTTTTAACTTTTCTGTTCTTTCAGGAATTTTATTTTCCTTTGGGTTTGTTATTGGGGAAGTAGAGCCTTTGCATTTGGTCGAGTCGGTGAAAATCTTTTCCAACCGCACTTCGCTGCAGGACTTTTTCTTTTTCTTTAACCCCAAGCTTCATGTTTTCTTGTTTTTAACAGGTTTGGAATTTGTTTTGTACCTTTCTTTTCTGGGATTGGATTTTGCTCTAGAAAAAAGAGAGCTTCGCTTCTTTTTATTTTGGTGGGGGTGTAATGTAATGTATTCTTAACATTACATGGTTTTTTAGTGTTGATAACACTTTGCCACAGACTATTTTAGCATCTATGGTTTATTGTGTTCAGAAATTTCTCATTGGACGTGATTTGACGTTTGAGATTTTGACATATCATAGATGAGCTGTCAAGATTCTCGAGGCTTGTCCTACCAGCGACGCCAGCAATGGCTGACACAATTGAATTAGTTCCGAGCCTTTTATAATTGTTTCCGAAGGAAATATGCTGGTGATGGTGCCGCGGCGTTGTGGTTGAACCCTAGCCTCATTTATTTTGTCGTTTTGGTGAGTTTTGGTTCGCATTAGTACGTTTTCGTTTTACGACCGCGTGTTCGACCACACAGAGGCTAATTGATTTTTCAAATTGTTTTAGATTTTTTGTTGATCCTGAGGGGCGATGTTCTTCAGGTCGTTGAACTTTGGCGTTTCGGTGAGTAGAATAGCATATTTCTGTAAAAAAGACACCCTTTTAGATAGAGTATTTTCATTAAGCTGAACATATTGTTCACAGGGTTGCGCTTTAGAGAACCCGATCTTTGACGAGCTTTTGGACGTGTTTTTCGTCGTGATTTTGGCGTGCTTTTTGGCCGGGTTTTGCCGATTTTGCCACGTTTTTGACATGATTCGTTCGCGGCCCCGGCGCCGCGTGTCATTATATAACCTAACCTAACCTAAAAATAATGTTAATTTAGCCTTAACTTGAACTAATTGACCTGGATGCAAGTGAGCAATATTAGATTTTCTATATTTTGATACCTGGCCATGAGTCAGGCATAATTTGAGCCTAGGTGGACTTTCCACTCCCGGTCTTGTGATTAAAAGCCATAGTTTTACCCTAGAGCTATCTGATTTGTATTTCCT
Source organism: Eilema caniola (assembly GCA_949126895.1). Taxonomy (NCBI): domain Eukaryota; kingdom Metazoa; phylum Arthropoda; class Insecta; order Lepidoptera; family Erebidae; genus Eilema; species Eilema caniola. The sequence continues at coordinate 507,533 of CASBPR010000003.1, forward strand.
GGGTTATCCCCCAGGTGGCGCCCGAATTAATTAGAAAATAAACTATCTATCTGGTAAAAACTTAAATTTTTTTATTGGGTTCAACCCGTTACAGACATAAAATCCTATTTTTGCATGATATTTGGTTTTCATCAGAGGAAACAATTAAAAATATTACAATAGTTCTTTATACATAAAACATTTTTAAGTGCACATTGTTTAATATGATTAATACAATTAAAACTGGTTTCATTATTTGAATATTTGTTATGCAACAGTGATAAATTTGGACACTTGTCTTCACAAAGATCTATACAAATACAATTCATACAAAGATCTTGAATCCACTTAACTTTTTCTAAGCCCTTCACAATAATTTCTTTATTTTCTAGATCAATCAATCAATTAGCCCACTGCGGTCCACTGCTGGACATAGGCCTCCCCCAATGTGCGCCATTTCGTACGATCCTCCGCCTTCCGCATCCAGTCCGTCCCAGCCACCTTTTTCAGGTCATCGGTCCATCTGGCTAGGGGGCGTCCTACCCTTCGTTTGCCTTCTCGCGGTCTCCACTCTAGGACTCGTCTGCTCCAACGGCCATCGGTCCTTCGACAGACGTGGCCAGCCCATTGCCACTTCAGCTTGCTTATTCTGCGAGCTATGTCGGTAACTTTGGTTCTTTGTCGGATCACCTCGTTTCGAATTCTATCCTTCAGAGAAACTCCAAGCATAGCTCGCTCCATAGCCCGCTGCGCGACTTTTAGTTTATGGACTAGCCCTACCGTTAGTGTCCACGTTTCGGCACCGTAAGTCATAACAGGTAGGACGCACTGGTCAAAGACCTTTGTTTTCAGGCATTGCGGTAGGGGGGAAGAGAAGACTCGACGTAGTTTGCGAAATGCTGCCCAGCCCAGCTGAATCCTTCTGGCTAGTTCTTTCTCGAAGTTGTTTTTACCGAGCTGGATAACCTGGCCCAGGTATACATATTTTTGGACAACTTCGAGCGTCGCCCCTTCGATGGCAATCGGTCTCGGTGCAACATGTTCGTAGAACATGATCTTGGTTTTATCCAAGTTTACACCGAGGCCGACGCGTCGAGAAGCTCTATCTAGGCTGTGCAGCATCTCGCCCAGTTTTTCCAGCGACTCCGCAACAACGACGATGTCATCGGCGAACCGAAGGTGTGAGATGTACTCTCCGTTAATGTTGATACCCCGTCCAGTCCAATCCAGAGTCTTGAAGACGTCCTCCAATGCATTGGTGAATAGTTTGGGGGATATAACATCCCCCTGCCTAACTCCACGCTGGAGGCTTGTCGGTTTCGTCTTCTGGTCTTGGAGCTGGACGGACATTGTGGCAGTGTCATATACGCATCTCAGCACCTCAATGTATCGCCAATCAACACGACACCGCTGCAGGGCATCCAGAACTGCCCAGGTTTCGATGGAGTCGAAGGCTTTTTCGTAGTCCACAAACGCCATACACAGCGGCTGATTGTATTCTTGACTTTTTTCTACAATCTGCCGAACAGTATGGATGTGGTCCACGGTGCTATAGCCTTTTCGAAACCCGGCTTGCTCCGGTGGCTGGAACTCGTCAAGTTTACCCGCGAGGCGATTTGTGACGACTCTCGAGAACAACTTGTAGACGTGGCTCAGGAGCGAGATGGGCCTGTAGTTCTTCAGCAAGGTCTTGTCGCCTTTTTTGAAGAACAGTATCACCGCACTCTCGCTCCACGCCCTAGGTGTTAGACCCTGTTGGATGACGGAATTAAAAAGACTTGCTAGCTCTTTGAGGATTGGAATCCCGCCTGCTTTCAGGAGCTCAGTAGTAATTCCGTCATCACCAGGACACCTGTTGTTCTTCAGTTGCCTGAGAGCCGTCTCTATCTCGCACTGCTCGACATCGGGTATCTCCTCGGTGTAATGGCGCGTGAGCGGGGCTCTGTGGTCTTCTTCATCACTGTGTCCCGTCGGTTTACTCATCCGTGATGCATACAGCTGTCCATAGTATTTCTCGATCTCTTCAAGCATCCCGAACTTTGAGGCAATAATTTTGCCATCCACAGTTTTAAGTTTCGTCAGATGGGGCCTCCCAAACTGCTGAGCGAACACTTTCGACCCCCTATTTTGCTCAATCGTCTCCTGGACGGTGCGAGTGTTAAAGCGTCGGAGGTCGCGTCGTATCAGCTTTTTAATTCGTTTGTTTAAGGCCCTCTCATCTGACGAAGACGACTGTGTGGATGGTTGTTCACGCCTCTTTCTCATTAGTTCGAGAGTCTCAGGAGAGATTTTGGACTCTTGCTGTTTGCGTTTTCCGGGAAACAACTTTCGAGACACTTCTTGTAATGTTTTGACCACTGTGTCGGTTCTCTCGTCAATGCCGCTGGTGGTTTCCAGACTTGCGAAGCGATTTTGAAGTTCCAGCTGGAACTTTTCGGACCCTAGAGCTACTTGGAGCGGCGTAGGTCGGAGAGTAGACCGTACCATTCGGAGTCTTTCAGCTCTAATGTTGATATTTAGAGAGCCTCGGATAAGTCTGTGATCGCTTCCGGTATTAAACCTGTTGATCACAGAGACGTCTCTAAATATGTGCCTACTGTCCGTTATGAAAAAGTCTATCTCGTTCCTTATCACAGAGTCCCGGCGTTGCCAAGTCCACTTCCTGTGGGGTTTCTTCTTAAAGAAGCTATTCATTAAGAAGAGCCCCTGTGATTCGAGGAAGTTGACTAGCATTTGCCCTCTGTGATTTCTGCGCCCCACCCCATAAGGTCCGATTCTCGTTTCGCCACGTTCCTGTACTCCCACTTTGGCATTGAAGTCCCCCATAACAACGTTGTAAGTGGCCTTGGCGGTGTGATTTATTGCCTTGGCAATATCTTCATAAACAGCCTCGGCGGTTTCGTCGGCGTAGCGCGAGGTGGGCGCATATACCTGTATCACTTTCAGCGAATGACTGTTCGTGATTTTTAGGATCAGGTATGCTACCCGGTTCGACACACTGCCGACTTCGACAACGCTGCCAATGAGGTCCTTTTTTACCAGAAAACCGACACCTCCCTGGGAGAGCAGATCACCTTCTCTGAAGTAGAACAGGTCGCCTGACTCAAGGGTTATCGTGTCCTCCCCCTGTCTTCGGATCTCGGACAACCCCAATATGTGCCAGTTTATGCGACCTAGTTCTACCTCGAGTTCTGCGAGGTGATGGTCCAGCCTTAGTGTACTACAATTGTAAGCTGCCAGTAGTAGTTTTTTACGGTAGCCTCCCGTAACCCGGAGATTCTTAGCACCCCCCGCCCCGCCGTTACCCGAACCGCTACCATGGCTGGGAATAGCGGGACCACCGGGAACTGGGGGCCTTTTGTTGTGGCGTCTTTCCATTTAAGGGGGGTTTTAGCCTACTCTTGCCACGCTGGCCAGACGGGTTGGCAAAGGGTTTTATTTCAAGTTTTCCTTCTCTCACAGCGATCTCGTCTGTGTATTCTTCCGATTTGTCGCCTCTTACGACACCCTCGGATGATGGTATTCTTTCCATACTAAGGAACAATTATACGTCGAAATTCTCTATAGTCGATATAACCTTCATTCCAGTAAATCCCTCTGTTTCTCTCCAACCACGTAACTTGTTTTTTTTTCATTCGTAGTTAAGTATTTAAATAAGTATGGAGGCTTTATTAAGAACGTTTGGGTATAAACACGAGTGGCCAGAGCTAATTCCTTGACTATAAAGTTATTACAAGTGTCTTTAAACCCCTGGACATCCACTATAATCGTATTCGGGTTCATGATAATTTTCTCACAGTGCTGCTTAATGGTTTATACTCAATTATACAGTCGTTCAATATAAGACAATATGCCGAAGTTTGATCTGGGATATCAAAATCACTTTCAATTTCCACTCTTACGTCCACAACAGGACCTGACTTAAGATTATCTGGTTGTCTAGAACAGTCTACGACGAATAACGGAGCAACGTTTTTAAATTGTTCCTCACTTAATAAAGGCTCAGCGCGACGTCCGTAATAAGACTGTTGAAATCTAGTATATTGTTCATATATTAAAGCAATTCGATTATTCGAGAAACTTGTATTTATATTTTCATATGGGAAGTAGGTGGAATTGAGGTATACCTTAACATCACGAATCTGACAATGATCAAACTGAGACATATCAGATATAGCATTATTTTTTCTATTTGTCTGTAAACCAATAACAACAAATCTTGGTTTCTCTATTTGCGAAGATGTTTTTATTGACCAAGTATGTTTGGTGGTTTTAGGCAACATTGGATATTCATACAAATCCCAATTCCTGAATATCATCTGAAGTGGTCGATCTTTTTCTAACAATTTTAGAATGTTTATTTTTTCTCTATCAGATACTTTAACATGTGGTACACGCCATATTATTTTGTTTATAATAATATCTTCTACAATTTCACCAGGGTTAAGTTTTAGTGCGTTCAGATTGGTATTACTTCGTAATAAGATTAATTCATGTTTACTGTTTATTACTACTTTCTTAAAATCTTCTGCAAAACCAAGAATGTTGCAAAGTGGTATAGAAGCAGAAAACCTACCTCCATTAGTACTTTTTATTCCGTCGATATTCCAACCCCAAGCAGAAGATGTTTTAGCGTCGCTCTCATTCATTGATATAAATGATTTCATCGTGCTAGTTATCCCAGCATTTTTTATTTTATCTATCTCCACTCCATTTATCTCATACCTTATATCTTGAAACAAGTAAAGTAAACTATTGTTTGTGAAATGAACACTACTGACTCTCTCTTTCGAATTTTCAGCCTTGTTTACAATAACAGTCCCTTCCAAAAACAAAGTGCTTTCTGATGGTAATATATACAAGTCTTGCTGATTAATAGGTATCCTGATTTCATCGCTTCTATTAAAACTTGTTACGTAAGGCTTGTAAGAGTGAATTTCAATTCCTTCCACAGAGTTTTCGTAGGCTGGAGCGGATAAAACATCTAGGATATTCATTTTAACAAACCAATCGCCTTAAGAAATGCTTTATTGTTTTTATTTAACTTTATTCTCCTTTTAGGTCGAGCTCTTACTTCATTGAGAGTTTGAGTAGAACTATTATTTTGAATTGGAAAAAACATATTATATTTATTATAGTCAATCATTTTTTCTTTTGAGGTGTAGATACAACTGTACTTCTTCACCTCGCAAATTTATTAAGTTATTATTAATATCCAAAAGTCTGATCTGTATGCAGCTGATGTTGGTTTGGTTGATTGGATAGTAAATTGCGTTTTTAGGTATTTCTATAATTCTGTATCCAGGCGGGACATTAAGTGCGAATTCATGTAGAATGTGACTGGATTGTCCGTTTTTATAGGAACCGCTAACTATATCACATTCAACTCTTATCACGGTTGTAGGCAAAATGTTGACTGGAAACTCTGATACATGATATTTATTGGCTTCCAAGACTTGTCTTTTAAACCCCAACAAACCTCCGAATGTACAATCTTTAGTAAAATCTATAGTTGATGTGCAAAATAACATAGTTTTTAAGGTGTTGTTATTGCAATGGAGTTTTATGGATGCATCCTTTACTTCAGATTTTAAATAATCACTGATATCTTGCAACTCATAAGTACCTTCAGGTATTTCAATAACATTCTTTGATCCATAGTATAACTTATTATTTGTTTTATCAATATTTGGAATAGAATTATATGTGGATAAATGTAATAATGCACATTCATACTCCCCGATTAATTGTAACGTATTTGGGTAGAAGGTAGTTAATACCGATGAGTTACCAGTTATAGACAAGGTGAGTGACATCTTGCAAATGATTGAAATGAAAGAACAGTATAAAATTTATAGTATTTATTCCAAAAAGATTGTAGATATTCTAAACACAAATGTCCACAAATTAGTGTGTCAAATTTTTGATATCTTGTATAGTTATAATTAATATTACAGTTCTTAAAATATCGTATCAATTCGATTGGTGGTCTTAAATCACCAAAACTATCAAAATATTCACAATAATTATTTACCTTAACATAAGCTACCCAATGCGATCCATCGTTTTCTGAATTATCTAGGTTAACTATACCACATTCAATTCGTTTAGGAATTTTTGGTAACTGATCCTTCATGTAAACTCCTCGAAAATAAGGAATACCATATGCATAATTTTGAATATCGATATTAGTTAAGGCACGATTAGGTAGCTTATTATTTAGTTTTTTGACGATTTTATAAACAATCCTTTGCCTTTTTTGTGTGGTTTAATGTATAAACCCTTACCTAATGCTATAGCTTCCATTGTCTTATTATGACGTTCAGATTCTAGTAATTTTTTTTGACCTTCTCTATAATCATTCACTGTTTTTGCAATACCCGCTGCACCACCAGCCAAAGCTCCTAAAGCTGATAAACCAGCAAAAATCGGGATTAAAGGCAGAATGCCTCCGGTTTTTGGTAAAGGTATGACTCGTGGAACTCGAAATTTTGGAACGCATGGAACAATTTTTTTAGCAGCCATATAAGCTGCATGTATTAAAGATTTACTATCTTTGGGTGAGCGTTTCTTGATTTTTCTTTTAATTTTTGTAACGAAATTATTAAATGTCTTAACACCAGCACCAGATTTGAGTTTAGCTTTCATAACTTTACTCACTAGCCACGAACTAAGCTTTTCTCCTTTACTAGCATCTTTTGCTTTCATTCTTTTTTTGACCATATTTAAAAGTTGTAAATTGGCTTTGTGACGATTAGACAAGTCTGTATAGTTTTCGTATGCAATGTCGTGATACATACAAGCTTCGTCTAGCTTATTTACACCTTTGTCACCACGCAGTAAACGTTTTGAAAGTTTTGTTCCAGGTCCGCAATAATTATAGCCGGGTAAGTGCAGTTCAAATGGCAAATGATTAATAACACTATTGAGTAGTCCACCACCTTGCATAGCTCAAAGTATAATGAACAAAATATTATAATTAAAAACTGTTATGTATATTTATTCCACTATTGCAGTCTTATCAATCCAACTATTCTCTTTATTGCTTAAGCCCAACCATTTTACGAACAGTTTATTTCCTTTCCTTCGTAAAACTTTTTCTATCAAATAGACACCTGGACAAGATGATTTTTGAAGTTCGTGTTTGTAAAAGGTTCCTAATATAACTTGTTTGTGTTGATCTTCGATGTTATATGTTTCTGGTACAGTGTTATTGATGTTTTTTATAGTAAATAGTTCCGTTGACCAATTAGGCGTATAACCTTTCTCAAATAGTTGTTTGTATTTACTAATTCTAACTCTATCGCCAATCATAAACTTGGGCTTATGTCTATAGGATACCGTTTTCATTGAGTTCTTAATATTATTTTTAACATCTGCTTCAATCAATTTATTGACATCAACGGGTGCTACTTTAATAGTGCTATGTTTTGTGTTGTTATATGTCTTTACAACACTCTCCAAACCAAAATCTATCCATTTATAGTGTCCGTTGAGACTAAAGTACTTATACAATTTATTTTTAATAGTTTTGATAACACGTTCTACAATTGAAGCCTTTTTCGTTGAAAACGTTGAGTAGTGATTAATGTTATAGTTCTTTATAAGCTTTTGAAATGATGAATTATAGAACTCGGTGCCCAAATCAGTTTGGAGATGAGCTGGTATCCGCTGGTTAGTTGATATCAATTTCTCGAATGCGTTAGAAACATCATGCTTATTTTTAGTTTTTAGTGGTTCTATCCAAACGTACTTTGAGAAGCAATCAATAACTATTAAAATATAGTTATAACCTTTATTAAATCTTTTCAAGTTTTGCATGTCGATTAAATCAGCTTGCCACAAATCATCAATGCCTTTTAAAATTACAGATCGACGAGGAAAATTTTTTCGTGCAGCTTTATGTATTTCGTTAACAATTTGTTGTTTTGTCATTTTGAGGAACATTCAAGCTTATACTTTTGATCTAATACAAATTTAACTGCTTTTTCAACTATCTCATCAACTGCTTTTCGACTATAAAATTTGCTTTCCAAGTGAACCACTGCCTCAGATACTATTGATTTTAAAGCTTTCTCCAGATGGTTCTGAACATCGTTTCACATAGTATTTTGCAATTTTTGTAAGTCGGTTATTAGTTTAGTTCTCAATTCATCTACATATGCTTTGTTTACTGCATCATCTGCATCTTGAGGAGGTTTGACCCCTGTTAGCTTCGATGTCTTCAAATCGTAATCACCATTTTCAGATTTTAGTAATGCATTATCATAAAATCCAAGCAATTCTGATATACGTAATCGCTTATGAATATAATGACCAAATTTGTCTACATTCATATTTAAGATGTATTGTGTTGAACGGTGTACAATAAAATGATACACATTTCTTATTAGTAAATCTATTTAATGATTTTGCTTTCACGTAGTTCTTCAACGATAGATATTATTTCATTATCTAGTCCTGTGTTGCCAGCATCTCGAGAAGCAATTAATAACTTTAATCTATCAACCAATTCATTTGGATCATCCCAATATACAAAATCTGTGTTTTTTTTCCACATTTTTGCTAAAGGTAATCCTTTTCCTACTTTTGGTTCACAGCTTGGACTTTTACTTTGTTGATCGAAAAGAGGTTTAATAACTTGCATATATTTTTGTCCTTTATTACCTTTATTTGGTACTTTTGGTTCACAGCTTGGACTTTTACTTTGTTGATCGAAAAGAGGTTTAATAACTTGCATATATTTTTGTCCTTTATTACTTTTAATTGGTTTTCTTGAATCAAAATCGCGACGATGTGCATTTGTTACAAGTAACATCGACTTATAATTTTGCATGTCATAGTCTGTAACAAAGCTCAGATCAACGTCTTTTTTTAAGAGCAACTGTCGCAAGCCAGGTGTACATTTGTATTTGTGTCCGGCTACAGTAATAACGTCGTCACCAATCGTTATACTAGAGGAACCTAACATTAACTTTCCACGTTCATTTCTTACACCAAATGGCACATCCGCTAATATTTCTGAAGATAATGACCAGGATGATACATCATGATCTGGATTAGTATCGACTAATGACTGAAATGAAGAGTCAATATCGGTTTCCGATTCGTCACTGGTATCATTTGTTTCTTTTATATCTTTCTCTTTATAATCTTTCTGTAAGTCGTGATTGAAAGGTTGATCATGAAATTCTCCTTTTTCTTCTTTTTTTGTTAGAGCTAGTCGGTTATTGGTGTTGGCTATTAAATTAAGAGATTCTGTAACAGGCTTAAAAACTGTATCAAGCACTTGTCTGTTATTATCTTCAAAATCCTTCATGTTACGTAATTTTTTTTTTACAGCTTGTGTCGCATCTACAATTTGTTTTTTCAATGATTTTTCCATCATGTAAAATAGATGGTAATCGGATAAGAGTCGATTAAAGAATAACAAGAAAGTGGAAGCAGTCTATTTAAATATTCAAATTTTATCTAATTCTACAAAAGTGTCAAACTTTTTTCTATAGCAGCCGTTGTTTTTAGGACAGTCTTTATTAATCACAACATAGTCATAAGGCTCTTTCCATATTTGAGAACACATGGTACGAAATTCCAACCACGTCATGTCAGTGTTAACATGTTCTTCATAAACATGTTTCAAATTAATTTCGTCTTGCTTAAAAAGCACAATTAAGTTAGCGTTATCTCTTATTAGTTGTTTAGGTATTTTGCTATATGTTTGATTTAAATAAAAACTGTCAATCAATTTATGTCTCCCCATGGCAAAATAATCACGCATATTACTTTGATTTTCACATGCTACATCGTCAAAAATAATCACTGAATTAGGTTTTGCATCTGACACTTTCATAACGTCATCATTTGCCTAATATTTCTGAAAAGTGATTCCTGGTACTCCTCGTAAAACTTTTTCTAAAAAAATGTACTTTGGTTGATATAGAGTTTTAGAATATACATAAACATTTTGAAATGTCAATCCATTTTCGTGCAAAAGGAGACCAATTAACAAATTGGTTTTTCCACAATTTGATGGTCCGCAAATGATGCAACGTACTGTATTCGGCAATAATTCTCCGTGGCGTAACTTGATTTTTGGTAAATCATTACAGATTATACTAATCTGTAACGATTTTGCTTGTTTAATGAATTTCATGTTTGATGCAATGCTGATGGACTGGTTATGAACAAATGTAATTATGACATTATGTATTTATAACCGTAAATAGTTAAACCAAACTGCTTACAGACAACGCCATGTATACAGGTAAACGTGAATGAAATGACTCTATCGCTAACTTACAGAGCACCTTTCAACGCAATTACGACGCACGGGATCGCAGAGAGCCGACGGAACGGTAGTGTATTGAACGGTATTAAAATGTGGAACGTTGGCTTAGGTAAATGATTTTACAAAAAGTTATTGGGCATTCTATCCCACCGTGATTGAGGTTATCGAAGATAACCGAAGGAACTAAGGTGGGGTAGAATGCCCAATAACTCACTACTCAAAAGCCATGTAACTCGATGCTGTCACGTGCCTTAGTTGATATGCCACCTAGGAACTTGTAATTTATTTATGTTTTTGATATCGTTCTTGATGGCAATCCATTCTGATAAAATATCATTGGGAAGAGGGTCATCCCAACTGATGGTGGACAACCAAACGGTTTGAAAAATGATTTTCAGCTTTGTGAATATAGGTGCCAGCCAACCGAGTGGATCAAATAATTTAGAGATATCAGATAATAGTGATCGTTTGGTCGGCCGCTTGGTGGACGGTTCTATTTTTGAACAAAATGTAAAGACATTCTGCTGGTGATCCCAGCTCAAACCCAGAGTTTTAGATGTCTCTAATTGCTTGAAGTCGAAGCTTTCTTGCTTACAATTTTCTTGATTAGCGTCCGATAGTTCTGATACGTTGGATTTCCACTTTCTTAGGTTAAATCCACCCGACCTTAATAAGTTGATTAGGTCGATGCGTAATTGTTTTGCTTCCTCAAGTTCATGAGCGCCATGTACCACATCATCCATGTAAAATGAAGTTTCCAGGACTTCGGATGCTGGGCTACTCGAAAAGTTTGATTTCTCGTCTGATGCCAACTGTCGTAGGGTCATCATTGCTAGGAAAGGAGCCGCTTTAGTGCCATATGTGACAGTTGTCAGCTGCCAATCTTTGATAGATTCATGCTCAGAGTTTCGCCAGACGATCCTTTGGAAGGAACGAAACATCTTTTCGATATCTGCAGTGAAAGCGAATTGATATTGACGCCATTTTATGATTAGAGCCTGTAGATCTTGTTGAAGGTTGGGCCCACATTTCATTACGTCATTCAAACTGCGTCCCGTCGACGATTTAATAGAACCGTTGAATACGACCCTGAACTTAGTTGTGGTAGATTCAGCTCTTTTTACCCCGTGATGCGTGAGATAGAAAGCAGGCTGCGTGCTTCTTGCTACGGGAGCAGGAATCATGTGTCCCATTACTTGATATTCATTGATAAATGATTTGTAGCTTTCTTGCATCAACAGATTTTTCGAAAACCTGTTTTCTAATGATTTAAATTGGGCAACTGCTTTGTTTTTTGATAGACCTAAATTGTTTTCGAAGTTAGATTTTAATCTATATATATAGATAAAAATTCTGCCGGCGAATGGTAGTGCTTTTGTAGTACTGAATGCACTCTTGATCTTCTGATGATAACTGCGACTCTTCTGCAATGTCCTCGATCTCCCAAAAGCGCTGAATTTCTTCTATATTGTTTAAGGTGACGTTACATTGCAAAGTCCTAGCGCACCCAGTCAAGATCCATCCTAAACGCGTGTTTTGCGCCAGAGGTGAATTGCTATGATCACCCCTGCAGATTCCCTCTAATAAAATCAAAGAATAAATATCAGCTCCAAACAGAATACCAACTGGACGGCTGATGTTAAATTCAGGATCTGCGAAAGTAATATGATCCAGATACGACCAATCTGGCCTTGGGCAGGAATAGCTTGGTAGATGTTTTATAAGATTTTGCATAATGATGACGTCAGTGTGGAACTCGAAATTATGGTTTGTTGATACGCATTTCAAGTGAGTAAATAATAGACACAATAGGTAAACAATAGACTCGCGGTGCGATCGCACCGCTTGGGATCTTAGACTTTAATGTTGATAGCCCCCTTGCAATTAGTTTGCTTCTCGCCAATTCCAGTGATCACGCCTGGGTATCTATAACGAGGTAGACCGAGTCGTTGAGCGGCGTTCTCTGTTATAAAAGAGGTTTGAGAGCCCTGGTCAATGAGTACACGCAAATTGATAAGGGAACTCACATGTTTGAACTCTGACTATAGCTGTTGCTAAAAGGATTTCAGGTATTTCAGAATGCATAGACACGTGTGACCTTTGCTTCGGCCTTTGTCCTGGTTTAGGCAAATCGCTAGCGGTCGAGGACCCGACTTCGTTGTCATGTTGCGTAAACGCCTCGTGTAATAAGGTATTGTGTGACTGCTTACACTCGCGACAACGTTTTTCGGAAACACACTCATTTCCATTATGGCAATACAGACAGTTTTCACATAAATTTAGCTTCTCTGCAGTTTTACGTTTTAAAAGCGGGTTCATTGCTCGGAATTTATTGCATTGAAAGATGGCGTTTTGCAAACTGCACATTTGTGATATTTCGCAACAAATACGTTTTTGTCGCTAGACGATTGTGAAATATTACGTCCGGTCGATGACGACGATGCCTTAGCGTTGTAATTATAACCCTTATGAGGTTTATGGTTTTGAATAGATAATTTTGGCTCAGATTTTCGTTTTGTAGTTTCCATGGTCGTAAATGTCTTCTCTAAAAATGATAAAAACTCTTCCAGGTTGAGAAGTTCCCTAGGCTCTTTTAGAGAAAGCAAATAATCATTGAGAGTCTCCGTATCCAATTTTTGGCTCATGAGATGAACGATAAGTGGATCCCACGAATCTACGTTAACTCCTAAATTCTTGATGGCATTCATAGTTTCTCTAGTAACATCGTGAATTTTCTTGATATGCAGAACTGATTTGTATTGGACCACGGGGATGTTAAGTATTAGATCAATAAGAGAACTCATTATCAGTCGTTTATTGTTGTACCGATGATTAAGCAACTCCCAACAAGTAGAGTAATTGTCGGAAGAGATCAGTAAGTGTTGGATAAGTTGTTCCGCTTCACCTTTTACCTTTGACTTCAAAAATTGCGATTTTCTGAGCGCAGGATAAACTCGGATTGACATGAATGGTCTCTGTGAACAGGTCCTTAAAGCTGGACTATTGAGGATAGTTTCCAGAAAAAATAGGGATACCCATTTTAGAAGTAGATTTTTCAAAGTGCGAGACAGACCAAAGCTTTTTGTTAATAGACTTGACAATGTCCATAAACTTCTTTTCCGTTCGATAGAAATGAGAGTCGTACTCCGGATTCCGCTGACCTAGCTCTGAATCCAGCTCCCAATGAAGATTATCGATTGCTGTCCAACGAGATTGTACGCTACGCAACAAGTTATCAAACTCCAATTTTTCAGTTACTTAATCTAAATTGATATGCGAAATAGTATGCTTGGCTTGTTGGCAGCCCTTGGATGGTCGCAAGAATAGAGTGGTCAAAGCTCCCACAGGTTACATGTAATGGAGCAAGTATCACATACAGCGATAGGGTCAAGAACCTAGGGATATATATCGAAAGTTGCTTGACATGGGGCCCCCAATTGCAGGAACTTAGTCGTAAAATATTCGCAGCCGCGGGGTCCATGCGTAGGCTTCGTAATTTCCTACCTATTGCCACCAAAGTTGCGCTAGTACAGTCACTTCTCTTTCCCATTCTTGATTACGCAGATGCCAGCTATCTAGATCTCACTGAAGACCAACTGAATAAGCTTGAGAGACTCCAGAACTTCTGCATAAGATTCATATTCGGTCTCCGCAAATATGATCACGTTTCTGAATACCGAAAAAAGCTCAAGTGGTTACCTATCCGACTTCGCCGGAACGCTCATACACTCTCATTATTGTACTGTTAGGGGTTCGTCGAGAAGAGACATAAAAAAAAGTAGGTAGGCACACAAACGTGCCTTCACCTTTATTTATTTCAATTATACGCAATGAACACAATCAACACAATTAACACTTCAATTACAATAATAAGTGATAAATTAATAAAGTCTCACGACATGGATTGCAACGACACCACAGGAGATCCGTACGGCAGGACGACTGGCAGGCAAATGGACGAGTGGGTAGTTCGCGCTCGTTTATATACCCTTCTGAAGGCTTAGGAGCCTACACGGCCTCTCCTGACCCTGCGTCGTCCGCGACGGCATTTGATATGTCCGGTAGAGCTTGAAGGCCTGTTATGACCTGGGGGTCAAGGTCGTTCTGGTCTGAATGCAGGTGCTGCTGGACGGATTCCGAATTTGCATCTGCTGGTCCCGGTACCGGTTCGCTGGTAGGGGCCACGGAGTCGTCCATCAGATCAGCTTCTAAAATTTTGAGAAAGGGCACAATATTAAGTGACGACGTGGACTATGGTGTGCCTATTTCTTGCATTCATCGACATTTTACTGCCCACAAGCATACGGTCTAACATACATTAGCTAGAGTTCACAAGTTCAGTTTATCTTGCATCATCACATTCGTCACCACGAGTAGTACTTACAAGTACTCATTCTTCGTCTAATAACTGTGTAGGGCAAGCATCCCGCAGTCTGTTTGCCAATAGGAACGTCCCGCAGTCCGTCCTCTACACACATAGCACCCCGCAGTTTGCTATCAAGGAACGTCCCGCAGTCCGTCCTTACAAACATAGCACCCCGCAGTTTGCTATCAAGGAACGTCCCGCAGTCCGTCCTTACAAACATAGCACCCCGCAGTTTGCTATCAAGGAACGTCCCGCAGTCCGTCCTTATATCACTCTGGCATCCCGCAGTCTGCCATACATACTTAGGATGCCTTTAAGCATTCCTAGGTACACTCAGACATCCCGCAGTCTGTCTGACATAGAACACACGCAGTTCGTTTCACCATTCAAATTAGTTGTGAAATTGGACTGGTGTTAAAAACTATACTCACGCTCAAAGAATGCAGCGCAGGTATCGGGACACCATTCCCCTTTCCATGGCACCATATACTGGGCCGCAGCCTGCGTGATTTTCCCGTAGGAGCCGCTCAGCAACTTGAGCTCGTAGCGGCCGTTCGGCAGCACACGTACTACTTTGTATGGGCCTCGCATGCCGGGGTCCAGCTTACCCGTGGCCTGCGAAAACTTAATGACGAACGCCAGATCGTTAACAGCAAACATTCTAGGTGGTTGCCTGTTTCTGTTTACATATGCATCCTGCTGACCCTGGTTCTTTCTTAATAATTCAGTGGCACGACTCCTTCGCAACTCCCTCTGTGCCTCACGGTTTGGTTGCGACCCTTGTAGCGCCACGTCTCGGACGAGCGACCGAATCACTGGGGTTGTGGCATCGTTCCCGATCATGAGATTCAAAGGGGAGGCTTGAGTCGTCTTCTGCTTCGTGACGTTGAGGGTCAGCTGTAACCTCCACAGTGTCTCCGACCAGGTGGCTTCTTTGTGGTTGGCGACGATGCGGATCATGTTGAGTACAGTTCGTGCGTACCGTTCGACCTGTCCGTTCGCATGATGCATTTCCGGCGTAATGTAGTGAATGTCCGAGCCAATCTCTTTAACAAATTCTACAAATCTAGTCGACTCAAACATACGACCCTTATCAGTGACAATCAAATTTGGAGCGCCGAAGAGGGACACTGCGTTTTTCACAGCTCCAACTAGTTCGTTTACATCCTGTCTATAAATAGCATAGAGCAATGTATATTTTGTGAAGGCATCTACCATTATAAGAACAAACTTATAGCCATTCGACTCAGGCAGGGGACCAAGCGCGTCTAAATGTATTACGTGGAATGGGACTTCAGGTTTTTGCCATGAAGTTATGTTTTGCAAGGGAGCTCTAGGAACTCGTTTCTTGGAAATACATATCAAACAGTGGTCAATATATTTCTTAACGAACTGTCTGAGTCCTGGAAACCAAAAATGTTTCAGGATGAGGTCTAGGGTCTTATCATATCCGATATGATCGTGTTCGTCATGAAAAACGCGAAGTAGACTGAGCCTATGACCTCTAGGAATGTAGCATAAAAACTTGGGATCTTCGCCTATTGTCGTGTATTTATAATAGAGAAGGTCGTTTCTTTGGATATAGCGGTTAGAGTCCAGGTTACCTTCCTGAAGTTGTTGGAGGAGATTCTGGGTCTCTGTATCCGCCGCCTGTGCTATTTGAGCCCAGTTACGTGGTCTTATGACGTTTAGGACGTTCAAGGGTGGATTTCTACTTAGGTAGTCAGCGTGTGACATCATACTTCCTTTGCGATACTCGATATCGAAAGTAAAGTCTTGAAGGTAGACCCACCAACGCGCCACCCTCGGGAGTAGGTCCTTCTTGCGCTCGGTGGACTTTAACGCGTTACAGTCTGTCACGACCTTGAAGTGAACACCTATTAAATAGTGCCTAAAATTTTGTAAGGCTTTTACCACGGCTAAGGTCTCTAGTTCATAGGAGTGGTACCTACTTTCTGCACCTTGAGTGACTTTACTAAAATAAGCCACGACCTTCTTGTTGTTGTCTTTATGAGTTTGCAACAACACAGCACCGTAGCCTACGCTGCTCGCATCGGTATGTACCTCGGTTGGCAATTCTGGGTCGAAGATGGTTAGGACGGGGTCACTGGTTAGTAACGAGATAATTTCCTGACGGACCTTTTCTTGTTCGGGGCCCCATTTGAAGGCGACACCTTTCTTTGTGAGTAAGGAGATACGAGACGTTTTTGTAGCATACCCCTTGATGTACTTTCTAAAGTACCCGGCTAGGCCTAAAAATTGTCGTACCTGTTTGACATTTTGAGGAGGGGGAGCGTTCACTAATGCGTTTATTTTATGAGGGCTCGGCTTAACCTGACCCTGCTTCACTATTCTACCCAGATACTCGACCTCAGTGGTGAGAAAAACACATTTACGTAAATTGATCGAGAAGCCCGCCTCGGTAAGTGTGATGAGCACTTCGCGCAACAAAGATAAACCCTCCTCTATAGTCGTAGACATTAGGAGCACGTCATCTATATAGACTAGCACCTTGCCTGCATCAATGAATCGACGCAATGTTTTGTTTATAATTCTCTGGTAAACAATAGGTGAGTTGGTGAGCCCATACGGCATTTTTAAATACTCGTAATGGTTTTCAGGCGTAACGAAAGCCGTCTTGTGTATGGAAGATGGACTTATCCTAATCTGGTGGAAGCCTGTGGCCATATCAAGAGACGAGTAGCGCGTAATGCTCTTGTCACCTAACCTGTCTATGTGATCATCGATTAGTGGAAGTGGGTACCGGTCCTTCACTGTTATTCTATTGAGGGCACGGTAGTCCACGCACATACGGTCGGAGCCATCTTTCTTTTTAACGAGTATGATCGGACTTGAATATTCGGATTGTGACTCCCGGATAATGCCTTTACTTAGGAGGTCGTTTATTATGTCACGGACTTTAAGTTTTTCAACCTGTGATAGTTTGTACGGCCTGTAGGTAACCGGTACATCGCTGGTGAGATTTATGTGCATCTCCCCTGTCGTTACGGTTGTGGTAGCTGTTCCAGTTATAAAAAAGTCTGAGAAGACTTCAATCAATTTTAATAAAGAAGCTCTGTCTGCACCCTGAAGGGGTGTTGTAATGTCGGCTACGTTCATTTTTCGAGTCAGGCCGATATTAGACGGTTTCGTTTCCGTGCGCGTGAGGTATTGCCTGTCCTTAGTACGGACGTAAGTTATTCCGTCACGGTTTAGGATATCGGTACCGATAATTATAGACGTGAACATGCATTCAGCGGGAACTACAACGAAGTCGGCCTCAAGGGTAATTTCACTGAACTCTATAGTTAGGGTAACACATGATTTCGCTGTTATCTCGTGGCTGCTAAGGCCTTTAAGAGTACAAATCGTTGGTCTTATTGCACATGAAAAATATTTCAAAGCTTCTGACGATACTAGTGAGACATTGAGGGCACCACTATCTATAAGTACGTCTATAGGGACACCCTGTACAACGGCAGTAACTATGTCTTTACTGTGCTCACTTGCTGAGTGATCACGGCAAAGATTTATATTGCGTTTATTTCGTGATGTAGATCGGTCTTTAGCAAAACATCTATCTTCCGAATGACCAGTCTTTTTACAGAATGTGCAAGTAATTGTACTAGGCGGGGTCTCCGGTGGCTTAGACTTCTTCGGGCAATTATAGCCTTTGTGCCCGATTTGTTTGCATTTAAAGCACTTAAGCGTTGATGAGCCTCCTTGTTCGGTAGGTCTTTTCGCGTGTTGTGTCTTTTGATGCCCCTTCGTCTGGGCCGGTTTGACATAGATGGATAGAAAGGAGACTAAACTCTCAGGGGTAAGGTCAGCATTCGCAGCTGCTGCCCTAACTTGTGGGTCGTCTATCCCTCGAATAACTATTTGGGTCATCAATTCCTCGCCAAGTCCTTTGATTATGCGTAAGCGTAACAAAGTATGTCGTGCATATTCAGAGTACGAACTATACTTATCTGACGTTTTGTTCATGGAATCGAATAGGATGTTCGCGTAATCTAACTTTTTGGGGCAAAGGGGCTTAAATTCGCGTTTGAAGCTAGACCACGACCTGTCACTAGTTACCCACTCGGTAAGCCAGGTTTTAGCATCACCTTTGAGGCATCCTGCCACGCGGGATAGACATTCCTGATCGTTCCAACGATTAGTGAGCTGTGCGCGTTCCACCTCAGTACACCACGCGTCAATGTCATGTATAGACGGGTCAAAATTTGAAACGTAGTAGTTATGTGTTCTCACCGGGTTTATGGCCTGGATCGCGTCTACGATCGTCTGGGCGGCAGACGGTGTCGACAGATCGGAAGTACTGGGTGTAAAGTTATTTTCGATAGCATCTAACCGTGTAAGAATTGTGTCTAACGCCTGTTTTATCATTGGAGTTCTAAACATTTGTTCGGGGCTCGAGTGTCTATGGCGCGTGCCACGTGTGCTGAACGTGGCACGATCACATGCCCGCGACGCGGATCGAGATCGCGTTTGAGATCGCGAAGATAGGGAGGGTACTCTGGTACGTGATCGCGATCTACGGTATTCACGATGTCGCGATCGGTTTCGCGACCCGTGACGCTCGCGGTGACGTCGGTGCGATCCACTGCGCGATTTGCTTCGCGAATGATGCGGTTTAGGCATATTTACACAAGATGCAAAACACAATAAAAGAAAACAAAGTCAACTCACTGACAAGTAGGGTAGTTTTGATTGTGTTCCTTGCGTCTTTTGGCCCGATAAAATGGCGACCTGGGCTTGAATCACACTTCTGATGTTAGGGGTTCGTCGAGAAGAGACATAAAAAAAAGTAGGTAGGCACACAAACGTGCCTTCACCTTTATTTATTTCAATTATACGCAATGAACACAATCAACACAATTAACACTTCAATTACAATAATAAGTGATAAATTAATAAAGTCTCACGACATGGATTGCAACGACACCACAGGAGATCCGTACGGCAGGACGACTGGCAGGCAAATGGACGAGTGGGTAGTTCGCGCTCGTTTATATACCCTTCTGAAGGCTTAGGAGCCTACAGTACAGTATACTTTTCAATCCTGCTACTCCTTCTTATCTTAAAAATCGATTCAAGTTTTTGGACGCCACACATTGCAGGTCCCTGAGATCGGCTGAGAATTCGAGACTGAAAATGCCAGGGCATTCCACAAAGTTTACAGACAAATCTTTCTCCGTCCAAGCTGTTCGTTTGTGGAATGCCTTACCAGTAGGTATTAGACGCGCACAATGCTTAGCAGTTTTTAAAAAATCCGTGAACAATCACTACCTGCGGGACATCGGCTACATTTAGATATTTTGGTCACTCCTCCTACAAAAGGTTATGAACAGTATGTAAATGTGTATGCATCATTTTGTACTGTGTATGTATGTATATGTATGTATGTATATATGGATGTATATGTGTATTTATATAATGTATGTATATGTATATACCTATTTATGTTTAGGTATATTTATATTTAGTAAATTGTATATAATATTAGATGTGTATATATTACGAGTACTCGTACGAATTACATTCTTTTCGACACTTATGAAAATAGTACTGTGACTTTGTACACCATACTACCCAAATATGGATTCTATCTCTTTTTTCCATCCAAAGGTTGCCTGTAAGAGATTGCCACTGTGCGATAAGGTCATAACAAATGTCCTTGTCCTTGGTGTACACAATAAAGAGATACTTACTTACTTACTTACTTATGCTCAAAAGCCTTGAAATTACTGCTCTGTTTTCGCAGCATCTCATCAGTTTTGCTGTTGCTACCTCGCGCTTGAGAAGAAAATTCTGGCATAGGAGACCCAGACACAGCCATGGGGGTAGCTGGTTTGATTAAGGGAGCTTTTAATTCATCGCGCGGTTTCGCAGTAATCTCGTAATTTTGAATAGCGATAGAGGTATACCTATCCCCGGTTTGCTCGAAATAATTGCTTGTAAAATATTGATGAGACCCAATTCCAAGTCCACAAAGCTTGATATGATTCGACTGATACTCACTCCAGTAGCTATATAGAGTGTCTAGCCGACGTTTGATATTATCAGGAGATTTCCTCTCCGAACCGTCCTTCTTAAAATTCGAATATAGTTGCTCAATCGCCGCTGAGATTTGGTCTTGAGCAGCTAGTAAGTCTTCCATGTTCGACGAGTTGATACAAGCAAACGAAAGTAATGATATGGAAAGATCTTACTTGATACTTGACGTTGACGTGGAGCAGTCTTCGTCTTTGATACCTGTTGGTACCTGCTGGTATATTGAGATGCGCAGCTTGTCCACGCTGATAGTTTTACTGCTAGTAATCCTCACTTGAGTCACAGAGCCGAATTGATAACTACGATACACTGAGTCACTTGTGAGGGGATAGTTAGATAAATTTAAAGTTAAAAAAAAAATATGTACGGTCCGCACACCTTGGGTTCTATAAATAGTTCAGTAAAACACAGAAGTAACTTTAACTGACTAAGTATATTGATAGAAAAGATATGATACACGACAACTGTTGCTGTACGCGGGGTTCGTCGACTGTTGTCGATCGCGAACTGGACGTAAAGTAAATGGATTGAAGTAAATGGACATCGTCCCAGAGGAGACGTGGGGGTGACAGAGGTAAGGGGGCGGAGTTCGCACGCGACATGTAAGCGGCATGTTTTTGTTTATATTTTTTGCCGGCCAGCGCGTACGTAATGACGCTTATGGTATAAAAGTGGAAGTAAAATAACAGGCACCATGAAAAGAAGTGCCAGGATACTCTCATTAGTAAGTAAGTATCTCATTAAGTATATTAAAAATAATGAATAGGTAAGTACCTAGTAAGTTTTGATTTATACTTTAGTTTGTAAATTTAAATTATCGTTATAATCTATAATGAATAGTTTTAGTTCTGTTTATTTGTTTTGTACAAAAAGAAGACGGTATTTGATTATAATACAAGTTTACCATAATAATGAATGTTTTTCATAGGTAGTAGGTTAATGCGCACGCGTAAACAAACACGACGCGTCGTTGCGTTCTGTGCTGTGGTTCATCATGGTTGTCGTGATTGATGTAGATCGTTTTTTTAAAAGAAGTGATTTTAAAACATAATTATTTTAAAGACAAAATAAAATGGCCTTGGCCGTCGAGCCATTTTGTAATACAGAAAAAATGTTTTAATTGTGGTGCAACGACCAAGAATAATATCAATAATATTACAAATAATTTTGTTCTACCTATGAAACGAAAGAACATAAAATCGCTCTATAAATCTTCATTTTTCTGGTGCAGCATTTGTCAATGTGCAATTTACGATTATTATCCTGACGACGAGTGTCCTGTTTGTTGTTGAACTGTTTCATAGGTACACGGTACCTTTTTAAAAGTATTTTGGATCGATTATTATTAACTATGCCCCTAACTAACTACTTACATACCTTACATACCGTATACAATTTTCTTTGATACGTACCTATTGTATATTTTAAACAAGAGCCCATAACTGACTACGTTTAGACCGCGAATTGGGACTAATGTTTTTAAATATCTATACTTACTAATATTGTAGAGACGAAATATTTAATCGTTTGCTTATTACTATTTAACTTACGAGACTACTGAACCAATTTAAATAATTCTTTCGCCATTAGAAAGCCACGGTAATGAGAAGTGAAATAGCCTGTACAAGTGTCTCGAAACTCAATGTCAAGTGGTTACCGGGTCATGGGCTAGGCTGTACAGTGTTCTGAGATTTTTTGAAAAAATCTTGACTATGTGACTTTGTTAATTCATAATTATTGATATCAAATAAAAAAAATGAAAATCGACACCCTTGACAAGATTTTTAGTCACTGTGATGACATACTTCCAGATTTTGCAATGTTTTTTTGAATATAGAGAAAAAAAATTGTTTCATAAAATTATTAGCCAAAAAAAAACTGTAGGTAAATACTAACTTTATAGCTTATTTTTTTTTTTTTAAATTACTAGGTCCACTACCCTAGGCAAGTTATTAAAAATAAATTAGCCAATCTAATCAAGAATTTATAATGGTGCAAGATTTGGTACATAACTTACAGTAAAATATTTTAATATTTTTTTGTTTGCAAAAGGACCATGTGTGAAACCCGCTTACTTGCTTGCTAAAATTCATACGTTAAAAAGGACGTAAATATTGGGTTTGCCGTAGTGTAAGTGACATAATGAAAGAGTTTGTTAGTTGGCCGCGTGGTTCCCGGCAGAGTAGAATTTGGGCCACCCCGTCTCTTCCCATGTGGTGTCGTACTTGGTGAGCCCTGCACCAACAGACGGGAGATCGGGGGTCCGGGACTCGACCACTTTCCATCTTCGGTCATAAGCCCGGGATTACCACCAGGAAGTGAGTCAACCTGGTGATGTGGCGGCTGAAGGGTGCAGTTACACAACAACATAAACACTAACCAATAAACACTAGAATCACACCGAGCACTACTAAACACATAAGCTGACCAGCCGATCACAACAATCAAGTGTAGGACCACACACAACACGACAAGCCCAACAGCCGACTCCTACGCGAGGCCGTGTCCCCGCTGCGCCATCCGCGCAGCGAGGGTACGGCTTCTAAAATTCCGTGCGTAGTCGAACGCCGTAGGTATTACTAAGGAGTCCTGGGGGGTTGAGCCAAATGCACCCGGGTCAGATGGTCGCAGGAGGCAACACGCCCTCTTTGGCCCGGTGTTGTTCCACAAACGGTGCCCGCGGCCTAGCCAGCTTCGGGTAATACGGAAAACGCATCGGTCGTCATAGGCTGATAGCGGGCGAGGGCTCTGGGCAGACGGGTAAGCAGAGGGCGGCGCACGGAGGACGGGAAAGCGACCTGGTTTTCCCGAACCGGGGATGGCACCCGCCCCTCTTTGCGCCTCACCGTCGCGTCTTGCTCCCTGCTTGCGTAGCAGCTGGCACCTGTAGGTCCCCGGACAGTCCATCCGGACAGGAGCCAGTCGGAGCCCTACACCCTGGCGGTAGGCCCTGGCGCTCCTCGGCCTTTTCATATCACCGAGGACGTCCCCACCGTTGCGGGCTCCCTGGAGGGTGGGGCGCCGCTGGGGTTGAGTACACATATCCACAAAAAAACATGGAACATAGGGACAAAACCGACACACCACAAACACAACACACACCAAACCCACACTCACTACACATCACACACACTAACACACAGACAGCACACGGGTCAGGATCAAGCAGCGACACAACTCCACTAGTACCTAGTGGCCTGACACCCACGACACCGGCACCCGGAAGGTTGCTAACATCCTCCTGGCAGCAAGACAGCGCTCTACAGGAAGCAAGCAGCCTCACTCCTGAAGAGCGTAAGAGGGCGAAGATCGAGCGAAAGAGGCAGGCTCGAAAACTTCACCAAAAACAAAAAAGGGCCAGCGCAAGGAGTGACGACGCTACCCGCCCACCCAAGGCGAAACTGGACGCGACAAGCGGTGAGGTTCTGGCTCCCAACACGGGGGTGGGACCAACATCCGTGAGTGCGAAAAGCGTAGCCAAGGGGGGGGGGGAGTAGTCGCCGCCACGACGGAAGCTGAGCCCAAAGCTGGTACCTCGAGGCAAACCGAACCCGGCGGACTGACATCCAAGGCGAAAGCTGAGAAAAGACGTCAACCGGCGGAGGCAGCCAAGAGGGAAGGCAAAACAACCAGGGCAGAGCGTGCGGTACATGCCGCTGGCGCCACCGCCCCCAGGACACATGAGGCGCCTGGGGGCGGGGACGGCAGAGGTGGGGGTCCCGCAGGCCCAGCCCTACCTAACAAGAGGGGACCAGACGCGGGCCATTCCAAAAGGCCGCAGGGGAGGTCCAGAAGGACGAAATGGAATCGTTTAGACGACACCGTATCCCCAGGAGGTGACACCAAGCGCGTCAAGGTCGTACCCTCACAAGTCAGCGGACCAGGAACGTCGTACGCAGATGCAACCAAAGCGGAGCTGCGTATGGCGATCCGACTGACACCTGCGGGGTTTTTAACCCCGGACCAGCCTAGGCTGGTCGAGAGGCAAATCCTGGCCCCTATGGCAACATACTGGTACAGGCTCTCGACCAGAAGACAGTAATCCCCTTCCTCCCTGCCTTCAAGGGCAGGCCACTCTACGGGGACGGAGTCCTCAAACTTTGGTGCGAAGACAAAGAATCCGTGGCGTGGCTAAGGGAAGCAGCGGGATTACTAGAATCCCCTTTACCAGGCACCACACTGGAAGCAGTGAGGGCATGTGACCTGGTAACCAGGACCAAATGCGGGATTCTTCTCGAAAACGAGTTCCCGACCGATGTCCGTCTGGTCCAGGCTAGACTCATAGCGCAGAATCGTGGCTTTAGCACTGAGGACTGGATCCTATATGATCTGGATCGTCAGGCTAGGGGCACGTTCCTAACGCTAGGGGTCCCAAAGCCGCAACTTAACCAGCTCAAGGAGAAAGGTCGGGCACTACACTACGGGACGGGGCAATTCTACCTCCTCGTCCTCGAAAAAGAAAACCCACGGCCGCCAATGGAGGAGCAAAGCCAGGTCGGGCCTGGCAATGACCAAGCAGCCACTCCAGGAGGCGGTATGGACACGGGTGCAACCGAGGCAGACCCCAACATAACTGCCTCGAAAACAACACCGAGCTCCAACATGGACCAGGGCTATCACATGAGGGACCCTACCCCTGAGGTAGCTAGCTCGGACGAGGACTTGGTGAGCAGTATCGAGCATCTTCTCTCACCAAAGTCCGATAGCCTATAGGGCCATACAAACTAACCTCCAGCACAAACAAATCGCAACGGCTACCCTTCGAAGAGTGCTGGAGGTTAACCAGAAGACCATCGCCCTAATCCAGGAGCCGTGGATTAGGCGACACACTATATGTGGTCTCAACAACATCGGAGGTAATATATTTTTCAATAACACTGTCCGTAACCCTCGAACATGCATATACTTACCATGTAATTTAAATGCTACCTTACTTGATCAGTTTAGCACAAGAGACTTGACAGCTATAAGACTGGATCCACAAACCACCAGGGACTCTGAGACGACCGTAACCACAGTACTAGCATCGGCGTATTTCCCAGGCGAGGAACCCATTCCTCCGAAGGAGCTCGCCGACCTGGTACAACACTGCGAGAGAGCTGGTTTAGAACTCATTGTGTCAGCAGATGCAAACGCGCTCCACACCCTGTGGGGCAGCGAATCATGTAACAATAGAGGTAAGGACCTTGTATCATATCTTTTTACCACTAATCTAAATATTCTAAACAGGGGAACGAAGCCAAACTTTGTGACCTCACGTCACCAAACCTTAATAGACATAACCCTAGCAACGACGGGGGCAATGGAGACGATCACCGACTGGCGAGTCTCCGACGAACCATCCTTCGCTGACCATCGGCGAATATGCTAACAGCAACTGCGAAACAGATAATTCCGTATAGAAACCCAAGGCAAACCAACATAGAGAGATACACGACCGAGCTGGGAGTACTTCTGTCTAATGTAACTATTAAAGATATGCGTAAACACAGGGCAAACATTGACGACAACGTTGACCTATTAACAAAAAGTATAATCACAAGCTACGAGAAGGCATGCGAGCTTATCACGCCTCACCCGAACCGTGACCGCAAGGGGTCCTGGTGGGGCCCGGAGCTAGACAGGCTGAAACATAGGATGAGAAAACTCTTCAACAGGGCCATGAACACTAGGTGCGAACTAGACTGGGTGGAATACAAGCAAGCCCAGAAAGTATACAAAAAACGAATAAGATTCCGCAAGAGCGAGTCCTGGCAAAGATTCTGCTCAAGCATAGAAACCTGTGGTGCAGCAAACAGAGTGCGGAAAATTATCACGAACAGCGTGACTAGAACAATAGGATCACTGAAGAGGAGTGACAACACCCATACCAACACAGATAAAGAAACCTGTGAAGTGCTACTAGAAGCCCACTTTCCAGGGTGCACCCTGACAGATGACACCGCCTGGGAAGACAACACAGGCGAGACCACAACAGAACAAGACTAGAACACAGCCCACAAAATCATATCAAATGATAAGACTAGATGGGCCATAGCCAGTTTTTTACCTTATAAAGCAGCTGGCCTTGATGAAATATTCCCCGCACTGCTACAATGGGGAGGGAAGCAAATAAACTCCCAATTAACAGAAGTATTCATTGCATGCATAGCACACAGATACATGCCCAAACAATGGAGAGAGGTAAAAGTGATCTTCCTGCTGAAATCGGGGAGAGCAGATTACACAGATCCAAAAGCGTACAGACCCATCAGTCTGACATCCTTCATGCAGAAAACGCTGGAGAGGATGTGTGATAGACATATAAGAGACACCCACTTGCGAAGCAAACCACTACACCGGAATCAACATGCCTTTAGTACGGGTAAGTCTACAGATTCCGCACCACACAGTGTAGTCACCATATTCGAAAGATCCTTGTCCACGAAGGAACAGACCCTAGGGGTATTCATCGACATAGAAGGCGCTTTCGACAAGACGGGCTTCAGGAGCATAAGCAATACTTTGACCAAATATGGGGTGGAACCAACGCTATGCGAATGGATACACAACATGCTCAAAGAAAGGGCCATACGATTCACAGTGAACACTACGACACGTGCTAGAGTAGCCAAAGACTGTCCACAAGGAGGGGTGCTGTCACCTCTCCTCTGGAACGTGGTAGTGGACGACCTGATAAGACGGCTGAACAACAGATACTTCCCAACGATAGGGTATGCGGACGACCTAACCATTCTGGTTAGTGGGAAGTTTGAGAACACCCTATGCCTTCTAATGCAAAACGCCCTAACCATAGTGGAAGCGTGGTGTACAGAACACCAGCTACTGTGAACCCTAAAAAAACCGAAATGGTACTGTTCACGAACAAAAGAAAACTAACAAACCTGAGACCACCAAAATTATTTGGCACAACATTACAGTTCGCAACGGAGGTCAAGTATCTCGGACTGATACTAGACAGCAAACTAAACTGGAACAGTCACATGGAACAAAAGACAAACAGAGCCTGCATTACCCTGTGGCAATGCAAACGCATGCTGGGGAAAAGATGGGGCATACAACCTAGAATTATGCTCTGGCTTTTTAAAACGGTAATCAGACCAACAATAACATATGGTTGCATAGCATGGTGGCAAAGAACAAAGCTGATTACCGCACAAAACCAATTACAATGTCTACAAAGAATGGCATGCTTAGCCACCACAGGCTGCATGTTCACAACGCCTACAGCCGCCCTTGAAACGATGCTGGACCTCCCACCACTCCATCTATTTATACAACAAGAGGCAGCCATTACAGCCATTAGATGGAATAAACTCTCCCTATGGACACACGACACGGGGGTGCCGCACACCAACGCGGTGGAAGAGGCCAAAAACGACCAACCACTGATAATGGACCCTTGCGACATTATACCAAAACAATACGTCTTTGATAAACGGTACAGAATAGAACTTAAGGAAAAGAGAACAGATTCATCCGGCACAAAGGAGGTGAGGATATACACGGATGGATCTAAAATGAAAACAGGGACAGGTGCCGGCACCTATTCCGCTGACTTAAATATTAACATATCAACAGCACTGGGCATGCACAACACAATTTTCCAAGCGGAATGTGTTGGTATAATCCAGGCCGCAGACGCGGTGGCTGCAAGAAAGATAGAGAATCAAGGCATTCGAATCCTAACGGACAGCACTGCAGTACTACACGCTCTACGCAGCAACACAATAAAATCAGGACTAGTCCTAGACTGCCACAAGAAATTGGAGGGAATATGCGAGACAAACGAGACTACACTCCAAAGGATCAAAGGACACAGCGGTTCCCTAGGCAACGACGCGGCCGATGAACTGGCCAGAAGGGGAGCCGAAATAGAGACCTACAGGGTGGAACCCGTAATACCAATATCGGCAAACCAGCAAAGATTCTGGCTGAGACATAGAACAAGGAAACTACACGCTGAAATGTTGGCGAAGACGAAGGAATGTCAATCGAGAGAGGCAATGCCATCTCTAGACAGACGGCTCTCTAAAAAACTGCTGCGCCTAAATAGGGCGGACCTACCGTTTGTAGTAGGGACCATAACAGGGCACAGTAATCTTAACAAACATTTGTATGTTATAGGTCTAACGGACAGTCCACTATGCCGAGCGTGCATGAGGACTGACGAAACACCGGCCCACGTAGTCATAAACTGCAGCGAGGTCGAGGAACAACGGGCGCAACACCTGGGAACATCAAGCACACTCCGAGAGGCCTGCAACAGACCCGGCAGCCTGGCCGCTTTCTGGAAGGAGCTTGGATGGTTGGAGTAGGGCAGTGGATACAAAAAACCACACATTCACGCAAAAAGGCCCAACTACAAGGGACCACATGCGGAAAAAGAGCCCGCGAAAGAAGAAGAAGAAGAAGAAGTGGTGTCGTACAAGGCGACTAAGGGATAGGGCTGATTAATTTTAACATCAGCTAGATATGCACAGCCTATGGACTCAGCCTCAGATGCATGGCTCGAGTCAACAATAGTGCCCGGAATACGGCAATAGGCTCACCCCCTATTACGTGGGACCGAATACAGATTGGTGAAATGTGGGTGTTAATTCACCTCTGCCTAACCCTCCGGGGATAAAGGCGTGATTATATGTATGTATGTATGTATGTATGTTAGTTAGTAATAAAATAAATAAATGAAATAATAATAATAATAATCTCGCTTTTTCATCAAAATCAACCAAGAAGAACCATGTGACATTGAACTTTTTTTTTTTAAATTTCAGACCATTTACAGTCTAGCCCTTCAATATAAGTCTTCAGGCTTTCACGACCGGCGTTGCATGTAGAATATACTGCTTCCGGGCTGATTGGCCGTGGTCCATGTGAAACTTGCGTTCCAGACGTTTCGTCGATCACTGCGGTCGACATCTTCAGTGGCGCAGGGCCGGGCGACGACAACTTCAGAGACCTTGCCTCGCCGGCGGCTGATGTGCGACTGGCGCGATGCCTTGAATCACGGCTGTATTAATAGGCACGGTCGGAGCGGGGAATCGACTCATTCGATTCTGATTGGCCAAGCGCTGTGGCGCGGACGTACTCGATCCTGATTGGTTGTTTGCACTGTGATACCGAGTGGCTCTCAGTGCTGGGTACCAATCTTTTTGGAGCTGAAATCCCTCGTTTTTTCGGTTAAAGTTGTTGGGATGCTTGAATATTTCGATGGCTTCTCGAAGTATACGTGGGAAAAAATGTGTTGTGGTAGCTAGAACTTTCGTGTTCTGAAATTCGATGGTATGATTCCCATCCTCTTGGGTGTGTTCTGCAACCGCTGACTTGTCGAAGTGGCAGAGGCGGCAATTACGTTCATGTTCCGACAGGCGGGTCTTGATGCTTCTTTGGGTGGTGCCCACGTATACCGAGCCACATGAGCAGGGGATTCTGTAAACTCCAGCTGACGATAGTGGATCACGTGGGTCCTTGACCGAACGGGGAAAATTCCGTAGCTGCGTCGTGGGCTTGAATATCGGCTTGATGTTATAAGCTTCTAGCAGTCTTCCGATACGATCCGTAATGCCACGTATGTATGGCAAGAAAGCCTTCCCTATCGGAGCAGGTTTTTCCTCATCCTGGTTTGTCTGCGAAGCTTTCTTTGGGTGAAGAGCTCTCCGTATCTCATGTGCAGAGAATCCATTAGCTTGGAAGGCCGAGTCCAAGTGGCGTAACTCGTTTTGTAGGTGTTGAGGTTCACAGATGGTCTTAGCTCGGTGGACCAGTGTCTTCATAACTGACATTTTTTGTCTGGGATGGTGGTTGGAGTCCTTGTGTAGGTAACGGTCTGTGTGTGTCGGCTTTCGATAGACTCGGTGACCAAGACTGCCATCTTCCTTCTTGGATACTAGGACATCTAGGAATGGTAGCTCCCCGTTCTTCTCAACTTCCATGGTGAATTGGATTTTCGGATGGATGCTGTTTAGGTGATCCAGGAACTTAGTCAGCTCCGAGTCCCCATGAGTCCAAACCACGAAGGTATCGTCCACGTAGCGGAACCAGACCTTAGGCTTCTTGGGAGCTCTATCCAGAGCATCTTCCTCAAATGATTCCATGTAAAAGTTCGCGACTACCGGGCTGATGGGGTTTCCCATGGCTAACCCGTCCACTTGCTCATAGAACGTGCCGTTCCACTGGAAGTAGGAAGTCGTCAACACGAAGTCGAACAGATCAGCGATGTCCTTGGAGAAGAGTGGTCGGATACGCGACATTGCTTCCCTGACCGGAACTCTCGTGAACAGAGAGACAACGTCGAAGCTGACTAGACGATCGTCCGGATGTAGTTTTAGGTTCTTGAGTTTCTCCACGGAGTGGCGAGAGTCTTTGATGTATGACGAGGATGATCCGACATGTTGTTGAAGCAGTCCGGTGAGATACTTCGAGACTGGATGAGTGGGTGAGCCGATAGTACTCACGATGGGCCGGAGCGGTACTGAAGGCTTATGGATCTTTGGTAACCCATACAACCTAGGTGGAAGAGCTTCAGACTTCTTGATGAAGCTTTGCGTTTCTTCTGGGATAGATGAACCCTTGATCAGGTTGTTTACCTGTCTCAAGATACTTGCCGTTGGGTCTTTTGGAATCTCCTTGTAGGTAGCTGGGTCGAGAAGATCCTTGATCTTGGTCTCATAATCCTTGGTGTTAAGAACCGCTGTGGCATTGCCCTTATCAGCTTTCAGGATAACAATATCCTTGTTAGCTCTTAGGTACTTTAAGGTTTTCCGTTCTTTCTCTGTGATATTGCTCCTCGGTGGCTTGGCTCGCTGTAGAACTCTAGAGGGCTCTTGGCGGACCCTCTCAGCCAATTCTTGGGGGAGTTTCCGTAGGCTAGCTTCGCCGTTTGCGATAATATCTTCCACCGGAACTGATCTTGGGGCAATGGCAAAGTTCTCACATTTGCTTAAGACTGACATCTCCTCCTCGGATAGTTGGTGGTCTGACAGGTTCACTACTACAAGTCGTTTATCCACACTTGGACCAGACTCTTGTGCTCTTGGGAGCCTGTTAAACTTCCTCATCTGACGTGTAGTAGCCTGCTCACTTTCCCAGGTCATGGTGTTGAACGTTAGTTTTTCCAGGCGGTCCCAATCATTCGGTGACAGCTCATGGGCGACTTGAAAGTGGACTCTGAGAAGATCCTGACTGAGTAGTGCCAGGGTCCGACGTGAACTGTGAATACGTTCTCGGAGAAGGGCTTTCTCTGTACGATCGTAGATTCGGTGCGAAGCGGGACTCTGTATGATCCTCTTCTGGCGCAGAAAGTGGGGCACGACGTTGCTATCCCGACAGCGGAGTAGAAACGCCAATGAAGATAAAAGATGGGCTTTTCTTTTTCTAAGTGACTCAAGGCGGCGAACTCGCTGGTGAACTTCCTCCCCGTAGAGGCGTTGAATATAAGTCTTCAAGCTTTCACGGCCGGCGTTGCATGTAGAATATACTGCTTCCGGGCTGACAATTCATAGTTGATCTAGTGTTCAGATTGATCTACCGTCTGCAAATACGTCTTCACACAAAACAAATCAGCGATTACCCGAACCAAACCGTAAATGGAAAAAGAAGGACCTAGATACATATTTACAAGAATACGTTCTAGATACTGGAGTAGTAGGAGACTGTTTTGCTCACTGTAGCAACCCGACTGATATATTTTTAGTATTGATTGGAGATGTTGTTGATAATATTGTGTACCAAAGTAACCTTTATGCTACTCAGAGAGGCAAAGTATTGAACCTAAAAAAGGAGGAACTTCTAACATTTATAGGTATGAATTTTTTTATGGGTTACAATACTCGTCCGGCGTGGAGAGACCATTACTCTTCGGCACCTGATCTCAACAATGCACTTATTTGCAAAACAATGCCAATGTAATGTGAATCAATACTAAAAATATATCAGTCGGGTTGCTACAGTGAGCAAAACAGTCTTCTACTACTCCAGTATCTAGAACGTATTCCTGTAAATATGTATCTAGGTCCTTCTTTTTCCATTTACGGTTTGGTTCGGGTAATCGCTGATTTGTTTTGTGTGAAGATGTATTTGCAGACGGTAGATCAATCTGAACACTAGATCCAGGTATTGGAGATGTTGGTTGGTGTTGGTGTTCTAGAGCTTCTAGAGCTTCTAGAGCTCTTCCAAAAACCTCATCAAAGCCTCTTGGTGAAGGTAGTTGAATATTTTCCACTTCATCATCGGACACACCTGCTTCAGACTCTTCGTCACAGTCAGGAATCTCTTCTAATAACAGGGCTTCAATTAGAGCAGTATTGTTTGTAATATCCATCTCAATGGCTAAAACAATAAAAAAATAGCTCAGAACAATTATAAAATAAAAAAAAGGTTCATTTATGATAAAACAAAATACCCACTTCATAGAGTATGTGTATTATGAAAGCTTATAATTTTTGACTAAAATCACCTGACGGTACTTTTAAGTCCATATCAGTTTTTATCAAATATTCATATAAAATAAAGTGATAATACGTTATAACAGCTTTTATAAATGTAGTCCGTGATATAAACAACGTAATTAGTAAAAAAAATAGCACTTACCTATAATATTCTATTTATAAAACTTTTTCAATTACACCGCACAGGAGAGTGATAAAATGTCCGACCGGTTGTAACTCGCTGTTCAAATTTTTCGAAAACGTCACGCGGTAATTCAAATAACGCGCTGTGATTCGCTTACGGAAACGGTACTCTAAAGGATCGTCAGTTGTAGTTAGCATATGGTAATTTCGTACTTAAGTTATTAGACGAAAAATGTGGAGGTACTTCTAAGTACCGTAAGGAGGGAAAGGGTTAAACTACAGGTACAACGCTAGTTGTATTAAAGTTAAATGTCCGATGACTAAATGTCAAAATTATAATTGAAGGAATTGTGAAATTAAAGATGTCAAATGTAAATATGCTTAATGATACGGTTCTCTATTTTTAATCCTAAATTTTTATGTCATAATTTAACATTGCATAATGTTACTTGTCATAACATTATTTACGCATAATACTCATTTGCCATGACTTTTTAAGCATAATTTTTTTACTCCTTTTTACTATAAGCATAATATTTAATAAGCATAATATCCCAAAGCATAAGTTTACTTAGGCATAACGACGCATAACCATAACGATTCCGAAGAAATCACTACAAATTTTTTATTAACAATATTACACTATTTTATACATTGCTTTCGTCAAACTTGTGGGCGCATCAAAGTTCATTTAACCTAATGTTCTTTTGTTCTAATTGATCGACGGAGCCCCGCTACGCGGGGCTCCTACTTCTGGGTGGTTTATAAATAAATAACCCTAAAGTCCAGATTGCATCCAGATCCCTTCCCAGCTTGCTAGCACCACGTTAGCAGGCGTTTATCATTATACCAAATAACTATTAGACAAATAAACAATATGCTTTACAACTTTATGCATATCAATGTTATGAATAAAAACATTAGGTTATACAATATTTATGCTTAATAACACAGTATGCTAAAAACCAATTATGGCACACTATTATTATGACAAAGAAAATTATTTTTGTATAGAAACTAACGTCGCCACGCCTGGGTGCTCTGCTCGTGATTAAGGACTCCGGTCGGGTCCGAAACTAGTCGGGCGCATCCTGACGAGTGACGTGAGTACAGCCGTAATAAATTTATCGAAAGAAAATTATGCCTAATTTGTTATGGCAATTTAAATTAGGACAAAAACTATTATGACAAATCCCATTAAGAATAATAGGTTCAGCGTTCTAGAGTCAGCTAATTTAGTTTAGGTAGTTGTTATTAATACAATTTTCAACTTATTTTTTTTTTAATATCATTTCTCATTTCAAATTACAAAGAAACACATAAGTTGCATATATATTTGAAATTGTCTTTTAAAATCCTTCATTTTGATCTCCCACTCGATAGGTTTAGGATTTTTTTTTAAACATCTATTTTGGGGCCTTAATTCAATTTTTTTTGTTTTTCATATTTTTATATAGCCAGTGTCACTCGGGCTAACGCAAGGATTCTAATGATACCCCACACATGTAAATCGGTACAGGTATTTAGGAGATATGGTGGCACAAAGAAATTCACAGACATACATACGTGAACCCTAAACACAATACACTTCTTTTTTGGGCAGTCGTGTAAAAAATATAATTAATATCATACTTAGTATTGCCCAGTCAAAATAGACATGTAAGGGAACATAATATTATGTATATTAATAAAAACAATACTTATACCTATTAAGTATATTATATATTTTTTATAATTTGAGCAGGGTGCGAATTAATGTTACCTTAAATGTCTATTTTGACCGGGCAATACTAAGTATGATATTGATTATATTTTTAATTATTAATAAGATTGTAACAATATTTTTTAAATTTATTTTAATAGAAGTCTAATCTGCTTTTACTGTAGATATGATGAATCTTTATATCCCTAGCTTGAGCAAGAATTGATTCCACATCCAAACTTTCATCCATCTATTTCACCCCCTTTCAGTAGATATTAATTTCGCAACTGAGTTTTAATTTATCTATCTATCTTCATTCAATCTATCTATCCCTCTCTAACGTACTCTTCTCGCTTTCTCTCTCTCTCTCTCTCTCTCTCTTTCTTACTTTTAAATTTTATTGTCCGTTCCATGAAAATTCTAGGAATTTGCAACTTATGACTCGTTGTGTGCATAAAGTAAAAGTGATTTTTACAAACAAGAAAAATTAAGAATTTTGGTTCTTGTTTACAAATGGTGGGCATATTTTTTTTTGTAACTAGTTATCTTAGAGTTTTGTACCATTTTGGAATCTTAATTTGTTGCGTTAATTATAAAAATAACTTGCCTTAGTGGTGCCCATACTTTTTTTTTACAAGACCATTAGTCAAAGTAGAGTGAATCTAATTTTTTGTTTAAATTTAAAGGAAAAATATTATTTTGATCAATTTTTGTGTAAAAACTGCGGTCATTTTAGTATTTTTAAGAGTTGTGGTGAATAGAAGTACTACTTAGGTATCCGATATAAAAAAACCGTTATTCTATTAGAGAAATTGTGGTCGTGGTAACTCAAAATTTCATAAAAGGTGTAAATTTTCAAAGAATTTCTTAATTTATGTTGTAACCAAAAAAAATTAGGTATATTTTTTTTATTTTTTTTCCTCGAGTGCTCATGAGCAGATCTATCTTTTGAATTTTGGGACACGTTGTACATAGAGTTTTTTTTTTCATTACAAAATATAAGATGGCGGAGGCGTGTCGTGTGTGTCCTACACACGCTTGCCAACTCACCGACGCGGGATATAACCCGAACCCACCAGGCGAGGCCGCGGTGGCAGCCAATATCCGCCGGCAACCCTGGGGTTATCCTTTCGAGGGCTTACCCGGGGTGCCCGGCAATGGATACTTGGGAAGGACACCGTGTGGTTTTAGTCGGTCCGATTCCGACACGCCCACCCCATCGTCGGCACCGATGGGGTGAAGCCCGTGGGGGTTTCCACACGTTAAAAAAAAAAAAAAAGGTTTGTCCTTATGCTACAGAAAAGCGGATTTAACAGCATTCGTTGCCAATCACATTGATGGTTCAAAAATGTTTTTTACATTATAAAAGTAGGTAACACTATGTTGCAAATTAAATTGTTAAAAAGTGAAATATGTAGGTAGTACGTGTAGAATCCAATGAAACAACTCACTTGTTAATTTGGTTTATTCCTGTATAACACTTTGCTACTTAACAACCTCACTTATAACATACACTTGTAATTAGGATCTTTACTCCACGACTGTTGCAACACGACGACCCTCCCACTCCCCTATACACGGTATATATTAACTTAAGGGAGGTGTGTATTACCCCTACTACTAATGATACACTGAGACTAACTTCACACTCAAATGTGTTCAATACAATTACTCTTTAATCAATACAACTACTCTTTAATACACTACATCTCTTCCTTTTTCAAATAATGCTTAACACTAATTCATAAATCTCTCGAAACAAAGCTTATTCTATACTTCTCTCTCTCTCTATTCCTGGCCTTAATCCCATTATTTGGGGTCGGCTCTCCTAGTTAATCTTCGCCAGGACACTCGGTCCCGGGTCGTCTCAGATGGTATTTGCGTCTTCTTCAAGTCCTTATTGACTGTGCCCATCCATGTTTGTCGGGGTCTTCCTCGCCTCTTAGGTGGTGAGCTCATGTCTAACACTCTTCTTGTCATGTGGTCAGGTGATCGACGCATGACATGCCCGTACCATCGTAGTCGGCTTTCCGTGACCTTTTCAGGGATAGGTTTTACCCTAAAGCTGCCCCGTATGTGGGTGTTACGTATACGGTCTAACAGTGTCACCCCGCCAGCCCAGCGCAACATTCTCATCTCAGCGGTATGAAGTTT
This sequence comes from Eilema caniola, assembly GCA_949126895.1. Taxonomy (NCBI): domain Eukaryota; kingdom Metazoa; phylum Arthropoda; class Insecta; order Lepidoptera; family Erebidae; genus Eilema; species Eilema caniola. Next base: position 544,651 of record CASBPR010000003.1, read on the forward strand.
GTCTTCCTGTTGCTTTTTAAGAGGCCAGCACTCAGCACCGTACATCATTGCCGGACGGACTGCCGTCTTGTATACCTTGCCTTTTATGTGCACCGGCATTCTTTTATCGCACAGAACACCAGACAATTCCCTCCATTTCATCCATCCTGTGTTTACGCGATGGGTAACATCTGCGTCTATGGTCCCGTCACTGGATATCATTGACCCGAGGTATTTAAAGCTTTCTACCTGTTTAAGCGGAGTGTTTTCTAAGTGGATGGTGTTGGGTGTGTGGCTACCGCTGAACTTGCATCGTAAGTATTCAGTTTTTTGCTTACTGATCCGCAAGCCTGCGTCTTCTAACGCTACTCTCCACCGATCGAGCATTTCTTGCAAGCTGTCTGCACTCTCACTGATAAGCACTACATCATCAGCATAGAGGAGGTTCCAAGGAGGGGGTAGCTGGAGCTTGGCTGTGAGATGGTTCATTACAAGATTGAAGAGAAGCGGGCTTAATGCGGAACCCTGGTGGACTCCAACCTGCACTTCGAACTCGTCGCTCACTCCGGCTGGGCAGCGCACTTTGGTTGTAACATCCGTGTACATGTCTCTAACAATAGCGATGTAACATTCTGGTACATGGTGGGCCCGCATGGCCTCCCAGATTAAGTTCCTAGGAACGCGGTCGAAAGCTTTTTCTAGGTCTAAAAAGACCATGTGTAGGTCCGCATTATTGCTCCTGAATTTTTCCATTAGGATTCTGATCGTGTGGATAGCGTCTGTTGTTGATTTTCCGGCTACAAAACCGCACTGATTTTCTGTAACTTCCGTGAGTTGGAGGAGTCTCCGATTTATAATACGCTCCCAAATTTTTAGCGTGTGAGATATAAGTTTAATGGCTCTGTAATTGCCACAGAGTCTAACATCTCCTTTGTTCTTGTAAAAAGGTACAAGATGACTTCTCCTCCATTCCGTTGGTATCCCGTCGGTCAGAATTCTATTGAATAGATTGGTCAGAAACACCACTCCATCCACTCCCAGTTTCTTCCATAGCTCGGCTGGTATATTATCCGGTCCCAACGCTTTGTTGTTTGCCATCGCTGCAATAGCTACTCGTATTTCTTCTGGAGCTATACAAGGAATCGGGCCGGCAGTTATTGGGCCTGGTTCTGAGGAGCTTTTATTGGGAAATGTTTCATTAAGCAAGTAGGAATAGTACTCCTTCCACCTTTCTCGGATATCCCGGTCGGACGTGAGTAGTTGGCCGTTATCATTCTTGATGTATTTAACGGTTGATATATCCTTGCTGTTGTTGTTTCTGTGTTTAGCAACTTTGAAGAGTTCCCGTTCGTTCACAGCTGTCCCCAATTTGGCGTAGATCTCATCGTCAGAGCTCGCTTTTGCCTGTGCTACTGCACGCTTTGCTTCTTTTTTAGCTTCTTTATGGGCGTTTTTGTCACTCTCATCCTCAGTTTGTTGCCAGATCTTGAAAAGGGTCTTTTTTTGCGCTATTTTAGCTTGGACATCTTCCCTCCACCATTTTGTATCCTTATTACCAGTTATTGGTCCTTTTGACACGCCTAGATGTTCAGCGGCTTTCTGGTTACAAAGATCTTGGAATTTAGACCACGTGTTCTGAGCAGTGTCTTCACCTTTAGTCTCTTCAAAATGGTTCTCTATATCGCTACAGAGTTTTTGCCCCTCTTCCCTCTCAAGCTTGTGCCAACGGATTTTTGGTGTTCTATCTTTCCTGACTTTTATTGGCTTAGTAATCGATAGTTCTGCTACCAAGATCCTATGCTGTGCAGTGAGGGGCTCCCCGGGGATCATTTTGCAATCTCGGAATCTTCCAAGGTTTGAGCGATTTGCCAGAATATAGTCTATTTGTGTAGCATTTCCACCGCTTTTGTACGTTATGAGATGTTGATTAGCTTTTTTAAAAAAAGTATTAACAACAGCGAGGTCATATGTTGAAGCAAAATGCAGTATGTCTTCTCCCTCCGAATTCAATCTACCGAAACCCTGACTGCCATGGACTCTGTTGTACGTGTTTGTAGTGTTTCCGACGTGGCCGTTGAAATCGGCACCGATGTATTTTGTTTCATCAAGAGGCATTGTCTGCAGTAGATCATACATGCTATCCCAGAATAGTTGTTTGTCGATAGATGAGCAACCTGCTTGTGGGGCATATGCGCAAATGACGTTCATGCACGGCTGACCATCTAGAGCGAATTTAATCGACATAAGCCTATCGCTGACGCGATTTACATCTACTATTCGGTCCTGCATATCCTTATCAACCGCTATACCAACACCGTTTTGTGAGCCTGTTCCGTGATAGATGAGCTTGTAGTTGTTTCCTATTAGGCGCGACTTAGACCCCTTCCATTTCGTTTCCTGGATGCAGCACAAGTTAATGCGTCTTCGGTGCAATGCTTCGCTGAGTTCAGCGCTGCGTCCCGTCATCGAGCCTACATTCCAGGTAGCAATTCGCATTTTAAGACTCTGGCGTGTAGGTTCGGTGTTTCTTGCGTCGCTTGGGGGGAACGCCCTAGTATTTATTGCACCAATTCTCATTCTACCGTCGCTTAAGGGGGACGCCCTAACTATCGCATTCATTCTCTTTCGTGACTTTTTCATAACTAGGAGATATGTTTTTGGTTTTTGTTTTACGGCCGGCTGCCACCAGACGCCAAGAATGTAACCCTCGTGGAGAGCTTGGGCGCTACCGTTGACCTTGCAGGTTCATCCGCTACCATCCCTACTGCATGCTCCATCCTGAACCCGCAGCACACGACCAGCCTCTGCTTCAATTCCCTCGAAGGAGCCTGGATGTGGGGTTTGGTATCGGAGTGTCCTTCTCCGGCCTGTTGGTCCGCGGGAGGTATTTTATTTCCCTCCTATTTATAATTTTAATTAGATAAGTATGTAAATCATTTAATTTGTACATACATGATTGGTAGCTACTTGCCACTGTCCATCGACTTTTTTCAGATGCACCACATTTCTGCGGAATTCCTGACCAGTTTCGTCATTCCTTACTACTACATCTCCTGATCCTGTGTCAGCCTTTATTACTGTGTGTTGAGCTGCTGAATATGTAGATGACAATTGGTTCTCTTTATTAAAGTTTCTTACAAATACCTTATTTCCTTCTTCTATGTTGTGCTCTGTTGCTTTTCTTTTGCGATCTCCATATACCTTTCCTTTTTCTTTTTGAATTTTGTCTCTATCTCTCACTTCTAAATCGCAATTTGAATTCTCGAAATCTTTTACCGATGGAAGTTTATCACGAAATTGACGCCTGTAAAACAGATCTGAAGGAGTTCTGCCTGTGGTTGAGTGAGGGGTACTGTTGTACATCATCAGGTAGTTTAAAAGGTCTTCTTTGCAGTCACGTTTCTCGGCCTGGCTTATACGCAGTCTCTTTAAAATACTTCTGTTTTGTCTCTCTACTTCACCATTCTGTTGGGGCCAGTAAGGTATGCTGCTGAAAAGGTGAATACCGCAGTCTCCGAGATACTGTTTCATTTCTACGCTTGAGAACTGTCGGCCGTTATCGGCTGTTACTGTTGCTGGAAACCCCAACCGTGAGAAAATTTCTTTCAAGTAGCTTGATGATATCAGAAGAGCTTATGTTTTTAGTGATTTTAATTTCTTTGTAATGACTATAATAATCAATTACAACCAAAATATAATCACCTGATGGCAGGGGGCCTAACAAATCCATCGCGATGTCAGTCCATGGTTCGGTAGGAAGCTCTCTTCGTTTCATTGGGTTAGGCGGATTAGGAGCAGATACTAACGTGCAACTGTTGCAGTTCTTAACGACTGATTCAGCGTCTTTGTCAATTTTTGGCCACCAAACCTTTGTGCGAAGTCTAGCTTTCATTGATACTATACCAGGGTGTCCCTCATGTGCAGCTTCCAGTACCCGGTTTCTTAAGATTTGAGGAATAACAATTTTACTAGCTCGTAACAGGATGTTGTCGCTGAAGCACAGTTCCGTTTCAAAAACTTTATAGTTGTTGACAGATTGATCCCAAACCTGTTGATATAGACCCTTCCTTACTCCGGATATTTCGGCATCATCTGATGATTTTTTTTATATTGTAACGTAAGAAAAGTTTTATGCTAGGGTTTTATGAAAGGTTAAATATAGTGAATGAAATGTGAACTGAGAACTGTAAAAAGTAATTAATGTCTACCTGGCTAGCTAGTGAGAGAAATGAAATAATATTTTAACGATTTAGAACAACTGTAATCGATATGAAAAAAGCGTTACATGAATTTATTTATAGGTATTAAGAAACGAATCTCAGGGTGGATTCGCAATAAATATTCTGCCGAGGCGTTGTTTGATCCGTTGTGCAGAGATGGTGGTATGCACTTAGCTCGTTGACTCCCGGCTGCTGATGTTGCCGGCGTGCCAGGGTCCTCGCTGGTGTGCCTCACGACCGAATGATGGCGTGAAGCCCGGTGCGAAGACCCCGGTGCCGACAGCAGTTGGCCGCCGGGGTCAAGAGTGACCTCCCACGGCAAGGATAGCCGAAGAAAGGGCCCACTTTAGCGCCGTGAATAGACACTTAGGTAATGTTGTCCAATCTCGCTCGCACACCCATAGACAAATTAGTTATTTAGTGTCGAAAATACTAAATTATCGACTATATTCGGGAAATTATTTTAAATAATTTTATAAAAAATCCACAACGTTACAATACCCCCCCAATTAGTTCTGGGTTTTTGTTACCCAAAAACCCGATACTGGACTGCTCAATAAAATGCCTGACTTACGCTTACACATACATACTTCCTTACATACCTCCCCTATCATGTTCATCCATATTTAGCGGTTGCCACTTCAAAAATGTAGCACACGCGTTCCTTGCGAAGAGAGTTTCCAGGTTAATAGGCACTGGAGACTCAGACGTAAATCAAACAAGATGGAAAACATTGAAATGTCACAGACAACAATTTCAATGGGAAGACAAGGAGCAATCGAACCACTATATATTTTCAACTTTAAAAAGGGAAAGTGTTATGTTTTTAGTATAGGGCTTATTTTAGATGTATACATTACCGCATCTGCAATAAGGCTTATTTCACGAGTTTGCAAACCGCTCGGAAGAAGACATAACAAAAAGGGATGCAATGAGGCTTGTTTTTAAACTGAGTTTGCACGACCGCTCAGCATAATGGTATAAAACCATAAAATAGTACCCCGATACTGGTTGAATTCCCAGCTCGAAGAAAAAGGTATCTGTTGGTTTAAAACGCCAACAGATCCAACAAATGGTATAAAACCATAAAAATTCCCGGTGACTGGTTTAGTATCCCAGCACCAAGATAAGGTATCCGTTGGTTTAAAACGCCAACGGACCCAAAAACAACATCGGTTGGTTTAGAACGCCAACCGACCCACAACAACCATTACTAGGCAAAGCCTAATATTAAAGAAAAACGAACATGAAGTTCAAAGTTCCATCTCAAAGAGAGGAGAAAAGAAGAAGAAAATATATAGCAGTGGTAGGGTAATAAGATTTAAAAAGTATAAGTGTCATTGTCAAATATAAACAATGCAAAAGTATAATTAACTACTTTTAAAAGTTATGACCAAGTCAAATTATTATTAAAAGAGTTATTTTCCAAGGAAATAGGCTTATTATTTGACCCACATACTGCGAGTATTATATATTATGCAAACATGAGTTGCAAAAGGAACAACGAGTGTTCAAAGAATTTAAAAGTTTTAAAAACTTTCCAAAGTTTAAAAAAGTTCAAAAAACAGAACCCAAGGTTCAACAAACAAATTAATTAATTTAATGTTTTGTAGTCGTTTGCGTTTGTCTTGTGATAAAAAGTTCCAAAAAAAATTTTTGCAAGTCAAGAAAACCATGGAGGCATTTTAGGGTTAACCCAAAGAACAAAAATATTTATTGCAAAAGTCACATTTTTTTAATTTCTTACAATTTCTCGTTCCAACGAACAGATATTTTAAAAATATTTAATATTTTTAATTAATTTATATTTAATAATTTTAAATATTATATTTTATTTAGTATAATTCACCATATTGTAGTGATAAATATTCATATAAAAACAACAGGAACATAAAAATGAAACATCCATCCCAGGAAAAGTCAGACAACAATACGGAGGCAACCATAGGGTCAAAAGATTTTGTGTGATATTTAGCACAAAAGACCAAAAATTGTTATTCTCAAAAGAATAATCTTATTTTGTTTTAAAAAAAACAAGGAAATTTTGAAACAAAATTAGTAGTTTTTTTAAAATTATACTACTGGCAACACATTTTGATTGTCAAAATTAAATGACGTTTGACAGTTCAAGTTATATTTTTCTTTCAGAACAAATTCAAAACAAAGTTTTGATGAAATTAATTTGATGTTCTATTATAAGAACCGAAGATGTAAACAATTAAAAAATAGTACATTAGTACTTAAGATATAGTGTAAACCAAGTCTACGAACAGGAATCATGACTTAGAAGAGTCGTAAAAAGTTTTCGTAATAAGTGTTCAAAGTTGGGTACATTAAATTAAAGTTATAACTGTTGACCCTTTTATAGGTAAAATAATATATCATTACGACCATGTAGTAAGTAAAAGGTTATTGGCAGTGTACCAGCACAGTACAATAACAAGAAGAAGTTTGTAAAATACAAGTTTTAATTATATTTTAAATTACAAGTATGTGTTGGTATATACTTGTTTGCCACAACAGTGGTGTAATATTATTTAAGTGCAATGTTAAGTTTATTGGAATTGACATGATTAAAATAATTGTTCTTATAAGAATAAAACAGTTTTTATTCATAATTAGGAAGTTAAGTTGTTATTTTAAATTAATTGATTATGTTAGGTTAACTTTATTTTTTATTTATTTTGTTTAATTAAAATGTTTTATGTCGAATTAGGTATTTGATTATTTGAATGACTGCTATATATTTGCTCAAAATAACATGAAAGGAACACACACTTTGTCATGAATATGTCCATTGATGCACCAGGCATCTTAAGAGGACTCGGGGAAATGGTAATGTATACTTTACAGAATTGCAGTAATTAAGGGTAATGATTTTAATAACTTGAAATATAGCAAACTCAACAATCCCATATGCAGAACAAGATGAAGGACTATCAATTTAAACATTTATTATCTTTGTTGTTCTTTTCAAAGATTTTATTGTTTATTGTATGGAGATCTTTTATTTTCTTTGTATTTCTTTTCAAGGGATATATATATTTCTTTTTTTTTTTAAATGATCAAGCTAATTTGGATACAGAAATCCGACAACGAGCAACATGACTACAAACCAGTTCAGTATGAAATTTAAATGGTAAAGTAACCCAAAGTTAGTAATAAGTAAAAACTATGGTGCGATGAGCGAGATTGACAGAAAGTGAAGTAAGTAATTTACTTCAATAAAGTAAGTTATTTACTGAAATAAAGTAAAATATAGGTAACCTGTCAGTGAATAGTAGACTATTTGTGTTCAAAACAACAAAATAGTTGAAAAAATTAAATAATAAACAAAATTCAACCAGCAATAGGTTGATATAATAACTAGTAAGTTATTATTATGCAAAATATATGCACATAAGGGTAAGTTAATAAAAAAATATAATAAATTCACTGACGGGGTACAAACAAGGTATGTACAACAGACACACCTGCACAAAAAATGAGAAATAGTAAGTAGCAAGATGATACGAGTTGAGATCAACAAATCCAAAAAGTAAAAGAAAATAGAACATTACTTTACCTGTGGGTATAATAGAGGTAATATACAATTGAAGCAACTGCAAAAGATAATAAACCTGTCTAGTTTAACTAGTACAAAGGTTTTCATCAACAATAGTGTTAATGCCAAAAAAATGTTAAATTAATGATAATTACCTTGTTTTTACATGAAACAAGAGTAGCAAGTTAAATACATATGCAAATTAACTAATATTATAGACAAGAATGGTAATTATTCAGTTTAAAATAGAAATAAAAATTTATTTTTAAGTACCCACATTTGGAGTAAAAAATAAAAATCACAAAAAATTGGTGAAAAAATCACCACACTGGTAAAGTAAAGAGAAATAAGAAGAAATATAATATTACGGAACAAACACACAATACCTGCGGCAGAATAATACCTTTGTAGGGGCGCCAATGTAACGTAAGAAAAGTTTTATGCTAGGGTTTTATGAAAGGTTAAATATAGTGAATGAAATGTGAACTGAGAACTGTAAAAAGTAATTAATGTCTACCTGGCTAGCTAGTGAGAGAAATGAAATAATATTTTAACGATTTAGAACAACTGTAATCGATATGAAAAAAGCGTTACATGAATTTATTTATAGGTATTAAGAAACGAATCTCAGGGTGGATTCGCAATAAATATTCTGCCGAGGCGTTGTTTGATCCGTTGTGCAGAGATGGTGGTATGCACTTAGCTCGTTGACTCCCGGCTGCTGATGTTGCCGGCGTGCCAGGGTCCTCGCTGGTGTGCCTCACGACCGAATGATGGCGTGAAGCCCGGTGCGAAGACCCCGGTGCCGACAGCAGTTGGCCGCCGGGGTCAAGAGTGACCTCCCACGGCAAGGATAGCCGAAGAAAGGGCCCACTTTAGCGCCGTGAATAGACACTTAGGTAATGTTGTCCAATCTCGCTCGCACACCCATAGACAAATTAGTTATTTAGTGTCGAAAATACTAAATTATCGACTATATTCGGGAAATTATTTTAAATAATTTTATAAAAAATCCACAACGTTACAATATCTCTTCCAAAGAAATAGCTACTGGTCGCGCATAATTAACTATCTGATTTATAATAGTTACTGGAGCTGCGACTTACTGCATTGGCAGTAGGGCACAAACGAGATAGCGGGTCAGCGATGTTTGTCTTACCCGATCTGTAAAGAACTTTGTAACGATATGATTGAAGGCGAAGCACCCACCTTTCTATTCGCGCACATGGTTTGGAGTGTTGGCTGAATATAATTTCAAGGGGCTTGTGGTCACTAATTAATTCAAATTCCTTACCATACAGGAAAATACGGAAATAATCTACCGCCCATACCAGTGCAAGTGCCTCCTTTTTCGTTTGGCAGTACCTTTTCTCGCAATCTGTAAGGCTTTTATTACCATATGCAACGATGCGTGGGCCATTGGAGTCGATTTGGATAAGTACGGCCCCCAAACCTACGGGGCTTGCATCCGCTATCACCTGAGTCCTGTCGTTCGGATCATAATAGCCCAAGGTCTTGATCTTTGAAAGGCAATCTTTTAATCTGCAGAATGCTTTGTTTTGATGCTCGCTCCAGTACTTGGTAAGGGAAGAATTTTTACTTACTTTTAAGCGTAGTAATTGTTGAAGGGGATCCGTCAATGTCGCAAGGTTAGGTATCCATTTACCTACGAAGTTCACGAGTCCGAGGAAACTTTGCAACTCTTCTACTGTTGATGGAACCCGAAACTGGTCAATTTTTTTTAAGTATTTGTCCAAAGGCTTGACGCCATCCGCAGACAGTTCATGACCTAAGAAATTATTTTTTTGTATTTTATGAACACACTTACTTGAATTGAGAAGGATGTTGTTCTCTTTCAATACACGGAGCGCTTGTTGAAGTCGGCGATCGTGTTCCTCTTCGTTTGTCCCAAAGACGACGATATCGTCTATGAAATTGACCGTACCTTCGCACTTGATTAGGACTTTTTCCAGAGTTTTCTGAAAAAATTCAGGAGCACAAGATATGCCGAACATTAATCTTTTGTAGCGATACATACCCTTGCTTGTGATGAATGTTGTGATGTGACGTGAGTCAGGGTGGATTTCTAACAACACATAACACTTTGCTACTTAACAACCTCACTTATAACATACACTTTGTAACGGAAGAAAATGTTTTATACTGGGGTTTTATGTCGAGTAAAATGAAGTGAATAAAAGTGGCTATGCAAACTGTAAAAAGTAATTAATATCTGCCGGCTAGCTAGTGAGACAGAAATGAAAAGATTGAAATTAAAACTTAAAATAAAGTTGCGAAATTAATATCTACTGAAAGGGGGTGAAATAGATGGATGAAAGTTTGGATGTGGAATCAATTCTTGCTCAAGCTAGGGATATAAAGATTCATCATATCTACAGTAAAAGCAGATTAGACTTCTATTAAAATAAATTTAAAAAATATTGTTACAATCTTATTAATAATTAAAAATATAATCAATATCATACTTAGTATTGCCCGGTCAAAATAGACATTTAAGGTAACATTAATTCGCACCCTGCTCAAATTATAAAAAAATATATAATATACTTAATAGGTATAAGTATTGTTTTTATTAATATACATAATATTATGTTCCCTTACATGTCTATCTTGACTGGGCAATACTAAGTATGATATTAATTATATTTTTTACACGACTGCCCAAAAAAGAAGTGTATTGTGTTTAGGGTTCACGTATGTATGTCTGTGAATTTATTTGTGCCACCATATCTCCTAAATACCTGTACCGATTTACATGTGTGGGGTATCATTAGAATCCTTGCGTTAGCCCGAGTGACACTGGCTATATAAAAATATGAAAAACAAAAAAATTTTGAATTAAGGCGCCAAAACAGATATTTAAAAAAAAATTCCTAAACCTATCGAGTGGAAGATCAAAATGAAGGATTTTAAAAGACAATTTCAAATATATATGCAACTTATGTGTTTCTTTGTAATTTGAAATGAGAAATGATATTAAAAAAAAAATAAGTTGAAAATTGTATTAATAACAACTACCTAAACTAAATTAGCTGACTCTAGAACGCTGAACCTATTATTCTTAATGGGATTTGTCATAATAGTTTTTGTCCTAATTTAAATTGCCATAACAAATTAGGCATAATTTTCTTTCGATAAATTTATTACGGCTGTACTCACGTCACTCGTCAGGATGCGCCCGACTAGTTTCGGACCCGACCGGAGTCCTTAATCACGAGCAGAGCACCCAGGCGTGGCGACGTTAGTTTCTATACAAAAATAATTTTCTTTGTCATAATAATAGTGTGCCATAATTGGTTTTTAGCATACTGTGTTATTAAGCATAAATATTGTATAACCTAATGTTTTTATTCATAACATTGATATGCATAAAGTTGTAAAGCATATTGTTTATTTGTCTAATAGTTATTTGGTATAATGATAAACGCCTGCTAACGTGGTGCTAGCAAGCTGGGAAGGGATCTGGATGCAATCTGGACTTTAGGGTTATTTTTTTATAAACCACCCAGAAGTAGGAGCCCCGCGTAGCGGGGCTCCGTCGATCAATTAGGACAAAAGAACATTAGGTTAAATGAACTTTGATGCGCCCACAAGTTTGACGAAAGCAATGTATAAAATAGTGTAATATTTTTAATAAAAAATTGTAGTGATTTCTTCGGAATAGTTATGGTTATGCGTCGTTATGCCTAAGTAAACTTATGCTTTGGGATATTATGCTTATTAAATATTATGCTTATAGTAAAAAGGAGTAAAAAAATTATGCTTAAAAAGTCATGGCAAATGAGTATTATGCGTAAATAATGTTATGACAAGTAACATTATGCAATGTTAAATTATGACATAAAAATTTAGGATTAAAAATAGAGAACCGTATCATTAAGCATATTTACATTTGACATCTTTAATTTCACAATTCCTTCAATTATAATTTTGACATTTAGTCATCGGACATTTAACTTTAATACAACTAGCGTTGTACCTGTAGTTTAAATATTTATATATATATATATAATTATATATATATATATATATATATATAATTATATATATATATATATATATATATATATATATATATATATATATATATATATATATATATATATATTATATCTAATGTTGTTCATTATTGTGAACACTGTTTGTTGACATAAATAAATAAATAACAAAAAAATTGGATGATGAAAGATGGATGTAGGAAACAGGATTAAATGCATGGAACGAATACAAAAATATACAATGTGTCACATGATTTCCATCGAGAACGGACGCAAAAAACCAGCGAGAGTTATTTCAAATTGAATATCTAATTTTAGTACCTAAACAAAATTTCTCGTCGACAATAGAATTCACATGACAGCAATGTAGCTATATTCGCACGAATAACAATTAAAAAGTCATTGGAAATGGTAGACGCCGTAGGGTTCGACTTTGAAAAGACGCAACAAGTTTTCGGCGATTTTATGTTATTCATTATTGTGAACACTGTTTGTTGACTTAAATAAATTAATAAAAAAAAATAAAAGAGAGTAATGATTTCTTATTATCTCTCTCATGTTTTTAAGTCTCCAATTACTCCGTCGACCAATTAGGTTAAATGAACTTTGATGCACCTACAAGTTTGACGAGAGCAATGTATAAAATAGTGTTATATTGTTAATAAAATTTTTGTAGTGATTTTTTCGGAATAGTTATGGTTATGCGTCGTTATGGTTATGCGTTGTTATGCTTAAGTAAATTTATGCTTTGGGATATTATGCTTATTAAATATTATGCTTATAGTAAATAGGAGTAAAAAAATATGCTTAAAAAGTTAGTGCAAATGAGTATTATGCGTAAATAATGTTATGACAAGTAACATTATGCAATGTTAAATTATGACATAAAATTTTAAGAATAAAAATAGAGAACCGATTAACGTTGGGGTCAAGATATGTACATATTTCTGAAACTTCCTAAGCGAGAGACACTTGCTGATTCAAGATAATGGCGGCCAGTTGATAACGACTAGATGGACGAATAAAGGTCTAGCTCAAGGTGATCCTATATCACCCCTATTATTTAATATAGTAACACACAAGATATATGTCATGAAATAAGAAACGTCATGGTGTCCCAATATGCAGACGATTTTGCAATTTATATAAGTAATAAAGACTTAAACTACTGTAAAATACACATAGAGAATGCGCTTTTAGCATTGGTGAAGCTATTAGAAGACATAGGATTACGATTATCAGTTACCAAATCCAAATACTGTATATTTAGTCGCGGACATAGAAGAATGATACCGAGTATATCAGTTAATAGTCATACCTTGTCTGTTACACCATGTGTTAAATATTTAGGTGTGTGGTTAGACCAATGTCTCTCGTGGAGCAAACATATAAAAGAATTAGTTGAAAAATCCTCTAAATTATTAAATGTTTTGAAAGTTTTAGTAGGACCGACATGGGGTTTACACCATAGGCACATAAGGACTCTCTATATTTCATTGATTAGAAGTCGGTTTGATTATGCTAGCTTCCTGTACGATAACAGTAGTAAAACCAAAATCTCTAAGTTGAATTAAATACAGAATCAAGCACTTCGAGTAATTGGTGGATTTATTAAAAGCTCCCCAATCCATGTCATGGAGAGTGAACTTAGCCTGTCGCCTCTTTATTTAAGAAGACAATACTTGGCGTATAAATATTGCTTAAAAAGTCAATCTTGGTCTAACAACATAACCATTGATTTTGTAGATAAGTTACACTCCCTATGTTCCTTAAGATACTGGGCAAAGAAAAAAAAAGCCATTACTGACGATTGCATATAACGAAATCTAAAATTGTGAAGTGAACTCTACGTCATCCTTATATATGTTCAAGCTTAATAAATGGGTGTCACATATAGATGTTAAGGATATCATTAAAACAAACTGGCAAAATGTTACCAAAGGCAAGGCTCAGTATGAATGTAATGCTCTAATATATAATATTATATCGGAACTAAATGAAAAATATTCAGACTGGCACAAAATTTTCACAGATGTGTCTAAACAAAACCAATCCTTAGGGGCTGCATTTTATGCTGTTGGAAATAACAGCCCTCTGCTACTCCAAACTGGCTGCGATACGCAGCGCTGTACTTATTGCCTAACCTAATGTGACAATAGCAAGTCACTTACCCATGTGATGTCACCCCAGCACCTACGGTACCCTCCAAGGCGTGTCTGTATGTGAGGTGTGTATTTGTTTGTGTGATGCGTTTGTACAGAGTTTACTTGCCCTGGCTGGCTCCCTCCAGGCCGATCACGCCGCTGAACTGCCCCACGGCGTTCACCAACAGATTTTACGACGTTCCACACACGTGCACATTATTTCGCGCCCCAAAATCGAAAACCTTTCCGTTTACACTTCGCCCCGCGGATAATATAGATTTATACTTCCCAAATCTTATCCCATAAGAGTTTAATAATATAATCTCCAAGATTAATTCTGCTCCGACGCAGACAATTCAATTCAATCTTTCTCTATGGCGAGCAATGCCGGTGCCGACATGATTCCGCCAATGACAGACATGCGATAGAGATCCTTGTTATACTGTTATACTGAAAAAAGCGAGGTGCCGATTTTAGAATTTTGCACTGTTGACCACCAGTGACAGATGCCATTCAAACTGGTTAAGCTGTAACTTGTAAGTACCTATCCCATTTGTTTGACGTTGATATATGATTGAGGTTACGCAACTGCATTGTTAGTGTTATAATTACTTGTTGTTACTATTGTTAATATAATATTTAGTTTGGTTATACCCTGGAACAAACGGTTCAAAATAAATGAACCCATACACACATCATTGCATTGTATTCAAGATACCACACCAATTTCAACTGTGAAGCAATTAAAGTCTGATATCATTGCATCGGACGAAGGATATCAGTAATCTCATAACCTCTGGGGATGCATGAGCCAGCAGGGATGCCAGATTAATAGGGACGGGGACATTCATATCGATAAGGCAGGTAAACAAGTTTGGAGTTAACCTATATTTAGGGCAGTCGAAAAACAGATGGTCTAGGGAACCCTCGTCCAGTCCACACTCGCACAGTGATGAGTCCCTCACGCGGATTTTGTGTAAGAAAACCGGAGAGCAGCAGAAGCCCGTGCGAAGACGGCAAATGACGGATAAAACACGCTTGTCGACTTTTTTATACCGGTAAAACCAAGGCTTTGGTGTAACGTTTGGTTGGATCGAATGGAAGAATTTGCCTTTATTCCTACTACTATGAAGCCAGTGAGCCTGCCACGATGACTGGAGGCCTGCCTGAGGCAAGCTCAACAGATCATAACCCTGATAGGTTAGATGCTTAAGGTCAGATGATGGTGAATTAATAGCGGCTTTAGCAAGAGTATCAGCACACTCATTACCCTCAATACCCGAATGGCTTAGGATCCAAACAAGCTGCACCGTTTTTCCACTGCTTGCGCTTGCTAGAGACTTTTTTATGTCCAGCAATAGGGAGCTGTGAAGTCTGCTATGATAGGGGCTCTGTTCAAGGGCTTCAAGACAGCTTAATGAGTCAGTGAATATGGCTGCATTATTAATATTGTGTGACTCTATGTATAGACAGGCCTCCAAAACTGCAACAAACTCCTCAGTGAACACTGAAGCCTCCCTGGGGCATCTAAACATAAGCAAGATCTTGGAGTTATGGTAATACACTGCGGCCCCGGTATAACTGCTGCAATCAAATTTTGAGGCATCTGTATAAAACTGATGCCACCCAGTCCAACGGCTAGCCAAGAGCGCCTTAAAGGTTGAGTTTGCTGAGGGGGAATTTTTTGATATACCAATATTTAGGTAAATATTAGGTTTGAAGCATAAGACTTCAAATGAGTAATTGAAGAGGGGAAGTCTATCAAACTTAACCAGTGGGCATTCCAAACCATGAGTAGATCTGTAGGCCTGAAGAATCAGTGGAATTTCTTTATGCCTCAAATAGTTGGAGTTATTACAGATGGAGTGTAAATTTATTATTTTATGTTTCAGGAGGTGAGTTTCCTTACTTAATAACCGGAACAGAAAGCAAGCCGCCAGATACTGTCGTCTTAGCGCCAGAGGAGGCTCTGCACATTCAACCTGTAGAACATTTGTAGGTGTGAATTTCATGCAGGCAGTTAAATTGGATTCTATCCAGTCGCGCCAAGGCTCCCTTGTTACACGGTATTAGTAGAAATGCTCAATAAGTGAACCTAATAAAACGTATATAATTCGACTGTTCCCTATTAAAATTAACATTTAGAACCCATAATCAATCAATGAATGTGGTAGAATATTATTATTCAATAGTATTTTATAACAATGTTACAGGACGAGGAGGGTGGCCTTCAACCGTTGAAGACATTTACTCTGCGGTCGTCCCTGTCCAGAAGAACAGCAAGTGGAAACTCATACCAGCAGGACCTAACACGCAACAGCGATTATTATATTGAGCTTCGGGTGTATAACCAAAGAGAGGCTGAACAGCTTGGGAAGGATAAATGGAAGCAAACGCTTCTCTCTTATAGGGGCTCTGTTTATACAGACTAACCGACTTGGAGGGCTGTTGGTAATCTTGTATCTGCCGCCAAGGCAGAATTTAGAGGTGTGCAGCCCATTTTATATCCCAATAATAATTAAATAATCTTTTTTTTTATGTCTAGCATGGTAAGTTATGTATCATGATATTGTTTACATTATTATAATTAATAACTCATAGTTTATAACTCTTTTATTTGTAATAATATAACGTGTCAATTTTACATTCCTCAGCAAAGATAAAACCTAGATTCCAAGATAAATTTGATTCAAAGATACCTAGATACCAAGAAAACTCGATTCAAAGATACCTAGATTCCAAGATAACTTGATTCAAAGATACCTAGATACCAAGAAAACTCGATCCAAGATACCTAGATTCCAAGATAACTTGATTCAAAGATACCTAGATACCAAGAAAACTCGATTCAAAGATACCTAGATTCCAAGATACCTAGATACCAAGATAAACTCAATACAAGTATATCTAAATACCAAGACAAACTCGATTCACTCGTAGCTTATAACTCTTTTATTTTTTTAATAATATAACGTGTCAATTTTACATTCCTCAGGAAAGATAATACCTAGATACCAAGATAAACTTGATTCAAAGATACCTAGATTCAAATATAACTTGATTCAAAGATACCTAGATACCAAGATAACTTGATTCAAAGATACCTAGATACCAAGAAACTCGATTCAAAGATACCTAGATACCAAGATAAACTCAATACAAGGATATCTAGATACCAAGACAATCTCGATTCACTCATAGCTTATAACTCTTTTTATTTTTTAATAACATAACGTGTCAATTTTACAGTCCTCAGCAAAGATAATTCCTAGATGCCAAGATAAACTTGATTCAAAGATACCTAGATACCAAGAAAACTCGATTCAAAGATACCTAGATTCCAAGATAACTTGATTCAAAGATACCTAGATACCAAGAAAACTCGATTCAAAGATACCTAGATTCCAAGGTACCTAGATACCAAGATAAACTCAATACAAGGATATCTAGATACCAAGACAAACTTGATTCAAAGATACTTAGATACCAAGATAAACTCAATACAAAGATACCAAGATAAACTCGATTCAAAGATACCTAGATGCCAAGATAAACTCAATACTAGGATATCTAGATACCATTATTATAGTAACTCATAGCTTATAACTCATTATTTTTAATAATATTAAGTGTCAATTTTATATTCCTCAGCAAAGATAAAACCTAGATACCAAGATAAACTTGATTCAAACATACCTAGATAACAAGAAAACTCGATTCAAAGATACCTAGATTCCAAGATAAACTTGATTCAAAGATACCTAGATACCAAGAAAACTCGATTCGAAGATACCTAGATTCCTAGATACCTAGATACCAACATAAACTCAATACAAGGATATCTAGATACCAAGACAAACTCGATTCAAAGATACCTAGATACCAAGATAAACTCAATACAAAGATACCAAGATAAACTCGATTCAAAGTTACCACGATAAACTCGATTCAAAGATACCTAGATACCAAGATAAACTCAATACAAGGATATCTAGATACCAAGATAAACTCGCTTCAAAGATACCTAGATACCCAAGATAAACTCAATAAAAAGATACGAAGAAAACTCGATTCAAAGATATCTAGATACATAAATATACTCGATTCAAAGATACCTAGATACCAAGATAAACTCGATTCAAAGATATCTAGATACATAAATATACTCGATTCAAAGATACGTAGATACCAAAATATACTCGATTCAAAGATACCTATGTAGATACCAAGATGACAGCCTTTGACAGACTTTGACAGCCTCCGTGGTGTGGCGGTAGTGAACGCGGCCGCTACGCAGGAGGCGCGGGTTCGATCCCCGCTCAGTGCAAATATTTTTATGCATGAATATGTATATTTGCATTGGTCTGGGTGTTTCTATGTAAAAAAAAAGTATCTAAGTATGTTTATCCGCATTCTAGATTCCATAACACAAGCTAGTTAAGCTATGCTTACCATGGGTCTAGATAGCGTTGTGTGAAATGTTGTGGAATATTTATTTATTTATTATTTAAGATAAACTCGATAAAAAGAAACCTATATACCAAGATATAAACTCAATACCTAGATATCAATCACAGAAAAAATAAACTTTACATTAAATAAAGTAGATTTATATCTAATCATGTATTTTTGTAAAGTTTGTAATATGTCTGTACCAAATTGTTCTGCGCACAAGAAAACTAATATACACAAATCGAATTGCCTATTGCAGACAAGTTTTGATAACGTTCGTATAATAGCCACAGCTTTTCGAAATCGAATAATCAGTTATAGAGTAAATCCATACGAGGATAACGTTATGCCTGAAATATTTTTGACACAAATATCGGGAAAGGTTTGTCATCTTATTAAAGAATTATTGAAAAGACATGAATCCGTTAAAGTTAATTTTGAATTGTTTATTTGGTACATGTTGCCAAAAAATGATGAAAAGTCTTTAAAATCATTTAACACGAAATACATTATAGTATTGCAAAAAACGAATATCGCAGACCTATATAAATTATTTTGTGATAAACTTATTTGCAAATGTACTGAATTTCAACTTTCAGAGTCAGGTTGGACAATTGAGTCGCTCGGCCATTTAGAAATTAATATCGTAAAATATAATCCTTTACGAGGCGGTTCTTATTTGCAATTACCTAAACGTATCGCCAATACCAAATCATGTTTAAATATAAAAAAATATGATCAGCATTGTTTTCTTTGGTGTAACATAGCTGATATATTTCCGTCAAGGATAAATCCAAACAGAACTTGCTCATATCCGCATTATTCTGACATACTAGATATTTCAGAAATGAGTTTTCCTCCAAGTTTCAAGGATATTAAGCGTTTTGAAATAAAAAATCCTGATATCAGTATTAATATATATGGTTTAGATACTAATGATATGGTTACAGGCCCCTTGTTTAAAACTAAATCACGTCGTTTATACCACATTAATTTGCTTTATATTAGTAAAAACGGAAAAAGTCATTTTTGTTTAATTAAAAGTTTTGAAAAACTTGTGCATAAACAATTAACCAAACCTAGAAAAAGAATATTTTTATGTGATGAATGTTTCATTTATTTTGACACTGGAGAGAAGTTACACTATCATGAATGCTCTGGAATACAAACCATTTTACCTGAGCCAGGAAGTAAACTAAGTTTTTCAAATTATGAGAGAACACAAAGAGTTCCTATAGTGATATATGGAGATTTTGAAAGTTTGTTGCGTGAATATTCTGACAAAAATAAACCTGCATATGTAGAAAATATACTAGTTCATAAAGCTACATGTTTTGCTTATTATATTTGTTGTAATGCAAATCCGAAATTAAATGATTTTGTGTCTTACAGAGGGCTTGATTGTTCTAAGAAATTTGTAAAATCTCTAACTAATGACGTGAAACGCTTATACAAAATATTGTTACAGAGCAAACATATGTTGCCGTTAACTGAAAATGAGCAATTAAGTTTACGGGTCAATATAGAGGACACATGCAATTTAAATGCTAAAAAATGTACGTTTATACCAATAGTGTTTCACAACTTATCCGGCTATTATTGTCACTTATTCATAAAAGAACTTTCAAATATAAGCGGTCGAATTCATCTTATACCGAGAAACAAAGAGAATAGTAGTTTATGATACTGTTGCATAATAAGGGTTCTTATAACACGAGTGTGTTTTAAAAAAACGAGCCGTAGGCGAGTTTTTTTATAGTATCACACGAGTGTTATAAGACCAAGTTATGTACAGTGTCATACACTACTTTATCTACTCTCATACTATAATACATAAACTAATTTATTTTACAAACAAAATTTAAATGTAAATGTTCTCGTCAAGGCGCAAACATCGATTGCGCATGCGTGTTTCTTTTTTTTTTCTTCGAATCTGCGGATTCTTTTTTAAAGTAGTGGTTCAGTCCAGATGGAGGTTGTATAGGTGTATCGTTATGATTAAAAAGTTATTTTATGATATAGGTGTCCATACAAGACCTGTATCGTAATAAAACTTTTTTTTTCACCTGTGCGTAATGTTCGTCATAAGAGTTTTGATGTCAATTTTATAATCTGTGTATTATAGTATCAGAGTAGATAAATATATTTATTTCACTAAATTTATAACAGTCAATGCATCAAATGCTGTACAATTGAAGTTTATTGATTCATTTAATTTTTTGAGCTCTAGTTTGGACAAACTAGTTACAACTATGAACCCGGAAAATTTGAAAAACTTAAAATATTTTTTTAATGATAATAAATTATTTGATATTGTTCGAAGAAAAGGAATATATTGCTATGATTATATAAACTCTTGGCAAAGATATGATGAGACCGAATTACCATCACAAAAACAATTCTTTAACAAACTTACTTCCGAATCTATATCTGATAAAGACTATGAACATGCTTTAAACGTTTGGAAAACTTTTGATATAAAAAATTTGGGTGAATATACAGATTTGTACCTAAAATGCGATGTGTTACTTCTATGTGATGTTTTTGAAAATTTTAGAAATATGAGTTTGATTCACTATGGATTAGATCCTTGCTATTACGTGTCATCACCTTCCTTAAGTTGGAACGCTATGTTGTTATATACGAAAATCAGTTTAGATCTTATCTCTGACGTAGAAATGCATCAAATGATAGAAAAAGGAATAAGAGGCGGACTTGCTCAGTGTTCCCTCAGATATGCGAAGGCAAATAATAAATATCTTCCAGATTACAATAACAAAAAGCCTTGTAATTTTCTTATTTATCTTGATTGTGTTAATTTATATGGATATGCTATGATGCTAAAACTTCCAGTAGGTGGTTTTAGTCTAACTTTTAAACTCTCGCGTTCCATGATATATAATTAACGAAACGGGAATTAACGCGATCATGGTATAGGTACTTACATACCTTTGATTGCCTGACGTTTCGACCAGGTTACACCGGCCGTGGTCACAGGTCACAGTCAGCCTGTGACCACGGCCGGTGTAACCTGGTCGAAACGTCAGGCAATCAAAGGTATGTAAGTACCTATACCATGGTGGTTGTGGTTTTAGATTTCTGACTGAGGACGAAATATTAAATTTTGATATCTTAAGTGTGTCAACTGACTCTGATACAGGATTTATACTAGAAGTAGATCTTTATTACCCTGATTACTTACATGGTGATCATTCAGATTTACCATTTGCACCTGAAAAATTTGTTCCGTTCTGTAGCCGAAATTATAAACTTATTGCTAATGTTTTTGATAAATATAAATATGTTATTCACTATATTCATTTGCAGGAATGCTTGCAAAATGGTCTTCAGTTATTAAAAATACATAGAATCCTAACATTTGAACAAAGTAATTTCTTACAATCTTATATTTCCCTAAATACTACACTGAGACAAAATGCAACATCTAATTTTGAAAGGGACTTTTTTAAGAAACAAAATAATTCTATATTTGGCAAAACCATAGAGAATAAAAGAAAACGAGTGGATGTTAAACTTGTAAATATTTGGAGAGATAATTCAAATGAAACTAAAAAAATGAACGGGGCTGAAAAATATATCAGCGCGCCTAATTTCAAGGACTTTTCTATTTTATCAGAGTCCTTAGTATCAATACAAATGAATCAAACGAAAATAATTTTAGATAGTCCTATCTATATAGGCTTTAGTATTTTAGAAATAGCGAAATGCCATTTGTATCGATTTCACTATTCAATCATGAAAAAACATTATGAAAATAAGTTAAAGCTTTGCTACACGGACACTGATAGTCTTTTATATTTAATTCGTACTGAAGATTTTTACGAAGACATGAAATTAAAATTAAAATATTTCGATACTAGTAACTTTGACAAAAATAACGAATATTGTATGCCAATTGTGAACGCCAAGATACCCGGCTACTTCAAAGATGAAATGGGCGGGGAAATTATATCTGAATTTGTAGGCTTAGGAGCTAAATCTTACTGTATAAGTACAAAAAAATTAACATTGAAAAAAGCTAAAGGTGTTAAAAATGTATTACTAAAAAACTAAATATACAAAAATACAAAAATGTTTTATTTAATAGCGAAATACTCAGAGATGATATGTGTGTAATTAAGTCTAAAAATCATCGAATTTTTACGCAAAAGATAAATAAAATAATTTTACCAAAAAATGATAATAAACGTCAAATAATGGATGATAAAATATTAACTTTACCTTGGGTTTTATTATGATACTATATTTATTATTTATTATGATACTATATTTTAAGAGAAACAAATAATTGAATTATATAACTTTATTGAGCTTTTTATAATTTTAAAGTATGTACATACCTATAATTAAAGCAAACTATTTTGTACTTTTACTGTAAATCGTATTATAATTTAATTTTACATAAAGTGTTATATCTTATCTTTTAGCACTTATAAATTTTATTAAAATAATAATGATTATGTATTTGAACTTATTGTATTTGGTTTATTTTTAACAGCTGAAATAAAATAATATATGTATCAAAATAATAATTGTTTCATTTTCAATTCTATACCCTTAACCTAATTTATAATGTTTAACAATAACGTTTACAATAACTGTAAGTAACTTAAGGTAGTAAAGTAAAATTAGAAAAAGCATATTATTACAAGAATAAGCAATATTTTACAGACAGTTTGATTTACCTAACTTCTTAACTATCTTACCGATTAAATGTTCTGTTTCGTTCATTACATCATCATAATCACTTGTCACTAAGTACTGCACGTTCACACTTGCATTGTTAGAGTCAAGGGTGTTTTCTACAGTATTACAAACATCCAAATCATGGATGCTAATTTTTATTACGCGGCGTACATGTTGTAGCTCTTTGCACACGACAAAAGATTTATTTTTAAAAGACTTTTTATTTGTCCTTTTTAATTTTAAATCCTTCGCTTTTTGCCGTTGAGCCTCTGCGCATGACTTGGCAGCTACTTCAGCGTACCAAGTATCTCTATCTTGTGCATAATAAAATGGATTAGTTATAGGATTGTCACCTCCGATCAAATTCTGTAAAAAAAAGAAAAGAACAGTTTATTGTAGAAAACATTACTTACTTTCATATATTGGGGGGCACCCAAAGATATATATATTTTATTCACTTCGCGTAACGTTGTTCCGTCTTGAACATTATTAGATAGTGAAAATGTGCTGTGATCGACGACATCCAAGACAGGGCTATAAGATGGCGAGCACGACATATTTCTGGAAACAAAATTAAATATATTATGGATACCCGAATATTATTAATAACCTATTTATTATTTATCGTAAAACTTACCTCATATAAGTATTTCAAACTGTCTGTAAAATAATGCTCAGTAATAATATTGAAAAGTGAAACGACTTGCTTCTATAACAGACGAAAGTGAATTGAAGGTTCGCTATTTTCAATACACAAACATATTAAAAATTGTAAGATGAGAATAGTATCTCAAATTAAATTCAGCGATACAAGTTTAAACATGTTGGATGGCAATTCTGCCATATAAATGTTAGCTAATCCTATATTATTATAATAACTTTATAAGGGAGGAACTATTATAAAATAAGTAATAGACAAAATGAAGTTGATCAAACAACCCATATCTCTTAAGGTTAATAATATAGATTTCTATGAAACTCCTCACCAAATAAAACACAGTGCTTTACTGCCTAATTCAATACGTTGTATAATATGCGGTCCTTCAAATTGTGGCAAAACCAATGCCATGATTAGTTTGCTGTTACATGAAAATGGTTTAAAATTTAAAAATATTTATCTTTACTGTAAAACTTCTTATCAAGCAAAATATCGTTTCTTAGGTGAAGTACTGAGACGCGTAAAACAGATTAATTTCTATAAGTATGATGATGATAAGCAGGTGATATCTCCAACTGAAGCTTTAACAAAATCTGTGTTTATTTTTGATGATGTTGCGTGTGAAAATCAAACAAATATACGAAACTTTTTTTTGTATGGGTAGGCATAAACAAATCGACTGTTTCTATTTATCTGAAACCTATTCTAAAATTCCAAAACAATTATTACGCGATAATGTTAAAACTTGAATTTATTGTTGCTTTTTACATATTTATTATTAATAAGTACTAATAAACTATAACTTACATTTGTGGCACTATATGTGACATATAACTTAAAATAACACCACCTGCCAGCTTCACACAATTTGCAAGATCTATTATCACTTCTTATTGGAAACACAGGATATGTCACAGCTTGAGGAAATTAAATTTGTGCAGAAGAGTCTTGAAGAGAGTTTTTTCAAGAAGATGGATGAACTTCAAGCTCAGTTACAAGTTGGAGGCACGGCAAAGGACACAGTGGCAAAGGTAGCTGATGAGTTCCGCACATTTAGAGAACTCATATTTAGCATTCTTGGGCTGCTCCGGAAACAAATCTCTGAATGTATCATGGCAACAGACTCCATCGAAACTTGGCAGCGCCGTAAAGCCATCATATTCTCAGGAGTTCCAGACGCTGATAATGAGAACTGCACCACTACCATATTGGGGATTTTACACAATAAGATGGGCCTAAAGGAGATCACAACAACCTCCATAAAAACATGCCATCGTCTTGGAGCCCTTAGAACAGGTCACAACCGTCCCATTCTAGTAAGGTTTAGCACCCTGGGTATTAAGAGCGCAATCTGGAACGCGAAGACACGGCTGAAAGGGTCCTCTATATCTGTCAAGGAGTTCTTAACCAAGATCCGACAGGCAGTGTTCATCAAGGCCCGCTCGCACTTCGGGATGCGTTGCTGTTGGACACAGGATGGCGTTATAGTGGTGAAAATGCAGGATGGACAGCGCTGCAAGCTCACCACTGCTGAAGAACTTCAACGTGTGATTGAGAGGCATCCCAAACCGGCATCAAGTTCCAGGGACTAGTGTTTTCATTTTTTTTTTTGTTTTCAATTCGGGATCCTTGTTCGCATACTCCCTAAGACTTTAAATGTTTCCTTGTGCCCTATACAGGTCTTATTAGTTTGTTTATTTATTTTTTCACATATAGGGCGTTAGTTTTACATATTTAAATATATTTTGCTGTTTACCTACTGTGAAAATAAAAATATTATTGAATATGACACTTTGACAACCAATTGACATCTCTGACGTTCAATGAAATTAACTACTGTGTCTGGCACAAGGGAATTTTGCTCTAATGCATTGTTTCGTTTACTATATTTATTTGCATTGTGTATTTTCATTTTTGTTACAGTGTGTTATAAGAAGATTTTATTTTTGCAGTAATTGTGACTGTTAGCTGGCGGGTGGTGCAGAGATTGAGACCTACAACAGCTCAGCGTGTTTACTGTACTGGTACATTTTTTTATAAATATTATTTAATATCATTTTTTTTTTTTAATATTATTGTTTGTTTATATATTATTTTATATTATTTTAATCATTATGAGTGTCAGTGACTCGTCTGACAACGATTCCTTCCATTCTGCGTGTGATACAGATACATTGTCTGATAATATCAGTTACTGTTCAGCTCCAAATAGTGCGACCACACTTGGTGATGAGATTCGGAATTGTTTCGAACAAAATATGGGCAGGTCATTTAATGTTTGTCATATAAATGCACAAAGTGTGCCCGGACATTACAGTGACCTTGTAGCTACCTTTGCTGACTCTCACGTCCATGCAGTCTTGATTTCTGAAAGTTTCTTAAAACCTAATCTTCTCTCGGCATACCACCCCCTCCCTGGATTCGTTTTAATAAGGAACGATAGGTCAGGTAAGGAGGGGGGTGGTGTAGCCATATATCTCCGTAGTGATCTGCCTTATAAAATGGTTGCTTCATCTCCTTCACAATACTCAGCTAGTGCTGAATACCTTTTCCTTGAGGTATGGGTCAGGGGTGTTAAGGTGATCCTTGGCGTTGTCTACAGTCCTCCCACGGTTGATTATTTCACCGATTTCGAATTGGTTTTAGAATCTTTGGGGTCTGATTACGAGCATCACATCATCATGGGTAACTTTAACACTAATCTTCTCGCAGTGGACTCTTCAAGGGCTAACAAACTTCTTCACATAATCGAGTCAAACCAAAAGTGCTGCATAGGCGTTGTTTCGGTCGCATGGACTGTAACAAATTGCGTGCTGATGCAGAGGAGATCAACTGGGCTCCTTTAGCAGAGGCTACCACGGTTGACGACAAAGTTCTGTTCTTCAATAAAACCGTAAATACCCTCTTTGATATACATGCCCCTGCTAGGAGGGTGAAGCTAAAACATCCCCCGGCACCATGGCTTACAAACGAAGTCCGAACTGCAATGAAACGAAGAGATCGGGCATTTCTTAAATTTTAAAAAAATCGCTCGGACATCAATTGGGACTCTTACGAGACTGTCAGAAATCGGTGTAACTAGGTGATACGAAACGCTAAACGCCGACACATCTTTGATAACATAACTTGCTCATCACCAGCTGATATCTGGAAGTTTCTTGGGACATTGGGTATTGGTAAACCTAGGCATCTGGAGCTTCCTAAGACAATTGAGTTAGATACCATTAATCAACATTTCTCCACCTCTCTTGCAATTGATGGCATAACTAAATGTCGAACGGTAGACTTCATAGCCGGACTTACCAGTCCTAGTTATACACCCTTTCAGTTTTGTCCAGTGACGTCGGATGAGATCAAAAAAAATATCCTAGCCATCAAATCTAAGGCAGTGGGCTGCGACAATATTAGTCGTTGAATGATTACCTCTATCCTGGACCATCTCCTTCCGGCCATATCACATATCATCAACTTTTCCCTAGATTCTGGTCAATTTCCTGCATTGTGGCGCAAAGCCTTTGTCCGCCCTCTTCCCAAAATTTCTAATCCCTCACTTCCTAACCACTTTCGTCCGATCTCGATTCTTCCCTTTCTATCCAAGGTGTTAGAAGCATGTGTGCATAGACAGTTGGCTAATTTTATACATCGCAATGACATTTTAAGTCCTCTACAATCAGGATTCAGACCAGGACACAGCACTACTTCTGCACTCCTAAAGGTAACGGGGAACATCAGGAATGGTATGGAAAAGTCTAAGGCTACTGTGATGGTTCTAATAGATTTTTCCAACGCCATCAACTGTGTGAACCACGATATTCTTCTGTCAATCCTTGCCCATATTAAAATCTCATCTGATGACCTGGATTGGTTCTCTTCATATCTTCAGGGGCGCCAGCAGTCAGTTTGTGCTGATGAGAAGTCATCGAGTTGGTGCAATCTTGACTCAGGGGTCCCTCAAGGCGGTATACTTTCTCCCCTTCTTTTCTCCATATTTATAAACTTCATTACCTCCGATCTTCAATGTACGTATCACTTGTATGCCGATGACCTGCAGCTGTATAGCCAAGCCCATGTGGATGACATCTCGGAAGCTATCGACAAAGTGAATGCCGACTTGAATTTTATACGTGACATGGTGTGACAGATTTGGACTGGCCGTCAACCCTAACAAATGCCAGAGTATTATAATAGGTAGTAGCTATATGATGAAAAGGTTGAAGGACGTGAACATGTCGGCGATTATCTTTGATGGGAATGTTATTCCGGTCACACATAGTGTTAAGAACCTGGGCTTACACCTGGACTCAACCTTGAGTTGGCAGGTTCAGGTCACTAACGTCTGCCAGAGAGTGACTGGAACACTGAGGGCCCTTTACCGCCTTAAAAATTTTCTGCCACCTAAAACCAAGACAATGCTTATGCAGACTTTAATCTTTCCTATCCTTGACTATGGTGATGTGTGCTATTTCGACCTGAATGCAGATCTGCTCAATAAACTTGACCGACTTCTCAACAATTGCATTCGATTCGTCTACAATCTTAGGAAGTATGACCACGTTTCGGTCTATCGGTCAGAGCTGGGCTCGTTGCCTATACGACGGCGACGCAGTCTGAGAGCTGTCACTTTGATATACACAATATTAAATTCTCCCAACGCCCCAGCTTATCTAAAGTCTCAGCTCCACTTACTCGGCTCTAACCATAACAAAAACTTACGCTCTTCTAATAACTTACTCCTTCACTGTCCCACTCACACGTCTAGCCTTGTACACTCTTCTTTCTTAGTACAATCTATTCTGCTATGGAATGCGCTTCCTCTGGAAGTCAGGATGTCCACAAACCGTTTCACATTCAAAACTAAAGTACGCCGGCTCTACAACAGCCCATAGCTGCCTACGGGTGGTTGTAGAAGTGGCGATCAAATCAGTTGTCTGATATCATATCCGTAAAATTTCTCAGCTTGTATGTATTCGATATGTATACGTGAATATGTATGTGTGTCTATGTATATATGTAGGTGTGTCTATGTATATATGTAAGTGTGTCTATGTACATATAATTATACATGTATCTTTGTGTATATGTATACCTATATATGTATGTATTTTTGTGTATATATATCGGATTGTGTATGTATGTAGTTTATGATGTATCTATTTGTGTATTATATGGATTCATTCTTATATTTATACATTTTAAGAAAGTATTATTAATTGTCACCACAAAATTAATTTTTGTACCACAATAGGTTACACTATCACCGTAACACTTCGTACACCTACCTTTGCAATGAATATCTCTGCATCACCCTAAGGTTGACTGGTAGAAAATGCCCATGGCATTAAGTCCGCCTTTGTACAATCATTTTGTATTTGTGCAAAAAGTTTAAATAAAAAAAAAAGAACATGTAAATACTGATCTAGAATGGAAACAATTTAAAAACATTTGTAAGATTATTTGGAATAAACCTTTTAGTTTTTTACTTATCAACAAAGAATCTTCATTGAATAATGGACGGTATAGACAGAATTTTGATACTTTTTTAACTTTTGACTAACATTTATAAATATAAGTAAATAATATGCGAAACTAACTTAGTATATAACCTTCTCTAGACGAGGACTGTTGTTCTTTAGGCAAATCAACATGGAGAAAAATATTAAAATTGAATTAATGAAGTCTGTAGACTCTATAAAAAATAAGATAAAACTAATGAAGGCTGAGGAACAATCGATGAATTTATCACTCCATAAAATACTTAAACCTGTCTCGGATCCTCTTAAAGTTTTAGTTGATTCAAATATGTCCATGCAGAAGTTAAAAAATTTGTTGAAAATGGGTCATTTGCTAATTCTGAAGATGTTATATCGCTCGATGTTGATACAAGCTCATCTCCAAAGCCAGAAGAACATGTAGATGATTTAAAAACGCCCTTAAAGGGTGAAGATGTCTGCGGTATGTTTGATTATATTAATGTACCCTTCGGGATTAGAAGTGGCAATAAAAATTTGTTGGTGGGTAATAAAACAGTAATATTTCCAAAAATTAATAACATGAATAATAATAGCTTAAATTTGATTAAAATCGGTGACAAAGCATACAATTTAATATCGGGTTTAAAAGAACTTTTATTCCAAAAGAAACCCGATTTAAAATTAATATCAAATGAAGATAAGCTCATCTATAAAGACATGTTACATTATACAAATGCACATAAAAGAAATTATTGTCAAGAAGGGCAAATACAAGGGGATAAGGGCATTAAATACCATGAAATAATCAAACCATTAATTGATGAAACGTCTGAAAATGAGACTGCCCCTAAACTTGGAGGACATTTACCAATACTAAAGCAATATAAAAATAATACTGATTTAGTATATTGGGATGATCCCAATGAATTAGTTGAGAGATTAAAATTATTATTAGCTTCAAGAGATGCTGGCAATACGAATCATGATAATGAAATATTATCTATTATTGAAGAATTAAAAGAAGCAAATATAATTAAGGAATAAATACTTATAACAGCATAAATTTAATTCAGTACGATATGTTTATTCATAATAAGCATTTACTAAATTAATCACGAAGTCAGGCAAGTAATTAGCAAAACATGAGCAAAACAGACACAGTTAACGAAATTCATAAATATGCTAGGAAAACTTTTCCACGACGAAATGTTATCATGAAAGACATAGACGATCTGTGGCAAGCAGATTTAATTGATATGCAATCTATATCTAGCGATAATAAAAGGTTTTAGATTTATTCTAGCTGTTATTGATACATTTTCAAAATATGCTTGGACCTTTCCATTGAAAAATAAAACAAAAATATTGTTTGTAACAGTTTTAAGATGTTGTTGTACAGAGGGCGCGTACCTAAAAACTTGCAAACTGATAATGGAACAGAGTTCTATAACGATAAATTCAAAAACCTTATGCAGTCTTACAATATTAATCATTATTCATCATTCTCATCAAAAAAGGCTTCGATAGTAGAAATATTCATTAGAACATTTAAATCTAAATTATACAAAGAATTCAGTTTGAGAGGTAATTATAACTGGATAAATAACACCATCAATGATGTGATTTTTAAATATAATCACAGTTACCATCGAACGATTGATGAAATCCCTGCAAATGTGAATAATATAAATAAAAAACGTATATATGAAAGATATGTCAGTTTGAAAAAAAAACGTTATTATTATGAAAAATAAATTTAAAGTGGGTGATTATGTTCGTATTAGTAAGTATAAAGGAACATTTGAAAAAGGATACACTCCAAACTGGTCAACTGAAATATTTAAAATTCGAAAAAGGCAGAATACTTCTCCTATTACCTACTTAATTGAAGATGCAATTAGAGGCCAGCCAATACTGGGAGCATTTTATGAGCAAGAGCTTCAAAAGACAAAATATCCGAATATATATCTAGTTGAAAGAGTTCTTAAAAAGCATAAAAATAAAGTTTTTGTAAAATGGCTAGGCCTATCTTCTGCTGAAAATAGCTGGATTGATAAGTCTAATGTGTTGTAAAACTATTATTCTACGCTGATCTTAAAACCTTGGTTTATTAAAGTATATTTATTAAATGTTCAGCGTTTGATGATTCAGTCTTATTATGTGTATTGGAGAGAATAGTCTTCTCAATTGGTTTATAAATAATTTGCCAATTGAACTGCATTTACCAGGCTACAATTATTGCGGTCCTGGAACAAAATTGATAAAACGACTTGAGCGTGGTGATAAAGGTATAAATGAATTAGACGAATATTGTAAAGAACACGATATTGCCTATCACAATTCATCTAAATTGAAGGATCGACATAAAGCTGATTTGATTTTGTATAAAATGGCAAAAAAGCGTGCATATGCTTCTGATTCAAGCGTAGGAGAAAAAATCGCAGCACATCTAGTTAGCAATGTCATGTCAAAGAAAATTAAAACTGGCTCTGGTCTTAAAGCTGCAAAACAAAAATCTCGAACAAAAAAATCGAATAGATTAATAAATATCATTACTAATACGAAAAATCGTATGAAGAAAATTAAACCAAAATGTAAGAAAGTTGCAATAGAAGTAGCTATGGCTGCTGCAAGAGAATTAACTGGTGATTCATCCATTAAATTGCCTCGTATAATTCCAATACCAAAAAGCGGTGGTGTTTTACCATTGATTCCTATTTTTGCGGGATTATCGGCAGCAGGAGCATTAGCAGGCGGTGCAAGTGCTATTGTTAAAACTATAAATGAAATTAAAATGGCTAAAAAGCTGTATGATGAATCAAAGAGACACAATAAAAAAATGGAAGCTCTTAGCATCGGAAAGGGACTACATCTTAAGCCGCATAAAAATGGGCTCGGTATTTTTGTCTCAAAAGAAAAAAACTAGAGAATCGGCTACCTAAACGAGCTTTAACTAACCTCGACATTTTGAAGTACGGAAATAATATTCCCTTTTTTAGAGGAGTCTTCATGAGAGATGAGCTCCCTAAACGTCCTTTTCTAAAAGAATGTGGAGTTATTAATTTAGATACTTCAAAAAATCCTGGTACTCATTGGGTAGCATATGCAAAGTGTAATGATAATATCGAATACTTTGACAGTTATGGAGATCTTAAGCCTCCAAAAGAATTTATAAAGTACTTGGGTTCCAACGCCCGCTATAACTATGAAAACATACAAGGGAATCATCCTTTTAATTGCGGGCATCTTTGTCTAAACTTTTTGAAAAATTTTTGGTATAGTCGAGGAATAAAATAAAAAAGTATTTCCAGAAGTGTTCACTATGAAAGTATGTCTACAACAGTGACGATCTCTGGCAGTAAATCTGAATTAGAGTCCTATTTTCAGCCACCTCTGACTTTTTCTGGAAGATATGAATGTGGTTTGTTATACTTCTCAGTGTTGAACTGTAAGGATAATTGACCATTTAATATTGAAACTCCAACTGTAGTAAGAATTGAATGCGATTTAAAATACGGTTCTTACTCTAACGGATTGCAAACTCATATTATTCACGAATTTGTAACAAACAGAGCTATCAGCAATCAGTATATTGAAGACAACGCAACGTTATTTACTTTCCAATAAACAAGAATATAGTTACCTCTATATCTGTTAAGATTGCGGATCAGTTTGGTCACTCAATTAACATTAAAGAAGGTGACATTCAAGTACGTTTTCACTTAAGAGAAATAAAATGATTTCATTTAATAAAAACGCTCCTGTGAAAATAAAACGACTTATTCCATTTGCAACCACTTAAGTACACAGACGTAAGAAAAAGGTATTCAAGTTGAGTAAAACCAATAAAGATTTTCTTAAAGCAATTGGTTTTAAAATATGAATATACTACAGATTAATGACTTACCCCACTTTGATACTTCCATCGAAAATTATGAAGTCCATTCCTATAATCCCTATAATAACAGCTTTAGAGAAAATGATGAAATCAGAATTCCTATACATCAGCAAGACATATACGTGCTACCATCAGCCAGCTCAATTTACATCGAAGGTTCTGCTAAGCTCTTTGGGAAACAGATTGCAAAAAATGTATCATTTACTAATAATCCTATTATGTTCCTTTTCCAAAATATCAGATACGAAATAAACGGAATCGAAATAGATCGAATAAAAAATTCCAGAATAACATCGACTATTCAGTCTTACGTTTCTTTAAATGAAGCCGAAAGTAAAGTTGCAGCCGTGTGGGGCTGGAATCTAGATGGGTTTAAAAATGGCGGAAATTTCAGTGCAGTTATACCACTAAATAAGATTTTGGGGTTCGCAGAAGATTACAATAAAATTATAATAAATTGTAAACATGAACTTATTTTAAATAGAAGTAATTCGAACAAAAACAGTGTTAAACTTAATGATGATGTTGCAAAGTTTCAAATAGAAATAGAAAGGGTGCAATGGAGAATACCTCATGTAAAAGTATCTGATCGAGAACGACTGATACTTTTAAAACATTTAGAAAGAGATAAGGCTGTTCTGGGGTGTTGGGTAGGACAACCTCCACGTGGTGCACCCTGGTAACATGGACGACGATGTGGGCTTCGCGCAAGGCGCACGTCGTCGCCCATGGCCAATTGTCCACCACCACCAAGGAGGGGGGGCCTTATGGCCGGTTTGGAGCTCTCCGCATGCGCTCTGCTAAGCAGAGCGTACTTAGTGGAGAACTCCCAGGGCGACGAGTACTTCGCCACTGAGTGATCAGTGGCAAAGTACACGGTCCCGTAGGGACCATCGATCGGCCGAGCCGTTACCCCGTCAGACGGGTGCGGTGGCTCCTCGGAGCTGCGAGGAAGAAAACCTCTATAAAAAATCACCCCAAACCCCACGCTTTGACGCCCGGCAATGGGATGCATCGCTGGGGGGAACTCAGTGCCTAGGGCGTCACTCTCTCGCTCTCTCACTCCCACCTTCCCACTCTCCTCATCCTCACATCCACGCCCAACCCCCCCTACTTCCACCCCAACGTCGGCGGACAGTAACCGTAAAAAAACAATATTTGACTATGGAAACTAAATTAAATAAATCTACCCATGAGGGTACCCGGACTCCGTCCGGGGAATCCCTTGCTGTGACTGGTGGTCAAATGGACACCCATTCGACGACCAGCCATGGCGACCCCCTCCCGGGTTCATCCCGGGTGGTATATGGGAGGGGTCACCACAGTCCCACAGGCCCAAGGGTGTGCCTCAAAACCACCCAAAAAAGCGACGCGGAAGACGTGTCGACCCATGCTGGTTCGGAGGTGGAGTCCGCTGACGACATGGATAGTGAGACCGAGGATGCCCTCGGCCTTGGTGTCATGTCCGAAGTAGGGAAAAAGAGACCTAGGTCGAGCGGACCAGGCAAGGGCCCACCTAGGAAGGTGGTGGCCACTACCGCGAGTAGAGGTCGGAAAGCCGGCCTCTACAGAGCGAAAGGGAAGGTGGCAGAGCCGCCGGCGACTGTGCCCCCGCTGCCAAGCGGAAAGGTCACGGAGGTACCGGCGGCGCAGAACATCCTGGCGGCGCTTTCCCGCATTTCTGGCGCCGTAAAAGGCCAGAAAAATATTGCGGGGAAAAAGAGGGTCGTGGCGGACGCGGTCACAGGCGCCGCCAAAGCGCTGGAGGAGCTCCTCGAAAGGAGCGTTTCCAGCGAGGAGGGGAAGCTCCGGGCTCGTGTTGCGAGCCTGGAGACGGAGCTTGCTGACTCCCGCAAGCAGCAACAGCTGATGCGGGAGGAGATCGGTAAGCTGACGCAGCTGGTCCAGGGGGCCGGAGAGGCTCGGGGTGTGAAAACCCCCACTCCCCGTGCACCACTTAAAGTGACACCCACAATGGTCCAGCTGCTGGAGGCCATCGAGCGACGCCTCGCCGTCCTCGAGGACCGGGCATACCGCCCGCCGCTGGCGGCACCCGTCGTCGCGCCATGCGCGGCGATGGCTGCACCCAGTGGAGCTACTGGTCCCAAGCCGAGGGCCTCTGCCCCCAAGAAGACGGCACCTGGGGGAAGTGGAGACCCCGCCTCCACAGGCACAGCCAATGCTCCCGCTGCATCCCACAACCCCTCCAGAGAGGGGGTCTGGGAGGTGGTGGGAGCGAAAAAGAAGGCGAACAGGGCCGCCAAAAAGGCGGTGAAGACCGCCAAGAAGGCGGCAAAAGCCGCCGCAAAAGCGGCAAAGGCTTCCGCGGCGAAGACGCCAAAGAGGCTCCGCGCTCCCCGTTCTACTGCCGTCGTCATTACAGTGACGGCGGAAGGCAGGGCGAGGGGCGTGGGGTACGCCGAGGTCCTGAGGCAGGCGAAAGCCTCAGTAGACCTTAAGGCCCTCGAAATAGAGGGAGGTCTCCGGTACAAGGTGACGCGCACCGGAGCACGCCTCCTCGAGGTCTCTGGCGCCACCAGCGGCCCCAAAGCAGATGCCCAAAGCGGCAAAGCTGAGGGAGTCGCTGGACATTGGTGACGTCCGCGTTACCAGACCCAACAAATGCGCGGGTCTGCGCATTTCGGGCCTGGATGACGCGGCCACGACGGAGGAGATAATCTCCGCCGTCGTGGAGGCGAGCGGCTGCCCTCGTGATCAGGTGAGGTCAAGTGAAATCCGCTTTGGCCCCGCCGGTCACGGGTCGGCAGTCGTGAGCTGCCCCGTCGCAGTGGCCCAGAAAGTGGCGGACGGACGGAGCCTCCTTGTCGGGGGCTTCCTGAGGACGCAGGCGCATCTCCTGTAGCCCCGCGAAGCCAGGTGCTTTAGGTGCCTGGTCGTGGGCCATGTAGGAGTGCAGTGTACAGCGGAAGTCACCGTGGGAGACCGGTGCTTCCGCTGTAGTCAGCCCGGTCACACGGCCACTGCCTGTGACGCTCCGCCACGCTGTTGTCTCGTTTGCGACCCCTGAGCTCGCCCGCCGAGTCCAGGGATGGCGTGTCGTGGAGGAGGAGGAGACATCGTCAGATCACCGATATATTCGGTTCGAAGTTTCCCCCCCACCTAATCTGCCGCCAGCTATCGCGAATCCCCCGGAACCGCGTTGGGCACTCCATCGCCTGGATCCGGAGGCTCTCCTAGAGGCGGCCATTGTGCAGGCCTGGATCCCGATAGCGGACAGACCTGCCGATGTTGATGCCGAGGTGGAGTGGTTCGGGGTGGCCATGTCGCATATCTGCGATGCGGCGATGCCCAGGGCTAGGCCCAGACCGGCGAGGAGACAGGTGTACTGGTGGACGCCGGAAATCGCGCAGTTGCGCGTGGAGTGCGTTACCGCGCGCCGTCGGTACACCAGGTTCCGCCGGAGGCGTCGTCGCCCAGACGATGCGGCAGCCCGAGAGACGGAGCTTTATGATGGGTACAGAGAGGCCAAGAGGGCCCTTCAGGTGGCCATTAAGCGGTCCAAAAAGTTGGGCCGCGAGGAGCTGATGGAGGCCCTGGAGCGGAACCCGTGGGGGCGCCCGTACCTTATGGTAAGGGGTAAATTACGCCCTAAGGCGCCTCCACAGACCCAGAGCCTACAGCCGGAGCGGCTGGAGGGGGTCCTGGACTCCTTGTTCCCATCAAGAGCGGAGGAACACATTCCTCCGCGCATGGCTCCGTCTCAGGTGCCCAACGCGGAAGGCAGCGAGAACGACGTGCCCGTAGTCACGGAGGGTGAGTTAGGGGCGGCTGTACTGCGGCTTAAATCCCGCAGAAACACCGCCCCTGGACCCGACGGCATTCCAGGCCGAGCGTGGGTTCTGGCTCCCGAGGAGCTTGGACCTCGACTTATAGGGCTCTTTAGCGCATGCCTCGAAAAAGGCCAGTTTCCCAAGGTCTGGAAGACAGGGAAACTGGTCTTGATCCGAAAGGCGGGGCGGCCGGCTAATTCTCCATCAGGATACCGGCCGATCGTGTTGCTTGACGAGGTGTGCAAGCTCTTCGAGCGTATTATTGCACAACGCCTCGGCAAGCACCTCACACGCGTGGGGCCTGATCTGGCGGATAGCCAGTTTGGTTTCCGGCAAGGGCGCTCCACCGTGGACGCGATCATGCGCATTAGAGAACTGACGGAGGAAGCAATCTCACGGGGTGAGGTGGTGGTGGCGGTGTCTCTTGACATCGCCAACGCCTTCAACACCTTGCCCTGGAGCTGCGTTAGGGAGGCGCTTATCTACCATGAAGTGCCTCCCTACCTCCGTCGAATTGTCGGGCCCTATCTCTCCGAGAGGGCCATTACTTATCCGAGCTGGCTAGGGCCGGGTCGGCGAGATGTGTCGTGCGGTGTTCCACAGGGATCGGTATTAGGACCGCTCCTGTGGAACATCGGTTACGATTGGATGCTGCGCGCTCCGTTGCTCAGAGGGGTCCGCGTAACGTGTTACGCAGACGACACCCTCGTTACGGCGCGGGGAGCAACGCACCGAGACGCAGCACTAAAGGCCACGGCAGGGGTTGCTCAAGTCGTGGGTCGAATACGGCGGCTGGGTCTCGAGGTCGCCCTTCACGAATCCGAGGCTCTGTGCTTCCACGGACCTCGGATGGGGCCACCTGCGGGATCCAGGCTACAGGTAGGGGGCGTCAGCATCGGCATCGAGCCTTCGATGAAGTATCTGGGACTCGTACTCGATGGCCGGTGGAACTTCGGATATCACTTCCGAAGTTTGGTCCCAAAACTGAGGGGAGCATCAGCCGCACTTGCGCGACTGATGCCCAACATCAGGGGACCCAACGCTCCCTACAGGAGACTGTACCTAGGGATCGTGCGAAGTATGGCCCTATACGGGGCCCCCGTATGGGCGGAAACCCTGACGGCCACCAATCTGGCTAGATTGCTGAGCCCGCAGAGGGCGATGGCCGTCAGGGTGATAAGGGGATACCGCACGATCTCAGATGAAGCGGCATGTCTCCCAGCCGGGACCCCTCCATGGGACCTGGAAGCGAGAGCCCTTGCGTCTCTGTTTAAATGGCGCAAGGAGGCGCTGGAGCGGGGCCAAAGGCCTGCGGCTCGAGAAGTAGAAGGTAGGACACGACGGTATCTCCCGTCCTAACTGAGCAGTCCGACTGGGGAAGTACCTTCGCCCTACAGAATACCGCGGTTATAATAACCTTGTGTTGTGTTCCCGACGGTGAGTAGGGTAGCCAGAGCTCACTGGAGAGGTTCTGTGTTGGCAGTGGGAAGACCAAAGGCTTAAGATGCCACCGCTGACTAGTGGGGATGTGAAATGTTGGCGCGGCGGTCAGGGAGACCCGGTGAAACGGTTATCCGCTGGCCGCCCGCAGGCTGCACGGTTCCCGAACCTGGGGATCACATAATCTCCGCCCCAGGAGGCTGAACCAGCAGCCTGTGTAAAGTTCCCGGTGCTGTAGTCGTGCCGGAGGAGGAAACCGGAGTGGACTCGGCTACAGTATCTGGGAGGGGACCGGGGGCCCTTCCGCCCGCCGCGCCAGCAAGTCACGAAACCCTGGCTCGTCTGCAGTGGTGGGGTGCCTTGCTTTGTCTTCTGCGCTGACGGCACAGAGACTCTCTATACCTTCCCCCCCCCCCCCCCCTTCTTTATCATGGCAGTAAAAAGGAAAAGAAATAGAGTATATACAGCGGCACCTTCGTCCACATTGAAAGTGGACTTCTGTAACATCAGGGGCCTCCACTCCAATCTTAACGAGGTCCACCACCATCTTGAGACAGCAAAGCCGACCCTATTCTTTCTGACGGAGACCCAAATATCATGCCCGGCCGATACAGCCTACCTTATGTACCCCGGGTACAGACTCGAGCATAACTTCCTGAGTAAAGCCGGGGTATGCATGTACGTCCGGGATGACGTTTGTTGTCGCCGTCTAAACGGCCTTGAAGACAGGGACCTGTCCACACTATGGGTACGTATGGATTACGGTGGCCAC
This sequence comes from Eilema caniola, assembly GCA_949126895.1. NCBI lineage: Eukaryota > Metazoa > Arthropoda > Insecta > Lepidoptera > Erebidae > Eilema > Eilema caniola. Next base: position 583,746 of record CASBPR010000003.1, read on the forward strand.
ACCCGTATCTATGCGTGCGTCTACAGGTCTCATAGCGGTGACCTGGGCACGGCTCAACTGTTTGAGCACCTGCAGCGGTCGGCGGACAGAGTAATTGAGCAGTACCCTGCCGCGGACTTAGTATTCTTGGGTGACTTCAATGCTCACCACGTGGAGTGGCTGGGGTCTCACAGGACTGATTTTGCGGGAAGGGCTGCTCACAACTTTGCCCTGACCTATGGGTTCTCGCAACTGGTGCATTCCATCACAAGAAAACCAGATGTCGGGACCCACAGAGAGTCTTTATTGGACCTTCTGCTGACTACGCGCCCGGATGAGTACTCCGTAACTGTGGAAGCACCTCTCGGTACTTCGGACCACAGCGTCATCCGGGCGCAAGTGACTCTCGCGCGGCCAGAACCACCGCGGCCACCTCAGTGGCGGCATGTCTGGCACTACAAGTCGGCAGACTGGGACGGACTGCGAGAATTCTTCTCGTCGTACCCGTGGAGGCGGCTTTGCTTCACTTCTAAGGATCCAAGCTCCTGTGCAACAGCAGTCGCTGAAACGATCCTATCGGGCATGGAATGCTATATTCCCAACCGTTGGATCGCAATAGGAGCGAGCAAACGGCCGTGGTTTAATAGGCCTTGCAGAGAAGCTAGAGACCGCAAGCAATCTGCATATAAGGCTTGGACCTCGGCACTTGTTAATAAGGATCCTAACATAGCTGAAGTGAAGCGGAAATTGAATGCCGCCTCGAGGTCCAGTAAAAAAGCTACTGCCAGGGCGAAGTTTGAGTTCATCGGTGGAATTGGCGAGCGGCTTACTCGTTACCCATCCGGTAGTCGAGCATTTTGGTCACTCGCCAAAGCTGCCGAGGGAAACTTCTGCCATTCCTGCCTTCCGCCGCTGCAAAAACCCGACGGTAGCCTAGCTCATGGCGCTAAGGAGAAAGCCGATCTTTTAGGTAATCTCTTTGCGTCAAACTCGACGATGAACGACGGGAATGCCGAGCCACCTATTGTCCCCGACTGTGGTACTTTCATGTCTGAAATTAAAATCACGCAACGGGTGGTTCGGCGGGAACTCAAGTCCCTGGATGTTCGGAAGTCGAGTGGGCCGGATGGTATACCGGCGATGGTGCTCAAGCACTGTGCCCCCGAATTGTGCCCAGTACTTACACGGCTTTTCGCGCTCTCTTACTCCGCGAGACAAGTCCCAGCCTCGTGGAAGACTGCATTCGTGCATCCTGTGCCTAAGAAAGGCGACAGGACAGACCCGTCCAATTACAGGCCTATTGCTATAACCTCCCTTCTCTCGAAGGTAATGGAGCGTGTGATTAACGCACAGCTCCTGGGATACCTTGAGGGAAACGACCTACTGAGCGACCGACAGTATGGCTTTCGCCACCGTCGCTCCACTGGTGACCTTCTTGTGTATCTCACACACAGATGGGCGCAAGCTATCGAGAGTCGGGGCGAGGCACTAGCGGTCAGCCTCGATATAGCAAAGGCCTTTGACCGGGTCTGGCACAGAGGTCTTCTTTCGAAGTTGCCACGCTACGGACTCCCCGAGGGACTTTGCGAATGGATTGCCAGCTTTTTGTCCAACAGAAGTATCCAAGCCGTCGTCGATGGCAGCTGCTCGGACCGCATGGACATAAACGCTGGTGTCCCACAAGGCTCCGTGTTGTCCCCGACGCTGTTTCTGCTGCATATCAATGACATGCTGTCTGATGGATCTATTCATTGCTATGCGGACGACAGTACCGGGGATACGTGTTACACGGGTCGTGCAAATATCCCTCAATTCGAGGTGGAGAAGAGACGCGAACAACTTGTGTCTGAAATCGAGACTACTCTCTCGGGAGTATCCGATTGGGGTCGACTTAACCTAGTCCAATTTAACCCCACTAAGACACAAGTATGTGTATTCACCGCTAAGAAAACCCCATTTATTGTAGCGCCGCAATTCCTGGGCACACCACTTTCCATCTCTTCGAGTATTGGGATCCTAGGTGTCGACATCTCAAGCGACGTTCAGTTCCGCAACCATTTGGAGGACAAGGTCAAGCTGGCCTCAAAGAAACTTGGAGTGCTCAACAGGGCGAAGCAGTACTTCACTGCGGGGCAACGACTTCTGCTTTATAAGGCACAAATTCGGCCCCACATGGAGTACTGCTGTCACCTTTTTGCCGGAGCGCCTGCATACCAGCTTGGCCCCTTCGACTCATTGCAAAGACGGGCGTTGAGGCTCGTCGACAATCCCATACTCACAGGCGATGTGGAACCTCTCAGCCTCAGAAGAGACTTTGCCTCGCTGTGTGTGTTCTACCGCCTATACAATGGTTTGTGCTCAGATGAATTGTTTGACATGATGCCCACCGCTGCATTCTATCATCGCACCACTCGCCATAGGCAGGGAATTCATCCTCACACACTGCGACCGGAAATGGTACGCACCGTGCGTTTTGAAAGGAACTTCATCCCACGCACGCTCAGGTTGTGGAATGAACTTCCTGCCGTGGTTTTCCCAAGCGACTACAATATGGGGTTCTTCAAGAAGGGTATTAGAAGGTATCTACAGGGTCGGTAGCACGATTGTGACGCCCCTGGTGTTGCAAACGTCCATAGGCCACGGTAACCACTTCCCATCAGGTGGGCCGTGTGCTTGTCTGCCGCCTAAGTGGCATAAAAAAAAAAAAAATCGAGGGCCAGCGGTCCCAGCTCCACCAGGAAACCGTGGAGACATGGAAGGTGCGACTTGAGCAACCAAAGGGGGGATTCGCCACAATCGCGGCCGTCAGACCGGTCATGGACGAGTGGCTGGAGAGGAGACATGGTGCTCTCTCCTACCGGTTGTCACAGATGCTTACCGGGCATGGTAGCTTCGGTAGATATCTTTGGCGAAGACACCGGGAAACCACGGCCGAGTGTCAGCACTGCGAGGACCGCAGCGACGACACATCGCTCCATACGCTGGTGGAGTGCACAGCGTGGGCGGAACAGCGCCAGGTCTTCGTGGTGGGTCTGGACGTGGACACTCTCTCGCTCGAGACCATGGTGCGAGCCATGGTCTCCAGCGGGACTAAGTGGGACTGCGCTGTCTCTTTCTGCGAACAGGTCATGCTCGCGAAAGAGGCGGCGGGGCGGGAGCGGGAGAGAACTCTCCCACCCGAGTTCCGCAGTCGGCGGCTTGGGCGCCGCCGACGTGTCTTCGCCGAAGACCATCGGCCTCCGTGACCAGGGTCCTGAGGACGGTGAGTGGGCTGCTCACCGTCCTTACAGAAGCAGGCCCATGACGGCAGCGTGACGTGAGAGATCACGCACGCCCCCCTCCCCCAAGAAGCGGGGTGACACCCGAAACCCCCCCCCCCCATAGACGTGGGATAACACCCGAACCTCCTAGGCGAGGCCGCAGCCGCAGGTCTGTTGGTAGTCCTGGAACATCCTTCCGAGGGCTTACCCGGGTCTACCAACCGCAGGCTATTAGGCGGTACGTGAGGGTTTTTAGTCGGTAGGAGTCCGGCATAGCATCCATGAAGGATTTTCCCTCACGTTAAAAAAAAAAAAAAAGATAAGGCTGTTCAAATGGCATTTAGGAATTGGGATTTGTATGAGTATCCTTTACTACTTAAAACTACAAAGCATTCATGGTCAGTTAAAACTGCCTCACAAATGGAAAAGCCTAGATATGTAATTTTCTGCTTACAAACTAATAGAAAAAATAATAAATTGAAAGATAGCTCACTTTTTGATCATTGTGATGTAACTAACGTGACCCTATTCTTGAATTCACAATATTATCCATATGAACCTTTATACTTAAAATTTTCTGAGGACAAATACAGTATATTATATGAAATGTATGCAAAATTTCGCCAGTCGTATTACAACTGTAGACCCGTTGCTCAATCTACAGGACTTCAAAGATAAGGCGCTCCTCTATTTGTTTTGGACTGTTCAAGGCAAAACGACAGTTTAAAAACTGGCCCAGTAGATTTCCGGCTAGAGATCGAGTGTTCGCAAGCAATACCAGATAATACTGCTGCATATTGTTTAATTATGAACGATCGGCTTATGGAATACAAACCTCTGAGCCACGTAGTACGCAGGTTATCATGAATGCCATTGTTGACGTTCAAGGTTTCAAAACAGAAGCTAATGAGTTTATATTAAAAGAAATTGCTATATGGTGTAACAAAAAAATACAAGTGTTTTCAATTAAAGCACCATTTCCATTTTATGATTTGACAAAACCAGAAAGACGACAAGTCAGTTGGATTGAGCGTAATAGAAAAATATGCTGGGGTGAAGGATTTATACCTTATTCAAATTATCAATATTTAATTTTAGATATTTTACGAGATAAATGTGTTTACACTAAAGGTTTAGAAAAAGTGTCATGGTTGAAACGTATTTTAAATAATGTTAATGTAATTAATTTAGAAGATAAGTTCTGTCCTATATTGCTGAATTTATGTGATAATTATAAATATTCTGAAGATTTGTTCACCTGTGTTTATCATGATTCAGAATGTGCTTTGAAAAATGTAATATGTTTAAAAAAATGGTGCTTTGACAATAAACTTTTTTAACATATAAATACACATGTTTTAATTTACTGCGTTAGTCGTCGAATGATAGGACTGAGTACTACCCCATAGCAGGCCTTTCAACCCTGAAAAATAAATTATCCCATCATAAAAAGTAATGTTCTCATAATAACATACATAATCTTGGATATATATATATATATATATATATATATATATAAATAAATAAAATAAAATATGACTTTGAATATTGGAGATCGAGTCCAGATAATTATAGTTGAGACAAGAATATGTGGTCTACATATTGCAAAAATTATAAACCATGAGCAGTAAAGTGCTGTTTTAATACCTTGCTATAGAAAAAATGGTAAAGGCTTTCAAATTCGCTTTGAAGGGCTCAAATAATAAGAATCTCCAATAATCTAGCTGACTTAATAGAATTATGAAAAGTAATGTTGTAGCCAACTAAATATTATACTAAATAAATGCTAATTGAACGTTAATAATCACGCAAAAAGTTATTGGGGCTTCTGCATCACGCAAAAAAAAATTATTGGGGCTTTTCTGCATCACGAACCTCGTTTCACTCGGTTCATGATACAGAAACCCCAATAATATTTTGCGTGATGAGAAACCCCAATAATTTTTTGCGTGATGCAGAAGCCCCAATAACTACCTACTTCCGAGGCTCGTCCATCACAAAGGACGCGAATACGGCGCTCCTGCAAGAAGCCGGCAACCCAGTCGCACAGTCTAGGAGGCAGACCAAAGGCTGGTAACTTGGAAAGAAGCGACTTGTGCCAAACTCTATCGAAAGCTTTGGCGATGTCAAGGCTAATTGCCAATGACTCGCCGTGCTTGTCCATAGCCTCACCCCAAATATGGTTAACATACGCCAGAAGATCACCCGCTGACCGTTTCGGCCTGAAGCCATATTGCCGGTCATTAATTAGGGAGTGATATTCAAGGTGACGCATGATCTGTTTGTTAATTATTTGCTCGAACACCTTGCACAGCACTGAGGTGACGGCTATGGGTCGATAGTTGTTTGGGTCTGAGCGATCCCCCTTGTTGGGGATCGGCTGTACATTCGCCTCTTTCCAAGCCGAAGGCACTGTACCAGAGCTGTAGGACAGCCGGTACAGCCGCGCAAGCATTGGAGACAACTCCGCTGCACATGTTTGCAGAACCACCGCCGGAATACCGTCCGGACCACTGGCTTTCCGGACATCGAGTGACTGCAACACTGCTCGGATATCGCGTTGCCTGATACGAATATCAGGCATTGCATGGTCACTGATGGGCAGTGTCGGCGGCTCCATACCACAATCATCGACTCGGGAGATGGCCGCAAAGAGATTAACCAGCAAATTTGCTTTCTCTTGCGGCTCATGGGCCAGGGATCCATCGAGATTGCGCTGCGGGGGCAGCGAAGGCTGGCAGAAGTTGGCTTGCACGGCTTTGGCCGTCGCCAGTAGCCACGGCTGCCCGTAGGATGCTCTACTAGCTCCTGACCAAGCCGCGCTATGCGCAGGGCATCCGCTCTGACATAAGCCCTCTTGCAGGCCTTTGTGGCTCTGTTGTACGCCGCCTTGAAGTGGCCCACGTTGGGATCGCACGTAGCGCGCGCCCTGATCCAAGCGCGGTACGCAGACTGTTTATGATAGTAGTGTGTTATTGGGCATTCTAGACCACTTCCGCTCAGCTAGCTTCGCTTCACGTGGTCTAGAATGCCCAATAACACCATTTAACCTGCAGCAAAACCACAATCTAGGTGCTCCATCATCATTCTTTCAAGGTTGCTTCAATTAAACTCGATCGATGTGATGTTATAAAAGTTAAATGTATGGTATAATTATTTCATTATTCAACTAACCGATGACTGATATCTACTCATAACAAGACACATCATGAAATTTGTCAAACAGTCATGTTCATTACAATTAGATGAAATTTGTGCTAACTCCGTAAGAACGATTTCTCGTCATGGAAAGCTTTTACCGAATACAATTCGCTGTATAATTTCAGGACCTTCTAATTGTGGTAAAACGAATGTAATGATAGGTCTCCTTTTACATCAAAATGGATTAAGATTTCGAAACGTATACTTATATTCAAAAACTCTTTATCAACCGAAGTATTTATTTTTGGAACAAGTGTTTAAAAAAGTACCGCAAGTATATTTTACAAAATATCATGATAACGATGAAGTTCTCAGTCCTCAAGAAGCTAAAGCAAATTCTATTATAATATTTGATGACGTTTCTTGCGAAAATCAGAATAATATTCGAGATTACTTTGCGATGGGTAGACATAAAGATATTGATTGTTTTTATCTGAATCAAACCTACAGCAAGATCCCTAAGCAATTAATACGAGACAATGCTAATTTTATAATTTTATTCAAGCAAGATATCATCAATTTACGTCATGTCTATGATGAACATATTAATACAGATATGAGTTGGCTTCAATTTCAAGAAATGTGTACAAATGTGTGGAATAAACCTTTCAACTATATAGTCATAAATAAAGACTGTGAAAAAAAAGGGACGCTATAGAATGAAATTTGACACATTTATAATCTTAGATTAAATAAAATAAATACGAACACTTCGCGGAACAAGTTTATTGTTACTTTTAACGTGATTTAGAAAGGTTCTAACATGAATAAAGAACAAGAGCTGAAAAAACAAATAATTAAATCAGCCGAATCGGTAAGAAAAAAAATTAAAATGATGCGAGACAATGAATCTACAAATAATATGTTCATGGAATCTGTACTGAAACCAATAATTGAACCTTTAAATAAAATTACAAATAAAGATTCCAAAATAAATGATAATTATGAGACTGCAAGACAGGTTAAATTAATAAAACGATTAAAAAAACGAAAATTTGATAATACGTCTAGAGATAGCGGTTAAAAAATTAAACAAAGTCCTGATGATTCACATGCTGATTTCATTAATGATTACCAGGAAGAAAATGTTAGTAATGCTAGTACTAGTGAATCTAATGAAAATGATATGGCCAATAATATAAGCACATTGTCTTTTGAAACACCAGTTAGTGAAAGTCCTCATACTTCGTGCTCAACACCCATAGTGTCCAGTCAAAATATTCCTTTTGGTGTAAGAAGTGATAATGGAAAACTGTTTATGGGACCCTCGGAGGTAACTATTTCTAACAGTAGTATCATTGTAGCTCGACGTACATATAACAAAACAGTTGGTTTAATGGAATTACTAATGAAAAAAATACCTGATATAAAAGAAGTAACTGAAGAAGATAAAAGAAATTATAAAACTATGTTGATAGACACAAATGCTCATCGGCGTGATTACGATCCTTCTAAACCTATCAAAAATAATAAAGGTTTAAAATATACTCAAATAATAAAACCACTCTTTAATAAAAATTATGGTAGTTCACAGATTCAAAATTTAAATGTTCATGGAGCAGGTATGCCTTTTATAGTAAAAAAGTTAAAAAAAGACACTGATTATATATACTGGGATGATCCTAATGAACTAGTTGAACGATTAAAGATACTATGGGCGTCACGAGATGCAGGTAATACTGGAGTGAATAACGAAATAATTTCAATTATTGAAGAGTTAAGAGAGAGTGGCATAATTAACGACCGTGATGCGGCCAGCGTTCTATAGTAGATAATAATAAATAATGTTTCATTCACATAAATTTTATTAGTCCTATTTTATACCTGCTATAGAACGGTTCTCTTAGAAGAAATGAATGTTGATAAATTTGGTCACCACATTCACAAACGTTTACGTAGAACCGAAATATACTTTGATCCACACGAAGCATTGGTGAAATCAGAAAACGGAGATTTTGATTTGCAGTTCATTAGATTAAGAGGTGTGAAATTCCCTACATCACCAGATGATGTTGTCAATAAAGAGTATGTTGATAAATTGTTTGATAATAGTCACAACATTGAAAAAAAAGTACTACTGAAGTCTGAAAATGGTGATTTTAATTTAAACTCAGCTAGATATCCTACAGATGCTGATGATGCAGTAAATATATATATATAGTAAATAAGCAATACGTTGACACTCTGTCGGACGAATTTTGTACTAAACACCTTTTTGAAACTAAATCACTTGAACTTACATTAAATATTTTATCTACCATAAAAAAACATTTAGACCAATATTATACAAAAACAGAAGTGGATAATATCATTTCATCAAAACTAGCGGAGAAACAATGAGTTAACAACAAGTTGTTAACGAACTTCATAGAGCAGCAAGAAGAAATTTTTCACGGCGATGTGTAATATTAAAAGATATAGATGATTTATGGCAAGCTGATTTGATTGATATGCAAAGTCTTGCAAAAGTTAATAATAGTTTTAAATACATTTTTGTTATTATAGACACTTTCTCAAAGTATGTTTGGACAATACTAGTAAAAACCAAATGTAAATCTGAGATAGTAAAGTCTTTTCAAAGTTTAGTTGTAAAATCAGGTCGATGTCCTAGGAATTTGCAAACTGATTTAGGTAAAGAATTTTATAATGACAAATTCCGTGAGTTAATGAATTCGTTGCAAATAAATCATTACTCTACGTATTCGGTTAAAAAAGCGTCTATTGTAGAAAGAGTGATTAGAACTCTCAAAAGCAAACTGTATAAACATTTTAGTTTTATTGGCAATTATAAATGGATTGGTAAACCTTTGAATAATATAGTTCATGGTTATAATAATACTGTACATCGGATTACAAAATATAAACCGAAAGACGTTTGTTCCAAAAATAAATTAAATGTTCTAATTAACATTACAGAGTCCTATAAACAACAACCTCCGAAATATAAATTTAATACAGGTGATAACGTTCGAATTAGCAAATATAAAGGTCGGTTTCAAAAAGGATACACTCCTAATTGGTCAACTGAAATATTCAAAGTTGTTAAAATAAATGACACCAATCCAATTACTTACGAAATAGAAGATCAAAGAAAGGATCCAATTTTAGGTTCATTTTATGAACAAGAACTGCAGAAAACAAAACATTCGGATGTGTACCTAATTGAGAAAGTTTTAAAGCGAAAAGGTAATGAACTATTTGTTAAATGGTTAGGTTTTAGTGATAATGACAATAGTTGGATAAACAAAAATGAGGTTGTGTGATAAAAGTATATATGTTTTGTATTTTCATTATATCAGCCATTGTACAGAAAGAAATGCATGGAGGTGGACTAGTAAACAGTATAATAAACAATCTGCCTTTTGAAGCACATTTACCTGGTTACAATTATTGCGGTCCAGGAACAAGGTTACGTGAAAGATTATCACGAGGTGATAAAGGAATAAACGCTCTAGATGAGGCTAGTAAACATCACGATATTGCGTATTCAAATTATTCTGATTTAAATAACCGTCACAAAGCAGATGAACATTTGTTAACTATGGCTAAGCGCCGTTTGAAATCTAAAACAGCGAGTAAGGGAGAAAAATTAGCTTCCTGGCTAGAAAGTAAAGTAATGAAAGCTAAACTAAAGTCAGGAACTGGTATTAAAACATTTAATACACTTATATCTAAAATTCGATCAAAGATAAAAAAGACTAAGTCACGAAATAATAAATCAACAATAAAACAAGCGTATTTAGCTGCAAAGAATTTGTTTCCTTGCAATCGTAAAATTCTGATTCCTCGGGTTATTCCTCTACCAAAAACTGGATGTGTTTTGCCGTTAATTCCTATATTCGCTAGCTGGAGGGGCATCGGGTATTGCAAAGACGGTTAATGACTATAAGACAGCTCAACAAGGATTGCGTGAGTCCGAACGTCACAACAAAACGATGGAATCTATTGCGTTAGGTAGAGGTTCGGAACCACGATGTCCTATAAATAAAAATATTCATCAGAAATGAGAGCAGTAACAGAAGGTGTACCGCAAGGAAGCGTTCTTGGTCCATTACTGTTTATTTTGTACATAAATGATTTCCCACGGTCAATAGACTACCCGATGATCCTTTTTGCAGACGACAGTACTGTAATTTATTCGGGGCAAGAAATTTTGAATAATGTGGAAAATAGCATAAACTACACTATAGACAAAATAATCAAATGGCTGACATCAAATAATCTTCTTATAAATCTTGACAAAACAAACATTATGACATTCGGAAATAACATAAGGAAATTAAATGACATAAATATAACACATTTAAATAAAACTAATGTTGATATAGAAAGCACCAAATTTTTAGGAATACATATTGACGCAAATTTAAATTGGAAAGTGCACATTGATATAATATGTCCTAAATTAAATAGTTTCTCATATGCGATCTATATGATGTCAAAAGTAGTCAATCAAATGCGGTAATAACAGCATATCATGCCCACGTAACATCAATATTAAGATATGGGATTATATTCTGGGGCAATTCAACCGACAGGGATAGGGCGTTTAAGGCACAGAAAAGATGTATACGAGCAGTATGTAAATTGCAACAGACAGACACATGCAAACCACACTTCATTAAATTAAAAATACTAACTTTACCTTGTCTGTATATATATGAAACTGTAAATTTTGTAAAAAATAATATAAGCCGGTTCACTGCGTATAATAGTGTCCGAAATCGCTATAGAATATGTATCCCTCAACATAGAACAGCGCAATACGATAGGAGTGTTTTTTTGTATGGCTCCTCGCTTATATAACAAATTGCCAAGACGTATTTTAGAACTTGACAAACCAAATGTATTTAAGAAAAATGTTCTTCACTTACTTTTAATGAAGGCATACTAGTGTTGATGAATATCTAACAGACATCTTATAATTAAAAAATGTATTGAAAATAAATTTCATTATTATATAAAATTTAATTTTACACACATTGATGGTTGCCTACAATTTTGATATTGACATTGTTCTATAGTTTTGACATAGTTAATTTCATTTATTTCTTATTTCGTACATCAGCTTGAGTGACTTAATTTTATTGACATCTGTTTATCTATTATTAAATTTCTTTAAAAATTTGCATGCCAATTGGGTGGAATATGGAATGAACAAACTTACAATTCTGTGTAATATCTTACTGTACCTGTATTCGCAAATAAACTATGATTATGATTATGATTATGATTATGATTATGATTATGATTATGATTATGATTATGATTATGATTATGATTATGATTATGATTATGATTATGATTATGATTATGATTATGATTATGATTATGATTATGATTATGATTATGATTATGATTATGATTATTAAAGGTTTATACGTTAAGCCGTATAAAAAGGGTAATGGTTTATTTATATTACCACCAAAAAACTAACTTCAAGCCTACCCAATTGTGCTTTAACCAACATTGATATACTAAACAATGCGAGGAATATTCCATATTTCCGAGGGGTGTTCATGAAGGATCAACTACCTAGATATGCGAAACGCATTGAATGCGGTGTTATTAATTTAGATAATTCTATTAATGATGGTACACATTGGGTAGCATATGTAAAAGTAAATAATTATTGTGAATACCTATTTCGATAGTTTTGGGGATTTGAAACCCCCTTTAGAATTAGTACGTTATCTAAAGACCGAAAATATTTTTTATAATTATTATAGATATCAGCAGTTTAATTCAATGAACTGCGGTCATTTATGTTTAGAATACTTGAATAGTTTTTGGAATAAATACTATTTATAATATTACTTTGTTTAATTTAAATCATTCGCACCATGTCTTTTACCTTGGCTATAACTGGTGATACATCTATGTTATCCACGTATTATTCGCCCGCACTTCAACTTCAAGGAGAATATGAATGTGCGCTGATTTATTTTTCCACCTTTAATTCTATTCCAAATATTGATAGTCGAAATAATAAGTTTTATTATGGTCAAAATGAAGTTATTGAATTACCAGAGGGTGCTTATGAACTTCAAGATATAAATGATTATATAAAAAGTAACATTAAAGAAGCATCTTTTAAATTGGATTGCAACAATAATACGTTGAAGACATCTATCTTTTGCACGAAAGATATTCATTTTGAAAATAGTAATTCGTTGGGAGAATTATTAGGATTTGGTAAACCGACTTTGGAAGCCAATATAAAACATGTATCTCAGCTTCCAGTAAACATTTTAGCAACAACCGTGGTCAGAATCGAATGTGATATAGTCACAGGATCGTTTATCAATGGTAAACCTAGTCATATTATTCATGAATTCGCTCCAAATGTACCTCCTGGTTACCGGATTGTAGAAGTTCCGAAGAACATAATTTACTTTCCCATTAATCAAAAGATCTTCAATAGTGTGCATATTCGATTATTAGACATAAACAATAATTTAGTCAATTTACGAGGTGAGGAAGTACAGCTGTATTTACATCTTAGAAAAAAATGATTATTTACGACAAAATCAATAAATATGTAACCCCGCAAACTAAAATTGCTAGTTCAAATCGAACTGTCTCCAAGAGAACATTTAAAAGCAAACGAAAATTATCTCAAGAAAATAAGAAATTTCTACAATTTATTGGATTACTAAAATGAGCATGTTAGATATATTATCAACACCTACAAACACCTACAAACGACGGCACTATAGATGAGATCGAATACCATTCATATAAGCCATATGTAACTACTTTTAACAGGAATGATGAGATTCGTATACCAATTAATCAACAAGATCTATACGTACTTCCATCGGAGAGTACCTTATATCTAGAAGGAACAGTGATTGTAAAGAAAGGAGATGGAAACGGAGCCACAGCCATCCAATTTACGAATAACTGCTTACTTTACTTCTTTCAAGATATTCGATACGAACTGAATGGAATCGAAATCGATAAAATTAAAAATGCGGGAATCACTACCACTATGAAATCATTATTACCTATGAATGAAAGTGATGCGAAAATGTCTAAGGCTTGGGGTTGGGATATTGATGGTTATAAAAATATAGATGGAGGAAATTTTTCGGCATCTATTCCTCTCAGTACTATTTTAGGATTTGCTGAAGACTATAAAAAGGTTTTAATAAACTGCAAACACGAATTAATCTTGTTACGAAGCAATACAAATCTCAACTCTTTAAAACTAAGTACAGGTGAAGTTGTAGAAGACATAATAATTAAACAAATTATATGGCGTGTTCCGCATATAAAAGTTTCTGATAAAGCAAAGCTTCATTTTCTCAAAGTTTTAGATAAAGATAGATCTTTGCAATTAGCATTTAGAAATTGGGATCTGTATGAATATCCTCTGTTACCTAAAACTACAAAACACACATGGTCTGTCAAAACTTCGTCTCAAATTGAAAAGCCTAGATATGTAATTATAGGTTTACAAACAAACAAAACACACAAACACACAAACAAACAAAATAGTTTTATTATATGAGCAATATGTTAAATTTCAGCAGTCTTACTATGGACGTCGTCCAGAACCATTAATGTTTCCTAAAGAATTTAAAGACATCGCTCCCCTATTTGTTATTGATTGCTGTAGGCAAGTAGATAACTTAAAAGCAGGTCCTGTTGTTGATGTACGTGTTGAAATTGAAAGTGAGCAAGACATACTTAATCAGACTTCAGGGTACTGTCTTATTCTCAACGACTGTATTGTGGAATATAAACCACTAAGCAATATTGTTAAGAAAATATCATGAATCAAAATACCATTATTGTTGATTTACAAGGATTTAAAGACAAAAATAATAATTTCATCATAAAGGAATTAGCTTTAGCTACAGATTATTATACTCAAACTTTTCTGGTTAAACCACCATATTCATTTAATTATTTATTGCCAGAAGAAAAAAAACAAACGAGGTGGTTAGAACGTAATCGGGCTCTATATTGGAGCGAAGGCTACATAGACCATAGAGAATTTAAACGTATCATCATACCTCATTTAGCAAATAAAACTATAATTGTAAAAGGTATGGAAAAAATAAAATGGGTGAAGGAATTATGTTCCAATTGTAATCCTGTTAATATAGAAGAAAAGGGATCCTGTAATTTGCTGACCTTAAATAACATGTATTGTAAAAATATGAACTTTAATTGTGTCAATCATAAGAAGCATTGCGCTTTAGCAAATGTTATTTGTATAAAAAAATGGTATACGGATAATCATAATAAATTTTACTGATTGATATTTCAATAAAACAAAGTTTTTATCAACCAATGATTTTTATTTTTCTATAAATACATCTAATATACATTAATTAATCTTAATTACGATATATAACTATACTACATTACTATATGTATTTTACAACATTTATTTATTTTCAATGTTTTATGTCACACGCTAAAAATTATTTATGTACTAAAAATTTACAAAAACATGTTTTATTATTATATACTCTTAATTATACACAATATTAATACCAATTAATCTTATCATTATTAAAAATATCATAACTTATGCTATTTAATATATTACAGAACAAAATTCTCATTAATAAATATTAGCGAAAGAATAACCACACAATTTTTTCGAAATATTATGGATTACTTTTTCAGTTTGATCCGAAATCTCGTCAACAGGATCCTTCACGATATATTGGGCCTTTATGATCTCCTCGTCCTCATCTCCACTCTCCCTTGATCCCCTCAACTCCTTGATTACAATTTTGATTAACCGCCGTCCTTTAGTTGACTCACTGTTTATTATATATGATGGTTGTGTATGACTGTGTTTCTTCAAGATTTTACTCACTATTTTTGATTTTGATTTGCGGCTAGATTTATTTCTTTTGGTGTCCTTTTTAATTAAAGACGTGAGTGGATGAAGGGGGTAACTAACATTTTTGAGATTTTTGATTTTTCGCATTAAATGGCGGTTATAGGTGTATATAAACTATATTAGACCAAAAAACCCCGCAATTTAGGCTCAGTTTCAAAAATACCAGAAGATGAAGGACATAACTGCAACAAAAATAGCAAAAGTGTCATGGAAGAAGGAGGTATGTGACTTAACACCTTCTTCCATTTGAAATTGGTCAATTAAACGTATTTCTTCCATGGAAGAAGGGGTTATGTGCAGGAAAATGCACTGCCACGATGCTTTATTTGCTGCTCTTCTATGTATTCTACTAAACTGGCTGCATATAACAAAAAACTTAGTAACTATTCTGAAAAATCACTACTTGACTAACAACAATGAGCAACGAAAAACCGTTATACATGACAGTACAAAAAGGCGCACTATGTTGTACAGAATAATGTCAAAATATATTAGCTCATTATCTAGTTTTTATACCAGATGGAATCTTTTAATCTGAGACTATTATACAAACTCTATGGACGCCACAAGTGTGACAAAACGGCGTCATACATACATGCCATGACGTGCACACATTGTCAGTTTAAAGAACAATA
Organism: Eilema caniola; assembly: GCA_949126895.1. NCBI lineage: Eukaryota > Metazoa > Arthropoda > Insecta > Lepidoptera > Erebidae > Eilema > Eilema caniola. The sequence goes on from CASBPR010000003.1 coordinate 599,690, forward strand.
TAGACATTAGCTAACTTAAGCAAAACCGATTTTCCAGACCGTTTTTGTGACGAATTTTCTGGCGAAGCTGTGTATGGTATATGGTCTCAGCTTTTAATGCCCTCCTTGAAACCGAATAACTATTAGGCAACATTGTTACGTACCATGTTGTGCGAAATTCTCGCACAACGAAGACGCGCAGCAGTAGAAAAATTTTGTAAGTTCACAAATGATCAATTTTTAAAGATATGTCATGTTGCGCATCAGCAGCCAACATCGCGGCTGTGTTACCGAAGTTCACGCATTGCATGTCAAATATAAAAGAATCCAATCTGATTTCGCTCTGACTCCGTACCGACTTCATTCAGACTCCACCCCGACTCCCTCCAACTCCAACTCCAACTTCACTCCAACTCCAAACCGAATCCACTGTGAGTCCTTCCCAATTCCACTCGGACTCCCTCCAACTCCAAATCAACTCCACTCCGGCTCTAAACCGACTCCGCTTCAGGTCCAAGGCGACTCCATTTTGACTCCAAACCAACTTCAATCCACCTCCCTCCTACTCTACTCCGACTCCTTCCAACTCCACTCCCACTCAAACACCAAACTGATTCCAACTCTCAACCGACTCGACTCCACCTCCCTTCAACTCCATTCCAACTCCAACTCCAAACAGACTAAAAATGGACACCATTCCTGCTCTAATCCGAGTCCACAAAGGTTCCAAATCGACTTCGCTCCAACTCTAAACCGACTCCCGCCGCATCGAAATTCAGACTTCACACCGACTTCATACCAACTCCAAACCGGCTTTACTCCAACTCCGAACCGACTCCTAACCGAATTCACTTCGATTCCCTTCCTACTCCAAACCGACTCCACTCTGGCTCTAAACCGACTTCACTCAGGCTCTAAACCGACTCCACTCCGGTTCCAAAGCGACTCCATTCCGACTCCACTCCAACTCCATTCTACTCCACTCCACTACCTGCAACTCTGAACCGACTCCAAACCAATTCCACTTCAAATTGAAATCGACTCCGCTCGGAAACCCTCCGAGTTGCTCCTTAACTTAACTGGCTATTTGAACCACTTGGGTGTCGTGTGACATATATGTGTATTAAAAAAAATGACTGTCGAAGTACTCACCAAGGAAAGGATGTCTGTTTCTGTTAAACCTGGTTTTAAACGTTCTGTCGAACTGCATCAGAGACTCCGCTGCTGCTCATTTATGCTGTTTGTATCGCACTGGTGGATTGGACAGGGGTAGTTTGGTGAGAGTGATAAAAGGTGGCGCTTGCTCCCCGCCCGAAGTTAAATGTGGCGACGACCAACTATATGGCGTACTCCACAGATCCTACACCCTACCGTACAGGTGATGACTTGGCGTCAACGCATGCATTGCTGCTGTATGGGTCAAGCTGCGTGAGGTAACAAGTGGCATTAGTGACCCCAAGAACCTGTCCGCTTATACGGCTGCGAAGCATGGCCTTTTCTAGGGCAACGCAAGCAGGAGCTGCTTGTTACGGAGATGAATATGCTGCGGTGGATGGATTGAGTACACCTAAGCATAGCGTGAGGAAGTCATGCATCCGGGGCAGCCTTGTCATGTAAGCTTGGTTACGTTTAGCCATACCACCTGCACCGAGCCCCGGTAAGAGGGTAGACCCAAAAAGTACTGACTTTACGTCATAGAGGATGATATGCGGGCCAATAGTCTCACACCATCGGTGGCCAAGACCGTGTAAAGTTGAAAAGTAAAACTGGAAAGCGGATCACGGACTCCAGGGTGAAAGCCTTGGATGCGACCGGGACTAATGCAAAGATGATGATGAATGACTGTCTTGACTGTTCTTAAGTGTAAAAAGTTTGTAGTGTGACCGGTATTCAACTCTGAGATGGTGATGATATGCTAAAAAGGTTTAGTAGTAGACATTAAAGTTGGAAGAAAATAAAGTACCAACTTACTTTATTTACTTACTTATGTCTAAGAAAACGTAAGTTAATGTTTAAAAAACATATAAAATCTGGAAACCTGAATATCAATATTGATAACATAACCTCGTTGCCCAAGATTTAGTTGATAAATTTGCAATATATGCATGTTTTTATATTATTTAATGTTACATACTCCCTTCTTCCAATCTTAATATACTTAATTTCTATTACATTGTCAATGGAAGAAGAATGTATATGCACAGTTTTTCAAATAAATAAATTTCCATCCACTTATTTGTATGTTTATGCATCTCCAATAATAAATATGGACAATTACTATAATTTGACCCCATAATATTACGACATAAATTATAAGAAAACATAATAATTGCAAATGAAATGTTCAAACTTTGAAGCCGATTATCTCGATATTTAGAAATTGTTAGTTACGTCCTTCATCCACTCACCTCTTCAATTGTTCTACATGCATTTTGAGGTGTGATTAACCATGGTTCATTTTCGTCCTCAAATGCATATGGATCTTGCGCATTTGGAAGCGATTCTGGTGAATATAACCCATTCAGCGTGTCATTTCGCTCTTCTATTGGGAGTATATTCACATTTGTATTCTGAAAAAAGGATTAAATTTGATATTAGAAATCGAGTTGTATCCAATGTAAAATATTGCAAAAGTCTTAAGAAAGAAAGAAATATCTCACCATATTAACACAATTTAAAGAAATTATGAACAAAGTTTAAAGTAGTAGGGTAGGTATTATACTGTTGCACACCTCACGAATATCGAATGAAGAATGAAGTAATAAATTTCTAAATAACTTCGTCTTTATATTGTAGTTTCTGAAAATTGATACTGTTTCATCAGTGCCTTGTTATGTACTTGCTAATACATGTATCTGCTAATGTGCTGACATGAAATATTCCTATAGAATCGAAAATAATTCATACAACAGGTTGGAACATGAATATTGCATCATGTTACAATGGTTTAGACTTATTTAATAATCCACAGGAACAAGTTGAAACACGAAAATTGTATTATGTGTAAAACATGGTTATTTAATAATATAAAGAACCGGTTGGGACATGAAAATTTCTTCATGTTAAAACCTGATCAAGATGAAGAGATTAATTTCTCGATTTTCTTCAATATTTCAAAAAAAGTTTCTTTACTAGCATTGTAAATAACAAAGCATAAACTGTGTTGTGGTATAAAATGTTTAGCATCAGTTGTTCAATGGATGGGAATCAACATTTTCATATCTGCAATATGATTTTATTATGTATTTATAGTACTTATAGACAGTATAAGTTTTTGAAAGGAAATTGAAATAAAAGTAGTTTACTTCGATCTTTTTGTATTTATTGATGTCAATTTTTTAAGTACAAAAATAATGTTTAGATATATATATATATATATATATATATATATATATATATATATATAATACAATTTACTTACAAATAGGTACAATATTTTAGACAAATTACTAGTTACTTAAATTCCTAAAATAGAAACATGACCCCAAGCTCTAGTTGAGACTTTATCATCTGAAATTAGACGTTTATCGTCATTGGCTGACAAAGCGATCTTATTAACACTACGTGTATAAATCTCGTGTTTGATTGACTTAAATAATACATTTGTTTGTCGCATAATGGTATCCTTTAAAAGTGATTCCCTATAGTCAGAAATAGTGTAATTTCGAACCACACTTGACTTTATCCCTTTAGCCTTTTTAATTACATCGCTAGATGTTTTTAGACAATACAATTTTGATCGAAGACCCACAAACTCAGTTATTATAGTTCCTGCTAACTCGTCTTTAAATAAACCAGGGACTTTTTTATTATGGATCGGTAAACCATATATATTATCAGGCGGATAATTACTCGTATCAAAATATTTTAGGAAATTTTGTTTCAAATCTTTATAAAAGTTAGTTGTTTGGATATGGTATATAAAGCTATCTGTGTCTGTATAACACATTTTAAGTCGATCGCCATAAAAAGGTAAAAATACAGTGTACGGACAACGTACATTATTTAATTCTATATATATTTTTTTTTTCTGCCGCGCCAGAAGCGCGCCGGTAACTTACTTTTCAAACTACAAACACTGCACGCGGTCAACGCAATAATCATCAACCTAAATTATGTATAATTTTAGAGAAGACAGTTGTAATTACCAACTCGAACATCCAACATCCCCAACATTTTACCCTAACATTTATATTTAATTTTAACCATTTATTAAGTTAATTCCTAAGTTTTACTTAATATACACTATCACAACATTTAATAATAATTTAATTTCCACATTCCCCAACCAAGGAGGGCGCTCGTAGTCACGGTAACGTCGCGCACTACGAGTAATAAATTGTAAGGTCCCGTACCCTTACATTTTGGTCCTTCGAGGTAAAAAGAACTAGTACCTGTGCCAGTGCTGTGAGTGATAATAAAATCAGTGTCACGGTGACGGAGCTGACCTTTTTCAACATCCACTACGGAAGAAACAAACAAATAGCAACAGTTCCCACTCTTCAGAGCACGCCACTGCCATTGCAGGACAACCTCAATATCCTCGGTATGGATGTTCGCTGCAAACTGAACAGCAAAAACTACATCGAGAGTATCATCAAAGCAGCCTCGCGTAAACTCGGAGTCCTGAACAGAGTGAGACGGTTTTTCACGCCGGAGCAACGGTGTCTTCTTTACAAGACACAAATTCGTTCCTGCGTGGAGTACTGCTCACATCTCTGGGATGGATCCGCAAAGTACTTATTAGATGCTCTCGACAGGTTGCAGCGACGTGCGGTCCGCATTATCGGAAATCCTGAGGTCACGAGTACCCTCGAGTCTCTGCAGATGCGTAGAGATGTTGCTTCCTTGGCAGTTTTTTACCGTCTCTACCATGGTGAATGTTCTGAAGAGCTATTCCAATTAGTCCCACCCTCCCCCTTCCTATACAGGACGACACGTGCAGGACTTAGATGTCACCCCTATACGGTGCAGAACATTCCTTCAAGAACCAAGCGGTTCGGTGACTCTTTCCTTTGTCGCACCATTAAGATCTGGAATTCCTTGCCAGCTCACGTGTTTCCCTCTTCCTACAGTCCCGGGTCCTTTAAGCGGGGCGTGAAAAAGCATCTGATGAGGCCGTCAAGCTGAGTGCTACCATTGTTAACATGGCACGTGTATATAATGGTGGCCCTCTTTCTTGAGACTTTACCTTCAGCTTACCATTAGGCGAAGTAAAGTCAAATTGACGTGACCTATTTATAAAAAAAAAAAAAGTTAGGCAGCTGAGAGGTGGTAGCTGAGAAAACAAGTAAGATCGTTTCATTACTACCGCTTGATTAGTACAACGTACAGATCTTCTTACTGCGCAACATTTTTATAAACAATTCAACATGAGCTCATAAGAGGTTTTAGCTAGGCAATCGGCGATTGTTGATACAATAAAAAATCTTGAAACAAACTACAAGAAAGATGGAGCTTCGCGCAAAACAATGTCTTACTTGATGAAAAAACCTTCTACGCTCGAATCTGTATGGCAGGAATTTGTAAAGAATCATGCTATATTAAAAGACGCAGGAGTGTGCACAGGTGAATATTTTGAGAAAAATATTTACGAAAAATTAAGCGAGCTCTACACGAGCTTCAAGAATAGCATCTTGAAAGCTAGTGACAATTTTACAGAACAAACAGTGCAGACTCCAAAGTCATCGCAAGCTACTGAGGAGTCCAAAATACAACAATTATTAAATGAGCAGCGAACTAACATTAAAGCATTCGAGAGGCAAGTTCAAAAATTAGACATTTCCAAGATGGCCGAAAAATGGCAACTGGAAGATGAGCTCAAAACAATCACTATACGATGGGAGAACATTGATAGGTTGTATTGGAAGATAGATAATATTTCTGAAAATAACGAGACCTTTGAAAGAGACTACGACCGTCTAGAGAGCATTTACAAGAACACAAAAGAAAAAATCAACAGAAAAATTATGAGTAACGTACATCGCAAAAAATCATCGCCAAAAGTTGAGCTTCCCATCTTCAACGGCATGTACGAACATTGGATTACATTTAGAGACTTGTTCACGGAGTCAGTGCATCTCAACCCATTTATAGCGCCCACTCAAAAAATGCAACACTTAAAATCGAAATTAAGAGGAGAAGCAGAAAAACTCATACAACATTTGAGCATCAGTGCTGATAATAATATTACAGCCTGGGGAATTTTGAGTAACCGATATGATAACAACAGACTTCTATTTAGTCATTATGCTAACGTCTTGCTCAATCAACCTATTATTCAACGCCCAACTGCTGTTGAGTTTAAAAAGCTACACGATATAACCCTTGAGTGTCTAAATGGTATATCTAATCTAGAAGTAGATATAACAAGCTGGGATCCGTTGATTATGCACATAATCGTGCAAAAACTGGGTTCCGAAACTGTGAAACAGTACATAGAGTCATTAAAACACCCTAGAGAACTCTCCACGATGCATGAATTTCTAGATTTCCTTGAAGTAAAGTTCATGGCCCTTGAGTCTAGCGGAAAAGCAGAGCAATTTGCACCGAAAAACAACAATGAACCCCAAAATTCCTCTAACAATTTCAATTATAAACAGGGAAACAAAAAATCGAGATTTTTCAAGACCAAAAAGCCATCTCAATCTGGGAATACGGAAACACCAAGCAAATCATTCCACGCAGCAAGCTGGAATTGTCCTCAATGTGATGGAAGTCATGGCCTTTATATGTGCCGTGAATTTTTGGAAATGAAACCAAAAGAAAGATTGAGAACCGCTGAAAAATTAGACGTTTGTAAAAACTGTTTATTCAGCCACAACGGCAATAAATGCAAATCAACACGTAAATGTAAAACATGCGACGGTACACACAGCACATTATTACATGAGGCAATTGAAAATGTTTCGCAATCACAGACGAAGCAGAAAAGAGGTGAACAATCTCAAAAACTTAGTTCGCATGTTTCGAGAGATGACCTAGATGAAGTGCTGCTAGCAACAGTACAGCTCAAAGTCCAATCAGCGGATGGAAATTACGTAACATTTAGAGCTCTACTGGATCAGGGCTTACAGTTAACACTAATAACCGAGAACGCGGTACAACAAATGAATATAAAAAGAAATAAGTATGACGCTGTCGTTTCCGGTCTGGGCGCCGACACTTCTAACAAATGCAAAGGAGAGGTTTACTTACAGTGCCAATCCATTAATGATAGTCAATCAATCCAAGTTAAGGCATTGATTATGAATCGCCTGACCAACAAACTCCCTAACAAACAGTTTGATAAAAATAGCTGGACTCATATTACTAACTTGAAACTAGCTGACCCACTTTTCAACATTCCGGGAGAGATTGATATACTCTTAGGCGCAGATGTATATTCGAACATAATAATGAGTGGATTGATTCGTGGAAATAACACTACCATTATTGCGCAACAAACCCAACTTGGTTGGATAGTATGTGGAAACACGAAAACATACAACTGTCACGTAGTTCTCAACAACACAGAAGACTTATATAGGTTCTGGGAACAAGAGGAGATATGTGACAAAACAACAGAGGAAAATCCTGATGATTACTGTGAAAAATTATATAGGAAATCAACAACAAGGCTGCCCGATGGAAGATATCAAGTAAGGATACCTATGAAACCCGGATTTGAGGGAAAATTAGGAGTATCAAAACCAAGAGCGGTAGCCATCTTCAAGCAATTAGAAAAAAGAATGGATAAAAACATTGACTTCGCAAACGACTATAATGCAGGTAAATAAAGGTATTATATTACATATATTACAATGGCCCATTTACATCCTACCACTATGGTGTGCAAATATTTACGTGATTTGAATATTGCTATAATCTACCGCATGCAGCAACCAATAATTGTTATCTATTTGTTTAATGTCAGATTTACATTGATGTCAGCTTTATATTAATGTCAGTTTTATGTTAATGTCAGAAAAATTATTTCATAGACTCTAAATTACATTAAATTATGATGTCAAATCGCTGATAATATCAATCATAACATTATTTCTATGTGTATAAAGGTATATTGTAGGGGTTATGTTTTATGGAGATGACTAAAACACGCGATAACAATTTTACAAAGATTTATTTATAATAAGAAAAAAAGAAAAATAAAGTAACGAAAAACGCTTCTAACTACTACACTAAACCCTACTCTCGTCCCGCCGTGCACTATTCAATAATCGTGCGGTTCGCTAGCGAAAGCCAACACAATTACCAAACAATACACGACAGGGCGCGGATCTACTTTCGACAAGGGGCGAGGCGGGGGCGACCGACCTAGGTCGATGCAGCCGTTAGCACTCGTTCCGTGCCGAACGCAGACTGCCGAAGCCAACTACGGCGGGGTATTTATATTCGCGCGGTCCTCGACGGTCGGCGGGCGCGGCGAGTAGTGGGGACCTCGTACGGTCGTCCGGCCTGCGCGGGCGCTGGCGGGTCTTGCTGTGGTTGTCGCGTTACAATATAAGATTATGTATTAGTCACCTATCCCACGGTATGACATGAACTCATCCAAATCGTAAAAACATTCTTTTTGTAGCCATTGCGTCAACCTTCTTTTAAACATAGTAAAAGGTAAATTCTTAAAGGTGTTTGGTAATTTGTTATATACCTTTATAGCGTTCATGTATGAGTTCCTTTTATGCAATTCTAGCTTGCATTGCGGTACATACAGCCTATATTTATTTCTAGGAACTACATTTCGTTTAATAACATCGGTTTGTTTACAGAAATGTACCGGATGTTGTTGTACAAATAAGCATAACTCCTTGATATACATGGATGGTAGTGGCAGAATATTGTATTTTTTGAACAGAGGCCTACAACTATCCATGCTCCAGGCCCCACAGATTGCCCGTATACAGTTCTTTTGTACTTTAAACGCCCTTATAGCCTCTACCGAATTACCCCACAACAGAAGACCATATGAGAGTACTGACGAAACATACCCGTGATATGAACTAAGAGCGGCTTCTATCGAAACTGTTATTCGTAATCTTTTTATCGCATATACGAATTTGTTAAGCCTATCACAAACATAATCGATGTGTGCCTTCCAGTTACAATTCTGATCTAATTTTATACCTAGAAACATAGCACTAGGAACTTGTTCTATTACAGTATCATTATATTTCACATTTAAATCTATAACCTTGCTTTGGTTCGTCCGAAATTGTATCATTTTTGTCTTCTGTATGTTTATTTGCAAATTGTTAGAAGACAGCCACTGTACTATTTTGCTTATGGCTTCGTTTATTTCTAGTTCGTAAGTATTTATCTTTTCGCATTTTACAATGAGAGTTGTGTCATCAGCGAATAATACTGTGCTATGTCGAGTGACATTTGGGAGATCATTAATGTACATTAGGAAGAGAAAAGGTCCTAGCACACTACCCTGTGGCACGCCAAAGTTATTTTGCCGGTAGTCACTTCTATAAAGTTCCTTTTCATTTCCCTGTACCTTAGCAATCTCTACACATTGCTGCCTACCGCTTAAGTAACATCCCACCCAGTCGTTCGCTTTACCTCTGATACCATATTTTTCCAACTTATGTAAGAGCAATTTGTGATCTACAAAATCGAATGCTTTGCTCATGTCTAGAAAAATTGCTGCTACTGGTAAACCGTCGTCAATAGTCTGTGTAATCGTTTTTACCAGGTTAAAACATGCCAGTGAGGTAGTACTATTATGTCGGAAACCAAATTGTTCACTTGTTAGTATAGCATGTGATATCGTAAACTCTTGTAGACGCTTCAGCATAACCTTCTCAAAAATTATCGTATCATAGTATAAGAGTTACTAGTCGGTAATTATTCATGTCAGATGTGCAGCCTTTTTTAAAAAGTGGTTTTACAATTGAAGTTTTTAGTAAATTTGGAAAAGTGCCCTCTTCAAATGACATATTTATCAGATAACACAGGGGTTGACTAATGTGTACTGCACATCGTTTAATTACTTTTGTCGTTAATTCATCTATCCCTGTTGCGTTTGTATTATTGAGACTATTAATTATTCTTAAAATTTCCATATTATCACTTGGCTTAAGAAATATTATCTTTTCATTATTAATTTTAATAGTTTTGTTTATCTCGTCACTTTTAAATTTAAAATTATTACTATTAGTCAATTGAATATAAAAGTCATTAAATAAGTCACTCAGTTCTAAAGGGTCTTCATATGTCCGGTTATCTTTAGTTATTATGTCAATTCGTGTTTTCATATTTTCGTCACCAATGTTTTCATTAATTACTGCCCATGTAGCTTTGCATTTATTTGTCTTACTTTCAATATATTTCTTGTTTTGTAACTGTTTAGATTTATGTATGCATTTTTTTAATATATTGCTATAGGATGTATATTTTTTATTTAACGTTTTTCGATTTGATTTATTATGGACTTGTTTAAGGTATAAATATCTTTTCCTTACACAAGACTTTTTTATACTCTTTGTTAACCATTTACAGTTCCCTTTTTTTGTTGATTTCTTTATCTTTTTTATCGGGAAACACAAATCGAATAACAATTTAAATAGATTATGAAATTCAGCAAAAGCTTCCTGCAAGTTACTCTTCTCATATACAGTTGAAAAGGTAAGAGCAGATATACAGTCTACAAATCTATTTATATTTCATCTATTCTTAATTAAATCTATTATTATCTTTACTATATATATAAACAATTTATTTACGAATATCAGGGTATGGGACATATGAAAAAATCAACCGAACACGCACTACAATATTTTGTTCCGCACCATGACGTCATACGAGCCGAAGCTATTACAACCAAATTGCGAGTGGTATTTAACGCCTCCGCAAAAACAAACTCTGGCCTAAGTTTAAATGATCTAATGGAAAGCGGACCTAATTTACAGGCTGACTTACAATCCTTATTGTTGCAATGGAGACAATATAAGTACGTATTTACCGCAGACCTAGAAAAAATGTTCCGATTCATAGCCATACACCCTGAAGATCAACATTTACAGTGGAGAAATGCACCAAACAAACCAATAACAACATACCAGCTGTGCACAGTTACGTACGGAACAAAGGCCGCACCGTATTTGGCTCAGCGAACCCTAAAACAACTATCCAAAGACGAAGGCGTCAAATTTCCTCTAGCGAAGCCGATACTCGAACAAAAATTTTATATGGATAACGTGTTATTTGGAGCAAACACAATAGACATAGCGAAGTCAATGAGAGATGAATTAGTTAATCTATTGCGTTGTGGCAGATTTAATCTCAGAAAATGGTCCAGCAACGAAGAAATACTGGTGAACGATCTGCCAGAAAACATGAGAAATCCATGTAATTTCAGTTTTACAGACACTGAAAAACTTAAAACATTGGGATTAGGTTGGAATCCTAAAATGATCTATTCATTTTCTCGACACCTATTAAACAAAACAAAAACACAAATAAAACATGCACGAAACGTCAATTACTTAGTGAAATCGCTATGTTATTTGACCCACTGGGCTGGCTGTCACCGATAACAATAAAAACTAAGATTTTATTTCAACAAGTATGGATGGCCAAAATAGCATGGGACGAGCCTCTGCCTGAAAATATTAACATGGAATGGAAAGTAATTCGAGAAGACCTGGTGAACATCGATACTATCAAATTACCGAGGTGGTTGGGTTTCGACAGCACGAACATAGATGTCGAACTGCATGCCTTTAGTGACGCTTCAGAAAAAGCGTACAGCGCTGTAGTTTATTGCACAGTTCGGTCTGAGAAGGGGCAAATCCTAACCAACCTTATAGAGGGAAAAACCACGGTGGCACCTTTAAAAAACACAATTACTTTGCCACGACTGGAGCTCTGCGGCGCAGTATTGGCAACGAAACTTGTGCAAAAAATTATAAAAACATATCCAAACATCACTTTCAAAATTCACGCATGGACAGACTCAATGGTCGTGTTGGGCTGGCTACGAGGTGATATTCAACGCTGGAACACATTTGTTGCTAACAGAGTGCGTGAAATAAAAACAACAATTGCTGCTGAAAAATGGAATTACGTAAAATCACAACAAAACCCCGCGGATTGCGCGACAAGAGGCCTCCTACCGTCTCAATTAGCTCAATTTGAATTATGGTGGAAGGGACCCGATTGGTTAACAAAGGAAAACAAAAACTGTGAGGACTTCGGATCACAGAACAAACATATAGAAACCAATCTGGAAATGAAGGGTCAGATATTGACGGTCCAAAATAAAAAGGAACACGTATCAGTTATCACTGAATTACTCAACAAATGCAGCTCGGTGACGAAAGCCGTACGCACGCTAGCCAGAGTATTACGTTTCATAACAAATGCACGTGGTGGCAAAGTAGGTCACACTCAACTGGCATTACAAGAAGTGCAAAGAGCGCGGATTGTGATGATAAAACACATACAAGGTCAAGTTTTTGAAAAGGAAATAAAAGATTTACGGGAAAAGGGTCACCTAAAAAACAGCAGTAATATTTTAAAACTGAACCCAAAAATAGACAATGAGGGTGTACTACGAGTCGGTGGAAGACTCAAGCATGCCGAATTACCAGAAAATGTGAAATGTCCCATCATTTTACCACGACAACATCGCTTTACAACTTTCCTTATCGAACAAGCACATGCAGCTACCTTGCATGGCGGCCCACGTTTAACACATGCTCACTTAAGACAACACTACTGGATAATAGGTGGCAATCAAACAGTCAAAAATCAATTAAGAAAGTGTGTAAAGTGTGTGAGATTTACAACAACACAAACGCATCAACAGATGAGTGATTTGCCGAAAGAAAGAGTAAAACCATCGCCCCCCTTTTATAATTGCGGGGTGGATTACGCGGGTCCGGTGGACATCAAAGCTAACAAGGGCCGTGGAATCAAAGTGTGTAAAGGGTACATAGCACTCTTTATTTGTATGGTAACCAAGGCGGTTCATCTCGAGCTGGTGAGCGATCTAAGCTCTGAAACATTTATAGAACACTAAAACGGATGACCGCTCGAAGAGGAGTACCAAGAAACATGTACAGCGATGATGGCACGAACTTCGTGGGTGCCAACAAGGGGCTGAAAAAACAGTTCAAGGAACATACAACATTTAACAGTGAAACATTTATAAACACAACAACAAACATGGAAATCGAGTGGCACTTCAACGCACCGAGTTGGCCCACTGCTGGGGGACTATGGGAAGCCGCAGTGAAGTCAATGAAACATCACCTAAAACGCGTACTCGGGGAACAAAAACTAACATACGAAGAATTCACCACTTTTGACCCAAATAGGAGCTTGCATGAATTCCAGACCTCTTGTTGCATTAACAGAAGATATAGATGACTTAGAATACGTTTTAACACCCGGACATTTCCTTATTGGACAGCCATTGACAACATTACCCCAAGAAGACATATCTGAGGAGAAGTCACTCACCAAAAGATGGCAGCTCACTACCAAAATGTACCAAACCTTTTGGAAAAAATGGTCAACGGAATATTTGAACACGTTACAAACCAGATGCAAATGGAACAAACAAACGGTGAACTTCAGAGCAAATGATGTAGTTATCATTAAGGAAGAGAACACGCTACCCACGCAATGGGCGCTTGCTCGAGTACAAGAAACACATCCCGGAGATGACGGGTTAGTTCGAGTAGTGTCGCTGAAAACAAAGCGCGGAATCATCAAACGCCCGGTAACAAAACTCATAAAACTTCCTAGAGAACAAACCGAGGCATCGACTCCTCTCCCACCTCTCCAACCTCGCGGTAATGGCCCCAGCCGGACAATGACCTACTTATGCATGCTCATAACATTCATGAGTTTAATTACAAACTCTGTACAGCAACAAATGAACATATTCCCATTTGAAAGAGAGAGGCAAATGTATTACGACGAACTCGGAAATATAAAAACAATTCACGACAGCTGGAATATCGTAACATATTTCAACTTGACAACATACAAACAAGCAGTCAATAATATTTACAATTACGTTCAACACCTTGACGGAGTATGCAAGCAATTCAGTTATCAAAAAGTATGTGATAGAATTGTTACTGAACTACAACAAGAAACTGCTGACACAATGCACAACAATTACTTACTACAAGCACACGAACAACAAAACCCAAGGTCAAAAAGAGGGCTAATAAATGCTGTAGGACAACTTGCTAACACTCACTATTGCATACACACTATTGCAAAATCAAACGTCTATAATTGAATCTCAAAACAATATTTTACAACGTAACGAAAATTCGATGAATAGACAATTCGACTTGTTGGATCAACATATAAAGGAGGCAGACAGCCGATTACTCGAATTACAAAGACAAACAAACCAAGATATTCTTATGACCTATTTCAACTCCGTTACAATATCTACGAATATCATTTTTACCAAACTGCATAAAATAGAACAAAGTATAATCGAAACATTAAACAACATACACCGAGGTCACATTGATAGTGCGATAGTGTCGCAAGAACAGATTTTCCAGCAGTTGAGCTTAATCGCGGCACGCCTACCAGGCCCTTTGTCTTTGCCGGTGGAAGATATCCACAAAGAGTTGTTGGATATTTATAAATTGTTACATGTAAAGGCCCGAGTCACAGACAACTATTTCATTATGGAAATAAAATTACTACTGGTACGTGACACACAATTTAGATTGTATAAGGTTATACCATTACCTTATATTTCTAATGGCAAGTCTGTTAAGGCGCGAACAACATCGACATACATTGCAATAAATATAATAAAGGATGTTTACATGCAAATTACACAATCAGACTTACAATCATGCGTCATACTACAAGAAAACAATTACATTTGTACTATCAATAAACCTACGTACAACATGTACCAAAAACATATGCCATGTGAAGTAAGCCTAATAACAAATAACAACAATTCCAAGTGTAACTATTACACGGAGGATTGTTCGAATGACTGGATCGGGTTACATCAACACAATATGTGGATATACGTATGTTGTGACGTTTGCGAACTACGTACAATATGTAAAGACAACATAAAAACAGAACGAGTGAGTCAGTCAGGTATAATTAAAATGACAGGAAAGGGTTGCACGATTAAACGAGACGAATCAATCATTCAAACTGACACAATTTACCAAAATAAACTAACTATTGATCCGATAATAACAACATTATACAACAGCAACATCAACAACATTACCAGATTCACTAGTCCCGGTTATTTAAAAAGGATAGCAGAAGATCACAACCAGACATTTAAGGAGATAAATAACCAATTGGAAGAATTAAAGAAGAACAGTGAATTGCCAAATCAAATAAACTCCCACGACATACACTGTAACCACTGAACTAGTCAGGTGGGTACTCACCGGCTCACTCAGGGGCTGATGCAGAGAACTCTTTCCCAGGGCGCCTTTTTCACAGAGCTAGAGAGGTGCGTGCACAGGGTAGCTAGGGCTCCAATGAAAACAACTGGTTGTCGGGTTGTACACACATATATTTGATTAACAAACACAAAAAAGTAACACACACAGAGAAATATAAGTATGAAAGTAGGTAGACAGACTTGAGTAGAGTGTTAAAGTTTACAGAGATCAGAATGTAGACAGGAAAGCACAGTAGACAGAAGTATAGGCAGACGAACACACACAGTAGGCAGAAGTATGGGCAGACGAACACACACAGTATGCAGAAGTATGGCCAGACGAGCACACACAGTAGGCACGTGAATACTAGGATACACTACTGAACATTTAGAGGTTTTACAGATGGTACTACACGGCTATGGCTACACAGATAATAGGCACAAGGCGGCAGTGTACTGGCCTTGGGTGATAGCTGGATGGCCTCAGGGATGTTCGGAGTAGACCTCTCGCCGATGTATGCAGCTCACAGCAGCCGTTGTACCCCGAAGCCCGCCGTAGATATATGTCAGACAAGGGCGAATTCAGAGGGGCACACGAGCTCAGACCAGCGACCCTGTATAAAACAGACCACTCTTAAGCCGTGAATATACATACAGGCCCGTAATGTGTCCCAATAAACAGAGGAATACGACTTACCAGAATATCTGGGACCACGGTTTTCACCAAACAAAATCGATCAGAGAAAATTTACACAGAAATTTTACTTAGATAAAGACAGCTGATCACAACTTATTATGAAGAGTCCAGCTGTTACGAAGATAAAAGTAGAAGTTCTCGTGAGGATCGGCGCAGGCCTATTTATACCCGAATCCATCGAATATTCGTGAACAAACCTCAAAATTCTGCTGGTCACGAAAAAAGCTCATTAGTCCGGTCATAGACAAGCCCACGTCAGCTGACGGGGACCATAGCTATAACAGAACCGGTACGACAAATATTTATTATAATTATGACCTGTTCACGAATATGTCACAACTTCTGAGAAAATAAGTCCCATTTATTTATTATTCGATAAATTTATTACGGCTGTACTCACGTTACTTGTCAGGATGCGCCCGACTAGTTTCGGACCCGACCGGAGTCCTTAATCATGAGCAGAGCACCCAGGCACCTGACGTCGCCGCGCCTGGGTGCTCTGCTCATGATTAAGGACTCCGGTCGGGTCCGAAACTAGTCGGGCGCATCCTGACAAGTAACGTGAGTACAGCCGTAATAAATTTATCGAATGGAAAAATGGCTCACGATAGTTTTTATTTATTATTGTTAAATTGTAAATAAGAATTAAATAAATAGGACCACAAATTATATAAACACACTGTGGGACACTCTGCGCCATCTACCAGTCGATGGTGAGAACTAATACATCAGTATCGATGTATAAGAAAAGATTTGCCAAGCAATTTATACATAGTTCCTATGAGATACTCTAGATGTCGCTGAAACAAAAAAAATCTATGTACTGCTAAGAATGAAAATTAACTTGTTACAACACCAATACGTTGTATCTTATCTGGCATTAAGCTTCATATGTATCACGGCAATAGGCGGAGTGATATATTTGATAAAGAAAAAACAATCACAACATCAACATTACCGGCCCAGAGATACAAGGACTAAACAACGTGCTGGCGGTACTCTTGAGGATGCTACTGGGAACCCAACAACCTGTAAAGAAGAAATAGAGATGACATCTGTACCACCACCCAGAACCTCAAGACATATTTATGCCAAACCACAGTTAAAACCTAAATTCAATTTATAAGGCTGTTCTGTTGTTCTGGCAGCATGTACGGACAACGTACATTATTTAATTCTATAAATATATTTTTTTTTTCTGCCGCGCCAGATGCGCGCCGGTAACCTACTTTCCAAACTGCAAACACTGCACGCGGTCAACGCAATAATCATCAACCTAAATTATGTATAATTTTAGAGAAGACAGTTGTAATTACCAACTCGAACATCCAACATCCCCAACATTTTACCCTAACATTTATATTTAATTTTAACCATTTATTAAGTTAATTCCTAAGTTTTACTTAATATACACTATCACAACATTTAATAACAATTTAATTTCCACATTCCCCAACCAAGGAGGGCGCTCGTAGTCACGGTAACGTCGCGCACTACGAGTAATAAATTGTAAGGTCCCGTACCCTTACATACAGAGTAATGAAAATCATACATATGTGCTTTGGATAGTTCAAGAACAGCAAATCCTATGTATATAGGCTTATTTAATACTATTTTATCCGCCTTTAATTGAATTGCCACTAAGTTTTCTGTGAAAATTGAATAACTATGAAAGTTAGGACGAGCGATCAATCTATCAGCAGTATTACGCTTTTTCGTTTTGTTTCCGTTATCGTGCCACTGATTGACTAAATGAACATTTACTCGTTTTTCATTGTTTTCTAAAGTTTTGCCAAAAATGCTATTGTTTAACAATTTGAAAAAGTCCTGCTCAAAGGTTGATTGGGCTGCTGTTCTTAATTTTGTATTCAAGTCAATATATTGTTTTAAATATGGGCTTTGATTGAAAGTTATAACGCGGTGAATTTTTTTGAGTATTAATTCATGTTTTAAACAAGTTTTTAAATGAACGTAGTGGATTACATAATTATATTTATCGTAAAGATTCGGTACGAGTTTAGAAGTTTTTCCACCTGAAGGAATACATTTTTCAGGACAAAAAGGTAAGTCATTATGTTTCTCGTGTAAATAGTTAGGGTATACAAGATCCACTTCGAGAATAAAACCCCTCGAACCATTATCAGCTATTTTTTCAAAATCCAAGTCTTTTATTTCTGATTGACTCAAAAATTTAAAATTTGATAAGGGTAACGCCTGACTCATGCTGAAACCATACAGATTATTACAATCTATATAAATTAGAAATGAATTCAACATTTCAGAATCATATTTTGCACTAAATTTATTGTTGGCTATAGCGTTTATATGAGAACACATGCATACACCCCCTCTGATACCAGCCTGTATCATTCTCAACATTGCAAGATCATCGATGAGCTCCAGTTCCACTCCTGTTTTATATAACATTGCATCAAAAGATAAACTGGGAGCTGTTAAATAAAAGGCGGGATCAAGATCATAATGATGTTTACATGTTTTTCTAGAGTGTTCAAAAATGTCTGTTAATAACAAGACATCCTTACACAAGTCACATTTAACATATAAATCAGTTGGCAAATATGACACATTATTGCATTTTTAAAATCATTAAGATCATTTTGCGAAAAGATCATAGGGGTATTTAATGAAAGAATTTCATGTATTTTATATGCATCTGAATATAGGCATTCAATAAATTTGTCAACACAGTCAATACCTCGGTAGGATACGAACCGATTATATGTTGAATCAACAGAGCAAACTATGTGATAAGCAAAGGCGACCGGCACGTGCTGTTGTGATGAAGACGTGAAGTCTGTGTCCAATTCACTTTCACATGTTTTTAACATACATTCAAAGTCTGCATAAATTACTATGGGAACGTTTTGTTTTCGATTAAAATTTTTAAACTTTACTACAGAACCTTTTTGAGGCAATACCGTGATAATACCTCCATAGACATGGATTTCAAGTTCATTTTCACTTTAAAAAAATAATAGACAAGAATCACAAAAATAGAGTTTACCATGATGAGCTGTAATCTGCCGTCTGACAAGTCGTGATAAGTCTTTAATAAGACAATAATGTGATTTATTAGCGTTTTCTATTAGCAGCAAGTGAATAGTCTTTTTGTTTGCATGATTTTCCGATTTGTAGAAAGGACCTACAAGAGTTTTATTTTTTAAACCATAGATAATAAAACTTAAATGCGGATTATTTTTCTCAAATACTTTTATATCTGGGAAGGTAACAGGAAAGGAGATATTTCGTGTGTCTAAAATATCTTGAAAATGTGGATATGAGCTAATTCTATCAGGATGCCTCTTAGCAAGATATAAAGCTGCTACAACACTCCACAAAAAGCAATATTGATCTTTGTTATGGATATTAATACAGGCTTTTTTATTTTTGATGGACTTAGGTAACTCAATAAAAGTGGAACCCCGCATGGGTTCGTATTTGTTTATATTTATCTCTAAATGTGAACTAATTACAAATGTCCATCCACTATCTCTTTCCTCACATTCTTCTGTTTTAGTTTTCAATGTGTGCAGCATTGAACAAAACAAAGTTTTAAAATCATAGTTAGCGTACACAGTGCATTATTTTTAACCAGCAAAAACAATGAATAAAGCTCAAAGTTGACTTTGATGCATGTATGTTTTTTCAAGTTGTAATTAAGAAGAGATTCTATTTGGTGGCTTATGGAGTTCAAGAATAATTCCACAGTGGTTTGGTTTGTTTCTGTGGTTGCTATTCTATAACTTGCTATCCTAGATTTAAAAGCTGAAGTGATCATCTCGATACCCGGGGCAACAAGTAGGCTATCATTTTTATTTTCTTTATGAGCCTTACTACGTAAATGACCTATCCAAGACTTATTTTGAAATGACTTACCACAAGAGGCACAGAAGGGCATTGTTAATTATAAAATTAATTAGTGAATATAATATGAAATATTTAATTTAGACCTACCTCTGCCTAACCCTCTGAGAATAAAGTCGTGACTGTGTGTAAATCACTAAACATATTATATAAAAATAAGTATAATTAAAAAGATCGAAAATTGTTATAAAGTTTGATACATGAAAAGCAAACAATTATTTCTTATAATTAAAAAACACGGGTTCGCTGTCTGAAAACAGTGAATACGTATGAACTAAAAATCCTTGGAGCAAATCCCACTCCTTTTTCTTCGCGCTAATTGCTAACTTTAATGAAGTTAGGGCGTGTTTATATCGCTGCTCGTTCGGAACACCCTCGATGTCCATGTTTCGGTACAGCTTTAGGTCCACAGTGTATTCGCCCGAAGTGCTGACTGCCCTTCTTACGTGCCCTGAAGGCACGCGGGTGATACAGTCGCTTTATTTGTGCATGCTCTCTCCTCACTAGCAACTATACTACTGTAGTCACCCAGCTTAGATTTCTTTATTCTATAAATGAGAAATACAATATCATAAGTACTTGTGAATTATTACCCAATATCTAGGGACAGAGGGATTAACACGTTTTAGAAAAAATATTGCACATAATAATATAATGTTATTATAAAGCACGCATCATTTTAGAAAATAACAAAGAGACAATGGTTGAAATATAACACAACTCGAATTCGAACCCACGAGATTCGATGTAACTATTGAGCTATCGATGCGAGTGTGAGTAAGTGAACACAAACAATTATAGTCGAATAATATTACCATTGTTTATAATTACCTTATCTCATCGCTGGAATCAGTTGCTTGTTTACGTTTTGAAGCCTTAACACTGCCGGCTTTCTTGTTTTTTGGCTGAGTGAATAATGCTGCTACTTTTTCTTGACAATATTCGATTTCTGAGTCCGACCTGGAATAAAATATATTGATATTAAACAAATGCATTACTACTTTTAACAAGCAAACTTGATAAAAATGGTAATTACATAAACAAACGATTTTAAAAAGACATCTCTTTGTGTATGTATCTATTGTATCTAGCTATAAGTAACAAATACAATTTCTTTACACTACAAATTATATGCAGCGTATTAGGTACATGACCAACAAGTAAAAGAAATATTTAGGTAACATTCTGATCTTAAAGACAGTTTAATAAAAGTAAAAATAATATAACTATCGGGAAATAATTCAGACTAAAAGAATTTAAGTCGGGGGGGACTAAACAAACACTTGAAAAATTATAAATGGGTACTTACTTACATTTTAAAGTTTCGTTTATTTTTGATCTGAGCGGGGCACTGTAGATAGGTACTGGTTGACCGTGAACCGAACTAGGTCTTGAGGCTAGTTAGAGTTACCGACTGCTTGAAGTCTTGAAAATTAATGGAAAACAGAAATATCGGGTTTTAAGGAAAGTTTCAGTGGATCAGCAATATCAAAACCACATAAAACTCTATCGAGGGCGTACGCTAATAAATATCTTCTTTATGCTACTTATAATTACAAATTGACAAAACATAATGTCTCATACAACTTTTAATATCCGGAAATAAGAGCTTGCATGCTAACATCAACCTTATTTAATTGTCATTAAGACTATCGGTCAACTTTTTACGTTTTCATATCTCTATGCGCATGCTTTGATGATACCGCTAACAATAAATAGCAATCTGATATCAAGTTGTAGTAAAAATGTGAATTATTGTGTGTTACCTAAAACGCCTGGATGTACAGGTCTCTGCCACACCTTCGAGGGACCCAGGTCTACCTTACCTACAAGTCGGTTCACCTGCTAAACATTGAACGAGGCTTTCCTCTCAAGGTTGGGAGGTCACACGGCAGTCGCTCTCGTAAAAGTCAAGAAACCATTTAAAAATAAAAGCGGACCCTGGGTTCTGGGAAATCGCTTAGAGGTTGATGATGTCAATAGTTAAACCGATCTCAAAAAAGAGGGTTATTTTTACTGTTCATTCGGTTAACCAACCATGGTTGAACAGGGTTCTACCAACAGTTTCAGAACCAAGTTAACCTCACCTTTTCTGACGCAGGCTTTCACGTGGTTGGGAGGTCAGGCGGCAGTGGCTCTTGTAAAAGTCAGCAAACCAGTCAAAAGTAATAAGTGGTCCCTCGGCTCCAACGCAACCGGGAAATCGCTAATTTGGTGAATGATGATGACTACATTAAACTCGTAATCTCAAGTAGATCATCATATCGAGGTTCACTGGAACGTCATAAACACTATTCTAGACTTTCGGTCAAACTACATTTTTTACATTATCTACTACATCGCGGTTGCAACAGAAGTATCAATTTATTGATGACTCCTACACTCACACATATGCTTTTATTGAATATAATTATTAAGCAAATAGTATTACTAGCAACTGAAAACAAACTGGCATAAGTAGGAAAACGAAAGTTTCCAGAAAATTTCTCAAAAAATATTTTGAGGTTTAAAAATAGATAAGTACCTACAATATTTTACTCATCAAATACGTAACATGTTATCTTATTCGCGTACAACGATGATATTATTACTTTTATCATACTAGGATGAGGATGAGAGCAGTCACCTAACGTGAAATTGGTAGTAGATAAGAAGTGGTCTTCTGAAATATACAATATATCCTTTGGGTTATTCAATCTAATAACGTTAAAGACTAGGTACTTACTCAAAAACCAAAAAACACGGTTGTACATAGTTTGCTTCATGTTCTATTGATATAGTCAAAGAGTTGAAAGAGTATTTTGTTGAATATATTTTCAGTTACAATACGCGATATTTATGTGACATGCGTATATAAATATTTTAATAAAAGCAATACATACTCAGTTAACCATACAAAGTTTCGAAAAATCATTGTTTATATTACATGCGGTCTTATCGCTCGAGACACTTGTAGTGTGCAGCTCGCCTTACCTTATATGTAACTGCACTCATATATTTTAGGCATTATTACACGAATTATGGAATCGTACGGTTGTCTTTAATTTACCTACGTCACTCAATTACATGGCGACCCTTAGCCAGCAATTTTTCAATTGATTTTAATTAAATAATTGACGAATATGAAGAGGAAGGCGTTCAATAACTTGCAAGATTAGAAGACTAGAAGATTTGAAGAAACACTATAATAATGGGAAATGTGGAAGAAAAAATAATTTTCAAGAAAGAAGAGGAAGTCTAACTTAAAGAAGAATTCCAGAGAAGAAAGAAAACAGAAGAAAATCCTTACAGAAGAATATCATGAAGATCGAAAACAAATCTGATTCAAGTAGTCAACCTCTTTGATGCTGTTGTGTGTTGATGCCGGGTGCCTGGCGAATGCTCAAGCCCATGATGCGAGGATGTGCAGGCTGCCGGGAGATAACAGTACGGGTCCGATGTGGAGCAGCCGGGAGACAGTTCCAGCTCAATAAGCAGACAAATGTCGCAATAATCAATCACACCACCTTCGACGTCAGTCGTGACCTACTTACATATCCGGTGTCGGTAAGCGCATCTAATTACATGCAAATTTTTGTGATGTCTGTCAATTATTATTGATTTCATTACTTTTTTTTTTAATAATTGATGTATTATTTAACAAATTTTAATATTATAATTAAGGTAGTCCCAACAATTAAGAGAAGTGCATTCTAAACTAAAATATTTAAAAGAATCTTTAGTAAAACTTGGTCCAGATAGACGTTATAAAGAATTAGGATTTAAAAAATTAGATGAAGCTGAAAAAGAGTATGAAAAGTTGGAGTATATTTTGACTCAGTTGAACCAAGAACGAATAAGCAAAGAATCTTGTGACTCTTTTCAAGCGTTAATTGATGATATTGATTATATAAAGGGTTTATTTCGTAAAATAGACAATAGTAGTCAAACTAGTTCTTCCGATCTATTAGATACTTCAAAAATGGCTGATTCATTTGATATTAAAACTGCCATAACCCTGTTGCCGGTAATGAATGGCCAGGAGCAGGTGACTAAGCAGCTCGTAGATGGTATCTTGTTTTATAATTCTATGTTAAATGAGGCAAGTAAAAAGCAATTAATTGAATTAATTTTAAAAACTCGATTGTCTCCAAGCGCAAAACTTCGCCTTAAGTCTTCGTATAAGGATGTTGACATTTTGGTACAGGACATTCGAAAATACTTACTGCCAAAAAACTCTACGGTTGCTTTGCAAACACAATTGTTTAGAGCTTCTCAAGGGCGTAGAAGTATCGAGAAATTCGGTACGGAGCTCGAGGAGTTGTTCGTGCAGCTCACAATAGCACAAGCGAACGACAATAGTGACGCCTACGAGATATTGCGTCCTCTCAATGAGAAGACTGCAATAAAGAGGTTTAGTGATGGTTTGGCTGACCATCGTCTAGGTACTATCATTGCTTCGAGAGAGTTTAAGTCATTGCCTGAAGCCATTAAGACTGCGGTAGACGAACATTCCCTGTCTGTCCAACACCAGGATCAGGTCATGCAGTATAGAGCTACCCAAAATAATAGGCATGAATTTACTTATAAACGAGGTTTTCGTGGCCGAGGTAATAATCGCTCTAATAATAATTATTATCAGGCCAATAAAATGAATCGTACACATGACAATGGCACGAACTCAGGTCAAAGACCCTCGTGGGTCGTACATCGAGGTAGTAACAGGAACGTTCAGCAGCGTCAGCAGAATCGCGGCGCACGGACGGCACGTGGCCATGCTCATGTCCAGCATAGTGCGCAAGAGTCCAATGTTCGAGGTGATGCAATTGTTGCTAACAACGTAGAATTTTTTCGTCCCTAAGGAATGTACTCATTCTATTTTTAGTTTTGGTAATTTTTGTGTTGTTAATTGTCAACTCAAAAATCATAGTAATTTTAAATTATTAATAGATAGCGGAGCAAGCTTGTGTGTACTTAAGTATGAATGGTTATCGCGATACGAGAGTTTATTAAGTTCAGTACAACAGGATAAGATAACTATTAAGGAAATTAGTGGTTATTTAGAATCTCTAGGATATATTTACTTAGATGTTATCATTAACGGCGTAGAGTTTAATCAAAAGTTCTATATTTTTGAGAACTTATCTTGTACCGCAGAAGGTATTCTCGGTCAGGATTTCTTTATGAGATATAATGGAATTTTAAATTATAAAGATGGTACTTTGAGTTTGGAAAACCAAGACCAATCCATTATTATTCAAGTTAATAGCAGCGGTAGTAATATGTTTACAATCCCGCCTCGTTGCGAAATAATTAAACACTTTCCGACGACACAAGTTAATGATTGCGTCATTTTGTCTAAAGAAATTTATAAAGGTGTGTACACAGCGGGTGTTATATCGAAACCACGAAATGGTTTCATTCCTGTTAGGATTTTAAATACTACTGATATTTCGGTAAATATACATTTCTCAGATATAAGTACTAGTTGTTTAGATAATTTTTTTGTTTGCAACTTTGACGATAATACTATTTCTACTAATAGAGTTAAAACTTTGTTTAATGCTTTAGAATTACATTCATATTTGAATAAGGAAGAACAAAGAAGTATTGAAAGCATATGTGCGAAGTACGTCGATGTTTTCCACTTGCCAGGAGATACACTGACTACTACAAATTTATTAGAACATTCTATTAAATTAAAGGAAAATACGTCCCCAGTGTATGTTAAGCCTTATCGGTTACCTAATGCATTAAAAGGCGAGGTACAAAGGCAAGTACATGATATGTTGAAAAACGACATCATAGAAGAGACAGTTTCGGAATGGTCTAGTCCAGTCCTTTTAGTTCCCAAAAAGTCCGATAGGTCAGGAGAAAAGCAATGGAGACTTGTAGTGGATTATCGTCAACTAAATAACAGAATACAAGACGATAAATTCCCATTACCCAACATTACTGAGATATTAGATTCATTGTCGAATAATATCTATTTTTCGAAATTAGATCTCAGTCAAAGTTTTTATCAGCGTTCCTTAGAGGAACGCTCGAGAAAATTTACTGCTTTTACTACTGATAAACAATATCAGATGAAGCGCTGCCCAATGGGGTTGAAGACGTCACCTAACGCTTTCGCACGTCTTATGACTGTGGCAATGTCAGGGTTGAATTATAAAGCATGTTTTTTGTATCAGGACGATTGTACAGTCGTAGGAAATTGTCTTGAAACTAGTGATGTACAAGCCTCGAGGCGTCGAGTCTTATTTCCGAAGCCTCGAGGCGGAATGGTAAGACTCAGTGAGCTCGGTAAGCTCGGAGTCCTGAGCCTAGCCGAGCTGCGACTTTTTTGAGCCATGCCTCGAGGTTTCAAAAGAACTCGAGTCTTCAAAAGAGCTCGAGTTTTCAAAAGAACTCGAGCCTTCAAAAGAGCTCGAGCCTTCAAAAGAACTGCTTCTTTAAAAAAGTTTTGATACAAAAAAAATCATGTTCAAAATAAATATAAATAAATGAATAGCCTCAATTCATGCAATTTAGTATTCAAATACATAATTTCAACTTGTTTGTTTATTAAACCAGTTTAATAAACAAAACTTTCACTCAAATATAACTTATGTTTTCTCTGTAAAACCTATAAAAAAACTTTAAAATCCCCATTTTCTACGTTCCGATTTCTGAAAAATATAAACCTCACTCTTTTAGTCTATGGACTATGCTAGATGGGCGCGCATAGTAAAACTAATTATTTTTTCCCGCTATGGCGAAAATAATTTTCAACTCGTTTTCACTGTTGAAATTGTAGTTAATTATTAATTGAATTGTGTATAAGTACTACTGTTCACCGCCCGATATAAGATGTGAAGCCCTTAACGCTATGAAAAGTTTTCTACCAAAAACAAGGGTGAATATCTATTTTAGTATTATTTTCTTCGCAAGTGTGTTGAAAAACGTCGTATGATACGCGTGTGTATTGGTGATTACCGTCTTCGGCTCTGTTAAAACCAATTAGCGCCTTAGCGGCAATCACCAACGTTACACACTCGTACCATAATATACTATTAACAGTTTACATAATATAATATACATAAGACATTAGTTCAACTCGTAACAATAATCTGAAATATTATAATTTTGGTCAACTCTCTGTTTCCTAAAAGACAGGTCTCCCGCCTAGTTTAGGAGACAGGGTTCATACCAGTGAATAGCTGGGCAGAAAAAGACTAGTGCGCTAAAGAGAAATGCGTCGAGATTAGTCATGTACAAGCCTCGAGGCGTCCGCGAGTCCCTTTGCCTTGAGCTCGGTGTCGTTTACAAGGCTCGCCTCGTTTTTATGGCGTCCGACCACTCAGGAGTCTTTTACAGAGCTCGAGTTCTTTTGAAGGCTCGAGCCCTTTTGAGAAGGCTCGAGCCCTTTTGAAGGTTCGAGTTCTTTTGAAGACTCGAGCTCTTTTTGAAGACATGAACCCTTTTGAGCGCTCGATCGATCTCAAAGCATTATTCTCTTTAATGCGCCAATCTTTTTCTGCCCTTTAGTTTTAATGGATGCTGATGAATGAAAATAAGTAATTTATAACTGTGCTGTGCACGACAGGGCCCTTAATTGTTACTTATACTATTACCTCTTATACCACCATACTGTACTTATATTTTGAGCAAGGACGGACGCCCGGCGGACGCGCCGTCCGGGTACCGGCCCATAGTGTTGCTCGACGAGGTGGGCAAGCTCTTCGAAAGAGTGATTGCCAAGCGCCTCGTCGAGCACCTCTCTAGAGTGGGGCCAGACCTAGCGGACACGCAGTACGGCTTCCGCCGGTGGCGTTCCACTGTGGATGCCATCATGCGCGTGAGGACTCTGGCGGAGGATGCGGTTGCCCGGGGCGAGGTGATGTTGGCGGTGTCCTTGGACATCTCCAACGCGTTCAACACCTTGCCCTGGAGTTGCATCAGGGAGGCGTTCGTGTACCACGATGTGCCTCTCTACCTCCGCCGCATACATAGTCGGGGCGTACCTGACGGAGAGGGCCGTCATCTACCCAAGTGCGACCGGCGTCGGTAGGCGTGAGATGTCGTGCGGTGTCCCACAGGGATCGGTCCTGGGGCCGCTCCTGTGGAACATCGGATACGACTGGGTGCTTCGCGGTGAGCTCGCGTTCGGTGCCACCGTCACGTGCTACGCGGACGACACGCTAGTGACGGTGAGTGGCGCTACACACCGCGAGGCGACCCAGAGGGCCACGACCGCTGTTGCTCAAGTCGTGGATCGGATCCGGCGGCTGGGTCTCGAGGTGGCTCTGCACAAGTCCGAGGCCTTGTTCTTTCATGGTCCTCTGCGCAGGCCACCCCCGGGATCCAGCTTGACAGTAGGAGGTACTCCCATCGACATCAAGCCCCGGTTGAAATACCTGGGGCTCGTACTCGACGGTCGGTGGGACTTCGGAGAGCATTTCCGAAGTCTGCGCCCCAAACTGTTGGTGTCAGCTAACGCGCTGATGCGGCTGCTGCCCAACTTGAGGGGCCCAGAGGACTTCTGCAGGAGACTCTACGCGGGTGTCGTGCGGTCCATTGCCCTGTACGGGTGCCCCGTGTGGGCGGGCGCCCTGCAGGCCAGGTTCGTGCAACTGCTGCATGCGCCGCAGCAGACGATGGCCTGCAGGGCCATTAGGGGGTACCGCACGATATCCTTTGAAGCGGCGAGTCTCCTAGCCGGATCGCCACCATGGATCCTGGAAGCGAGATCCCTTGCGGCACTGTATCGGTTCCGTAAGGAGGCGCGGGAGCGGGGATACGATCCCTAACCCGAAGACATTCAGGCCGAGAGGTCCCGGCTCCACGGGATCATGGTGGCGGAGTGGGAGCGACGACTTGAGCAACGACGCGCAGGGCATGCCGTCATAGAGGCGGTAAGGCCCATCATGGGTGAATGGCTCGAAAGGCCACATGGCAGCCTCTCGTATCGACTGACGCAGATTATCACCGGGCACGGGTGCTTCGGGAGATATCTGTGTCGGATCGAAAAGGAGCCAACGTCCGAGTGCCATCACTGCGACGCGAGCGAGGACACGGGGCTGCACACGCTCACCGAGTGTCCGGCATGGGCCGGACCGAGGCGGGAGCTAGTGGCGGCCCTGGGAGTGAGAGTTCTCACCCTCGCCACCCTGCTCACAGCAATGGTCCGCTGCACGGACGCGTGGGCGACCGGCGTCTCCTTCAGCGAGCAGGTAATGGTCGTGAAGGAGACGGCGGAGCGGGAGAGGCGGCGCGAGCGAGAAAGACTCGCGGATCGCGCTGCCCGCGCGCGTAGGCAACTCGGGCGTCGGAGGGCACTGACTGACCTCCGTCCCCCATGAGCGCGGGCCTGGGGGTGACGGGTGGAGCCGCCTGTCACCCCAGCAGAAGCAGGCCACGGCGGCGGTGCGCTGAATAGCGTGCCTCCCCATTCCGGGGGCGAGTTGGGGACACTGTTGTCCCCCCTCCTGAGGAGGGCCAGACCGTAAGGGATGGCCCTGGGTCAGCCGGGGTGCGAGGGATATGTTTATGACAACCTCACCTCTGGCCTAGCACCAAGACCCACAGTCGGCGTGCGGTTTAAGTCGGTTCGAGTCCGACATAACCTCCCCTTCCGGCTCCGGCAGGGGGGGTATCCGAGGGGATTTCCGCACGAAAAAAAAAATGTTCTTACATTTTGAAAGCAATAAAATATTGAGTATTAAGTATAGGCTGTAATTTATCTTAAAGTTTTGTGATAGTTAACCTAACCTAGCCTAGTGTGGTAATAAATAAATAAAAAAAAAAATTATATTATTTTTCTTACAATTTATATTATTTATCTTATTCACAATTTGAATCAGTATTAAATGAACGATTATTCCTTTTTAAAAACATTCATCATTGTTTTATATAAAAAAGCAGTCGACTTCGTTTGCACCCACAATCTTTCTATATAGTTATCGTCTAATTCATTCAGCGTTTTTTAAAATTCCTGTGTAATTTCCTCACGTCTAGTTTTCTGGTGCCATTCATCTTGACTTGGATATTGTGTTCCTGGAAAAATAATAGGCAAAGAAAATATTTTAATGGTGAAAGAGTTTACGCAAGTAGACAAAGCCATTAACAGACACCAGTAACAAATAAATTTTGAACACTGTTCGGCCAGTTGAAAGTGCAAGTGCCAGCTGTTATTACAGGCTTATTTCGAATCTCCCTAGGGTTTTTTTTTCTATGACGAACACGATACTAAACTTGCACTCAATGCACATACACATACCTACATTTAATTTACCTAGAAACATATATTATGTAGGGTTTTCTATATTCAATTCGGGAAATAATACTATTATAAGATATAGGTACTACTAAGACTAACTACTAATAAGATATGATATTTGTATCTTGATCAATTTTGTTACATGTACCTGATGGCCATATTACAGACCTTCTTCTATCCTCGTTTTCTTCACACAAAGATTCCTCCTTCTCTTCTATAGTCATAAAACAAATTAATCATTTATAATCATATTACAAATACAAAAAATAATAAATTTAAATAGGTAAGTACATAAAAATTCACACATAAGATATTAAAAATATATTTTACATTTTTTATTATATAGATAATCATTAATGAGTACATACTTGTTATTTTATTTTGTGTTATTTTCTTAACATCACACAAATACTGCTTAAATTTTTCTTCAACATTATCGGAAGTCGCATTTTTGAGTGCCATTTGGAATCTTTCAAAGGCTTCTTTGGTTTCTAAAGCTTCTTGATCTTTATTCATATTCATTAAAATTGATGTATTATATAATTTATACCTTCTTCTGTGATTATAACTTCTTACACGAACCTACTACGTCCACTGACAAATTCCGTTGTGACTACTTGTGACGCTTTGAATTAATTTCTCAACTACCCACATTTTCCCTATAATATACAACTGACGTTGACTTAGTTCGGATAGTCTGTCGTCTCCGTTCTATGATAGACTGCAGTGTATTTCATTAGACATTACATATTTAAATCATCCTTCTTCAAGATATTCAATGTTCTAGTGTCATTTTGAGCTACTACTATATTCTATATATATATTTCCTGTGATATATTTGCCTATGTTGTTTAAAAGACACATGAGTGATTAATTTATTAGTACTATAAATCTCGAGTGACAATGGAGCCAGTAGATGCAGAAGTTGATAATGTGACAAATAACCAGTCTTGTGTTGATCCAGTTCCTGAATCTTCGAGTAATGTAAATAATTTATCATTTGAAAATGAGAGGAAAATCAAGGAAACTTATTATCATAAATCTGAATCAAAACTCGAATGTAAACTTTGTAAGAAACCTTATTCAATTAAATCATCACATTCAATCTTAAAAAGACATATTAAAACTCATAAGTTCAATGATACACAAACTCAAGCAGATTCTATAAGAGGGACCAAAAAAAAAGGATATGTGGTGCGACAAATTAGTACAAAATTTTGTTATTCACGGTACACATTCTTTTAAGATTGTAGAAGAAGAGCATTTCATTAAAATGATTAAAGGTCTTAACCCTACTTATCCCGGATTGACACGACGTAAGTTGACGTTAAATATTCACAGGCTATTCCAGCATGAAAAAAGCAGATTAATCGAATGCATAAATTCCATCGATAAATTGTCCCTTACGTTTGATTTTTGGACTTCAATAACAAATAAGCCTTACATAGTTATTACAGCCCATTTTATTCACGAATCTAAACTAAGGGCCATCATATTAGATTTTGATTTAATACCCTATCCACATACAAGTGACCAAATATTAACAAAAATAAAACAAATATTTGATACGTATGGCTTACAACATAAAATTATTTCAATTACTACAGACAATGAGTCAAGTAATGTGAAGTTAATGCAATTGATGTCATTATTTTATATAGAATACGAACATGTTATACATACAAGATGTTTAGCACACATTTTGAACCTAACCGTAAAAAAAGGTCTGAAGGTAATAAGTGAATCAGTCTCAGATATATCAAAGCTTGTGAACACTATCAACTTTTCACCAAAAAAGAAACAATTGTATACTGAAAATTGTGAATTGCTAAATATATCACCTTTAGCTCTTCTAAAAGAAATGCCAATAAGGTGGAATTCCGCGTTTTTGATGTTGGAACGTGCTTATAGTATGAGATTAGTATTGGACCATATATGCACCAACAATGAAGAATTTCAAAAACATTTGATTAAGGAATGGGATCAAGTAAAACAGTTAATCGATTTTTAAAGCCATTTTATGATGCTACACTATTCCTATCCAAATCAAAATACCCAAGTCTCATATACGTAGTGCCTATAATCGACATACTAATGTCACACATATCCAGTCATTACAATCACGATTTTTTGAAAGGATGTGCTAAAGAAATGACCGACAAATTGACAGAGTATTCATCATTACTACGAACAGATTATGCAATATATGCAGTTATTTTAGACCCCCGTTTAAAAGACACATATTTTTCTAACCTAGGCCAACAACAACCACTGGAATCGTTAAAACTATTTTTCAAGTCAAAATACGAACAACAAAATTCTACTCATAATCAACCATTAGAAGCTCCAAGTACTTCGAATAACATAGGTTAGTGAGTAGTAGTAGTAGTAGGTTAGTAGGTGAGTCTGCATAAGCCTCCTTTCTAAAGGATAAGCTGCAACGTATTTCGTTAAATCACACTGTAACGTTAAAATATACTTATAGTTATAGTTATCTACATCTAAGGGGCCCATTATATCTAAACTAACTCGCTCAAATGCTGTGGATGCCGTGGATGTGATGACCATCGGCTCCTTGGTGTATCTATTGGAATGCTTTTGAATTTGGCAACTTTTACACTTTTTAACGTACTCTGTAACGTCATTGTACATACCTGGCCAATAATAATATTTTCTGATATTATTTAGCATCCTATTCACACCCGCGTGTCCGCTGGTGGGCAATAGATGAAAGTCATTTAAGATCACAGTCTTTGTGTCTCTGTCATCGATTCTTGTCACGTCTTTGATTACAAGTAACTTAGGAATGTCACCTATACAACTAATCTCTTTTAAAACCTCGGTTATAAAACTTTTATAGCGCTTATTATTTATTATGACGAGCTCTTTTAAGTTTATTTGCTTACAAAAGCGTTGTAATTCTCTCGCTAACACACTTACGGTCGATAACGATCGAGATATTACGTAAATTGCTGATTTTTCAGCAAGTTTTCAATTCAGTTATCAAAAAGTATGTGATAGCATTGTTACTGAACTGCAACAAGAAACTGCTGACATAATGTACAACAACTACTTACTACAAGCACACGAACAACAAAACCCAAGGTCAAAAAAAGGGCTAATAAATGCTGTAGGACAACTTGCTAACACTCTCTTCGGGGTCCTGGACGAGCAGTTTGCACAAAAATAACAACAGGATTTAAAAAGGATTCAATCTAACGAAAATCATCTTCTTAAACTATTGCAAAATCAAACGTCTATAATTGAATCTCAAAACAATATTTTACAACGTAACGAAAATTCGATGAATAGACAATTCGACTTGTTGGATCAACATATAAAGGAGGCAGACAGCCGATTGCTCGAATTACAAAGCCAAACAAACCAAGATATTCTTATGACCTATTTCAACTCCGTTACAATATCTACGAACATCATTATTACCAAACTGCATAAAATACAACAAAGTATAATCGAAACATTAAACAACATACACCGAGGTCACATTGATAGTGCGATAGTGTCGCAAGAACAGATTTTACGGCAGTTGAGCTTAATCGCAGCACGCCTACCAGGCCCTTTGTCTTTGCCGGTGGAAGATATCCACAAAGATTTGTTGGATATTTATAAATTGTTACATGTAAAGGCCCGAGTCACAGACAACTATTTCATTATGGAAATAAAATTACCACTTGTACGTGACACACAATTTAGATTGAATAAGGTTATACCATTACCTTATATTTCTAATGGAAAGTCTGTTAAGGCGCGAATAACATCGACATACATTGCAATAAATATAATAAAAGATGTTTACATGCAAATTACACAATCAGACTTACAATCATGCGTCATACTACAAGAAAATAATTAAATTTGTACTATCAATAAACCTACGTACAACATGTACCAAAAACATATGCCATGTGAAGTAAGCCTAATAACAAATAACAACAATTCCAAGTGTAACTATTACACGGAGGATTGTTCGAATGACTGGATCGGGTTACATCAACACAATATGTGGATATACGTATGTTGTGACGTTTGCGAACTACGTACAATATGTGAAGACAACATAAAAACAGAACGAGTGAGTTAGTCAGGTATATTTAAAATGACAGGAAAGGGTTGCACGATTAAACGAGACGAATCAATCATTCAAACTGACACAATTTACCAAAACAAACTAACTATTGATCCGATAATAACAACATTATACAACAGCAACATCAACAACATTACCAGATTCACTTGTCCCGGTTATTTAAAAAGGATAGCAGAAGATCACAACCACACATTTAAGGAGATAAATAACCAATTGGAAGAATTAAAGAAGAACAGTGAATTGCCAAATCAAATAAACTCCCACGACATACACCAATACGTTGTATCTTATCTGGCATTAAGCTTCATATGTATCACGGCAATAGGCGGAGTGATATATTTGATAAAGAAAAAACAATCACAACGTCAACATTACCGGCCCAGAGATACAAAGACTAAACAACGTGCTGGCGGTACTCTTGAGGAAGCTACTGGGAACCCAACAACCTGTAATGAAGAAATAGAGATGACATCTGTACCACCACCCAGAACCTCAAGACATATTTATGCCAAACCACAGTTAAAACCTAAACTCAATTTATAAGGCTGTTCTGTTGTTCTGGCAGCATGTACGGACAACGTACATAATTTAATTCTATCTATATATATTTACTGCCGCGCCAGAAGCCCGCCGGTAACCTACTTTTCAAACTGCAAACACTGCACGCGGTCAACGCAATAATCATCAACCTAAATTATGTATAATTTTAGAGAAGTCAGTTGTAATTATCAACTCGAACATTCAACATCCCCAACATTTTACCCTAACATTTATATTTAATTTTAACCATTTACTAAGTTAATTCCTAAGTTTTACTCTTTCGTCTTTTCCTCTTTCGTCCGAGATTTGCTATAGCGAATACGTGTTACTAGTGCATTAATAAATATAATAAAATATATATAAAATCTTAAGGTTTAAATTAATTCAAGAGATTCCAAGAAACAGTAAAGCAGACAATATAACAACATTTTGATCTACAATTGAAGATCGACCTTACTGGAGTAACGAGTCAAGCTCGCAGGGCTCAACGGGGCGCCCCTCACCCCCGCAAGTTTAAAGAGACAGGTGATATTTCTTATCTTTGTTGCCCCGCGTTCGCTGCCGTTATACACTCACTTGGTTGTCAACTTGTCACCTTACATATTTAAACTTCACATGATCAACTAATTACCAAGATCTACTAGTGTTTGTTTTATTATAGATACCTACACTATTATAATAAACTTTTGCACCTACGTTACAATAATATTGTGCGCAAGCGGTGCAGCTTTAGACATTTACTACAGATTGGGCTTCCTGACAACTGGCTATAGTTTATTTTTAGCAGTATGTCGGCTCGAGGTTCACCTTTATCAACTCCCACGCATTTAAGGGAGCACACACAGTCGGAAACCGACTTAAATGCCCTACAACAGTCAACCGATCCATCGTTTTATTGTGTAAATAAACACAAACGTTACCGGACAAGTCAGCCAGGCTCACCAAGCATGGAACAAGATCTAAATGCGGATGTAAAGGAGTTATTGCTTAATTGGAAAAAAGAATTCGAACTTAAAATCGACGAGATGTACAATAGCCAGAACATACTTATTTCAAAGCTAACGTCAGAGATTAGGGAGTTAAAATATCTGAACAATAAAATTCAAAAAGTAAACGACGACATGGCACAGTCCATGTCTTTTATCAATAAACAGTATGAGGAACTTAAGAATAGCTTTGAAATTTTACATAAGGAACGAACTGAGCAAAGGAGGTGCATAGAAAACATTGAGAGAAAGGTACAGGATCTGCAACTCCAAACCAGATCCTCCAATATAGAAATAAGAAATGTGCCAGTTTATGATAAGGAAACCCCCGAAAAATTAATAAACACTGTTTGTAAAATTGGTCTAGTTGTTGGGACTCCTATCTCCTCTTCCGACCTTAGAGACATCTTCCGGCTTCCGGGCAGACCAGGTTCCGTGCGCCCGATTGTAGCTGAGTTCAAGACAGTCCAGATGAAGTTAGACACACTCTCTGCAGTTAGGCATTTTAATAAAGATAAAAAAGCCGAAGAAAAGTTGAACACAGAAATAATTCAAATTCCCAGCAAACGTGGTCCTATATTCGTATCTGATTACCTGACCGCAAGTTCGAAGAAACTGTACCATCACGCACGTGAATTTGCAAAGGAATACAATTTTAAGTACTGCTGGACCATGAACGGCAGCATCTTTTTGCGCAAAAACGATGGTGAAAAACAACTGCTCATACCCTCCGAAAAAGCGCTGTTGGATTTGCGTAAGAATATGTGACTATCTCTCTTGTTTATGTATCCCGTACGTATATGATATTTTTTACAGATCATTGTTAGATCACAAGCATTGTTTTGTGTTGTTTGTTTGTTACTTAGGCTACTTACCTGAAACAAAAAAAAATAAATTACAGTAATAAATTATATGTTTACAATACATATACACACACACACTTTCTTAGATATAAACTAGCTCACAAGTATCTACTGAAACTACACACACAATTACATTCAATATTTCAAAACCTTACAAACACGAGTGTCTTTGACTATGGCATTTCTAAACTGTATTTAGCTTGTATACCTACGGTATCACTTCCACTTCTGCTCACCCTTTTCGACACCCTCTCTCAATTAAATAAGAGTATTAATCTATGGCTAACATAAATAATATAAGCACCGAAATAGACTCAGACCCTCTTTTTCGGTCATACATGTGTAACCCAGAAGAATGCCGAACACATCTGGCTCAATATCATTGTCCCCTTAAAGTGATTCATGTAAATATATGTAGTATCACGAAAAACTTTGATCAATTCTGCGCAATGTTATCGATGTCAAAAGTCAAATACGATGTTGTTATATTTACTGAGTGTTGGCTTCGCAAAGCTCACACTATACCTATACTAGAAGGGTACATAGCGCACCCGTCTACATCACTACGAAATCAAAATGATGGCATAATTATATACACGAATAAGCAACTCAAATGCGCTATAAGTCAACCTTATTTTAAGGGTGGTAGTTGCTTAGTCTGCCAAATTGATAAAGATGTGGGTATTGTGGCTATTTACCGCTCACCGTCACTTATTTCTCCTATGGACCATAATAATTTCTTAGACGATTTAAACAATGTGTATAAGTCCCTAACGACTGAACACTCAATTCTAATAGGTGACATGAATATTGACATTCGTCCAAATAGCACTGATGCCCTATGTGAGGAGTATATAACAGTCAATGCATCCTACGGTTTCTTTCCAACCCACACCTTCCCCACTAGAGTAAGTCAAAAATGCTTGGATCACATCTTCATCAAGACAAAAGTCCCCGCTACGACACTAGTATTAGAATCCCATGTAACAGACCACACCCCGATAGCTTTGTTTTTGGACCTACCACGACCAACCCAGAATAAACATCAATACTAACAAAAAACCCACATCAATTACTTAAAAGCAAAGACTGACATTGAGAATACAGATCTCTCAGACATATTTCAAATGGACGATGTAAATTCAGCAACGAATAAACTCATTAGCACGGTGTCAAGTATCATAGCCACAAATACGAAAGTCACCAACATCTCTAGGAAAAACCGAACTCTAAAACCATGGATGACACCTGGGTTATTTCGATGTATTAGACACCGGGACAGACTGCATATGAAAGCCAGAAATTCACCTGAGAACATGACGCTCCAAATCACTTACAGTCGATATCGAAACTTCTGTAATCACCTTCTTCGAGAGCTAAAACTGAAATACAACAGAAATCTCATACATGAAGCCGGTTCCAATCCGAAAGCTGTCTGGAAGGCAATAAAAACAGTCACCAATACTCAAAAAAGTCTAGATTGCCCAACAGAACTGTTGAACAAGCACTTGGATCCTGTGCAATTTCTAAACCATGTCTGTAACTTTTTCTGTTCTATCGGCAAAAGCCTAGCGGAAAAAAATACTGTGTCCCATCCCAGGTATTGTAATTACTCATCCTCTATCAAAGCAAAACTTACCTCAATGGTATTACTAGAGGTTAATGAAGCTGAAATCGAGTCCATAATACTACAGTTACGACAAGATTGTGCTGTAGGGTGGGATGGTATTTCATCTTACCTATTAAAACTCGCCCGTAAGGCACTAATTCCCCCCATAACCCATATTTGCAACCTCGCCATAAGTTCTGGTGTCTTCCCAGATGCTTTAAAAAAAGCTGTGATCCACCCAATCTATAAGAGCGGGGACAGAGACTGTGTCAACAATTATCGACCAATTTCTATCCTCTCTGCACTCTCAAAAATTCTAGAAAAGATCTTAAATAAATCACTTAAAAATTACATCGAACAGTTCAATATTCTTGCCAAAAACCAATATGGTTTTCGAACGGATCTCTCCACTGAGGATGCAGTTATTGACCTGACAAAAACCATAGTTAAGCACTTAGACGACAACAACAGATTTGTTTGTATATTTTTGGATCTTTCTAAAGCATTTGACACGGTCTCTGTCCCAGTCTTATTGGATAAATTGGAGAAACTTGGCATACGAGGTACAACCCATAACCTGTTCAAAGATTATCTTACAAACAGAAAGCAAAAAGTGAAAATAGGTGAGCACTTTAGTGACGAGTTTGAGACTTCCTACGGCATCCCGCAAGGGAGTATTCTAGGCCCGACACTCTTCCAACTTTATGTCAATGATCTCTGCAGTATATCCCTACCGCATACTGATATTTTTGCTTACGCGGATGATACTGCAATAGTCATAAAAGGTCCGAACTGGTCGGTGGTCAGAGAAAGAGCTGAATACTCGCTCAAACATAATATGACATGGCTCTCCAAAAACCTATTGACTTTGAACTTGGAAAAAACACTTTTTATTCCCTTTTCTATCTCAAAAATTAACACCCCAAATCACAATTTTTCTATCACAGCTCATACATGCATCGCCGGCAAGGAATGTGATTGTAAGCAGCTGACAAGAGTTACTAACACAAAATATCTTGGAATACATTTAGACAGCAGGCTCAGGTGGGATGTTCAGGTTTTAGCAGTAAAAACAAGAGCCAGGAAACTAATGTACCTTTTTAGAATGTTAAGTAAAGTAGCCGCGATAGCACAGGTAAGAATGGTATATTTGGCACTATGCCAATCTATCATACAATACTGCATTCCGGTTTGGGGAGGATCGGGTAAAACTCAATTTCTTAAATTGGAGAGGGCACAGAGAGCTGTACTCAAAGTTATGAGCAAGCGACCTATGAGATATCCCACAGACCAACTTTATGATGATCATAAACTTCTAACAGTGAGACAGCTCTTTTTGCTCAGATCTATCTTGAGAGTGCATCAAACCGTCCCTCTTCCCAACCCTAACAAACGTAGTAGGCAACTTGCCTGCCCTATATTGCGGTACCGTACATCTTTTGCCAAAAATCAGTACGAGAGTTTAGGCGGTAAGGTCTACAACAACCTAAATAAAAAACTAAACATTATAAAGATGAATAAAAATAAAGTTAAAAAAACAGTAACGGCCTGGCTACTTCAGCAGAACTATAATCAAACTGAATCGCTACTAGAATTTATGCAGAAAACAATGATATTCAATTATTACTCTATTCCACTCCACCTACCATTTGACACACTGACACACACCCACTCACACACACACACACGAACACACACACACGCACACACACACACACACACACACACGCGCGCGCGCGCGCGCACACACACGCACACACACACACACATCCACACACACACTTAATTATTAGTAGAACAATTACAAATTATCTAATAAGTACAAATTCATAAAATTTAAAAATTACTTATATCTTACCTGTACTAATAAGCTAAAAACACGATTCACGAAGGCCATATTTTATATGATTGTACAACGTTAGAGCTCTGACTCCCAAAATACAAGCTTCAGCTTAGTTTGGGAACCTCATTTGTGTACCTGATCTTTGAGTCAATAAACAATTTTTTTATTTATTTTTATTTTATTTTTACTTAATATACACTATCACAACATTTAATAACAATTTAATTTCCACATTCCCCAACCAAGGAGGGCGCTCGTAGTCACGGTAACGTCGCGCACTACGAGTAATAAATTGTAAGGTCCCGTACCCTTACACCGCTGTATCTACTAAATCCGCTGTATCTACTAAATCCGCTGTATCTACTAAATCCGCTGTACCTACTAAATCCGCTGTATCTGCCGAATCCTTTATACCTACAAATTCTTCTGCATCCACTAAATCCTGTCAACTGTCTGCTCTTATAACAAACCACACGGAGGATGTGGAAACCGATTTGAATTCAATTTCACCATCTTCAAACCCTGTAACAAAAAGTAACTATCAAAATAACATATATGAAATCACTACTAACTCTAAGAAAAGATACTTACCCCATGTAGTCCTTAAAACTCAAGTGAACAGCCGCGATCTTACCTTCTTAATAGATACAGGTTCCTGTGTTAGTCTGATAAAAGAACAATCAATCGAAAACATGCCAAATCTTAAAGAAGACATCATTCAACTAAAGGGCATAAATACAAGCACAGAAACCATGTCCACTCTAGGACACTTCCCGTTACAATTATTTGCAAACAGTGAGCCTGGGTTATCACACCGATTTCACGTTATTAAAGAAATAGATCTAAACTACGACGGCATAATTGGAACCGACCTTCTAAATAACCTCGATGCTGTGATTGACTACAACAGTGACACTCTTCAAATTCGACATATTAAAATTTAATTAAAATATTGCCAACCCATTTATAACATCCTACCTCGTTCTGAAACAATAATAGAATACTCGGTGGACAATCCTGAATACCGTATTAATACCGTATTACTACTACTGTTAGAAGGGATGAAGTATTAAATATGCTGCGGATAGATCACCTTAATGGTGAAGAAAAGTCCCATCTCCTAGACATATGTGCACAATATTCTGATATATTTCACCTTCCTGACGACCAATTGTCAACCACGGATTTGCTACAACATGAAATAAATACAACCCTTTCGTAGCCCATTATAAGACGATATTCTTAGCAATCCATGGATTCTCCGTGCGGGTGCCGGGTCCATCGCGTTGCTGAGTTGGGAACTCGGGACAGTGCCTGGGACTTGCGACCCAAGTGTAGGTTTAGAAGGGGCCCCTTTTGTTGATGTACATCAACACTCACCTTCACTACCCAAGTTCCCCTCCCTGCCTAACCAAATTTGATACGAACCTACTAGTGCCGCTTTAGACATTCGTCCTAGTAATGAGCTTATTGTAGCTCTCGATAGGCCTAGATCTTTAAGTAGGTTATAGAGAGATTTAGCTGGTATACCTCTCGCTCCCACTTCTACTGCATACAAATTAACCACGTAACCGTTTTTGATTAATTCGTTTGTGAGTTCATAGTATTTATTTTTCTTAAGTGTGTGGTCCTTCGGTATATTTGTTTCCCAGGGTACAGTAAGTTCCACAAGGACCAAATATTTAGTCGTTTTCGAGTAGAGAAATATGTCCGGTCTAGATGACGAAACCCTAACATCCTCCGGAATTTTATAGTGCGCTCCATACGTGTCGATTAGGAGAGTCCAATCTGGGGCAGTATCTAAGATTGAATAAGGTTTGTTCCTGGATTTTATGGATGAACCTTCAAACACAAAGTTGATATGACGTCTGTTAGTAGTCAATCCTTTTTGGGCTCTAGCTACTGCCAGACTCATTGCTTCGCGTATGATGAAAAGCACCTTATCGTGGCGGCGTGAGTATTGGCCTCTATCAAGAAGCACCCTACATCCCACTAATATGTGCCTAGCCGTCCATATTGCCTCACCACACGTATAACATTGTTTTTCTGTGGCCTTCCCCCACCTTACCAGATTACTCTGGTCTGGAAGGGTCATCTGAAAGGCGTTAAGATAGACTTTTAACAGGCCCATTGTCAACCATTCGTTTTGGATTTCCAAATTCATCGCGTGCACTCGATATTTATCATTTTCGTCTTGCTTCAGAAAGGACCTAAGTATATCCTGGTCCCTTTTTGGCTCTCGTACTCCCAACCCCACTTTGTTCGACTGGGCTCCTATCATAAATCGTTTATGGAATATAAGTCTAGATTCAAGCTCGGACGCGTTATTATCTTTCGGGAGTGCCCTGACTGTGTCATCTTGGGATTTACCTAAGATGTGGGCTTTGGTAACTCTAAGGTGTTTATAGAGCTCCGATGGTTTCTTTAATTTCATCCCAAAATTATTCTGATCCCTAAATAAAGCAGAGGGATCAGCAGAGTGCGCTAGTCCAAGCCACGATTTCAGTGATTTAATGACAGTTGCATCTATTTTCGCGAGTAAGCTTTTGCCGAAATCGTACACCAGAAAAGGCCAAGTCAGACGTGATGTTAGGTAGTTGTCATATATCCAAGCTTTTTTGATATTATTCAGTGGTAGCTGATCTATCTTATTTAGGTCATTTATAAACATATTGACAACTTCATCTAAGGATGGTGTGCGTCCTTGATGGTCTATCTTTCTGCCAAGAAATTTAAATGGGACCGATTCAGCGACTATGGAAACTAGTTTACCCCCTATGAATCATATAGATTCCCCGAAATTCATAAGGAAGAGGTTGAAACCCAAATCTCGAAAATGCTATCCCAGGACATAATCAAACCATCTGTTTCTCCTTGGTCTTTTCCAATATGGGTAGTCCCAAAGAAAATGGACTCTTCTGGCCATAAGAAATGGAGAATCGTTATCGACTACAGAAAGCTAAACGACATAACCATTGGAGAAAATTATCCGATCGCTCAAATAAATGAGATATTGGATCAATTAGGACATAGTAAATATTTCTCCACTCTTGATCTCTGCTCTGGGTTCCACCAAATCGCTATCTCTGAAAGAGATGCCCCTAAGACTGCTGTTACTGTTCCTCAAGGTCATTATCAATTCTAGAGAATACCTTTCGGGCTCAAAAACGCCCCCGCAACATTTCGACGGCTCATGAACACAGCTCTTGCTGGTCTTCAGGGTGTTCATTGCTATGTCTACCTTGACGATATAGTTATATATAGTCCTGACCTTATTTCCCATTGTGATAAATTATTCAAAATCTTTGATAGATTACGCAAACATAATCTCAAACTACAACCTGATAAATGCGAATTCCTCCGTAAGGAAGTCTGTTATCTCGGTCATATAATAAGTGACGAAGGAGTTAGTCCGAACCCTGACAAAACCCGAGCAGTATCCCAATTTCCAGTTCCTAAATGTCCTAAAGACGTGAAATCGTTTTTAGGACTCGTATCTTATTACCGGCGTTTCATTCCAGACTTTTCTAAAATTGCAAAGCCCTTGACCACATTACTAAAGAAAGACACATTCTTTAATTGGTCCAACGAACAACAAATAGCGTTTGACGACTTGAAACTAAAACTCGCATCCGCACCAATCAATTCAATTTCAATTCAATTTATTCAATTTAAACAATGATTTTGCTCACATTTTCTATCTTATAGTTAAAATTGTACAGTGTTTAATTTACAATTATTAATAACACTTATTATTGGAAACAATAAATTTAATAAAATTTAGACAAAACAAGATAGAGTTACGACGATGTCTGTACTAGTGCAAAACTGTGTGACAGACACCAACGCCCTCCCGTTTGGCTAATGAAATGGAAAATATAACACTTATATAGAAAATAATACTATCTCGGATACAATGAATAAGACACAATGAAAATAAATAATATCTACCTAAAAATTCAGTGGAATATGGTCACACATATCAACACAAATCAATTTAAATAAATTTTAATGATGTAGATTACATTATGTAGGTAAAAACGTGTGTGTATGTGTGTGTGTGTGTGAGAGAGAGAGAGAGTTTGTGTGTGTGTGTGTGTGTGTGTGTGTGTGTGCGCGCGTGTGTGTGTGTGTGTGTTTGCGGGCTGGGTTATGAAATCTGAGAGTTTATTAGAATGATGAGTTTACGTATGTGAATTTAGTGTGAAATATCTATGCGAGTGGGTTCAGTGACCGTTATGAGATACTATCAAGTAAATTCTCCGTCTCCTCGTATGTTTGACGCAATAGGTTAGTTTTTACCAGAGACT
Organism: Eilema caniola; assembly: GCA_949126895.1. Taxonomy (NCBI): domain Eukaryota; kingdom Metazoa; phylum Arthropoda; class Insecta; order Lepidoptera; family Erebidae; genus Eilema; species Eilema caniola. Next base: position 644,153 of record CASBPR010000003.1, read on the forward strand.
TGCATTCCTGTCTAGAGAGAGAATATATATGACAAATTTTGCTCATTTTGTTGTAAAGGCGACTGCTAAGATACAAATAGTGGTGACTCGCCAGACCAGTTCTCGTAAACTCTGTGGGGCACACGAGATCTTTACGGCGTTTTTGTGCTAATAATTGGGGGTTGTAGGTCAAAGTGTTTGTGTTTATGCAATATAGTTTGAAGGACATACGAGTATAACTGCCTGACAGTAAGTATTGACGTTTCCGAATATATTTGGTGTGTTGGATAGCGAAATGGTTTATTTAGAGCAACCTTTAAGACAGCTCTTTGTGCTCTTTCTAGTTTGAGCATTTCAGTCTTATAAGTACCGCCCCACACTGTGATGCAGTAGGCCAACACCGACTGTACTAGTGAGAAATAAACTACTTTTAGTAAAGGCTCATCTGCCACATGCCTTAACTGCTTTAAAGGGAACATTAACTTACGGACACGTGATATGGTCAACTCGAGATGCTTTTGCCAAGTCAACCTACAATCAATCACCACGCCCAAATATTTTACTTCTGTAGCCCTCTGGATGACCGACAGTTATGCGCCTGAACGTTAGTCAGGGACGGCTCCGAAAGTGCACTAGTTGAAAAGGTGATATATCGTGTTTTAGAGACATTAAGAGTAAGTAGACTAGAGGCCAGCCAGTCCATCACAGTCTCAAGGGCTATCTCGGCAGACCGACGCACTGCATCCCAAGTAGGTCCACTTATTACGAGAGCCGTATCATCTGCATATGTAAATATTTTGCAGTTAGGTATCGAAAGGTGACAGAGACTATTTACATATATGAGGAACAGTGTTGGACCCAGAACGCTACCCTGTGGAACATCAAAATCGACGCCCACATCATCGCTGATGTAGTTGTCAACCCTGACACGATGACTACGGCCGGACAGGTAGTCCCGGAAAATTTCCAAAGCAATATCTCTAACTCCGCACGTCTCCATCCTGTGTAAAAGGGTTGGCGCAGAAACCATGTCAAAGGCTTTTAGCTAGATCAAGGAAAATTCCTATTGTTTTTGTACCAGTATCAAGATTTTTCACAATAGTGTTAGTTAAATCTAAAACGACGTCCTCTGTAGATTTGTTTTTCCTAAAGCCGTATTGATTTGGAGCAAGGTGTAACGTTGTGGATTTTTTATAAATCTAATTGTAATAAATTCTCTAATATAGTCGATATTTTAGTATTTTTCGATACTAAATATACTAAATTGTCTATGGCTGTGCGAGCGAGATTGGACAACATTACCTAAGTGTCTATTCACGGCGCTCAAGTGCCCCCTTTCTTCGGCTATCCTTTGCCGTGGGAGGTCACTCTTGACCCCGGCGGCCAACTGCTGTCGGCACCGGGTAAGTTTTGAGATCAACATGTCCTACTTCTTTCAACGGGTGAAGACTTCTCAGCGGCGCAGCTTACGGCCTGCTTAATGTATGGCTTACTATATTTTATTATTTAACATTTTTTTGTGCTATTTCAGCCTACCCATTAGTGACACGAGGCCGATGACCCCTATGGTCAGAGGTCACGTCATCAGCTTGCACTACTTTTAATATTTTTCTTATAGCTTCTAGCTACGCTGTTCTGCCGCTGGGGAGATTATCTTCACCTGCTATTATTTTAGCGGGTCACTGGACGTAGTTCCCTTGTGACATACTGACCCGCACTCTTTTTTTTTCCAGGGTCTTCGCACCGGGCTTCACGCCATCATTCGGCCGTGAGGCACACCAGCGAGGACCCTGGCACGCCGGCAACAATAGCAGCCGGGAGTGAACGAGCTAAGTGCATACCACCATCTCTGCACAACGGATCAAACAACGCCTCGGCAGAATATTTATTGCGAATCCACCCTGAGATTCATTTCCATTTCTTAATACCTAAACATAAATTCATGTAACGCTTTACCTCGATTATAAATGTTCTAAATTTTGTTAATCAACCTTTTCATTTCTCTGCTCATACCCTAGCCGGTATAGACATCACCTTTATTAATTTTACAGTGCTCTCATAGCCACATTTAATTCACCTATTTAACTTTTATAAAACCCTAGCATCAAAAATAATTTTTCGTTACATTGGCGCCCATTAAAGGTATTATTCTGCCGCAGGTATTGTGTGTTTGGTCTGTAATATTATATTTATTCTTATTTCTCTTTACTTTACCAGTGTGGTGATTTTTTCACCAATTTTTAGTAATTGGAATTTTTTATTCCATATGTGGGTAGAAAAAAATAAAGTATTTTTTTTTCAATTACATATTTAAACTGAATAATGAACATTTATTTTCATTATATAAGTAACATTACATATATTATTTACATTAATACCTTTGTTTCACGTAACAACAAGGTAATTATCATTACTTTAACAATTTTTTTGCATTAACACTATATTGTTGATGAAACCTTTGTACTAGTTAAACTAGACAGGTTTATTATCTTTTACAGTTGTTTCAACTGTATATTACTACTATTATACCCACTGGTAAAGTAAAGTTCTATTTTCTTTTACTTTTTGGATTTGTTGATCTCAACTCGTATCATCTTGCTACTTACTATTTCTCATTTTTTGTGCAGGTGTGTCTGTTGTACATACCTTGTTTGTACCCCGTCAGTGAATTTATTATATTTTTTTTATTAACTTACCCTTATGTGCATATATTTTGCATAATAATAACTTACTAGTTATTATATCAACATATTGCTGGTTGAATTTTGTTTATTATTTAATTTTTTCAACTATTTTGTTGTTTTGAACACAAATAGTCTACTATTCACTGACAGGTTACCTATATTTTACTTTATTTCAGTAAATAACTTACTTTATTGAAGTAAATTACTTACTTCATTTTATGTCAATCTCGCTCATCGCACCATAGTTTTTATTTTTTACTTAACTTAACTGGGTTACTTCACTGTTAAAAAAATTTATACTGAACTGTTTTGTAGTCATGTTGCTCGTCGGATTTCTGAATCCAAATTAGCTTCTTTATTTAAAAAAAAAAAAATATATATAATTCCTTGAAAAGAAATACAAGGAAAAACAAAAGATCTCCATACAAAAAAAATACATCTTTGAAAAGAACAACAAAGATAATAAATACTTAAATTGATAGTCCTTCATCTTGTTCTGCATATTGGATCGTTGAGTCTGTAATTCAAGTCTTTAAAATAATTACCTTTAATATTAATTTACCGTACAAAGTATACATTACCATTTCCCCGAGTCCTCTTAAGATGCCTGGTGCATCAATGGACATATTCATGACAAAGTGTGTGTTCCTTTCATGTTATTTTGAGCAAATATATAGCAGTCACTCAAATAATCAAATACCTAATTCGACATAAAACATTTTAATTAAACAAAATAAATAAAACATAAAGTTAACCTAACATAATCAATTAATTTAAAATAACAACTTAACTTCCTAATTATGAATAAACATTGTTTTATTCTTATAAGAACTATTGTTTTAATCATGTCAATTCCAATAAACTTAACAATGCACTAAAAATAATATTACACCACTGTTGTGGCAAACAAGTATATACCAACACATACTTGTAATTTAAAATATAATTAAAACTTGTACTTTACAAACTTCTTCTTGTTATTGTACTGTGCTGGTACACTGCCTACAACCTTTTAATCACTACATGGTCGTAATGATATACACTTTTACCTATAAAAGGGTCAACAGTTATAACTTTAATTTCATGTACCCAACTTTGAACACTTATTACGAAAACTTTTTACGACTCGTCCAAGTTATGATTCCTGTTCGTAGACTTGGTTTACACTATATCTTAAGTACTAATGTACTATTTATCAATTGTTTACATCTTCGGTTCTTATAATTGAACATCAAATTAATTACATCAAAACTTTGTTTTGAAATTGTTTAGGGGAGTAAAATAAGACTATTTGAACTGCCAAACGTCATATAATTTTGACAATCGAAAAGTGTTGCCAGTAGTATTATTTAAAAACTACTAATTTTGTTTCAAAATTGCCTTGTTTTTTTTTAAAACAAAATAAGATTATTCTTTTGAGAATAACAACTTTTGGTATTGTGCTAATTATACAATATCTTTCGATCCTATGATTGCCTCCGTATTCTGTTGTCTGACTTTTCCTGGGATGGCTATTTCATTCTTATGTTCCTGTTGTTTTTATATCAACGTTTATTCACTACAATATGGTGAATAATACTAAATAAAAAATAAAATATAAAGTTATAAAAAATACATTAAATAAAAATATTAAATATTTTTAAAATCTCTGTTCCTTGGAACTGGAACTTAGAAATTTTCCAAAAATTTTGCATTTGCCATTTGAACTGCACTTACCCGGCTATAATTATTGCGGACCTGGAACAAAACTTTCAAAACGTTTACTGCGTGGTGACAAAGGTGTAAATAAGCTAGACGAAGCTTGTATGTATCACGACATTGCATACGAAAACTATACAGACTTGTCTAATCGTCACAAAGCCGATTTACAACTTTTAAATATGGTCAAAAAAAGAATGAAAGCAAAAGATGCTAGTAAAGGAGAAAAGCTTAGTTCGTGGCTAGTGAGTAAAGTTATGAAAGCTAAACTCAAATCTGGTGCTGGTGTTAAGACATTTAATAATTTCGTTACAAAAATTAAAAGAAAAATCAAGAAACGCTCACCCAAAGATAGTAAATCTTTAATACATGCAGCTTATATGGCTGCTAAAAAAAATGTTCCATGCGTTCCAAAATTTCGAGTTCCACGAGTCATACCTTTACCAAAAACCGGAGGCATTCTGCCTTTAATCCCGATTTTTGCTGGTTTATCAGCTTTAGGAGCTTTGGCTGGTGGTGCAGCGGGTATTGCAAAAACAGTGAATGATTATAGAGTAGGTCAAAAAAAATTACTAGAATCTGAACGTCATAATAAGACTATGGAAGCTATAGCATTAGGTAAGGGTTTATACATTAAACCACACAAAAAAGGCAAAGGATTGTTTATAAAATCGTCAAGAAACTAAATAATAAGCTACCTAATCGTGCCTTAACTAATATCGATATTCAAAATTATGCATATGGTATTCCTTATTTTCGAGGAGTTTACATGAAGGATCAGTTACCAAAAATTCCTAAACGAATTGAATGTGGTATAGTTAACCTAGATAATTCAGAAAACGATGGAACGCATTGGGTAGCTTATGTTAAGGTAAATAATTATTGTGAATATTTTGATAGTTTTGGTGATTTAAGACCACCAATCGAATTGATACGATATTTTAAGAACTGTAATATTAATTATAACTATACAAGATATCAAAAATTTGACACACTAATTTGTGGACATTTGTGTTTAGAATATCTACAATCTTTTTGGAATAAATACTATAAATTTTATACTGTTCTTTCATTTCAATCATTTGCAAGATGTCACTCACCTTGTCTATAACTGGTAACTCATCGGTATTAACTACCTTCTACCCAAATACGTTACAATTAATCGGGGAGTATGAATGTGCATTATTACATTTATCCACATATAATTCTATTCCAAATATTGATAAAACAAATAATAAGTTATACTATGGATCAAAGAATGTTATTGAAATACCTGAAGGTACTTATGAGTTGCAAGATATCAGTGATTATTTAAAATCTGAAGTAAAGGATGCATCCATAAAACTCCATTGCAATAACAACACCTTAAAAACTATGTTATTTTGCACATCAACTATAGATTTTACTAAAGATTGTACATTCGGAAGTTTGTTGGGGTTTAAAAGACAAGTCTTGGAAGCCAATAAATATCATGTATCAGAGTTTCCAGTCAACATTTTGCCTACAACCGTGATAAGAGTTGAATGTGATATAGTTAGCGGTTCCTATATAAACGGACAATCCAGTCACATTCTACATGAATTCGCACTTAATGTCCCGCCTGGATACAGAATTATAGAAATACCTAAAAACGCAATTTACTATCCAATCAACCAAACCAACATCAGCTGCATACAGATCAGACTTTTGGATATTAATAATAACTTAATAAATTTGCGAGGTAAAGAAGTACAGTTGTATCTACACCTCAAAAGAAAAAATGATTGACTATAATAAATTTAATATAATATGTTTTTTCCAATTCAAAATAACAGTTCTACTCAAACTCTCAATCAAGTAAGAGCTCGACCTAAAAGGAGAATAAAGTTAAATAAAAACAATAAAGCATTTCTTAAGGCGATTGGTTTGTTAAAATGAATATCCTAGATGTTTTATCCGCTCCAGCCTACGACAACTCTGTGGAAGGAATTGAAATTCACTCTTACAAGCCTTACGTAACAAGTTTTAATAGAAGCGATGAAATCAGGATACCTATTAATCAGCAAGACTTGTATATATTACCATCAGAAAGCACTTTGTTTTTGGAAGGGACTGTTATTGTTAACAAGGCTGAAAATTCGAAAGAGAGAGTCAGTAGTGTTCATTTCACAAACAATAGTTTACTTGTTTCAAGATATAAGGAATGAGATAAATGGAGTGGAGATAGATAAAATAAAAAATGCTGGGATAACTAGCACGATGAAATCATTTATATCAATGAATGAGAGCGACGCTAAAACATCTTCTGCTTGGGGTTGGAATATCGACGGAATAAAAAGTACTAATGGAGGTAGCTTTTCTGCTTCTATACCACTTTGCAACATTCTTGGTTTTGCAGAAGATTTTAAGAAAGTAGTAATAAACAGTAAACATGAATTAATCTTATTACGAAGTAATACCAATCTGAACGCACTAAAACTTAACCCTGGTGAAATTGTAGAAGATATTATTATAAACAAAATAATATGGCGTGTACCACATGTTAAAGTATCTGATAGAGAAAAAATAAACATTCTAAAATTGTTAGAAAAAGATCGACCACTTCAGATGATATTCAGGAATTGGGATTTGTATGAATATCCAATGTTGCCTAAAACCACCAAACATACTTGGTCAATAAAAACATCTTCGCAAATAAAGAAACCAAGATTTGTTGTTATTGGTTTACAGACAAATAGAAAAAATAATGCTATATCTGATATGTCTCAGTTTGATCATTGTGAGATTCGTGATGTTAAGGTATACCTCAATTCCACCTACTTCCCATATGAAAATATAAATACAAGTTTCTCGAATAATCGAATTGCTTTAATATATGAACAATATACTAGATTTCAACAGTCTTATTACGGACGTCGCGCTGAGCCTTTATTAAGTGAGGAACAATTTAAAAACGTTGCTCCGTTATTCGTCGTAGACTGTTCTAGACAACCAGATAATCTTAAGTCAGGTCCTGTTGTGGACGTAAGAGTGGAAATTGAAAGTGATTTTGATATCCCAGATCAAACTTCGGCATATTGTCTTATATTGAACGACTGTATAATTGAGTATAAACCATTAAGCAGCACTGTGAGAAAATTATCATGAACCCGAATACGATTATAGTGGATGTCCAGGGGTTTAAAGACACTTGTAATAACTTTATAGTCAAGGAATTAGCTCTGGCCACTCGTGTTTATACCCAAACGTTCTTAATAAAGCCTCCATACTTATTTAAATACTTAACTACGAATGAAAAAAACAAGTTACGTGGTTGGAGAGAAACAGAGGGATTTACTGGAATGAAGGTTATATCGACTATAGAGAATTTCGACGTATAATTGTTCCTTATCTAGAAAATAAAGAAATTATTGTGAAGGGCTTAGAAAAAGTTAAGTGGATTCAAGATCTTTGTATGAATTGTATTTGTATAGATCTTTGTGAAGACAAGTGTCCAAATTTATCACTGTTGCATAACAAATATTCAAATAATGAAACCAGTTTTAATTGTATTAATCATATTAAACAATGTGCACTTAAAAATGTTTTATGTATAAAGAACTATTTAATAGAGCAAGAAAGGTAATATGTCTTCCTATACGCAGTTTTAATAAATTAAACAATTTTTTAAAGTAAATGGTTTTTTATTTATTAACACACATTTTTAATATTTACAATTTTTTAACACATATTTTCATAGTAAATAAAATTTAATTAAAATCTAAATATGTCATCACACAATCTACTAGTTACACTAATGAATTATTACCTAATTAAAAAATATGATATGAGTAGCCACACAATTATTACCTATGGTTTTTTATTTTTTAACACACATTTTTAATATTTATAATTTTTACACATATTTTCACAGTAAATAAAATTTTAATAAAATCTAAATATGTCATCACTTTATCTACTAATTACATTAATGAATTATTATCTAATTAAAAATATGATATGAGTAGCCACACAATTATTACCTATGGTTTTTTATTTTTTAACAGACATTTTTAATATTTATAATTTTTACACATATTTTCACAGTAAATAAAATTTTAATAAAATCTAAATATGTCATCACTTTATCTACTAATTACATTAATGAATTATTACCTAATTAAAAAATATGATATGAGTAGCCACACAATTATTACCTATGGTTTTTTATTTTTTAACAAACATTTTTAATATTTATAATTTTTACACATATTTTCACAGTAAATAAAATTTTAATAAAATATAAATATGTCATCACTTCATCTACTACTTACATGAATGAATTATTACCTAATTAAAAAATATGATATGAGTAGCCACACATTTTTTTGGAAATATTGTGAATTAATTTTTCAGCTTGATCCGATATCTCATCTACCGTATCTTGTACAATATACTGTGCAGTGATTATCTCCTTAACTTCATCTTCGTCGTCTCTTGACTCACTGAGTTCCTTGATCGTAATTTTTATTAAACGTCGTCCTTTTCTTCTTTCACTGTTAATAATATAGGAATTCAATGCACTGCGTTTGTTTGTAATTGGTCTTCTTCGATTAGTTTTCTTTTTGTTTCTTTATACTACTACTACTTTTTCAATAGATTGAAAGTTATAAAATACCTACCATGTTGTTAGATATGCTCGTCTTGACTGTTTAATAAAGAATGAACTAGGTAATAATATTTTTTCTAACGCAGGTGATATATCAAATTATGCTGACATAAAGGATTTATTGGTATGATGATCAAGTTAGAACGTGAAAATTTTAGTTAATTCGTATGTGCATAATGTTATTGTTATGGACCTACTTAATAGTTGTGAAATTCTTATGAATTTCAAACATGTTGTAACGTGAATGATGACGTATTTCGTAATCAATATCATGTAAGGAATATAATAAAAACACAATAATTATGTAATTGCTTATTTTAATTTATTCGACATACTAATACAGAATCGGGTAGCCAGTTAAATACCTATAGACACCTTATCAGTTAGTATCATACGAAATGAACTACAATAGGTATTCCTAATATTTCATTTTTGTAAGAAAGAAAGAAATTCATTTATTAAACACACACATTTAAAAAAAAGAATTAAAAAGAATTACAGAGCTAACTGCAAGTAAGCCTGTCAATTAATAATTTAAAGATATAGAATAGAAGACAATTCGAGTGTGTGTCTAAAAGGCCGCAGTTCAGCTAATGCTTACAGATTGGTACAATCCGTAGCGCTGGTTTTCAACTGCAGCCCAGTCCGATCCAACCAGGTTGCATTCTGTATTAGCACTGAGTAAATATCGGCACTGTTTTACTTTATACTAAACAAAATCATTAAGGAATAAGAACATTACACACCCACTCGTGAACATACACCCGTTTTGTACATATAGTTAGACATACAGTTATAATTAGTTTCAGGTATATATTTTATTTGTACATTTATATTAGGATCCTCATCTCCACTTATCACAAATTGTGATGTATTTATAATTATGTACATAGATAGGTAGAATAGATCATTCAACCTAAATTCAAGAGCTTTTTATTCTACACATACAGCCAAGAACACAAGAGCAACAAACCAAAGATACCTAAGGAACACAGAAGAAAAACAATAAAAAAAAAAAAACAACAAAAAACAAAGCTTAACCACTAACAAATTTAACACAACATTATTCGCACCTTCAGTTAACCCGCAACTGCCGCATTCCCTTCCATTACCACACACACCAAACAGAAATATATTTATATTCATACGTACACACATATACAAATACATATGCATGTAAACATACACATACACACACACATGCACATACCTTCATTACACAACCAGGGAGAAATCAGACCACAATCCATCCAAAAACCTCAGGGCTAGAGCCCATTATCTGCCTGATTTTTGGACATTAAGCAGGATATTCTTGTACCTAGTTCGGAAACCATGTATGCCGGCAAGCCTTCTAAGAGGCGGGGGAATATTGTTCCATATCTTGCTCGCTCGATATCTGAAACCACCCTGAAATGCCGCTGTTCTATGTTTCGGAACATGCAGGTTCGCACGCGATGCTCTTGTCAAATACCTACTGTTTTCATTGAGCCATTTCAGTTTAGAGTACAGGTAAATAGGGTTTCCTGTCTTGACAATGCCAAAAAGAACAGTTGCAAGATGTAACTCCCTCCTGTACTTCATTTTGAGTTTGTTGTGATTGTTCAGGTATGGCGTCACATGGCTTCTAGGCGGTATGTTATAACAAAAGCGAGCGCACGCATTTTGCACCCTTTGTATTAAATTGGCCGTTTTTGCTAACAATCGCGGGCCATAGACCACGTCCATGTAATTAAACTTGGATAGTACCAAGGTATCAACCAACTTCTCCCGAAGTTCGACACCAAGATAACTTCGTATTCTATACAGTAGCTTCAACCTATAAAAACAGTTCCTCACACATTCCGCAACATGGCGCTCAAACCTAAGTTTCTCGTCCATTAATAAGCCTAAGTTTCTAGCTTCATGTACACGCTCAATTATGACATTATTTATAGAGATTTGGGGATTTAGATTACCTACCCGAGTGATTTGATCCCCGGAGCCCAATATCAAATACTTGGTCTTGCTCCCATTTAGTACGAGGGCATTTTCACAAGCCCATCGATAAATGCTGCTCAGATCCTCGTTCACCTTCCTTATGGCTTCCTGGAATTCAGTAGCCTTAAAGGAGAAGTAAATCTGCACATCATCTGCGTATATGTGAAATTGGCAGTGTTTTATAACCTGAACGATGTCTGCACTGTAAAGTATGAACAGCAAGGGTCCCAAAACTGACCCCTGCGGCACACCTCTATCTACCGATGCTACAGTAGACCGCAGCACAGACCCGTCACTGTTCTGAGTTTCTACGAACTGTGTCCGACCACTTAAGTAAGAATGAAACCACTGTATTGTATCACTGTCAAATCCATAGTACGCTAACTTAGAAAGTAAAAGAGAAACGTGCAGCCCATCAAATGCCCTCGAAAAGTCCAATAACACTAGAATAGTAGCTTTACCCTGGTCCTGAGCTGCTAGTATATTATCAGTGACGTCTAAAACAGCTGTTGCTGTACCACGGCCCTTCCTACAGCCCGACTGTACATCTGGTAATATACCTCGCGTTTCCAAGTAATCTCTAAGTTGTGACGCAACCACCTTCTCTAGTATCTTAGACAAGCAGGGTAAAATACTTATTGGGCGCAGATCCTTGGTGTCAAGAACATTATTAGTTTTAGGAATTGGCTTAATTATAGCATTTTTCCAACCAGTGGGGAATTTTGCTGTTGTAATAGACCGATTTATAATGGCAGTAACTACACTCAAAGTTTCCGGAAGCAACATGGCTATCATTTGCAGTGATATGCCGTCGCTTCCCACTGCGTTCGACTGTAGTTCCATTACATTTTTGAGAACCGCTGACGGGTCGACCGGCTTCAGTCCAAAAGTAGATTCACTAAACCTGTTGTATTCATAAAAAGTTAGTGTAGACAAAGGGATGTTTGTATCTCCAGGTACATTTAGAAAATGACTGTTTATTAGATTCGGGTCATTCAGATGCGCAGGAAGTTCAGCCGACCTATGGGGGTTTAAATTAGTTTTTATATTCTTCCACAAGGTTTTAGGGTCTTTAATATTACAGTCTATTTGAAGCTTAAAGAAACACTTCTTTTCACTATTTACGGCCAGATCTACTTGTTTCTTTAGTTCTTTGTAGTAGATGATATGAGACTCGAGCTTAGATTTCCTAGCTCGGTTCAATGCTGCGTCCCTAAGGCCGATCATAAACTTAATATTGCTAGTAAGCCAAGGGGTTGGACGGTCTTTTACAATTTTTCTCCTTATTGGAGCGTGCAGATCGAATATGTAATTGATTAACACAGTATAGTCCTGCACAATATCGTCTACATCCTCCAGACTCAATAAACGGTTCCACTTTAAAGAGCCGACGTCCTCGTTAAACTTATCCATATTGATATCCGAAATAGGCCTATATGTAATAGCTTTAGGAGGAATTTTTGGTTTGCGGAATAAAAGTTCACATGCTATAAAAGCATGTCCATTCACTTTGCCTCCAGAATCCACGGTCAAACTACGCACCCTCGCATTCGTACAGACCACATCGATCAACGTCTGACTGTGATCAGTAAGATGCGTCGCGTCCTTTACATACTGAGTCAACCCCGTACAGTGCAAAAACGTGTTAAATTGTCTGACTCTTGCCTCTGCATGCTTAAACAAGTCGATGTTAAAGTCACCCAGTATAACCATATAGTCATAGTCTGAAAAAGAACCTATGGAATCCGTTAACGCATTTGATGATGAGCCTGATGATGATGATGATGATGATTTAGAAACTGTTGTACATTACCGGTGGGTGGATTGTAGCCCGTGCCCACTATGATTTTATTATGATTCACCTTGACCTTAACCCACATCTGTTCGACTGTCGGGTGCACAGGGTGGACACAAACCTTTACCTGCAGGCCGTTTCTGTAATAAAAACCAACCCCCCCTCCGCGATCCGCTATCCTAACGGGGCGAGGAATATGGCGCAACCGGTACCCCGGTACGAACGGCGCATGCCCCTCTTCCCCCCGCCTTAGTCACGTCTCATTTACAGCCAATATGTCCACCTGATGACGGTCTATCGCTGCTAAAATATCTACATGCTTCGTACCCAAAGAACCCGGGTTAAACAGTCCGACTTTAAAAAAATTATTTGCCATTGCGAATCTGACATTCATACATACACCCATAAGCCATGTACACGTTATTGCATTTTGAATCACACTCACTTATAACATACCAGAAAACATTATAAACACGAGTAAATAAACATAAAACAGAGCAGAAAATATTATAAACACAAGTGATTAAACATAAAACAGGTACCACTAAAAGTTCCGAACAATAATTAACACAGAATAAAGAACAATACAGATAAGGTATGAATGGCTCGGCCGCTGCCACCGATGATTCATCGCTGACGCACAGTTCACACCGACATCGACACTGCGACTGCAAGTCTATAAGTACATTCCACCCGACACGACACGCTGATAGTTTGTTTACGTTATAGAATAACAAGCATAAACGTATGTAATATAGACATATGTTGTCATAACATTTGTAAAGACATAGTGTAATTAACATTATAGATTTAATGTAGCCCATGGCCGATAACAAGCGTCTCTCAACTGATGCGTAATAGTTCTGGTTCATGTTACCTTTCTCTTCACTGTCCAATAAATGTATGAAGAACAAAAACAATTGACAAAATGCGATCCTCGATACCTGAAGGGTTAAACAGATCCTACACCAAAAACCCGCTGCAGGTCAGCCTCATTTCGGATAGTGAACGTGGGTTTTCCTTCATCCTGCTTCACAAGAATCCGCCCATTCCTGGTCCAGACAAATTTCCACTGCAACCTCTTACGCGCTTCGCGTACCCTGAACAACAGATGCCGGTTGAATTTGGTCAGACGCTCGTTCATGTAAAATGGGCCTGGCGTCACTCCGAGGCCGTAGTCCGCAGTATTTGCCCCGCGTCGCACACGCATATTCTTTAGTAGGTCGTCCCGTACCGACCGACGCGCCAGCCGTACCACAAGGGGACGTGGGCGGGAACGACCGGACGGCACATTCCCACTGCCACTGCCATGCGCGATCCTCGGACCCACTCTCTCGGCGCACACGATGTCCCTCTCGTCCAAGGTCATGCCCATCTTGGTAGCTATTAAAGTCACCACATGCACAGGGTTCTCACCATTGCTCTCTGGCAGATTGTTTATCTCCAAATCATTGGCCAACAACAGCTGATCCCGCTCATTCAGTTCTGACTTTAGCTCCTCCACTACACTTTCCAAGCGCCCCGGTATGTGCGTCCCCTTCTCAATTTTACCTTCCAGCTTACTTACTCTGTCCTCCAATGAGTCAATGCGTGAGGAGTTCTCGGTAAGCGTTGCCCGAAGCTCCTGTACGTCCTGGCGCAAAAGGCGGAGCAACTTCAGTTCCTCCTGCATAAGGGCCATTTGCTCCCGGAATAGCCGTATTTCCAATGCCACGTCCACTGAACCGCTCACATTGCCAACAGCTGTGGTGGTGCTCAAAGATTGAGAAGGCATGCCCTTCTCACCCTTGCCTGGCGGTGAACCAGTATCTGCGGTATTTTTTACTGGGGTTTCCGGACGGTTATCCCTGGGTTTGTTTCTCTGGCATTCCGGGCATGACCAGTTAGGCTGCCTAGTAGCCTTCGCGCCACCCACACATTGTATATGGTAAACATGAGAGCAAGCAGCACAGACAGCGCCATCTTTATTCATAAATCGACCACACGCTTTGCAGTTCATTTTATTGACTCGCAATGTCAAAGTTATCAACACAACAGATAGATGTCACTGTGTCCAATAACACAATCAGCTGTTTGCCAGCTGACTTCGGGTAGGTATGAAAGTTACTTATGATGCACAATAAAAGTTTGTAAACACCCACACAATGTATCGAGAACTCGTTATTTCGTTTTATTGATACAATGACTATTATCACTTTGTTTGTTTAATGTTTTTGCATATACAACTATCTTCGATTTTCTAGGCACAAGATCACTAAGTTTTTATTTAAATAGATAGTAATTAATCCTTCTCTGCACAAACTGTAATGTCTCCAAGCCCAGATGTCTAAACTCTCCAGCTATTCTATAGAATACCTACATTATTCCTTACTGATGATATTATATTCGACAACTTATTTGGGAGCTACTCATATTTTAATATTAAATATTTCACAACATTTCACACAACGCTATCTAGATCCATGGTAAGCTAGCTTAACTAGCTTGTGTTATGGAATCTAGAATGCAGATAAACATACTTAGATACTATTTTTTGTAAATACATACATATTATACATAGAAACACCGAGACCAATGCAAATACCCATATTCGTGCATATAAATATTTGCACCGAGCGGGAATCGAACCCGCGCCTCCTGCGTAGCGGCCGCGTTCACTACCGCCACGCCACAGAGGCTATTCTACATTATGTATAACTACGTGCTACTTTAATGTTACACTTTTTGGAATGACCAAAATATAGGTATAGGTATCTACTTACAAATTGATTACGTGGTTCACCGCTCAGCCCATGAGGGTTCCCCGTCAATTTCTTCCATGATGATAAAATATCTGAAAATAAAATTAAATATAGGTTTATGTCTAATTATTGAAAATTGGTAAATGTAGTTCGAATATGTTGAACCTACAACTTCTTCAGGAGCTACTCTAATTGAGTCACCAGGGCCTATTCAAATTTGATAAAATATTCTACATTATGTATAACTACGTGCTACTTTAATTTTACACTTTTGGAATGACTAAAATATATAGGTATCTACTTACAAATTGATTACGTGGTTCACCGCGATGTCCATGAGGGTTCCTTGTCAATTTCTTCCGTGATGGTAAAATATCTGAAAATAAATTTAAATATAGGGTTAAATCTAATTATTGAAAACCGGCAAATGTAGTCCGAATATGTCAAACCTACAACTACACTAGAGCCTATTCAAATTTGATAAAATATTCTACTTTATGTACAATTAAGTGCTAGCAAGAGATTAAATATTTCAGCGTTCATTATTTTGTTTACAACTTTTGAATTTTGTACAGAACTTAAATTTTATACGAAAATTAAGGATATTCGTATAAAATTAAATTTAAAGGACTTCCATAGAAAACTACATCGCCATAAAATTAGATATTTAGTAGGTAAACTAACAAAGAATTATATATCAAATAATTAACATTATAAGTAATTACTTACATAACATTGCTTTTATTTTGGGTCTTCCTTTTAATCCTCTGAAGGACGTAGTGCACTGCGTGGTTAGTAGCTCGATGCAAATGGTAGATATTGTGGGAACAGAATATGAGACATTCCTCGCGTATAGGAACGATGTGACGATGTAACACACATAGGTAAACCAGTAGAACATACATGAACAAACTGCTGACTTAGCATTGGTCGTAGCTTTGTATAAAGGTACGTTGTTAGCCGACTTGCACATACCAAAACTACTTGCTAATATTTAAAAGTTATATGAGAACCATAAACCAACATACCTACAGATAAATAAAGTAACCACCTTTTTTAGAAGTTGGTTAATATGATGTCGTTTTAATATTGTATCGCTGAGTAAGTAAACTAACAGATACCTTGCTTCCACACACTAACACACACACACACACACACACACACCCATGCAAACCGTGCATAGCAATTTGAAACTTCTATAATTGTGACGCAAACTAGGTAACATCCAGGGTACGTCTACCTTTTTAAAAATAATTAAATACCTACCGTGTACTAACGGTCAGCTTATATTGGTGATTTAGGTATAGACGACGGTCTTTACCTACATAAATTGCATAATTTTACTTCTGCACAATGTATGAGAATATTTGATTAATACTTTTCATGTACCTATACATAATTATATAGTTACCATATTCAAACTATTTTTGATGTGTGTATATTATAATAATATACTTATCGATGACGATCAATGAACATACCTACATAAATTATAATTACATTTTATATGTATCATACACAAATCATAACATTCGTCGGAATTAATCGGAATTAGCTTTGGCGGTGTTGGTAAAGACATGGTTTTGTATTTCAATTGTAATAACAAAAGTGGAATTAGACGAAATGAGTTTTCAATCATTTTGATTTAAATAGTCGTAAGTAACATAAATTAATAAATACACCTATATAAATAATAAGTTAAGTTTTAATTTTGTTGGGAGGTGATAATTGCTGAATTAATACTTTTTATGTATAAAAACCCATCAATTTTTCAAATAAATTACATTCGCTCCAGTATCCTCCAGTGATCTTCTCCAACAATAAAATGTGAGTAAGTGCTTTTAAATTAATTATTATTTGGTTAATTATTATCCAGCTGAGTTGCTTGGTTAATTCCTGCCGGCTGATAATGATTAAATATTATTTAGTTAATTATTATCCAGTTGAGTTGCTTGGTTAATTCCTGCCGGCTGATAATGATTAATTATTATTTAGTTAATTATTATCCAGTTGAGTTGCTTGGTTAATTCCTGCCGGCTGATAATGATTAATTATTATTTAGTTAATTATTATCCAGCTGAGTTGCTTGGTTAATTCCTGCCGGCTGATAATTATTAACGCATATTATTATAAAATGTGATTACTGATTATGTTATCCCACTGAGTAGTGAGTTGCTTGGTTAATTCCCGCCGGCTGCATTATCTATAATCAGCCGTGATGCTAGCAATATATCTATTCGGAAAATCTTGGGAATATTTTTGTTTATAATTTGATTTTATTTTAACAGGTCTGATTCGGAGTTTGAAACTTCTTCTGTAGTAGAGTCGGAGTGTGTAGCACCAAAGAAACGCAAACAGGCGGTGGAGAAAAAGCAAAAACAACCGAAGCCCAGCTGCACCAAAAGTGTACAACGAAAAAACACTTCACCCGAGTTTAACACCACAAAGAGGTAGGTTTCATTATGTTCAACTAAGTTTAACATCGTCACATTTTAATTAAAATTGAATAAGGTGTAGTTTACACCTTTAACTTAATTTATATACATATATAGATCTTTTGACAATACTTGTACGTTTCAATACCTACACGTTTAAATACTATAACTTTTTTGTGTTTTGAGCCCAAGTTCCCAGGTCACTTTGAATAGATACTTTTATAATTAACACTTTTTTCTATTTACAGAACGAATAAAACAAATATTTTGAATATTTTGCGGGCTGAAGAAGTCAGTTGCAGTGAACCACGGCGCGACTTAGCTTCCAGTTTTTCAAGTCGTGTTTCAACTGGGACGTCTCGTCGCTCCAAGAAAACGGAAGGAGGGTATGTGGTTGATTTAAAACTCTATAAAACCAACGATTACATATCACACGCCCCTGATGTGCGCTACAGGACAGCGTTGGTGACTGTAAAATTACAGTGCGATGAGTCCTCACTATCTTGGGAGTCACTTCAAGACTTTCTAGGACATGCATATAAAGAATTTCAAGACACTGAACCAGTGCATTATTCGGATAAGATTTTTTTTAAGTAGATTTAATCGTTTATAGATATACCTTATGTATATTATTATAATATACACACATCAAAAAATAGTTTGAGATCACTTACAAAGCTGATATATTTTCAAATTTAACCCAATCAAGAGAAAATGTTTACCTACGTTTAATCTGACTTTATTGTTTCACGTTCTAATTCTAATTTTTAATATTTTTAGAATCTTATCAGAAAAAATCTTCTGTACCACAAATATAAGTATCTAATTTTCAAAGTGATCACAAACTTTTTTAAGTGTGTAGATCTATAATACATAAATTTCTTTAATTTTTATGTTTTAAACTTAGTGTTGTAGGAGCAAATATCTTATTTAATAATGCCTTTTTGTACTGCGTGTAACACATCAGTACCCAGTAAATCATGGGTAGGACATTTGCGAAGTAGTTCACATAGGAAAAGTACTCAAACAATAAAACATAGTGATGGTGTAGAAATCATAAACTCAGCGTTTCGCAGTCGTATATTAACCTATAAAATATTAGCTCGTGATGAACATCAAGGAGCGTCAATTGAATCCTTTTTTTCAAGTATTTTTGACAAATTAAAATCTCTTTTAAATGAATTCCTTGCTAAGCATACTTGTGTTAAGGTAAACTTTGAGTTTTTTGGTACATTTTTAAAATTCAAAGATAATTCACAAGAAGTGAAATCTTTTGGAACCAAAAATAAAATATTATATTCTAACTTCGATTTCGAAAAATTGTATATTGAAACAGTTAATTATTTAAAAACATCTATTGAAGAGTTTGAAGGTCGTGATAGTGGATGGACATTTATAAACAATTTGTATGTTGAGATGAATCTCAATAAATACCAACCACTTGGTGGTTCTAGTTATATCAGTTTACCCAAATTAATTCAGGCTAAAAAAGCATGTTTGAATATTGTGAATAATGATCACTATTGTTTTTTATGGTGTGTAACAGCGGCTTTATATCCAGCTAAGAAACACCCTGAAAGAACGTCTTCTTATCCTAATTTTCGAGAAATATTTAACTTAAGAGGAATGTCTTTTCCTGTAACCTTTAATGATATAAGAACATTTGAAAAAAACAATCCACATATAAAGTTTATAATTTATGGCTTAAAAAATCATAAAAACTTTGTAGGTCCTTTGTATAAATCTGAATTCAACCTTAAATACAACGGAAAATTGATACACCTTCTGTTTTTAGAAAATAATAATTCTTCTCATGATTGCTTGATCAAAGACTGTTCCAGACTTTTTAGAAGTCAACTAACATCTCATCACAGCAGATTACATCTTTGCGAATTATGTTTGATATTTTTCAATACCGCTGACGAACTTAACAACCATTTATGTGGAGGTGTAGTAACTGTCCTTCAAATTCAAATTTTCAAATTTCAAATTTAAATTTAATTTTTTTCAAATTTAATTTATTTGCAAGAATATGGTAGATAGAAAGGTGTTACAATATAATAAAGTTCATACATATTCTGCCACATGATGGCATGCAAAATACATATTTTGTCAATTTCAATTTACATTTATTATCATTAACATTATTAAAAACTTTATTGATTTAATTACATATATTTAATTGTCATTCTATAGATTTGTCATTTAGATATTCATTTATGTCATAGTAATTTTTATTTAATAATATTCTAGTTAATGTCCTTTTAAATAATCGGATAGGTAATTCAGCAATGTCATTAGGTAAGTGATTAAATATTTTTACACACATGCAATACACACTTCGTTTAGACAATTCTAGCCTTACCATAGGCAGACATAGCTTATTCCTATGCCGAGTACGACTATTTTCTCTATCACTGAACTTCTCAAATAGTTCTTTATGTTTTTTTACAAAGACACAAATATCCAAGATATAGAGACATGGTAGAGGCAGTATTTTAAGTTTTTTAAACAGTGGCTTACAACTATCGAGAAAGTCTGCTCCACACATAGCACGGATACATTTTTTTTGTGCTTTGAAGACTCGATCGACATCTACGGAATTACCCCAAATTATGAGACCATATCTTATTATAGAAGACACGTATGCATGATAGGCTGTCATAGCTGCCTCAAGATTTACTGTTTGTCTCATTTTTTTCAGTACAAAAACGAATCTATCCATTTTGTGCAGTACTTTCTCTACATGTGGTTTCCAGCTACAAAACTGATCTAAGGTTATGCCTAGAAATACACACTCATTTGTATTGGAGAGCTTACAGTTGTCGAAACATATTTGAAGGTTGGGGGGGTTAGAGTTTACTGTTTGGAATTGAACTATCTTTGTCTTGGCCATATTTATTTTTAAATTATTATGCTTCAGCCAGTTTGTAATGTCATAAAGTGCATTGTATATCTCCTTATTAAAATCTGTTTTATTGTCACCCTTAATTATTAGTGTCGTATCGTCTGCAAATAAGATACATTTTTTGTTAGTGGCATCAGGGAGGTCATTAATGTAAGTCAGAAAGAGTAAAGGTGCCAGTATACTCCCTTGAGGAGTGCCATAATTGTTTTGTTTGTATTCAGATCTAAATACTTTCTGATCAAATCTACAAACTCTTGAAATTTCCACACTTTGTACTCTCTCCGTAAGGTAACTTCTGATCCACTCATTCGCGATTCCACGAATGCCGTAGCAAGAAAGTTTATTTAATAGGGTCTCATGATGGACAAAATCAAAAGCCCTTGACATGTCTAGAAAAATACCTACTATTTTAGACTTTTCGTTAAGACTTTCCACGACCTGCCTAATTAGTGAGAAGCATGCTAGTGTCGTAGAGCTAAACAAACAGACAGAGGTTCAGTAATTAAGTTTAAAAACTATGAACGGAAACAAACTATGCCTTTTTGTATTTATGCAGATTTTGAATCGATGCTACAAACAAGAACTGAGCCTAATAATTGCTCTAGTAAAAATATGAATATGTTTCACCAACACGTACCGGTTGCTTTTGGTTATTATATTGTATGCTCTGATGAACCTAGCTATAATCGTTACGTGTCATATCGAGGTCCAGACTGTGCTAAGCGGTTTGTTGACTATTTAATTAAAGACGTGCAAAAAATTTATGATATAATTAAGTCACCAGCTGCAATGATATTTTCCACGGAGGACAGGTATGACTTTGAAAATGCAACACGTTGTCATATCTGTCAAAACTTTCTTTTTTGGGACAAAGTCCGTGATCATTGTCATCTTACCGGTCGCTATCGTGGAGCTGCACATTCGTTCTGTAATTTGCAATATAAATGCCCTGCATTTGTCCCCATTTTTTTTCATAACTTAGCTGGTTATGATTGTCATTTATTTATTAAAGCCTTGGGTGACGTCCCTGGTGAAATAAAGATAATACCTAAAAATAAAGAAAACTATATCTCATTTACGAAATTTGTATCAGTTTCAAATAATAAGTTCTTTCAAATGCGTTTTCTTGATTCGTTTAAATTTTTGGGAACAAGCTTAAGCAAATTATGTAAAACTTTAAAACCAGAAATGTTTAAAAATTTACAAAATCACTTCCCTGCCCAAGATGAATTCCAATTACTTACTCGCAAAGGAATTTATCCATATGAATACATGGATTCGTGGAAACGGTATGATGAAAAATGTTTGCCTCCAAAGAAATACTTTTATAGCTCCCTCAATGATGAAAATGTTTCTGAAGATGATTACCGGCATGCACATTTAGTTTGGTCAACATTTAGAATTACTAGTTTAGGTGGTTATACGGATCTATACCTACAAACTGATGTGCTTTTATTAGCAGATATTTTTGAAAACTTTAGACAGACTTGTAAACAACATTATCACTTAGATCCAGCTTTTTATTTAACTGCACCCAGTTTATCTTTTGACGCTATGTTATTAAAAACATGTGTTCAATTGGAACTAATTAATGACTTGTCTATGATACGCATGTTACAAAGTGGTATAAGAGGAGGCGTGTGCCTCTGCTCTCACAGGCATGCGAAAGCAAATAACATATACTTACCGGATTACAAATCTTCGGAACCTGATTCCTATGTCTCTTATATAGATTGTAATAATTTGTATGGGTATAGTATGTGTCAATACTTACCATTATCCAACTTCAAATTTCTCACTCCACAGGAAATTAACAATTTAGATATAACGAAAATTGCAATTGATGCAGATTATGGTTACATTTTGGAAGTGGATATAGTATACCCTAAGCATTTGCATAACTTACACAACGATTTACCATTTTGTTCTGAAAAATTTATACCCCCCGGGGGAAAGAGTTCTAAGCTAATCCCTAATTTATACGATAAATTTAAATATGTTATTCATTACGTGCATTTACAAACTTGTATGAAACATGGGTTAATATTGAAGAAGATTCATAGAATAATCAGTTTTCGACAAAGCCCATATTTAAAACAATATATTGATTTAAATACCAAACTGAGACAAAAAAGTTCTTCAACTTTCGAACAAGATTTTTTTAAGCTCTTGAATAATAGTGTATTTGGAAAAACCTTAGAAAATACTGAAAACAGGGTTAATGTCCATTTAGTTTCTCAGTGGCGAGATATCAAAAACATAACTGAAAGAAGAAAATGTGCTCAAAACCTTATTGCTCGTCCAAATTTCCATAGTGCAACGGTTTTCACTAAAAATCTAGTAGCGGTGCAGTTAAATCCTGAACAAATAACTTTGAACAAACCAATATATATTGGCTTTGCTGTTCTAGAATTATCAAAAAGTCATATGTATGATTTTCACTATTCAGTAATGCAACCTTTTTACAAGGATAGGATACGGATGTGTTACACGGATACAGATAGTTTTGTGTATCATATACAAACCCATGATTTCTATGAAGACATAAAAAATAACTTTTTATCTTACTTTGACACTAGCAATTTTTGTAAAAATAATGTGTATTCTTTACCCATACAGAACAAAAAAATACCAGGCTTATTTAAAGATGAAATGGCTGGTAAAATAATAAGCGAATTTGTTGGATTGAGATCGAAGTTATATTGTATCAACACCATTCACAACACAATTAAAAAAGCCAAGGGTATTAAAAAGAATGTTGTACGTGACCTTAACGTTACTGATTATGAAAAAACACTTTATGATGGTAACATTGTTCATAAAACAATTGTTTTATTTAAGTCAATAAAACATGAGCTATTTACATGTGCTGTAACAAAAATTGCATTGTCTGGTGATGATGATAAAAGAGTAATTGCAAAAGATAAGATTTCAAGTCGAGCATGGGGTCATACCAATATTTTTAATTTTTAACTAATAAATAAAAATGTTTATTTACTGTTTCCTTTAAGTACATGTTACAATGTTTGGAGAGATCTCCTTTTGCACAATATATGCTTGTATCAGGAAAATCCGCTCTTCTTACAGACCTTTTATAAGCTACGTACCTTTTATAAGTTACCATAAAATGAGCACATAATATTCACATGTTATGTGCACTAAATACGAAGTTTTGTGAAGTATATCATTTGAGATGCTACATGTAATGTGAAAGTGACGTAACTAGCCCTGTGACATGATGTCTTGGGATCAGACCCGTTATATCGGACTAAGGTCTACTAATAACGGGACTGCTAGCTTATTGGATTTAACTAGAATTAAGTGTGCTGTCCTGTCTTATATAAGTACCTAGACTTAAGAAATTGTAATTATTTTAATAAACTAAACTAAGTAAAACTGTAAAAAATAAAAAAAATAAAAATGTATTATTATAAAGTTTTCAGTTTTTTAATTTAATTTCCTATAGCATTTACAAAACTATCATCATGACGAACAAATTTACGTTTTTTCGCTATGTTAGAATTCTAGAATGGACAAATTCAAAGACATTATTGTCTACCATACTCAGTCAGTAATTAGCGACAACACTATAAGATTCATAGTCCGTATTACTATAGGATACCCTAGATGGTTCTACTAGTATGATAGGTCTTAAAAGAATAGTTAAACCAAACTGCTTACAGACAACGCAATAGGTAAACGTAAGACTGAACTGTTTATGAAATGACTCTATCGCTAACTAACAGAGCATCTTTCAACACAATTACGACGCAGGAGATCGCAGAGAGCTGACGGAACGGTAGTGTATTGAACGGCATTAAAATATGGAACGTTGGCTTAGGTAAATGATTTTACAAAGAGTTATTGGGCATTCTATCCCACCGTGACTGAGGTTATCGAAGATAACAGATGGAACTAAGGTGGGGTAGAACAGAGCATCTTTCAACGCAATTACGACGCAGGGGATCGCAGAGAGCCGACGGAACGGTAGTGTATTGAACGGCATTAAAATATGGAACGTTGGCTTAGGTAAATGATTTTACAAAGAGTTATTGGGCATTCTATCCCACCGTGACTGAGGTTATCGAAGATAACAGATGGAACTAAAGTGGGGTAGAACAGAGCATCTTTCAACGCAATTACGACGCAGGGGATCGCAGAGAGCCGACGGAACGGTAGTGTATTGAACGGCATTAAAATGTGGAACGTTGGCTTAGGTAAATGATTTTACAAAGAGTTATTAGGCATTCTATCCCACCGTGACTGAGGTTATCGAAGATAACAGTAGGAACTAAGGTGGGGTAGAACAGAGCATCTTTCAACGCAATTACGACGCAGGGGATCGCAGAGAGCCGACGGAACGGTAGTGTATTGAGCGGCATTAAAATGTGGAACGTTGGCTTAGGTAAATGATTTTACAAAGAGTTATTGGGCATTCTATCCCACCATGACTGAGGTTAGGTTAGGTTAGGTTACAAAGAGTTATTGGGCATTCTATCCCACCGTGACTGAGGTTATCGAAGATAACCGAAGGAACTAAGGTGGGGTAGAATGCCCAATAACTCACTACTACTTTATCTGTGTAAAAACGTCGACTGCGGACCTTGCAGTCGACAAATAGCGTTATAAATCAAAGTACATGCGCTCTGGGTATGGACTAGCGTTGAGATGTTGTATAGAACAAGATCCACACATCAATATCCGCACGCACGCGCCTTTTATTAACTTTTCATATTTGAACGACAAATTTGAAAACAATCTTCAATTATTTGCTTTGGGAGTTGTAGGGTGCGGCTCTTGTATGATTGTTCAAAAGACGCATTCACCAGATTGGCTGGTAACGGTCGGCTTCAACGGTCAATAGATATATTCAACCGATCGGACCCAGTCTAGAGGCACACCTACCGGATTATAATATTAGATAGTAATCAATGTCTATAATATATGTGTACCTATTTACTATAAGACCGTTGAGCGTAGTCCGGTTTTAGTTTGAAAGGTTTAGAAAAGAAAACATACAAACGGGCATGCGAAAAATAACAGATCGATGATTCGTAGGTAATATTTTAAATTTCGGGGGGTCATAATCATAATCAATCTTTATTTGCGAATACAGGTATATATATATTTTATGGTATTACATTTGTTTAAAGTTTCCTCATTCCGTATTCCACCCAAAAGGTATGCAAATTTACAATTTCATGAATAAAATAAAGTACTTACAAATTAAATGTCACAAGTTAAATGTCAACTAAGTAGCTCAACCGATTGGCAACCGATTGGTAAATTTAATGATGTCAAAATAAAAAATATAAAAAATGTAGTACCCAATAATAAAAATTTCCAAATTTCAAAATAGATAATTATTACATTAAGTTTTTAACTTAATACTTAGTCATTTTAAATAATAACAATAATACTTAGTCATTTTGATTACAAACTGTCTTTAAGATATTCGTCAATAGTATAATATGCTTTCGTTACAAGTAGGTGAAATACTTTTTTTTTAAATACATTTGGATTTTCCACTTCTAAAATATATCGTGGCAACTTATTATATAGACGAGGGGCCATACAGAAAATACTCTTATCATACAGTGCGGTCCTATGTTGAGGAATGCATATTTAATGACAGTTACGAACACTGTTATATGTAGTGTAACGGCTCAAATTACTTTTCACAAAAACTACAACTTCATATACATACAGACAAGGCAGGGTAAGTATTTCTAATTGTACAAAGTATGGCTTGCATGTGTCTGTCTGTTGCAATTTACACACGGCTCTTAAACATCTTTTTTGTCCCTTAAATGCCCTTTCTTTGTCCGTTGAATTACCCCAGAATATAACCCCGTATCGCAATATTGACGTCATGTGGGCATGATATGCTGTTATTACCGCATCCCGGTTCACTACTCTAGACAGCATATAAAGTGCATACGAGAAACTATTTATTTTTTTACATAATATGTCAATGTGTGTTTTCCAATTTAGATTTGAGTCAATATGTAGCCCTAAAAATTTTGTATTACCGATGTCAATATTAGTTTTATTTAAATGTCTTATATTCATGTCGCTTAAGTTTTGTGAATTATTACCGAATGTCATAATGTATATTTTGTCAAAGTTAATTAAAAGATTATTTGATGTCAACCATTTGATAATTTTATCCATGTTACAGTTTATATTAAATTCTATATTATTCATTATTGCTTGTCCCGAATAAACGACTGTACTATCATCCGCAAAAAGAATCATTGGGTATCCTATTGATCGTGGCAAATCATTAATATATAATATGAACAGCAAAGGACCCAGTACACTTCCTTGAGGCACACCTTCTGTTACTGTCCTCATTTCTGATGTGTATTTTACCTTTATTTTATATTGGGGGCAAATTCTATTTATTTGAGTAACCTGTTTTCTTTCTTTAAGATATGATTTTATAAGATTTAGTGCATTTCCCCTTATTCCGTAAGTATATAGCTTGTCTATTAGGATAGTGTGATCCACGTAATCGAATGCTTTTGTCAAATCCATGTACATAGCGTGAACTGGTAACTTTCTTTCCAGACTTCCCATAACCTCTAAGAGGAAGTTGTAGATCGCTTCGTTAAAATTTTTATTTTTTCTGAACCCTACCTGTTCATCGGTTAGTACTTTGTTTTTTTCTAAGTATTCGTATAAACATTGATGAATTTTTCCAGAACCTTCGAGAATATAGGAATCAGTGCTACAGGTCTATAAAATTGCATATTTTCCTTATCTTCTTTTTTAAAAAGAGGCACGGTTATTGTTGTCTTTAACTTATCAGGGAATGTACCACAACTAATGCATAGATTTATTATATGGCTTAAGGGATCTGCTATGATAATGGACACGAACTTAACAACTTTTGTACATATCCCGTCATAACCTGTACTTGAAGTATTCTTTAGGTCTCTCATAATTGTATGCATATCACATGGAGTTGCTGGACTCATAAACAACGAGTTCTCTTTATTCCATGCCAAAGTAGTTTTATAGCTTTTGGAATGATCTACTGAAGAAGGTTGGAACTTATTTAAAAAGAAGTCGTTGAATGCTTGCACTATCTGTTGTGGATCACTAATTATTTTGTCATCATGTTTTATACAGCTAATTTCTTCTTTAGGAGTGTTTGATTTACATTCATTTATAATCTTCCATGCGGCCTGTGACTTATTTTTTGCATTTTTTATTTTAAAATCATTTTGTGCTTTTTTAGTCAATTTAATAATCCTATTAAGCCTCTTACTGTAGGTTTTAAAAGTATTTTTTATTTTGTCTATTTGGATTTTTTCTATACTTATTCAGTAGTTCCCGTTTTCGGCGCGAGCATATCTTAATGCCTTTACTCAGCCACCGAGGCTTTATATTTCTTGTTAATTTCCGTTTTATTACAGGGAAACACAAATTATAAAATAGAGTAAATATGTCAAAAAAATTATTATATGCTATATTTGGTTCGTCTGAATTATAAATGTCAATAAAACTAAGCTTTGTCAAACATTGCTTAAACTTCGTCATATTGCCTTAACTATAGTCACGTTTGAATATATACCAATAAGGAAGAGTGTAGTATTCTCTAACTGGACAGGACAATATTTGTGCTTTATGGTCCGATAAAGCTAATTCAGTTACTTCGGCTTGACAGCCGCGAACACTATAAATGAAATGATGTTGTCTATGCACTTGCCACTTACTGGTCGAGTGACCTGATTTATAGCAAATTTGAGATTGAAGCACGTACATATTTCTTCAAACTGAACACTAGTTTTTGTTTCTTTTAGTTTATCAATATTAAAGTCTCCGCAAATAACCACTTTTTTATTTTTTAGACAATATCTCTGCAACAGATACTGAAAGTTTTGAAAAAACCTATTAAGAGATTTACTATCTTCCCTTGGTGGTCTGTATATACATAGAACTATAACATCGTGTTCTGTTAATTTTATTGCACTAAATTCTATGAGTTTTGGTATGCAAAACTCCTTGATATCTGTTATTGACTGATATTTATGGCTATTCCTCACTAGAATGCATGATCCTCCATATTTATTTTCTCTACAGTAGAAAGATGCAAGTTCATAATGGTCTATTTTTAGTGTGTTGACATCACATTGAAGCATATTATGTTCTGTAATGCACAACACGTCAATAACCTTACCATTTCGCGATAAATCATCAATATGAATTTCTAACAAGTTTGATTTTCCTATAAGGCCATCAATATTTTGATGAAGTATATTTATAACTTTACTTTTAGAGACGAAAATTATGTAGATTTTCTATAGACTTCACCGGGGATTTCAGAATCGGCACGGGATCCTCGCATACATTGTTTGTTTGTGTGGATTTATCTTGTGTAGTCAATGTTTTCTTATGGTTATGTTGTTTCATTCTTAACCTATATGCGGAGTATTTCCTGTAATAACGACCGAGAAAGGTTTAAAGTGAGGTGTTTCTGATGTGGATAATAGTTACAATAATTTACATCAACATATTTTACATGTGGGTATTAACTACACATGAAGTTTAACTCATAATGGAGTCTTGTTTCATTCAGGTTCTTATTATACGGTATTTCGCATAGTAATATATTAGTATTTTTAAAACAGTGCATAAAGTTTATAAAATGGGCTTTAAATTCGTATGGATTAATATCATTAGTTCCCCCATTACTATAACATAATCATTTTCTGTAAGGTCCCTTATTGTGTTTGTTTCGGTATCGTTGAGGATATCTAGAATCCTTGCGTCAGATTTTCAATAAGTAGTGTAGTGGAGGAGGCATGTGTAAGATATATACAAGTGTATGCAATGAAATAAAGTCAGTCTTATAACAGTATTCGTTGGTTTTACTCGCAACTGATATCCCGACATCGCACTAGAATGGAGACTGCGAGAAGGTAAGCGGAGGGTAGGGCCACGGAGAATGAAATGATTCTGTCCTCCGTGGGTAGGACGCTAGCCAGATGGACCGATGACCTGAAAAAGGTGGCTGGGACGGACTGGATGCGGAAGGTGGAGGATCGTACGAAAGGGCGCACATTAAGAGAGGCCGGTATCTCCAGCAGTGGACTGCAGTGGGCTAAGTAATTGATTGATTGATATACTAGAGCTTGGAAAAAGACATGAACTATGTGTGATCACGATAACCGTAATTCCCACTGGGTGCGCAACAGCCTAAAAAGTGCTTAATTACCAATCTTATGTTGGTATCCTATCTACCTAATTCAAGACTGAATTTAATAATACTAAATTATTAGCTGATAATGATGATGGGTGTCGAATGTAATGCGTAAGGATGAAAGTAATGTCCTAAAAAAATTCAAATTCAAATCATTTATTGCTTACTAAGTGTACATAGATCTTATAAAATATAATTCAGTACTTAGGACTTAGCGCCTTTCTCAGACATTGCAATATTGAGGTCGCATATTTTATTTATTTAGGTAGGTATATCAATGTCTTCTACAATAGGTATTATACTCTCAAAGGAAACTCAATGGAATACATGTCATATACTATAAGGTTTAAAGCAATTGAGTGTCAAACTTGAACATAGTAAAATTAACTACAGGAATGTTTAGATGTCAAATTCAAGCTAAATAAATTAAATTAAATACAGAGTTAAATTAAATACAGAGTTAAATTAGATGTCAAATTCAAACAAAATAAATTTTTAAATACCGAAATAGATTAAATGTCAAATTTAAACAAAATAAATTATTAAATATAGAAATAATGAAATGTCAAACGTTTGGATGTCAATTTACAATATTATATTATTAGATGCTCATAAATAATGCTAGAATGTCAATTTGTACTAATTCAATACATATATTAATTGTCATAATTGTATCCCTTATCTTCTAAATAATCTCTGATTGAGTAGTAGCATTTACCTATTAAATATATTCTTAGATTATTTGTGAAGAGTGTCATGCTTTCTTGTAATTTAATATGGTTTGGGAGTTTTAAATATTCTAACTGCCATATAATACGGACTTTGATTTAGCATTTTTATTCTCGAAGGCGGTAGGTGTAATCTCTTTTTGTGCCGGGTGTTTATGTTGTGAATGTCTTCCTTTCTTTCGAAACTCGCAATATTTTTGTAAACAAATGTGCATATATCGAATATGTATATTGATGGTAATGTTAGTATTTTATATTCGCTGAAGTAGGGCCTACAACTTTCTCTGTTTTTTATTTGTGCTATTATCCTGATACACTTTTTTTGGATTATGAACAGTTCATAAATATCGACACTATTTCCCCAAAGCATAACCCCGTACCTCAGCCACGAGTATGCATATGCGTAGTAGGCTGATAAAGCAGTTTGTGTTTCAGTATTTGGAAGAGGGCGTATGTGAATTGTGATAGTTTAGCTTTGACGTGTTCTATGTGTGTTTTCCAGTTAATGTGTGTGTCTATGTTTATTCCCAGTATCTAAATAGGATTTAAACCATGAGTGGGCTGGTCCGCGTACCCCGCAGCCGTTTAATTTTATTAGGAGAATATCATACAGTACCTTATCGTAGGCTTTGGTCATATCAATTAATAAGCCTATAACATGTTTTTTATCATTTACGTGTTGCAGAGCCGTTTGTACGTACTTATAGACTGCTAATGTAGTTGATCTTGACTTTCTAAAGCCGTTTCGACTATCGTCTAGGATTTTATATTTTTCCAAAAATGCATACAACCGGTTACACATAGCTTTTTCGAATATTTTAGAAAACGTTGGCAGTAGTGCAATGGGTCTGTAGTTGCTAGGGGTTTGAGTGTCACCTTTTTTATGTATGGGTTTTACTAGTGAGATTTTTAATGCGTCTGGAAATTGCCCATCTTCGAAACTTTGGTTAATAAATAATGTTAAAGGGACTGTGAATTCCATGGCACATTGTTTTAGAAGTATAGGTGGGATATCATCTATACCGCAGCTATGTTTGTTTTTTATTATTTTTATAATATTTAATACCTCTTTATAGTCTACTGGCTGTAAGTACATTGAGTGTATTGGCGAGTTTATAACAGGTCGTCCGA
Source organism: Eilema caniola (assembly GCA_949126895.1). Lineage (NCBI taxonomy): Eukaryota > Metazoa > Arthropoda > Insecta > Lepidoptera > Erebidae > Eilema > Eilema caniola. The sequence goes on from CASBPR010000003.1 coordinate 676,067, forward strand.
TGGGTGTACTTGTACGTGTTGTATCTTGATCATGGCCCACTCTGTAGCAAAGAAATTGTTAAATGTGTCACATATTGTTAAGGGGCTTGTCACAACTTCATCATTCACTTTCAATGTCATATTTTCTTTCTTCTTGATGTCTGTTTTTCTAGTTATTGTTCCACATAGTTTTAACTTTATTATCAGATTTTTTCATTTGGCCTATATACTCTAATCTTTTTGATACTTTAATACTCGATTTTAGTATTTTACTGTAATGTTTGTAGTGTTTTTTATTACGGAGCTATTTGTTTCATTAGATATAGTTCTTAGGACCTTTTTATGTATGCATGACTTTTTTAGTCCTTTTGTGAGCCATCCTTTTTCCGGTTTATTTTGTATTTTAAATTTTTGTACAGGAATGTGTTCATTTAAACTCTGTGCCACCAATGTTATGAAAGATGTATAGTTTTCATTTATGCTTCTGTTTAGCAGCAGCCTTAACTATTGAAGTGGATGGCTACAAAGGGAGAGGAAAACCTAAAAGGAGGTGAATTAACTACGTGAAAGGTGATATGGCTAGGAAGGCGAGTAAATGCTGAGATAACTGCAACCAGGACATGAATGGGAAAAGCACATAATGTTGCGCCGACATCAAATTAACTTGGCATAGAGGCAGGAGGATGGTTATGATGATGTTTTGTAATAGTACATTACTACAGAGGCCGGGAAGAAAGGTGTTACCGGCCAAAGACATATAGACGGCCGAGCGGATAGGTCTGAGGCAGGCAACCCCATATTTCCTGCCGAGGTATGTATAGTGCTTTTCTCAAACAGACAATTAAATAAACAACAAAAAAATAAAGATTTATTTTTAAAGAAATCAAAAGTAAACAAGATAAAAACTAAAACTCACGTGTATATTACTATTTCGTCTATTTTAACTTTTTTAATCAGAAAACATTTACATTTATGTTCATTATCATGTTGTTTAAAAAAAGTATAAAGGCACGTTTCTGAACGAACAGTGACACTTGCCATTATTATAAATGTCAATTTGTTGCAACTAACTTAAATATTAATATTTTAATTTCGCATAGTGGCAGAGTGTGATGCCTTTGCCAAAAATTTATGTGGAATCGAAATTAAAAAAGAGGACCTTGCCGGCCTTAGGCCTGCAAGGTTTGTATGAAATTCCATTACCGGCCTCTGGTCCTAGCCACGCCTGAAACGTCATACTTCGCAGCCTATTAAGAGGAACGTAATGTCAATATTTCATTGCATGTTTGAGAAAAGAATATTATGATACTAGATACGTAGGCAAATGCAACGTCATATCGCATTTGAGTACGTCCGTGATACGATGCATCCCAAAAACGCCTATTACCAGGTACAAATGGCATGTTTTCATTAAAAAGCAGTATATAACATCATGATGCAAATTATGCGCATGCGTTTGTGGTGCAGGTCATCTAAAAACGCATAAAAGCTGGTCCACGGTACCAGGCGGTCATAACGCACAGGATGTGTATATTTCCTATAGTCCGGTCAATTTAGACATTTCAAGTTATATAAACTTTCAACAAGCTGAAAATTTGTGAAATCGTTCAAAATATAATGATAAATGAAATTTGAAAGTTCCAAATTTTCGCATGTGTGGAATTTTCTTATTTTAATATTATATAGGTCTATGGTCCATAAAATGTGCTTTTCGCAATTTTCAGCACAACGGTAACTTTTATCATAAAAATTCCGCAAATAAAAATTGTAGATATTAAAATTACTATAAAAAATTTCAAATACTTTTTTCCTGCAAGCCACAGTTTATAAGATATAACGAATCACAAATTTTCTAAAGTTGTAATCGTCATCATATGCAAGATATCCGTCTCGCATTACTGCGGGGGCAAACGAATCTCATTAAAAACTGTTGAAGTTTTCGACACTCCACCTTCTCCGAAATCTGTGGCAGAACAGTACCACAGTACCTATATACTTTATATCAGTATAAACCTACTGTATACCAGAGTATATATTTCTCTTTATACTATGACGATACTAAATAGTCCGGGATATAATGATGATGGGGGTTGAAATAAAATGCAACTCTTAGATGAAACAATTTAATATTAATAATTATGCCTACTTTTTTTTTTTACGTGCGGGAAATCCCCACGTATACCCACCCCTCCAGAGCCGGAGGGGTAGGTTATGTCGGACTCGAACCGACTAAACCGCACGCCGTCTCCGGGTCGTAGTGCTAGGCCGAAGGTGAGGTTGTCATGCGACATATCCCTCGCACCCCGGCTGACCCAGGGCCATCCCTCTCGGTCTGGAAAAAATTCCCTAAGTGCGACATGATCCTTTCCAGGAAAGGAACCGGGTTTTTGGTGCTAAACAAATGTAAGCCCGAAACATGTGCAAATCATAAAACGTTAAAAACTTATGGCCAATGGCTCGAACCCATTGAAACATGATTGCTAAGTGCGAGAAATTCGAAGGATTTCGGTGAAAGCATCGCTGGTAATGACGGGCGTGCATAAAAAAAAACCCGAGCGACTATTGAGAATCGGGGGAGTCGACTCGGGGCATTCGTTTGGGATCCGGGGACGAGAGCGGTTGACCAGGGCTCGTGGAGGAGTAGGAACATAGGCGTCACTCGAGTAAGTTACGGTGCTACACCGTCAAGTGGAACACTATTAATAATCTACAGACGTGGTGAGTTACTTTCATACCATTACAATTAATTATAGTTATTATTGTATTTATATGTTTTATGTGTAATATTATTCTTAGCTGAGTGACGTGACGCTTAGAGTATTTAATTGTGTACATTCAAATCATATTCTTATGATCGCGGGATTCGTTGATAAATGTTACGCGGTACCTTTGCCCTCGACGCGTATTAGAATGTCCCACGTAACGAGTCATGGCTTTCAGACCAGGAACTTGGCAAACATATGCTTTGGCGGAGGCCGAAGTTATCCTTGTGTGTGCCTAGGCCGACGACGTCCCTGTAGCCTGTAATCTGCTAGCGAGGCGGCGCTACGCGAGGACGAATGTATGGTGAAAATTGTATGGATGAGTTAGGAGCAACTTATCGCATTGAGACCGTATTCAGCCGTAGTATAAATTCTATTACACCAGTCCTGTCATACCTGGAGGGGCTGAGGTTAAAGTCCCAGATGAGTACAGCATGCAAGAGCTGGCTTAAAGTTCAGATTGACGAAACACCAGTTATGGCACACTGGAGATTGGGGACTTGAGCCTCTCGGGGGTCTATGTGTCGGAAGTGCGGTATAATGTAAGCCTAATTCAGAAGTACGATCGAATGGATGTGAGTCAAGTATCTGCTATCAACGTATTTAATCGTTTGTTGTACTTCATTTCCACGTCTTTTTACTCGCGGTTAATTCCTTTATCTATTGCAATGACTGAGACCAGTGGGGAAATTATTGTCTCTAGATGAATTCCACAATATCTGTGCGGTTGGCGGAGCACTCATATCTCCCGCCAAAGGGCGGGGGCTGGCACTTTTGACTTAATATTTAAATCAAATACGTAAAAACGAATTTTATTCAGCTTTGGTTAGACGACGTACCGTCACAATTTCTCTATTGCTAATTAAAATATCTACAGAGTTACTGGTAACCCGACATGTTTCTGGCAATCACTTTTACGATACAACAGCTGTTCAGCTAACGTCGAGTTACCAGTTTTTTTTTTTTTTTTTTTTTTTTTACGTGCGGGAAATCCCCACGGATACCCGCCCCTCCGGAGCCGGAGGGGTAGGTTATGTCGGACTCGAACCGACTAAACCGCACGCCGTCTGTGGGTCGTGGTGCTAGGCCGGAGGTGAGGTTGTCTTGCGACATATCCCTCGCACCCCGGCTGACCCAGGGCCATCCCTTTCGGTCTGGCCCTCCTCGGGAGGTGGGGACCACGCCGTCCCCGACTCAACCCCGGTGTGGGGAGGCGCGCATCGTCCTACGATGCGCGCCGCCGCCGTGGCCTGCTTCTGCTAGGGTGACGGGTGGCTCCACCCGTCACCCTCAGGCCCGCGCTCATGGGGGGCGGAGGTCTGTAAGCGCCCTCCGACGCCCGAGCCGCCTTCGGGCGCGAGCAGCGATGTCAGCGAGTCTTTCTCGCTCACCGCGCCGCGCCCGCTCTGCTGTCTCCTTCGCGAGCATGACCTGCTCGCAGAAAGAGGCGCTGGCCGCCCACGCATCCGCGCAGCGGACCATCGCCGCGAGCAGGGTGGAGAGCGTGAGCACTCTCACCCCCAGGGCCTGCACAAGCTCCCGCCTCGGCGTCTCAAACGCCGGACACTCGGTGAGCGTGTGCAGCCCCGAGTCCACGCTCGCGTCGCAGTGATGGCACTCGGGCGTTGGCTCAATACCCATCAGATGCAGATACCGCCCGAAGTAACCGTGCCCGGTTATCATCTGCGTCTGACGGTACGAGAGGCTCCCGTGTGGCCTCTCTAGCCACTCCCCCATGATGGGCCTTACCGCCGCAATGACGGCGTGCCCTGCGCGTGGTTGCCCAAGTCGTCGCTCCCACTCGGCCACCATGACCTGGTGGAGCCGGGATTTCTCGGCCCGAATGTCCTCGGGCTCGGGATCGAATCCCCGCTCCCGCGCCTCCTTTCGGAACTGGTATAGTGCCGAAAGGGCCCTCGCTTCCAGGATCCACGGTGGCGATCCGGCCAGGAGACTCGCCGCTTCGAAGGATATCGTGCGGTATCCCCTAATGGCCCTGGAGGCCATCGTCCTCTGCGCCGTACGGAGCAGAGGCAGGAATCTGGCCCCCAGGGTGTCCGCCCACACGGGGCACCCATATAGGGCCATGGACCGCACGACACCCGCGTAGAGTCTCCTGCAGGAGGCCCCTGGGCCCTTCAAGTTGGGCAACAGCCGACATCGAGTTACCAGTAGATAACCCCGTACCCCATAGCGCCGCAACCGCTGTACCTCCCTGTCTGCGGACCTGTAAGAGAATATCATGATATTAATCATTATTTCGTAGTAGATAAGGTTTACAGAAGATATATTTCCTGCTGATTTTATTGTAGTTTTGTAACGAAACACCAAACATTATTCCGTTCACACGAATATTAGTCCCATAGGTACATTATAAAAAATAATAATTCGGTTGCATCTATAAAACTTGGCTCGTAAGTATTGTACGTATAACATGAACATGCGATCAAGGGTCTTACTAACGCTTACTAATGTGGAGGTCCCACTCTGATTACAAGCAAAACTGGAGAGAGCCTGTCAAACATAAGATAGTTCTGAGACACATGGCTATATCTCAGTGTAGAAAGAATTCTTATTCTGCTGTGGCTATATATATCGAGCTATACAAGATGTACTTTAAGAGGGGCAGTAAGGGCACACTCTCCGTATACCTTTCGATATACCTACCAGTTTAGTTGAAATTGAACCCCATTATCTCTAGCACCTATGTCCTATTGAAATCAGAATTACTTAAAGTTCTGTCGCATAGTTCGTTAATCCAGAAATCATTGAATGGAGAATTAATAATAATCCTTATTATTATTAGTTGTTTTAATAAATGGTATACCCATAGGTGCTGATTAAATATCCTTTGTCCGATTGATATTGATATCTTTCGCAAAATTACCGATCAAATTACGCAGTAACCATGGCTTAGAAACGGAAAGGTATTATTTTTCGGCATGTCTGCTTGTCATGTAGATTACATACAATGGCCACCCAGTCTGTTCAAATGCAAACCTTGCAAGTTGATCATATATGGGAGATTCATTCAAAATCAGCTAGTATCAGGATACATTAAAATATTCCGTAGCTTCTATTTTGTGCGGAAACACCCACGGATTGCGGGTGGTGTCCGCGGGAGTGGTAATGTCGAACACTAACCGACTAAAAGCACACACCAAACCTCGTGCCCTAGGCCAGATAATGTGCATGCATTGAAAAGTAGCTTTTTTCATTCAAAATAACTGACTGACTGAATAACATGTTCATTCATTAAGAAGAGCTTCGGTAGTTTCTGCCAGGGTCGGCATCAGGTGTTAGTGTGACACCCCTGGTGTTGCAGGCCTCCATAGGCCACCCACCACCGTAACCACTTCCCATTAGATGGGTCACCTAACTGGTGAAACTAAGATGTTTGGTTTAATAGGTCAATTTTCAATATATTTACTTTAATTTAATTACCAGAGTTTAACTTAGGTAGATGCGATACCAGCTAGGGTATGAGCAGAGAGATAAATGAAAGTTTTACTATGAATGTTTAACAATAATGTAATCCAAGTTGTTACATAAAATTTATAGGGCATTTAGCTGGCAATGCATCCCAGGGCGGGGAGTATACAACCTCCAGTCGATAGAAAAAGAATTAATAATTGGACAGAAACTGGAACAGCCCGTGGCGGTGAAGATGGTGGGCACTTAGCTCGCTTCGCCGGAACCGGACTAGCACGTGCCGCGCTGACGCCTGTAGTGTCGCGTGGCCCGCTCTGTCACACCCAAGCCTTAGCAGTAGGAAGCTGATGTCAAGAGAAAGGCACTCGAATGAGGCTGCAGTGGCTTTTATAGCCTCCCCCAGACATCAGCCAGTGGGCGGGCCCACATGACCAGCCTCCTGGTAATGTTGGATATAGCGAAATTGCCTCTCCGGGGCTATATATTAGCACTAGTTTTACATCATCACTGTCCGGTCGCCATTAAGATTGTATCAGAATGTTAGTATACCGCACACGACCAGAGACAAATCAAACGGTCAGAGACAAATCAAACGTACTGATAGAACGGCAGATTAAAAATGTAGCTAAAATATAATTTTAAATCGATACTAATCGACTAAATGTGTAATTAATAATTCAAACTACAATAGACTATTTGCATCGTTACACACCCCCTCCCGTAAGGTAGAGTTTCTGCTAACAGAAACGCGATACTGTGCTCAAGACTTCAGTCAATCTACGCTACACATCCTAACTAACTTACATGCATCATCATTCATACAACTCATATATTGTGTAGCGGTTACCATCAAGGACTATGGTAAACACTTCCTATCAAACAGAGTTTCCAACATCTTAACCGTTGGAGACTCTACGCAGATCAATTGAAGATGTTAAGTATTGTAAGACTAGTATAACTGTTCCCAATAGAAGAGAAATTGAGCAAAAAGACTACTAAGTAATTTCAACTATGAGACATGCAATAGGCTTATTTTTTTAACGCCTGAGTTTGCAGGATGTTTGAGGCCGCACCAAAATCAATTCCACCACATATCTGACCACGGTCATATCTGAGGCGACTTCAGTTTAGTCGACGTCACACAGTTCTGTCACACGTCCGAATTGAACCGAGCGCGCTAAAATGGTTAATTGTGCAGTAAAATCTTGTGATTCTAAGTCCTACATGCAAAAAAATCAAAAGGAATTAGTTTTCACGAGTAACTATTCTATTTATACATTGATATTGACGCAAATACCGCTATAATCCAGTTATAAAATTAATAATTATGATTGCCATTCAGTGTCACCACTAAAACATCGTTTCGGTTTACCCATATTATTGGGAGAATTAGGATTTATGTAAATTATAGAATAATATTTTCTTTTCTTACTTGGGGGACTTGAAGTAAACTCGCGAGTCCATAATCCAAGTACCTTGAAATTTATATTGAGATCATACATAATTTAGGCTAAATACAGGGTGTATTTTTGAAACGGGGCAGTAAGGGCAAGTACCTTAACCGTTGCAGTTACAGCAAAACGTTCTTAAAAGACCTTCCCTAACTTTTTGGGACATTTTGAACTGCTGACTTTTTTTTTATGCCAATCGATTCTATTTCATGTGGGGATCAAAAAACTCTATGGTACCATTTTAGCTTTCAGTACTAGAAAAGACAGAAATCGCCAAGGACCTTTCCCATACATTTCGTACGGAAATATGATAAATCAACTCGAAACTCATAGGTCAGGTAAAATTTTGAACTTGTTTAAATAAAAAAAATCATTTAAACATTTAAGAAATTGGTTTATGAAATAAATTGCTCAAAATGATTTCCATTTTCACGAATACATAAGTCTATCCTTTTTTGCACTGAACAAATGGCGGCTAATAATGTTCTGGGATGAATATTACGTAAAATGGTCATTAATGCATCCTTGAGCTCTTGAACACTGGCGTACGTCGTCTTATACACCTCGTTTTTCACGAAGCCCCATAAAAAAAAATCAAGTGGTGTTAGATCGGGGCTACGAGGTGGCCACTATGTTGGACCATGTGTACCTATCCACTGTGTACCGAATAGGCGGCTCAAATTGAAACGTGAAAGGTGACTGTTATGTGGCGGAGCACCATCTTGTTGAAAATGAACTTTTCGCAATTCCGACAGGGGCCATTCGTCCATCTCGTTTTCAAGATGGTGTAAAATGACTTCATTATACATGGCAGAATTCAGTTTCCCTTCATAAAATTCCACCATTATGACTCGATTGGACATTATACCACACCAACAGTTGAATGAGAAGCGAACCTGATTATGACTTGCCGTAACTCTTAGTGGATTTTCTTTGGACCAATAGTGGTGATTTTTTCTGTTGTACATACCGTTATTGGAAAAATTCGTTTCGTCTGACCACAGTATGTAATTTAAAAATTCATGATCTCTGCTTATTTTTCCTCTTAGCCATCTGCAAAAAGTAAGCCTTCGAACATCATCACCCGGATGTAACACTTGAACTATGCGCCCATATCGATAGCACTTGTAGCCGTATTTCTTCCATATCTTTATCACAAGGGAGTGGGATACACCTACTTCAAGGGCGACTTGCCTGGACGATACCTCTGGATATGCTTCGACATAAGTAAGAACCGCAATCTCCGTGTCCATGTCCACACGAGGCTGCCGCTTTCTTTTGAAAGAACCCTGCAATTCCAGGTTTTTCAAAAGATTTGTAATAACCTTTCTTGTTGGCACATGCCGCAACGGATACTTATTGCGGTACCACACTAATGCAGCTCCCGCATTTCGATTATTGACAAAATACGCTTCTAATAAGTCAATTTTTTCACGATTAGAAGACATTTTAGCGAAAATCCTTAATTAATAACTCATACGAAGTTTCTCAGCTGAAACTAAGAATAACACACAGATTTTCGAATCAAATTCGAAATTTGAGGGTAAAAATTCTTTTTATTTACTTTACAGTCGTCGTACTTTAATGTAGATAAAAATATAATAGGATACCGCAGTCACTAAAGGAGTCCGAAAGTGAGCATACATATAGAAACGAACTACAAAAATATCTTCTGCAAAAATGTTATTATACTTTGAAGGAGTTTTTTGATGACAAACATTAGCTATAGAATGGGCTAAAACACCTAAAACGCTAGGGTAATACACTATAATGCATGTAAAATATTTAACCTTGAGTAGATACCTGTATTCTATTGCGGTGTAATAATTTGTAGAAATTCTGTTGTAACTCTATTGCATGCTTGATACTATATAGAATGATTTCGATTATAGTATAGAATTTTAATATATAATAACAAATAACATAATAATAATAACAAATTGTAATAAAAATATGATAACGTGACTGTAATATGTAATTCTAAATACCCACTGTAATTGCTTGATTTTGACATTGATTTATTAATTTATATTGTGACAATTTTCTCTTGACGACTTTCAAATTCGATATCTCTTCTAATATGTAAATTCTAATAATAACAAATTGTAATGTAATATCACGTAATGTTATATAATCCAATATAAATTTGCTGTGCCCAAACCGGGCTTCATGTTGAGACCTAAAATAACTAAACACCTGTAACATACACATGAACGCAAATAAATACTTTGACTTTGACTTTGACTTTGACCCACTTCCTGGCCATAACAAAAAGTTAGACCATCGTAGAAATTTGTTTCTGTTGCCGAAATGTATGAGAAACGTTTTTGGCGATTTCTGTCTTTCCTAGTACTGAAAGCTAAAATGGTCTCATAGAGTTTTTTGATCCCCACATGAAATAGAATCGATTGGCATAAAAAAAATTTTTGGACTTTTTGCATTTTTTTTGCCAACTGTAAGTTTTTTACAAAATCTGTGAATGCAGTTCAAAATATGTCAAAAAGTTAGGGAAGGTCTTCTAAGAACGTTTTGCTGTAACTGCAACGGTTAAGGTACTTGCCCTTACTGCCCCGTTTCAAAAATACACCCTGTATACGTTGAACACAAATCAGTTTACAACAAGGTCTTATAGTAATGACCTTCACACACGTTAAATAATGTCAAAATACAATTATAAATAGCATCACGTTCTCGGGCTCCATCGCAACAACAGCGTACGTTTCGAGACGTTCTGGCTGCTACTGACTAGACCTAGAGTAGTTGACTTGTGCACCGTCTAACGCGAGCGCAAGCGCCTCGGATTGAGGTGAGTAGGGAGTTAAGGGGCCACCGCACGCGCGTATGTTGTGTTGTCAGTAGGTATTATATAGTAGGATATTATACTTATAGAAGAACATTAGGAATACTTAAATAAAAAATACATGTTTTTTATAAGGTAAAAGCACCAATGGTGGACACTGAGCAAAATCTTTATTGTAATAAAAGTTACTATTTGGTTTACATGACTATTTACTTAAAAGACATCTAATGGCATATATAATACATGTTCAAAAAATCTCAATTCGCTGTCGTAAGTAAATATTGAATTAGAGGTAGTTGTTTCTAAAGATTTTTGTTAAGTTTTCTAATAGGTGTAATTTTTTTATTTATTATTAATTATTATCACTATTAGTATGGATGTTACAAATATGTAAATTGTTGACCTACCTAGATAATTGTGCTTTTACCTTACATAGTTGTGACCCGATAGTCGACACTTTCGAAAAGTTCCCTTTATGTAAAGAAAAGTAACCGTTCGGTTTATAGGACTACTGACTTAAAAGATGCTTATAGGCACCTATTAAGCATGTTCAAAAATTCGCAACACTGTCACAGGCAAATTTTGAATTAGAGACCATTATAACTTCAGATTTTTGTTAAGGGAACTAATTTTGAATAGATGTGATTTTTTTATTAATATGATGATAGGAGGGATGTTAAAAATAAGTAAATTCTTTACTTACTTAGACCATTGTCGTATTTCTATGGTTAGAATTTCAAACAGTTTTATGTGATTGTCCACTGTTGGTGATAAGGATCAAATGTTTAATAATTGTATTTGTTCACTTTCGTTGGTAGTTTTGGTTTTCGTCTGGTAACATTTAGTGTCATTTTCTGGCAGATTTTATAGTTTAGGAAATGGCAACACTGAGTTCATAATTCTGTTCGTTGTCTGCCGGTAAAATAGCAAGGCGCACAGTAACCCCTCTCAATCATAGTGTTATATTCAAATTATTAATTTAACAGAGTTAAAATAGATGCAGTAACGTGTTCTAAATTATATTCACACCCATTGTTAGTCTATCCATTGGGATTCGGGGATCGTGAGCCGGTGAACAGTGGTAAACGAAGCTTTGGGTAAGTTTGGAGGTAGTCGGCGGAATCTGCATCTGTAAGTTCTATTTTATTCATTCCTTTTTTCTAGCGCACAAATCGTTACTTCTCCCCCACAATTATGTGTAAAAATATGTATAATACAGTCCACTAATTTGTCGATATAATTTATCGGAGTACGCAAATTCTACAGTATTTAAAGTAAAAAAGTGTTAGTTTATAAAAAAATATCTGCAAAAGGTAATGAGATAATGTTGCTGTTAGAATTTTGAAAAGACGTAACGACCATTCTTTTAATAACATAAATTAAGTAGTTTTGTATACCTATTAAAGTTTGATTTGTCCATAAAGTGTCGGCCATTGGTACGTTTACCTTAATGGACTAATCGAAGGTCGATAAATTCAGTTGATTCCCTTTGTCACATTTTATTTTCGAAGGTGAAAAATCATAAGGCTTATATTTACAAACATGAATAGGTAATTTGTTTCATAATGTACTAGTATATACATGCATACCTACATAGCACTCAAAATCGAAAGATGCAATCAAATCAAAAAAATCAAAGACGCACATTAACAGTCACAACTCGGCCGCCGGCGAGGCAAGGTCTCCGAAGTCGTCTTCGCCCGGCCCTGCGCCACTGAAGATGTCGACCGCAGTGATCGACGAAACGTCTGGAACGCAAGTTTCACATAGACCACGGCCAGACAGCCCGGAAGCAGGAGATTTCTTTGATAAAATCTTACATTTAATAAATTTGGGAGCCAGTTTTTTGCTAAAATACTTATATTTATCACTGAGATAAAAAGTTCTCCTCCAGACTATATCACCAACATTACATTCAGCCGGTCTTCTACGGAGGTTGTAAGACTGACAGTTCCTACTGTGGGCATTTGCCAAAGCAGCCTGTACCTTATCAAAAATTGATGACAAATAGCCAAGATTTTCAGCATAACAGTCACGGGGCTCAAAGATAAGGGAGTTACCTAATTTTTCACCATAGGATGAACCATAAGTGACAAGTTCACGACCATAAACTAAAAAGGAAGGTGTAAAACCTGTAACCTCATTAACAGAACTATTAATAGCAAACTGTATCTTAGGGATTAAAACATCCTAAATTCTATGATCGTTATCAATAAAGGTTGATAATGACTGTATAATAGTGTGGTTGTAGCGCTCTACAGTATTAGACTGAGGGCAATAAAGAGGTGTATAATGCAAGTTAGGTATTCTGTATTTAGCTAACAAATGTTTAAATGTGGGCACTAACAAATTGTTTGCCATTATCTAATACTATGGTAGATGGAATACTATGAACTAAAAATACATTTTCCTCAAGAATTCTGGAAATAATCTCAGCTATGGCTCTCTTTATGGGAAAAAGTAAACAATACTTAGAGAAACAGCATGTGACCACAAAGATATAGGATTTTGTTTTCTAGTTGTTGGTAAGGGGTCAACTAGATCAACACTGATAACTTGAAAGGGACGGTGGCAAGTTTTGGGTTTACCCATATGACCAAGTGTTACATGATTCTGGTGCTTATGTGATATGCAAGTATCGCACGAGTTAACAAATTTCGCCACATCTGAGTACATTCCAGGCCAGTAGTAATTAAGAGCTAGACGCTTATAGGTCTTTTAAATGCATAAAAGACCAGGAGTAGGTTGGGAATGATTCTCTATCAAGATTTGAGATCGACCTTCCATGGGAATTACTTCCTTCCACTCGAAATCTCGTGTCAAAGGATTTAAGCTTTTCTTAAAGCGATACAACTTATTGTCATTGACCTGGTAGTCCATAAAGGAAGCAGGAGATGACTGGCAACCATTAAAATTGTTTAAATACCGTATTAGGTACAAAACTAGTAGACAAATTAGAATCGTTAGTTATTAACGACACGGGAACAGAACGTGAAAGAAAATCAGGAACAACATTTTTTTTTTTAATATAGGACACGTCAATTTGACTTTACCTTGCCTGATGGTAAGCTGAAGGCAAAGTCTCAGGAGAGACGGCCACCATTATGCACACGTGCCATGTTAACAATGGTGGCACTCAGCTTGACGGCCTCATCAGATGCTTTTTCACGCCCCGCTTAAAGGACCCGGGACTGTAGGAAGAGGGAAACACGTGAGCTGGCAAGGAATTCTAGGTCTTAATTGTGCGACAAAGGAAAGAGTCACCAAACCGCTTGGGTCTTGAATGAATGTTCTGCAGCGTATGCGGGTGACATCTAAGTCCTGCACGTGTCGTCCTGTATAGGAAAGGAGAGGGTGGGACTAATTGGAATAGCTCTTCAGAACATTCACCATGGTAGAGACGGTAAAATATTGCCAAGGAAGCAACATCTCTACGCAACTGCAAAGGCTCGAGGGTACTCGTGACCTCAGGATTTCCGCTAATGCGGACCGCACGTCGCTGCAACCTGTCGAGAGCATCTAATAAGTACTTTGCGGATCCATCCCAGAGATGCGAGCAGTATTCCACGCAGGAACGAATTTGTGTCTTGTATAGAAGACACCGTTGCTCCGGCGTGAAAAACCGTCTCACTCTGTTCAGGACTCCGAGTTTACGCGAGGCTGTTTTGAAGATACTCTCGATGTAGTTTTTGTTATTTAGTTTACAGCGAACATCCATACCGAGGATATTGAGGTTATCCTGCAGTGGCAGTGGCGTGCTCTGAAGAGTGGGAAGGGGAAGGAAAGAAGATACCTTTGCTGTAAACGCACATGCCTGCGTCTTCTTGGCATTGAACTCGACCAAGTTCTTAGAGCCCCATTGGGAAATGTGGTTCAGGATCCGGTCAAGCTCAGTGACAAGAAGCTGCCTTTTTTCTGCGATATGCGTCTGCTTATCCGCAGGACGTCCATGATAACTCCCGTGTAGGGTGCTATCATCCGCATAGCAATGAATGCTGCCGGTCGACAGCATGTCATTGATATGCAGAAGAAAGAGAGTTGGCGATAGGACAGATCCCTGCGGTACGCCGGCATTTACCTGCAAAAACTCCGAAGCTCGTCCATCACAAAGGACGCGAATACGGCGCTCTTGCAAGAAGCCGGCAACCCAGTCGCACAGTCTAGGAGGCAGACCAAAGGCTGGTAGCTTGGAAAGAAGCGATTTGTGCCAAACTCTATCGAAAGCTTTGGCGATGTCAAGACTAATTGCCAATGACTCGCCTTGCTTGTCCATAGCCTCACCCGAAATATGGTTAACATACGCCAGAAGATCACCCGCTGACCGTTTCGGCCTGAAGCCATATTGCCGGTGATTAATTAGGGAGTGATCTTCAAAGTGACGCATGAGCTGTTTGTTAATAATGTGCTCGAACACCTTGCACAGCACTGAGGTGACGGCTATAGGTCGATAGTTGTTTGGGTCTGAGCGATCCCCCTTCTTGGGGATCGGCTGTACATTCGCCTCTTTCCAAGACGAAGGCACTGTACCAGAGCTGTAGGACAGCCGGTACAGCCGCGCAAGCATTGGGGACAACTCCGCTGCACATTTTTGCAGAACCACCGCCGGAATACCGTCCGGACCACTGGCTTTCCGGACATCGAGTGACTGCAGTACTGCTCGGACATCGCGTTGCCTGATACGAATATCAGGCATTGCATGGTCACAGATGGGCAGTGTCGGCGGCTCCATACCACAATCATCGACTCGGTAGTTGGCCGCAAAGAGATTAACCAGCAAATTTGCTTTCTCTTGCAGCTCATGGGCCAGGGATCCATCGGGATTGCGCAGCGGGGGCAGCGAAGGCTGGCAGAAGTTGGCTTGCACGGCTTTGGCCAGTCGCCAGTAACCACGGCTGCCCGTGGGATGCGCTACCAGCTCCTGACCAAGCCGAGCTATGCGCTGGGCATCCGCTTTGACATAAGCCCTCTTGCAGACCTTTGTGGCTCTGTTGTACGCCGCCCTGAAGTGGCCCTGGGATCGCACGTAGCGCGCGCCCTCATCCAAGCGCGGTGCGCAGACTGTTTATGATTAACAGCCTCCGCGCACTCGCGCCCGAACCAGGGACGCGCTCTGCGTACACCGGTGACATCAGTGTAGGGGATATAATATTCCATGCCCAGACTGATCTCACCGGCGACAGCAGTTGCGGCCTCAGATGGGTTCTTACCCTCAAAGCAGCGTTCAACCCACGGGACGGACGGACGCGTTGTAAGTTTAGATAAATAAATAAATAAAAAATAAATAAAAAATAAAAAAAATAATCACGCATTCCATCCCAGTCCGCTGACGAGTAGTGCCAGAGACGCCGCTTCCCCTGCGCGGGTCGTGGGGGCGCTATAATGGGCACCTCGGGACGGACCAGACAATGGTCGGATTCACCTAAAGCGGCGCTCACCGAAACACTGTACTGGTCCGGGTGACTCGTCAGCAGGAGGTCTAGCAGAGAGGGCTAATGGTCCGACCTTTTTGGTATCCTAGTGACCTCGTGTACCAATTGGGTCAGGCCGCCCTGGATCTCTGGCGTGAAACCAAGCTATCTATTAATGGGGTTGGGAAACCGTTATTGGTTGCTATCACCTTGATCAGTGCCAATTCCCCCTCAAAATCCGACTGTGACATTGGAATCGACAATAGTCGGTGTACCATCGAGTAGAATGCAGCATGTTTGTGGCTCAGTGGGTGTTTGGAATTTACATGTATGACATTGTCAGCGAAAGTGGGCTTTCTATAAATTTTGAATGTATGTCTGTTGTTAATTAAGTTAATGGTGATGTCAAGAAAAATAATTTTGTCATGTCCTATTTCTATTGTGAATTGTATTTTAGAATTAATTTGATTAATATATGTCATCAGGTTGAATTTGTTGGAAAGGACACCTACAAATTCAAGCTGATGAACCCACAACCTCCAAAACTACATGCGTACTACAAATTACACAAACCAGAAGTTCCTATTCGCCCAGTAGTGTCATATACTCAGGCACCAGCATACAAGTTAGCAGCAGAAGTTAATAAGATGATTAAACGCCATACGAACTTCAATTCTTCAAAAAATTTAAAATATCTACCATATAAATATGGACGAAAATTTTCGTCCATATTTATATGGTAGATATTTTAAAATTCGTACGGACCACAAGCCCTTGATTTATTTTGTTTAATATGAAAGATCCGTCGAGTAGATTAATAAAATTCAGATTAGCTTTAGTGTTCCTTTGTCGCACCATTAAGATCTGGAATTCCTTGCCAGCTCACGTGTTTCCCTCTTCCTACAGTCCCGGGTCCTTTAAGCGGGGCGTGAAAAAGCATCTGATGAGGCCGTCAAGCTGAGTGCCACCATTGTTAACATGGCACGTGTATATAATGGTGTCCCTCTTTCTTGAGACTTTACCTTCAGCTTACCATCAGGCGAGGTAAAGTCAAATTGACGTGTCCTATTTATAAAAAAAAAATAAAAAAATAAAAATATGTAAAAGGCTGTAATAATTCTGCATTTCATTTATCGACATTCGAGATACACTTTATCTCGAATGTCGATAAATGACACAGTGCGCATTAAAAGATTCTCCGGTTTATATGGTCCCCACAGATGATTGGCCTGATCAACCAAAAATCGTAGGCACACATATTAAACCGAAAGAATCTGTAGAGTTATTATTTATAGACCATAATAAGTATAATAAAATGAAAGACGAAGGAAATATAAGTAAAGAAAGTGAAATATTTTGTTACGTAGAGAGTAAACTAACTATTTACATTAAATATTTAGAGTCTCAATCGCGAATTACACGATGTGAATTCGAGAGAGAACTAGATGATTTGTGTAAAAATATTCATGTTGAAGAAATTTGTATAGTGAACAAAAAAGATTATGAAGTTTTTATTAAAAAGTTATTAGAAGAAGTGAATAAAATAAAAGATAGGTCCGGACCACGTATATGGATTGTTAAAGATGTAGAAAGAATAGACAATAAAGATGACAGACGAGTTATTTTGAACGACTTCTATCTCCTACCCAGTAGTGGCCATGCTGGTATGAGAAGGATGTCGAACAATATCAGGAAATATTATTATTGGCCTGGTATTGATAAAGATGTTAATGAATTTGTGAAACGCTGTGATAAATGTCAGCGACACAAACATTTTACTCCAACTAAAGAACTAGTAGGTTACATACTTTACATTATATTGTAGGTGACTGGTGCCTAAGCTAGGCTCAAGGCCTGTGTTTCAGGTCACCAGGTCACCTCCTCTTCAGCGCTTGTTATGTACACATAATTATCTATAGTTGGTATACATATAATGCGGTAAGGTGGGTATAAATATGTTACATTACATTAACATAACGGAGACAGAAATTAAAATCTGATAAGGTTAGTGCGTGTGTGTGTGTGTGTGTGTGTGTGTGTGTGTGTGTGTGTGTATGTGTGTGTGTGTGAGAGAGAGAGAGAGAGAGAGAGAGAGAGAGAGAGAGAGAGAGTGTGAGAGAGTGTGTGTGGGTGTGGACGTATGCGTAAGAGTATGTATGTGTATAAAAGTACATACGTTATTAGAAGGTTATTTTGGTAATATCTTTTCAGTGTTTGCATAATCTAGTTTCTGTAGCCACGTAGTTAGGAGTTTTTTGCATTTAATCTTTGTCAATTCATAAATAGGTTGTATTTTATTCATTTTATTGTAGTGGTAGCCACCCAAATGACAGAAGAAGCGCTGAGCGAAGTCTGTTCGACAACTTGTGAGGTGGTAATCTACGGGGTTGTATCGCCTTTTCCCACTGGCCAGTGTTGGATCGTAAGTCAGCAGTGAATGCTGTTTGAGTATTGTGTGTAATATGAACAGCTGTCGCACTGTCAATACTTTACTCTCTCTATATAACTGCTCAGTGGGATAGCGATAGGGTCAGAAAGATGACACTTTGAGAATGGCTCTTTGAGTTCTTTCTATGTTTAATAGGGAAGTCTTGTGGGCCCCACCCCACGAGGTGACACAATACGCTATTGTAATGTTTCTTCAAATAAAAGACTTCCCAAACAGACGTAGTTGTTTTATTCATAAGGTACAACACAAGACAACGTGACGAGACAAAGTCTTCGCATGCGACCATGACAGTGGAATAGAGAAGGGCCATGTCTACCACAGATAATACACACATGTAACATCCCCCTTCTTAAGTCTTCTAATGTAATCTTGATTAATTACAATATTTTTTTTTTAACATTCATTAATTAAATATTTAGTGGGCTTAACAACTCTACCACTTCTTGTTGTATACCCAGTTGCCTTGACTTCCACCTTCTGTCTGTCATCCGTGCTTCTCTGCGGTGACAAGCTGGATCGCAGAAGGTCATTCGAGCCATTAAAGATATTCTTATATCTATTTCTAATATGCATCCTATTCCTCCTGTAATGAACATTATTCCTATCAGTTATGACATAAGACCTATTATCATGTAATCGTTTTACAACTGTGGCAGTGTCCCAGTAGGACTTAGGATTTCTTTTGAAATAAACTTGATCACCCGGCTCAAGTAAAGACAAACATTTGGCATTTCTATCATAATATTTAGACTTTTGAAAATTATTCTTTACAGCTGATTCTACATACTCTTCAAATTTGACTAATTTAGGTTTTAATTTATTACATGACATTGGAATGTTGCTTCTCAAATTCCTTGACATTAATAACTGAGCTGGTGATAACAAGTTATTTTTACATGTAGTTCTATAATGTAATAATGCTATGTAAGGATCTGTGCCAGTCTCTTTACATTTATGTAGCATATTTTTTATTATTTTCACTGAACTCTCAGCCTGTCCATTGGATTGTGAATTATATGGAGCTGTAACAACATGTTCTATGTCCCATTCACCTAAGAAATTTTTGAATTCTTTCGACTGGAAAGGAGGACCACCATCTGATACCAATGACACTGGTATTCCATGACGTGCAAAAATTGACTTTAAATTTAAAA
The DNA here is from genome assembly GCA_949126895.1 of Eilema caniola. Classification (NCBI taxonomy): domain Eukaryota; kingdom Metazoa; phylum Arthropoda; class Insecta; order Lepidoptera; family Erebidae; genus Eilema; species Eilema caniola. The sequence continues at coordinate 695,502 of CASBPR010000003.1, forward strand.
TAACAGCCAGTAAGGCTGTGCCATTATTGTTTAACATGGCAATCTCTATAAACTTTGAATAATAATCAGTTACAACAAGATAAGTTGACTTGTCAAAATACATTAAATCAATTCCTACCTGTTGCCAAGGATATTTTGTTAACTTGATATTTATCAAAGGTTCTTTTTGATTTCCTGGTTTTAACTTGGCACAGGTAAGGCATTGCTCAACAACATTTTTAATATCTGCTGACATATCAGGCCAATACAGTGATTCTCTTGCTAACCTTAAACATTTGTTTATGCCTTGATGACCCTCATGTATTTTACATAACATTTCTTTTTGCATGGACTTCGGTATTATCAGCTTGGACCCCTTAAAGACTAAATTATTTATGACATGTATTTCACTTTGCATGTTCCAATATGACTTTAATGACAAATCTACTCTATCTTTACAACTTGGCCATCCTTCATAGTAATATTTCTTCAATAATTGTAGACTGCTATCATTGTTTGTTGCCTGACATATTTTATTACTGTATTCTTGACTGATAGCCAAATTTGCACAGACTAAATTAACATGACAATAAATATCTGACTCATTTTCAGGTATAAAATGATCTTTTAATGGTGCTCTTGACAAAGTGTCTGAAATATACATTTCTTTACCTGGAACATGTGTTATACAATTCCAAATTATATTTTTGTAGAGTTAGCATCATACGTTGCAATCTAGCTGGGACGTCATGTAAAGGTTTTTTGAATAGATAGACCAATGGCTTGTGATCAGTATGCACTGTGACTTTTCTACCATATACATATTGATTAAATTTTATACAACCAAATTGAATTGCAAATAACTCTTTCTCAATCTGAGCATAGTTCTCTTGTGTTTTTGTTAATGTTTTAGAACTGTACGCTATTGGCTTATTATTTTGCATTATGACCGCACCTACAGCTGACTTTGATGAATCTACAGACAATACAAGAGGTAGATTTGTGTCATAATGTGCTAACACAGGAGTGGATGAAATTGTCTTTTTTAAATCATTGTAACACTTTTCGTAAATTTCATCCCATTGCCAACTGACATCTTTTTTTAATAAATCCCTTAATATCTTGGTTTTATCAGACAAATTTTCTATAAAAGAACCCAAATAATTGACCATACCAAGAAATCTTTGCAAGTCTTTCATGTTTTGAGGACTTGGCATTTCCATTATAGCTTGGACTCTATCTTTATTGACTTCAACCCCTTTGTGACTGAATTTATAACCTAAAAAATCAATTTCTTTTGTACAGAAATGACACTTAGATTTATTTAATTTTAAATTGACCTGCCTTGCTCTTTTTAATACTTTTTCTAATCTTTTGTTGTGAATCTCCAGTGTCTCACCATACACTAGGAAATCGTCAACAAAAATTAAGACTCCTTCCAAATCACCAAATAGCTCACAAATGACTCTATAAAAAATTTCAGTTGATGCGTTTATCCCAAATGGCAGTCGTAAATACCTATATCTCCCGAATGGAGTTTGGAATGTACACAGATCAGAACTCTCTTCATCTAGTTTCAATGACCAAAACCCAGAGTATGCATCTAAATGTGAGTAATATGCAGACCCTTTCAACTCTGACCTAATTTCATCAATATTTTTCAATGGATAGTGTTCCCTCATAATGTTATTATTTAGATTTCTCGGATCTAAACATACCCTTAATTGACCTGACGACTTGACAGTAACAACTACCGAATTGACCCAGGCTGTTGGCTTTGTGACCTTTTCTATGACTTTCATTTTTTCCATGCGATCCAGCTCCTCGCGCAGATGTCGTAGCAGCGCAAAAGGAACTTTTCTCGGCGGATTTATACATGGAACAGCATCTGGCTTCAGCTTGAGATGACAGACAGGAGGTAGACATCCAAGACCCTGAAAAACATCAATATATTGTGTGAGAATATGTTCACAATTAATTCTATCATTAATTGTGAAAACTCTTTTGACAATACCTATCTTTTCACAAGTAGGTAATCCTAATACTGTATGACAATCAATACTAGTGATAACAAAGACCATATTTTCTGACTTTTGACCATAAAAACATTTTATCTTACATTGACCTACTATTGGTATATCTTTACCTCCAAAACCAGACACCTTAACATTGCATTTAGGAAGACCACATGACAAATTTAAATTATTATATGTTTTTAATGACATTATGTTAACATCAGCGCCTGTGTCCAATATACAATTAACTTTATGACCTCCAATATATATAGTTAAATTCCAGGAATTTTTAAAATCATTGTTTTGTGCTGTGCCTATGAAATATCTCTCAGAGCAGTGAGCATAATCATCATCGAGATCGGTTGACTGTAATTGTCTTATGACTTTATTTTTAAAACAAAATTTTGCAAAGTGACCAAAAGAATTACATGACCTGCATTGACTGTTGGCTGCCGGGCACTTGTATCAATGTGTCTGTCCACACCGACCACAGACTGACTGGTGGTTTTTCTTCGGCTGACCCACTTGACCCGATGAATGCACGTTGACTGGATGACTTGACTGTTGCCCTGGCTGACGACTTGACTGCTGACTGGACTGATGATTTGACTGGTGACTTGATTGATGATTTGACTGAGTATTGACTGGACGACTTGACTTGAATTGCTTGGATTGACTTGTATTCTGACTGCGACCTTGACTCCTGCTCTTGATTTGCATGACATTCTCCGTTACATTATTGTCCATGACTATTTTATCAGCATTTTGTTGTGCCATTGCTACTGACTTGGCTATTTCTTTCATCTTGTTGTATGACAAGTTGGATTCTTGTAGCAAACGTTGTCTAATGTGTGAAAAATCTATATGCATGTTGGCAATGAAAATATCCCTTATTAAAGATTCTCTTAAATCTTTAAATTCACAATGTTTACTTTTATTTTCCAAATCTGTTATGAATTCATCGATGTTTTCCGATTTGTTCTGTTTCCTAGTGAAAAACATGTATCTGCACATGGTCAGATTTTTTGTAGGTTGGAAATAATCCTCAAATTTGTCTTTTACTTGGCTTAATGTGCATGTTTCAATATTCAGATTGAAAGTGTTGAAGATTTCTACACCTTTATTGCCACCCATTGAGTGTAACAATATTGCTACTTTCCTTTTCTCTTCTGTTTTGTCTAGACCGGTAGCTAACATATACAAATCAAATTGTTGCCACCATCTCCTCCATTCCTCTGCATTATTGTTAGATGTATCTGATGATAAATGCAACTTAGGCAATGACGAATTGAATACTTGAGCTTGAACTTGACTTTGCTGAGTTTGCTGTTGCGCAACATTTTGCTTGTCGGGGTTGACCGCCATGTTTTTCTTTTATTTTAATTTTTATTGATTGACTTACTTGTTGAAACTGTGTTGACTATTCTCTTCACTTCTGACACCATGTAATGTTTCTTCAAATAAAAGAGTTCCCAAACAGACGTAGTTGTTTTATTCATAAAGTACAACACAAGACAACGTGACGAGACTAAGTCTTCGCATGCGGCCATGACAGTGGAATAGAGAAGGGCCATGTCTACCACAGATAATACACACATGTAACAGCTATTATTTCATGACATCACTATCCACCACGTGTCTTAGAGTCTTGAACACAAAAATTAATTTGCGGAGTCTATTGCTGAGCGCGTTAATATGGTCCTGAAACTTCAAGTTTTTGTCAATTATAATACCAAGATACCTTACCGCATCGGTCCTAGCAAGAGGTTTACAAGTACAATTATGTGTAAGAGGGTTTGTACAAGTATGGGCTATAAGGGGGTCTGATGGTAGCTTTTTTTTTCCTTTTGTACGTCTATTTGTAATTGAGAATGTCATATAATTGGTTTTTTCGGTGTCGAGGGTCAGTAGATTACCCTGTAGCCATCCTGAGACCATGCTCAGGCCCAGCTGAGCACACCTGTAAACCTCCTCCCATGTTTTTGCACTAAATAGAAGTACAGTGTCGTCAGCATAACTAATAATTTTTCCATTAGGAGGAGTGTGTGCGCTCAGGTCATTCATGTAGATGAGGAATAGGGTGGGACCAAGGACGCCACCCTGGGGTGTGCCATACGTAACTGTTTCCTCGTCGCTGGTTAAGCCATCTATCTTAACTCTCTGTGTGCGCCCACTCAGATAGTCCTTAAAAAGGTGTAACGGAACTCCTCTTATTCCCATCCTTTCCATTTTTGTACTAAAATCGGGACAAATATCGTGTCAAATGCTTTGGCGAGATCCAAGAACACACCCAGGACCCTATCTGCATCATCCATTTTCGTAACTATGTGATCGGTTAGATCATGAACTGTGATAACGTCAATAGGTTATTGTTTTCCAGGTAGTTTACAAGTCTATTGTTCATGATACGCTCCAATATTTTTGCCATGGTAGTAAGTACCGCTATTGGTCGATAGTTTTCAACCCGGTGTCTGTCCCCACTCTTGAAGATGGGATGAATCACTGCTTTTTTGAACACATTAGGGAATTTACCCGTGGAGAGTGAGAGGTTGCATACATATATTAGCGGTGGTATAATTGCACATTCGTGCCTTTTCAGGAGATCGCAGGGTATACAATCCCATCCCACCGAACAATTGCTACGGAGTGTTCTTAGTATTTTAATCACCTCACTTTCATCGGTAGGTAGCATCATCATAGACTGCACCCTGTCTGGGATGTTCTGTGTTGTTATTGGTGGCGTCCGACTATTAATTTTACTCGCTAGTTTTTCACTAACACCAGCAAAGTACCCATTAACCCCATTTACAGAAAGCTGAGGTGTTCCTTTCATATTTAACAAATACGTCGAAAGATTAGGTTTCTTTGCTGTCCTGTTCGTTATGTTATTTATAGCGGCCCATAATCGCGTAGAGCTATTACCCGCATTCTCGATTTCACTCTTTTCAAATTCATTTTTTAGTTTTCTAATTAATTTATTGCAGTAATTACGATATCTAGTGAAAGTCACTTTCAATGTATTATTTTCAGGCGCCTGCTTAAATTGGTGATGCAACCTATCTCGATGTCTTATGCACCGAAGCAAAACTGGAGTAATCCATGGCTTCCTGATCTGCTTGCGGTTTGGATATTTAGTAGAATAAGTGTTGATATCAATCAAATGCTTAATCAGTCGAGTCATTGTTTCACCCGCTATATGCGAATCTTGTGTCATGTAAACATCGCTAAAATCCAAGTGTTTCAGGTCAAAGTCTAACTTGTCATAGTTGATACGGACAGAATGCTTAATTGCGTTTAACTTAGGCATACACTTGGACAAGAACAACATTATTGCGTCATGGTCAGTCAGGGCCGAGTGAGCTACAAAGGCATATGCGGGTAGTCGGGTTTTCATTATGTAGTGGTCTAGGCACGTTAAGTTCTGTCGCGTGGGTATTGTGTGAGCAGGCAGTAGGCCATACGTAGCAAGCATGTTCAGATAGGTATGTTTATCGGACACACGACATTGGTCACATATGTCAATCTTTATATCCCCCGTTATAATAGGCTACTTGACTCATTTTTTTTTCTGTCCTAAACGATTAATTATTATTCCATTATACAAAAAAAAATTATGAGATTTTATTTTTAAGCCTATAAATATTGAAAACTTTATTTAAAAGATATGATTTTCAAAAACCGGGGAAAACGCTGTCCGCCATGTTGTTCGATAAATCATCTGTGCTGTGACGTCAGAAATACATGTAAACAACAATATGGCATTGGCAGCTTAGTCCACTAGTACTGACACCGTGTATTGTTTTGCGTGCACTTTATGTTCAGGACATATTTTACATTTTGTTGTGCAGTTTGTTCCCTACCGTTTAAGTTGCAAGTACCCTATAGCATCAACGCCGTATGATTCTCTTGCAGATCTGAAAAAGTATAATGAGAAATATGTAAGTAGTTATAATTATTTGAAGGTTATGTTATCATGATATGAGCCTTTACTTCAGTATTACTTATTAATTGAAATATTAATTAGGGAACTTTTGTTTTATTTCCATGAGTATATTAATAAAATGCAATGTACTTACAAAGCTGTCTTGACGTTTCTCGGCTAGGTTGAGCAGAAATCAGGATTCGTGGCAAAAAAATTATCAATCATAACCGAGTTAATTCTCGGCAAATTTGTGCTTTCTGCTTTTACAAATCCGATGTCCGTCATTGTTTTCTTCAGTAACTCGAAAAAACAATCACCTTTTTCCACTTACGGAAGATGTTTTCACAAAATCACAATCCGTTTTACTCGTACAAATGATCACACATCTCCATGATAATTATGACAATTGAAGTTTCGTTGTTTTCGTATATTAATGACGTCATAACATGGACGACAGTGTTCTCACCCGCTGCATAAAAAAATATAAAAATGTGTTTTTGTTTTAATTTTATTTATTGATCATGTGCCTACTTTTATTTCACGATATCGCTTTTTTACGTTTTCCTAAGCCAAGTACTAAAGGAAAAACTCATTCGATGTATGAAATTAAGTATCAAGTCGCCTATTATGTTTTTATAGTTAGCTACTCTGGCTAATGTAGTGTTTAGTGAGTCAAGAAACCTGGTGATATCCTTGTAGCCTGGGGGGCGATATATCGATAATAGTACCATGTCTGTGTCAATTGTGAATTGGAGGCAGTTAGCGTCCAAAAAGTATGGCTCCTCCATGGCGTGCGGCAGATGGTTGTTTACGTAAACAACCACGCCCTCATTCTGCGTTCAGGTTATTAGTAGTTAGGAAGGAGTTATAATTCGACAGTGCCGGAATATTGTCTGTCGAAGGGAGCCAACACTCAGTAAGTACGATCACGTCCCAGTCAACTTTAGACCTAGCTAGTGAAGTCATGAAAGCCATCATGTTTTTGTTTATGCTCCGTATGTTTTGTGTAATGATTTTGAGCGATTTGTGGGGTTTGAGGTTTGGCGGAATACAGTTCTCCATTTCACCACTCGAGGAGTCCGACACAGAGACAGCATCCAAGTTAGTCATGTTATTTAGTGTGTTATCGAATTTTGATGTAGGTTATACTGATTTAAAACATTTCTTGTGTGGGTGTGTGATGCTTTATAGGGCATGCAAGCATCTATTGAGTTTGAGCTAACACTGGGAAGATAACGTATGTGTTGGCTAGGAGTTACGTTGATTAATTTTGTATATCTGATGTATACGTGGAGTGTTTGTAATGTTGTTGAAGTCAGGTTAGTTGTGTTATATTTTGTAAGGTTAGTTATGGTAGTGAGTAAGGTGGGATGCATTAGCAAATATTGAGCGAGTTGAGTACTGGTTTTATTTGACTGCTTTGCATTAGGTGTGTATTATATTTCGCAACTTCATTCTTCGCGATTTATGTTTAACATATTGTAGTTACGCTCCCACGCATCAGCCTTGCACGATTTTTTAGAGTTTTTTATCTTTATTTTTTAATACTGGCAACACTAGAAAGAGCGCATACCACTTTCCCTCCCCACTATATGACACCGCCATTTTCGATCATTCAACGGTTCCGTGCTCAAGCCTTCGCACGTCACGCAACAAGATGAAAAGGAAACGTAGAAGCCACGAGGACACTGAATATATTAGAAATAAAATAAGAAAACTAGAACGCAGACTTTTGGAAAAGTCACGTCGCCACTTAAGAGTTATCGACTCTTCGGATAGTGAGAACAGCGGTAAGTGTACATTATAATATTACAGATGGAGGTGAAAGAAAAAAAAAAAAAAAAAAAAAAAAACGATGCGAGCTACTATCCTGGGTATTCTCTGTCGTTAAAAAGCCTATTATTAAAACACAAATGTAATGCGAGAAACTATCCTGGGTTATCTCTGTTACACTAATTGACCGACGAATTAAGAACGATAATTTCTGTCTAAAACAGAGGAGAACGTGCCTGTCTCGTCGGACACAAATCCACGAGACACGTCGCAACAACGACCACAACAGGATGCATCGCCAACTCCGGAGACGTCGCATCCGGAACAAGCACCAGCTGCGCCGCCCAGCCGAGATTCTGTGCCACCGTCATCGCCTCAACCTGGCCCGTCGGTTGCTCCAGATCAGCAGGTACCCACTGTGCTCGTATCGGTGCCGTCCGCACTCGAGGACGTAGAGTTGGAGGAGGATATCCTCAATTTACTGGGTGATGCCCCAAGATTGGATACACCTTTAGGAAAGGGAATCCATAAAGATGTAGCAAGCAGGTGGCAGGAAATATTAAAGAAGGGATTGCAAAAGGAAATTAAAGAGAAGTTGGCTCAAGAATATCTGGTCCCTCAAAATTGCACCTTGTTAGTTCCGCCTATCCTTAATCCTGAAGCAAAAGCAGCATTGCCCGAGGCTTTAATAAAAAGGGACAGATCGTTACTGCTCAGGCAGAAACAAGTAGCTTTAGCGCTATCAGCTCTTGGTCAAGCCACAGATATAATATTAAAGCAAAAATCTACAGCATCTGATGTGCTAAAACCCATCAGCGACGCATGTCGTATCCTTTGCGATTCTCACTTTACAGAGACAAAGATGCGACGAAATTTTGTAATTTCTTCTATAAACAGTAATCTAAAAGAAACTTTGATTGATACAGAAAGAGACAATTATTTATTTGGTGAAAATGTATCTGACAAACTGAAAGTTGCACAGACGGTACAAAAATCGGGAAACACATTAAAAAATACACAAAGATCATATAATTCATTTAATAAAGCAAACTTCACAATCAAAAATAAATATAAGACAGGAAATTTAAACTACAACACCCCGTATCAGAAGACGACGAATTGCAGCAAGTCAGATGCGGGGCGGCCTCAACAAGCAGCGCGGCCTGCGCCCCCGCCGCCGACCCGGTACAACACCCGCTACCGCGCCCGGGATCGCGAGCGCTCACCCCCGCGGAAGTACCCGCGGAAACGCTAGCACACGAGGTAAGCTACGCCGGCCGCCTGCAGCACTTCACTCAATCCTGGGAGGACATCACCGATGATCCCGTTGTGATATCTTGGACACGGGGTTACAAAATACCATTTATATCTACCCCGATTTGCTATGACCCTCCCTCAGTTCATTCTAAATCTGAGCAAGAAAGACTTGATTATAACATGTCGATTAAAAAATTATTACAAATGAATGCAATTTCAGTATGCAGTCACCACCCTGATGAATTCCTGTCTAGTATATTTTTAATACCAAAAACTGACGGTAGTTCAAGGTTTATATTAAATTTAAAATGTTTAAACAAATTTGTAAAAACAACCCATTTTAAGATGGAAGATTACCGCACAGCTTCGAAACTAATAACTCATAACTGCTACATGTCTACTATTGATTTAAAAGACGCCTATTATTTGATCCCTATTTATGAACCCCATAGAAAATATCTCCGGTTTATGTTAGACAATACTTTGTACGAATTTAACTGCCTACCTTTCGGATTATCGTGTTCACCGTATGTGTTTACAAAAATTTTGAAACCAGTCTATGAATACTTAAGACGTGAGGGATACCTATCTTGTTGTTATTTAGACGACACCTTTTGCATTGGTAAAACATACTATGAATGTGAACAAAATGTTAAATTCACTATATCCACACTTCAAAAACTAGGATTTCTAATTAATTACGAAAAAAGCAGCATGATTCCTAGCACTAGCTGCAAATTTTTAGGATTTATATTTGATTCAAAACATATGGAGTTAAAACTACCTTCAACAAAAATAAATAAAATCGTTAGAAGTATAAATTCTTTTTTAAAGGTTAATAAATGCAAATTACGTGATTATGCAAAACTACTAGGTCTTCTTACCTCGGCATGTCCAGCATTGCAATATTCCTGGTTATATACGAAGATGCTTGAACGACATAAATATTTATGTTTATTGGATAATCCTAGTTATAATTCCGTCATTGCAATACCCAAACACTTGCATTCTGATTTAAATTGGTGGTGTCGACACATAGATCGCAATTTTAACCCATTTAGGTTTAATGAATTTAAAACTGAAATATTTACTGACGCTTCCACTACAGGATGGGGCGCTTTCAACAATGGGAAGGAAGCCCATGGGCATTGGAAGCATGCTGAACGATTGTGTCATATTAATGAATTGGAGTTAAAAGCAGCCCTTTTTGGTTTAAAGGTCTTCGCTCACGATAGGCATGATTGCGAAATACTCTTACGTATTGACAACACCACTGCTATATCCTGCATTAATAGGATGGGTAGTGTGCAATTTGAACACTTAAACATGATTACAAGAGAAATATGGCAGTGGTGTGAAAATCGTAAGATAATGGTTTTCGCTTCATACATAAACACGAAGGAAAACATTCAGGCTGATGAATTATCCCGTAAAAGATTTAGTGACACGGAATGGGAGTTAGGAAATTATGCTTACAATGAAATAACACGAATACTTGGTAAGCCAGAAGTAGATTTATTTGCCAGTAGAAGTAACGCTAAATGTCCCAAATATGTTACGTGGAAAAATGATCCTGATGCTTGGAAAATAGATGCCTTTACAATATGCTGGAAAAAATTAAATTTTTACGCCTTCCCCCCATTTGCTTTGATTTTAAAGATGCTTCAAAAGATAATACGTGATCGGGCAGAGGGCATTGTTTTGGTTCCCAATTGGCCGACACAGCCTTGGTTCCCACTGTTTAAGAAACTCGTTGTAACAGAATCCATATATTTTGATCCAAATATTCATTTGTTGAAATCTCCTTTCAGAGCGAGCCACAGTCTTCACAAGACTCTGTCACTAGTTGCAGCCAGATTATCAGGAAAACATTATTAAAAAGGTCATTTACCCCAAGGTCTGTAGACATAATGCTTTCTTCATTAAGTGACAATACTTACAAACAATATTATGGTTGTATAAAGTCATGGCTCGCCTATTGCAAAAACAATTCATATGATTATGAAAATACGTCTGTAAATATTGTTATAAATTTTTTGACCGAAGTATTTGATTCGGGTGCCAAGTATGGGACTATTAATAATTATAAATCTGCTTTATCAATGTTACTGGGAAAAACTCTTGACGATGATAAGATCAAGCGTTTTATGAAAGGGGTTTTTAGATTAAGACCTACCACTCCAAAATACGATTTAACGTGGGATCCTAGTATTGTTTTGGACTACCTGGGTCAAAGATGGTCAAATGAAGGTCTAAATCTAGAAACGCTTTCCAAAAAGACACTCACCCTATTAGCTTTAGCTACTGCACACCGAGTACAAACCTTTTCGTTGATACAATTACAAAACATAGATTGTAATAGTGACAGTTCTGAAATTATTATTAGAATACCTGATTTAATAAAAACTTCTCGGCCAAATACCCCACAACCGGTTTTAAGACTTCCTTATTTTAATGATAATTCAGCAGTTTGCCCAGCTAGGTGTGTAGAAACATATATAGAAAGAACCAACTCACTTCGTGCTCCAAATAATCAAACTTTATTTATTAGTTTCAAAAAACCACATTCAAAAGTATCGTCACAAACATTGAGTCACTGGATAAAAGATACACTTCACAATAGCGGCATTGACACATCAATATTTACTGCCCATAGCACTAGGCATTCAGCCACCTCAGCAGCCAATAGATTGGGTGTTAGTTTAGACGTCATACGCAAAACCGCAGGTTGGAGTGAAAGTTCTGGTACTTTCGCCAAATTTTATAATAAAGAAATTGTGAATGATTGCAATCAGTTTGCTAGAGTTGTTCTCTCGTCAACTAAAAATCTGTAAAAGAAAAATATATGTATAAGATAACCTGTAAAAGAAAATTTATGTATGATTAAATAATATAAATAAATAACAAATATAAACTCATACCTATGTCTTTTGCTACCATTACCTCTAGTAATTCTAATGTTATAACATTTCATAGCACCTACTTTCAATGAGAGCTCAAGAATTATTTCACATTTTGTACTCTGAACATCCTACAATATGTTAAACATAAATCGCGAAGAATGAAGTTGCGAAATATAATTGATGATCAGACGAACTTAACAAGTGAAGTTAGATCACAATTATGTGAGCAACTTCATTCGAAGCGATTTATCACAACCCACCCTCGACACCTAAAAATATTGACGTACTTCACGACGTTACCCTACCCGACTTAAGGCAAAATGTTACAATAATTCTCAATTTTTTGCTGTAAACATAATGATCGAAAATGGCGGTGTCATATAGTGGGGAGGGAAAGTGGTATGCGCTCTTTCTAGTGTTGCCAGTATTAAAAAATAAAGATAAAAAACTCTAAAAAATCGTGCAAGGCTGATGCGTGGGAGCGTAACTACAATATGTTAAACATAAATCGCTTCGAATGAAGTTGCTCACATAATTGTGATCTAACTTCACTTGTTAAGTTCGTCTGATCATCAATAATATATAAAATGGGCGATGTAGTGTATTATGTTTAATAAACGTGGCACGTTTACTGGCGAGGCGACGAGTGGTGGGGGTAGCGGCTAGCGCACGCTAGCCGCTCACTCAGTTGCCGACCGCCGAGCAAGTCAGTGCGTTACAAGCCTACATTTTGATTTATACATACCCATACGAAGTATATACAAGTGGCGACCCTGCCAGGATTACACAAGTGCAAGGTATGTACTAGCATGCGAAATATGCAACAAGATCGTGGTAAATCAATAACTTATCAATCGTTTGTTGGAATACTCCATGTAACATAAAGTAAATGTAAGTACCTACATTACTTCGAATGGAATACTGTGATAAAATTAACTTACCTACTTTAAAGATTAAATACAATAACGTAAATAAAACTATTTCTTTATACACTGAAATAGTTTACATACTTAAATAATTTGTATTACCATTTAATAACAATTGTATTCCGACTAACTTTCGTAGTGTATGTACGTTGGTATTACAAAAAGAGTGTTTCAAAGTAATCTGATTTGTTATTTGATTGGTACCCAAATAGTCGTTATCGACTAACGAGTTATGCACTTATATATCCACAAACAAGTTGTTGATAGAAGGAAACTATTTATATTGCGTATTAATGCATACTAGTGTTACACATTGATATTTGTAAGGTTGTGAACTTGCAAATGTAATAAGTATTTTTAACAAAGTACCCACCGTTAGAACATATTTCGTTCCTGATCTATTCTTGGGATTAGCTATTTTAAAAACCGAATTATAGTAATTGTGTAGATATCTAACGGGCGCCTATAATATTAGTTTAATTCTGTCAACAATAAAGTGGTTATCAGAGGTAGTTTGGGTAACCAAACGGTACCTAAAAGATCTATTAATATAAAATAACTTTTATATCGTAAATCGATTAAATTAGATCTAGAGGTAGTTCGATGAAAATCGGAAGGATACCTATAAAAGCATATCAATCCTTTGTTACAGGTAGTCCCAAAAATGTAGGGGAAAAACTTCCTCTGCCCCAGCCCCGGCCCCGGCACCGACACCAATTCCGGCCCCGGCTGCCTCCACCAGCTCCGCACCGGCGGGGGGCTGGGAGGTGGTCGGCGAGGCCAGGAAAAGGCGGAACGCCAAAAAGAAGGCAGCCAAAAGGGCCAAGAAGGCCCAGGCTGCTGCGAAGGCAGCGCCAGGAGTGCTGCGCGTCCCCCGCACCACCGCTGTCGTCTTAACGATGACACCGGAGGCTGCGGAGAGGGGCGTGCAGTACACTGCTTTGGTGAAGCAGGCGAGGGGCCTCATCGATATGAGGGCCCTCGACGTGGCGGGGACCCTCCGAGTGACACACACTCGGACGGGTGCCCGGCTCATCCACGTCCCTGGCGCTTCGAGCGGTCCCAAGGCTGATGCCATAGCGGCTAGGCTGAGGGAGACGCTCGACGCAGCCGACGTCCGGGTGTCCAGGCCCATCAAGTGCGCAGAGCTGCGCATTTCGGACCTGGACGACTCCATCACGGTCGACGAAATCCGGGTCACTGTGGCGGAGGCCGGGGGCTGCCCCCCTGAAGCGGTCAAGGTCGGAGCAATCCGCTACGGCCGTCGCGGACAGGGGGCAGTAGTTGTCGGCTGCCCCATCGCACTCGCACATCGCACACACCGACAGCCGGCTTGTGCAGTCGCGTCCACGACGGTCGCTCCTATGTTAGCGTGTTCTTGTCGCGTTCTTAGCGGGTCGGGAAGTGCAAGAAAACTCGGTCCCTCCTTGTTCCACTTGCGACTCTCGCCATAAGGGACCGCGGCCATCTTCAAAATTGCTTGAAAATAGGTGAAACAGAAAATCCCAAGTGACATTTGTGCGACAGGTGACGTTTGTGACAGTGACACTCTACGATAGTGACGTTTTGTGACAGTGACACTTTACGATAGTGACGTTTTGTGACAGTGACACTTCAGAACAACATTAGGGTAGTGACGTAGTGACGTAGGACACTTAACACCCCACCCGAGAGCCCCCTCGGGGTCCCCTCTCGGACCCCCCCCCCCGGGGGGGTAATCACCCCACCCCTCCCTCACCCCCTCTGAGGGTCGACCCAGACCCCCCCCGCACCCCGCTTTGGGTTACCTCACCCCCCCTCACCCTAACTCGGCCAATTTTGAAGCTAGAGAGTCGTGCAAAGGCTCGTTTTAAAGGGGAGAGCCTAAGCAACAATTTGGCTCCGCCCAAATGGCGGAAGAAACGCTCGAATCGGTGCTCCGCGCCGAAATAGAGCGGAAAGAAAGGGAGTTGGAGGAACTGGAGCGGCTATCCATGGAGGCGGGCTTCAGCCCGCGTGCCTCCCTGCAGCGGACACCCCCGGGTCATTTCGGACCGTCCCCGCTATCAGTGGGACCAGAAACATCCGGGAAGAGGCCATTAACCTCACCTGAGGACGTCCAGGAGGTGCTGCGCCGTAGACTGACGCAGGTGGCACCGTCGGCGCTACCAGTTGCAGGAATTATGAGCCGCGCACCTGCTGCTCCCCCCCCCCGCCGGTAACGGCGGTGCGGGAACCAGCACTGGTGGCTCTCCAGGGACCAATGGAGGCGAAGATAGCGGCCGGGCGATCGGCCGGCGAGGCCTCAATTGAGGAGATCGCCGACTTAGCGACTACCTCCATGACAGGAGTAATGGAGACGGTGCATAGCAGGTTCTCAAAACTTAATAAAGAGGAGATCGCTGTCATTGGCCACCATGTGGCAACTGCTGGGTCCGCCATAACCACATTGATCGCCAGATTGGCGGTGGCAGAAAGAAGGGCGGCTGTCGCGGAGGCAAAACTAGGGGCCTTGCAGGATATGAATCCCACAGCGTCGGCGCAGCCGATGCCACGGACATTGGGAGCAGCGGCTACCTACGCTGGAGTCTTGGCCGGCCGTAGCAGGGGTCCAGTGGTGGCCGTGTACCCCAAGGAGGGCACAGAGATTAGGACCTCGGAAGCCACTCGGCAAGTGATAAAGGCCTCAATAGCCCCTGCCCAACTGGGGATAAGGGTGAATAGGGTCCGCAGGGTGGGCAATGCGGGCATCGTCCTGCAGACAGACACTACGGAGGACATCACCAAATTAAAGGCGGCTCTTCCAGAATCCTTGAAGACGGCGGACATCAAGGGTAAGTCCCCCTTAGTAATTATCAGGGACCTAGAAGGGAAGGACCCAACTTGGGAGGAGGTCCTCACAGCCGTCCATGACCAAAACTTTAAGGACGACCCTAAGTGGACGCTGGAGACCATGCGGGCCCAGAGCCGGATGGCCTTTAGGAAAAGCCGACAGGGGTCAGCCTATTCGGCTATCGTGATTGCCTGCTCTGCGGAGCTCAGGGGAGCACTCACCAAAAAAGGCCGACTGTACATAGGGTGGGAAGCATGCCGGGTAGAGGATTTTACCACTGCGGTCATCTGCAGGAAGTGCTCCATGTACGGCCATAGCGAGAAGAAGTGCCGACAGGAACAAACAACGTGCGCAAGATGCGGAGTCAATGGACACCCTGCGGATGACTGCAAGGGGAACAAACCCAGATGTGCCACGTGCCACCGGTTTGGGCAAGGAGGTGCGGAGGGGCACGTTACGGGGGCCAGAGAGTGCCCGGCACGATTATCAGCCGAAAAGAGGATGGTTGAGGCTACTCAATATTAACAATGGCTCCACAAATTACAGTCGGCCAGATAAATCTGGGCAGGGCAAAGCTTGCCACAAGGGAGCTGCCCATTGCGGTCCGGGAGCTGGGTCTGGACATAATCCTGGTACAGGAGCAGTCCGAACAGGAAGACCCAGAGAGTCCTATAATCTCGTGCGGGACCGGTGCGCAGGCTGGGGTGCTCATTATTCGCGAGGACCTCCCATGCGCCGTCCTCCGTCACCTGTCCACCACACACTGTGTTGTGTGTCATGTACAGGATGGCGGGGAGGGTATATATATGGTGTCCGCGTACTTCCAGTACCGGGACGATATCGATGTCCACCTACAGCACCTGGGCACAGTGCTCGATGCCCTCAGAGGGAAGAGAGTACTCATTGGAGTAGACTCTAATGCTCACTCTCCGATGTGGTACTGCGAACCGCGGCAGTATACCGGTCGCGGGCCAGACGTCACGCACCTTCGTCAGTCGATGGAAGAGTTTATCCTGGCCCGGGGTCTCCGGATAGAGAACCAGAATGGTCAGCCGGGGACTTTCCTAAACCATATGGGGGAGACCAACATCGACCTCACACTAACATCAGGAGGCACCCTGGTGACAGGGTGGAGAGTGCTGCCAAGTGTAATAGAGAGTGACCACCGAATGCTGAGATATAGTGTGGCAAGCAAACCCACTGCGGGCGCTGTTACAGAGTCCCTGCCTGCCAGATTTCGGGATCGTGGGGTGGACTGGGGCTCATTTGAAAGCCGCTTTAGGGTTGTAGTCGGGGGGATTAAATGGAGTCGTCCCGCCTCGGAAGTCTGTGCTCAGTTCACCGAAATGGTAGGGAGCACCGCAAAGCAGACTTTGGGGGTGGCTAGGGCAGGACAGAGGGGCCACCCGTGGTGGTCACCCGAATTGGATCGGTTGCGACAGACAAACAACACCCTCCGGAGGGCTTGGCAGTCTGCTCGACGGGCCGGCGGGCCCGTAGAGGAACACGCGAAGGGGCAATTCCATGAGCATAGGCGTAGGTATAGGAAAGCCATGGAGGAGACGCAACTTTTGCACTATAGAAAAATCGCTGCGTCTGGAAACATGGACCCTTGGGGACATGCCTACAGAGTAGCGAGTGGGAGGCATAGACCCCCAAGTAATGTAATAAATGGCGTCATTTACGCCCAAGGACATGCTGGGAGTGTCGATGAGGCCATGCGCGGCCTTATGTACTCCCTTTGCCCGGATGACGATGTCACTGCGGACACGGGGTACCATGGGCTAGTGCGACTAATGAGCTCAGCGACACCATCAGGAGAAGATGCCCCTCCTCCAACGGATGAGACAGTGAAAAGGATAGTCGGGGATCTCCCTAACACAGCTCCGGGTATCGACGGGTTGAGTGCTCGTATTGTCCAGCACAGTTACAGGGCCGCACCGGCCGAGTTCACTGAACTGTATAGGCGATGTGTCCAGGAGGGAGTTTTTCCGGAAGTATGGAAGGACGGCAGGCTGATTGTCCTACCGAAAGGGAACGGCAGGCAGCTTGTCGACCCGAAGGCTTACCGACCCGTCACTCTGCTGCCGATTCTTGGCAAGATTTTAGAGCGCGTAATGTTGAAGTGTGCCCCGCAAATAACGGAAAGGTTATCGGATCGCCAGCACGGGTTCACTCGGGGACGGTCGACGGTCTCAGCATTGAACGCCATGCTAGAGGTCGCTCAGAGGAGCGAGTCGAGGTACGCTCAGGCAGTATTTTTGGATATCTCTGGAGCCTTCGACAACGCCTGGTGGCCTATGATCATGCTCAAGGCGAAGCGTGGAGGATGCCCGCGGAACATCTATAAGATGCTTGCGGACTATTTCGCGAATCGCCGGACGGGGATGTTCGTCGGGGGCCGGGTGTTGTGGAAGAAAGCAACAATGGGTTGCCCGCAGGGATCGGTGCTGGGACCCACGCTCTGGAACGTGCTATTGGACGACCTGCTTCGGCTACCATATCCGGGGGGAGTTAGCATCGTGGCTTACGCCGACGATGTGACGATCCTGATAGAATCCGAAACTCGGGCAGGCATAGAGGCCGCGGCCTCTATAACGTTGAAGCTTGTCGGTGAGTGGGGGATGCGCAACAGGCTGGACTTCTCCCCTGCGAAGTCTGCAACTATGACGATCAGGGGAAAATTCCAGCGGCCTCCCACCATCAGATTCGGGGGGACGTCTGTCAGGAGCGTCACATCGACCACGGTGCTGGGTGTGGTGATCGACGACGGCCTTTTGTTCACGCGGCATGCGGCATCGATCGGGGACAGGGCGGCAAATTGCTTCGGCAAGATGTCGAGAGTATCGGCGTCCTCATGGGGAATAAGGTACAGGGCCCTTAAGGTGCTGTATCAGGGGACTTTTGTAGCAACGGTGACGTATGCCGCGGCATGTTGGTATGAGCGTGTGTCCCGGCACGTTGTGCGGAGTGTGCTGATGCGCACCCAGAGACCTGCGCTGGTCCTTCTGACCAAGGCGTACCGATCGACAAGTACCGATGCGCTGGCGGTGTTGGCTGGTGTCCTGCCGGCCGACCTCGAGGTAATCCGGGCGGGCGAACTAGGTGTGGCACGCCAGTCCGCGGCCACTAAGCGGGAGCTTCGGAGTGCCAAACTCAGCGGGACTGAGTCCGCTATTGCTGCATGGCAAGAGCGTTGGGACACATCGGAAAAGGGAAGGGAGCTCTATAGATACTTTCCGGACGTGAAGGCTCGGCTCAAGGCTACTTGGGTCGAGCCCGACTATGAAACCTCGCAACTTCTCACCGGACATGGCTGCTTTAGGGATCGACTTCACCGTATGAAGCTAGTAGACGTGGGGAACTGCTACTGCGAAGAGAGTGAGGTGGAGGATGTACACCACGCATTGTGGGAGTGCAAACTTTACAGGGAGGAGCGTAGGCAGCTACTTGACCAAATAACGGTCCTTCAGGTGGGCCCAGTGTACTACCCGGATCTGGTGGGATCTGAGGAAAATTTCCGGTTTTTCCGTGAATACGCGCGAAGGTGGCATAAGAAACGCAGTGGGCTGGAAAGAGGTGAAGAAATAGGAGACCTAGAAGAGGCCAATTAGGAAAGAAGAGAAAACTGTGGAGCTAGCGGTACCACTGAAAGGTGGGCACACGGCGGACTTAGGCATCCAAGTACGTACGTGTGTTGTCACGCCCCAGAAGGGGGAGAGGCTTGACTAGAAGGGACAAGGACAAAGAAAACAACTTGTTAGGGAGAAATGTGCGTACCCCCAAAGAGCCGAAGGCAAGTAAGGGTACGCATCTCCCGTGATTCGGCTTGTATAACCACTAGGTTGGAACAAGCCATGAGGCGGAGGTGGGTTTGCCCCATCGCACTACTTGGATGCCGACAGCCGGCGTGTGTAGTCGCGTCCACAACGGTCTCTCTCGCGTTGTCGTGTTCTTGGCGCGTTCTTGGCGGGTCGGGAAGTGCCACAAGACTCGGTCCCTCCTTGTCTCACTTGTGGCTCTCGCCGTAAGCGACCGCGGCCATTTGCAAATTTGTTCGACGAAAAGTGAAATAGACAATATCAAGTGACATTGGTGACAGTTTGTGCGACAGTGACGTTTTTACGATAGTGACGTTTGTGCGATAGTGACGTTTGGTGACAGTGTCACTTTAAACTGATATTAGGGTAGTGACGTAGTTACGTAGGACATTTACCACCCCACCCGAGAGCCCCCTCGGGGTCCCCTCTCGGACCCCCGGGGGTAACCCCCCCGCCCCGCCCCCGCCCTCACCCCCTCTGAGGGTCGACCCCAGACCCCCCCGCACCCCGCTCCGGGTTGCCTCACCCCCCCTCACCCTAACTCGGCCAATCTTGGAGTTAGAGAGTCGTGCAAGGGTCCTTTTGAAGGGGAGAGCGCAACGAACAATTTGGCTCCGCCCAAATGGCGGAAGAGACATTAGAAGCGGTGCTCCGTGCGGAAATGGAGCGTAAGGAACGCGAGTTGGAGGAGCTGGAAAAACTGTCAATGGAGGCGGGCTTTAGCCCGCGTGCCTCCCTGCAGCGGACCCCCCCCCCGGTGGCCCGTCCCCGCTATCAGTGGGACCAGAGACATCGGGGAAGAGGCCACTAACCTCACCTGAGGACGTCCAGGAGGTGCTGCGCCGTAGACTGACGCAGGTGGCACCGTCGGCGCCGCCAGTTGCAGGGATTATGAGCCACGCATCTGCTGCTCCCCCCCCCCCCGCCGGTAACGGCGGTGCGGGAATCAGCACTGGTGGCTCTCCAGGGACCAATGGAGGCGAAGATAGCGGCCGGGCGATCGGCTGGCGAGGCCTCAATTGAGGAGATCGCCGACTTGGCGACGACCTCTATGACAGGAGTAATGGAGGCGGCGCACAGCAGGTTCTCAAAGCTTAACAAGGAGGAGATCGCTGTCATTGGCCATAACTGCTGGGTCCGCCATAACCACATTGATCGCCAGATTGGCGGTGGCAGAAAAAAGGGCGGCTGTCGCGGAGGCCAAACTAGGGGCCTTGCAAGACATGAATCCCACAGCGTCGGCACAGCCGATGCCTCAGACATTGGGAGCAGCGGCTACCTACGCCGGAGTCTTAGGCAGCCGTAGCAGGGGTCCAGTGGTGGCCGTGTACCCCAAGGAGGGCACCGAGATTAGGACCTCGGAAGCCACTCGGCAAGTAATTAAGTCCTCAATAGCCCCTGCCCAACTGGGAATAAGAGTGAACAGGGTCCGTAGGGTGGGCAATGCAGGCATCGTCTTACAAACAGATACCGCGGAAGACATTACGAAGCTAAAGGCGGCCCTTCCAGGATCCTTGAAGACGGCGGATATCAAAGGTAAGTCCCCCCTAGTAATTATTAGGGACTTGGAAGGGAAGGACCCAACTTGGGAGGAAGTCAGAAAAAGTCGGCAGGGGTCCGTCTATTCGGCCATTGTTATTGCCTGCTCTGCGGAGCTCAGGGGAGCCCTAATAAGAAAAGGCCGACTGTACATAGGGTGGGAAGCATGCAGGGTGGAGGACTTCACCACTGCGGTCATATGCAGAAAGTGCTCGATGTACGGCCACAACGAGAGAAAGTGCCGACAGGAACAAATAACGTGCACAAGATGCGGGGTAAATGGACACCCTGCGGAGGACTGCAAAGACAACAAGTCTAGGTGTGCCACGTGCCACAGGTTTGGGCAAGGAGGTGCAGAGGGGCACGTTACGGGGGCCAGAGAGTGCCCGGCACGGGTTTCTGCGGAGAAGAGGATGGTTGAGGCCACTCAATACTAGTAATGGCTCCACAAATTACAGTCGGCCAGATAAATTTGGGCAGGGCAAAGCTTGCCACAAGGGAGCTGCCCATTGCGGTCCGGGAGCTGGGCCTGGACATAATCCTGGTACAGGAGCAGCCCGAACAGGAAGATCTAGAGAGTCTCATAATTTCGTGCGGGACCGGTGCGCAGGCTGGGGTGCTACAGGATGGCGGGGAGGGTATATATATGGTGTCCGCGTACTTCCAGTACCGGGACGATATCGATGTCCACCTACAGCACCTGGGCACAGTGCTCGATGCCCTCAGAGGGAAGAGAGTACTCATTGGAGTAGACTCTAATGCTCATTCTCCGATGTGGTACTGCGAACCGTGGCAGTATACCGGTCGCGGGCCGAACGTCACGCACCGTCGTCAGTCGATGGAAGAGCTTATCCTGGCCCGGGGTCTCCGGATAGAGAACCAGAATGGTCAGCCGGGGACTTTCCTAAACCATATGGGGGAGACCAACATCGACCTCACATTAACATCAGGAGGCACCCTGGTGACAGGGTGGAGAGTGTTGCCAAGTGTAATAGAGAGTGACCACCGAATGTTGAAGTAAAGTGTGGCAAGCAAACCCACTGCGGGCGCTGTTACAGAGTCCCTGCCTGCCAGATTTCGGGATCGAGGGGTGGACTGGGGCCCATTTGAAAGCCGCCTTAGGGTTGTAGTTGGGGGGATTAAATGGAATCGTCCCGCCTCGAAAGTCTGTGCTTAGTTCACCAAAATGGTAGGGAGCACCGCAAAGCAGACTTTGGGGGTGGCTAGGGCAGGACAGAGGGGCCACCCGTGGTGGTCACCCGAATTGGACCGGTTGCGACAGACGAACAACACCCTCCGGAGGGCTTGGCAGTCTGCTCGACGGGCCGGCGGGCCCGTAGAGGAACACGCGAAGGGGCAATTCCATGAGCATAGGCGTAGGTATAGGAAAGCCATGGAGGAGACGCAACTTTTACACTATAGAAAAATCGCTGCGTCTGGAAACATGGACCCTTGGGGACATGCCTACAGAGTAGCGAGTGGGAGGCACAGACCCCCAAGTAATGTAATAAATGGCGTCATTTACGCCCAAGGACATGCTGGGAGTGTCGATGAGGCCATGCGCGGCCTTATGTACTCCCTGTGCCCGGATGACGATGTCACTGCGGACACGGGGTATCATGGGCTAGTGCGACTAATGAGCTCTGCGACACCATCAGAAGAAGATGCCCCTCCTCCAATGGATGAGACAGTGAAAAGGATAGTCGGGGATCTCCCTAACACAGCTCCGGGTATCGACGGGTTGAGTGCTCGTATTATACAGCACAGTTACAGGGCCGTACCGGCCGAGTTCACTGAACTGTATAGGCGATGTGTCCAGGAGGGAGTTTTTCCGGAAGTATGGAAGGACGGCAGGCTGATTGTCCTACCGAAAGGGAACGGCAGGCAGCTTGTCGACCCGAAGGCTTACCGACCCGTCGCTCTGCTGCCGATTCTTGGCAAGATTTTAGAGCGCGTAATGTTAAAGTGTGCCCCCGCAAATAACGGAAAGGTTATCGGATCGCCAGCACGGGTTCACTCGGGGACGGTCGACGGTCTCAGCATTAAACGCTATGCTAGAGGTCGCTCAGAGGAGCGAGTTGAAGTACGCTCAGGCAGTATTTTTAGATATCTCTGGAGCCTTCGACAACGCCTGGTGGCCTATGATCATGCTCAAGGCGAAGCGTGGAGGATGCCCGCGGAACATCTATAAGATTCTCGCGGACTATTTCGCGAATCGCCGGACGGGGATGTTCGTGGGGGGCCGGGTGTTGTGGAAGAAAGCAACAATGGGTAGCCCGCAGGGATCGGTACTGGGACCCACGCACTGGAACGTGCTATTGGACGACCTGCTTCGGCTACCATACCCGGGGGGAGTTAGCATCGTGGCTTACGCCGACGATGTGACGATCCTAATAGAATCTGAGTCCGCTATTGCTGCATGGCAAGAGCGTTGGGACACATCGGAAAAGGGGAGGGAGCTCTATAGATATTTTCCGGACGTAAAGGTTCGGCTCAAGGCTACTTGGGTCGAGCCCGACTATGAAACCTCGCAGCTGCTCACCGGACATGGCTGCTTTAGGGATCGACTTCACCGTATGAATCTAGTAGACGTAGGGAACTGCTACTGCGAAGAGAGTGAGGTGGAGGATGTACACCACGCATTGTGGGAGTGCAAATTCTACAGGGAGGAGCGTAGGCAGTTACTTGATCGAATAACGACACTTCAGGTGGGTCCAGTGTACTACCCGGATCTGGTAGGATCTGAGGAAAACTTCCGGTTCTTCCATGAATACGCGCGAAGGTGGCATAAGAAACGCAGTGAGCTGGAAAGAGGTGAAGAAATAGGAGACCTAGAAGAGGTCAATTAGGAAAGAAGGGAAAACTGTGGAGCTAGCGGTACCACCGAAAGGTGGGCACACGGCGGACATCCAGGTACGTACGTGTGTTGTCACGCCCCAGAAGGGGGAGAGGCTTGAGTAGAAGGGACAAGGACAAAGAAAACAACTTGTTAGGGAGAAATGTGCGTACCCCCAAAGAGCCGAAGGCAAGTAAGGGTATGCATCTCCCGTGATTCGGCTTGTATAACCAATAGGTTGGAACAAGCCATGAGGCGGAGGTGGGTTTGCCCCATCGCAGCAGCCCAAAAGGCTGCCGACATGCGGACCCTCGCGGTGGGCGGAGTTGTAGGGGTGCGGGTACGCCTCCTACAGGACCGACCGGCCAGGTGCTTCAGGTGCCTGTCGGTCGGCCACGTGGGAGTGCAGTGCACGGCGGAGGTGACGGTCGGCGACCGTTGCTTCCGCTGCGGCCAAACCGGTCATAGGGCCGGTAGTTGTCAGGCTCCGCCGCACTGTTTTAGGTGTGCGGCGGAGGGCAAGCCGGCCGACCACAGGTTTGGCAGCAAGGCCTGCACCCGCGGGGAGCCGAAGCCGCGAGGCGGGCCAATGGTTCGGGGCGGGATGCAGAGATGGTTCCATAATGGATCCCCAGCTCCGCATCGTGCAGGCGAACTTGGGCCACGGTGTCGATGCTCAGGCACTTCTGCTCCAGAGCATGGCACAGTGGTCCGTACACGTCGCCGCTGTCGCCGAGCCATACACTCACCGACCACTCGGGCCCGCCTGGGTGGTCGACCTGGATGGCTTGGCGGCACTGGTGCATAACGCCGCTGCGGGTGCCCCTCCTCTTGTAGTAATCGCAAGGGAGCATGGCATCGTAGCGGCGCGTGTAGGGGAGATTGCGGTCGTGGCCGTTTATTTCGCGCCGAGATTACACCGACTAATCGGGCATTATCGGCGGTCGCTGGAGCGGCTGACCGACGTCGTCAATGCCTGTACACCTCGCCCGGTTCTCGTGCTCGGGGATTTCAACGCCTGGTCTGTGGCCTGGGGTTCCCGGCACACGGACGCGCGAGGCAGGGCTCTGGAGAGCTGGGCCGATACCCTCGGTCTAGTTCTCCAGAACCGCGGGGCCGAAGCCACGTTTGTGTCGGGGGAGCGCAGGTCGATCTTAGACCTTTCGTTCGCGAGCGCTTCCCTGTCACTTCGCGTGCGGGACTGGCGTGTCGTCGCGGAGGTGGAGACTTTGTCGGACTACCGATATGTTCGGTTTGATGTCTCCCCTCCCGCGGGGAATACGCCGGTCGCAACGGCCCAACGCGAGCCGCGCTGGGAGCTGGGGCGACTGAATCGGGAGGACCTCCTGGAGGCCGCCATCGTACAGGCCTGGGCCATTGCGCCGGACAGGCCTGTCGATGTCGACGATAAAGCGGCGTGGTTCCGGGAGGCCATGACACGTGTCTGCGATGCAGGTATGCCTAGGGCTCCAGCCTATAATCCGAGGCGTCGGGTCTACTGGTGGAATGCGGAGATCGCGAGACTGCGTCAAGCCTGCGTGATCACGCACCGCCGGTGGGCTCGATTCCGTAGGAGGCGTAGCTGTCCCGCAGACTCGGAGCCCCGACTGGCGGAGCTTCACGAGGGATACAGGGAGGCCAGGAATGCCTTCCGAGCGGAGATCAAGCGGTCCAAGGCCGCTTGTTACCGGGAGCTCCTGGAGACGCTGGAGCGGGACCCATGGGGGCGGCCTTACCTTATGGTAAGACAAAAGCTGCGCCCCCGGGCCCCTCCGCTGACCCAGGTGCTCGAGCCGGCTCTGCTCGGGGGAGTGGTCGAAACCCTGTTCCCGGCGCGAGCGGAACATGTTCCGCCGCTGATGGCTCCGCCGCCTCGGTCGCCTATGGCGCCCGGCGCGGTGATTGACGACGATATGCCCGAGGTCACTCGGGTAGAACTAGAGCTGGCGGTGCGAAGGCTTGGAGCCAAAAAGAACACCGCCCCGGGACCCGACGGCATTCCAGGCCGCGCGTGGGTCCTAGCTCTAGGGGAAGACGGTCTCGAACCCCGACTGAGAGGGATCCTCAGTGCATGTTTGGAGCGGGGCCAGTTTCCGAAGATGTGGAGGACGGGGAAACTGGTCCTCATCCGCAAGATGGGGCGCCCGGCGGACGAGCCGTCCGGGTACCGGCCCATAATGCTGCTCGACGAGGTGGGCAAGCTCTTCGAGAGAGTCATTGCCAAGCGCCTCGTCGAGCATCTCTCTAGAGTGGGGTCGGACCTGGCGAATACCCAGTTCGGGTTCCGCCGGTGGCGTTCCACTGTGGATGCCATCATGCGTGTGAGGACTCTGGCGGAGGATGCGGTCGCTCGGGGCGAGGTGATGTTGGCGGTGTCCTTGGACATCTCCAACGCGTTCAACACCTTGCCCTGGAGTTGCATCAGAGAGGCGCTCGTGTATCACGATGTGCCTCTCTACCTCCGCCGCATAGTCGGGGCATACCTGACGGGGAGAGCCGTCGTCTACCCGAGTTCGACCGGAGTCGGTAGGCGCGAGATGTCGTGCGGTGTTCCACAGGGATCGGTCCTGGGGCCGCTCCTGTGGAACATCGGTTACGACTGGGTGCTTCGCGGTGACTTCGCGTACGGTGCCACCGTCACGTGTTACGCGGACGACACGCTGGTGACGGTGGGCGGGGCTACACACCGCGAGGCGACCCTGAGGGCCACAACCGCGGTTGCTCAAGTCGTGGAACGGATCCGGCGGCTGGGTCTCGAGGTGGCTCTGCACAAGTCCGAGGCCATGTTCTTTCATGGCCCTCGGCGCAGGCCAGACCCGGGAGCCAGCCTTACAGTGGGAGGCACTCCCATCGACATCAAGCCCCGGTTGAAATACCTGGGGATGGTGCTTGACGGTCGATGGGACTTCGGAGAACATTTCCGAAGTCTGCGCCCCAAGTTGGTGGCAACGGCGAATGCCTTGGGCAGGCTGTTGCCCAACTTGAGGGGCCCAGAGGACTCCTGCAGGAGACTCTACGCGGGTGTCGTGCGGTCCATGGCCCTATATGGGTGCCCCGTATGGGCGGACACCCTGGGGGCCAGATTCCTGCCTTTGCTCCACGCGGCGCAGAGGACGACGGCCTCCAGGACCATCAGGGGGTACCGCACGATATCCTTTGAAGCGACGAGTCTCCTGGCCGGATCGCCACCGTGGATCCTGGAAGCGAGGACCCTTTCGGCACTCTATCGGTTCCGAAAGGAGGCGCGGGGGCGGGGATTCGATCCCGAGCCCGAAGAAATTCGGGCCGAGAAATCCCGGCTCCACAGGGCCACGGTGACCGAGTGGGAGCTACGACTTGAGCAACCACGCGCAGGGCACGCCGTGATTGCGGCGGTAAGACCCATCATGGGGGAGTGGCTAGAGAGGCCGCACGGTGGCCTCTCGTACCGTCAGACGCAGGTCATTACCGGACACGGTAACTTCGGGCGGTACCTGCATCTGATGGGCATAGAGCCAACGCCCGAGTGCCATCACTGCGACGCGAGCGTGGACTCGGGGCTGCACACGCTCACCGAGTGTCCGGCGTTTGAAGCGCCGAGGCGGGAGCTTGTGACGGCCCTGGGGGTGAGAGTGCTCACGCTCTCCACCCTGCTCGCGGCGATGGTCCGCTGCGCGGATGCGTGGGCGGCCAGCGCCTCCTTCTGCGAGCAGGTCATGCTCGTGAAGGAGACAGCAGAGCGGGCGCGGCGCAGCGAGCGAGAAAGACTCGCGGACATCGCTGGCCACGTTCGAAGGCGGCTCGGGCGTCGGAGGGCGCAAACCGACCTCCGCCCCCCATGAGCGCGGGCCTGAGGGTGACGGGTGAAGCCGCTCGTCACCCTAGCAGAAGTAGGCCACGGCGGCGGCGCGCATCGTAGGACGATGCGCGCCCCCCCATACCGGGGGCGAGTCGGGGTCCGCGTGGTCCCCCCTCCCGAGGAGGGCCAGACCGAGAGGAATGGCCCTGGGTCAGCCGGGGTGCGAGGGATATGTCAAAAGACAACCTCACCTCCGGCCTAGCACATCGACCCACAGACTATTAGTAAGCTTAACGAATATTTTGCACCTAAACAAAGTCGCGTATATGAACGTCATTTGTTCAGGCTCATTAAACAAGAAAGTGGAGAAAAATTTGACAAGTTTCTTGTTAGACTCCGACACCAATGTTCGAGATGCAAATTTACTGCTCCTGACGACCATTTAATCGACCAAATAACCGAGAAATGCGAGTCTGCTAAATTAAGAAAAACTATATTGACTCTCGGTGATGACGTCACACTTGATAAAATCATATTTGAAGCAAACGCTTTAGAAACTGTGAACCGTCAACTTTGTAACTTCGGTTTGCCAGGACCTAGTAAAGACATATTGGTAAATAGAGTT
The DNA here is from genome assembly GCA_949126895.1 of Eilema caniola. Classification (NCBI taxonomy): domain Eukaryota; kingdom Metazoa; phylum Arthropoda; class Insecta; order Lepidoptera; family Erebidae; genus Eilema; species Eilema caniola. Next base: position 723,688 of record CASBPR010000003.1, read on the forward strand.
GAAACGCGTCAAATTAAAAAGATTTCAAGTTCAAATTCGTGCTCTCGTTGTGGTGGTAATCATTCAAGTGATAGTAGGTCCTGTCTGGCCCGCGACAAAAAATGTCTCAAGTGCGGTTTTGTTGGACATTACCGGAAACATTGTAAAACCAGGGCAAACAAACGCCAATTGAATGACTATATGGCTAAAACCAATCAGACTACCCATCCTGATAAAAAGTTTAAGAAGAACCCAGATGAAGTCGATTACATTTTCCACATCGAGGGTGACGACAGTATTAAATGTATTCTCGGGGATGTTGAAATTTATATGTTGATAGACTCTGGTAGTAAACATAATATAATTACTGATATAGCCTGGCAAACTCTTAAAAGCAAAAAGGTTTGCGTCGAAAACCAAATAAACAGACCAAACAAGACATTTATGGCTTATGGAAATCAGAAGCCTCTTACAGTTCTCGGGTCATTCGATTCTACTATAATGGTAAACAGCGGATTCCGGAGTATCAAAGCAACTTTTTATGTGATCAAGGATGGCTCAAGGAATTTGTTAGGGAAGGATACTGCCACTAAACTTGGAGTCTTGAAACTGGGGATAGGAGTGAATGCAGTTGATGGTAGGTTCCCTAAATTAAAAGACGTCCAAATTCATATTCCTATAGATGCGTCTGTCAAACCGGTCTCTCAACCTTGTCGTAGAGTTCCAATCCCTTCAGAGGCGAAAATTAACAAAAAAATCCAAGAGCTTGTTGAGTTAGACATCATAGAACCTGTAAATGGCCCTTCGGATTGGATTTCTCCCCTGGTACCAGTCCTAAAAGGGGACGGCGACATTCGTATCTGTGTAGATATGAGGCGAGCAAATCTAGCTATCATTAGGGAAAAACATCCTTTACCCACTATGGAACAGTTAATACCAAGGTTTAGAAACGCCAAAATATTTTCTAAACTAGATTTGAAAAATTCATTTCATCAGTTAGAGTTGAGCAAAGATTGTAGACATATCACAACTTTCATTTGTAGCCAGGGACTGTTTAGGTATAAGCGACTTATGTTCGGCATCTCCTGTGCACCCGATTTTTTCAGAAAAACTTAGAACGAGTTCTTTTGCCTTGTCCACTACAAGGCAAAAGAACTCGTTCTAAGTTTTGTTTTGTTAATTTTATCGATGATATTGTTGTCTACGGCAGCAATGAGGCTGAACATGGGGCCAGGCTCAAAAAAGTATTGCAAGTCTTAAAAGATAACCACGTCTTATTAAATGATGGAAAATGTGTTTATGGGGTTAGACAAATAGAATTCCTAGGTCACAAATTGACCTGTGATGGAGTTAAACCATTAGATAAATATATTAAAACTATCGAGTCGTTTCGAGAGCCTAGCGTCATTGAAGAGCTACAAAGCTTTTTAGGCTTGGTGAATTATGTAGGGAAATGGGTCCCTAATTTGGCAACTTGGACTGAGCCCCTTCGCGAACTATTGAGATTAAAACTAAACAAGGGTGCAGACATTACTTCTCACTGGGGTGATAAACAGTCGCAAGCATTTGATGGCTTAAAGCGGGCCATGACTCAAATTAATACCTTAGGATACTATGACCCACTAGACCGCACCCAGGTATATGCGGATGCTAGTCCAGTTGGGTTAGGCGCTGTGCTCGTACAGCATGATAAGAATGGGCCCCGAATAATCGCATTCGGTAACAAGAGTCTTTCAGATCGCGAAAAACGCTGCTGTCAGACCGAGAAAGAGGCTCTCGCGCTAGTATGGGCCGTAGAGCATTTTGACATTTACCTATTCGGGAAAGATAGTTTCAAACTTGTTAGTGACCACAAGCCTCTAGAAGTAATATTTGGGCCAGATTCTAAACCAAGAATAGAACGTTGGGTCCTTCGCCTACAGTCGTACAATTTTAAAATTGTTTATAGTCCGGGCAAGAAAAACATAGGGGACTCACTGTCGCGATTGTGTGTCGAAAATAGGTCTCCGGAACCTTTTGATGACGATAACTATTTAAATCGATGAATTTCGTCCTACTGCTGTCACCCTACGTGAGCTGCGGCAAGCCTGTAATGAGGATACAGAGCTTAAACTGATTAGGAACGGACTATTTAATAATAGCTGGGAACAAAATGTCAAAACTTACAGGATTTTTGAACACAAATTATGTTTCCAAGACAATTTGCTTTTGCGAGGGAATAAAATTGTTATTCCTTCTAGTTTGAGGTCAAAAGTTTTAGCTGCAGCCCATGAAGGCCATCCGGGTATTGTAGCGATGAAAACACGTCTACGTTCTAAAGTATGGTGGCCCAAAATCGATAGAGTTGCGGAGCATTGTGTTAGATCTTGTAAGGGCTGCACCCTGGTTTCGGCCCCGAATCCCCCAAACCCTATGCGTAGGCGACAGCTCCCATTACAACCTTGGATTGATATAGCTATAGACTATCTTGGACCATTACCGACAGGACATTACCTTTTAGTTGTAATAGATTATTATAGTCGTTATAAGGAAATCAAAATTACAAAAAATATTGACTCGACACACACAATAAATTTGCTTAAGGAAATATTTTCTCGACTAGGCACACCAATTAGCATTACTGCTGATAACGGACGACAGTTTGTTAGTACTAAATTTGATAATTTTTGTAAAGAATTCGGCATTCAGTTGTTCCATAGCATTCCTTATTGGCCCCAACAAAACGGAGAGGTTGAGAGACAAAATAGGAACATATTAAAACGTTTACGAATTAGTCAAAGTCAAAAGTCTAATTGGCAGGAAGACTTACTTAAATACTTGACCATGTATAACAGTACCCCTCATTCTGTGACCGGCAAATCTCCCTCTGAACTTTTTTTCAGGCGTATATTTAGAGACAAGCTACCTTCTGTTGTAGATGTTGAATTTGCAGATTTTGATTTGGAAACAAAAGACAGAGATGCAGAAATGAAAATGAAGGGGAAAGAGTACGCAGATAGGAAAAGACAAGCTACAGAATCAAGTATTGAAGTCGGGGAAAAAGTCTATCTAAAACACATGACGAAGGAGAATAAGTTGTCTACTACATTCAATCAAGAACCACATACAGTGGTCAATAAAGAAGGGAATGACGTTGAAGTGGTTAATGACGATAATGGTAAACGGTTTCGTAGAAACATAGTTCATTTAAAGAAGGTCGAAGGTCAATGGGAAGTTTGCCCGAATAAATCTTCAGAGAACGACGACGTTACTGATAATGAATAACACATTAAATGAGAAATGAATGAACCTATTGCTGTGTAACAAAGAATTATCTGTCTATATATCTATCTGTCAATTCAAAAATATGAACTGAACTGTTTTGTGATTTAAGACTTTAATAATGTTAAATTAGTAGGTAATATTGTGATCTTGATGAGGATATTATAATAATAATAATTTTTAGTTTGCAAATTTTGTAAAAGGTAGATATGTAGTGTATTATGTAAACATACGCCATAGCATGCCAGGGTTAAAAATAGTCATCTTCTCTTTCGCAGTTTCACAAGGTCTTCTTCAGATTTGATCAACTGGCTAGGCATACCGCCCCTCTCGCGAACACATACTTTACCGTTTGTGACCCAGCATTGTTCGTATTCACTACTATTTATATGTTCTCGAGCTAGGTAGTACAGGCGTTTAGCCATCGCGGTGAGCGCTTCAGACACGTAAAGTGGTTGCTTAGGACCTTTGCCTTCCAGGTGGGCAGTACTAAGACGGTTTTACCTATTTCGTTTGTTGAATTCTTTAACTGACTTGAGTAACCGCTCTTTAGTGGTCGGCGACGTGAATTCAACCACAACTGCACCCGGTAGGTTAGTCTTAGTCTTATAGCGGAAGATGTTTTTTATTTCTGTGGCAACCACGGGCTGGTCGATCACTGTTCCCAGTTTTTGGATGTGGGTAGTAAGGGTTTCTTTTGTTTCCGGGTTCGATGTTGGTAGGTTTTTAATTTCCAAAGTCGCCGCCTTTTGTTGTCTTTCAAGAAAATCTACTTTGCTAATTCTGTAAATATAATAATAATGTAAATAACTGCTTAATTCACTTATACCTACCTAACATTGTAAAGTTGAAACTAATTGGTTGTATGTGCTTGACACTAACGTATTGAATATCCAATCATACTAATATTATAAATGCGAAGTAACTCTGTCTGTCTGTCTGTTTGTTTGTATGTTACACTTTCACGCCTAAACCACTGAACCGATCTTGATAAAATTTGATACAGAGGTGGATTAGAGCTTGAGAACGGACATAGGCTCCCTTTTATTGCGAAACAGGGGGTAGAACGTGGGGAATAAAGCTATGGGATAAAAGTATATATGGAAGTTTGTCTTTTTAAAGACAAGGTGTCCAAATTTGTAGCAGAGATAGATTAATGATGAAGAGATAGAAGGGGCCTAAGGGGGGGGGGGGGCTTTATACGGCTCGAGCTAGGGAATTTAAGTACGCTAATTTTAATTTGCCTGAAGCCATATTGCCGGTCATTAATTAGGGAGTGATCTTCAAGGTGACGCATGAGCTGTTTGTTAATAATGTGCTCGAACACCTTGCACAGCACTGAGGTGACGGCTATGGGTCAATAGTTATTTGGGTCTGAGCGATCCCCTTCTTGGGGATCGGCTGTACATTCGCCTCTTTCCAAGACAAAGGCACTGTACCAGAGCTGTAGGACAGCCGGTACAGCCGCGCAAGCATTGGGGACAACTCCGCTGCACATTTTTGCAGAACCACCGCCGGAATACCGTCCGGACCACTGGCTTTCCGGACATCGAGTGACTGCAGTACTGCTCGGACATCGCGTTGCCTGATACGAATATCAGGCATTGCATGGTCACTGATGGGCAGTGTCGGCGGCTCCATACCAAAATCATCGACTCGGGAGTTGGCCGCAAAGAGATTAACCAGCAAATTTGCTTTCTCTTGCGGCTCATGGGCCAGGGATCCATCGGGATTGCGCAGCGGGGGCAGCGAAGGCTGGCAGAAGTTGGCTTGCACGGCTTTGGCCAGTCGCCAGTAACCACGGCTGCCCGTGGGATGCGCTACCAGCTCCTGACCAAGCCGAGCTATGCGCTGGGCATCCGCTTTGACATAAGCCCTCTTGCAGACCTTTGTGGCTCTGTTGTACGCCGCCCTGGGATCGCACGTAGCGCGCGCCCTCATCCAAGCGCGGTGCGCAGACTGTTTATGATTAACAGCCTCCGCGCACTCGCGCCCGAACCAGGGACGCGCTCTGCGTACACCGGTGACATCAGTGTAGGGGATATAATATTCCATGCCCAGACTGATCTCACCGGCGACAGCAGTTGCGGCCTCAGATGGGTTCTTACCCTCAAAGCAGCGTTCAACCCACGGGTAGGACGCAAAATAATCACGCAGTCCATCCCAGTCCGCTGACGAGTAGTGCCAGAGACGCCGCTTCCCCTGCGCGGGTCGTGGGGGCGCTATAATGGGCACCTCGGAACGGACCAGACAATGGTCGGATTCACCTAAAGCGGCGCTCACCGAAACACTGTACTGGTCCGGGTGACTCGTCAGCAGGAGGTCTAGCAGAGAGGGCTCATGGTCCGACCTTTTTGGTATCCTAGTGACCTCGTGTACCAATTGGGTCAGGCCGCCCTGGATCTCTGGCGTGAAACCAAGCTATCTATTAATGGGGTTGGGAAACCGTTATTGGTTGCTATCACCTTGATCAGTGCCAATTCCCCCTCAAAATCCGACTGTGACATTGGAATCGACAATAGTCGGTGTACCATCGAGTAGAATGCAGCATGTTTGTGGCTCAGTGGGTGTTTGGAATTTACATGTATGACATTGTCAGCGAAAGTGGGCTTTCTATAAATTTTGAATGTATGTCTGTTGTTAATTAAGTTAATGGTGATGTCAAGAAAATTAATTTTGTCATGTCCTATTTCTATTGTGAATTGGATTTTAGACACAACAGCATATGTCTAATAAAAGTCAATTACTTTGATTAATATATGTCATCAGCTTGAATTTGTAGGAATTGTAGGTCAGGCCGCCCTGGATCTCTGGCGTGAAACCAAGCTATCTATTAATGGGGTTCTTTAAATCATCTAAAAAAGATGACTTTGCTTTCTCATATAATTCTGGACTCAGATCAGGATTTTCGCAGTTTGGTCCATAGTGAGCGTCTTTCGATAACACGCTGTGGCTTTCTTTCAATCTTAATTTAGGTTTAGCAATTATACGGGTTCTACGATTACAATTTTCCACTTTCGCGATCAAAGGATTAGGACTAGATTTAAATATAACTTCATGAGTTTTACTATGAATCGATCCCGTATTGACACAACAGCAGCTGCGCATCGGCCCGCATAAGAACCACGGGAAGAATAATTTACACGCTTACCCCCAACTAATTTGGCAATTACTCCGTTAAAACTTTCAACTATATTACTTGTGCAATTATGAATTAAACTTCTAGAATGATATGACAGTCTTTTACTTAAAATTTCAACCGCGTCCATTAATCCGCATCCAACAATTGCTGGAAGTAACCCAACAGGTTCTATTCGACGAGTGTCAGGTCTGCAGAAATACTCCTTGCAATGTTGGTGATTACCAAATACGTGTTGTGGACCATTTAGGATATCTTCACTAAGATTTTTTATTTTTTCTTCGAGTGACTGATTTTGATCCCCCCAATATTTAATCGCGCATTTTACACCCGTTCTTAAACGCAAATACCTTTCTTTTAGGAATTTCCGCAATTCGCAAGGATACTTAGTGTCTTTCGACAATTTCTCCAAGCTATTGCAGTAGTTTCGTAAAAGATGATTTTTGCATTCAATTTTCCCTACTATTAAATTATCATACGGACGCGAATCTAATATTTTTTTGTAAGTACTGGAATCGCCGTCTGCTACAAATTTATTGTAAATTACACCGTGATCAACAATGGAACGTTTAAAGCCCTCAACTATTATGGTCGATTCCATCCCGGTAGATGATCCTTAATAATTCATGAAACAATGGTGTTCCGGGGACTGACTGTTGTTCTTTGCAGCTCGTGCACAGTTTATTTAGTTTAATTGTCATGTGCCAAACAGTACATATAAATTAAACCGGACATTGATTGACAACTGTCAAAAAATAGGGTTTTTTTTTTTTTTTTTTTTCTATGTATGGCGATCCCAACGATTCCGCCAATGACTCAGTCTTTATACTGATCGAAATAACCTGTGAAAGTACAAGTGTAACAACATTTTCCCATACAAACAGTCGATTTTGAAAAAAGAGGCCAAAAGGTTTTAGTGTGTTGAAGTACCTGAAAAGAAGACACAACATTAAAGCAAACACAGAGTTATGTGGTAGAACAAACGAGTACAGTTTTACAGGTTAATATTCTTAAGATCTATAAAGTGGCATAGAATATAAATTAGTGGGGAATTGACATAAGTCAGGAGGGTGTTAAAGTTGGCAGGAAGAGGAATGTCGTTTGAGGGTAGGAGATCATACAGGGAGCCATTCACCCTAGAACATGAGAAGAAAATGTGCTCAGGAGTTCCTTCGTCCAAACCACATTCACACAAAGAACCATCCCTTATCCGTATCTTGGATAGAAAAACATTTGTACATGCATGGCCTAAACGGAGACGGCAAACCACAGAGGTTGCTCGCTTGGAAGCTTTGCGGAATTTAAAGAACCATGGTTTACTAGGAAAAAAATAGGGTTAGGAGATTCTTAAAACGTTATGACTTACTTAATCGGTGTCATAAGAATTAAGATTGACTTAGCGTGTTTAGGAGTATCTTAGGGTTGGTGCAATGCATTTTCTTGTTAAGAGTGTCTTATATACTTTAGGCATCAGGTTAAGATACTCTTAAGTTCAGTGCAAACGGGCATAAGTTACTTACAGTTATTGTAAACATTATAAATTAGGTTAAGGGTATAGAATTGAAAATGAAACAATTATTAATTTGATACATATATTATTTTATTCCAGCTGTTAAAAATAAACCAAATATAAAAAGTTCAAATACATAATCATTATTATTTTAATAAAATTTATAAGTGCTAAAAGATAAGATATAACACTTTATATAAAATTAAATTATAATACAATTTACAGTAAAAGTACAAAATAGTTTGCTTTAATTATAGGTATGTACATACTTTAAAATTATAAAAAGCTCAATAAAGTTATATAATTCAATTATTTGTTTCTCTTAAAATATAGTATCATAGTGACCCCAAGGTAAAGTTAATATTTTATCATCCATTATTTGACGTTTATCATCATTTTTGGTAAAATTATTTTATTTATCTTTTGCGTAAAAATTCGATGATTTTTAGACTTAATTACACACATATCATCTCTGAGTATTTCGCTATTAAATAAAATATTTTTGTATTTTTGTATATTTAGTTTTTTAGTAATACATTTTTTAACACCTTTAGCTTTTTTCAATGTTGATTTATTTGTACTTATGCAGTAAGATTTAGCTCCTAAGCCTACAAATTCAGATATAATTTCCCCGCCCATTTCATCTTTGAAGTAGCCGGGTATCTTGGCGTTCACAATTGGCATACAATATTCGTTATTTTTGTCAAAGTTACTAGTATCGAAATATTTTAATTTTAATTTCATGTCTTCGTAAAAATGTTCAGTACGAATTAAATATAAAAGACTATCAGTGTCCGTGTTGCAAAGCTTTAACTTATTTTCATAATATTTTTTCATGATTGAATAGTGAAATCGATACAAATGGCATTTCGCTATTTCTAAAATGCTAAAGCCTATATAGATAGGACTATCTAAAATTATTTTCGTTTGATTCATTTGTATTGATACTAAGGACTCTGATAAAATAGAAAAGTCCTTGAAATTAGGCGCGCTGATATATTTTTCAGCCCCGTACATTTTTTTAGTTTCATTTGAATTATCTCTCCAAATATTTACAAGTTTAACATCCACTCGTTTTCTTTTATTCTCTATGGTTTTGCCAAATATAGAATTATTTTGTTTCTTAAAAAAGTCCCTTTCAAAATTAGATGTTGCATTTTGTCTCAGTGTAGTATTTAGGGAAATATAAGATTGTAAGAAATTACTTTGTTCAAATGTTAGGATTCTATGTATTTTTAATAACTGAAGACCATTTTGCAAGCATTCCTGCAAATGAATATAGTGAATAACATATTTATATTTATCAAAAACATTAGCAATAAGTTTATAATTTCGGCTACAGAACGGAACAAATTTTTCAGGTGCATATGGTAAATCTGAATGATCACCATGTAAGTAATCAGGGTAATAAAGATCTACTTCTAGTATAAATCCTGTATCAGAGTCAGTTGACACACTTAAGATATCAAAATTTAATATTTCGTCCTCAGTCAGAAATCTAAAACCACCTACTGGAAGTTTTTGCATCATAGCATATCCATATAAATTAACACAATCAAGATAAATAAGAAAATTACAAGGCTTTTTGTTATTGTAATCTGGAAGATATTTATTATTTGCCTTCGCATATCTGAGGGAACACTGAGCAAGTCCGCCTCTTATTCCTTTTTCTATCATTTCATACATTTCTACGTCAGAGATAAGATCTAAACTGATTTTCGTATATAACAACATAGCGTCCCAACTTAAGGAAGGTGATGACACGTAATAGCAAGGATCTAATCCATAGTGAATCAAACTCATATTTCTAAAATTTTCAAAAACATCACATAGAAGTAACACATCGCATTTTAGGTACAAATCTGTATATTCACCCAAATTTTTTATATCAAAAGTTTTCCAAACGTTTAAAGCATGTTCATAGTCTTTATCAGATATAGATTCGGAAGTAAGTTTGTTAAAGAATTGTTTTTGTGATGGTAATTCGGTCTCATCATATCTTTGCCAAGAGTTTATATAATCATAGCAATATATTCCTTTTCTTCGAACAATTTCAAATAATTTATTATCATTAAAAAAATATTTTAACTTTTTCAAATTTTCCGGGTTCATAGTTGTAACTAGTTTGTCCAAACTAGAGCTCAAAAAATTAAATGAATCAATAAACTTCAATTTTACAGCATTTGATGCATTGACTGTTATAAATTTAGTGAAATAAATATATTTCTCTTTGTTTCTCGGTATAAGATGAATTCGACCGCTTATATTTGAAAGTTCTTTTATGAATAAGTGACAATCATAGCCGGATAAGTTGTGAAACACTATTGGTATAAACGTACATTTTTTAGCATTTAAATTGCATGTATTATGAGCAGCTCCTCTATATTGACCCGTAAAATGATCATGGTCCATTTGCATTACAACAAATATAATAAGCAAAACATGTAGCTTTATGAACTTGTATATTTTCTACATATGCAGATTTATTTTTGTCAGAATATTCACGCAACAAACTTTCAAAATCTCCATATATCACTATAGGAACTCTTTGTGTTCTCTCATAATTTGAAAAACTTAGTTTACTTCCTGGCTCAGGTAAAATGGTTTGTATTCCAGAGCATTCATGATAGTGTAACTTCTCTTCAGTGTCAAAATAAATGAAATATTCATCACATAAAAATATTCTTTTTCTATGTTTGGTTAATTGTTTATGCACAAGTTTTTCAAAACTTTAATTAAACAAAAATGACTTTTTCCGTTTTTACTAATATAAAGCAAATTAATGTGGTATAAACGACGTGATTTAGTTTTAAACAAGGGGCCTGTAACCATATCATTAGTATCTAAACCATATATATTAATACTGATATCAGGATTTTTTATTTCAAAACGCTTAATATCCTTGAAACTTGGAGGAAAACTCATGTCTGAAATATCTAGTATGTCAGAATAATGCGGATATGAGCAAGTTCTGTTTGGATTTATCCTTGACGGAAATATATCAGCTATGATACACCAAAGAAAACAATGCTGATCATCATTTTTTATATTTAAACATGATTTGGTATTGGCGATACGTTTAGGTAATTGCAAATAAGAACCGCCTCGTAAAGGATTATATTTTACGATATTAATTTCTAAATGGCCGAGCGACTCAATTGTCCAACCTGACTCTGAAAGTTGAAATTCAGTACATTTGCAAATAAGTTTATCACAAAATAATTTATATAGGTCTGCGATATTCGTGTTTTGCAATACTATAATGTATCTCGTGTTAAATGATTTTAAAGACTTTTCATCATTTTTTGGCAACATGTACCAAATAAACAATTCAAAATTAACTTCAACGGATTCATGTCTTTTCAATAATTCTTTAATAAGATGACAAACCTTTTCCGATATTTGTGTCAAAAATATTTCAGGCATAACGTTATCCTCGTATGGATTTACTCTATAACTGATTATTCGATTTCGAAAAACTGTGGCTATTATACGAACGTTATCAAAACTTGTCTGCAATAGGCAATTCGATTTGTGTATATTAGTTTTCTTGTGCGCAGAACAATTTGGTACAGACATATTACAAACTTTACAAAAATACATGATTAGATATAAATCTACTTTATTAAATGTAAAGTTTATTTTTTCTGTGATTGATATCTAGGTATTGAGTTTATATCTTGGTATATAGGTTTCTTTTTATCGAGTTTATCTTGGTATCTACATAGGTATCTTTGAATCGAGTATATTTTGGTATCTAGGTATCTTTGAATCGAGTATATTTATGTATCTAGATATCTTTGAATCGAGTTTATCTTGGTATCTAGGTATCTTTGAATCGAGTATATTTATGTATCTAGATATCTTTGAATCGAGTTTTCTTCGTATCTTTTTATTGAGTTTATCTTGGGTATCTAGGTATCTTTGAAGCGAGTTTATCTTGGTATCTAGATATCCTTGTATTGAGTTTATCTTGGTATCTAGGTATCTTTGAATCGAGTTTATCGTGGTAACTTTGAATCGAGTTTATCTTGGTATCTTTGTATTGAGTTTATCTTGGTATCTTTGAATCGAGTTTGTCTTGGTATCTAGATATCCTTGTATTGAGCTTATGTTGGTATCTAGGTATCTAGGTATCTTTGAATCGAGTTTTCTTGGTATCTAGGTATCTTTGAATCAAGTTTATCTTGGAATCTAGGTATCTTTGAATCGAGTTTTCTTGTTATCTAGGTATCTTTGAATCAAGTTTATCTTGGTATCTAGGTTTTATCTTTGCTGAGGAATACAAAATTGACACTTAATATTATTAAAAATAATGAGTTATAAGCTATGAGTTACTATAATAATGGTATCTAGATATCCTAGTATTGAGTTTATCTTGGCATCTAGGTATCTTGGAATCTAGGTATCTTTGAATCGAGTTTTCTTGGTATCTAGGTATCTTTGAATCAAGTTATCTTGGAATCTAGGTATCTTTGAATCGAGTTTTCTTGGTATCTAGGTATCTTTGAATCAAGTTTGTCTTGGTATCTAGATATCCTTGTATTGAGTTTATCTTGGTATCTAGGTACCTTGGAATCTAGGTATCTTTGAATCGAGTTTTCTTGGTATCTAGGTATCTTTGAATCAAGTTATCTTGGAATCTAGGTATCTTTGAATCGAGTTTTCTTGGTATCTAGGTATCTTTGAATCAAGTTTATCTTGGCATCTAGGAATTATCTTTGCTGAGGACTGTAAAATTGACACGTTATATTATTAAAAAATAAAAAAGAGTTATAAGCTATGAGTGAATCGAGATTGTCTTGGTATCTAGATATCCTTGTATTGATTTTATCTTGGTATCTAGGTATCTTTGAATCGAGTTTCTTGGTATCTAGGTATCTTTGAATCAAGTTATCTTGGTATCTAGGTATCTTTGAATCAAGTTATCTTTGAATCTAGGTATCTTTGAATCAAGTTTATCTTGGTATCTAGGTATTATCTTTCCTGAGGAATGTAAAATTGACACGTTATATTATAAAAAAAATAAAAGAGTTATAAGCTACGAGTGAATCGAGTTTGTCTTGGTATCTAGATATCCTTGTATTGAGTTTATCTTGGTATCTAGGTATCTTGGAATCTAGGTATCTTTGAATCGAGTTTTCTTGGTATCTAGGTATCTTTGAATCAAGTTATCTTGGAATCTAGGTATCTTTGAATCGAGTTTTCTTGGTATCTAGGTATCTTTGAATCAAGTTTATCTTGGAATCTAGGTTTTATCTTTGCTGAGGAATGTTAAATTGACACGTTATATTATTAAAAATAAAAGAGTTATAAACTATGAGTGATTAATTATAATAATGTAAACAATATCATGATACATAACTTACCATGCTAGACATAAAAAAAAATAAAGATTATTTAATTATTATTGGGATATAAAATGGGCTGCACTGCACACCTCTAAATTCTGCCTTGGCGGCAGATACAAGATTACCAACAGCCCTCCAAGTCGGCGAGTCTGTATAAACAGAGCCCCTATAAGAGAGAAGCGTTTGCTTCCATTTATCCTTCCCAAGCTGTTCAGCCTCTCTTTGGTTATACACCCGAAGCTCAATATAATAATCGCCGTTGCGTGTTAGGTCCTGCTGGTATGAGTTTCCACTTGCTGTTCTTCTGGACAGGGACGACCGCAGAGTAAATGTCTTCAACGGTTGAAGGCCACCCTCCTCGTCCTGTAACATTGTTATAAAATAGTATTGAATAATAATATTCTACCACATTACTTGATTGATTATGGGTACTATACAATAGTAAATAAATTTCTAAATGTTAATTTTAATAGGGAACAGTCGAATTAAATACGTTTTATTAGGTTCACTTATTGATGAAAAATTCTATACAACACTATCTAGACGCAAAGTACCTACTTAACTTACCTAAGCATAGTTTAAGCAAATTGTGTAATGGATTCTAGAATGCGGATAAATAATAAATACATAGTACATTTTCTTTTGCAAATACATACTTACATATTAAACATAGAAACGCCTCGACCAATGCAAATATACCTACATATTTATGCATACAAATATTTGCACTGAGTGGGAATTCAAAATTCAATCAGAAATACTCATGACACAAGTGTAACCGCGAGCCCACTTAGTAAAATAATCAAGGTTTTGAACTTACCGAAGATTCAAGCACGCGAGCGTGTTTGCTTGTTTTCAGCCGCTTCGACGATGGAGTCTCTGAATCAGAGCCCGTGTCGCTAGCGAGTATGTCTTTGCGGGCAGATGATGATGATGCGACAGTCGCCGGTTTTTTTATCCTTTTTGGCTCAGCCTTGGTTTTTAGGCTCAGCTTTGACTTCACCTTTTTAGTTTTGGGTTTTGGGGTTGCGAGACTTTGAGTCTCCACATCGGACTCTAAAAGATTGAAACTTTCCCTAAAAATAAAAGAAAAGGCTATTAGTAATAATACCTCCATTATACCTATAATAACTTATATCTACCTACATACCTACCTCAGTTTTATCTTGATAACTAAAACTTAAATCTATATATTAAGTTTCTATACAATGCAAAATTCGATAAAACAGATGAGTGGACTAATATTAAGTTAACTATTGAAAGCAAACTTACATAGACCTAGTATTCGAACCCGTAACTCTTCTGCGCACACAATATGCCCATTAGGAAATAATTACTAAATATAAATATCGGAGTCAACCAAGATATTTGTGACCAGAAGTAAATGCTATAATCAATCAACCCCTTAGATGGGAATCGAACCCGCAACACTGTCGACCACTTAACCATTGCACCCATCCGTGTAGTTGATAACTAAATACTCGAGGCCTGCTAAACCACCCAAACAAAGCGTAACTAAGTATAAAGTAAGTTATAAAATGATATATAAAAATGTGATAGACACATACATACTTGCTGCAGTAGATGATCAGGCGATGACACTATATTGAACTGATCACAACAAACACCACCAGACGTAATAATGCACAAAATAAAACTGAATAAAATGGTAGATAGAAAAGCAGTTGATTGATTTATATACTTATAAATCTAAGATAGTGATTACATTAGTTTTTACTAACGTTGTCGAAAGCATTATTATTATTATTTTTTCTAAATTATGTTTTAGCACTGCTGTAATAAGGTATACAATCATATGATCTTCATTAGTCACTATGCACACACCCTGCGATTCCTTTATTTGGACGTGGCGACACTCTGTCGCAGATTTACGAGACGAAATTCTAAAAAGGAAATCGTATGTACTTCAACTGCTCGTCACCAATATAAAAAGGGGTCTCTTTAGACTGGTAGTTAACGATTTTATATAACTTACCAAAATAAAATAACGTCTGACATTTTTTAATTGTTATAATTTCAATATAGCTATCAACCGTAATAAATCCGTTATAAATATGAAATAGCATGCTTTAATACTATGATCAGCCAAATAAAATTGTTAGCAGAAATAACTCTAAGCCGAAATATTAATTTATATGTTAAGTTAAAGTTTTTTTTTTTGACATAGGTAGGTAGATCAAAACATAGACTTATTAACTAATAGGTATAATACTTAGTTTATTTATTTCATCCAACAAATTATTATAAAATACTTACTTTTAAATACCAATATTTAGGTAACAGCTTAAAATTATGTGTAGGTAGGTACTTATAGATTGTATAATTATAATGGCTAATTAAGAGCGCATTTTCAATATCACATATTATGCATTATATTCACACCTGTTTCTACGTACGTGAGAATTATATACTTAGATATACTTACCATCAAGTTTATAACTCTATGCTGTTATTGAGAATGCATAAGAGAATACATCAATAACAGTTTTGTCCTCGATTCGGGATTTGAGCCCGAGACCTCATGCACAAGAGCTAGTCATTAGGGGTCACTGCGCCACTGAGACACTCTATAACTACATACAAAAAACATAAAGTTTATTATGGTCAATTATTTCGTAATACCATTCCCATACCTATTTATGAAAAAAAATTAGTAAGTTCATACACCTATTTATCTGTTATTGAATACCCAAGGCACGCAAGTTTGAAAGTAGATGAATTACCAACCTATTACGTATATAAACGACAATATTTTTTTCTATAAACAGCTAACGAGCTAACAGAAGCCACTGCTGCTTGGCTTTCATAGTCAAGTTCATTATTTCATTACAACGCGATGTATAAACACGAACGAAGTGTTCGCTCGATTTGTTGAGCACGGGTCAGTCGAACTTGAGAATGTTGTTTATGTTATTATCCCAAGTAGAAACGATAAATTGTGCTCCCATTGTTGCTATGGTAGCAGTATGACGAGCCGTCTGTGAATGAAATAATATTAAATCTCTATTACTAATTGAACGCTAATAATAGTTATTGGGGCTTCTGCATCACGCGATTCGTGATGCAGAAGCCCCAATAATTTTTTGCGTGATGCAGAAGCCCCAATAACTACCTACTAAGATTATATTCTTTCGCGATTTAGATCCCTGCCGGTGGTTAAATAGCCACGCACCACACTGCCCTCTCACGGTAAACACTATTCCTCAGATGGGCCGTGCACTTTTCTGTCACCTAAGTGGTAAAAAAAAACATTCGGAATTCATATCATTATTATAAAAATACTCTAACCTGACAGTTCTAAGTTATAAGGTATAGGATGGGTATAGGTAGATAAGCTAAAATATAATTCGTGAACATGTTTCAAAGGTCGCATAGGTTTGATTCGCTAAGGTCAGCCCAGAACATACCTATAGGTAGACTTGATACTGGGTTTTCGTACCAGTTATACGGACATACCCATACCTTTAATATCACATGCCTATCGTTATGCAACGTGAAAACAAATACAAAACATAACCTGAAAATCATATTCTCGGCCGATGTATAATATTATATCAACAATATTTTGGTTATTCTACTGCAAAAACAATTAAAATTAGAAGAAATTGAAGTATTTTACGACAGAAGTCAAACAGACGAAACAGTTCTAACGATGCGAATGAAGGAGCAATATTCAAATTCTTGCAAAACATTCTCCCAAAAAAGCATATTAATCCAAGTATTGAATGTTTTTCATTAATTCTCATTATTCGTTAACGCTATTAGAGTAACATATAATTAATTAATATTTTTATTTCACAGCACCACAAAATCGTCCAATAAATAATAACTCCCGCAGAACTAGCAAGCCTAGCCTAAGAGTTTATTAGAGGAATATATTGGAGAGTGAAGTGCTCATGTTTTGAAGTTTAGAGTCTATCATTCAGATTGTTTTTAGTCAGTTCAGTTATCATAATAATATGTATGTTCATACCCAAACTGTCTTTCATCTCTTGACTGGTAAAACTTGTAGTACCTAGTTACATAGAGGTTTTGCAATAAAGTAATAAAAGACATAGTTCATAATCGGCTATCGTGAACAAGATGCTTACAAATGGTTATTAATGCCATTAATCAAATATCATTTTTATAAAGATATTGGTGTTTGGTTTTTGTATCAACTTATTTCGTTGAATAAGTAGTATTTAAATAATTTCAAGGTTCAGCCTTTTGGTTATCCATTTTATTTCCTTATAATGTTACCAAGATATATTTAATAAAAATAATCGATTATAAATATAATCGATACACATTATTAGAATACTGGTTTTTCCCTAAAACCCTATTTGAATAATAATAAGTACTAATATATTATCAGTATTACCACGGTCATATTTTACATCATACTAAATATTATTTTAAACACTTAGTTCTAAATTAAACATTAATAAATCGAATTATTTACTTCATTCCTCATTTATCGATGCCCATTATCATAATTATTTTTGAAAATATATATGACAACACAGACAACTGTCATTCGCTTTGTTTACGTTTGGCACTGTTGATACGCCTGATACGTTGATAATTGAAAATGAATCCTGGATATTCCGTTTATTGACGATCCTGACGCGCCTACTTTAACACAGGCTTGAATATTGACACTGAACGTAACATGGAACTGCATTACATGTTTAAGAATTTTGAATTGTGGCACCGACTGCAGCCTAGCCCAAGGATGAGCCAATAGCCATATTCTTCGTCTCACTGAAGGTTTTCTGTTTTTAGACAGCTGATGCCCCACACATGTGGTACGTTTCTTCCTCATTATATTGGCATGTCAATATGTAATGCAACTATAAAGTATAGTAGCTAATTCAAATCGTTTTCCAGATCGTAGATAACAGTGTTGTATGTAACTCCTACCTGTTGAACTTTGGCGTTATATGATTCAAATACTCAAGTGAATGCAGGAGCCTCTACCAGTGATGGGTATCGTCAGTAAGTGTGTGCCAACTTTGGAAGTTCCATTTTGCAAACAAAATCGCATTAATTCCAATTTGGCACTGAATGGGAAGCACACATTTTAAATGTTATAGTAGTATGGATTGAGCCTCGACAAGTAAGTTTGTTTTATAGATTGTAATTGTATAGTAATACATAGTTGTCCTGCCGGTGTCAAGACTGTTCGGTGTCACTTTATAACCTAGGGTTAACATACTATTTCTTAGTTATGTCATTAAATGTGTGGGTGGTGGTAATTATAATTAAGGCAATATGAATATAAACTTATCTTCTTCATCCTAGCGTTAATCCCAGTCGCAGCTATTATTGATGAATATAAACTAATATTGAATATTAATGAGGAATGTTTTTACTTGCAGTTATACGGAGCACACCAAATATGTTATCAATACTGGCAAAGATTTGAATAAGCAACATCCCATCCATCACCACGTCAAAATAATGTGCTATCTATATATCTACCTGAAGATTTTTTTACTTTTACTTACCTAAAGATAGCCAGCAGGGTACCTAAATATCCTTGAGCCGATTTACAGTTGCTATGATAGCTAAAATTGATAGTAGACATATAAATAAAAGAATCTACTATGATAACCATGGCAGAGAAGCTATATTTTATTGTAGGCAAAAGGACGGAGGGTTGCTGTGCTCATGTAATGACAACTATTTGAATCATGACCTGGACAAGATATGAAGTCAATTTTAGTCCATCAGCACAGTTTTTAGACTACATTCTGTTAACATAATGACTCAGATTTACAAAAAATGATAATTAAAATGGATGTTTTATTTACATGAACCCGCTAAACGTACTTGTCAATAAAAGGTGATGTGTGAACCTGGATACAACTTTATTAGTAAAATCTGTTAGTTGTTAGTGTGAGGTACAAGTTCCATATCAGATTTGGTTAAAAAGTGGTTGGTCATGCTTAGCCAAAATCTCTAACAAAATGAAAAATGTCCTTTACTCTACTCTGTACCAAATATCATCAAAATCTGCCCAGTAGTTGTGGTGTGAAAGAATAACAGATAGTTCTGTGAATATAAATCAGGTGTTAGCTTATAGGGGTATATTATTCCTTCTTATTATTTTGATTTTACCCACCATTATGGAATCATAATGCAGCACCCTATGGACTAAAAGGCATTTAAACCTGCCTTTCAATATTCCTATTGTACTTTCAAACACTGTTCCGATCATGACTGGCATTTGTTAAAATGACTCTCCGGGGACCCAGCACCCGGGTTGATAAATGCAGTCACTAGGTATGACCTTTTAAGCATATCCTGAATCACCTTAAAATACACAAACTGATTACAAAATCATCGTTCACTGTTAATGTTGAGATAGTAACTTACACCATACAGTCATGCCCTTTTCCCATAACTTATAATTGATTTAAGTTTCTTTGTAACTGAACAATATGTATATTTTATATACATTCTTTCAGTAATAACTATCATAATCATAATATTTTATTAGTTATTACAATTTACCAGTATTAAGGATAGACTACCCTTCCAAGGAAATATACTTGTTCACCATTACAGTTAAGTCTCTTATTTCTTTAATGCTATTTGAGTAACATATAATTAATTAATATTTTAAATAATAACCTAACAGTTTATTCAGCATCAAGTGAAGTGCTTCAGTGTCCATCATTCAGATTGTTTTTAGTCAGTTCAGTTGCCATATGTATATTCTTACCCAAGCTGTCTTTCATCTCTTGACTGGTAAAACTTAGTAGTTACATGGGAGGTTTTGCAATAATTAAATAAATTTACTCTGTACCAAATATCATCAAAATCTGCTCAGTAGTTGTGGTGTGGAAGCATAACAGACAGTTCTGTGAGTATCAATCAGGTGTTAGCTTATAGGGGTTTAAATAAAAATTATAATCTGTAAAAATCTTTTATTTTCAACGTCAAAAATCTAATCCATATAGGCATCTAACTAAACCACTCTGCACACTGTTCCAAGCGTAATACTGGTATTCCTTATAACAAAGGAGTTCCAGCAACCGGGTTCATTAAAGGACTCATGAGATATGCTTCACATTTCCTGAAAAGTGATCACAAAATTATCCTCTAATCATAATATGTTGATATAATATATAATACTGTATTGTTTTTTAAATTCTTTTTTATTATAATTAATTTGCACCCAATTAGGTTTCTCAGTAAGTGAGCAATGTCAGTAAATTCTTTGAGAATTACAATTTAATAATATAATTTAATTTATTTATATTAATGTTTATTGTAATAAATCACTATATTGTGCGTACTATTGTTTGTTTTGTGTTTTCTTAAATCCTATTCTACTTATTTCCTACCAATATTATATAAATACAAGGCAACTCAGAGATAGGGCTGTTTATCATCAGATAGGTATATACAGCTCCGACCCAGCCTCAGATACATGACTCAAGTCAGCCATAGTACCTGGAATATGGTAATAGGCTCACCCTCTATTTATTACAATGATAAATGAAATGTAGGTGTTAATTCATCTGCCCCTAACCCTCCAGGGATACAAGCAAGATTGTGATGTATGTATATATATTGTATGTGAAAATTTGTGAAGATGTTTATTATTCAATAACATTCTAATAGCACATTGAATCTAGCTATTTAATCAATTAGGTAATCTGTGGTTTGGTACAGGAATAGCTTATAGTCTGGAATAACACATTAAGGTACTTTCTACCTTGGGAATATATTTCTATGGGTAGCGGGAACAGAATGTAAAAAATATGTTGGTCCCGGTGGAGAAGAATAGGGCCACTCCATTTCTTCCCAGGAACTGTAGAAGGCGACTAAGGGAGAAGGCTGTTCTCCTTTCCACAGTAACATTGGGCCCACGAAGTGTCTGCTTGATGACTAAAGGCTTGCACCTTATTTTATGGGACCAACAATCATAGCGAAATTTGAGTGAATACTATGCATGTTTGTGTTATAACTTATTTCTTTAACCAATACTATCGTATAAATTAAGTATTTTATTCACCATTACGGATAAGAGTATCTAAATGATCTTTTATCTCTGTGTTGGAATATAAAATGCAAAACTACCATGTATAGTAGGTACCTACCGTTTTTGTTCATAATGCCAATCTGCATCACTATCACGTGCACTAAAATGTACCTTTTGTCCTATATAATAATTATTTAAATTTTACTTTCGTCTCAGCATTTAACTCGATGTAAATTTATAGTAGATTAGTATTCATTTTTCCTCGCTTCTCGAGATTTCTGCCAATCATCAGCATCACTTATACAAATGCAACTTTAACTACATAACTTTTACTCTTTGTCTGCGTAAATGTTGAAAGCTTTTCATTTATTTTATTTATATTGAGGATGAAGATGAGGTTAAACGTGTTTGACATGATATGCCAAGATGTGCTCACATCGGCCAAACATTGGCGACTGCAACTACGAAAATCAACCAATCACAATCAGATTTAAGGTTGAGCTGTAGGTTGAAACGAATCACAGTCGATTTTGAGGATGTCGTTGTCGAGTAGTTCCTACATCGTACGGCACATCTTAGAGCCTATGGCGCTAGTGTACAGTTAGAGAATACCAAATTCAAGCACACCCGCGGGATATCGTTGTCGCATCGATGTGGCGTCGATGTTGAAGTTAGAGAATTGCACTGCAGGAAGTAAGTCAACCTGGTGGTGTGGCGGCTGAAGGGTGCAGTTACACAACAACATAAACACTAACCAATAAACAATAGAATCACACCGATCACTACTAAACACATAAGCAGACCAGCAGCTTACAACAATCAAGTGTAGCACCACACACAACACGACAAGCCCAACAGCCGACTCCTACGCGAGGCCGTGTCTCCGCTGCGCCATCCGCGCAGCGAGGGTACGGCTTCTAAAATTCCGTGCGTAGTCGAACGCCGTAGGTATTACACCCGGGTCAGATGGTCGCTGGAGGCAACACGCCCTCTTTGGCCCGGTGTTGTACCACAAACGGTGCCCGCGACATAACCAGCTTCGGGTAATACGGACTACGCATCGGCCGTCATAGGCTGATAGCGGGTGAGGGCTCTGGGCAGACGGGTAAGCAGAGGGCGGCGCACGGAGGACGGGAAAGCGACCCGGTTTTCCCGAACCGGGGATGGCACCCGCCCCTCTTTGCGCCCCACCGTCGCGTCTTGCTCCCTGCTTGCGTAGCAGCTGGCACCTGTAGGTCCCCGGACAGTCCATCCGGACAGGAGCCTGGCGGTAGGCCCTGTCGTTCCTCTTTTCCCTATCACCTAGGACGTCCCCACCGTTGCGGCTCCCTGGAGGGTGGGGCGCCGCTGGGGTTGAGTACACATATCTACAAACATGGAACATAGGGACAAAACCGACACACAACAAACACAACACACACCAAACCCACACTCACTACACACCACACCACACACACTGACACACAGACAGCACACGGGTCAGGATCAAACAGCGACACAACTCCACTAGTACCTAGTGGCCTGACACCCGCGACACCGGCACCCGGAAGATTGCTAACAACCTCCTGGCAGCTGGTGAATCGCAAGAGACACCAGCAAGACAGCGCTCTACAGGAAGCGAGCAGCCTCACTCCTAAAGAGCGTAAGAAGGCGAAGATCGAGCGGAAGAGGCAGGCTCGAAAACCTCGCCAGAAGCAAAAAAGGGCCAGCGCAATGAGTGACGGCGCTGCCCCTCCACCCAAGGCGAAACTGGACGCGACAAGCGGTGAGGTGCTGGCTCCCAACACGGGGGTGGGACCAACGCCACGACGGAAGCTGAGCCCAAAGCTGGTACCTCGCGGCAAACTGAACCCGGCGGACTGACATCCAAGGCGAAAGCTGAGGAAAGACGTCAACCGGCGGAGGCCGCCAAGAGGGAAGGCAAAATAACAACCAGGGCAGAGCGTGCGGTACATGCCGCTGGCGCCACCGCCCCCAGGATACATAAGGCGCCTGGGGGCGGGGAAGGCAGGGGTGGGGGTCCCGCAGGCCCAGCCCTACCTAACAAGAGGGGACTAGACGCGGGCCATTCCAAAAGGCCGCAGGGGAGGTCCAGAAGGACGAAACGGAATCGTCTAGACGACACCGTATCCCCGAGAGGTGACACCAAGCGCGTCAAGGTCGTACCCTCACAAGTTAGCGGACCAGGAACGTCGTACGCAGATGCAACCAAAGCGGATCTACGTATGGCGATCCGACTGACACCTGCGGGGTTTTTAACCCCGGACCAGGCTAGGCTGGCTTGGAACTTGGCTAGGAACGAAGCCAACCTTTGTGACCTCACGTCACCAAACCTTAGTAGACATAACCCTAGCAACGACGGGGGCAATGGAGACGATCACCGACTGGCGAGTCTCCGACGAACCATCCTTCGCTGACCATAGGCGAATATGCTACAACATAACAGCAACTGCGAAACAGATAATTCCGTATAGAAACCCAAGGAAAACCAACATAGACAGATACACGATCGAGCTGGGAGTACTTCTGTCTAATGTAACTATTAAAGATATGCCTAAAAACAGGGCAAACATTGACGACAACGTTGACCTACTAACAAAAGCATAATCACAAGCTACGAGAAGGCATGCGAGCCTATCACGCCTCACCCGAACCCCGACCGCAAGGGGTCCTGGTGCGGCCCGGAGCTAGACAGGCTGAAACATAGGATGAGGAAACTCTTCAACAGGGCCATGAACACTAGGTGCGAACTAGACTGGGTGGAATATAAGCAAGCCCAGAAAGTATACAATAAACGAAAAAGATTCCGCAAGAGCGAGTACTGGCAAAGATTCTGCTCAAGCATAAAAACCTGTGGTGCAGCAAACAGAGTGCGGAAAATTATCACGAACAGCGTGACTAGAACAATAGGATCACTGAAGAGGAGTGATAACACCTATACCAACACAGATAAAGAAACCTGTGAAGTCTTACTGGAAGCACACTTTCCAGGGTGCACCCTGACAGATGACACCGCCTGGGAAGACAACACAAGCGAGAGCACAACAGAACAAGACTGGAACACAGCCCACAAAATCATATCAGATTTTAAGACTAGATGGGCCATAGCCAGTTTTTTACCCTATAAAGCAGCTGGCCTAGATGGAATATTCCCCGCACTGCTACAATGGGGAGGTAAGCAAATAAACTCCCAATTAACAGAAGTATTCACCGCATGCACAGCACACAGATACATGCCCAAACAATAGAGAGAGGTAAAAGTGATCTTCCTGCCGAAACCGGGGAGAGCAGATTACACAGATCCAAAAGCGTACAGACCCATCAGTCTGACATCCTTCATGCAGAAAACGCTGGAGAGGATGTGTGATAGACATATAAGAGACACCCACTTGCGAAGCAAATCACTACATCGGAATCAACATGCCTTTAGTACGGGTAAGTCTACAGATTCCGCACTACACAGCGTAGTCACCATGATCGAAAGATCATCGACATAGAAGGCGCTTTCGACAAGACGGGCTTCAGGAGCATAAGCAATGCTTTGACCAAATATGGGGTGGAACCAACGCTATGCGAATGGATACACAACATGCTCAAACAAAGGGCCATACGATTCACAGTGAATACTACGACACGTGCTAGAGTAGCCAAAGGCTGTCCACAAGGAGGGGTGCTGTCACCTCTCCTCTGGAACGTGGTAGTGGATGACCTGATAAGACGGCTGAACAACAGATACTTCCCAACGATAGGGTATGCGGACCATTCTGGTTAGTGGGAAGTTTGCCTTCTAATGCAAAACGCCCTAACCATAGTGGAAGCGTGGTGCACAGAACACCAACTGTCTGTGAACCCTAAGAAAACCGAAATGGTACTGTTCACGAACAAAAGGAAACTAACAAATCTGAGACCACCAAAATTATTTGGCACAACACTACAGTTCGCAACGAAGGTCAAGTATCTAGGATTGATACTCGACAGCAAACTAAACTGGAACAGACACATGGAACAAAAGCCAAACCCTGTGGCAATGCAAACGCATGCTGGGGAAAAGATGGGGCATACAACCTAGAATTATGCTCTGGCTTTATAAAACGGTAATCAGACCAACAATAACATATAGTTACATAGCATGGTGGCAAAGAACAAAGTTGATTATCGCACAAAACCAATTAAAATGTCTACAAAGAATGGCATGCTTAGCCACCACAGGCTGCATGTCCACAACGCCTACAGCCACCCTTGAAACGATGCTGGACCTCCGACCACTCCATTTATTCATACAACAAGGGGCAGCCATTACAGCCATTAGATTGAATAAACTCTCCCTATGGACACACGACACGAGGGTGCCGCACACCAACGCGGTGGAAGAGGCCAAAAACGACCAACCAGTCCTAATGGCCCCTTGCGACATTATACCAAAACAATACGTCTTTGATAAACGGTACAGAATAGAACTTAAGGAAAAGGGAACAGATTCATCCTGCACAAAGGAGGTTAGGATATACACGGACGGATCTAAAATGAAAACAGGGACAGGTGCCGGCACCTACTCCGCTGACTTAAATATTAACATATCAACAGCACTGGGCATGCACATCACAATTTTCCAAGCGGAATGCGTTGGTATAATCCAGGCCGCAGACGTGGTGGCTGCAAGAAAGATAGAGAATCAAGGCATTCGAATCCTAACGGACAGCACTGCAGTACTACACGCTCTATGCAGCAACACAAAAAAATCAGGACTAGTCCTAGAGTGCCACAAGAAATTGGAGGGTATATGTGAGACAAACGAGATTACACTCCAATGGATCAAAGGACACAGCGGTTCCCTAGGCAACGACGCGGCCGATGAACTGGCCAGAAGGGGAGCCGAAATAGAGACCTATAGGGTGGAACCCGTAATACCAATATCGGCAAACCAGCAAAGATTCTGACTGAGACATAGAGCAAGGAAACTACACGCCAAAATGTGGGCGAAGACGAAGGAATGTCGTCAATTGAGAGAGGCAATGCCGTCTCTAGACAAACGGCTTTCTAAAAAACTGCTGCGCTTAAATAGGGCGGACCTACGGTTTGTAGTAGGGACCATAACAGGACACAGTAATCTTAACAAACATTTGTATGATACAGGTTTAACGGACAGTCCATTATGCCGAGCGTGCATGAGGACTGACGAAACACCGGCCCACGGGCGCAACACCTGGGAACACCAAGCACACTCCGAGAGGCCTGCAGCAGACCCGGCAGCCTGGCCGCTTTTTGGAAGGAGCTTGGATGGTTGGAGTAGGGCAGTGGATACACAAACCACACGATCACGCAAAAAGGCCCAACTACAAGGCGGGCCCCGCACCTGCCGCGATGCCTCTCGCTTCACCCCCTCAAATACCTATTCGGTTGTTTCTTACCGCGCCTTAACACCCTATACATGCAAAATAGAAACGAAGGTGGCTCCAGTAGGAAGGGTTTTCAGCAACCACCCCCTAATAATAATTATATTTCAACGCTTCATTCTTCAGATATAAGGTCACGTTGTAGTCATTTTAACTTACAGGGAAATACTCCGCCCGCACGTTTAATAATTTTGAATTATTTACTCTGGTATGGTTTGGTATGGTAACATTTTCCCCTTCCCTACTGTGTTAACATCCCGACACTCGTTCGTTCGACTCGTCATTATTTTTTCGTGCGGGGCAACGAAAGCACTTCGAGTCATCAAATAATACATTTCGGTATACCTACCTTCATTTAATTATAAAAATGTCGAAACGAAGTTCGAGTGATAAAATTGAACACTACCAGGAAAAAATTCGTATACTGCAGAATAAACAAATGAGAAAAGAACAACGTCGTCGGCGTGTGGTTATTTTTTCGGACTCATCGGATACTGAAGAAAAATCAGGTAAGCTGTTTTATTACAATAAGTGAAGTGACATACACAGTCGTTATTACTTTTATCCCGGGGGCTGGCCGTGAGTCAGCACGAAGGAAATTTTGAGCCGGGGGGTTGGCCGTGAGTCAACACGAAGGTAATTAATCATCATCTGACGGTAGACCGAGAGTCAACCTGAAGATGTAATAGTCTTGATTTTTATCGACTAAAATTATTTTATTGTCTTTCAGACAACGAAATTCAAAGTAATGACGACCAGCCAGTCAGTAACGAAATACCGCCACATACAGTGGCATCTCAGCCAGAAGATGTGCCTGCAGGACTGACGCTGGCAATGGAGTTGCACGATCCTGATCATGAACAGCCTCCTCCGTCTTTAGACATGGTCCAACCGGCGGCGGACGAATTGGAAACAAAAATAGACTCCGAATTCCTGTCCGCGTTGGGTGATACCGCCGAGGAAAAATCCAATTACGGCGATAAAATACATCAAGACCTGGCGCAGAGGTGGTTATCTCTCCTACGTCGCGGTATGTCTTAAGAGCAACAAGAACGCCTTCTTCAAGAATATACCATACCTGATAACTGTAAATTACTCAGATCCCCATCATTGAATACCGAAATTTCGGTAGTTAGCACAGATACTACAAGAGCCCGTGACAAAAAATTGGAAAACATCCAACAACAGTTGGGATTAGGTATTACCGCCATAAGTCGGGCTATGGGTTTCTTAATATCTGGAGATGACAAACAAAGCAAGATCCGGGCTATAAAAATGCTTTCTGATGCGTGTCGCATTTTATCGGACCTACACCATACCGAAACTCAGTCTAGGATCAAATTGATCACGCCAACCTTGGACAAGACATTCCTTAACATGACACACGACATGGAAAGAGACGAATTTCTTTTTGGAGAGAAACTATACGAAAAAATTAAGGCTTCAAAGACGATTGAAAAACAGGGATTACAAATCAAAAAACTCGTTGTTTCGGTACAAAAATCATCAATACCATCCACATCGCAAACATCAAACCGGCCTCACTACCAGGGAAACTGGACAGGCCCCTCCCGGTACCGTCAGCCGTCAAACAGGGGGGGGGGGGGGAGGAGGTGCTCAGAAGAACCCACCAACATCGAGCGGCTACAAGAAAACCAACATGCAGACGAGGTCTTCAACTCAAACCCAACCGCGTGCTGGTCGACGTCAGTAAGCGAGGTAGGACACGCAGGTAGATTGCAACCTTTCTATGAATGCTGGCTTAAAGTCACTAATAATTCTCTAATACTGAGCTGGATAAGGAATGGTTTTCCGATACCTTTTGCTAAACAAGTTACGCAACTAAACATTCCTACCAATACGTTTTCTTTAAAAGAAAGATATAAAATTACAGAAGCTATCCAAACATTAGTAGATTTAGGAGCAATTGTTCAATGTAAACCACGTGACGATCAGTATCTTTCAAAGATATTTCTGATTCCGAAGTCCAACGGGGGTAAGAGGTTTATTTTAAACCTCAAGTCTTTAAACAAATTTATCTCTAAAACTCATTTCAAGATGGAGGACTACAGGACGGCCGCCAAACTTATACCTAAAGGTGGCTATACTGCTACAATAGACCTAAAAGAAGCCTATTTATTGCTACCGATATTAGAATCAGACAAAAAATACCTTAGATTCGAGTTCGAAAACATTAATGGCGAGAAAATTACTTATGAGTTCCAAGCTTTGCCCTATGGCCTTTCTGTAGCCCCCGTACATTTACAAAATTGATGAAGGAAGTTATTACCTACCTACGGGCACGTGGTCATACCTCAGTAATCTACTTGGATGATATCCTCTGTATTGGAAATAATTACCATTCTTGTATGCTAAACGTATCGGAAACTCTGCGGATTCTGCAATGTTTAGGTTTCATAGTAAATTTCAAAAAAAGTTCCTTAATACCTAACACTACGTCTCGATTTCTTGGATTCGTATACAATTCTATAGATACGTCTATTTCATTGCCTGCTGATAAGCAGAAAAATATATCACAACTATTACAAAAATTTATGTTATTACCTACATGTTCCATTAGGGACTTTGCGCATTTGATAGGTACTTTGGTAGCTGCTTGTCCTGCCACCCGCTATGGCTGGCTTTACACAAAATATATGGAACGAATAAAATTTTTAGAATTAAAAGAGCATGGCTGTTTTGATGCTAAAATAAATCTACCGATAGATATCTTACAAGACTTGAAATGGTGGAGCCATAATTTAATCTCTTCTCACAATTTTATGGGTGCTGTAAACTTTGACGTAGAAATTTTTACTGACGCCTCCAGGGTAGGAAAGGTCTATGGCTGTTTGCTTCTTATATTAACACAAAAGATAATAGGGAAGCTGACGAAGAGTCCCGAAGAGCTAATCCTGACATAGAATGGAATCTGTCAAACGAAGCTTTCCAAGATATAGTCCGAGTTCTTGGGATTCCGGACATTGACCTTTTTGCTTCTCGCACCAATGCTAAGTGTAAAACTTATGTATCTTGGAAGCAAGACCCTGACGCTGTTGCAATAGACGCTTTCACACTGAACTGGAAACAATGGTTCTTTTACGCATTTCCGCCATTTTCTTTAATACTGAGGTGTTTGCAGAAAATTGTTCACAACAAAGCCGTCGGGATCTTGGTTTTTCCTTATTGGCCCTCTCAACCCTGGTTCCCTCTCCTAAAGAGCATGCTAATGTCTGACATAATTTTCTTAGAGCCTTCTTACGCTTTGTCTCGTTTATGTTCCAGAACTCGCCAGCAGTTCTTCAACCAGAATACCCAGGCTGTAGCGAAGCTCTCTGGTTCGCATTCTCTAGAAGAGGTTCCCCAGAGGCTGCTTTAAATTTGATATTAGCGTCCCTATCTACAA
Source organism: Eilema caniola (assembly GCA_949126895.1). Classification (NCBI taxonomy): domain Eukaryota; kingdom Metazoa; phylum Arthropoda; class Insecta; order Lepidoptera; family Erebidae; genus Eilema; species Eilema caniola. The sequence goes on from CASBPR010000003.1 coordinate 753,726, forward strand.
ATACAATAGCTCAATACAATGTTACTTATAAAACCTGGTGGACATTTTGTAAAAATAACAATCTCACTCTTTACGAATTTACTTCAAATTCAGTATTATTATTCCTAACAGAACAATTTAATAAAGGTGCAGCTTATGGCACAATGAATAGCCATCGTTCAGCAGGGGGTGAAGTGAGTGCTGAAGAAAAAATAAAACGACTTTTAAAGGGTTGTTACCGACTGAGACCAACTGTACCTAAATACGTCAGAACATGGGACCCAAAACTAGTATTGGATTTTATTTCAAATTGGTTCCCCAATAATAGTCTCTCTATGGAAAAAATCACAAAAAAATTGGTGGTGCTGCTCACTTTATGTACGGAGCATAGAGTGCCAACACTTTCCCTCATCAAAGTGAGTAACATTAGCAAAAGTCCTACTGGCCTTAAGATTATTATTTCCGATGTGATTAAAACTTCTGCTCCTGGGCGCGAGTAACCAATTTTGTTTTTGCCTTATTTTGATCAAAATAAAAATATTTGTCCAGCTACGACCCTTGAAGATTATTTGAAGTTAACTCAAAATTACAAACTGCGGGTTCAGAAAACCTTAGCCGAAAGCGGAGTTGGTGTATCTGTGTTCAGTGCACACAGTACGAGACACGCATCCACATCGGCTGCCAGATCCGCCGGAGTCTCTATAGAAGTAATCCGCAGGACAGCTGGCTGGACAAATGCATCAGAAACTTTTGCAAAATTTTATCAACGACCTATCATCGACGAGAGTAATTTTGCGAAAACGGTGTTTTTCAAATAGTAATATAAGTAGATATGAAAGTTATAACCTGTAATTACTTAAGTTAACCCTTGATCCGCCCCGGACCGATTTTGCAGCTAACACCGCCGCGTCCTTGGGTCTAGATTATTTCTAGACCTGTAGGTCATACACCTCGATAGACCGTTATTTCGATATGAAGATTATAATTATATATCATCATACGCACGTCATTGAAACGAGCATAGAAAATCCTATCAAATTAGCATTGTCATATGTGAAAAAATACGTACGTTATCTGCAATGCTCGTATAATTTCACTGTTTCCATTTTTTTGCTGCAAAACCATCATGTCGTCAACACATTTTATTATCACAAAACTTTCACTGTTGTGCATTTATCACTTTCCACATCACAACAATATAATACGATAACGTAGTTCACCATTAGATAACATTTCACTAGCACTTGACCTCAGAAAACTAATTATCAACACCAAAAAACTTATACCTATACAAACTCGTGGGTGATTCGCGCCGAAACTGGAATTTTGCCGACGGGTGCGTTGCGAAGTAGTTGGGCGACGCGCTGACGTCACAACCGCGAGCCGTTGGCTATCGATAGTGCTTGACAAAACCAAAATAATGTCGATAAACGATTTACAATATTGTTTGCAGATAAATACTTCGTTATTCATTTCCTGTATTGTTGTTGATAATAATTATCGAGTATGTCGCATAAAGGGCGAATACGGTAGATTTCTACCGTTACGCGTTTTACCGTACTACTACGGTAGATATCTGGTCATGCGCATTTGACCGGTGTCGATAATATATATTTTACATCGACAATAGAATGTAAGTATTTATTATATTATGCTAGTTCTAGATAGCATTGTGTAGAATGTTGTAGAATCTTATATTTATTATTGAATTCAAAATATTTTTTTTATACAACTGAGGTGGCAAACAAGCACACGGCCCACCTGATGGAAAGTGGAATTTTGTAGAATATTTTATTTATTTATCGAAACTGAACTTATTTGTATACAACTAAGATGGCAGACAAGCACACGGCCCACCTGATGGAAATTGAAATATTGTAGAATATTTTATTTATTTATCAAAATTGAATTCAAAATAATCTTCTTTTTTTTTATCCAACTGAGGTAGCAGACATGCACACGGCCCACCTGATGGAAAGTGGTTACCGTGACGTATGGACGTGTGCAACACCAGGGGAGTCACACTTGTACTGCCGATCCTGTAAACACAGATATTTTCTGTACCGTCAGTGTAGAAGACAAAGACGGAATAGCCTTTGGTCTTCCCATCGACAGCACAAAACTCTCCAGTGAACTCTGGCTACCCTATTTACCGCCAGGTATTATGCGTTAGGTTACTAGGCCGCGGTATTATGTAGGGCGGAGGTACTTTTCCAGTTGGACTGCTCAATTGGACGGAAATACCGTCGTGTAGATCCCTAATTATACATTCTGAGTTTTAAGTTGCTGTTGACAGTGACCCTTCCCAAGCCAGAATAGACCGCTGGAGAGCAAAGGGCTCGCTACCGACCACTTTCATCCCGCTCTCTGAGAATCTCCCGCCTGGACATGATCTGCCATAGATGGGAGTTCTCGAACAAACTTCACACACAGGTCCGATCGCCACGATAGAAGGAGAATAAATATTCTACGACATACACAACGCTATCTAGAACCAAAGTAAGCTTACTTTAACTACCGTGTATGATATCTATTATTTGGATAAATATACTTAGATATATAGCTCGCACGATAGACCGCGTCATCTTTCTTTGACTTACGCATACGATGCGATTCGATCGGCACGCGATACGATCGATGCCTACCGAGCGGGTGGAGTGAGCACGCCACCGCACCCCGCACCCTACCCAGTGGCGGCCTCTACCGCGCTCTCTGGGCAGCGCAGTGCGCCCGGGCAGTCGGTGTGTGCTGTCTGTCGTGCGCTATCCGAACACACGTACACATAACACGCGCGACTGCGTGCCGACGATTACGTAACTAGGTACTGACTCTTTGTTTCCTCATGTTATATGTTCTTAAGTGAACGGGAATCGAACCAGCTCCCTCTGCAGAATGCTCTACCGCTACACCACAGAGGCTGTCGAATTATAATATAATAATTATACGATTATATGAATAATAGGAATGTAAACAAATATATAAATACTAACATATCTATATTTAATTATATAGATATGTTAATAAAATTATTAAGGATCATAGAACTTGAATACTTCTATAATAATAAACTTACCTATACCCTGACCCATTTAACCACTTGCACCCACAAAACCTATAAATACTGACCTATATGACGTAGACGAAACCATAGTTAGACATTTAGGTATAATGAAATAAAACACGATTAATAATCAAGATTTTTTATTATTATATTATACAACTTTGAACATAACTTTTCACAGTACAGACTGTACTAGCTGTTACCCGCAGCTCCGCTTATGTCCTTTCTTAAGGTCTAATCTATGTCTGTACCAAATTAAAATAACAAAACGTATCTGACAGACGGACAGACAAAGATACTTTCGCGTAAATAATATTAGTATGGATTCCGTACATTTATTAGTAACAATAAAGATTATTCTATTAGTTAAGTACGTTTGTGTCTCTCGTAGACATTTTATATGTTGGTTTATAGGTGTTATGAACTGATGAAGCTTACTCGTACTTTCTGTGAGCCTAGCACTTAATGAAAAAAGCATTAGAATCATAGAAATACTTATTGCGTGATGATCAGTGATCATGACCCAACCGGCATAAAATTACTTAGTGTTATTGCAGACTATGTGCAGATCTGTTCGGTAGTTTTGCGTGAAAGAGTAATAAACATTCATACATCCATCTATCATAAACATATACATTTTTTCATCATCAACCTGACTAGACTCCGGCAACACTTAGTGGGCTTTTTATCTATTTACAAACATGTTTACTTAGTCTAAATACAATTATTTTTTTAAGTAGCATAGTTGAGCAAACAGTTCATTTCCAAATTTGTCGTCTAAATAATATAGAATTTTATAATAACCATTTTGACAATATGACAATATTTATGTAACAAGCTGTGTAATAATTTTATTCTTGTATTTAGAATGTCACAAACAAAATACACATGAACTGACTAAGCAGTATTCCAAAAATGGAATATCCGAGTATAAAATATGGTAATAATTTATTGTACATGAAACTAGGTGGTAAACAGAAAACTAGGTACTGTTTTGAGCTGTACATTTCATTCCTGTCCATTCGAAAGTCCATCTGAAAACTTTAGCATGGGCAAGAATGTACTGTGCAGCTGAGAAGAGAACAGAACAACAATATTGAAGAGGCATAAATGATTTAATTGACATTTAGGACACAGTGATTTAGGTTTCGCCGCTATGTTACATATTTTCATCATCAGTTATCCATCACATTTTATGGTCAATAAACATTCTCACTCAGCACGTCTCTTGCGCCCACGGGCTTCTGGTAGTGCCAGGACCTCCTCTGTATGCCACACCTTCCAGCAAGCCCCGTGGCACAAGAAGACGTTGCACACCTCGCAGCTGAGATGTGATTGTTTATTAACGTTCCTTGCATAACAAACACGACATCGCCTTCTATTCTTTGCCCCGGGATTAAACATCGGGGTATGGAAAACATTCCGCTTCAGCCTCATGAGTTCCCCTTCTGCAACTTCCTGAACCAATTCTTGAGATTTGAGATGCCTCTCAATAATTGATTCAGCAAGCGCATAGCGGAACTCACGGTGCGTCATGGTCAGACGGTCGCGACGTTCCCGGGAGCAATTGTACATGATCAGACTATTCAGAATACTTACATTCATCAACCTTTTAAAAACTTTCATGTACCATTTCACTCCTCTTTTGCGCTCTAACAAATACATGGCGAGTTTTTGATCTTTCAGATCAACTCCTCGCATGTATGAGTTATAATCCCTTACACACACAGGTTTCACACAACTTTTACCAGCCCTCGATCCAACGAAAGTATCCACATTGTGAAAGGTGGATATTATATTCACCATTTTGGAGTCCTTTCACGACACGATTGAAATATCTCCACAATGGCGAGCTATAATAGTCCCCTTCGTCACATTTGCGGGTACTTTAGCTATTTCATTGGGCACATAACGGCGATTTGTACGAAGGGTCCCAAAGCAATCAAAGCCTAGCGCCTTGAGGTATCGAGCCAACGATGGACAATTATAAAAATTATCCATCGTCACACAATGACCTCGACGTTCTAAGCCTTGTAAAAGCTCTAGGACTGTCTTCGTACTTTTTAAACCTAGATCAGCACTGATTTGCGTATCGCTTAAGACCTCATCTGATTTGCCAGTGTAGATTTGGAATCGAGCCATATAGCCAGTCTGCGCTTCGCAGAGCTCATATGACTTGATCCCAAATCTCGCAGCCTTTGACCTTATCGTCTGGGCCCAGGAAAGACGACCTTTGAATAAGGTCAAAGACTCGTCAATGGAAATATGAGGCCTTAATTGATACAACGAATCAAATTTGTATCCTAAATGTTCAATTAAGGGGGCCAGTTTCGCAAGTCTCCGGGACAACACTTTTGTTGAACCTATTGCTCCACTCTGATGCATATTCTGACTTGTGTCAGAATTGTCAACAAAGTGGAGAAATTTGTTCAACAAAATAAAACGATTGTAGGACATAAGGCTCCTAAAGGCTGGCATCCCTAGGTAGCCTTTTTTCCAATATTCGTCCAGTGATGTCCGCGGATCGATGGCCATGAGTTGGTACATGGCAAAGAGAACCATCACCTCATCTGCATCAGCATCACCTATGCAGACGCGATGATCGTGTCAAGATTACCTTCACTTTCCACTCCTCGATCGTCTGTTGGGCATATCGATTCGTTTCGCTGACGATATGATTTATGATGTCTATGTCCCAGATGTCGACATAGGCATCATAAGCCGAATCGTAGTCTTTGAGTGGTCCAGGTGTAGGTCCTGAAAATTGTTCAGGAACACCTCTGAACGACTCAAAGTCTTCGCGCCATGCGAAATTTGGCGACGTACCCAAAAGTCGATCGGCTTCTTCATCTATCCCTCTAGCAATATTTGCTATAATGTTCCTTACCGGGGCCTCCAGCTCGGCGTCATCCGGGATATCCCTCCCAGTTCCAGTGGCAAGAGTTTGGACAGTTGACTCGTACTCGTCGTCCCAGTCACTATCTAAGTCACTGCCGTCACTCTCGCCAATGGTTTCTCTATTTGGTTCACAATCGAGAGTGACGACAGTGGACGTACTGGCCTTTGCCACTGAAGGTTGAGAGGGACACCGGAATTCTGGAAGCCAACGCCTAATATGGTCGGGGTTCTGCTCCAACAACTCTTCAATGTCAGAGTCAGGGATGTCCATCGCCTCGACCCGCTCCATCACGTTAGGTTCACTATAAAAATTGCGTTGTAAATATTCATCAAAATGCTTCTGGAAGGATTTGAGAGCTAGAAATATAAACGTAAACAACTCACCGAAGCAGCTCGGTTGCTCTGCGTAGACTGCCACCAGGGGTTTTTTCGAGGAGGACATCCAACCCTGTTGAATTAACAGAGCCCCCTGGTGTGCAGTCCACCGCCATTGCTCGGATCTTGCTACAAAAGAAAATTAAATATAACTAAATCTTTTCATCAAATTATACCTGTGCAAAATTAATAAAAACATATTATGAACAGACTTACCGTGGAGGTGAGACCGACACCTCAGGGTCTCGATCCTCACCATCAGCTACAAGTCCGAGCAAGAGGGCCCGCCGAGCTGCTGTGTGCTGGTTGGTGGATGCACGATCAGGTCTAGGAGTGGCCGAGCGCGATAGACTCCCTGAGCTGGTAGACCGAAGTCTATTGAGGCTGAAAGATAATGATAATTTTAATGTAACTAATTCCCTGTTTTGAAATCCGATAAAGAGTATTTTTTGCATAATAATTGTAAGGTAATTATTATAATGACCGTTTAGCATAATACGTCACGTGAACCGAGTGACTGTGGGACTCCACACTAAATCGTTAAAAGAAATGACTGACGTGTAGCGAGCTTGTTTACTACTTTATTAGAGGCAAAAATAATTATTAAAACCAGATAGCACAGCCAATAATCGCCTATCTAAATCGGTTCACACTAGGTAAAAACAAAATTAGTTACTAAATTATTTTTAGAAGTTTTTTGCTACCTTATTAGTAAACATAAAACTTTCTTCTGGATTGTAATGCTATCAAAATACAATTTTAAAATATCATACATTTTTATCAAACGAACTGTTTTATCACCCTATTGATAAACATAAAACTGTCTTCTCTATTGCAATCATAATAAAATTTAAAAATCATATTTTTTATCAAACGTACCGCAAACAATTTTACCATCTTATTACTAAACAAAACTATCTCCTCTATTGAAATCAAAATACTATTTAAAAATCATTATTTTTTTATCAAACGTGCCGCAAACTGTTTTGCCACCTTATTACTAAACATACAACTTTCACCTGTATTGCAATCAAAATACAATTTATAAAAATCTTATTTTTTTAATCAAATGTATCGTATATATGTATATTTGCCACCTTTTTGCATACATAAAATTCTATCGATATCGACATTCGATGGTCAAGCGTCCAGCGCCTAGTGCATAGTGCATTAGACAGGACCTGACGTCATGATGACGTATGGATTTCATTGATAAATTCATGGCGGCTGCTAAATGCACTTTGTAGGTATATTTTGGATTACAAATATAACGTAAATATGTTATAAGATATTGGACTCCAATTATAGATATTTGTTTGGAAATAAATACTGTAACAACTTATATGTCTAAAATAAGTAATAAATATTAATTTGAGACAAAATATCAACAAGTATATCAGACACACTAGGTATGAAATTATAACTTCAAAAGTTTGAAAAGTTTTTCACTAACTCATTTCTTGTATTATGCATAAAATACACCTTACACATATACTACAGTTATTTGTCAGTATATATAATAAATAATTTCATGAAATACTTACCTAGTACTTCTGCAATACATATTTGCAAGCGGCAAAGTTACAGCGACTGTGTTTTGAAAACGGCGCCAACAAATGAATTCGCGCTCAGGATAGATTTAATTTTTTTTTTGTTGCCAACAGTGGTGTATTGACATTCAAAACCATAGAAATCCACAGATTATTTATTCAACTAATAGGTAATAGTCGATTATTGAGCAAAGACACATAGACTGTAAAAAAAATCATGTCCAATCAACGCGAAGAAAAAATGGTGCAGCGTTTGAACCATGGACGCGCGAGGTAGTGCGTAAGTATGGTGCATACGTTGCACCACGGACGTTTCACGGGTCAAATGTTATACACATAAGTAAGTTGTACTAAAAGTCTGATTGTCAATAAAAATATTGTTGATTGAACAATGTTGATATTACTATACATACAAAAATACAAAACTTTAAGCTCTAAACATCTACAACGTGACCTTATATCTGAAGAATGAAGCGTTGAAATATAATAAATGATTAAACGAACTTCAAAGCGAAGTTCGATCACTAATATATGAATACGCTTCATTCGAAAATATAAAGACCCTCCAGCCCAGTACCCTCGTAAAGTTTTGTTATTATTAATCTCTAAAGCATGACGAGTCGAACGAACGAGTGTCGGGATGTTAACACAGTAGGGAAGGGGAAAATATTACCATACCAAACAATACCAGAGTAAATAATTCAAAATTATTAAACGTGCGGAGTATTGCCCTGTAAGTTAAAATGACTACAACGTGACCTTATATCTTTGAATGAAGCGTATTCATATAATAGTGATCGAACTTCGCTTTGAAGTTCGTTTGATCATCTATAATAATTTTAAATTGCCTTTAGATAATTTTATACCGAAATTGATATCTTTTAATTCACAGTTTAGACAACCGAATTTTAACATACCTGGTCCCTCGAGGCCATTTACTATACAAGATTGGCAACCTAATCAACCTAATGCACAGTTGCAACAGCCTCGCGGATTTACTAGAACCCAGCAAATGATGCGTGCGCGTCCTCAAAACTACAACCCGCAAAGCAACGTATTCAGATTACCTAACAAGCCACAGCAACAAGCTCCAATTCAATCTAGCAGTAATTTACCGCGACCTATGAGTGGCGTAAGTCATTTCGTACCGAGACCACTACCGCCTAGTCTAGGACATGATTGGCGTAGATTCGGTAATCCACCTCCCAGTAACTATTTTAGAACACGTGACGCTAATTTCAACGAGTATAACGATTTAAACGATTATTATAACTATGATTATAATTATTATAGTGATTACCAATACGATTACCAACAATATCCCGATAATTACTTTCATTACGAGCAGCATGAGGAACCAGCAACTGTCGTCCAGGAATCTACGACTGATCCATTTTTAGACAGAATCCAAGCAAAAAGAGCTAACATAGAGCCAAACTTTCAAATACAGAGACAGCTAGGATACATTCAGATTTATAATCCACCACTTAAATTTCTAATTGATACAGGGGCTAATTTATCTACAATCAGCCCTGAAGTTGTCGAAAGATATTACAATGGTATACCATTAAATTATAACCCGATTGATATAATACTAAGAATTGCGATTATTCTATCAATTTACCCTGTTTCCAAGGATATGGGATTAACGAAAATTTAAATTTTTCCATGTACAAATTTCATAAGACTTTCGATGGCTTAATAGGTTTAGATATTCTAGACTCTTGGAATTCCAATATTGATTTAAAAATAAATTGTTAAAAATTCAGAATGCCCATATACCAATCCATAAGTACGACTCTAGAAATGCGAATCTGTTTAAGGAAATCATACCTGCCAAGTCTTCTAAATTAGTTAGATTACCAATCAATACACCAGACGGTGAAGTGTCGGTAGAAAAACAAACTACGTGTAGTTGTATAATTTCAGACTGTTTAAAGGCCGTTGCTAACAATCGTGGTTGGGTGGAAATTATTAACCCTACTCGTAATGATATTATATTTTCTTTAAATAGTCCCATCAAAGCTAAAATGTTTAATGCCAACAAGAAATGTGCTGAAATTTTGACTTAAATTAATTACCCTATTTTTTTATTTTAGAATTCGAAAATATAGAGCAAACTAAGAAACTAATTTGAATATTTTTGTTATATTCATCGTATTTTTTTTTAAATTAAATATTTCAAAATTTATATCGTCCAATCACGCTGACGTCATCGATGGCTTGAAATCGGTATGCCTCTGCCTCAATCGATAGTTAAAAATGTGCCAACTCTGATAGCTGATTGACACTGACAATAACGTCAATTATCGCTTATCGCGCCATATTACTTCCCTCATTTATCACCCCATTGTAAACTTTTGTTTTGATCGTAACTAATAAATAAAACTTACACACACAAACTTCAAGAACTATTAACCAAACAATCGCCATGTGTGATACTTTTGTCAAAGCTGACTCACGGAATCTGCCGAAAGTTGATAATGTGTATATATGATATTAGAATATGTGGCTGCTAGTAGCCAGCATAACTTGGCTGAAATAAGAGGAGCCAAAATTTTAATGTAAGTTTATTCCTTTCTTTGGTATCCACCCATACTTCTACACTATTGACTTATTTTGTAAGAAAATGTGATTTTATACTTTCTAATGACAAATGTTTTTTAATGTTTTAGGTCATCTCGAGATTCATATATTAATACTGCTGTGGGGTACGTCAAAGTGCACCGAACTGGAAGCGATTGTACAGTTACTGCCAAAACAGTTCCTGAGCATAGAATAAGCATAAAATTGTACACAGTCACATGCAAAATTGACGAACAAACTAATACCATTACTCATGCGGCTTGTGAAGACTGTGCAGCATGAGTAATTTATACGACCTAAAAAAGGCATATCACCATACATCACTGAGTTTCTTAGAAAAGTAACCAAAAGGCTTCCAGTGTGTACCTAACTTTATTTGTAACACGCCACCTACACAATCATTCGAGGCGTTGGTCATAATTGCCATTTCAGCATTCTCGACCGGATAACATAACAAAGCAGCGTAGTAAGTTAAGTTAAGTTGTAAGTTAAGTTGGCCTTACATTTTACGAAAGCTGCATCCGCTAAATATTGCGGGAAAAAAGAGGGTCGTGGCGGACGCGGTCACAGGCGCCGCCAAAGCGCTGGAAGAGCTCCTCGAAAGGAGCGTCTCCAGCGAGGAGGGGAAACTCCGGGCTCGTGTTGCGAGCCTGGAGACGGAGCTTGCTGACTCCCGCAAGCAGCAACAACTGATGCGGGAGGAGATCGGCAAGCTGACGCAGCTGGTCCAGGGGGCCGGAGAGGCTCGGGGTGTGAAAACCCCCGCTCCCCGTGCACCACCTAAGGTGACACCCACAATGGTCCAGCTGCTGGAGGCCATCGAGCGACGCATCGGCGTCCTCGAGGACTGGGCATACCACCCGCCGCTGGCGGCACCCGTCGTCGCGCCATGCGCGGCGACGGCTGCATCCAGTGGAGCTACTGGTCCCAAACCGAGGGCCTCTGCCCCCAAGAAGACAGCACCTGGGGGAAGTGGAAACCCCGCCTCCACAGGCACAGCCAATGCTCCCGCTGCATCCCACAACCCCTCCAGAGAGGGGGTGTGGGAGGTGGTGGGAGCGAAAAAGAAGGCGAACAAGGCCGCCAAAAAGGCGGTGTAGGCCGCCAAGAAGCCAGCAAAAGCCGCCGCAAAAGCGGCAAAGGCTTCCGCGGCGAAGGCACCAAAGAGGCTCCGCGCTCCCCGTTCCACTGCCGTTGTCATCACAGTGACGGCGGAAGGCAAGGCGAGGGGCGTGGGGTACGCCGAGGTCCTGAGGCAGGCGACAGCCTCAGTAGACCTTAAGGCCCTCAAAATAGAGGGAGGTCTCCGGTACAAGGTGACGCGCACCGGAGCACGCCTCCTCGAGGTCTCTGGCGCCACCAGCGGCCCCAAAGCAGATGCCCTAGCGGCAAAGCTGAGGGAGTCGCTGGACACTGGTGACGTCCGCGTTACCAGACCCAAAAAATGCGCGGGTCTGCGCATTTCGGGCCTGGATGACGCGGCCACGACGGAGGAGATAATCTCCGCCGTCGTGGAGGCGAGCGGCTGCCCTCGTGATCAGGTGAGGTCAAGTGAAATCCGCTTTGGCCCCGCCGGTCACGGGTCGGCAGTCGTGAGCTGCCCTGTCGCAGTGGCCCAGAAAGTGGCGGACGGACGGAGCCTCCTTGTCGGGGGCTTCCTGAGGGCGCAGGCGCATCTCCTGCAGCCCCGCGAAGCCAGGTGCTTTAGGTGCCTGGTCGTGGGCCATGTAGGAGTGCAGTGTACAGCGGAAGTCACTGTGGGAGACCGGTGCTTCCACTGTAGTCAGCCCGCTTACACGGCCACTGCCTGTGACGCTCCGCCACGCTGTTTTAAATGCGTGGCGGAGGGCAAGGAGGCCGACCACCGGGCCTGCAGTTAGGCCTGCGCTACCTCAAGGCCAAAGCTCCTTCCGTCCGCACGGGGGGGTGAGGGTGCACGTTCGCGGCAGGAAGCGGAAATGGACGTCCATTAATGGACACCCATACCCGCATCCTACAGGTGAACCTGAACCACTGCGCTGGTGCTCAGGACCTTCTGTACCAAAGCATCAGGCAGTGGTCCATCAACTTGGTGGTTGTCGCCGAGCCGTACTGGGTTCACCCGGGAAGCCCGGTGGATCTGGACGGCCTGGCGACTGTCTTTGGGGGGACTGGCGCGGACGACTCGCGCCTAGCGCTTATTTCTAGGGGCCCGGGTTGCGTCGCGGCGGAATATGAAGGTGTGGCTGTCGTGGCCGCTTACGTCTCACCGAGCCTCGACCAGCATCAGTTTGAGCTATGGCTCCCTGAGCTGAACGTCGTTCTCGCTGCATGCCGGCCTCGCCCCGTCCTGATCCTGGGAGACTTCAATGCCTGGTCACAGGCTTGGGGCTCACGGGAAACCAGAGACAGGGGGAGGATACTTCAGCACTGGGTTCCTACACGTGGCCTAGTCATTCTGAACAGGGGGAATGTCGCAACCTGGACGCGGCGGGGACTCAGCTCGGTCATAGACGTCTCGTTTGCGACCCCTGAGCTCGCCCGCCGAGTCCAAGGATGGCGTGTCGTGTAGGAGGAGGAGACGTCGTCAGATCACCGATATACTCGGTTCGACGTTTCCCCCCCACCTAATCTGCCGCCAGCTATCGCGAATCCCCCGCGTTGGGCACTCCATCGCCTGGATTCGGAGGCTGCCCTAGAGGCGGCCATTGTGCAGGCCTGGATCCCGATAGCGAACAGACCTGCCGATGTTGATGCCGAGGTAGAGTGGTTCGGGAGGGCCATGTCGCATATCTGCGATGCGGCGATGCCCAGGGCTAGGCCCAGACCAGCGAGGAGACTGTGGACGCCGGAAATCGCGCAGTTGCGCGTGGAGTGCGTTACCGCGCGCCGTCGGTACACCGCCGGAGACATCGCTGCCCAGACGATGCGGCAGCCCGAGAGACGGAGTTCTATGATGGGTACAGAGAGGCCAAGAGGCGGCAATCAAGCGGTCCAAAAAGTTGGGCCGCGAGGAGCTGATGGAGGCCCTGGAGCGGAACCCGTGGGGGCGCCCGTACCTTATGGTAAGGGGTAAATTACGCCATAAGGCGCCCCCACTGACCCAGAGCCTCCAGCCGGAGCAGCTGGAGGGGGTCCTGGACTCCTTGTTTCCATCAAAAGCGGGGGAACACATTCCTCCGCGCATGGCTCCGTCTCAGGTGCCTAACGCGGAAGGCAGCGAGAACGACGTGCCCGTAGTCACGGAGGGTGAGTTAGGGGCGGCTGTACTGCGGCTTAAATCCCGCAGAAACACCGCCCCTGGACCCAACGGCATTCCAGGCCGAGCGTGGGTCTTTATTACAATACTAGTTCTCACTAATTCACTTCTCAACCTATTCCCATTGTGTGAGTACCTACTCTACCCCCAACTTAGAACTTCTGTTCAACCAAAACTAGGTGTAACGTCACCTCATTTACATTTAAACGTGTGGTGTGTCATGAGCCTATCATGCATTGATGGTATTCCATCAACACTTCCTGCTCTGCTATGGGTGCAAGCTAGTTAGGCTTGACTTGGACTACCCTCATAACTGTGTGCTTGTTCCAGTCCACGAGCCGAAGCTCAGGGATGTGAACTGAAACCCTAACGAGATAATAGTTAGTGTATATATAAATAGATATGTAAGACTGAACTGCGAGCTCCGTAAGTTCTGATCCAGGCCCAATAGGACAGTTCCACTTCGACGGTACCTACCCATCACAGAACGAACAGTCACACACATTCAGGAAGCTTATCCGATCTCGTTTCCACAGGTAAAATCGGAATGCCGCCCGCTTCAAAGGTTATCGGCCCCTAGCTAATTCAGAGGAATATGGAGTCGTTGCCACCGTTAGGTATCCCTCCATAACCAGGCACATCGCCTTGGGTTTCCTACGGGAAAACTAGCTAAAACACCACAGCGCTACCCTCAACTTCTAACATAATAAAAGATAAATCGACAGCAATGACTTTACGAATGTACTGCCAGACTCAACAGCACAAGACAGTAATAATACGCATACATTTACACGTACTATCCCTGTCCAATGTAAGGTGTCTTCATTTTCGTAAAGGCCCTAAGTCCTACTCCGAACGCGGCCCAGACCCAATATTCGACGCGAGAATGACCTACCCCACACACTAATCGTAACAAATAAGTTAGAAACGGTCAAAGAATAATTAAATCTTAATCGCGCTCCCTTGTACGTAACACGCCCCAAAACACACAAAATCAAGATTTACAATTAATTTCAACAATCTATATTTTTTACAGAATTATAAACTTCTCGACGGTACATCGGAAAAACTCTAAACGGTTCGCGTTAAGCAAAGATAGCTAATAACTTGTTTATTTCACAACACCGGCACAATTTTATGTAATTCACAAAAGGAATTTAACACTATTTCTTTACAACGATAGAAATATATATAACTTACAAAGACAGTCCACCGAGCCGTACCCCGTGTTAACTACCTGGATCGAATGAATAACGAATAAAAAATGATCTCCGCCTCCCGAAAACCCACTTCCAAGGCTCCGGTCTCCCTTCCCCAGATTAACCTCGCCGTTTCTAGAACTATCCAACATCCTTCGTCCAATCGTGAACGAGTTCCGGCGGGCGCCTCAGGAAAAAATGTTTCTTTTATATAAATACTCCTTAATTTATACGATTAGAATAAGAATAATCCAAGATAATGTCTAACTAATTTTCCAGTTAATTATTCGTATTCTAATATTTAGAATCCGCGTCTAACGCAATAACACAGAACATGCAACCAATTGAGATTCCCGGTTCCATCAACCGCAGAATCAGTAGCAGTTGAAGTTAAATCTTATTTCAATTTTTAACGGATAATCTTACGTTATTTCGCTTCCAATAAGACATAAACATGGAATTTAATTTATTTATAATAAGGGAAATGGCTCATCCGCTGCGCCATCTGAAATCCCTTTTAAGTACTACACACATTTTTGAATTTCAATTTTAGCTTCATCTACCCATCTAATTGCGAACTACTTCCACTCAACAACTATAGTCCGTTACACAATCATAGCGAAATTTGAGTGAATACTATGCATGTATGTGTTATAACTTATCTCTTTAACCTATACTGTCGTATAAATTAAGTATATTTATTCACCATACAGATAACAGTATCTAAATGATCTTTTATCTCTGTGTTGGAATATAAAATGCAAAACTACCCTGTATAGTAGGTCCCTACCGTTTTTGTTCATAATGCCAATCTGCATCACTATCATATGCACTAAAATGTACCTTTTGTCCTATATAATCATTATTCAAATTTTACTTTCGTCTCAGCATTTAACTCGATGTAAATTTATAGTAAATTAGTATTCATTTTTCCTCGCTTCTCGAGATTTCTGCCAAACATCAGCACCACTTATACAAATGCAACTTTAACTACATAACTTTTACTCTTTGTCTGCGTAAATGTTGCAAGCTTTTCATTTATTTTATTTATATTGAGGATGAAGATGAGGTTAAACGTGTTTGACATGACATGCTAAGATGTGCTCACATCGGCCAAACATCGGCGACTGCAACTACGAAAATCAACCAATCACAATCAGTTTTAAGGTTGAGCTGTAGGTTGAAACGAATCACAGTCGATTTTGAGGATGTCGTTGTCGAGTAGTTCCTACATCGTACGGCACATCTTAGAGCCTATGGCGCTAGTGTACAGTTAGAGAATACCAAATTCAAGCACACCCGCGGGTCATCGTTGTCGCATCGATGTGGCGTCGATGTTGAAGTTAGAGAATTGCACTGCTGCAAGTAATAGCTCTGTAGAGAACAATCTTAATATATTAGAGCCTATGGCGCTAGTGTACAGTTAGAGAATACCAAATTCAAGCACACCCGCGGGACATCGTTGTCGCATCGATGTGGCGTCGATGTTGAAGTTAGAGAATTACACTGCTGCAAGTAATAGCTCTGTAGATGACAATCTTAATATATAAGATGTTTGTGTCCCACAAGTGCTGTGGTGTGGCCGAATAGATTCAAGAACTACATTCTATCACTAGGTCTTGAGATTTATGCAGTCTTGAGACACACCATTATCTCCTTCTAATGGCAATATATCCTCACAACATTGTGTACTTGATGGCACCTCAAAACACTGTCTTTTCTTCAGGTTGCAAAGTCAAAGTCAAAAATCATTTATTCTGTATAGACCATTAAAACGGTACTTACAAAACGTCAAGTTTAAAAAAAAAATCTAGACTAGTTTAGCAAATGGACCACCGGTTCGAAATATTATAAATATTTATTTTTTATTATTTAATTTTATTAATTAATTTTATTAATTAAAAATAAAATATTGATACAGCGTTAACATCGTACCATGGATACGTATCGTCGACTCTTCGCTACGGTATTATATTCTGGGGTAACTCCTCCAATGTGGACTGTGTGTTTAGAGCACAAAAACGGTGCGTTAGAGCTATTTCCTGCCTAAAGCAAATAGAGTCGTGCAAACCACTTTTAAAAAAATTAAATCTTCTAACTTTACCATCTATATATATTTACGAAACAGCTCTTTTTGTAAAATGCAATCTACATTTGTTTGAGCATTGCACAAGACAGCGTCACATAGGCAAATTATGCATTAGACCCTCTAAAACTGCTTTACTTCATAAAAGTGTCTTCTGCATGGGTCCTAAAATATACAATAAGCTTCCAGTGAGCTTAAGAAATGAAACTCACTTAAATTTATTTAAAAAGAAATTACGTGCCATCCTGGTTGAAAGGACGTACTATTCGGTGAAGGAATACTTGGAGGAATCTGAAAGCATAGTATATAGAATGGAATAATTAATTAATTACATGTGTGACATAAGCTGTATTATTATTTGAAATTATTTGACATTAGATATTATTCTTGTATAACTTAATATTTCTACACCTATTATGGTAGAATATGTATGAACAATGTAATAACATTAAGACCTCGATGTACCATATTCGGAGAAATAAATTCATTCATTCATTCAT
The DNA here is from genome assembly GCA_949126895.1 of Eilema caniola. Taxonomy (NCBI): domain Eukaryota; kingdom Metazoa; phylum Arthropoda; class Insecta; order Lepidoptera; family Erebidae; genus Eilema; species Eilema caniola. The sequence goes on from CASBPR010000003.1 coordinate 771,198, forward strand.
TCATTCAAGAAACTCAGCGGGCATTTTTTTTTTGGTCTATTTACAAACATTTGCTTAGTCTACTTAGTCTAAATACAATAGTTTGCTTGAGTAGCATAGTTGAGCGAACAGCTCATTTCCAAGCTTGTTTCAATTTTTTTTGAATTGTGTCAATCTTTCTTCTCTAGCCTTTAATTTCCCGGAAATTGCTTGTATATTCCACGGAAAAACAGATGGTATAGCACCTTTCTTGAAGAACTTATGTTGGTGTTGAACTCTTAGAACAAGTGATTTTTAACATTTTAAATAGGCAGGTACGAAACATCGTCCACTATTACATGGGACAATACACCTCCGCAAATTAAAAAGATTTATAAATAAGCCGCTTACCTGTGTATTTACTTATTGTTTATTTTTGGGAGGGTTTGTATTGGTACCTATTTACATTCTTTTACATATGTACTAGTAATATAATTCAATAAAGACTTATCTACTACCCCGGAGTGGAAATGGGTGCGAGTGCATGTTTTTTTTTATTTTTTTTATTTATTACCATTTTCAAAAATACAATTTAAATACATAGAAAGCAAATCATAAGCCACTTGAGCTTGTCTGGGATGCTGTACCTGTTATGAAAATAAAAATATTCTATTGCAACAAAAGAGTATTCATAGAATAGCACAAGAGAGAAAGAGAGCGAACATGTAGTTCACATAAAGTAATACGCTCTAATGAGTAATGCGCTCTAAGTAACAATGGTATCAAAATATTATTCAGGGATCTCCACACCTTGACTATAAATATAATAACAGAAAATCAGACCCTCTGTAATACCTCACAGAGCGAACAACCTGAAACGGACAATATATGTTCACAGAAGGTTTTTCGGACAGAAATATCTGAATATAATGCATCAGAATATTGTGGGCTTAAGAAGTAAAGCTAATGAGCACTTTGTTCATTTACAGGTTTTGTCAGAAGCAAATACTGATATAGATATAATTTATTTAACAGAGCACAATATGATGTCGGGTTATTAGGACATCTGTATGATTTCAAACTATTGCTTGACAGCATATTGTAGTAGAAGGGATATTAGTAGAGGAGGATCATGCATTCTAGTTAAAATGGGGCATCTTTGTAAAAATACTCCCGACATCGTTAACTTTTCTGTATTATCCAGCTTCGAATGCTGTGCCATTGAACTGGTTGATTATAATATTATTGTTGTGTGTATTTATAGAACTCCATATCGTAGCAATCTGGATATATTCTTTGTTGGACTGAATAAAGTATTACCGTACATAAACAACAACAACAAACATCATATCGGCGGGGGACTTTAACATAGATATTCTAGAACAGAATAAAGTATCAGTCGAATTTGAGTGTACGCTCCTTAACTACAACCTAAAACTAATGTTGAGACAACCTACCAGGATTATTACCCAGACATGCATAGATAATTTTGCTCATAGCTTCCTCCATGGATGCAAGTCAAGAATTATAGAATTCGGACTATCAGATCACACAGCACAAATAATACAATGTCGCGTTAAAAAAGTTTGTCTTATTAAACGGTGGAAACTTTGACGGAGGGACTACTGTTCGGATAACCTAAAAAAGTTTAAAGAGTGTGTGAGTCAATTGAGTTTCTCTGAAATATACACTACTGAAGATCCTAATTTGGCATTCACCACCTTCTATGATTTATTTAAATTTTTCTATGATCTTTGTTTCCCGTTCAAACTAATAACTATAAATGCGCATAGAAAACAAAAATGGGTTTCACGTGGAATAAAGGCATGTAGTAAAAAGAAACGGACACTATTATGGCAATATAGGAAGAAGCCTAATGAAATCAATAAAACTAAATTGAAGCAGTACTGTAGAAGATACAAAAAGATTATTAAACTAACCCAACGAGCACAGAATATCTACTCCATATTAACACAACAAAACAGCAATTAACAAAGCAAAAACTGCTTGGAAAATTATAAAAAGTGTAAAAGAAAATACTCCAATTGAATCAATAAATAGTATAATAATTAATAATGAAACGGTAACAGATCCTATTGATATATGCAAAGCCTTTAATAATTACTTTGTAGACAGAATAGTTCCAAATACATCTAAAAATAAATTGCCGATTACCTCATGTGTGTCCTCTAAACAAAAGTCTATGTTGTTGAAACCGTGCTCACCCCTTGATATTCTATACATCATCAGAAACTTAAAAAACACAAACAGTGTAGGTTATGACGGTATTTGTACTAAAGTTATAAAATATGTAGCAAGTGATATCTGTCACCACATTTGCCATAGTATTAACCTATGTGTAAGTATTGGGGTTTTCCCAGATAGACTTAAAACAGTAATTATAAAACCAATATTTAAAAAAGAAAATAGAGATAAATTAGAAAACTATAGACCTATAGCCTTGGTACCTATTTTTTCAAAGATATTTGAGAAATATATTTATAGAGAAATGAATGATTATCTTGAGAGTAATGATATTTTGGCAAAGGAACAGAAAGGCTTTAGGCATAGTAAGTCAATAAATATGGCTATATATGATTTTTTGGAAATTGTAATGCAGAATGTTGACAGTAAAATACCTATTTGTTCCATATTTATGGACATGACCCAAGCTTTTGATTACGTGAATCATGACACTCTACTACGTAAATTAAATATGTATGGCATTAGGGGAAATGTGTTGGCTCTAATTGAATCCTACATAACAAATCGTACTCAATATACTCAGATTGCTAAAATTAATGGTGTATCTAAAATAGAGGAAGACTTTCAGTCTGAAACACGCACAATACAGTATGGCGTGCCTTAGGGCAATGTACTGGGCCCTCTACTGTTCCTCCTTTATATCAATGACTTACCTAATGTAACCAATAGCCCAATGGCTCTCTTTGCAGATGATAGCACAATCACTATTAAATGTAATTGTAAGGATACCTATAAAATGACATAAACAACGCATTAAGGTCTGTTCTGGACTTTCTAGATATCAATTATCTAAAAGCCAACATAGGAAAGACAATGGTCATGCACTTCAGTCAGCGTATTCCAATTATGGAAAACTTACAAATATGCGCAAATGGCCAATTGTTAAAACAAGTAGAATATACAAAATTCCTAGGTGTAATAATAGACAACAAGATAACTTGGAAACAACATATAGAGCAACTGTGTAAGAGGGTCAGTAAATCTGTATACGTACTACATGAATTGTCGCAAATAATCCACATTGATGCACTTCTAACTGCATACCATGGCATGGTGGCGTCAGTTCTTCGGTTTGGAATCATTTTTTGGGGTTACTCCGTACATAAAGATAAAAATTTCAAAGTACAGAAACGCTGTGTGAGGGCAGTGTTCTCTTTAAAAACAGTTGACAGTTGCTTGCCCTATTTCAAAAAATATAATATTTTGACACTGCCTTCCCTTTATATTTTCGAGGTTGCTCTATTCGTTAAACTCAATCTCAACTTATTTATTTTAGCGTCTGACGCTTCTGGCCGAATGCAAAGAGACAAAAGTCGATTATGCCTATGTAAGACAAACACTACTTTAATGCATAATAGTGTTTTCGCCATGGCTCCTAAAATAAAGAATCAACTGCCTAAAAGTATAAAAGAGTCAAATGTTACTACATTTAAACAGACTCTAAGAAAGCTATCGAATGAAAAATGCTATTATGATGTAAAGGACTTCCTCCAAGATAAATTGTAATTTATTAGCTCAAAATAATTAATTGCCATTATTGAATTCTTTCCATTACTTTCTATCTGAACTCGTGACATTTACTAATTTGATTATTAGCCTTAATTTATCTAGTTGACATTTACTTCATAATGACATTTTCTACCCTTAATCTTGGCGTTTTATTTTATTTTATTTTTATTGATTTTGACATTACATATTGATTTTGACATCGGCTTTCAGCATTATTTAATTCTGACATTGTTAATTTCGACATGATTAATTTGGACATGATTAATTTTGATATTAATATTATGAATGCTATAATTATCATGTTGCATATGAATATTTGCACACCTCGAAGAGGTTGTAATACAGCGCACCTATGCAATAATAAATGTATCTTGTACCATCCCAATACCTGTATTATGCAAATAAATTACTTTGACTTTGAATACAATATAATACTATAACACTATAATACACACTATAACAATACAACATATAACAATATAATTAAGAATTAAACGAACTTACCTCGTGAAGTTCGATTCTAATTATATGAGTACCACGAACGAAGATGATTACTGTTTACATGCAGCAGTACGTAGTATGGTGCTGTCCTTGTCACACTTGTTTAAATCTATTAAAAGGAAAAAACCTATTGCCGTCTCGCTCACTCACTCCCCGCCCGGTCGGGCCATCCGCTTGCGCAGACCGCCATTAATTTTAGAGTCAGCAATTTTTTTTTTTTTTTTTTTTTTTGGGTGAAATTGACACCGGGTTGGGAGGGAATAGGTAATCATCTTCGTTCGTGGTACTCATATAATTAGAATCGAACTTCACGAGGTAAGTTCGTTTAATTCTTAATTATATTTCGTACCCCTTCCGAAGATGATTACTGTTTACATGCAGATGTTTAGAGTTGCACAACAATAATAAAAAAAAATTGGATAAGGATAGATGAGATAAGGACAAATAAATTACAGATTTGACTAAATCAATACTTATTATATTATCTCATTTTCAACGAGGAAAAATAGATAGACAATCATAAGTATTTCTTAATTCGGTAAATATTACGTATGATTGAACAATGAATTGGCAAATTCACTGCCGTTAGCGGCCGAATTTACATCCCGGTTATAATATTTAAGGAAAACATTAGAAGTATCACTCCAACCTGCTGCCTTACGAACCACTTGTAGACTGACACCAGCACGTCGCGCAGCTGAGGTAGCAGCGTGACGTGTGCTGTGAGCACCAAATATGTTCGTGTCTATACCACTTTTATGCAAAACAGCCTTTACCCAATGTGCAAGTGTTTGTGAACACACCTTATTATGTGGTTTTTTGAAGCTGATAAATACATGATCTGTTGTGCTGTGTCTGATGTCCATAGTTTTATTGATATAAGATTGCAGAGTTAACGCGGGACAAATTTTAGGGTTTTCTCTAATGTATGGCAGTCTAATAAGTGGTTGGTAAGCCCCAGGCCGGGAAGTTTTTATTAAATCAATGATTCTTATTATTATACAGTCTCTTTCAATAGTGACATTACTTATTTTAATTAGACTTAAGGTTTGCATCCGCTGAGCAGATGCAATAGCAAGCAAAGATATTGCTTTTAAGGATAAATCACGTAAACTAATATTATTATAAGGATAAAAATTACTTAAATAATTAAGTACAATTATTGGGTCCCATGTTACGTCATACCTTGGTGTGGGTGGCTTTAGTTTATAAACACCTTTCAGGAGTCTTGAAATCATAACATGTGTGGTTACTGATGAATCTAATATTAACGATAAAGCCGATCTGATTGTATTTAATGTGCTGTAACCGGCACCGGATTCGAATCTTTCTGTTAAAAACTTCATCACCTGCGAAATGTTGGCTTCGGAATAATTATAATTATTAACCTGACAAAACTCCCACCATGTACTTAGAGACGAATTATATTGATTTAATGTATTTTCTGCGAAAGATGCCATTAGTAAATCTAATGAACCTGATGGAGCACCTCGCTTCATTAGAATCTGCCGGATAACTTCGCCGCCACCAGGGAAAGGTCTGTATGAAGAGGATGAGCTTCCCTGAAAGGAGAATGGAGTAATGACTTCTTTGCCTGAAATATGATCTCATGGGAAATAATCATTTTTTGGTAATTTGGAAACCAGGGCTGGGATGGCCAGTACGGTACGACAACAATGCCCTCAGCCTTGTCAGCTTTGATTTTTTGAAGGACTTTCGTCACTAAACAAAATGGGGGAAACGCATAAAAATTTAAATTTTTCCAGTTAAAGGTAAACGCGTCGATAATCTCAGATTGAGGGTCAAGTTTCCACGAAGCATACCTCTCACATTTATAATTCTGTACACTTGCAAAGAGATCGAATTCCGGAGTACCGAATGATTCTACTATTTGCTCAAACGCATAATCAGCAAGTTCCCATTCTGTATCAATTTTTAACTCTCGAGATGCACGATCAGCTTCGATATTATCGGCAGATTTAATATATGATGCGAAGATATATAGCCTACGTTCTTCACACCACTGCCATATTTCACGAGACAAATCATTGAGGTGTGTGAATCTCACACCACCCATTCGGTTGATGTACGATATGGCTGTACTATTATCGACTCTGAGAAGTATGTTACAGTCATATATATGGTTCGCAAATGTTCTCAATGCATAAAAAACCGCCTTTAGTTCTAAATAATTGATATGCCTTTGTACGTGAGATGAATCCCAGTTGCCTCCAGCTGTCTTACCATCACAGGCAGCGCCCCACCCAGTCCTGGATGCGTCGCTATATATGACTATATCATATTTATCATTTCGAATCGGGTTAAAGCTTTCTTCAATGCCTGATATCCACCACTTGAGATCATCATGTAAGTTACAATTAATGTACATTTTTTTGTTATAGTTTTCTGAATGATCCAAGGCTAAGTATTTTTCTCTTTCAAATAATTTTGTATAAAGCCACCCATAAGATACAGCTGGGCATGCTGATGTTAAAAGACCAAGAAATTCAGCGAAATGTCTGATCGTACATTTATTTATTTGGAGAAGCATTGTAGCTTTCTCTTTTATACGCTGTTTCTTATCATAAGGTAGAGATAAGGTCATATTTGTAGTATCAAATATAAATCCTAAAAATTTACATGACTGAGTGGGGGATATCTGACTTTTATTTAAATTTATAATAAATCCTAATGATTCCAAGAGCTTAACAGTAGCAGCAACATTTTCAACACATTGATTATATGATGATCCGATACAACAGAAGTCATCTAAATAATTAACTGATAAATGACCGTCCAAGCGAAGCTTATACAATACAGGCTTTAAAAGCTTCGTGTACACAAACGGTGCTGTGCACAAACCAAAGGGAAGAACGTGGAATTCAAAGAGTTGTGAATTCCACTGAAATCTTAGTTTTTTACGATCCTCTACATCAATATTTACCAAAAAATATGCATCCTGAATGTCTATTGTAGCCAAGTAGTCATTGAATTCAATAAGTTTTAAAACTGTACGGTAATCCTCCATTTTAAAATGTTGGACGTCTATAAACTTGTTTAAGCCCTTTAGATTTAATATAAATCTATGTTTACCGTTATGTTTTGGAACGGTAAATATTGATGAAATATATTGCCCTTTGCATGGACTACAAGGTGAGATAAATTCAGATTGTAACAAATCGAAGACACAGTTGTCAATAGTTTTGACTTCTGTATCAGAGTAATATTTAGCATGAGGTATTTGGTATTGTACTGGATGCTCTTTGAAAGGTATTTTATATCCTTTAACCCATGATAAAATCATAGGATCATTTGTAATGTCAGTCCATTGTTGATAAAAATATCGTAATCGACCGGCTACAGGAATAGGTACCTCTGGATTGAAGTTTAAGTCCTCCTCCCCCGATGACGCTGCACGTTCCTCGGGTTGTAGTTGTACCGGCTGCGGACCGGAGCCGCCGGCCTCCTCCGTGGAATGGTGTTGGTTTGCGTCTGGGCGGCTGATGGCTGCGGCGGCGCCCCCCTCGCGTTTAAAGTCCCTCGACGAACGACAGATGAAGGTCCAGCGGTGACTGGCTTAGGCGTTGGTCGAATGGTCTGTCTAAGTTCCTGTCCAGACTTCGAAATCGCCTTGGAAGATTTTAAATGTTCAGCTAGGTCAGAACCAAATAAAAATTCATCTACCTTGGTATTTTTTATAGTGTCCTTAGTTTCCTTATTGATAACATTGATCACAGCGTACCTCCGTGATTGCGATTCTTTGAAGTGGTAATCACATAAAAGACGACCCGCATCACTCAATGATTTAATCATTTCTTGTGTGTTATCTTGTTGATTATTAAGTAATATCATATTTAGGGCTTTGCCCAAAGCTGACAGACAGCTGGATAGCTGATTCTGTTTAGATTGTCCATAAATATCTTTCTTATAGTTTAATTCCGATAAAGCTGCTTTTATTTCTAAGTTGAGCTTTGGGGCCCTAAAGTTGGGGCAATTTTCTGGGGGTAGGTACGCTTTTAATAATTCAGATCTGTTGTCCTTTTGTAAACCATTCAATAGAATGTGTTGCCACCTGGAAGCGATATCTTTATGTAAGTTATCGCCGAATGCTTTCTCTTTGGATGAATCCTCGCCAAGTATCGTTAAAATATCTTGATTTAATTCCTGACATTCATCTAGAGGTATAGTGTTTTGACACTCATTGGTGTTAGAATGTTCTGCATCAGGTATGTCATCTTCGTGAATTTTGCCTGAGAGGATATAATATCATTATGAAATAAAGCAATAATCAATGTATGATAGATAAATGGCATTTCCATAATATGTACCCGTAAAATCGAATTTATTGTCCATTATATAGTATATGCGGAGCTAAGGCGTTGCACATTGTGCAGTTGCACATCTCATACGCGATATACGCGGAGCTACGACTTGTAAATAATATTTAATGCTCAACGCGATTTACACGGAGCTATGATCCAATAGCTAGGTAGGAAGGTAAGTAGGTACATCGTATTCACATAGAATACACAGTAACGCTCATACGCGGTTTACGCGGAGCTGATAGGGCTATGATGCATATAGGTAGGTACTCGACCTGATTTACAGGGAGAAAAAAATAAATAACGAGGTCAACACAATTTACGTGAAGTGCTTAATGTGTGCATGTCATCCATGATAGATTATTATTTCGAGGTAGGTACTAGCCAAGGCGCGGAATACAAAGCATTCAGAAAGAAATTGCGTAGGGTAGGTATAGGTATAGCGCCTAGATAAGCAAAAAACGCCCGCAGGGGCGGGTGGCCGCGCCCGCGCTTAGAAACAGCATGACAACCTACCGTCTTGTGTACAAAATGTTCTTATTGATACATTCGCTTACTTACCACAAGCAACTTCTTCATCATCATCATCAAATTGCACCGGGGTGCATCGGTCTTCACTTTGTGCATTACTTTCCGAACTTGACGATATACGGCGTAGACGCGTACGCGACTTCCTTCTTAAATGTTTTTCCAGTTTTCGTATTTTCCTCTTGATATCATCATAATCGTCGTGTCCGTGTCGTGACCTTTTTTTTCCCGCCATATACGAAATTACCTATTATTATTTTGTATCTTTTTTCACTGCGAAGTGGTGTGTGACTCGGACGACACAAAACACGTAATGGCGGTCTGCGCAAGCGGATGGCCCGACCGGGCGGGGAGTGAGTGAGCGAGACGGCAATAGGTTTTTTCCTTTTAATAGATTTAAACAAGTGTGACAAGGACAGCACCATACTACGTACTGCTGCATGTAAACAGTAATCATCTTCGGAAGGGGTACGAAATATAATAAACAATATAACAATTTTATAATGTAACCATTAAAAATATTTCCTAACTACCCACAGATTTAGGCACTCATTCACAGGTACACAGCTGGTATCGGACATGAAATATGATACCTAAGCAGCAGCGCGATCGCTGCGCCGGGCACGGAACACTATGAACCGGTTTGTTTTGGGGCGGGGCCAGCGCATCTACAGGTTGTTTAAAAAAATTATATCTTAGTTAAAGACATTAGTATGCTGGATAGATTGTCTTAGATTAAGTGCCTTATTTGTCACTGTTTTTCCTTTTCTATACTTGTAATTGTTTCATGCCCATTAAAATTCGATCATCTAAAAATTTACTATCAAAATACTCGGGGATTGCGAACTAAAACTCACGGATTCTTTAGCCAGCTGTGTGGTTCCGACTATGATATTGTTATACTTACGGAAACTTGGCTAAATAATGATATACTGAGCACTGAGCTATTCGATGACAGATATAACGTTTACCGAAGAGATCGGACAGACACAGGCTTTCATAGTACAAAAGATGGTGGGGGATCTTTAATTGCTGTAACAAAAAAACATTAAATCTGAACGTAGACGTAGCTGGGATAGCAGCTGTGAGGACATATGGGTTGTTTTGGACATCCCTACTGCTCAAACCAGGCATCGTGTAGCTCTTTGTGCAGTATATTTACCATCTCCATTAAGTAATACTATGTTGAAATATTTTATAGATAACTGTAACGCTATTCACGAACGCGCAGATCTTTACACGTGTATAATTGGTGATTTTAATTTGCGAGAAGTGGATTGGAACTTGATAGATGACGTAAATAGTGGTTACTCAGTGCCCAGTAAAGGTCAACCGTTGATAGATTTTTTAAGCCTAAATAGCCTAGTCCAAAATAACCGTGTAGTGAATTGCCAGGGTCGTATCCTAGATCTCGTATTATCATACACCCAATCAACATCTGTTACAGAGTCTCACTCTCCCTTGAGTGTTAAAGTAGACAAACTTCACCCTCCCCTAGACATTTGTATCCCAATAGTCAACGTAGTCAAACTTAACTATAATAGTTATATAACAAAATATAATTATTATAAAGCCAATTATGAGCAGATACGACAGTACTTATCTGAAATTAACTGGACAGAGACTTTTGATCATATGGTTGATGTAGATGATATGGTTAAATTTTTTTACAAAATTATTCGGAAAGTAACAGAGACCTTTGTACCGAAGCAGGTTAATAAACGTAGTCATTATCCTCCATGGTTTAACCGTTCCCTGATCATATCGTTAAAAGAAAAGTATAAACTCAGGCGCCGCGTCAAAAAATATAATAACCCAAGAGATGAGCTCGAACTGAAGATCGTCAGCAAGAGATGTTCTTCTCTTATCAATTCAAGCTATAATCAGTATGTTCAGAGATTGGAAGATAACATCTTGAAAAATGTAAAGCAATTTTGGACTTATGTAAAGACAAAACGCGGTGGCACCAGCTCTTATCCATTGTCAATGACTGATGGTTACGAAACTGCTTCAGATGGCAGACATATGTGTGAAATGTTTGCGGCATACTTCTCGTCGGTATATGCTAGCAACAATCATAATAAAGTATTTAACTCATCAGACTACCTAAGAAATATGTATAACTTAAGTCTAAATTTAATGCCTCCAGTTATACAACACGACCACTTATTGTTAAAATTGAAAAATTTGGATTGTAGTAAGGGAGCCGGTCCAGACGGTATACCACCCATCTTTATCGTATCTTGTGCTAAATATCTTGTCACCCCCCTGCTGATAATTTTCAATCAATCCTTAACAACTGGAATCTTTCCAGCAGAGTGGAAAAAAGCCAAAATAGTGCCTATCCATAAATCAGACAAAGACGATCTTGTCACTAACTACCGGCCTATCTCGATACTTTCAACATTCGCAAAAGTTTTCGAATCTCAAGTGTGTCCATTCATAAATAAACATTTTAATTTATACGTTAACAACACTCAACACGGTTTTGTTACTTCTAGATCTACTAGCACAAATTTGGCTACGTTCACAGGGACTCTGACCGAAGCGATGGAACTCTCCATGTATGGCATTACAGGCACCTTGCTAAAGTGGCTGCAGTCATATCTTCACGAACGTACTTTCTCCGTGGTCATTAATGGTTTTGAATCCGGTGCCCGGGCTGTAACATCCGGCGTACCCCAGGGTTCCCATATCGGCCCGATACTGTTTAATCTCTTTGTGAATGATCTGCCAACATGCTTCCATTTCTCTGAGAACTACATGTACGCTGATGACTTGAAATTCGGCAGAATAGTGGAATCCCTAGAAGATGCCTCTCTTCTCCAAAATGATCTAAATAGACTATTAGAATGGTGTAATCAAAATGACATGCAACTTAATGCTAGAAAATGTTATCACATCAAATTCTCCCGTAAGGTTATCCTACTAGACTGTGACTACTATATAAACAGCGAGAAGATTCAAGAAACTGATCAAATAAAAGACCTTGGTGTAGTCATGGATAGGAGGTTAACATTTATTCCTCACGTGGAAAGTATAATAAAAAAAGCATCTAAAATGCTGGGCTTTGTGATACGCAACACAAAAATCTTCCGGAGTATTAAGCCTAAAATATTATTGTATAACAGTTTGGTCCGCAGTATCCTGGAATATTGGAGCGTGCTATGGAGACCACATTTTGTCGTTCACTCGATGCGTTTAGAACGCATTCAAAAAAGATTCTCATGGCATTTATCATATCGTAAATTCACTAAAAAAAGGACTAGCTACCACTCAAGACTCAAGCAGTCTGGAATGGTTTCATTGTCAGATCGTAGAGATTTGAATGATGGCGTTTTTATGTATAAGGTTCTGCATAGCCACCTTAGTTGCCCACAATTGCTAAGCAAGATTAATTTTCGAGTGCCCGCCAGATACCCTCGTAATTATATCACTCCCTTCTACCCACCACTGCGTAGAACAGCTTATGGGGCTAACTCACCGATCGCAAGGTTCTCTAGATCAGCAAATGAAAATAGTGATATTTTAGATATCCATGCAGACTCGCTATTCAAGTTTCGATCCACATTATTAGAATATTATAAGAATAAAGATTGTTAAGTTGTTTCATGTACGTGACGCTCCATTTTATCTTATTTAAGAATCTTTTGTGTGGTCTACATATTTTTGTGATAAAAATGTAAAAGAAAAAGAAAATTCAGTACCTAATTTTGTATAGCATGCAGTATTTCCCTATAATTACACTAGTTTACAGTACATCTGTTGCCGAAGGAATTTTAGCTGTTGCTGACTACATATGATATGCTATTTTCAAAAATATAATTAGAAGATTTTTATCAGCTCTAGTTTCTGAGTTTCAGCTATGTAGGTATAAAACAGAAAAAAACATGTATTTACGAAGAAAAACTTTATAAAAAAAATAATTAATCATTTAGTTCTAAAAAACTTCGTTTTAAAGCTCTTCTCTGATGTGTCGACTTTGGAAAATGACGTATTAGAGACCAGCAATAGTCAGACATCATATTCGTATCCCAGAAACCCTGATAGCGCTCTTCCATGACGCGTAAGTCCTGATGCATACGCTCTCCCTGCTCTTCGCTCATATCTCCTAAATTTTCCGGAAACCTGTCCAGATGACTATGGAGGAAGTGAAGTTTTTTGCTCATATTGCACCCCATATTTTTTAATTGTAGCAGAAGGTCTTCTACAAGTTCAATTTAATTTTCAGATTTTTTGTTTCCGAGAAAATTCTGCATCACAGAGACGAAAGCTGTCCAAGCCTTTAGTTCTAACTCAGTCATAGAATTTCTAAATTGAGTATCTTTCGTAAGTTGTCTAATTTGGGGGCCGTCAAAAATACCGGCTTTAATCTTTTCCATAGTGAGCTGAGGAAATTTTTGGCAAATGTAAGCAAAGCAGTTCCCGTCTTTATCTAGTGATTTAATAAACTGTTTCATGATGCCCAGTTGTAATCACCCCCGGTCCTAGATCACGTCACCAAGATGTAATGTCCTGGTCACGCGGGACCAAATTGTAATAAACACTGCCTTAACCATAGTAATCCTGGTGAGCGGCAGCAAATTGTACCGTGATCCTGCGTCACAGCACCAATACGTAATAAAGCGGTGGTCATACCCGCAGCATTTCACCACACTAAATAAATCGTCTATATTGTTAATTCTACTTTGGCCAATGATCGTATAATGGTCAGAGGAGACCCTAGATGAGCCCGCATATCCCGGATCCTATAGAGTTCTAGGAATGCTGGTATTTATATGATGAAATATTACTATACAATTACTTAATTCTACCCCCACTTACTTTAACTGATTTATGTTAAGGTACAACAATTTCTCAATGAATGAGTCTCTCACAAATAATTTTCTCACAAGCAACCTACAACCGTACTAGATCCTAACACTGCCCTAATTACTACTACTGTGGCAAACAACCCGAATAACTTTATTGATCTAACTTTTTACATTGTCGACTTAGTGTTGCAAGCCTAACACTGCCCTAATTACTACTACTGTGGCAAACAACCCGAATAACTTTATTGATCTAACCTCTTACATTGTCGACTTAGTGTTGCAAGCCTAACACTGCCCTAATTACTACTACTGTGGCAAACAATCCGAATAACTTTAGCTCCCCATAGGCATATACTTTGAATTTGTTAGTTTTTGTTTCCCCGTTGACACAGGCTCCACCAATCGCCGTGTGCAGTGGGATACTACCAACTTTAAATATCCCCCCTCTATCCTTTTGTAAGCACGTAGCCCCAAATGGAACTTACGCGCCTTTAGAGAGTAGGATAGCCGACTCGCATTTTCCCTCCCCCAATATCTGAATCCAGACAAATGTATACGTCTAATTAGACTTGAATTAGAAAGGCGTTGCCAATTAATTCTAATTCAAAATAAGATTATTTCTTTCACAATATTGTCAAAACATAGTATGACTAGTACAGATTCAATGAATAGTTTCATGTCGTAGCGCGGTCTGATGACCAATCCATCAAATGAGATTCTGTGTCCAAAATAGGATCTTTAACATGTCAGAACTGACTCATACTTGTCACGTACATAAACGAGATCGATATAGTGTCCCTGGTGTAGAAGACAGCCATATCTAGGGTCAATTGCCCAAATCAATTAAGGTTCGATACAAGTTCCAAATTAGGAAAGCGCTCTGCTAAGGTGAGCTAGATGTACCTCGCCAAAATGATTCCTCGGCTACGACGCTCCGAGTAATAAGTATTATTTATAGCATAGTATTTTATTCAAAGTCAATTGGTAGATCAGTCAAACAAACTTCTCATTTCGGAATAATTTCCATTACGAATTTGATTAATTATGATGTGGGTGGATTTAAAATATGTTATGCCACCAATCTGAGTTTCATTGAGACCATACTAAGTCAGTTGCTAGGCAAGTAGAACATTAGCAACGCGGTCCAACGACGGCTCGCTTATAGGTCTAATCCGAATACAACGAACGCCTACTAAAATATACAACACGATAGCTCGTATACAATTTACTCAAATCACGATTTCACCACGGCATTAACGCACGAAAAGCCTTAACTAAATCAATCACAAGCATCACCAAGGAATGATATGTCACATCACCAAGCAAAGGCCCGATTAGCTCAGAACCGTTACAATACTAGTCCTTACTAATACACTTCCTAACCTATTCCCATTGTGTGAGTGCCTACCCTACCCCCAACTTAGAACTTCTGTTCAACCAAAACTAGGTGTAACGTCACCTTATTTACATTTAAACGTGTGGTGTGTTGTGAGCCTATCATGTATTGATGGTATTCCATCAACACTCCTGCTCTGCTATGGGTGCAAGCTAGTTAGGCTTGACTGGCCTATCCTCATAACTGTGTGCTTGCTCCAGTCCACGAGCCGAAGCTCAGGGATGTGAACTGAAACCCTAACGAGATAATAGTTAGTGTATATATAAATAGATATATAAGACTGAACTGCGAGCTCTGTAAGTTCTGATCCAGGCCCAATTGGACGGTTCCACTTCGACGGTACCTACCCATCACAGAACAAACAGTCACCCACATTCAGGAAGCTTTTCCGATCCCGTTTCCACAGGTAAAATCGGAATGCCGCCCGCTTCAAAGGTTACCGGCCCCTAGCTATTCAGATAAATATGGAGTTGTTGCCACCGTTAGGTATCCCTCCATAACCAGGCACATCGCCATGGGTTTCCTACGGGAGAACTAGCTAAAACACCGCAGTGCTACCCTCAACTACTAACATAACAAAAGATGATAAAACGACAGCAATGACTTTACGAATGCACTGCCAGACTCAACAGCACAAGACAGTAATAATACGCATACATTTACACGTACTATCCCTGCCCAATGTAAGGTGTCTTCATTTTCGTAAAGGCCCTAAGTCCTGCTCCGATCGCGACCCGTCCCAATATTCGACGCGAGAACTAGCCTACCCCACGCCCTAGTCGTAACAAATCTTAATCGCGCACCCTTGTACGTATCACGCCCAACCACACACAAAATCAAGATTTACAATTAATTTCAACAATTTCAACATAATAAAGATGATAGAACGACCGTAAGGACTTTACGAATGCACTGCCAGACTCAACAGCACAAGACAGTAATAATACGCATACATTTACACGTACTATCCCTGCCCAATGTAAGGTGTCTTCATTTTCGCAAAGGCCCCAGGTCCTGCTCCGATCGCGACCCATCCCAATATTCGACGCGAGAACTACCCCACACCCCAAGGTTTACAATAAATTTCGACAATTTATAATTTTTACAGAATTATAAAACTCTCGGCGGTACATTGGAAAAACTCTAAACTGTTCGCGTTAAACGAAGATAGCTAGTAATTCGTTTATTACACAACACCGGCAACAATTTCATATAATTCACAAAAGGAATTTAACACTATTTCTTTACAACGATAGAAATATATAACTTACAAAGACAGTCCGCCGAGCCGTACCCCTTTTAGCTATCTGGATCGAATGAATGACGAAAAAAAGTCCCCGCGCCTCCAGAAAACCCATCTTTTAAAGGCGAGGTCTCCCTTCTCTAAACTAACCTCGCCGTTTCTAGAACTACACATCATCCTTCATCCAATCGTGAGCTATTTCCGGCAAGCCGCCTCAGCGAATTTGCTCCTTTTTTATAAAAACTCCTTAATTCATATGATTGGAATAAGAATAATCCAAGATAATGTCTAACTAATTTTCCAGTTAATTATTCGTATACTAATATTTAGAATTCGCGACTAGTGCAATATCACAGAACATGCAGCCAATAGAGATTCCTGGTTACATCAACCGCAGGATCAGTAGCAGTTGATGTTAAATCTTATTTCAATTTTTTTTTTACGGATAATCTTACGTTATTTCGCTACCAATAAGACAAACATGGAATTTAATTTATTTACAATAAAGGAAATGGCTCAATCGCAGCGCCATCTAACAACCCTCTTAAATACCACATCCATTTTTTTGAATTTTGAATTTTAGCTCCATCTACCCATCTAATTGTGAACTACTTCCACTTAACGACTGCAGTCCGTTACATCCCGACCCCCGAATCTTTATGAAGGTACATTCTCTTTTTTTTTTTTTTTTTTTTTTTTTTTTTTTTTTTTTATGACCGGAATAAAGATTCTACTAATTTTAATACAGAACAATAAAAGACAACCTGATTTAAACCTCACACGGGCTGCAAATCGAGGTGAAGATACTTCTTTACCCACAGGCCCCCCTTTTTTTTGTATATTTCCCCCTTAGCTAGAATCCAGTCATCCCACACATTAAGTGTCTGTGCAGTTTAACCATATCAAGACAAACCACTTCTCAGTCCCGATACCAAGCTTGATAGTAGTCCCGCAACACAAACTATCTCCTCGAACCAGGACATGACAGTCTAAAGCAAGGAAAGCCTGGTTGTGAGGCAAGCTCAGTCCTAGCGACTCAGAGTAAAAGTTTGTGGAGCGAACCTATCTTACGTTCTTCCACAACCAATTACCCCATCCCCCAATAATAAAGTCACCCCTTAACAGCCGTCAAACATAGTAGGTGCAAACGGTCCACCCCACTTGGCTCGAAACCCAAAAGCATTTGCCCCGAAAATGGCGCATGTACAGTGTAGCTCGTTATAACCTAACTGTATAGTTGAGGAAGTGTGAAGGTACCTTAACGGTATGCTTAGACCTCGGATTCATCAATCTCGAGCCCGTCTATTATCCTAACTCTTAGCAATCCTTCATAATTCCGATTGAGGTGCATGCAGAATGACTAGACTATAACCAAGCCTCGCGATTCTACTCCCCATAGTGCTGGTTGGGAAGGCCCTTCATACTGAATTTAAACAAGTACTCATTCAACATACAACCTTTCCATGACCATTCCTTAACGTGAATATTCCTTTCGCTCTAACATAACCAACTTCCATGGTCATTCAGACTACCAACCAATCAGCACCCGATACAAACGCATGGTTATTGTTTCGTAATTTTAGGAATGCTCCAGCTTTTGCAAGGAAAAGCGGATTTCAGTATCCCCCTCTAATGCACACCACGCGTGGCAAATTGATAAATTTTGATTAAGTCTTAAAGTCGAACTATAACGAACCTTACTACAATTTTTTCCTTTTGTAATATTTAATTAATTTTTTTTTTTTTTGGTAAAGCCACCCTGCTCCCCACCATCTGACGGGATGAGAATATATTTCGTTAACAATTTAGGGTGAAAGTGACTAATGTGAAACTAAGTGAAAATTACTATGATCAACTCATTCACATGATGGACTACTGCTCATACTATCAGATGGGCTTCACCCTATCCACCAAATTTATTGATCACATTTTTTTTTTTTTTTTTTTTTTTTATATATATATTTATCCTCAGAACAGATCTAAATTATTAATTGAATATAATTTTAAATCAATCCTACTTACTAGTTCTACTTAACTAACTACATTACTTAAATCTACAAATTCTTACATACTAAGTAAAGTAATTGCAAAATCTAATCAACAATTCAAGCTTAAGTTCACGAACCTTCTCTTCTCTTCCCGATCCAGCCCCAGCCTACTGCGTATAATATCTAGACAGATGTATAGTATTGAACTTCCCCCGAACCTCATTAGTTTGGGGGTCTAACAAAATGTACACATTTTGGTAAGGATTTCCCGCCACTACGTATGGACCTTCATACAACGCCTCAAACTTCTTGGTTACCTTTAATTTCGCGCTAGATTTATTTAACTTCCTAATTTTTACTAAATCGCCGACCTGATATTCAATCAACCGATATCTATCATTAAACTTCGCCTTCCGTTTTTCCCCAGCCTCTTGTAGATTCTTACGCGCTATCTCCCTGACTTTCTGTACGTCTAGCTCTCCATTACTCCTACCTATAATTTCGTCAAACGACAACCTCGTAGAAGTTCCGTACATTATCTCACAAGGGGTAAATCCTGTGCTTTCATGATAAGTGTTATTATATAGCTCCTCCAACTTGGGAAGAGTCTTTACCCATCCTTTGTGATTCGTGCTATTATATGTCCTAAACAAACGCCCTAACTCCCTGTTGACTCGCTCTACTGTATTTGGTCGTGGGTTCCTAACCGTAGTGTATACCACTCTAACCCCCAACGTTTCCATGCCCTCTTTCCACACTCGACTAGTGAACTGGGTACCATTATCCGACATTATCGCCTTCGGCTTTATTATGTCGAAGAACCTCTTTGCCTTATTAAACACTGCCACCGCCGTTGCCTTCTTAAGCTCAAAAAATTTGACAAACTTACTAAACGAATCCTGTAGAACGAGTATATAATTCATTCCAAATTTACCCGTAGGGAGAGGCCCGTATATATCTACCATCACTAAATCGCCAATATCTCTTGTAATTATTGAACAGCATGGGCCTACTTTGTTTGAATTAGAATGCTTTGTTAACTGACATACGTCACAAGTCCTCACTAAACGTTTCACACTCTTAGTTAATCCTTTCCAATAAAACCGATCCCTTATATACTTTATCACCTTGTAACCTCCCTGATGACCCATTTCGAGATGTACTTGCCTAACTAATCCTTCCCTAAGGACATTTGGTAAGAAAATGACTTGTCCCTTTTCACCCCCCTTATCTATATACAAAACGTCATTAATCAATCTACACCTACTCGCCAAACCCGCTAACTCTCCTCTTGTGCTGGCCGTACTTATCTGATTAATTAACCTACTTATCTCTACATCAGCCCTTTGTAATTCAGGTAGTAGTTTTAATTGGTTCAGTAATTCTTTATTTCGTTGCGCTTCCATATATAGGATGCTCGGTGACCTAACCTTTTCTTCCTGCAAAAGTTCCCCTTTAGGAGGATAGCGCGACAATACGTCCGCGACCACATTATCTCTCCCTTTAATATGTTGTATTTCATACTGAAAATTCTCTAAATAGTTAATCCACCGAGTTACCTTAGCGTTATATAACCTCCACGTCTTGACAAATGCCAAAGCCTTATGATCCGTCCTAATAACTACCCTAGCTCCCCTCAGATACGTTTCGAATTTCTCTAAACAACAGATTACTGAATAGAACTCCTGTTCAGTCACTGTCCAATTTAATTGAGCCCCCCTTAATGCCTTACTATAAAACCCCAGCACCCTCTGCTGATCATCATCGCCTACCTGATATAAAACCCCTGCTAATCCCACCTTAGAACAATCCGTTTGCAAATAGAAAGGTTTAGTAAAATCCGGATGATGCAATTGGATAGTTTCTAAGAACAAAGCTTTAATTTGTTCGAACGCCCTTTGTTCGAGTTGACCCCAACCCCAGCCTTTACCCTTCTTCAACAAATTATATAATGGTTGCGCTTGAATATTAAAGTTAGGTATAAACTTCCTATAAAAATTACATAACCCCAAAAATGCCCTCACATGCTTTATCCTTCTAGGTATCGGAAACTCTTGTATAGCTTTAACCTTATCTGGGTCAGTGTGTAATCCCTGAGTAGAGATGATGTAACCCAACATCCTCACTTCCTTACAACAAAACTCACATTTCTTTAAATTACACGTTAAACCTGCCTTTTGCAATTTACCTAAGACTATGTCCAAATGTTCCAAATGTTGTGTGAATGACCCTGTCGTTATTATCGCTAGGTCATCTAAATAATTAACACAAAATTCCCTGACCTCATGTCCTAATATTATATCCATGGCCCTACTAAAACTTCCCACGGACGTTTTCAACCCTTGGGGCAACACATTATAAACGTAGGACTTCCCATTGAAGGTGAACCCCGTATATTTTTTACTATTCTGCGTAATAGGTATTTGGAAATAAGCATTATTCAAATCTACTACACTTATATAGTTAGCCCCATGGAAGGAATTCATGACATCAATCTGTAGTGGTGGTTTCTCCGTTTCTGCCACCATATATTTATTTATCTCTCTAGCGTCTAATAACACTCTAATCGAATCATCTCGCTTAATCGTAAAAGTCAATGGACTACAATAAGGAGTTGCAGATCGACTAACTATCCCCAAATCTTCCATTTCCCTTAGCTTTTCTTCTACTCTCCCCCTATAAGCATATGGCACCGGATAATTTTTCTTAACAATAGGTACATCTGAACACATCACTATCTCGTGCTGATAGCAGTTCGCTCTCCCTAAACGCGAAGTGAACACACCCTTATATTTATGTAACAATTTTAGCAAGCTATTCCTCTGTTCTGTCTCTATAGCAACTCCGGTCTCTAGACTTGTCCAGACTAGATCATTAAACTCGCTACAACTATCCATGGCTGATATTAATTCCTCACTCTCCCTTAGGTCGGCTCCCTTTACTTGCTCTAAAAACGGTATTACCTCTCTTTGCCCTGCCTGATCCAGAACTAAACCTCTATCTATTTTTCCCGTGTTGATAGTTACTTCATTCCCCTTTAACCAATCAAATCCTAAAATCAACGAATTAACTAGGCCTGGAACTACTACAAACCCCATATTTTGTACACACTCTCCTAGCTTTAAAGGCAATAGAACTATTTTCTTAATCTCTCCGCTCCTATGACCCACAGCTGTCTTAATTTTAAAGGGTCTAATCGGCATCCACGGTATTTCGCGACTCCTATCCGACCTCAGTACATCCCAGAATTCCTCTGAGATGCTGGTTATATCACAACCAGTATCCACTAATCCTATAACCTCATGATCAAAAATATGCACTATTACTTCTGAACTAAAGGTTCCCTCATCGCGTTCTGTAGACCTTTCATCAAATACCGCCTCTATCGACACAGGATCGCCTTGTCTCAAAAGTTTCTGTTCAATATTTAATTTAATCACATCAACTATTTGTTTATCGATAAAGAGACTCTTTGGTTCTACTGTTCCAAAACCCAATCCCTCACGTATACCACGAGTAGTCATCTTCGCCACTAGCGGCGCCCTAATACCGTTTCCTACCTTACCTAAAGCTAGCCCTGGATTCCAACCCATTTTGATCATCATATCTAACGCTGCGCTCCCTGTGACTGAGGCTAGATCGGGAACAGAACTTCCAGCCTCTACTAGTTTAAACCTGCGGATGACGCTAACGCCGATGCATCACTCTGCACTACCGTTGCCACCTGCTCACCAGACGGTCGAGTTTTGCTTGGCTTAGGCCAACTGCGATAGTCCTGACGAGAATCCTTAGCCCTTTTCTCCGGTATCCTCTTCTCGCCGCCAGAGGTTGGAGTTGATACAGCCTCTTGCCGAGCTATATCGTCCATCCCTCTCAAAAACTCCGCTGTTTCAATGATGTTATTCAGCTTGGACGTATACCATCCCTGTTGCACATACTTCGGAAACTGCCTAATTATGTCCCCAATCAGTTGTTTCTCGGAAAACTTATAAGTTAGCATCTGAGCCTTCCCGGTCAATCTTAGGAAATGGCCTAACATAGTAGGCGACTCCGCTTTATTCCAAACTCCATGCACTATAGACCGGCGTAATTCGTTCTGTTCGCTTTCTCCCCAGAAGGTAGCCAAAAAGTCCGCCTTGAAGTCTTGCAACACGCTCCAACGACATTTGTAAACTCTTGCCCATTCTCTGGCTTCACCCACTAGACATTCTTGTATCAAGTCTAATTGATTGCCGTCCCGACCGACCTTTCCCAAATATGTTGTTAGGTCTTCCAAAAACGTCACCGGATGCACATCGACTTTGTCTCCGAACTTGGGCTTCTCGAACGTTACATTTCTCACATGGTAGTTTATGTTTCTAGGTAACTCCGAGTTGACACACTCTACGGTGAACGAAGGTTCCCCATTTTCCCTTAATCTAGGAGAGTCTGTATGTAGTTGTTGATTCAATTCCGGATTAGCCTGTTCCCTAACCACAGACAACGCTTCTGTGGGCACTGACCCCCCATTCGCGACTACTTCCGCTTCTGTCTGCTGGAGAAGCTCTTGTCTCACTCATCTCAGCCCTTAACGTCTCCAATTTTGCAGCTAAATCTTCTATAGTACGATTCAACTTCCTATACCGAAGGTTTGCTAAAGAAGTGTTCACATTCACACTTCTCCCCTCCGGTCTCCTTCTAGCTTCAATTGTCCGTCTCACACGCCTAGATGTGGTAGGTACAGGTTCATTGGGCGTCGTAGTTTGCCTTACAGGACTAGTCGTCCCTTGCTCACTTGTCCTGTTTTCCCCATAACGGGCAGGCGCCCGCCTTTTCCTGCTCGGCTTATCCATACTATATTTATCACTGATCGAACACTCAAAGAACACTACACGTAACGATTCGTCAATACAATCACTATAAACTCCCTTTTAACTTATAAATTTGAACACCACTTTCAGCTAAGACTCACGGCTCATAACCGGAACTATATATACACGATAAGTTAACAAATAATACATTATAGTGTTAACTGTTGGTTGGGATGCCTCACTGTCATACAATGTTGCACTCCAACGATATGTGTAGGTATTTCAATTCAATAAATGTTTCTCCCGAGTTCGACCTACTCAAGTCTATAAGATACTTAATATCGACCCCCCAACAATTCGACTGATAACATCCTAACCCAGACTTTACGACCCCCCATTGTTTATTATTCTCACCATTTTTCATTTTACACTAAATTCACCCCAGCATAATTTCCTAGAGACCCTTACCTATAATACAGCAACAAATTGTACGGTATGCGACATACCGTACTCCTACCCTCAACTAACCCACAACAAACAAACACAATGCCAACGACCGATGGTCAGAATATAGTGTCTATCCCGAACACTGCAACGAAATTGTCCCAGACTCTGATCTCAGGTCTCGGCTCCAAATCGTACTGGCGCCTGACCTTCCAACCTATCCCCGGGCAGACAAAATGTTACCATCCTGGTTACCGACACCAAATTGTGGTGTCGTCCTGGCCACCAGGCATTAACTTGTAGT
Organism: Eilema caniola; assembly: GCA_949126895.1. NCBI lineage: Eukaryota > Metazoa > Arthropoda > Insecta > Lepidoptera > Erebidae > Eilema > Eilema caniola. Next base: position 795,260 of record CASBPR010000003.1, read on the forward strand.
GTGTAGTCTTGATCCACGTCATCAAATTTTAACGTGTAATCCTGGCTTACGGCCCCAAATTGTAATCACCCCCGGTCCTAGATCACGTCACCAAGATGTAATGTCCTGGTCACGCGGGACCAAATTGTAATAAACACTGCCTTAACCATAGTAATCCTGGTGAGCGGCAGCAAATTGTACCGTGATCCTGCGTCACAGCACCAATACGTAATAAAGCGGTGGTCATACCCGCAGCATTTCACCACACTAAATAAATCGTCTATATTGTTAATTCTACTTTGGCCAATGATCGTATAATGGTCAGAGGAGACCCTAGATGAGCCCGCATATCCCGGATCCTATAGAGTTCTAGGAATGCTGGTATTTATATGATGAAATATTACTATACAATTACTTAATTCTACCCCCACTTACTTTAACTGATTTATGTTAAGGTACAACAATTTCTCAATGAATGAGTCTCTCACAAATAATTTTCTCACAAGCAACCTACAACCGTACTAGATCCTAACACTGCCCTAATTACTACTACTGTGGCAAACAACCCGAATAACTTTATTGATCTAACTTTTTACATTGTCGACTTAGTGTTGCAAGCCTAACACTGCCCTAATTACTACTACTGTGGCAAACAACCCGAATAACTTTATTGATCTAACCTCTTACATTGTCGACTTAGTGTTGCAAGCCTAACACTGCCCTAATTACTACTACTGTGGCAAACAATCCGAATAACTTTAGCTCCCCATAGGCATATACTTTGAATTTGTTAGTTTTTGTTTCCCCGTTGACACAGGCTCCACCAATCGCCGTGTGCAGTGGGATACTACCAACTTTAAATATCCCCCCTCTATCCTTTTGTAAGCACGTAGCCCCAAATGGAACTTACGCGCCTTTAGAGAGTAGGATAGCCGACTCGCATTTTCCCTCCCCCAATATCTGAATCCAGACAAATGTATACGTCTAATTAGACTTGAATTAGAAAGGCGTTGCCAATTAATTCTAATTCAAAATAAGATTATTTCTTTCACAATATTGTCAAAACATAGTATGACTAGTACAGATTCAATGAATAGTTTCATGTCGTAGCGCGGTCTGATGACCAATCCATCAAATGAGATTCTGTGTCCAAAATAGGATCTTTAACATGTCAGAACTGACTCATACTTGTCACGTACATAAACGAGATCGATATAGTGTCCCTGGTGTAGAAGACAGCCATATCTAGGGTCAATTGCCCAAATCAATTAAGGTTCGATACAAGTTCCAAATTAGGAAAGCGCTCTGCTAAGGTGAGCTAGATGTACCTCGCCAAAATGATTCCTCGGCTACGACGCTCCGAGTAATAAGTATTATTTATAGCATAGTATTTTATTCAAAGTCAATTGGTAGATCAGTCAAACAAACTTCTCATTTCGGAATAATTTCCATTACGAATTTGATTAATTATGATGTGGGTGGATTTAAAATATGTTATGCCACCAATCTGAGTTTCATTGAGACCATACTAAGTCAGTTGCTAGGCAAGTAGAACATTAGCAACGCGGTCCAACGACGGCTCGCTTATAGGTCTAATCCGAATACAACGAACGCCTACTAAAATATACAACACGATAGCTCGTATACAATTTACTCAAATCACGATTTCACCACGGCATTAACGCACGAAAAGCCTTAACTAAATCAATCACAAGCATCACCAAGGAATGATATGTCACATCACCAAGCAAAGGCCCGATTAGCTCAGAACCGTTACAATACTAGTCCTTACTAATACACTTCCTAACCTATTCCCATTGTGTGAGTGCCTACCCTACCCCCAACTTAGAACTTCTGTTCAACCAAAACTAGGTGTAACGTCACCTTATTTACATTTAAACGTGTGGTGTGTTGTGAGCCTATCATGTATTGATGGTATTCCATCAACACTCCTGCTCTGCTATGGGTGCAAGCTAGTTAGGCTTGACTGGCCTATCCTCATAACTGTGTGCTTGCTCCAGTCCACGAGCCGAAGCTCAGGGATGTGAACTGAAACCCTAACGAGATAATAGTTAGTGTATATATAAATAGATATATAAGACTGAACTGCGAGCTCTGTAAGTTCTGATCCAGGCCCAATTGGACGGTTCCACTTCGACGGTACCTACCCATCACAGAACAAACAGTCACCCACATTCAGGAAGCTTTTCCGATCCCGTTTCCACAGGTAAAATCGGAATGCCGCCCGCTTCAAAGGTTACCGGCCCCTAGCTATTCAGATAAATATGGAGTTGTTGCCACCGTTAGGTATCCCTCCATAACCAGGCACATCGCCATGGGTTTCCTACGGGAGAACTAGCTAAAACACCGCAGTGCTACCCTCAACTACTAACATAACAAAAGATGATAAAACGACAGCAATGACTTTACGAATGCACTGCCAGACTCAACAGCACAAGACAGTAATAATACGCATACATTTACACGTACTATCCCTGCCCAATGTAAGGTGTCTTCATTTTCGTAAAGGCCCTAAGTCCTGCTCCGATCGCGACCCGTCCCAATATTCGACGCGAGAACTAGCCTACCCCACGCCCTAGTCGTAACAAATCTTAATCGCGCACCCTTGTACGTATCACGCCCAACCACACACAAAATCAAGATTTACAATTAATTTCAACAATTTCAACATAATAAAGATGATAGAACGACCGTAAGGACTTTACGAATGCACTGCCAGACTCAACAGCACAAGACAGTAATAATACGCATACATTTACACGTACTATCCCTGCCCAATGTAAGGTGTCTTCATTTTCGCAAAGGCCCCAGGTCCTGCTCCGATCGCGACCCATCCCAATATTCGACGCGAGAACTACCCCACACCCCAAGGTTTACAATAAATTTCGACAATTTATAATTTTTACAGAATTATAAAACTCTCGGCGGTACATTGGAAAAACTCTAAACTGTTCGCGTTAAACGAAGATAGCTAGTAATTCGTTTATTACACAACACCGGCAACAATTTCATATAATTCACAAAAGGAATTTAACACTATTTCTTTACAACGATAGAAATATATAACTTACAAAGACAGTCCGCCGAGCCGTACCCCTTTTAGCTATCTGGATCGAATGAATGACGAAAAAAAGTCCCCGCGCCTCCAGAAAACCCATCTTTTAAAGGCGAGGTCTCCCTTCTCTAAACTAACCTCGCCGTTTCTAGAACTACACATCATCCTTCATCCAATCGTGAGCTATTTCCGGCAAGCCGCCTCAGCGAATTTGCTCCTTTTTTATAAAAACTCCTTAATTCATATGATTGGAATAAGAATAATCCAAGATAATGTCTAACTAATTTTCCAGTTAATTATTCGTATACTAATATTTAGAATTCGCGACTAGTGCAATATCACAGAACATGCAGCCAATAGAGATTCCTGGTTACATCAACCGCAGGATCAGTAGCAGTTGATGTTAAATCTTATTTCAATTTTTTTTTTACGGATAATCTTACGTTATTTCGCTACCAATAAGACAAACATGGAATTTAATTTATTTACAATAAAGGAAATGGCTCAATCGCAGCGCCATCTAACAACCCTCTTAAATACCACATCCATTTTTTTGAATTTTGAATTTTAGCTCCATCTACCCATCTAATTGTGAACTACTTCCACTTAACGACTGCAGTCCGTTACACAGTTTTATATGTAATGGTGGAAGGATAATTTTGTCACGAGCTACTAATAAATTCTGGACTATATTTTGCTTGCCAGGCTTCATATTTTCTCTTAAAGGCCAGTTTTTTATTACCTAATGCTCTTGTTTAGCTCTACTGTCCCAAAGACATATAAAACAGGGAAACTTAGTGTAACCACTTGGTTGACCGAGAAGAATGTTTACCATTTTTAAATCGACAAATTTGCCACTTATGGTCATTGTATTTTATTTTGTTCAAGACTAGCGAAATGTTACTATATTCTTCCTTTAACTTTGTACTGTGGGCAATAGGTACCCCAGCGTAGTTATTTCCATTATGTAATAGAATACATTTTAGGCTACGTTTTGAGCTGTCAATGAATAAACGCCAGTCGTTTGGTTCGTATTGTTTCAAGCCCATTTTTATCAACAAGTTTTTGATATCTGAACAAAAGGTAATACCGTTTTCTTCGGAAAAATAGCGCCGTAATTCTTTATCTCTTTCACGATAAAAACTTATTTTAGTATCTGAGGAAAGCAATTTTTTTCTTTCAGTCTTGATGCTAATAATTCTGAAGCTTGTTTAGAAAGATTTAAATCTCTTACAAGATCATCTAACTCATTTTGGGAAAAGCATTTTGGCTCATTTGACATACTTTCAAAATCAGCATAATTTTGTGATGAACTTGGTGCTTCAATGTCTTGTTCTAAGGGTTCAGATATATTTTTAGGCACTGAAGAGTCAGGTGAACGCTGCACTGGACGTTGAACACAACTAGTACTTGGGTACTGCCATTTAGCTCGATTTTTAGTGTTTAAACCGTTTACGTTCACGCTACAAAAATAACAGTCTTCGAGATGATTTCGTGGTTCTCGCCAAATAGTCGGTGTTCCAAATTTAAAGGCACTTCTTTTACCACTTTTCCATAATCTTAAATATTCCACACACGATTTACAAACACAATTGGGAGCCCAAGACTTCTCATTTTTATCCAAGAGCATCCCAAAAAATAGGTATTTTTCACCAACTCTGATATAACTTTTCTACAATCGTTAAACACATATTCCGCATATACATATAGCAAAAATGATCTGGATTGTTTAAACAACGTCTCCTTGAACTACTCATGACGTAAAAACTTCAGATACCAATCTGAACACAGTAAAATACGCCTGTTATCGATTAATATTTAGGCTTGAATGATAAAAAAAAAAAAGTAACTCGAGCTGCTCAAAAAATTTTGAGGGTAGATTTGACAAAAACAAGTCATAAGTGAACATTATCAACCATAAAATTCGCGGCAACAGGCAAAAAGTTAAATTTTGTAAACTAGTGTTATTTGTCACACTAGAATAATATCTAACTTAATGTAATTTCTGTAACTTGTAACAGTGTAAACAAATGTTGGTAAATCTTAATAAATAAATAAATAAATAAAGTGCGAGCGTAATTTATATTTTAGGTTTATTTCTGATAAGGCTTTGACAAAGGATGGATCTAAACTGTTTAACAGGCGTAGTACCAGATATTTGGTGGTTCTCACGCCATAGGTATTCATTGCTCTTATCGTTTCCAGCCTTTCTTTGGTAATTTGACGTGTTTGTATTTTATGTGATATTTTGATCCGTAGGGTTTTATGAAAGAAATTTTCTTTAAGGAGATGGTATTTTACTTTGGTTTGGACGGGTAGTACTCCAAGGTGCTTGTATAACTTCAAGTCATTGTCCCTAAATTTTTCTCTCATGCGTGGTGGAACTATGTTTTTCAGAATTCTGGTTTGCAGTTGGAATATACGATCAAGGTGAGTTTTGAAAGTTCTGCCATAGCTGGAGATGCAGTACCCTATAATGGAGTTGGCAAGGGCATTGTAGAGCATGAGCTTGACCTTAAGTGGTATCCTATTCTTAATTATATACAAATTGGCCAGGAAAGCCCTTAGTTTTTCGCAGACTCGGTTTATATGAGGCAACCAAGTGAATTTATGGTCAATAATTAAGCCAAGGTATATATGTGTATCCACCGCTTCAATTGAAGGACAATGACAAGCGTTAGCGTGTTTGTGTAAGCATAAATGTTTATGGGCCGTTAGATTTATCACTTTGAGGCACTGGGTTTTGCTATAAGGGGAACGTATATGGACAAGTTTAGTTTTATCGGCATTGAGAACCAGCCCATTATCGTAGCACCATTTATTGATGTTATCTAGATCAGATTGCATCTTAGCGAGGGCCGAGGGGACATCCCTATCCGAGACAAGTAGGCAAGTGTCATCCGCATACTGATACGAAGAACAATGTTTAAGAACATTGTTCATATCATTAACGTAGGCAATAAAATGAAGTGGACCAAGTACAGATCCTTGCGCTGTTCCCACATCAGCCGGAACGGTTCTACTGTGGTTTCCATTCACGTTAACATAATATGATCTTTTCCGTAAATAGTGTTCACATAGTTTTAGCAGGGGGCCTCGCACACCTGTGTCACTTAGTTTCTTTACGAGTCGGTCGTGATTTAGAGTATCAAAAGCACGCGAAAAATCAATAAAAAGGGCAAGCACATGCTTTTTGTCATTTAAGGCAGCATTAATGTCATCTGAAAAACGTGACAATAATGACAATAAAATAATGAGAAACGTGACAATAACTTTTATTTGGTTGGACTTTTATTTGGTAGGGTAATGAGGAATGAATTGTGGTCGACATTGTCTGTGTATGGGGTGAGCAGAAACTTGATACAGGCATTGAAATCACTGTACGAGGGTTCCAGTGCCTGTGTCAGGGTAAACGGGGCTTACACGGACTGGTTTAACATCGAGAGAGGTGTTCGACAGGGCCGTGTAGCCTCACCGGGGCTGTTCAACTTATACATAGACAACTGCCTGAAAGATTTGAAAGAAAGGACATGTGGATTAAGAATGAGTGATTTGACTGTCAAATGCCTCCTATACGCTTATGACCAGGTTATATTAGCATCATCAGTGGAGGAGTTACAGGCGATGGTTAATATTATACATGGCGCTCTAAAAAGCAAAGGCATGAAAGTGAACGTAAGTAAGACGAAAGTAATGGTTTTTGAAAGAGAAGAAAATATGACGGACTGTACGATTCTGATAGAAGGAGAAAAAGTGGAACAGGTGAAAGAGTTTGTGTACTTGGGATCAAAGTTTACGAGAGACGGAAAGTATGACTGTGATATTGAACGAAAAGTGTTGGCAGGAAACAAAGTGAATGGGGCCCTGCATAACTTTATGAGCAGCCAGAACGTGTCTAAAAAGGCACGACTGGCTGTACATAGAGGATTGCTGGTTCCAACACTTATGTATGATAGTGAATGTTGGGTATGGCAGAAGAAGCACGAAAGTAAGATTAATGCTGCGGAAATGAGAAGTCTGAGAAGTATAGCTGGAGTAACTTTGGTAGATAAAGTGAGGAACAGGGTGATAAGGGAACGTTGTGGTGTGGTAGAAGATGTAGTGACAAAGATAGAGAAAGGGATGCTTAGATGGTTCGGACACGTAGAAAGGATGAGTGAAAGTAGATTGACGAAACAGATTTATGAGGCGAGAGTGAATGGGCGAGTCGGTGAGGGGCGACCTAGGCGAACGTTCTTCAATCAAATCGAAGACGTCTTAAGTAAAGGCCAGGTCAAAAGTACCCAGAACCGACGCACTTGTATGAAAACGCTTATGAAAGTAGGAGAAGCGAAAACGGTGTGTCAGGACCGTAGCAAGTGGAAAGAAATGGTCTCTGTCTACCCCGATGGGAAAAAGGCGTGACCTTATGTATGTATGTATGTATGGAAACCAAATTGGTTCTTACATATGATACTGTGTTTACTATAAAAAGCATGTATTTGTTCACTTAGATACTTCTCTACAACCTTATTGATAGTTGACAGGAGCGTTATGGGCCTGTAGTTTGATACATTTTCGTATTTATCTTTTTTATATATGGGACGAACACAGCCACACTTTAACTCGTCAGGATATTTTCCGGTCTTAATGCACTTGCTTACATCACTGTTATTGGAGTAGCCGTTGTCGTTAAGGAGCACATTATTACATTTGGGTAATATATTTTTAATTGAGTTCTGAAATTCATCTGCAAATTTGTTAGAGATTCCTGAAGAAGAGAGACTCTGGTCACCGAAAGCTTTTAAAATCACCTGGTCAACTGTGGGAGTTACTCTTCCACAAATGGAGTTCACCAGCTGCCACAGTTTTTAAGGTTAGACTGGTTGCTATTGATGGTACTTTTATAGAATTCATTTCGGTGATACTCAAGGACTTTGTGACATTTATTGCGTAGGTTATTGTACTGTAATTTGAGACATTTGTTGGTAGGGTCTGATTTCTATTGCTTAAGTGCTCGGTCTCTGTTACGTATAAATTAAGGAGTATTTATATAACAATTTTTCCTGAGGCGCCCGCCGGAACTCGTTCACGATTGGATGAAGGATGTTGGATAGTTCTAGAAACGGCGAGGTTAATTTGGGGAAGGGAGACCGGAGCCTTGGAAGTGGGTTTTCTGGAGGCGGAGATCATTTTTTATTCGTTATTCATTCGATCCAGGTAGTTAACACGGGGTACGGCTCGGCGGACTGTCTTTGTAAGTTATATATATTTCTATCGTTGTAAAGAAATAGTGTTAAATTCCTTTTGTGAATTATATAAAATTGTGCCGGTGTTGTGAAATAAACAAGTTATTAGCTATCTTTGCTTAACGCGAACCGTTTATAGTTTTTCCAATGTGCCGTCGAGAAGTTTATAATTCTGTAAAAATTCTAGATTGTTGAAATTAATTGTAAATCTTGATTTTGTGTGTTTTAGGGCGTGTTACGTAAAAGGGAGCGCGATTAAGATTTTTACCGGGATATCTATCTACTTGATATCCGGTAATCACTAAGTATGTACTTGAAGTCGAAGGTTACTTTTACTCGGGTTTGGGAATTGAAACAACGACTGATTTGCACTGAAGTTATATTGCGACTCAAGTTCTGTTAGTAAGCCCGGGCGCAGCCGGCAGTTATCGTTAGGTACACACGTACGTATCTTATTGACTACGTTGCAGATTAATGTACAATGATGTGTCCCTACAGAAGCCCCCCTTTTACAAAAAAAAAATATTGTAAAATATTTAGTTTACAATTTTTGCAATTTTACAAAATAATATAAAATAATGGGTAGGTACACTTAGTTTTTGCTATGGTTTATTAACGTTACATTGTTCACCTCAATATATATCGGCATGTGCCGCGGTCTGTGCTGGTGTCGTTGCTGGTTGCACAGCATGTACCTTGACCATCGGTGGCGATGTCAGCCCGACGACAGCTACTTCCTTGCGTAACCATGCCCGCACTCGTTTCTTACATTGATTTCTCATGGCCCAAATCACCATGATTCCGAAAAGCACGACCACTATTATTAGTGCTATTTCGACTGAATTGACTCTCTGGCCAATGACTTCCGTTGACACCGTTTGAGCCAGCGCTACATTGTTTTGCTGTGGCTTACTCGCTGAGTTACCCATAGTAAAACTTTTAGTTAAATATAAATTACAAATTGAAGCAAACTAGAAATTTATCCGTTCTTGTTGACGAACAGTGTAAAACTGCAGTCATTTACATTTAGAAATTATGTTGTGAAAAAAAATGAAATTGTAGTGAGCACGTCCCTACCTTATATACCTAAATCGTACACTTATATTTACTATCGTAACTAATATATATTTACTTATGTGTGTACAAACTATTTACGAATCGTAACGTCTATATAATATTATGTAATAAATATACCATACATTAAATACTTACATAACTATCATAAATTAATCACTAGTAATATTTCAGATCTATTATCAATAACAAAATATCTAATATTCATAAACGCTTCCTCTCCGCTTCCCGCTCACTTCTTGTACCACAGCCTTATGCATCAGGCGCCGCATCCATGATCGCTTAGCCAATGAGTGCGAGGGAGACAACCGATGTTGTTTCTCGCGTCGCACCTTCATTGAGAGAAAAGAAAGGTAGTTGGGGACAGAATCGTTTTGCTCACCGCTTTTAGACGTAGCCGCTAGCCTAATCTAATTTCTATCTTGTTTAAGCTGTTGTTATTTATACTAAAGTATTCTACTTGTGTTGCTTACTAGTGTACCTATACAGTGCTTGTAAACATAATATATCAATAGTGAACTATCGTTATACAAATACAAATACAAATATTCTTTATTGTACACCAAAAGAAACAAATTCAAAGAAATCAAAACAATTCAATGTACAATGGGCGGCCTTATTGCAAACAGCAATCTCTTCCAGGCAACCTTTGGATGGACAGGAGTGCATAGAAGTCACACGTGGGTTTTTGGTGTAGGAATAAAACAACAAAAACATAAATACATGCATGTATACTATATACAATACCTACATACAATACACACAATATCTACATACAATGCCTACATATATAAGACCGACATTTAATACATACAATACGTTAATACAATATACAACATTATATTCTGTACAGACATGTACAATCATAAAAAATACTACACATATAAGTACTGATATCTTATAGCGACAGATAGTACCCAGTCACCAGTTTTTTAAATGACTCCAATGTTTCAGCTCGCGTGATAGAAACAGGTAGTGCATTCCACAGACGTGCAGCCATAACAGTAAACGATTTGTCAGTGAAAGTAGTAGAATGCATTGGTATGTACAGTCTCAAGTTCTCCGATGATCTCAAAAACCTCGAATGCGTGTCACGAAGGAACTTGAAACGTTCTTTGAGATAAGGGGGAGTAAGAGGGTTAAACAGGATGTTGTAAAGTAAAGAAAGGATGTGAGTATTCCGTCGAAGGCGAATTGGGAGCCACTTGAGCATGTTGCGATATTCGGATACATGATCATATTTGCGTAAGCCATATATGAACCTTATACAAAAATTTTGAAGCCGCTCAAGCTTATCAAGTTGCTCCTCAGTAAGATCAAGATAACTGGCATCTGCATAGTCAAGTATTGGAAGTAAAAGCGACTGCGCAAGCGAAATCTTTGTAGTTATTGGCAGAAAATTACGTAGTCTTCGTAAAGAGCCTGCTGAAGCAAATAATTTGCGACTAATCTCCCTCAGTTGAGTACTCCAGGACAAAGTCCGTTCAATATGTATACCCAAATTTTTCACACTATCACTTATATGTAGTGGCATGCCATTAAAAATTACTTGTGGCAGTTTTACCCAGTCTACACGAGCAATCATCCTGGGGCTACCTACAATGATAACCTGTGTCTTTGCAGGATTTACCTGTAGCCCATAACTGTTACTCCATTCACATATGCGCTCCAAGTCATTGTTTATGATTGTAAAAGCTTCATGGATTTCATTTAAAGGGGCTTGTGTGTAAATTTGTAAGTCATCTGCGTAAAGGTGGTAGGATGAAACAAGTTCTTTGGATATGGAATTAATAAATATAGCGAATAATAAAGGAGATAAAACGCCACCCTGCGGCACACCGACAGTAATATCGCACCAAGAAGATATCGTCTCATCAATGCGAATGCGCTGCCGGCGACCAGACAGGTAACTACGAAACCAATCAATTACTGCCGGAGATATGTTAATAGAGTCAAGTATCCCGAGTAGTATATGGAAATCTACTGCATTAAAGGCGTTACTGAAGTCAAGTAGTGTCAATACTGTAAGATTTCCATTCTCCATACCCATCCTAATATCATCCGTTACATTAATTAGGGCTGTGACAGTACTGTGTCCTGGCCGAAAACCAGATTGAAAAGTATTTAAAAGATTATTTTTACATAAAAATGAGTTTAACTGCGAGTGAACAAGGCGTTCAAGGACTTTAGAAAGAAATGGTAGGATAGAGATAGGACGGTAATGAGAGAAAGAAGAAGGGCTAGATTTTTTAGGTAAGGGTATGATTTGAGCCTCTTTCCACATCTTGGGAAATATACCCCTAGAGATGGAAGAGTTAAGGGTATGACATATGATAGGAAGTATTATATCTAGGATTGGCAGGATCATGTTTCGACTGATACAGTCACTGCCGACAGCTTTAGATGTAATAGACAATATACTCCTTTTAACATCACAATCAGTGAATTGATTAAAGACAAATATTGGAAAATTGGGAGTTGGAAGCTGTGAAAGGTGGATCAATGTATTCGTTTTGGTAGTATCGTCAAAACTGGAAGAAGAGGAGAAATGCATATTTAAAGCGTTGAGATCGATATTCTTAGGATTTATTTCCTGTTTCGACTTCCCAACTCCCAGGGTTCTGAGAAATTTCCAAACTTTCGCTGGATCTCCATTTTCAACAGATGCTTGTATATGCTGGCGTTGTGCTTGCCTACACACCTTGTTACAGTGATTTCGGATTTCTACATATGCATCGTGATTGTACGGGGTAGGCCTGTACTTAAATTTGGACTTGGCCCTAGCTTTTTTAGTTATCAAGTCTTTGATTTCGTTAGTAAGCCAAGGCGCAGGAGCATGCTTAATCTTCACTGCGCGAATAGGTGCATGTATATCGTAAAGACTTATTAATTTAGATGTTATTACGTTGACTTTCTCATCAACAGAACTCGTATTATAAAGCAGATGCCAGTCAATTTTATTTGCATCAGTGCGAAGAGCATTGACATTCATTCCGGCGAAATTACGCATCATTAAAACCTTGGGCTTTGCCTTAGGATGACGGACTTTATATGAAAGAAAGAGCAGATCGTGATAAGAGAACATGTCAGCCGTGCACTGGCCATGTTTGGCTACGAGATCAGACGACGAAACAATAATAAGATCAAGAAGCGAAGGGACGCAGCCAGGTGTATGATGAGTAGTATTGAGTGGCAGAGCAACAAGATTACAGGAATCTAAAATATTGCAGAGGGCGGCAGACCGCGAATCGTTCCTCACAAGGCACGTATTAAAATCTCCCAAAATAATGGTATGACTGTAAGACGGCATATGTTTTTCCAGCATGTGTTCAAAGGAAGAAAAATAATTGATCTTTGATGAAGGGCAGTAGTAAACACCGAGCAGAACTTTGATATGATTTAGTTCCAACTCTAAAAAGAGATGCTCGCCCGCATTTGTCGGCGGTGGCTGCACTGATACATCAATAATATTAAAAGGAATATATGTACGTAAATAGATGGCAACACCGCCACCGCGACCAACCGAACGATCATTCCTAATGAGCTGGAAATCTGGTAAAGAATAGGAAAGAGTGGGTAGACATGGCATTAGCCATGACTCGGAAATCAGAATAGCATGAATATTTTTGTCGTTTAAATTAGCCAGCATCTCAGGGAAATGGGCAGGAATACTTTGAGCGTTGATGTGGACCACGTTGAAATTCATGGGAACATCGGAGAATATCGTCTGTAGTATGTCTGCGAGTGAAGGGTCAATACTATCGTTCTGACTATTTACTGTAGGAGACGAGTCTCTGTTACTGTTAACAATATCTGTCATTGAAAATAATAATAATAATTATATGTATATATATATAAATAAAAAACTAATAGATAATTATAATACAGAGAATATCAATATATACTATGAAAGCAAAATCTCTGTACCTAAATACACAGTCCTATTCACCCACCAGACATTGAGTTTTGGGTAAACAATTTATTTAATTATATAATTATATATATATATATATATATATATATATATATATATATATATATATATATATATATATATATATATATATATATATATATTTACATCCCGCTATAACTCTTGCGTCCAACCTTAAAAAATCCCATAGTAATACTGCGTCCACCGACTTACTGCGTCCGGTATACGGACGCAAGATTACTTTCACTTCTAATGACCACTATTCCATAGATATAGGCATTGGGCACCTATAGTAAAAAAATCGTTGGGACGCAAATTCACCTCCAGCACGTCTGGATGAGCATAATGTGGTTCACCGATTATCCGCTAGAATCGCTGCATCGCTGTATATTTTAATGGTGTATATTTTCATACATAGACCCGATAATGTTGCGTCCACCCCAAATGCGACGTTGCCACTTCGTACAGTGCGTTTGGAATTAAATGCGACGTTGCCGCTCGGGTGCGTTTGAGACTCGCCACACGCGTGCGACGGCCGACGATTGTTTATGTTTAATTCTGCTCGTGAACTTTGCGGACGCTATATTACTCCGTACGAAAGGATGTGATTAAAGTTGTGCAGCATAATATTGTGATGAATATTGTCGTGATATATATCAACCTACTAAAGTCCTGATACGATGAAGCGAAACTTGAGAGGACGTCTAATAAATTTGGATGTACTTAGAGGTTAGTAAGTACCTACGTAACTTGCATTTGGTATTTTTCAATAGTCAGTAGGTATCAAACTGATTGAAAATAGAATATTTTGTATAGCTTTACCCATCGATTATTCTATCCGACTGTTTATAGCATAGCACCTAATATTACTTATCTACTTTCTAGCACCGAAGAGCGGCAGCTCGAGGAGTGGCCGTCTAGTGAATTTGGCATTACATACACGTAAGTGTTGTCTGCATTTAATTAAATTAATCATACGAATTCAAAACTGACGGTTCAAAACTTTTATTAAGTATATATTTAAGTAAATCACCAATTTTACATAGGTATACATACTAGCACTTCTTGCTTCCGTATAATTAGCAGCCATTATCACGTCCTCTTTGTTTCTAATTCTAAGCCTAGCATAATCAGCATAAAAATCAACTCACTCATCAAGATGTTTTGAGGGAGGACGCAAGAAGTAAAGCGGGTTGTAACTTGTAATTAAGCAATACTTAGGGTACTTATTTCAAGTTCATACTAGTTAGGTATATTGTTTTCTTACTTGTTTTGATTGTTCTGTAGTAATGTTACATTTTTATATCTATTGTCATGAATATTAACCTGTGCATTTCATTTGAGATTCGGCGGTAGGTATGTTCTTATCTAAGTTTTTAAAATTAACTTTTACTGATACACTGTTCTTGTAGCAGATGAAGAACGTGAAGAAAGTGAAGGAGAATTTGAAAGAGAAAAACATTCCTTTCGGAACCAGGTATGATCTTCATTTAATTCAACTTATGTCACTTAACTATGTACATTTTACAGTCGACAGCAGCTCGACCTTTAAAGATAAAGTTAGAGAATATTTGCAAGAAATATGGTTAGAAGTTAGTTCTTAAACATTGCACTTTTATTTTCATGTAAAGTTACCCGTAACATAAAGGATTAGAGTGCATGCGTGTAATACAGGTTCATATGCTGTCGATTGTGCACTACTACCTAGGTATTCGTGGATGGTTAACTAACAAGTTCGTACTTTTGTTAGAGTTCCATAGTAAAACAAGGAACCCTTAGGCCTCTTGTACACGCACGGTTTTTCAACCGTACGGCGAATTAAACGTACGGTTGAAAAAACGTGAGAGCTTGTACATGACACGGCAAAACCACCGGGCGAGACATCGGAAAAGTACGGCTCAGTAGCGTTAATTATTTTATCTACTCTGATACTATAATACAAAGATTATAAAATTGAAATCAAAACTCTAATGACAAACATTACGCACAGGCCAAAAAAAAGTTTTATTACGATACAGGTCTTGTATGGACACCTATATCATAAAATAACTTTTTAATCATAACGATACACCTATACAATCCCCATCTGGACTGAACCTCTACTCTAAAAAAAAACGGCCAATTCGCAAGAAAAAAAAAAGAAACGCGCATGTGCAATCGATGTTTGCGGCCTTGTCTTGGCGTCAACTTTTTTTTTTACATTTATATTAAACAAAGTTTGGTTTTGTTTGTAAAATAAATTAGTTTATGTATTATAGTATGAGAGTAGATAAAGTAGTGTATGACACTGTACATAACTTGGTCTTATAACACTCGTGTGATAATATAAAAAAACTCGCCTACGGCTCGTTTTTTTAAAACACACTCGTGTTATAAGAACCCTTATTATGCAACAGTATCATAAACTACTATTGTACAAGTAATAGGCACAAAAGTATATACAGATTATGATAGGAATTAATTAATAATAATAAAAACAATAAAAAAACTTACCATCAAGCGAGGTGAAGTCAAATTGACGAGTCCTATATATATATATTAAAAAAAACTTACCATCAGGCGAGGTGAAGTCAAATTGATGAGTCCTATATATTAAAATAAAAATAAAAAATAAAAATTTACCATCAGGCGAGGTGTCTATGTTAGTCTAGTTTGTCACAGATACACGAGATCGAAAATAAGCTCCATTTAAGTATAACCTATTTCAAAACGTACCAGGAGCACATAACTTTTCAGAAGTGTGACCCACGTCTTATGTTGTGATGTTTTTTTTTTATTTCATTTCATTCACCCATGCATGTAATTATTATGTGTATCTACTGGAGGTTATCTGAACTGTCATGATTTGAAAACCTATGTACAGACATGGGCATTGGGAAACAGCTAGAATTAACAGTCCTAAAAAGCTATATGCTCCTGGTAATTTTTGGAAATATTTCTTCAAATGAAAAATATTCTTGCAGGGATATCCAGGATTGGACCCAAGATCGGACCCAGAATCGGAT
Source organism: Eilema caniola (assembly GCA_949126895.1). Classification (NCBI taxonomy): domain Eukaryota; kingdom Metazoa; phylum Arthropoda; class Insecta; order Lepidoptera; family Erebidae; genus Eilema; species Eilema caniola. Next base: position 811,556 of record CASBPR010000003.1, read on the forward strand.
CCTTTTTCGGATGGTGCATCGGATATATTATATCAACCATCATCGGAAGAAGATGAAGGAAGCGATTCCGATGGCTCTATTTGCGACAAACGCCACCAAAGAGTAACAAGCCTCATGTCACTAAACACCAAACAACATGATCTTCATCAAGTGCAAAACGCCACCGAACAATTGACCGATTGTCAATTGCAAACATGTCTCATACCGCAAAACACCACAGAATTATCGTGTCACCAACAACAAGTAGACGTCATGCCTCAAGCTATAGAGATACACCAATCTCAAGCTGCGGAGTGTAACAATTTGGTTGAAAATACATTTCTTATGTCGCAAAACACCACAGAATTATTGTTTCCCCAACAGCAAGTAGACGTCATGCCTCAAACTATAGAGATAACCCAATCTCAAGCTGCGGTGTGCAACAATTTGGTTGAAAATACATTTCTCATGTCGAAAAACACCACAGAACTATCGTTTTCGGTCGAAAAACCATATCTCATACCACAAATCACAACAGAATTACCGTCTCACCAACAGCAAGTAGACATCATGCATCAAACTACAGAGGGACACCAATCTCAAGCTACGGAGTGTAATGATTCGGTCGAAAAAGGTCGTAACAGAGACTTTTGTTTTTATTGTGAAACGCACGTATTAAACTTTGCTAGACATATAATACGACAGCACTACCTTGAAGTTGATGTTCAAAAAATCCTAGCATTTCCAAAAAAAAGTCGGACCAGAAGAAATCTAATAACTGATTTGAAGAAAAAAGGAAACTATATCTCAAATGTGGTAAGATGTGAACGACCTATGAGAAAGGAAAAACGGCTCGATCAAGGTGATTACTTGCCATGCTCAAACTGCTTAGGCTTCTACGCGCGGAAGCAACTATGGAAGCATAGGAAAAAATGTGATCCAGAGCATAAAGGCTCGCAAGCTGAGGCACAAAATTTTATGTGTCGTAACTCATTGCACAAACCTTCGAAATCACTCCAAAAAGTGTTTAACCGAATGCGCGCTGACAAAATTTCTTTTGTCGCAAAACAAGATCCCATCATTTGTCAATTTGGAGAAAATTACATTAAAATACACAGAGAAGAACATTTTATACCTGTCACATCTAGGAAAATGAGAGAGTTGGCGAAACTATTAATAGAGGTTCAAAAAATAAAACCAGAAATAAAGACATATTTTGATGCACTCATGCCTCAAAATTATGACACATTTGTGGCGGCTACCAAAATTGTAGCTAAATACAATGACAGCACTGATCGTTACTGTTCGCCAACGTATGCCATGAATATAAGTACTTCAATCAAACAATGCTGCAATATAGCCATCATGAAAATTCTCAAAACGGAGACTTCTATAAAATCTGCAGAAATGCAAGCTGATCTAAAAACTCTCGTCCAGTTAATTGAATCAAACTGGAAGTTTGACGTCTCCAGCAATGCAGCTGACGATTTGAACCTCAAGAAATGGAACAAAGTGACCATTGTGCCACTGGCAAGCGATTTGAAATTACTGAAAGACCATTTGTGCGCAGTCGCTCATAATTCAGCTGCCCGGTTAAGAGAAGACGAAAGAACTCAGAACACAGCGGCCTACAACGAATTGACAGAAACAGTTTTCTGTCGTGCTCTACTTCTTAATCGAAGACGGCCAGGAGAGCTACAAAGACTCATGTTGAGTACTTATGTAGAAAACGAACATAATAAGGAATATCAGTACGAAGAGTTTGATCGTACCCTGACCGCAACTGAAAGGATTTTGGTGCAACGATTCAAACGTATTGTAATTCGGGGTAAAAGATCAAGAGGGGTCCCGGTACTTTTCAGCACAGACGTTCAGCAAGATCTAGATCTATTGATTTCCCTGAGAAGTAAATACATTGATTCAAACAACAAATTTCTGTTTGCAAAACCATCCAGTATGACGTGCTTATACGGATATAAAGTCCTACAAAAACATGTAAAGTTGTCCGGCGCCAAAAATCCTGAAGCTATTTCATCAACAAAACTACGTAAACATTTGGCTACCTTAACGCAACTTTTCAACATGAGCGAAAATGACATTGAACAGCTCTCAAACTTCATGGGCCACACAACAGGAATACATAGAAGAAATTATAGATTGCCTGATGATATATTCCAGACCGCAAAAATTTCTAAGTTGTTGATCTTAATGGAAGATGGTAAAGCCGATTCATTCAAAGGAAAGTCTTTAGATGAGATTAATTTAAATATGGAAGAAGACCTAGAAGGTGAAGGGTTACAAATAGAGGACGTGTTAAACGTTGCTGAAAGTAAAAACACACTTCAAGAACTAGAACCTGATATGGCCACAGACATGTCAGCTACTGTAGCTCAAGATCTCGCAACTCCACTCAGTGACAACGGTACATCTGTCTGTGAACCGTTGGCGGATATATCCAACATAACTTCACGGTCCAAAAAGAAAAGGGTATTGGTGCCATGGACATCTCCGCAAAAAAAGATTGTAGCTGACCATTTTAAAAGACATATTAGGTCAAAAAAGGCTCCGAAACGGCATGAGTGTGATGAGTTAAAAGCTCTTTACCCAGAATTGTTAAGAAATAAAGACTGGCTGAAAATAAAAGTTTTTATACAGAATTATTATAGCAAACGTTAAGAAGTGGTTTAACCTTGGGTTTGTTATGGTATCAGACGTTGCCTAAAGTTTCATCCAGATTTGTTTTACCAAATATGTATAAGTATTAGAGTTAGTGCCTATTTCACAATCATTGATTAACGCTACATGACACATAAAAAATCATACTGTCACTTTCTGTTTTTATGTCACAAAGTGAGATAGATTTATTTTTTAATCGCAAGTAGCGCTACTCAGACATTGTGAAATAGGCACTTATCTCTCACGTTTCTTAGTACTAGACGTTTATTTAAAAATGTGCCAAAGGGCTCCTTGAAAAATTATAACAATGTTACAGTCAACTTTTAAACTCTCGCGTTCCATGATATATAATTTAGAAAACGGGAATTAACGCGATCATGGTATAGGTGACCACCTGTGACCACGGCCGATGTAACCTGGTCGAAACGTCAGGTAATCAAAGGTATGTAAGTACCTATACCATGATCGCGTTAATTCCCGTTTTCTAAATTATATATAATGTTACAGTCAGTGCTAAGTTATATTATTATGTTCCAGGTTTTAATCGATAAGATAGTATCGATAATAGTCGTTATAGTAGATAACTATTATTAAATTATTCTTAAAAAACTACCTTTTAACACATAGTGTCTTTCTATTGTCTCAATCCTGTGAATAGCTATTTAATACTAGAACGTACATAGCATTTTTGTCAGAAAAGAAATTAATACTATTTCCGCCATCGTTTCGTCGACAGTCGTTAAACGGTAGTTTCTAATCAGTTTTAGGTTTTAGCCTTTTATCTCTAAGGTCTTTTAGATAGCTAATAACAGATTTGAGATAATAAAAAAACTTTTAGAGATTTATATCTTTTGCATTTATGGTGCTCTTGTCGAATAAAAAGAGTTAAATATCCATAATTGTGGACCTTTATTGGAATAAATTTGTTCAATACATTTTTACTTGTTTTCTTGAACGTGACTTGAATAATGCAGAAAGATTAATTGAATTCCGTAAGTGCTAATGTGCCGACCTTCGTAACATTTACGAGGTGGGAATATGCCGTTTGATTCATTATGATAAGGTATTTCAAAAATTTGGCTAAGTCCAAAATCGTCATGTGAATGTTGACTTCTGTATCTTATCGAAGTCAACATTCACATGAAGTTTGGTAATAATGCCAGTGGAAATGGTGGAGGCCGTAAACCAGTATATTAGAGGAAGCGCAATTAATATTAAGTAATAGAGACGCAACAAAAGCATCAGTATTTATTAAAATATATAAAAAATATACGCTAGGACGTGAAAATGTACATGACGTAACAAGTATACCAGAATAAAAGGAGTGTGAATATCTACAATTTTTAACTTCTTGTAAATACATGATGCACAGGAATATGGCATGTGATACAGAAGTCAACATTCACATGAACTTTAGTGATAATGCCAGTGGAAATGGTGGACGTCATAAGTGGGTGTCTCAGCATGGACGCAATTACTATACCGTGATGTATATATATATATATATATATATATATATATATATATATATATATATATATATATATATATATATATATATATATATATATATATATATATAATTATATTTTGCCGAATTCCTAATAAATAACTTTATTAAACATAAATAATTATTTACTATTTTATTATATACTAATTTTATCATTATATTAATTTTTTCCTTATTTTAAAATTTTTTTTTATAAATAAAATAAACTTTTTAATTAAATTTTATTTTATATGAAATTATTTATAATAAACTATAATTTATTAACAATATAAATTATAAAAATTTCAAAAATTTATTTTACATATATTAAATTTAATTTAAAGCTTATCCCTTAAAATATAAAATTTAATAACTATTTAAATTAAATATAATTAATAAAATAATATAATAAATTTAAAATTAAACTTTTTTCTAAAAAAACTAGATATATTTAAAAACGATTAACATTTCATTTCAAACTAATTATTAAAAATATTTATACAACAATAACTTTTATAATTAATTATCTCTTCTAAATTCGAGAATATTTTAACTAAAATAATTATTAAATAAACTCTGATACACAAGATACACTCAATTAAAATTACTTATTAACAAATTTATTTTCAATTATTTCAAAATTCTTTTACAATACTAATCTACTATAAAAATTTAAATTTTTTCTCTTAATATACTTTAACTCCCCAATTAAAATATTATTAATTTCCAAAATTTAAAACTATTTTTATTAACCTATAAATATTTAATTTTTCCCCTCAAATTAATTAATATTTTTAATATCTTTTCAATGTAAATGAAATACTTAATCAAGCTCTAATTTGTCTTTCTAGAAACACTTTCCAGTATCTCTACTTTGTTACGACTTATTCCAATTTTAATCATATGAAAGCGACGGGCAATATGTACATATTTTAATTTTTAATCATTTTATTAAACTAAATAAAATTACATTTAAATCCACCTTCAAAAAAATTTTTCAAATTATTATTCATTTAAATAAAATTATTGTAATCCATTATATTCTTAATTATAATCTGCATCTTGATCTGATTTAAATTAAATTTTAATATTAAAATATTATTTATTTTTTAAAAATATTTTTTTAACAACGATATACAAAATTCTAAATTAAGTAAATTTATTCGTGGACTATCAATTATTAAACAGATTCCTCTAAATGAACTAAAATACCGCCAAATTATTTAAGTTTCAATAAAAAATTATTTACTATTTTAGTATTTTAAATTTAAAATTTAATAATAGGGTATCTAATCCTAGTTTTTTAAAAAAAAATTATTAAATCATAAATTATTTATAATATTTTATTAAATTAAAATTTCACCTAATAATCTAAACTTTTAATTAAATAATATTATTTATTTATTAATTAACTAATAAAATTTATTATCCGAAATAAAAAAATAAAATTTATTATCCGAGTTATCAAATTCTGTGTGTTCTGGGATGTTGTTCCGGGAATCACCACCTCCATGATATTTGGAGTGGATTTTTGGCAGCAATTTAAGCTAGGTGATAAACTAATTTCACAAAATATTAGTCTTGATGGTTTTAGTGACAATAATCCTATCGAGTCTGTGTCTCTTAACAGTGGCCTCGAGGATTACAGCAACCTGACTACTAAACAAAGGGGTGTAATCAACGAGATCATTGAAAAGTTTGACTCTTTGAACACGGATAAGGTGGGTTTAGGTCGGACTACACTTGAACATCATGTCATTGACACTGGTGACAGTAAGCCGATCAAACAGCGTTACTACCCGCTCTCTCCTCTCAAACAGAAAGCCCTGGAAGCCGAGTTGGACCGAATGCTAGAGATGGGAGTAGTGTCCCCGTCTCAGTCCGCATGGAATTCTCCAGTAGTCATGGTGGAGAAGGCGAACGGCGAACTCAGGTTGTGCTTGGACTCTCGCAAGCTCAACTCTGTGTCAAAAAGTGACGCCTATCCCTTACCGTACATTAATCAAATCTTGGACCATCTGAATAATGCTAAATATTTATCCTCTGTAGATCTGAGTGCGGCCTACTGGCAGATTCCGTTCGACTCTCTGCAGTCGCCGAGAAGACTGCCTTTACAGTTCCCCGTAGGGGGCTGTTTCATTACAATACCATGTGTTTTGGACTCGTTGGAGCTGCCGCCACGATGCAGCGTCTAATGGACCGTCTGTTTGGTCCTGAGTTCGACAATAGGGTATTTGCGTTTCAGGACGACATAGTCTGTGTGTCCAGTACCTTTGAGGAGCATGTAGAGCTCTTACATAGAGTCTATCAGCGACTCAAGGATGCTGGCCTAACTATTAACATGAAAAAGTCTCACTTTTGTCGGAGTGAACTCAAATACCTTTCGAACGGCGCTCCCGACGTACGGACGCAATACCAATATCTACCCACATCGTGTGTACACAGTGCATATTATAGATATTAGATTTTAATTTCAGTTTGCATAGACTTGCGTAAACTAAGTATGGTGCAGTGCACTATTTGTAAGTTGTCTCTCGCCAAAGTGAAAGCAGACAATGTTATAAGCTGCAACGGTACGTGTGGCGTTTCCTTCCATAAAAAATGCTCAACCAAAATAAAAGGATTTGGCAATACTGGACTGTGCGTAGACTGCCAGGACACACCATCGTCGGCTAGAACTTCTATTGTTCTAGATATGGCAAAGACCACGCCGGAAAAAGTACTTGCGGAGGTCAACGAAAAGCTGGAAATCGTGTTTAAGATGAGAAAAACATTAGAGGGTATGTCAGAAGATATTAGTTTTTATGCTGAAAAGTATCAAGAATTGATCGAGGCAAAGGAAAAGAGCGATAAAAAAATAAAATCACTAGAACAAAATAATACTCATCTGGAGATTACCAACAGGGCGCTCGAGGAGAGGATTGCCTCGCTTGAAAATCGAGAGAAGGAAAAAAGCATTGAAATTGTGGGTTTGGAGGAGTGTGAGACCGAGAAGCTAGAGGTAACGGTGAAAAAATTGGCCAGCAGACTGGAAGTGGACACCACAAAAATATGTGAGGTGAGGCGGGTAGGTGAAGAAAGAAAGACCGTTGCGGTAGCTAACGGGCAACGGGAAAGAAAACCGCGCCCGGTCATCATCACGCTAACAACACGTGACGCTCGTGACCAGTGGCTGGCAACGAGGAAAACACAGCACCTAACAAATAAAGACATTCACGTGAACGGAAGCAGTCAGCGAATTTACGTAAACGAGGACCTGTCTAGGTATGTGCGTAATTTATTCTGGACGGCGAAGAATGAACTTAAAAAAACATACAGGTTTATTTGGGTACAAAGTGGCAGAGTCCTAATAAAAAAGGATGACCCAAATGACCTCAAAATAAGAACCCTGCGTACCCTGGCAGATATTAACTGCTACACGATATGCACATAAAAAAGTAGTGCTATATCTATTTACCTACATGTGTGGGTACTATAATATTATCTTTAAATAAATAAAATTCGATGACCAAATCATACATATCCAGTCTAACATCAAGTCCTACAATTATTGTGATACAGACGCATGGCAAGAAAATATAACGAAGTACAACACAACTTTGAACATCGTTCATCTAAATATAAGCTCACTGAGGAAACACTTCAATCAGCTGCAGGTACTTGTACATGGATGCAATGACCGCTTGGATATTATAGCTTTAACGGAGGTAAACATAAGGGATCACGAAGTACCGTTATACAACTTAGATGGATACGATTTCTACGCGGAAACTAAAGAAACGAGAAAGGGTGGTGGTATCTTCATATACTACAAGAACAAGTTCAACTTCACCGCTACACCAATTATCACAAAACATGCCCAAATTATGCACGGCCAACTTCTACTTGACAGGACGAAAAAAATACATATTGTGGTGACATACAGATCTCCAAGTACAAGCAAGCTTGGATTTGTTGAGGAGGCCCATCGCTTCTTATCAAACATCCCAAAGAGTAGCGAGGTAATACTGTTGGGTGACACGAACATCGACTTATTGGCCGGACCTAGTTGCAGTGTGCGCCAACTGTACATAAACAATATGTGTGAACTGGGGTTAGAATGCGCTATAAAGGACATTACGCGGGAGGAAGTGTACGGAAACATAGTGACGCGAACTTGTATCGACCACGCATGGGTTCGAACCCAATCCCCGATGTCAGCGTATGTTCTGTCGTGCAAAATATCGGATCATTACCTCATCGGCGTGAGCTTGTTTGGTGCGACGACCAGTGATACAAAATACATGACTAGTTATTCGGTGATTAGTGATCAAAAAGTTTCAAGTAAGTTGTCCGAAGTGTCATGGGATCATCTATTGGACTATAAGTGCCCCTTGTTGTTATATGACGAAATGTGTTCTATATTTTCAAATATATATAGTGAAGCAAAAATACAGATTCCCATAAAGAAAAAACGAAAATGTAAGCCGTGGGTAACGGGGACACTTAGAGAGATGATGGCAAATAGGGATAGGTTATTTAGGTCGTGTAAATGTAATCCAAATGATATGAATCTACGATTACAGTATAATAACTATAGAAATAAGGTCAACAAGTGTATAAATAAAGCTAAAAATAATTACAGAAAACAGGAAATTTTAAAATGCAATAATAATGTAAAAAAAGTTTGGTCAAAGATTAATGAGTGGACAGGTCAGGTAAAAAACAATATAGACAATGTAATCGTAAAACACTTGGGCAAAATAGATAGTACGATTAATATTTGTAATCAATTTTCTGATTGCTTTACAAAAGAAGTTTTAAATATAAACCATGTATGTAGTCATAAGTTTTTAGACAGGTCTAGGTATGTGATGCGTAGTGAAGTATCCTTGCGATTCCAAAAAGCTCAACCCAGTGATATAGAAAAAATCATATGTGCCCTCAGCTGTGATAAGTCTCCAGGTCTAGACGCAATTAGGATAAAAGACATTAAATTATTAAAAAATACTATCAGCCCAGTAATTTCAAATTTTATAAATTTATGTGTTGAACAGGGGGTATACCCACATAATCTCAAATCTGCTTTAATAAGACCTATATACAAGCAGGGGTCATTTTATGATTATTCTAACTACAGGCCTATAGCAATTCTGTCTGTCATTAATAAAATTGTAGAAAAATATATAGTCAATCAGTTAAGTAGGTTCTTGGAAAAGCATAACATTATAACAGACGCTCAGCATGGTTTTCGGCGAGGTCGTAGTACGACTACAGCCTTGGGACGGTTCGCTGATGACGTCAGTAGGGGTCTAGATCAGCGGAAGCAGGTGGTGGTAGTGTACATAGACTTCCGAAAAGCTTTTGACACGTTGGAACACCACCAGCTGCTTCAAGCTATGGAGGAATGTGGAATCTCGGGGCCGCTAAATAGGTGGTTTAGTGCGTATCTCGAAGGTAGAACACTGCGGACCCTTATTGGCGGCGTCAGCGGACGGCCCTCGAACGTCACATGTGGCGTGCCGACCGGCTCGGTGTTTGGGCCTGTCGGGTATATGATGCACGTAAACAGTATGTGTAATGTAGTTCAAAACAGGCGTGTGTATATGTACGCAGACGATACTTGTTTATTATATATGGATAAAGATATCAATATTATAGAAAATAAGATACAAGATGACCTCACAAACATTGTTAAGTGGGCCCATGATAACGGCATTGTAATTAATTTAAATAAAACTAAATGCATGCACATTTACTCTCCCTATGTTAAATATCCAGTCCAAACGCCGCACATAGTCGGACATAGTTATGATTGTTTACATAACTCGCACGCGGCATGCGCGTGCGTAGGTATCGAGGTGGTCAAACAATATAGGTACTTAGGACTTACTGTAGACTCCGCCTTCTCGTGGAAGCCACATATCACACTATTAAGCGATAAACTAAGGGCAGTGCTTGTGAAATTCTACCACCTTAAGTTAATTTTAGATAGGGGGACCCTGTATACCGTCTATTATGCGCTAGTAAATTCAATGCTTTCGTATGGGCTGACTATTTATGGGCGTACATTTAAGTCACATTTGGACAAAATTAAGTCATTACAAATCAGGTTTATGAAACTATTGGTAGATGATAATACTAAGCGTCGCTGCAAGAGTACTGATTACGAACAGTTGTTTGTCGAATGCAAAATGCTCCCAGTACACGAGTGCGTAAAGCTGCTTTTAGCAACGGAACAATATTGTAGTGACGAGTTCAAGATATGCAAGACACGCCCGGGGCGAACAAATACCAACGTTTTCGAAAAACCCAGTTGTCAGAACTACTTTGGGGAAAGAAATAGAAGCTACATGGTTCCACATATATTTAATAGTTTGCCATCAACTTTGCTGACTAGTAGTGTCACAAAAAGATCATTTAAAAATAAAACAAAACAGTTTCTGTTAGATTGTATAAACAAGTACTAGGTAGACAGGGTAAGTATATGTGTCACGTGCCCTATTTCTTGTATATATGGATGTGATACGAATATCTAGATTATATCTATTATAGAAAGTGTGTGAGTAGGTATGCAAGTGTATGTAAGGAGAATTGAATGCTTACGCATAGTAGATAAGGTGGGTAGGTACCAAGGATAGGCTAGATGATTGAGATTGTATGAAGGTATAAGATATATTATGTATTAGATAAATGATGGAACAACGGGAGATGCAGCTGCCAACAAACTGCTGTGCAGTTTGGCAGATGTCAAAAATAACGTGCTGTAATTTATTAAATATAAATAAACAATTTTTTCATTTTCATTTCATTTTTTCATTTCATTTCATTCATATTATGTGGACAAACACGGCCTTCGGACTGACCCTGGTAAAGTTGAGGTTATTCTCAACTATCCTACACCTACTAACCCAAAGGAGGTTAAGAGGTTTCTGGGAATGGCCGGCTGGTATCGTCGTTTTGTCAATAATTTCTCTAAGATTAGTAAACCTCTGTGTAAACTAACGTCTAAGAATGTTAAGTTCGAATGGACACCTGAAGCGGAACAGTCCTTCAATCTTCTCAAGTCAGCTTTGGTCTCTGCCCCTATATTGAAGATGCCTAATTTTGAGTTGCCTTTCCGTATTCTCAGTGATGCGTCCGCATTTTCAGTTGCTGCTGTGCTGACACAAACTCACGATGGAGTTGAACACCCTATCGCCTACTGCAGCCGTTCTCTCAACAAGAACGAGGTGAACTACAGCACAACTGAGCGGGAATTTCTGGCCGTGATTTTCGCCTTAGAACAATTCAGACAGTACGTCGAAGGCCAGAAGTGTACAGTCGTCACGGATCACTCCTCTTTACTGTGGTTCCATAAGCTGAAAAACCCTACGGGTCGTTTAGCGCGTTGGAGCATGAGGCTAAGTCAATTCGATTTTGACATTGAACATCGGAAGGGTAAAGATCACGTTGTACCTGATGCTCTGTCTCGTATAACGATTGATTCGCTAGATGCTGCCTCCTCTAAAGACCCTTGGTATATCCACACCATGAACAGTGTGCGGAAGAACCCTAGGAAGTTGCCGAATTTTGACATTCGTGACAACCTTTTATATAGATTTTCTAAGAATAAATACTCTCTGACTTCAGATTTCGACTGGAAGTTGGTGGTACCCCAGGAGGATCGCCTGTCCCTGCTCTCTAAGTACCATGATGACACACTTAGTGCTCATGGTGGTGTTTGGAAGACACACAAAAGGTTAGCCCTAAATTATTATTGGCCCAAAATGTACGAGGACGTCAAACAATATGTCGAGAAGTGTGAAATCTGTAAGCAGTACAAACCCGTAAACACGTCTCGTCCTGGCCTCATGGGTAGCCCGAAGCGGGTGTCGAAGCCTTTCGAAGCTATCTCTGTCGATCTACTTGGTCCCTTTCCTACTTCAAGCAATAGAAACGTGCACCTGATCGTGGTCTCCGACTATTTTAGTAAATACGTCATGTTGTGCCCTATTCGGGTTGCCACAGGCGCTGTGGTCGCGAGATTCATAGAGAAGAGTGTATTTCTTGTGCATGGAGTATGTAAAACTATTTACATGGATAATGGTCCTCAGTTTGTAAGTAAGCCTTTTAAGGATTTATTAACTAAATATAATGTACCCAATATATACTATAACCCTAGGTATCATGCCCAGACTAATCAGGCGGAAAGAGCCATTCGCAATGTTGTCCAAGCGATCTCGTGCTATGTGAAGTCACAACACAAAGCATGGGACTCGTTCTTGGTTGAAGTTCAGTGCGCTCTGAACACTGCGGTTAGCGAAGCAACTCGCTTCACCCCATACTTTCTGGTGCATGGTAGGGAGTTCATTGGAGATGGAGTTCTATACAGGCAGTCAGACATTGCGTGTCACCCGGCTTCTGTCGCTGTGGACGATCCATCAGCCTTTGGTGTCAAACTGAGAGAAATACAACGCATCTACGACCAGGTGAGGAAACACTTGAACGTTGCCCACCAGCGTAATGAAAAGTATTACAACCTCAGAAAAAGGCATGTGGAGCTGAAAGTAGGACAAATCGTGTACAAACGCACGTTCTACCTGTCAAACAAAGCAAAGAACTTCACTTCCAAGTTAGCCCCTAAGTTCCTTAAATGTGTGGTAACCGCCAAGCAATCCCCTCTGGTATATCGGCTGTCAGATTTAGACGGTAAGGATCTTGGTGAGTACCATATCAAAGACATCCTGAAGTATAAGGAGGAGCCGTCTCCAGTACCTAATGTCAGCGATGTTGCCACTACATAGCACTGTTTATCTAGTCTATAAAACCAGCGCTATGTTATGCTTAATCTGTATAATATCTGTTTTCTCTCTGAGTATCTACGTGACTATAATTTGTCACATTGTAGGTTCCACCATACACCGTACCGAGTGTTTCTCTCTCATTTCGCACCTCAATACTCCACAACTCCTTGTAGGTGTTGGTAGTGTTGGTGTATCTGTAGTGGGTAAAGGGAACGTTCATTTTCTTAGTAGGGCATTTGACTCTAGCTATGTAACCTAACCATTGCGCGAGTCAGTGTATAATTAGGTGTGTGGGAGGAATGTTCTTTAGTTTTGTAATTATAGTTGTCAGTTTGTGTTTGAAATACCCAGCTGTTTATCTATATCTATTGTAAGCATTTTCTGTTTTCTTTGTTGTGTATTTCCAGCGTATCGTGTCCGCAGGAAATACTATTAAGGGGGGGGGGTGGTGTAACAAGTTAATTTTCATTCTTAGCAGTAATTGATTTTTTTGTTTCAGCGACATCTAGAGTATCTCATAGGCACTATGTATAAATTGCTTGGCAAATCTTTTCTTATACATCGATACTGATGTATTAGTTCTCACCATCGACCGGTAGATGGCGCAGAGTGTCCCACAGTGTGTTTATATAATTTGTGGTCCTATTTATTTAATTCTTATTTACAATTTAACAATAATAAATAAATGGGACTTATTTTCTCAGAAGTTGTGACATATTCGTGAACAGGTCATAATTATAATAAATATTTGTCGTACCGGTTCTGTTATAGCCTATGGTCCCCGTCAGCTGACGTGGGCTTGTCTATGACCGGACTAATGAGCTTTTTTCATGATTAGCAGAATTTTGAGGATTGTTCACGAATATTCGATGGATTCGGGTATAAATAGGCCTGCGCCGATCCTCACAAGAACTTCTACTTTTATCTTCGTAACAGCTGTACTCTTCACTATAAGTTGTGATCAGCTGTCTTTGTTCTTAATAAAATTTCTGTGTAAATTTTCTCTGATCGATTTTGTTTGGTGAAAACCGTGGTCCCAGATATTCTGGTAAGTTTTTTTTGTAATTCTATTTGATGGGACTGATGGCGGGCCTGTATGTGTACTCACGGCTTAAGAGTGGTCTGTTTTATACAGGGTCGCTGGTCTGAGCTCGTGTGCCCCTCTGAATTCGCCCTTGTCTGACATATATCTACGGCGGGCTTCGTGGTACAACGGCTGCTGTGAGCTGCATACATCGGCGAGAGGTCTACTCCGAACATCCCTGAGGCCATCCAGCTATCACCCAAGGCCAGTACACTGCCGCCTTGTGCCTATTATCTGTGTAGCCATAGCCGTGTAGTACCATCTGTAAAACCTGTAAATGTTTAGTAGTGTATCCTAGAATCCACGTGCCTACTGTGTGTGCTCGTCTGGCCATACCTCTGCATACTGTGTGTGTTCGTCTGCCCATACTTCTGCCTACTGTGTGTGTTCGTCTGCCTATACTTCTGTCTACTGTGCTTTCCTGTCTACATTCTGATCTCTGTAAACTTTAACACTCTACTCAAGTCTGTCTACCTACTTTCATACTTATATTTCTGTGTGTGTTACTTTTTAGTATTTGTTAAACAAATATATGTGTGTACAACCTGACAACCAGCTGTTTTCATTGGAGCCCTAGCTACCCTGTGCACGCACCTCTCTAGCTCTGTGAAAAAGGCGCCCTGGGAAAGAGTTCTGCATCAGCCCCTGAGCGAGCCGGTGAGTATCCACCTGACTAGTTCAGTGGTTACAACTTTTAAGATTTGCCACAATTGTTTACGTCCCGGTCACTATTCGAATCATTGTAAGAAACCTCCTTGTAAAACATGCAAGCGCAAACACCACACGCTCATTCATAATGGCGAAATTAAGTCTGCGGCTATGCTAACGGTAAATAAGATGCCGAACGACAAAGACGACATGATTCAGTCATCTACTAAACCCGCTCATGTCTCACTCTCGGCTAACATCTTCACCGCACAACCGAATGCATGCACTCCGTGTGACGTGTTATTATCCACTGCGTTAGTTAAATGCTACGACAATCATAATAACCAGCATGTTGCTCGCGCGCTTTTAGATTCTGGTAGCTCATCTTGCATAATAACAGAGACGTTGTATAACAAATTAAATTTGCCGTATATAGAAACTAACAAATCCATTCAGGGTATTAATAATTCGTTATCTCTTGTGAACAAGATGTGCCGAGTTCAAATTCAGTCATTAAGCGAATCGTACTCAAATGAGTTATTGTGTTTTGTTTTGCCCAACATAACAGATAACGTACCTTGCAGACAGGTAGTAGTCGACGTTCCGGCGAACATACAGTTGGCAGATGCATATTTTCACACGCCCGCGTCGATTGACATGATTATCGGAGCTGACGTATTTTGGTCGTTGTTAGGCTCACAAAAAATTGTGTTAGGCGATAGAATGCCAACGTTGTACCAAACCAGACTCGGTTGGGTAATAAGTGGCCCAATTAGTGGCCCGTTAAATTCTCAGCAATTTTCAAATATAAAATGCAATTTTACTCAAACTGAGAGTAATTTAAATACATCCTCACATGTTAATGATACAGATGATGTTCATAACCTGCTAACGCGGGTTTGGCAGTTGGAAGAAGTCTGCCATGAGTCATCTCCGTACTCTCCTGTGGAGAAATTATGTGAGGAACACTTCACAAAAAATACCACACGTTTATTAGACGGACGATTCTGCGTAAAGATACCATTGAAGGAATCTTCAGACAAATTAGGTGATTCTTTTAATCGTGCTAAACGATGCTTTCTATCTATTGAGCGTAGAAACATGAATCAACCCGCACTTGACAAAATGTATGAAGAATTCATGTCTGAGTACATATCTTTAGGGCATATGTCACAGTGTGTCAATGAAGCAGCTAGACCGTCGTATTTTATTCCTCATCACGGAGTGTTGCGAGAAAGTAGTTTAACTACAAAACTTCGTGTAGTTTTTAATGCAAGTGCACCAACTACTTCTGGCGTTTCCTTTAATCAAATTCAGATGGTAGGGCCCACTGTACAAGATGATTTGACTGCTATATTGTTACGATTCAGAATGCCCAAATATGTAATCTCTGCAGATGTGGAGAAAATGTACAGGCAAGTGGTTGTTCATCCATCTGACAGGCATTTGCAACAGGTCATCTGGCGTGACAGTTTATCAGGTCCATTAAAATTCTACCAATTAAATAGGGTCACATATGGCACGGCAAGTGCCCCATATCTTGCGACAAGATGTCTTCGGCAGGTGGGTCTTGAGTGTGATGATCCAAACATTGCCAAAATCATCATGCATGATTTTTATGTTGACGACCTATTGACAGGTTCGGACCTACTTGATGAGGCTCTGGATATACGGCATAAGGTAACCAAAGCTCTTGCTTCCGCTTGCATGCCATTAAGAAAGTGGAAGTCCAATGAGCCATCATTACTATCAGAACCCGCTGACCAGTCACCCCTCTCTTTTTGTAAAGAAGGAGATGCACTGAACAAGACCTTAGGTCTCAGTTGGGAAACCCATACGGATGATTTAAGATTTCCAATCAATATTCCGCATAAAATGGAAAGTACTAAGCGAAACATGCTAGCCGTGATCGCTCGTATCTTTGATCCACTCGGAATCTTGTCCCCATATGTAATTCGCATGAAGATGTTACTCCAAAGGTTATGGCTTGAAGGATTGAAGTGGGATGATCAATTACCTGCAGAGGTAGCAACAACGTGGGCTTGTCTGATCAAGACTATGCCAGCCATCAATGATGTCCGGGTTCCTCGCCGTGTTGTCTGCGATATGTACGTGCAGCTCGAGTTTCATATTTTTACTGATTCGTCGGAACGAGGCTACGGAGCTTGTTTGTATGTGCGCAGTATGGATGAGCGAGGGGACATCACTGTACGCTTGTTAATGGCAAAAAGTCGCGTTGCTCCCATAAAACCAACGACCTTACCCCGATTGGAACTCTGTGCAGCCCTTGTAGGAGCACGATTATACCAAAAGGTCGCCAATTCTCTTCGCACTAAGCCTAATAACGTAATATTTTGGACTGACTCCATGATCGTACTCGGATGGTTAAAAATGTTACCTATTAAATTGAATACCTTTGTCCGCAATCGAGTAGCTGAGATTTTAGAAACAACTAATTCATGTCAGTGGCGTCATGTATCGACTCATGATAATCCCGCTGATTTGATATCGCGTGGAGTCGAACCTACTTCCATGCAATCACTGGACTTATGGTGGCATGGCCCAGCCTTTTTGCAACAAGACAGTGGGTCGTGGTCTAGTGACTCGCCCACTAACCATGATAATTCCACTGTTTTACCTGAAATCAAAACAGTAAAGAACTTTGTATTGCATGTTGTACACCACGACTTAAATTTAATTGATGGCAATCGATTTTCTAATTACCTAAGATTGCTGCATACTACTTGTTATGTCTTTAGATTTATTAATTTACGCAAAAAACGCATTGCTACTTCTTCTACCTTCTCCAAAGATGAGTTGCAATCTTCTCTTAAGTTTTTAATTAAACAATCACAAAAGGAATCCTTTCCTGAATACGAAATATTAAGTACTAATAAGCAACTACCCACTAAGAATCATCTGTTAAAACTGAGCGTATTTCTCGATGAGGATAAACTCATACGAGTAGGCGGCAGATTATCCAACACTGACTACTCGTTCGAGAAAAAGCACCCAATATTATTACAGTCCACTCACCACTTTGTTAAATTAATTTTTCGACACGAGCACGTGAAATTAATGCATGCTGGTCCTCAATTGCTACTAGCAAGCATTAGGGAGACCTACTGGCCTTTGGGTGGTCGCAACCTAGCTAGATCTTGTTGCCATAACTGCGTGCGATGCCAGCGCTTCAAAGCACAATCGGTCGTACCGAAAATGGGTAATTTACCACTAAGTAGATTCTCACCAGTAGACTACCCCTTTCAAAATGTGGGCGTTGACTACGCAGGTCCTATTAATGCAGCTAGTCGTCAGGGCCGTGGATGTAGACTTGTGAAAGTCTACATAGTTGTATTTGTATGTTTTACCACTAAAGCCATACATTTGGAACTCGTGGGCGATTTGACGTGTAATACGTATTTACAGGCATTAAAAAGATTTATGTCACGAAGAGGTAAGCCTCTCAATATTTACTCCGATAACGGAACTTCATTTGTAGGAGCATATAATGAGCTCTCTAGCTTTCTAAAAGGTAATCGTGATTCCTTATCTGATAGTTTGGCTCATGAGGGCATCAAATTTCATTTTATTCCTGCTTATGCTCCTCATTTTGGCGGGCTTTGGGAAGCGGGAGATAAGTCGACTAAATACCACTTAGTCAGAGTGCTGGGAAACTGTAACTTAACTTACGAGGAGTTAAATTCAACTTTGGTTCAAATCGAGGCAATCCTCAATTCACGGCCGCTTACTCCATTGTCGTCAAGCCCTGAGGACCTTTTGCCCCTCACTCCAGGTCACTTTTTAATAGGAAGACCTCTCACGTCGCTTCCTGTCAAAGATCTTCGTGAAAACTCGCGCCTTCATTTAGCCCGTCATCAACGGATCGAGCAGCTACGACAACATTTCTGGGAGAGATGGAATAAGGAGTACATTTCTGAACTCCAGCTTCGCATAAAATGGCGATCGTGTAAGGACTCCTTGAAGCTGAACACTCTCGTGGTTCTAAAGGAAGACCACTTACCACCGTTGAAGTGGAAACTGGGTCGGATTGTTGCTGTGCACAAAGGCCAAGACCAGATTGCGCGTGTTGCTGATGTCAGAACTGCGACCGGCGTCGTGCGACGGGCATTTTCAAAAATTTGTCCTATGCTGGATGAGTCCTGTTGACTGCTAGCACTCAACGGCCGGGGGCATGTTCACGCCTACCATTCTGCGCAGAGCAATCTCCAAGGATGCGAGTGACGTCTACGAATATTAATAGGTTTAAGTTACTTGATGACAAGCATAATTAACTTTTTCACTTTTACTATTGTCACCGTTCGAATAAAACGTCTAATCTGCCTCAAAATATTTTATTTAAATAAAGTTTTTCCTAACCGGGAACCACTGAGTCCCGATCTAAACATTGTTTTTCTGTGGCTTTCCCCCACCTTACCAGATTACTCTGGTCTGGAAGGGTCATCTGAAAGGCGTTAAGATAGAATTTTAACAGGGCCGGCGAGCACTCATATATCAAGGTGCGCCACTTTAAAGCCATCGGTATGCAGAACTCTCCCATTGTCAACCATTCGTTTTGGATTTCCAAATTCATCGCGTGCACTCGATATTTATCATTTTCGTCTTGCTTCAGAAAGGACCTAAGTATATCCTGGTCCCTTTCTGGCTCTCGTACTCCCAACCCCACTTTGTTCGACTGGGCTCCTATCATAAATCGTTTATGGAATATAAGTCTAGATTCTAGCTCGGACGCGTTATTATCTTTCGGGAGTGCCCTGACTGTGTCATCTTGGGATTTACCTAAGATGTGGGCTTTGGTAACTCTAAGGTGTTTATAGAGCTCCGATGGTTTCTTTAATTTCATCCCAAAATTATTCTGATCCCTAAATAAAGCAGAGGGATCAGCAGAGTGCGCTAGTCCAAGCCACGATTTTAGTGATTTTATGACAGTTGCATCTATTTTCGCGAGTAAGGTTTTGCCGAAATCGTATACCAGAAAAGGCCAAGTCAGATGTGATGTTAGGTAGTTGTCATATATCCAAGCTTTTTTGATATTATTCAGTGGTAGCTGATCTATCTTATTTAGGTCATTTATAAACATATTGACAACTTCATCTAAGGATGGTGTGCGTCCTTGATGGTCTATCTTTCTGCCAAGAAATTTAAATGGGACCGATTCAGCGACTATGGAAACTGGTTTACCCCCTATGAAGAGTCCCGGGTCGTAGGAGGTAAATTTGGTGTCCCGTCTACCCAGACACAGACAGTGACACTTACTGGGCTTCGTTCTCAGTCCATTTGTCCACGAACAGAACGCATCGATTTCCTTTAATAGTTCCTGACATTGATTTGGATTACGCGTCAGTATTGCGAGGTCGTCAGCAAAAGCTAAGATGGACTCAGTGTATTTGTTATTTACTTTAAACCGATAACCCCATTTCTTTTCGTGACGTATTAACTTGGTGATTAAGATATTAATTACTATGTTAAATGCTATTGGTGACAGGCAGCATCCCTGAAACAGCCCAACATTATACCGTAGTGGTTCTGTGTGGTCTTTTTGGAAGCTTATAGCAAATTTTAGTTGCGAGTAATACGACGCGATTATCTCTATTACCACGGGTGGAAAGTTATACCATTGCAACGCGTATATCATAAGGTAATGTGGAATTGAGAAAAATGCGTTTTCTAGGTCTATCCAACATTATCTGTCTTTCGTATTTTCTGGCATCTTTTAAGCTTTCCGCTAGCAGACTATTGTGTTCCAGACATCCAGAAATTCCGGGTAAAAATCCTTTCTGGTGGTTAGGTCCGAAATACCTATTGTTAATCATAAAATTACACATTTTTGTTTGTAGAATTGAGAAAAATATTTTTGAAATTGTGTTAGTTAGGGCTATCGGTCTAGTATCTTTAGGATGAGTCACTTCGTGTTTTTTTGGGATGAGAACAAAAACCGCTTCGCCAAATGCGACTGGTATATTCTTTTATGACCAGATTTTACTGAATATATTTGTGAGATGTTTGCGAACTATTGGACATTTTTTATACACTATATATGGAACACCATCAGGGCCCGGAGCCGATTTAGATGATTTCTTTTTTATTTGTATCTCTAATTCCTCTATGGTAGGTGCATTCCCTTGGAATTGTACTAGAGGGTCATGGGGTCTTTGGGTTTCCGGTTGATTGTATGGTGTTCTGCATTAAGGTATTTCGTAGGTATTTTTGTAATGTTCGTAAGTTTGTTCCTTGGTCAATAGAAGTTTACCATTTTGGCTTTTGAAGATGTTTTTTGAATACTGAAAAGGGTTTTTATCAAAATCTACTTCATGCCTTGCCCTATCGTAGCTATCGCGATTGTTTGCTATTTGTTGCGATATATCTTGTATTAGTTTCAGAATTGATCTTAATGCCCTAGACAGTTGATGACTAAGATGATAATCGCCTAAGGCTTAAACCAACGTAAATTTCAACATTTTCTTTGGCGAGATTCAATTAATGAACCGATAAAGGTATTCGAGTTACGCACTGTTCCCTACGGTGTCATTAGTAGTCCGTATTTGGCGATCCTTACTTTACAGCAGTTAGCGGCAGAGGAGGGTTCTCGTTTCCCGGATGCTGCGCGTGTTCTCCGCGAGGGTTTCTATGTGGACAACTTGATCTGGTCGGTAGATAGTGTAGACGAAGCCTTCCAGATCCAGCATCAGTTAGTTGAGTTATTAAAGCTTGGAGGGTTCGAATTGCGTAAATGTTCTAGTAATAGTGATCAAGTTTTAAATAGTTTACCTAACGACCAGCTCGAACCGCCCGTCCAATTTGACGATGGTAAAACGATGGCTATTAAAATTCTTGGTCTCCATTGGCTACCTCAGGAAGACGCATTCTCTTTTCGCACCACTAATACGGATATCAAAATTACGAAGCGTTCTGTACAATCTGCAATAGCAAAATTGTTTGATCCCTTAAGCTACGTTCAACCTTGTATTTTTCTTGCTAAAAGTTTCATGCAAAAATTATGGTGTGCTAAGTTAGGTTAGGTTAGGTTATGTTGCCCAACGCATTGCGCGATGAGTGGCATGCCTATTCATCTCAGATTCCATTGTTATCTAAATTAAAACATGACCGTCATGTTTTCATAAAAAATTACACGGCCTTTCAAATCGTAGGATTTTGTGACGCATCCATGCTTGGTATAGCCGCGGTTATATTTATTCGTAGTCAGGATGCGCAGGGAAATGTCAAAGTGAGTCTACTGTTGTCAAAATCTAAGGTCGCGCCCTTATAAACAGTCTCAATCCCTCGCCTTGAACTAATGGCTGCTCATCTATTATCGAAATCTCTCAACTATGTTATGTCTATTTTATCGAAAGAGGTACTAATTAGTGACGTATTA
Organism: Eilema caniola; assembly: GCA_949126895.1. Taxonomy (NCBI): domain Eukaryota; kingdom Metazoa; phylum Arthropoda; class Insecta; order Lepidoptera; family Erebidae; genus Eilema; species Eilema caniola. The sequence continues at coordinate 833,590 of CASBPR010000003.1, forward strand.
GCTTTCACTGATAGCTCGGTAGTTTTAACGTGGATTAATACACCGGCATTTCAATTAAAAACGTTTGTTGCCAATCGCGTGGTTAAGATTACGGAGAGTCCCTCAAACGTACAGTGGTATCACGTTAACGGCGTTGACAATCCCGCTGGCGTGTGTTCTCGTGGCGCGACGCCTGCGCAATTATTGCAAATGGCGGACAGTTGGTTCAGCGGTCCACAGTGGCTGTATGAACCACAGCACACGTGGCCGGTGAGGTCTGTCGGTGAGTTCAATGGTGAACCATTAGAATCAAGACCTATTAAAGAAAATGCATCATTATTATCAGAAAATCTCACTTTAAAAACAGATTTTTGTGATGAAATAGCGAAAGTATCTAACTTTAACAAGCTATAGCGTATTGTAGCATGGTGTTATAGATTCATGAATAATTCAAGGGCTCGTGACCCTAATAGATTAAAAGGCCCTTTACTCACGTTAGAATTAAATAATGCACACAATAAAATTATTGCAATTGTTCAATCCCAGTATTTTTCTGACGCCATTGAGTCAATAAAGCGAGGTAGTCCCTGCTCTCAAAGTCTACGCAAATTAGACCCATTCATTGATGACCGTGGTCTCCTCGTGGTGGGGGGGGGGGGGGGGGTAGACTCTCTCAAGCAGATTTACCATTTACTCAACGTCATCCTTTAATTTTGCCTAAAAAATCACATTTCACAAATATTTTGATAGATTATTACCACAAATTGTATTTACATGCTGGCCCTAGAAATTTACAAAATATATTAGCACAAAAATATTGGATTATCGCCGCTTGGTGTATTATTCGATCACGTCTTTCAAAATGCGTTACTTGTTTTAAAAATAGACCCACTATAAATCAACCTAAAATGGGCTTCGCTGCCTAAATACCGTTTACAAGACATTTACCCATTTCATACGTTCGGTGTTGATATAGGCAGTCCCTTTTATACAAAAGAGAGTAATAGACGAAATGCCAAAATATCAAAATCTTATTTATGCCTATTTGTCTGTTACTCCACTCGCGCAGTACACCTTGAAGCTCTCTCGGCTTTAACAAGTGAATGTTTTCTAGCCTCATTTGATCGTTTCACGCCTCGACGTGGTCTTCCGCACACTGTGTGGTCTGATAACGGAAAAAAACTTTGTGGCCTCAAGAAAATTTCTGAATGAGGTGTTTCAATTTTATAATTCTAACGAAAATAAATTAACTGAGGCGTTAACATTCAGAAAAGTGACTTGGAAAGGTAGTCACTTTGGCGGTATATTTGAAGCTGGTATTAAATCAGCAAAGTACCATTTAAAGCGAGTAATGGGAACTCGTGCGTTATCATTCAAAGAGTTAACTACTCTTTTTTCTAATATTGAAGCTATCTTAAATTCTCGCCCTCTGTGCAGTTTGTCTAACGATCCGGGTGAATTTGATGTCCTTACGCCAGGACATTTTTTAGTTGGTCGTCAGTTAGTATCAGCTCCTAGTTACGATCTTTCAGACGTGTCCATTAATCGATTAACCAGGTGGCAATGTAGTCAACAAGCTACTACGCATTTTTGGTGTCGTTGGAAACATGAATATTTGCATACTACAGAGGCAAAAATGGCTTGTAGATACGCCAGAGTTGGCCGTAAATGATTTAGTATTAGTTCACAATGATAATACTCCGTGTCAACAATGGTCTCTAGGACGCATAGAACAAACTCATCCTGGTCCTGATGGTAGAGTTCGTGTTGTCACCATACGGACACAGAATTCTCAGTTTCAACGCCCTGTCACTAAACTGAGTCCTCTTCCAAAAGATCAGGAAAATTAATATTATATATAACTTCAATTTTTTATATAAACGTGTTTTAATGTTTAGTTTTCTTTATTATATACAGTCCATTTGTTCTCTTTAACCGCATTTATGTGTCGAGTAAATCTAATGTTGTGTTTAAATTATGTGAGTAGGTAAATTTATATTAAACATTACGTTGTCTGATGATACCTATTTTGAAATCAATGTTGATTTCGGTGGGGCGAAAATGTTGGGTAATCGACTCCTATTTCTTTTATTCCTAAATTCAAATTAAACTGAGTCCTGGCAACATCGGGCAGAGAGAAAGTGCTGCCGCCTACGGCGAAAAAAGGACTGAACACTTCTTTTCGAGCGAGCGCCACACGACGCGCCGCAGACGCATGTATTTAAAATTAATAATCAAACTTTCATAAAACTTAACTGCTGTGTACCTAGTGCAGTGATTCGTAGTGGTCACACCCCCGGGGGAGGAAGACGACGAAAACGCCGCGTCAGTGTGAGTACTTACTGTAAGATATGTGTATATCTACATATAGTTATGTATGTCGCATAGGCGGCAGTTCTAAGAATTATTTTGTTCAGTCGTTAATAAATCTTGTACTGAGTGGACGTGTTTCATTACTGTGCTCTTGAATTTTATAGTGGCAACGAGAAATACGAAACCTACGTGTGATTAAAGAGGCCACAAAATGTCAGTAGGGAAGATTGAAGCTTTTTGTGTGGAAAGTGGGAATTGGGAGACGTATGTGGATCGACTGGAGCAATATTTCGCAGCGAACAATGTCGATGTGGTGTTACATGTACCTACTTTGATCACAGTTATGGGAAATGATGCCTATGAGCTGTTGGTTAATCTCTGCACACCAGTGAAGCCAGCCAAGAAAGAGTATAGCGAGCTAATTAGACTTATGACGAATCATTTAAACCCAAAACCAAGCAAGTTAGCCGAAAGATTTAAATTCCATCAGCGGGTACAATGTACAGGGGAAAGCGTTAGGGCGGTAGGCCAGTCGCGCGTGCAGCATCGTATGACAAAACTAGGAGAAAAAGTGACGATGTGTGTAAAGTGTGTGGTGGTGCGCATAATGCCAACACTTGTAAATACAAAAATTACGTGTGTCGCGTATGTAATCGGCAAGGGCATCTGAAAAAGGTATGTCCGATGATGTCAAATGCCGTGGGTCTTCACAACGTAGCCGAGGAGGTTCAAATAGACAGTGAAAATGAGGACAGTGATGAGGTACAGTTAATTCATAATTATTCCTTAGTAAATGTAAATTATCAGCAGGTTGAGCCCTATGAAATCAGTATTTTAGTTAACAATGTGTTGATCAGGATGGAAATTGATACCGGTAGCTCAATATCATGCATAAGTTATGAGTATTATAAACATATGTTTTCAAAGTATACCTTATTAAACAGTAGCATTTTACTTAGATATTACACCGGAGAAACAGTATCTCCATTAGGTAAATTAGAAGTGGAGGTTGAATATCGTAATGTTAAGAAAATATTAGATTTATTTATAGTTAAACATGGAAAAAATAATCTGTTAGGCAGGACATGGATTAATGAGCTGAACATAAATATACCGACCAAAGTAGGGCCCTGTCTAAGTATTAAAGTTCGAGAATTCAGTTCCAGATACTGTGAAGTGTTTTCCGACGGACTGGGACGATTCACGGGTGGCAAGGTGGGGTTCAGATTGCGACCGGACGCGCGGCCGGTGTTCATGCGCGCGCGCTCCCTTGCGTACGCGCTGCGAGAGCCGGTGGAGCGAGCACTTGACCAGATGCAGCGGGACGGGATCATCTCACCTATCACCACTTCCGACTGGGCCACGCCGATAGTGCCGGTATTAAAAAAAGATGTCTCCATAAGGGTATGTGCTGATTATAAATGTACGCTAAACAAATGCCTTGAAGTTGACCACCATCCTTTACCACGGGTGGAGGACTTGTTAGCGAAGCTCCACGGAGGTCAAAAATACACAAAGCTCGATTTGTCGTAAGCATACGCCCAATTAGAGCTAAATGAGTCTAAAATTTATACTGTAATTAATACTCATAAGGGGTTATTTATGTACAACCGTTTAATATACGGTCTAAGCTCGAGTCCCGGTATTTTTCAAAGAACACTAGAGCAGCTTTTTAACGATATGCCAAGAGTAGGAATATTTATTGACGATCTGATAGTAACAGGGGAAAATGATGAGTCACATCTTCAAACATTGCATGAGGTATTTAAAAGACTAAATAAATATGGCCTAAAAATTAAAAAAGATAAATGTACTTTCTTTGCCGAGTCTGTCACATACTTAGGTTTTGTTATCAGTTGCAAAGGTAATAAGTTAGAAGCCATTAAATTAGCGCCTGTCCCAAAGAACGTGACGGAGCTTCGTGCTTTCCTAGGTTTAGTGATGTACTACGCCAAGTTCGTACCTAATGTAAGTACTATTCTCGCACCTCTGTATAATCACTTGAAGAAAGACGTCAAGTTTGAATGGAATGAGCAATGTATGACTGCATTTAATAAAATGAAAAGCATGTTGATTTCCAGTGACATCTTGGCTCACTATTCGCCCAACTTGCCGCTGGTATTGACCACGGACGCTAGCGCGGTGGGCGTTGGGGCGGTGATATCGCACGTAATGCCAGAAGGTAATGAGAGACCTATTGCGTACAGTTCGCGGTTGCTCAACTCGGTGGAGAAATCATACTCGCAGATTGAGAGGGAAGCGTTGGCATATTATATATGGGGTACGTAAATTTCACCAATATCTCTATGGAAGAAGGTTTATCTTGAGAACGGATCACAAGCCGTTAGTCAGCATATTCGGTGACAAAACAGGCATCCCCGTAATGGCCGCGAGTCGGTTGCAAAGGTGGGCCGTGATACTGGCGGGATATGACTACAGTATCGAGTACGTGAAAAACGAACGGAATGCAGCAGACGCTCTCTCACGTCTACCAATTGGAAAACAAAAGGAAATAGTTGATGATTATGTTTATACATATTTGAATTTCGTGCAGAACTTTTTACCTGTTACGAGACAAATGGTGCAGGATGGCACTCGTGGAGATGAAGAGCTCTGCAAAGTTATCAATTTCATACATGCAGGTTGGCCAAAAAGTTGTGAGTTCGACCTAAAAGCTTATTATGTACGCAAAGACGAATTATACGTGGATCGTGGTTGTGTAGTATGGGGCTACAGACTAGTAGTTCCAAAGAGCCTCAGAGAAACAATCCTGAAGGAACTTCACACGGGACATCTGGGAATAGTAAAAATGAAAAGTATAGCTCGAAGCTTAACATGGTGGCTAGGAATTGACCAAGATATAGAAAACACATGTAAAGCTTGCCAGACATGCATGTTGAGAGTTCAGCACCTCACAGATCGGCTCCAGAGGCCATACGTGATGGAGCCGTGGTAGCGGTTACACGTTGATTTGGGGCCATTCTATGGAAAAACATTCCTAATGTTGGTAGATTCAGTTGGTAGGTTGGCGAAAACCAATGCAGCTAATGTCATCAGAGTGCTGAGAGAGACTTTCGCCCGGTTTGGATTGCCTAAGGTAATTGTTTCAGACAACGGACCGCCTTTCTCAAGTAAAGAATACCAAGAATTCATGGCTAAAAATGGTATTCAAGTATTATACTCACCAATATATCATCCAGCATCAAATGGAGCGGCAGAAAACGCTGTGAAATTATGTAAAAAAGCAATGAATAAATCACGTAGAGACGGAAAAGACATGGAAGAGGCCTTACAGACTTACCTCATGATGTATCGTAACACTGAACACAGTACGACAGGAACATCGCCGGCTATGTTGTTACAGCGCAGAAGCTTACGTTCCAGGTTAGACCTGTTACGAGGAGATCAACAGACAGAAACGAAAGTGCGGAAAGCTCAGCAGCAACAAGTAAAGCACGCAGGTGGCGTACAGAGAGATTTCGTCGTAGGAGAACCTGTGTGGGCCAGAGATTATACAGGGGGGAAGTGGGTGCAAGGTACTGTTCATAGTAAAATAGGTTCAAGGAACTGTGTTTTGGTGGGGATAGTGGTACTGAATTAAAAAGGCACGTAGATCAATTAAAAAAAAGGTACAGTAGTTTGTGTGTACCATCGGTTACCGACGCAAAGGAACCTACAGAGAAAGCGGTGGCGGGTGAGAGCTCCCGCGCCGAAGCAGAAAACGCTGTTGATTCGAAACCTGCAACCCCTACAAATAAACCGACAATAATAACGACAGATAATGATAACACCTCTCTGCCGAGTACGCCTGTGAATCGTCCTAGACGTACTATTCGGCCCGTCAAACGGTACGGCTTTGAAATAGATTAAAATTGATTATTTTGTGTTTAGTTTTAGAGTTATTGTATTAAGTAATAGTTCTAGTATATATTTTATCATCTAGGGTTTTAGTAAATAAGGGTGGAGGTGTAAGATATGTGTATATCTACATATAGTTATGTATGTCGCATAGGCGACAGTTCTAAGAATTATTTTGTTCAGTCGTTAATAAATCTTGTACTGAGTGGACGTGTTTCATTACTGTGTTCTTGAATTTTATACTTACCTTTTCCTTTCCTGTCGATTTCTGGGTGTGTTCAATCACTAAAATATACAATTTATTACACCATTGTGGTTATACAACAGCAGTCTTCAAATTACTTTTACTCCGATTGACATAAAGCGCAGCAGTGTCTGAGTTTCTCACATCTTGAAGTAATTTTGTCTTTACAGAATCAGCTGTAATAGCCATACCAGAGCTTTCTAGCGCCATTATCATTGGTTCATAGGCCTGGGGTAACCCAGCAAGTAACAAAGTACCAAGCCATTACTCATCCACTGTGAAACCAATGTTTCTCAGTTTGTGGGCAGTGCTCATGATTTTGTTGACGTAGCCCTCAACATTCTGACACCCATCCAGTGTGGTTGTAATCAGATCTCTTAATAATCCGACACGACGCGCGAGACCATTGTCGTCGAAAGCCTTGGCTAGGTTAGTCCACACCTCTTTGGCTGTTTTAGCTTCCTGAACGTGTATTTAATTGATAGGATTAACTAATAATAAAAGTTTGGACTTAGCTTTGGTGTCTTTTTTCGGGTCAATTGTGTCCGACGTGATGCAATTCCATAGGTCCTCGTGCTCAAGATATGTTTGAACGGCGAATCTCCACGTAGGATAATTGTCTCTTCCGGTCAGCCTTTCAATTAGCGTCATTGTATTCCCTGCCATTTTTGCTGATAAAGTGCTTGCAATGCCGGCACGCCCACGTTGTCACGTGTTAGGTTAACTTTGTTAAAAATACTTGTGACTTTAGTAATTTGCAATATTTCTCGCTTTGCTATTATTAAAATATATTTACGTGAATCTGGGCGCATAACCTGATGACTGGATTTGTGGCAATTTATATTAAAAGCAAGAGAATTATTCAACGTGTATATTGAGAGAGAAAAACCAAAGAGCAGTGAGAGTACAATACCATAAAGTAGTGAGGTGATAACAATTTAGTTATGTGCCAATCTTATTATTACCTACTAAGAAAGGTTACCATCTCTCAAAGTAATGAGATCTTAAAGTTTTTAAAGTAAAAAAGGAGTGTTGTATTATAAATACAACACTCCCTTTTTACTTTAAAAACTTTGAGATCAGTAAATTTTATAGTATTACCTGCGTCATCCTTAGTTATGTGGGGTGTTAGGTAGGACAACCTCCACGTGGTACACCCTGGTAACGTGGACGACGACGTGGGCTTCGCCCGAGGTGCACGTCGTCGCCCATGGCTAATAGTCCACCAAGGAGAGGGGGCCTTTATGGCCGGTTGCGAGTTCTCCGCATGCGCTCTGCTAAGCAGAGCGTACTTAGCGGAGAACTCTCAGGGCGACGAGTACTTTGCCACTGAGCGATCAGTGGCGAAGTACACGGTCCCATAGGGACCATCGATCGGCCGAGCCGTTACCCCGTCTGGCAACAGACGGGCACGGTAGCTCTTAGGAGCTGCGAGGAAGAAAACCTCTCTAAAAAATCACCCCAAACCCCACGCTCTGACGCCCGGCAATGGGATGCATCGCTGGGGGGAACTCAGTGCCTAGGGCGTCACTTCCACTCCCTCACTCCCACCCTCCTCATCCTCACATCCACTCCCAACCTCCCTACTTCCACCCCAACGTCGGCGGACACTAACCGCACAAAATGAAAATAAAAAACAATGACTATGGAAACAATATCGGATAAATCTACCCATGAGGGTACCCGGACTCCGTCCGGGGAATCCCTTGCCGTGACTGGTGGTCGAATGGACACCCATTCGGCGACCAGCCATGGGGACACCCTCCCGGGTTCATCCCGGGTGGTATATGGGAGGGGTCACCACAGTCCCACAGGCCCAAGGGTGTGCCTCAAAACCACCCAAAAAAGCGACGCGGAAGACGTGTCGACTCACGCTGGCTCGGAGATGGAGTCGGCTGACGACGACATAGGTAGCGAGACCGAGGGTGCCCTCGGTCTCGGTGTCATTGCCGAACTAGGAAGAAAAAGACCTAGGTCGAGCGGACCAGGCAAAGGCCCTCCTAGAAAGGTAGTGGCTACCCCCGCGGGCAGAGGTCGGAAAGCCGACCTCTACAGAGCGAAAAGGAAGGTAGCAGAGCCACCGGCGATTGTGCCCCTGCTGCCAAGCGGGAAGGCCACGGAGGTGCCGGCGGCGCAAAATATCCTGGCGGCACTTTCCCGCATCTCTGGCGCTGTAAAAGGCCAAAAAAATATTGCGGGGAAGAAGAAGGTCGTGGAGGACGCGGTCACAGGCGCCGCCAAAGCGCTGGAGAAGCTCCTGGAAAGGTGCGTCTCCAGCGAGGAGGGGAAACTCCGGGCTCGGGTTGCGAGCCTGGAGACGGAGCTTGCCGACTCCCGCAAGCAGCAACAGCTGATGCGGGAGGAGATCGGCAAGTTGACGCAGCTGGTCCAGGGGGCCGGAGAGGCTCGGGGTGTGAAAACCCCCGCTTCCCGTGCACCACCCAAGGTGACACCCACAATGGTCCAGCTGCTGGAGGCCATCGAGCGACGCCTCGGCGTCCTCGAGGACCGGGCATACCGCCCGCCGCTGGCGGCACCCGTCGTCGCGCCATGCACGGCGACGGCTGCAACCAGTGGGGCTACTGGTCCCAAGCCGAGGGCCTCCGCCCCCAAGAAGACGGCACGTGGGGGAAGTGGTAACCCCGCCTCCCCAAGCACAACTTATGCTCCCGCTGCATCCCACAATCCCCCCAGAGAGGTGGTCTGGGAGGTGGTGGGAGCAAAAAAGAAGGCCGCCAAAAAGGGGGTGAAGACCGCCAAGAAGGCGGCAAAAGCAGCTGCAAAAGCGGCAAAGGCTTCCGCGGCGAAGGCGCCAAAGGGGCTCCGCGCTCCCCGTTCCGCTGCCGTCGTCATCACGGTGACGACAGAGGGCAAGGCGAGGGGCGTGGGGTACGCCGAGGTCCTGAGGCAGGCGAAAGCCTCAGTGGACCTTAAGGCCCTCGAAATAGAGGGAGGTCTCCGGTACAAGGTGACGCGCACCGGAGCACGCCTCCTCGAGGTCTCTGGCGCCACCAGCGGCCCCAAAGCAGATGCTCTAGCGGCAAAGCTGCGGGGGTCGCTGGACACTGGTGACGTCCGCGTCACCAGACCCAACAAATGCGCGGGTCTGCGCATTTCGGGTTTGGATGACGCGGCCACGACGGAGGAGATAATCTCCGCCGTCGTGGAGGCAAGCGGCTGCCCTCGTGATCAGGTGAGGTCAAGTGAAATTCGCTTTGGCCCCGCCGGTCACGGGTCGGCAGTCGTGAGCTGCCCCGTCGCAGCGGCCCAAAAAGTGGCGGATGGACGGAGCCTCCTTGTCGGGGGCTTCCTGAGGGCGCAGGCGCATCTCCTACAGCCCCGCGAAGCCAGGTGCTTTAGGTGCCTGGTCGTGGGCCATGTAGGAGTGCAGTGTACAGCGGAAGTCACCATGGGAGACCGGTGCTTCCGCTGTAGTCAACCCGGTCACATGGCCTTTGCCTGTGACGCTCCGCCACGCTGTTTTAAATGCGTGGCGGAGGGCAAGGAGGCCAACCACCGGGCGGGCAGTAAGGCCTGCGCTGCCTCAAGGCCAAAGCCCCGTCCGTCCACACGGGGGGGGTGAGGGTGAGGGTACACGTTCGCGGCAGGGTGCGGAAATGGACGTCCATTAATGGACACCCATATCCGCATCCTGCAGGTGAACCTGAACCACTGCGCTGGTGCTCAGGACCTTCTGTACCAGAGCATCAGGCAGTGGTCCATCAACGTGGTGGTTGTCGCCGAGCCGTACTGGGTTCACCCGGGAAGCCCGGTGGATCTGGACGGCCTGGCGACTGTCTTTGGGGGGACCGGCGCGGACGACTCGCGCCTAGCGCTTATTGCTAGGGGCCCGGGTTGCGTCGCGGCGGAATATGAGGGTGTGCATGTGCACACGTGGCCTAGTCATTCTGAACCGGGGGAATGTCGCAACCTGGACGCGGCGGGGACTCAGCTCGGTCATAGACGTCTCGTTTGCGACCCCTGAGCTCGCCCGCCGAGTCCAGGGATGGCGTGTTGTGGAGGAGGAGGAGACGTCGTCAGATCACCGATATATTCGGTTCGACGTTTCCCCCCCACCTAATCTGCCGCCAGCTATCGCGAATCCCCCGGAACCGCGTTGGGCACTCCATCGCCTGGATCCGGAGGCTCTCCTAGAGGCGGCCATTGTGCAGGCCTGGATCCCGATAGCGGACAGACCTGCCGATGTTGATGCCGAGGTGGAGTGGTTCGGGAGGGCCATGTCGCATATCTGCGATGCGGCGATGCCCAGGGCTAGGCCCAGACCGGCGAGGAGACAGGTGTACTGGTGGACGCCGGAAATCGCGCAGTTGCGCGTGGAGTGCGTTACCGCGCGCCGTCGGTACACCAGGTTCCGCCGGAGGCGTCGCCGCCCAGACGATGCGGCAGCCCGAGAGACGGAGCTCTATGATGGGTACAGGGAGGCCAAGAGGGCCCTTCAGGCGGCCATCAAGCGGTCCAAAAAGCTAGGCCGCAAGGAGCTGATGGAGGCCCTGGAGCGGAACCCGTGGGGGCGCCCGTACCTTATGGTACGGGGTAAATTACGCCCTAAGGCGCCCTGGACTCCTTGTTCCCATCACGAGCGGAGGAACACATTCCGCCGCGCATGGCTCCGTCTCAGGTGCCCAACGCGGAAGGCAGCGAGAACGACGTGCCCGTGGTCACGGAGGGTGAGTTAGGGGCGGCTGTACTGCGGCTTAAATCCCGCAGAAACACCGCCCCTGGACCCGACGGCATTCCAGGCCGAGCGTGGGTCCTGGCTCTCGAGGAGCTTGGACCTCGACTTACAGGGCTCTTTAGCGCATGCCTCGAAAAAGGCCAGTTTCCCAAGGTCTGGAAGACAGGGAAACTGGTCTTGATCCGTAAGGCGGGGCGGCCGGCAAATTCTCCATCAGGATACCGGCCGATCGTGTTGCTTGACGAGGTGTGCAAGCTCGGCAAGCACCTCACACGCGTGGGGCCTGATCTGGCGGATAGCCAGTTTGGCTTCCGGCAAGGGCGCTCCACCGTGGACGCGATCATGCGTATTAGAGACCTGACGGAGGAAGCAATCTCACAGGGTGAGGTGGTGGTGGCGGTGTCTCTTGACATCGCTAACGCCTTCAACACCTTGCCCTGGAGCTGCGTTAGGGAGGCGCTTATCTACCATGGAGTGCCTCCCTACCTCCGTCGAATTGTCGGGGCCTATCTCTCCGAGAGGGCCATTACTTACCCGAGCTGGCTAGGGCCAGGTCGGCGAGATGTGTCGTGCGGTGTTCCACAGGGATCGGTATTAGGACCGCTCCTGTGGAACATCGGTTACGATTGTGTGCTGCGCGCTCCGTTGCTCAGAGGGGTCCGCGTAACGTGCTACGCCGACGACACCCTCGTTACGGCGCGGGGAGCAACGCACCGAGACGCAGCACTAAAGGCCACGGCAGGGGCTGCTCAAGTCGTGGGTCGGATACGGCGGCTGGGTCTCGAGGTCGCCCTTCACAAATCCGAGGCTCTGTGCTTCCACGGACCTCGGATGGGGCCACCTGCGGGATCCAGGCTAGAGGTAGGGGGCGTCAGCATCGGCATCGAGCCCTCGATGAAGTATCTGGGACTCGTACTCGATGGCCGGTGGAACTTCGGACATCACTTCCGAAGTTTGGTCCCAAAACTGAGGGGAGCATCAGCCGCACTCGCGCGACTGATGCCCAACATCAAGGGACCCAACGCTCCCTACAGGAGACTGTACCTGGGTATCGTGCGAAGTATGGCCCTATACGGGGCCCCCGTATGGGCGGAAACCCTGACGGCCACCAATCTGGCTAGATTACTGAGCCCGCAGAGGGCGATGGCCGTCAGGGTGATAAGGGGATACCGCACGATCTCAGGTGAAGCGGCATGTCTCCTAGCCGGGTCCCCTCCATGGGACCTGGAAGCGAGAGCCCTTGCGTCTCTATTTAAATGGCGCAAGGAGGCGCTGGAGAGGGGCCAAAGGCCTGCGTCTCGAGAAATCGAGGCCCAGTGGTCCCAGCTTCACCAGGAAACCGTGGAGACATGGAAGGTGCGACTTGAGCAACCAAAGGGGGGATTCGCCACAATCGTGGCCGTCAGACCGGTCATGGACGAGTGGCTGGAGAGGAGACATGGTGCTCTCTCCTACCGGTTGTCACAGATACTTACCGGGCATGGTAGCTTCGGTAGATATCTGTGGCGAAGACACCGGGAAACCACGGCCGAGTGTCAGCACTGCGAGGACCGCAGCGACGACACATCGCTCCACACACTGGTGGAGTGCACAGCGGGGGCGGAACAGCGCCAGGTCCTCGTGGTGGGTTTGGACGTGGACACTCTCTCCCTCGAGACCATGGTGCGAGCCATGGTCTCCAGCGGGAGTAAGTGGGACTGCGACGTCTCTTTCTGCGAACAGGTCATGCTCGCGAAAGAGGCGGCGGGGCGGGAGCGGGAGAGAACTCTCCCACCCGAATTCCGCAGTCGACGGCTTTGGCGCCGCCGACGTGTCTTCGCCGAAGACCATCGGCCTCCATGACCGGGGTCCTGAGGACGGTGAGTGGGCTGCTCACCGGCCTTACAGAAGCAGGTCCATGACGGCAGCGGTGACGTGAGAGATCACGCACTCCCCCCCCCCCCCCCCCAGAAACGGGGTTACACCCGATCCCCCCCCCCCCCCATAGACGCGGGATAACACCCGAACCACCCAGGTGAGGCCGCAGCCTTAGGTCTGTTGGTAGTCCTGGGACATCCTTCCGAGGGCTTACCCGGGGCTACCAACCGCAGGCCATAAGGCGGTACGTGAGGGTTTTTAGTCGGTAGGAGTCCGGCATAGCATCCATGAAGGATTTTCCCTCACGTTAAAAAAAAAAATACTTAGTTATGTTTAAACCCATTTGTGTACACACTTCTTTCCAATCCAAAAAATACTTATGACTCATTATATTTAGTTTTAACGGTTGTGGTTTTGATCTGGCCGTCTTAACTGCACTGATAAATGCTTCAGGAGTATACATTGGACCAACTCTAATTTGTTTTTTAACCGGGCGTTCTATCAGGTAATTTGCCGAGCCACCCTCATTCTGAGTGTGCCCTTTAATTAAGAATTTATGTGTGATAGCTTTAATATTCTGAAAATATTGCAGGGCAAACATGTATATAGCTATCATCATTTTATTTTTTTGCTGGCCCGCGCAATTGTCAGAGTAAAACACCAACTCTATCTCTGTACCAGATATAGCTTGTTTTTCTATATATTTATACACACATGTTCCCAAATCATTCACACCTCTATTACCAGTAGCCTCGTCCCAAATATAGCAATCTAACTTTTTGGATTGCAATTCGAAAATTGTGAAATTAAACACGTTTAACTTAATCACATAGTAAAATAAAGAAGTGTCTCCTTTTGGACATTGAAACACAGCCTGCATGTCATAAATTGCAACTATCACCTGACTGTTTTCTTTATCTTTGGCCTTTTCCTCGCTACATAAATCTTTTTCAATTAAATGTCTGTCATAATAGTCTTTTTTAATAGCTTTTTCTTCATTTTCACAGTTTTCGTAAATAGCACATGTATCACAACGATCTTTTTTTGGTTTGAAAAATGAAATGTTATAATCCTCAGTAAATATTTTGTAAAACATTACATAATTACCGTATGGAATATTCTTAGACTTACAAATCTCTACATAGTCTTTGTGTATTTCAGCAATAGATCTACTACCATCGATGAATTCTTTGGAAGTGTTAGCACGGGTATAATGGGCTTCAATTATTGGAATAGATTCTATGTGCACTTTGATAGATGCTCGAATTGCCTCATCAATTTTCGGATGATTAGCGTGTTTGCCTCTCTGATCACCAGCCAAAAGAATTCCTGCAACCTTATTGCGTTTGCTTATTACAGTACGGATTGGGCGATCGGTGATACCAAGAGTGTTTTAAAAAAATAATGTACAAACCCTTACCTTATCACCTCGAAGGCGAAAGTAATACGCATTGTTAAGCCGCCGCTTGTTTCTAATACCACCTTCACGGACATAAAGATACTTAGGCTCAATGACGGTCATGCTGATTGCAATGTAATTTCATTGTAGTTCTGTATCTCTGAGGCCCCAATATTCTTCAAACAATGTTTTTCTTTCAGCTTCTGTAAATAGTGAGCTGCAGCGTAACTTGCATTTTGCAGCACAAGGTATGTCTAGTTTACGTTCAGGTACAATCTTTTTCGTTGCTGTACTCTTATAAGATTGCCCATGATTCTTAAGTCTCTTCATTACATTTTTTTTTCCAATTGCATTCATTTATCTTCCATTTTCGACCTCTATTAGACATACCCTGCTGAACAGAATCTGTAGAATTTATGGAACAATCAATTAGTGTAATATCATTAGTGCTAGAAGGAATCAATGGTGACGTTGGAATGAAATCGATGTTTACATTTTGATCTGCAATGGCTGGTGACACCGGTGTAACAAGATCTTCTGGTTGATATAGGGGATCTTTCACAGAGTCATCACTATCTGAAAATGCAAAGAAGTATTAGCAAACAGTATAAAACTAATTACTATAGTATTAAAACTAAAACCACTGACCAGAATGCCTGCGTTAAAATTTCGAATTTAGGTAATAAAAAAAAAATCCTTCTTTAAATGAAGATGTTGAAGAACTTGTTGAACTGTCATAGGAGCTACAGAAAGAACTTGAAGAACTTGTACTGCGTGTACGGGAACGTTGTATAGTATCATCTAAAAATAAATAAGTATAATAAATACTTACATATTAAAATGTAAAAAAGCATTGAAGAAATATACTGATTTAGTGAATAGTGTGTACTGTTTTTATCCGATGAAGTACTCGTAGTTGGTGCTTCGTTGTCACTGGGGTGACTAAGGCCAATATTTGCCTTCCTCTGGAGTTCATCGTAGTTAAGACGTATCCTAAATGAAAAAAAAAAAATAATGACATAAAATTAATTAAAGAAAAAATAAAAACAAAGGCAAACATAATTTTACAACAAAAACAGCTTATAAAGTAATGTGTCGTTCGTGAAATGGTGCATATAAAATTAATTATTGTCAATAACGTACTAAGCAATAATAATTATTCACAAGTCTTTCTTTTTTATTAAGAATAGCGACACAACGCGAAATATGACTACTATTACTGAACCATATTCCTACTGAAACGTCGTCACAAAACGTCATGTGTCGTTCTAACATTTAAACTATTAAAATAAGCTTTACTTACTTTTTGGAGAAGATCGTCATAAAACAAAATGTGTCGTCTACGTTGAAAACTTATACGTGCACTTAAGAAATAATTTTAGCGCTGACCACTGTATCCTAGGTACCAACAATGGAGCCTCGAACAGAAGTATTCTGAGAGCGAGCTGATAACCATATCAGAGACCAGTGACAAGTCTGACACCGCCTTACATGGCAGAACCACCCCGGTGAGAACCTTTCTTGACCTATAGAGTGGACTCGAGCTTTGATTGTTTATAGGTAACAAACGGCCCTCTTTGTATCTGCGCATCTAAGTCTTTATTTTGCAGCCCGATATCCGTTCTGCTATTCCAACTTTGTGATTTGATTTATTGAAGCGACTGTTATCTAACCCCAAACCCCGAAAGCCCCGTTTTTCAATCAGGAAGTGTTCCTTCCTCACAGGTATGCTTAATTGGGGTCCTGAAAAACGTAATAATATATTATAATATATATTTATCAATTCAGACAATGGTCCAATTTGTTAGTATACATAAATCTTATAAGCTAATGTTAGTAATTACAATTAAAACATAAAAACCTAGGACGACCACGGCGCCACAGGCTTATGTAGTTGCAGCCAATGTCGCCACATAGGGCTATCCCAGCAGTCTGCCACAGTGTTAAGAATGTTGTTGGGGCTGTCGCGCAACCTGCGCATGATAGAGCACCTTTTGCGTAGGATGGCGTGGAATGCATCTACTGCTGCCTCGGCGAACATGCCGGACGGGCTGCAGTAGTGCGACAGTCCCATCAACACCCTGAACGCTTCATTGTACTGTCCGCGCAGGGTATGACCTCTTCTTATAGTTAACCCACAGACTGCACGTATAAAAGGACTGGCAAAACGCCTTAAAAACTATGACCTTTACCTGGTTTGTGCACCGTGCAAATCTACGGGCCAACATGTTACATCGGACAGCCAGCGCCCTACGCTCACGCTTGATGTCCAAGTCATCACTTAGGTCGTCAGAGACCCTTAGAGATATTTTAAACTCGTGACTTGTTTTAGGGGTCTACCGTACAGTTTTAATTGTTGTGTGTAGGTATATAGTTTTGTGCCCGCCTTAAATACAAGTACTTCACTTTTTGTAACGCTATATCTGAGCCCATGGGCCCCCCGCATACCCCTCACAGATCTTAAGCAGGCTCATCATGCCGCTATTACATTTATACATACATTATATTTATTACATACATACATAGGTATTGCTAAGCTCAACAATCAACTGGTTAATATACAGGCTGAAAAGTCTGGGGGATGTCAGGCCTCCTTGCCACACCCCACACTTCCTTGGCAGTATTTTACCGTCTCTACCATGGTGAATGTTCTGAAGAGCTATTCCAATTAGTCCCACCCTCTCCTTTCCTATACAGGACGACACGTGCAGGACTTAGATGTCACCCGCATACGGTGCAGAACATTCCTTCCAGAACCAAGCAGTTCCAGGGCTCTATTGGCGGGCCCTTGCTGTGGAACCTCTTACTGGATCCCGTTCTTCATCAGCCTCAAGATAGGTCGGTTCACGCACAGGCATTCGCGGACGATGTGGTGCTGGTGTTCGATGGGGACAGCGCCCTGGAGATTGAGAGACAGGCCAATGCCTCTCTCGAGCATGTGCGGGAGTGGGGCATCGGAATGAAGCTGAAATTCGCACCGCACAAAACTTTTGCGATGGTAATCACGCGGAGGCTTAAGTACGATGAACCACGCCTCAGCATGGGCGGGATAGACATTGAGCTGTCCAAGGAAATCAAAATCCTGGGGCTCACTATTGACCACAAGCTCACATCCAACACACACGTCACAAATGTATGCAGAAAGGTGATCGGCATCTACCACAAATTGGCGCGGATGGCCCGGATCAGTTGGGGATTACATCCTGAGGTGATCCGGACCATCTACAACGCTGCTGTGGAGCCGACGGTGCTATATGCAGCCAGCAGCTGGTGCCCTGCGGTGGAGAAGCTTGGCATTCAGAAGCAGCTGAATGTGGTGCAGCGCGGCTTCGCTCAGAAGCTCTGCAAAGGCTCTGCACGGTCTTCCTACACTCGGGGTTGATCTTGGCTGGGATGCTCCCTCTGGACCTCAGAGTTCGCGAGGTGGCCTCGTTATACGAGGCCAAGAGAGGAGTGCCCCAGTCATGGTTGAAGGATAGGGAGATCGAGCGGATGTCTTCTGCTATTGAGAAACCTCACCCCGCGGAGCATATGAACCTGGAGTTCGTAAGTCAGGTAGACGAGGAACATTTTGAAAGCGTCAAAACGCAGACGCAAGTCCAAATTTACACGGATGGGAGCAAGATTGAGGGTCGCTTCGGTGCAGCGTTATCCATATGAAATAACGGCACCGAAACCAAGACCCTTAAACTTGCTCTCTCCCCATACTGCACCGTCTACCAAGCAGAGCTCCTGGCCATATGCAAAGCGGCCAGTGAGGCCCTCAAGCGAGGCGCGTCCACATTCGGCGTTTTCAGCGACAGCAGAGCCGCACTCATGTCGGTCACGAACCGCCACGCCTTCCACCCACTGGCAGTTGAGGCCAGATCGACCATCAGGCGGGGATTGACCCAGGGCAAGGAAATATCCTTGTTCTGGGTCAAGGCCCACGCAGGGTTGGAGGGCAACGAACGAGCCGACCAGCTCGCCAAAGAGGCGGCTCTGCGGTCGAAGATAGCGCCACACTACAGCCTGTGCCCAGTCTCATTCGTGAAGCGGGGCCTGCGTCAGACCTCGCTTCACGAATGGAATGAAAGGTACAGGCTGGGTCACACGGCTTCTGTTACCAAGCTTTTCTTCCCTTGCGCTCTGGATGCATATAGGATCGTCCGAAAGATGAAGATCGCCGGCACCACGACCCAGCTCCTTACAGGGCATGGTGGGTTCTCCGAATACTTGAACCGTTTCAAGTGTAAGGCATCATGCGCCTGCGAGCCGGGCGTCAACGAGACGGTCGTCCACCTGGTCGTCCACTGCCCGATCGACGCCAGGGATCGACACGAGCTGGAACAGAAAGTTGACATGGATATTAGCGTAAAAAACCTACCAGTACTCATGTCCAGGGTACCAGCAGTATTTTCTGGAATATTGGGAGAAAATTATTAAACTGGTGTTAAAAAGAAATAGTGTATAAGAATCTCGTATAGATATTTGTTTAAAATATGTATTTGAAGATCCAAAAGTTGTTTGTATATATGTAAAAGTGTACAAAATATGTTTAATTATTGTGAATGTAGAAATGTAGTAGCCAATTGTAAAAGAAATGGAGATATTAAATAAAGTGTTAAGTATTACCCCCCCCCCCTCCTCCCCACAGTCCCAAAGTATGAAAGGCATGGCGTGAAAGTACGAGAGGTATAAATGCGAGAAATTGTATGGTACTAGAGGACGGAATGAATGCGTGATTATTATCCATAGATTTAAGACTTAATGAGTATGCACCCTGAGAGGGTGAAATATTAGAGAGCCTAGGGAAAACCAGTGGAAGAATAGGGCTTCGACGTGGGTCGAAGGCGCTAGTTATAAAAAAAAAAAAAAAAAACAAGCGGTTCGGTGACTCTTTCCTTTGTCGCACAGTTAAGACCTGGAATTCCTTGCCAGCTCTCGTGTTTCCCTCTTCCTACAGTCCCGGGTCCTTTAGGCGGGGCGTGAAAAAGCATCTGATGAGGCCGTCAAGCTGAGTGCCACCATTGTTAACATGCCACGTGTATATAATGGTGGCTCTCTTTCCTGAGACTTTGCCTTCAGCTCACCATCAGGCGAGGTAAAGTCAAATTGACGTGTCCTATAAAATAAAAATAAAAACAATATCGCAGTATTGATATAATAGCTGCAGTACGTTTGTTTCCTTAGCCGGCTTTTCCCAGAGCAGGTCATACAAAACCAGATTAAACACCTTGGAAAGATCCAGGAAACAAGCGTTTACAGGTGTTTTCCTAGATGTGTAATAATGGACGGTGTGTTTAAGTGACAATACAGCAGTCTCCGTAGACAGACCTGGTCTAAACGCAAAGTGTGCATCATTAAGTTTGATGCGAGATGCCATTTGTCTATCAATCAGACCGTCCAGTACCTTAGCCATTATTGTAGCAAGCGAAATAGGCCTATAATTTGTAGGGTCTGACGCGTCTCCCGTCTTATCTTCAACAATAGGTACGACATAGGTTTTCATTAAGTCCTTAGGTAAATAAGAGTGACTTAGACACAGCGTGTAGAACATTGCCAATAACCCTGGGAAAAGGTTGCTCAACGTCCGTAGGATTTACCACTTATTCCTAGGCCCACCCTACACGTGTCCCCCGGGTGTTGCTAATTGAGCAACAACGCTGAACAACGGGCATTCTCTATTTATGTAATTGTCTATTTATTTATCTTAAACAACTTATATATGTATCTACCCTATATTATGTATCCAAATATAATGTGCCAAACCGTGGCGGCCTAAAACCACACCCCGGCAGACATTGTCGTGGGGCACTAATCCCCCCAGAAAGCTGTACCACACTCAGCTAGGGCAGGAAGTGTGAATAAACCTCTGCCCCTCGGAGGCTATACCGCATACGAACGCCACGAGCGTCGTACAATGGACCGTTGTCGGTCACAAGCGCCCTTGCAAAAGTTAATCAATGTGTTAAGCTTTACGGTGAAGGTATGTGGATACTTTGCAATGAAATCGAGCGCCTCTCGCCATCAAACGTCACAGTTTGGCGAGAAAATATATTTTGTAAATCATTTGTACCTATACTAAGAAGAATGAAAAAAAAAAAAATGGATGCTCAGCCGACAGCGGCAACCACCAAAAAAGGGGTTGGCCGAATGGAACGCAGTCGCCCCAACAGGCGCGCGAGAAGGGAGGCCTTGCAACCTACTAAAACGACGACAGGGTTGGGTGCCGCAGCAACGGAGACGCAGCGTGAACCCACACCATCCACCTCAAGGGGTACGGCAGTAACCACAGCCCCTCCACCACCACCGAGCAAGCAGAACAAGAGGAAACTTAGACGTGCTCGGGGTCAACGAAACGCTGCGATGGCTCCCAATTTTCCTGAAAAGGAACAAAAGGGGGCGGGGCCCGTCCAGAACGAGCGTGTTTCATCGAAGCGCGCTCGTCTGGACGATACCCGGTCCCCCAGAGGGGAAGCCAAACGCGCGAAAACGGACTCGCGAACCAAGCAGACGGTAAGCTACGCGATGCCAGTCAGTTGCATCTGCGAGTAGCGGTCACTACCGTTCCGCCGAGGGACCTTACGAAACCCCAGGCAGACCAGCTGAGGTAGGCAACAATTTCGGGTGCACAAGCTCCATCTTTCCGCGGAAGACCCTTCCTATTGGAAGGGGTGCTGGCGATGCGGTGCGAAGATGAAAATGCTCTTACCTGGCTTGAAAAAGCTGTAAGAAGCATTACGTCCCCGATACCAGAAACCACCTTGGCCGTAGTCAAGCAGTGTGACCTGAAGAAGCGGCTGAAAGCCGGGCTTCTTCTCCACACTCGCATCACCGAAACCGTAACACTGCGCAGAGTGCTGTGTGCCCAAAATCCGTGGTACAAAATGTCATCCAGACAAACCTCCAGTACAAACAAGCAGCAACGGCCACTCTACGCAGAGTGCTGGAGGTAAGCAATAAGACCGTAGCCCTAATCCAGGCGCTCTGGATCAATAAGAACGTAATCTGCGGTCTAAATAACATAGGCGGTAAGTTAATACGAGATACGAGGGTTGAAAAACCGAGAACATGCATCTTTGTACCTAACGCTATAAACACCACTTTGCTTAACCAATTCTGTTCTAGAGATCTCACTGCTGTGAAAATCCATTCAGATAATGCAACCATCCTAGTACTAGCTTCAGTGTATATGCCGGGCGAAGGTGAACCACCTCCAAAGGAGCTAGCCGACCTGGTACAACGCTGCGAGGCTCACACCTGGGACTTAATCATCGGCACAGACTGCAATGCTCACAATCCTATGTGGGGAAGTAAGGACACGAACAAGAGAGGTGAGTTACTAACCGAATACTTATTCCAAACCAACCTAAACATTATGAAAATAGGCACGGAACCTACTTTCGTAACCTCATGGTGTCAAACCATCGTTGATATCACGCTGGCAACACACTCGGCAGCCAACCTCATTAAGGGTTGGCACGTGTCAAAGGACCCGTCCTTTGCAGACCATCGTTGAATTTGCTTTCAAATACAATGTAAACTAGCAGACCCTGTCCCATATCGTAACCCCCGTAAAACAGATTAGTACGGATAACATAGAACACAACGTACAGTCTATCACTGCAGCTCTGCTGGAAAGCTATGAGCCAGCATGTCTTGTTGTAACACCCAAAGGTCCAGAAAAGAGCACCTGGTGGGGGCCAGAACTCGAGCGACTACGTGGAGGCTCTACAATTGAGCAAAAAACACCAGAACCCCTGAAGATTGGGACAAATACAAAAACGCACAAAACCACTACAAGAAACGCATTAGATATCGAAGAACTGAGGCGTGGCAGAGTTTCTGTAGTAGCATAAATTCGACTAACCAAGCCGCAAGAGTAAGGAAAGTCCTGGCCAAGGGGGAACTCAACCTCATGGGCTCAATTAAGAGAGAGGACGGCACTTACACAAAAACGGAAAATGAAACCAGCGCAGTATTGCTAGAAACACACTTTCTTGGTTGTCAGGTCACACCATTCACCGACTCAATCAACTGGCCACCGGAACACTACAGTGTACCAACAACCCAAGAATGGGAGATCGTAAACAAGGTAGTAACTGCAGACAAAATAGAGTGGGCCATAAAAAGCTTCAAACCCTTCAAGTCTGCAGGGCTAGATGGAATATTCCCAGCACTACTACAATGACAACTGACAAAGATAGCAAAATATCTACTTCCAATCTACAGGGCCTGCATTGCTTTCAAATACATACCCAGAGTATGGAGAGAGGCAAAAATCATCTTCCTACCAAAACCAGGTAAGGAGGATTAGACACATCTCAAATCATTCAGGCCCATTAGTTCCACATCATTCCTCCTCAAAACGCTGGAGAGAATAGTAGATCGATACCTAAGGGATGGAACACTAAAAGACAACCCACTACATCCTCAGCAACATGCATACAGGAAGGGTAGATCAACAGAGTCCGCACTACACATGGTAGTGCATAAGATAGAATCGGCTATCACAAATAAAGCCTCAACACTAGCTACTTTCATAGACATAGAAGGGGCTTTCGACAAAACGGTACACAGCAGCATTAACGAAGCCTTGCGAACTGGATCACTCAGCTAATAAGCAAAAGAGCGGTCCAGATAGTGATGAGCAGAGCAGAGCATAGGTAGTCAAAGGGTGCCCCCAGGGAGGCGTCCTATCGCCACTTTTATGGAACATAGTAGTTAACAGCCTCCTAAAGAGACTAAATGAGAGAGGATACACCACCATCGGGTACGCGGATGATCTGGCAATACTGATAAGCGGAACGGCTGAGAACGTGCTATGCAAAATCATGCGCTCAGCCCTTCAGATTGTGGAAAAATGGTGCGAAGAACACCGACTATCAGTAAACCCGAAATAAACAGAACTTATCCTTTTCACCAACAAAAGGAAGTTATCAGAACTACAACTAACAAAACTATTTAATACAGAACTAGCTCTAACAACTCAAGTTAAATATCTGGGCATCATACTTGACAATAATTTGAATTGGGCTAGCCACATAAATCCTAATCCTAAAGAATCCTAAAGAAGATACCGTAAAATGGGATAAATTGGTCCAATCTTCACTTTCAACTTGAATTTAAACTTTATTCCGTAGTCTCTAGGGTATTTTAACCTATGCCTAAGAATGTATGGTAAGCTCTTGTAGATAATGAGTAGCTTCAGATTCCTAGATTATTGTCTTATTTTGAGAAATTCAACAAAAAGCCTATTGAATTCCAATTTACCCCTGCCGGGGTTAATAGGTTCGAGATAGAGGTTAATCGGCATTTTACCTAGGGCTGACACTTTTTATTATATCGAAAGTAAGTACCTATGTACCTACCTACTACCTAGGTAGTAGACAGGTACATACTTATTTCAAAAATGTACCTACTATCATCGATAATAAACTATAATCGACCCAATAATGAGAGTTTAGTAAAAAATCCTTCATGAGATCATATTTCTTTATTACTTTATTATCTTTTTTTTCTATTATAATTTTAACAAACATAATAGTTTGTTTGAAAAACTATCACTAATCAGTCTCTTGGTTATTTATAGTATCTTTGGAGTAACTTATACCGTAATTTATGAATTAAAAAAAAAACTGGTTAGATAAAAAAGTAAAACTGAAACTTATATATTCTTCTAAAACAAACACAAAATAAAATATTCTTCTTAAACAATCATAAAAAAATAAAAACTGAAACAAATATTTTTCTTAATCAATCCCAAAAAATTAAAAAACTCAAACTTGACTATTCTTCTTAAATAAAATGAATAATTTCTTATTGGGTAAAATTAAATTAATCTTCTTCCAAAATTTACAAAATTTCTTCCTTATCTTTATAAATATTCAGGCTTCTTTCTCTCTTTGGACGGGTTGAATTACTTCTTTCGCAATTGTGTAAATGAGAATTACCATTTTCTTTTTTTATCTTTTTCAAAGGCAATGGCAATTTAAGTTTTATGTCTGATATGATTTTAATTTCCGCCTTTCGTGTATGTTTTATTTGAAGATCTTCATTTTTTTTCTCATGGTCTTGTTCACTCTTATGTAGGCCCTCGTCGTCTGTTCTTAATAAAAATTCTTGACTGTTAAAATTTTCAGCAATCACAAATGGCATGGTATCAATAGAAAACTCAAAACCGTTTAACTCATCAGGCGCTGCCAAATTATTTTCGGTTTGCAAATTTTCAGCAAACACCATTGGCATGGTATCAATAGAACACTCAAAATCGTTTAACTCATCAGGCGCTGTCAAATTATTTTCGGTTTGCAACATACTTTGACTGCATAGGCTTGAATCAGCATTTCGGTTTTTACTGTCTATCTGTATTTTGTCTACTTTAGGTTTTGTCTTTTTACCGATACCCTTTCCTTTCAAAGACGTAAGTTTTGGAGTTGATACATTTGTTTGCTTTACTGTATTTGTCTTTTTTTGTTTTACAGGTTGATCTTTATTTATTACGGCTTCGTCAGTACTTACACTTTTTCCTGCCACTATCTCCAACTTTCTTTTTCGATTGGGTTCTTTAATATTCATCGTCCCATAGCGCATATCTTTTAACAGGCTCATAAAACTATCATTGACAGCTATTTTCTTTCCTTCTTCATCCTCTTTTTCCAGAGGAAGCCTACATAGAACTTGGTTAGCGTCTAATGGCACATTTCCTAAAGCCAGCTTTTATATTTTTTTCACCATTCACATCAAGTTTATCCAGTAATAGTTTTAAAAGCTGTGGAAAACATCCTTTTGGAACACATGTTTGTGTTCTGCCATCGTCGGTTTTTTTCCATTTTTCTAGTAACTGACGCCAAATTATCTTCATGGGTCTAAACACTGCCACGTCTAAGGGCTGCGTAAGGTGCGTAGAATTCGCGGGCAAGAAAACAAAGTGTATAAATTGAAAGAGAAAGAGGATAAATTGTCCCCTATCATAACTTTTTTACCCTCTTTCATTTCCAAAAAAGGTACAGCTATGGTTTAAACCCAGTCCTCAAAATTAGGACCATCAAACCAGCCAGATGATGACCGGTTGTACCGTGCATTATGCGGCCCTCCCGTCGTCCACGAATCATATAAATGAACAGCCTTGTAAACAACATAAGGCGGCAGAAAATTACCATCTGCTATGGCTGATATCATTAAAGATATTGACCCCTTCGAATGATTTACTACACGTTCTGGGTACTTTTAACTCCTCGTTTAACAATAACTTTTTTGCGTCCAGGGTCATCCGTCAAATTCGTTTCATCATAATTAATTATATTTTGGGTCGGAACATTTTCTAGGGATTTACTTAGTTCGTTGAAATATTCTTTAATAGTGTTCAAAGATACTGCTGCTCTAGATCTCTTAATGTTTTGACATATTCTTTGAGATATTTCATTTGCATGTCTCTTCATAAATCCGTTAACATAGTCCACACCAGGGATGTTATTTTTGAATACATTGTGGTTAATGTTCATTGAGTCTAGATACATTTTTATGATATATCTGAGATCTGTTGTATCTAATGGGTAACCCCAATCGCCACAGATATTTAAATTTTCAACGATATATTGCTCTTCTTCTTTGGTTAATGTTGTTGGTCTACCGTGAGGTTTCATTTGTTGATTTTTATGGCGGCACAGTACCGATTTGGCTATATTATACTTACTCGCTATAACACTTAAACTGTTATTGGTCGACGCTATCTCGTCCAGGGGTTGTTGTATTACAAAATGGTCGTATTTTTTATATCGTTTAGAGCCTGGTTTGGCTACGTAATTGCGAGGCATTCTGAAAAAAATTTAAAGAATGTGGTTGGTAATTTTATAGGTAGGTAATATTATAATAATAATAATAATATTGTCTTTATTATACACCAAGTACATAATATCATAAAAACAAAACAATTTGGTAGGTACGTACAATTGGCGGCCTTATCGCTCTGCGGCAATCTCTTCCAGGCAACCATAGGATGGAGAGAAAAATAAGAGAATATATTTTAGGGTAGTTTGGTGTACATAGATATTATATCATTATATAGTCAAAAGATAAGAAAAAACAACAGATAAACACAATAGTTACCCAAGCATAGGTCTATAGGTCAGGGTAAATAAATCAAACATACATACTACATAAATAAATAAAACATATTTACTATAAACACAAAAAAAGGTACTAAGCTTTTACCAGGAAATTCAGTTAATCCACTGAGAGAATGGCTAGGTAATGTTCCTTGACTCCTTTTTTGAATATAGGCAAGGACTGAGCACGCCTAATAGCCACTGGCAGAGCATTCCACAACCGAGCCGCTTGAACCGAAAAGGATTTGTCGGCAAAGTTGGTGGAATGATTTGGCATTTTTAATCTCAGATTCTCCGATGATCTTAAAACCCTAGAGTGCGTGTCGTGGAGGAACTCAAAACGTTGTTTGAGGTACGAGGGAGTTAAGGGATTAAATAATATATTGTATAACAATGAAAGAATATGAGCATTCCGGCGAAGGCGTATAGGCATCCACTTGAGTTTTTTTCGAGATTCAGAAACATGATCATATTTGCGTAGACCAAATATGAATCTTATACAAAGATTTTGGAGTCTCTCAAGCTTGTTAAGTTGGTCTTCAGTGAGATCGAGATAGCTGGCATCTGCATAGTCAAGGATTGGGAAAAGAAGAGTTTGTGCAAGCGCAGTCTTAGTGGCAGTGGGCAAGAAATTTTGGAGCCTGCGCAGGGACCCCGCCGCGGCAAAAATTTTGCGCCTCAATTCCTGGACCTGTGGACCCCACGATAAGTGATTGTCCATCACTATCCCCAAGTTTTTAACCTGGTCACTATATGGAACATTTACTCCATTACAAGTCACGCGGGGAAGGAGTGACCAATCTACTTTCTCCATCATCCGAGAGCTACCGACAACAATGACCTGTGTCTTGCATGGATTAACCTCAAGCCCGTACGAAGCACTCCAGTTGCATATTGATCCAAGGTCAGTGTTAATAGTGTTAACAGCTTCCTTCAATTGATCCGCTGGAGCCCGACAATATATCTGAAGATCATCTGCATAAAGGTGGTAGGAAGAAGCTAGGTCGTTGGTGATTGAGTTTATAAAAACCGAGAAGAGTAAGGGAGACAGAACGCCGCCCTGTGGTACACCAGCAGTCGTTGTACACCAAGAGGAAAAAGTATCCTTGATACAAACACGCTGTCGGCGACCAAACAGGTAACTACGAAACCAGTCAACCACAGTTGGAGATATGTTAAGGGAGCTCAATATGCCAATTAGAACGTCGAAATCAACGGTATTAAAGGCATTACTGAAGTCCAACAGCGTTAACACTGTCAGCTCGCCTTCCTCCATACCCGATCTGATGTCTTCCGTAATATGTACCAATGTAGTAGTAGTACTGTGACCAGAACGAAATCCAGACTGAAGAGGGTTCATTAATGAGTTTTTAGAAAGGAATGTAGTAAGTTGGGTGTGAACAAGTCGTTCGAGTACCTTAGAGAGGAAGGGCAAAATAGAAATGGGTCGATACTCTGAGAAAGAGGAAGGACTTTTTTTTTAGGAATAGGGATTATTTGAGCATCCTTCCAAGCCATAGGAAATACGTTACTGGTCACAGAGAAATTCATGATATGGCAGATGACGGGTAGAATTTCGTCTATGATAGGGTGGATCATATTACGGCTGACACAGTCGCTTCCCACCGCATTAGACGCAATTGACATTATGCTCTTCTTGACATCACAAGCCGAGAATTGACTAAAGAAGAATGGTGAGCAGTTGGGAGTCGAGACAGTTGAAAGATGATGTAATGTATTTTGTTTTGTCATTCTATCAAATTTTGACGAAGCTGAGAAGTATTGATTCATTGAATCTAGATTTACTTTGTTAGGGACCGAGTCTTCATTAGATTTGCCAACTCCCAATGTTCTTAAAAATTTCCAAACTTTTGCTGGATCTCCGTTTTCCACAGAATTATGAATATATCGGCGTTGAGCATTCCTACACACCCTATTGCAGTGATTTCTAATGGCTATATATTTATCCCGATTTATATTCGTAGGACACCTCTTATATTTCGACTTGGCTGTCGCTTTTTTAGATATGAGAGATTTAATTTCAATTGTTAGCCAAGGCGACGGGAGGTGTTTCACCCTTATCCTACGAACTGGAGCATGTATATCAAATAGTTGTATTAAATTGGACGTAAACAGCCGTACTTTCTCATCAATACACCCGGAATTATGAAGTGGACCCCAATCGATGCCATCGGCATCCCTGCGCAGATTGTCAAGGTTCATGCCTCTAAAATTGCGTTGCAGTAAAATTTTAGGTTTGAGTTTAGGTGGGCGGAGTTGATAGGATAGGAATAACAAGTCATGGTAGGAAAACTGATCAGCAGCATACTTACCATGCCTAGCTACATGATTAAGAGAGGAAACTATGATCAGATCAAGAAGAGAAGGAGCAAAGCGAGGAGCATGATGCGTTGTTCCGGAAGGAAGAATAGACAGATTGCAGGATTGAACAATAGACTGAAGTGTAGAGGTACGAGAGTCGTTTTTAATTTGGCAGGTGTTGAAATCACCCATGACTATAGTTTGACTGTACGCAGGCACAAACGTTTCTAAGAGTAGTTCGAATGAAGAAAAGTAGTTTATGTTAGAAGAAGGACAGTAAAAAACGCCAAGTAGAAGTTTAGAGTGTAGGAGTTCAACTTCCAGAAATATATGTTCACCAGCCTGCGGAGGTTGTGGTGACACGCTCAGAATAGTGTATTCAAATTGCGTGCGTAAGTAAATTGCAACGCCACCCGCCCGATGCTCCACACGATCGTTTCTTATGAGGTTGAATCCAGGTAGAGTATATAGTGGAGTGGGTAAACATGGTTTAAGCCATGATTCCGAAACAAGAATAGCGTGTATGTGCGCACAGTCAAAGCTTGCCAGCATATCGGGGAAATGAGCCGGAATACTTTGTGCATTAATATGTACAACATTAAAGTTACTGGGGACATCTGAGAATTGAGACGAGAGTAACTCTGCAAGTGAAGCCCCTCTGGTAACTAGCATTGCTGTCAGCTGAGAAATATTCATCACTATCACTAGCAGTACCGCTGTAGTCCGAAGATGACATTTACAGAGCAAGCAAATACCACTCCGATAGTATACCTTATGATAATGATGATATGATGTAATACTTATACTAATAGGTAACTAAATGGCTTGATGCTAGAGTAATTAAATACAATATAAATACACTATACAATACAAATATACTAGGATAAATATTAAATTTATATATCAATGATAATATATTGAATTATGTTATATATTAAGAATAATAAATTAATATAAAAATAAATTAAAAATATATTTAAAATAAATTAGAAAGAATATCTAAAAATGTGCAAAAACTAAACGCTTCTACATCCATCTGCCGGTTTTACAAGGTGCATCAACTTTTAGCAATTAAATAATTTATAACTTAGTCTTATGGGTCCAGGCATTCAAATCATACCTGCTGATTTATTAATATAAGAGAGAGAATAGAAGTTATAATAATAAATAGTGCAAGATATTAAAAATTATTGAATAAAGTTTATAAGTTATACTTTAGAACGGAACGCAGAGTGCGTTCCATTCAAGGCATGTTGCTATGTAGCTGTCACAATGACAGATCCTAAGGTAGTGTCAGTCAGTATTTGTCAATATTGTCAGATATTAAAGTTAAGAAATTATAATTTAACATTTGCAATATGTGGTTACATTGAGAAAAAAGAAAAAAAACATGACAGTAAAAGCGGACAGTACTGTATTGAAAATAGTGGGTAATAGTATGAAGTTCAACAAGCATCTACAAGAGCAATTACATTTAAAAATTAGCTATGTTTACCTGGACCCAGCGTGAATTAAGAAGCGATGAAATTATTTCCTGGAGGTGGCGGCTCGCCTGGCTTTCGGCTCTGTAGCGGTCTTGACAGCAGCTGCCGGTTTCTCAGGCTCCACGCAGATCTGGTCCATCTGATTCAGAGTTGTTATTCATTGCGGGCCACCGGCCATGAGCACGTATATGTTGCCTTCCCTAGACCAGCATTTAGAGATGCCAAATTTTTCGCGAGCTCTCATGAAGATGTCATGCCTTGCCTTCGTCAGGAACTCGGAGATTGTGATACTGGAGCCCTTCAGCTTCGTCTTGGTAAACCACAGCTTGTCCCGAGTATCAACATCCTGTAGCTTGACTATGATGGGTCTTGGCCTTTTAGATGAGGAAGGTCGGCCCATTCTGTGGCATCGACGTATGTCGCCCCTGGCAAAGTTTGTAATCCCCATCTTCTGCTTGACAATACCCATAATGACATCAGCAGTGTTTTCTTCAGGATCTTCTCTGATGCCATGTATTAGCAGAATTTTAATTTTATATTTATTTTTTAATTTATTTTAAATTTTTATTTTAATTTTACGACGCCTCTGCGTTTCCATGGCATCTACCGTCTGGGTGAGAGCATCTATCTGCTGCTGGAGCAACCAAAGCGACTTTGAGATGTCGGCTCGGAAAGTTGAAAACTCAGCCGTTAGAGTTGATATGCTTGCTGGTGTCTTGGGAGATTTTTGCAGCCCCTCCTCAAATGCTGCCATTCTTCGGTGGAAGTCAGCTTGCATTTCCACCATAGTAGACTTCAGTGTAGGCTCGGTTGAAGTTGACATTGCAGTGCAGTAACAAAGTGAAGTGAAGTGAAAAGTTGAAAATGCTGAAGGAAATTATAGAATTTATAGAACCGGCAGGTAGATATTTTTAGCTAGCAATGTATGTAGCATTTAAGTATCAAACGATGCTTTGTATTATTTTTAATTAATTAAAAACTTGGAGCTAAAAAAAACTGTGTTGCTATTTGAACTACCCTCTTTATCGAGACTAAATAAAAAATCAGTAAAAATATATTACCTATTCCAATTCCAGATTCATGTCCTAGGTAAAATAATAAGTAGGTACCTACCAAAACAAAAAAAAACAAAAAAAGTTCTTTGATAAAAAAAACCCAATGCATCCTGCATTGTTTTTTTTATCAAATAACTTTTTGCTTAGATCGATGTAAATAAGGTTTGTTAAAATCTGCGTAATATAATATTTATCTTGTTATTTAATACAACAGACAAATTAAAATTAATGACCTATTTTTTATAGAATTACGTACCTACTATATTTAGAATTGTGTTTGGCCAACCCTATTTACTTATCCCAATTTTCCTCTCATTCGAACCAAATAACCCCTGAGATGTTCCAATTATACCTGTACATGTGCCAATTTCCCCCCTTCGCGTTCTTATTATCCCAAAAATAACCTAAAAAACGAGTGCTCAACTGAAAGTAAGATATCCAAATAAAATAAGCAATTATTCACTTACCTATACGTTTATATAAACCACAATGAACTATTAATTAAGATACTGTATCGATTTCAACACTTGTCCAAAGTTTAATTTATGAAAACTAGAAGTTAAAAACAACAATTTTAACGTGTTGACGACGACCTCACTTTCAACGTATTTTTTTTAGTGAATGCTTATTGGCTAACGTTAAAACTCGTTGTAGCCAGTGTCGAAAAATAGTAAACCGTTCAAAAATAAAGAAAGCGTTTATCTCTCTTTATCAGAATGTTAATAAAAGTACAGTTTAGAAATGCAGATTTTTATTCCTATTAATCCCGCCATTCCTATTTCCCCCGTTGTACGGTACCACTTCTCGAGGCTCCCATAGACATAATACCATGTCACCACGTCTTCGAAAGGAAGTATCATATTCAATTTTCTGAAGAAAAAAGAGATAGCTCTGGCGTCAAAGAAGTTAGGATATACACAGACGACTCCAAAACCACATATGGTACCGGAGCAGGCGTCTTCTAGAATGACTTAAATATCAAAATAACAACCACCTTGGACAAGCTAAGCATAATATTTCAAGCCGAATGTATTGGCATAACGAGAGCGGCGGAGACGATTGCCGCCAGAGGTGTCAGAGATCTAGATATAAAGATCATCTCAGACAGATCAAGGGACACAGCAACTCCCTCGGCAACGATGCAGCCGATGAATTGGCCAAGAGAGGATCAGGGTCGACAGTATATGGACCGGAACCAATACTACCCATACCTCAAGCACAGGTCAAAACTTGGCTACGAAAAAGTACAGAAGAAATCCATCAAACAGAATGGACAAACACTGAAGGATGCAGGCAAACAAAGAATGCAGTTCCGGTAGCATCAAAAACGTTTAGCCGAAATCTCATTAGGCTTAAAAGGGACCAAATCCGCAAGGTCACAGGCATCTTGACCGGTCACTGTCCCCTAAACAAGCATCTGTTTACAATAGGTGTGACGGACAGCCCCCTATGCAGAGGATGCATGGGGGCAGAAGAAATGACACGGCATGTGCTTACAGAGGGCATGAGCGTGGCCGCACAATGGGCGAAATTCCTCCAGTCACCAGCGTCACTCCGGGAAGCATGTGGAAACCTGAAAAGGCTGCTGGCTTTTTGGGAGGATCTGGGTTGGTTGGAATGAGAGGTAAGATGGTACGCACAATGGCCCAATCAAGAGGCTAAGTGCGGAACAGCCCAGGTAAACTAAACTAAACTACCCTTGGCAAGTGTACACCACCGCTCTGGAGGCGCTCAATGCTGAGTTGTTGTTTAGTAAAAATTGCATTCATCTCAGTTTATAAATTATTTCTTTTTTTCAGTTGCTACTAATAACAATCATTAACCCCTCGATGTAAGGCTTTAATTCTCCATAGGACTAACGCACAAATCTGAGGGCATATTAAAGTTGCTTCTAATAGTGACCTCTGATAATAAGTCAAATATCAAATGGGAATGCTAGAGCACTCACTCTAAGTAACCAAACCAGGCCTCCTAGATAAGTGGTATAATCGTTACTAGGATAGAATAATCAATGTATAGAATTGCCAGGTATTTGGACGTTTATGACAGTCGTAAACATATGTCAAACCCGTACATTGATTATAATATTCTAGTAGCGAATTGTCACTTATGTAAAGAGGCTGGTAAACATACGCACGTACGTACGTTTATTAGTGTGTCGTTTAGCTTGACAAAAGATTTTCTTGCTATAGGACGTACTGGCAATACTAAATAGTTGTTAAAAAAGACAATCAATTAGTCTATTGCAGTCTGTTGCCTTCCGTTTGTAGTTTATAAACTAATTGATTGTCATGTTAGTGAGATTTTTATTTCTATTATTGTTATATGTACAATAGGGATGTTGTCAAGGTCGTCCGATTCTTCCCAAAACTGTTTAATATCTTAGTTTCTACTGAAAAATGGCCTTGCAAAATAAAATATTGCCTAACTAAACTGAAACTATAACTTTTCATTACTTTTAGTTCCCGAAGCAGTTTAAAAGACAACCTCTTTCTCTTTTTTTTTTTTTTTTTTATTTACTTTCATACAATACACATGTAACATAAATTAACACACCAAAAACCACGAAGGGTTTATTCGGAGTGCTATGCATTCCGTTCACAAACAAAACATTTTTATTTTGCGAAGCAACATAGGATATGAAAAAAAAAATAGGTACAAAAAATAGGTTCGGGTGCCACTGCAGTCCCAAGTCGCTTCATTTTAACATTCACACTAGTCGATCGATAAATTATCTACATTTCACAACAATAAGATATCAGGTAGCAAGGTTTACTAACAAGATAACTATTTACAATCCTATTTGGCCGGGTGACTACGTTATCGCCTGCGGGCCTAACATGGGCGCGGGACAAATATCTCTCTCCATCGCTTATGTCAAATTGACAGGGGACAAAGGTATTTCTCCCCTGTAGCTAGCTAGCGTCAAAGGAGATAGCTTATGTCCCTCGCTGTGGCGTAGAAAAGGGACTATTTCTCTACTAGCTTAGCACGGCAGCCGTAAAGTGGAGATAATTTGTCTCTTTTTGACAGATGATAGAGAATATAAGTCTTCAGGCTTTCACGGCCGGCGTTGCATGTAGAATATACTGCTTCCGGGCTGTTTGGCCGTGGTCTATGTGAAACATGCGTTCCAGACGTTTCGTCGATTACTGCGGTCGACATCTTCAGTGGCGCAGGGCCGGGCGACGACGACTTCGGAGACCTTGCCTCGTCGGCGGCTGAGTTGCAACTTTTATAGAAAACTAAAACTTAAATTTACTAAAGATAATGAACATATCTGGTTCAACACAAATTGTAAAAGAGAAGACTTAATCCCCAAATATATAGACTTGAGTCTGAAATGCAGTATGCAATAAATACTATATGAAAGATATCTTGCATAGCACAAAATTCAAATGGTTACAACGTGAAATTAAATACTTATATAGCCAACGCGACCATCTAAGTATCCACCTGAAAATTTGCCACATGGAATTGTGTCTGAGACTTCATGATTTGGAATTTACTGTCCTACAACGCGACGTTTACGATGAAATGCGCCGTTTATCAGCTAGTATTCATAAAAGACACCTGAACAAACTAGAAAGTCTAAGATCAAATCGGGACAACAATTCTAAAATCTTAACACCACCTCCTTATGTTGGTGAATTTTACCCTAAACTCAAACATTTTACCCGCATTGAATTTGAATCTAAAGAAAAGGAATTACTGGAAAAAGGATTAAAATACTGCCCCAATATCCCCTTATCCCAGAGGGATATAGATAACTTGGCGGTAGATCTGGAATTAGCCGAACCAAATGTAACCGGGAAGCATGTACTTAGCAGAACAATAAAACAACAATCATCAGTGAAAAGAGAAATTAATAAATCAGAAGATCTTAAAACTATCCTAAGTATTCGTACCAAAATCAAGAATCATCACCTAGTCATAACGAAAGCGGATAAAGGCAATACAGTAGTGGTTGCAACCAGACAGGAGTACGTAGCCAAAGTTGAGTCCTTCTTAAGTGATCCGTCACTTGTGGAGCTGAGGAAGGACCCAACTACGAAGTTCAATCAAGCTGTGAAAGAAACATTACAATCTGCAAACAGCATATTCGGAAAGGACACCTACAAATTCAAGCTGATGAACCCACAACCTCCAAAACTACATGCGTACTACAAATTACACAAACCAGATGTTCCTATTCGCCCAGTAGTGTCATATACTGAGGCACCAGCATACAAGTTAGCAGCAGAAGTTAATAAGATGTTTAAACGCCATACGAACTTTACACCCACTTATACTATAAGAAATAGTCTTGACCTCGTAAAAAGCTCGAAAATATTCATGTACCAGACGAAGCCATGCTCATTTCCTTTGATGTAAAAAATTTGTTCCCAAGTATTCCTTTGAATGAATGTAAGAGTGCAATTAAGGACATCCTAATAGAATCTCTAGTAGACCCTCAAATTGCAATAGACTTAAAGCATACAATATCGGTCTGCCTAGACCAAAATTACTTTAAATTTGATGATAAATCTTACAAGCAAATTAATGGGCTCGCTATGGGTCACCACTTTGTGCAGATATTTTTATGAATTACATCGAAAAACTAATTCTAGATGACAGTATGTATAAACCATTTATTATTTATTGGTATAGGTATGTAAATGACATTATTTGTTTATGGACCGGAAATATAAATACCTTGAATAATTTTTTGACCTATAAAACCTATAAAATTAATAAATACATTATAGATACAACGCTAGTTGTGTTAAAGTAAAATGTCAGATGATTAAATGTCAAAATTATAATTGAATTAAATTAAAGGAATTGTCAAATTAAAGGTGTCAAATGGAATATACTTAATGGTACTACATAACATGAA
This sequence comes from Eilema caniola, assembly GCA_949126895.1. Classification (NCBI taxonomy): domain Eukaryota; kingdom Metazoa; phylum Arthropoda; class Insecta; order Lepidoptera; family Erebidae; genus Eilema; species Eilema caniola. Next base: position 869,765 of record CASBPR010000003.1, read on the forward strand.
TATAATATATAAAATGTCAGACAAATTAATTAATAATTAATTAGATATGTAGATGTCACTATTCATTGCAACAGCGGTGAGCGGCTCAGATCCAACTGTTGATTTATTATTTTGTTTCTATCCGAATTTAATAACCTATTTATTACCAGAGCTTCCAGGGCGTTCATTTTTCTTTTTTGCCATCAATCTCCAGTATAAATATGTTTACAGTGATAGGCACCGTGATGGTTTGCAAGCGAGCGAGAGTGAGATAAAGAACAATAATATAGGTAGTAATGAATTGTAAAATGTTAAATAATAGTATTTTTAGGTTGCTACTTTTAATTGTAAAAACATTAAAAGGTCAACAGTTTGTGTGCTAAACTTGTGTAAATCGGTGGACGTAATTACATAACGGGAAACCTGACTATACCCGCATGAAATAACCATGCTAAGGGATCTTCATGTTAATTTCGGTTATGTTCGAAAGTCTGCAGTAGATACCTCAGTGAGCATATTGCGGGGTAGGCCCTATGATGGAGTAGCAATCTTTTGGAGAAAAACTTTGTTTACTTCGGTGTCTGTTATACCGTGCGATAATAAACGTATTTTAGCTATTAAAGCGGTGACGTCTTCCGGCTGCATTGTTTTGATTATAAATGTATACATGCCTACAAACTCTGTGGATAATTTTATAGAATTTTGTGAATGTCTGTCTGACTGAAATTGCGGCTATTGTTGAAATCTGTAACTTAAATATTGTGCTTAGCTTGTCCAAGGTGGTTGTTATTTTGATATTTAAGTCATTCTAGAAGACGCCTGCTCCGGTACCATATGTGGTTTTGGAGTCGTCTGTGTATATCCTAACTTCTTTGACGCCAGAGCTATCTCTTTTTTCTTCAGAAAATTGAATATGATACTTCCTTTCGAAGACGTGGTGACATGGTATTATGTCTATGGGAGCCTCGAGAAGTGGTACCGTAAAACGGGGGAAATAGGAATGGCGGGATTAATAGGAATAAAAATCTGCATTTCTAAACTGTACTTTTATTAACATTCTGATAAAGAGAGATAAACGCTTTCTTTATTTTTGAACGGTTTACTATTTTTCGACACTGGCTACAACGAGTTTTAACGTTAGCCAATAAGCATTCACTAAAAAAAATACGTTGAAAGTGAGGTCGTCGTCAACACTTTAAAATTGTTGTTTTTAACTTCTAGTTTTCATAAATTAAACTTTGGACAAGTGTTGAAATCGATACAGTATCTTAATTAATAGTTCATTGTGGTTTATATAAACGTATAGGTAAGTGAATAATTGCTTATTTTATTTGGATATCTTACTTTCAGTTGAGCACTCGTTTTTTAGGTTATTTTTGGGATAATAAGAACGCGAAGGGGGGAAATTGGCACATGTACAGGTATAATTGGAACATCTCAGGGGTTATTTGGTTCGAATGAGAGGAAAATTGGTATAAGTAAATAGGGTTGGCCAAACACAATTCTAAATATAGTAGGTACGTAATTCTATAAAAAATAGGCCATTAATTTTAATTTGTCTGTTGTATGAATACATTAAATAACAAGATAAATATTATATTACGCAGATTTTAACAAACCTTATTTACATCGATCTAAGCAAAAAGTTATTTGATAAAACTTGGAATATGTTTATATTCCTGGAGATTTAAATGGTCACCCAGGTAAGCTATACACACGCACACACACACACACGCGCACACACACACACACACACACGCACGCACGCACGCACGCATGCACGCACGCACGCACGCACACACGCACGCACGCACGCACGCACGCACGCACGCACGCACGCACGCACGCACGCACGCACGCACGCACGCACACACACACACAGTTAGCATGGTTTATATATTTAAATGGATATCATATTTATTACCAAAACCGATTATCCTGCTATTTCTTTTTTGAGCACAACATATTCATTGTGATATAGTGGAATCCTGGTGACCAGTAAAACAGGTAATCTTTTAGAATATACTGCTTCCGGGCTGTTAGGCCGTGGTCTATGTGAAACTTGCGTTCCAGACGTTTCGTCGATCACTGCGATCGACATCTTCAGTGGCATTGAGTTTAGGGTAAAATTCACCAACATAAGGAGGTGGTGTTAAGATTTTAGAATTGTTGTCCCGATTTGATCTTAGACTTTCTAGTTTGTTCAGGTGTCTTTTATGAATACTAGCTGATAAACGGCGCATTTCATCGTAAACGTCGCGTTGTAGGACAGTAAATTCCAAATCATGAAGTCTCAGACACAATTCCATGTGGCAAATTTTCAGGTGGATACTTAGATGGTCGCGTTGGCTATATAAGTATTTAATTTCACGTTGTAACCATTTGAATTTTGTGCTATGCAAGATATCTTTCATATAGTATTTATTGCATACTGCATTTCAGACTCAAGTCTATATATTTGGGGATTAAGTCTTCTCTTTTACAATTTGTGTTGAACCAGATATGTTCATTAACTTTAGCAAATTTAAGTTTTAGTTTTCTAGAAAAGTTGCAACTCAGCCGCCGACGAGGCAAGGTCTCCGAAGTCGTCGTCGCCCGGCCCTGCGCCACTGAAGATGTCGACCGCAGTAATCGACGAGACGTCTGGAACGCAAGTTTCACATAGACCACGGCCAAACAGCCCGGAAGCAGTATATTCTACATGCAACGCCGGCCGTGAAAGCCTGAAGACTTATATTCTCTATCATCTGTCAAAAAGAGACAAATTATCTCCACTTTACGGCTGCCGTGCTAAGCTAGTAGAGAAATAGTCCCTTTTCTACGCCGCAGCGAGGGACATAAGCTATCTCCTTTGACGCTAGCTAGCTACAGGGGAGAAATACCTTTGTCCCCTGTCAATTTGACATAAGCGATGGAGAGAGATATTTGTCCCGCGCCCATGTTAGGCCCGCAGGCGATAACGTAGTCACCCGGCCAAATAGGATTGTAAATAGTTATCTTGTTAGTAAACCTTGCTACCTGATATCTTATTGTTGTGAAATGTAGATAATTTATCGATCGACTAGTGTGAATGTTAAAATGAAGCGACTTGGGACTGCAGTGGCACCCGAACCTATTTTTTGTACCTATTTTTTTTTTCATATCCTATGTTGCTTCGCAAAATAAAAATGTTTTGTTTGTGAACGGAATGCATAGCACTCCGAATAAACCCTTCGTGGTTTTTGGTGTGTTAATTTATGTTACATGTGTATTGTATGAAAGTAAATAAAAAAAAATAAAAAAAGAGAAAGAGGTTGTCTTTTAAACTGCTTCGGGAACTAAAAGTAATGAAAAGTTATAGTTTCAGTTTAGTTAGGCAATATTTTATTTTGCAAGGCCATTTTTCAGTAGAAACTAAGATATTAAACAGTTTTGGGAAGAATCGGACGACCTTGACAACATCCCTATTGTACATATAACAATAATAGAAATAAAAATCTCACTAACATGACAATCAATTAGTTTATAAACTACAAACGGAAGGCAACAGACTGCAATAGACTAATTGATTGTCTTTTTTAACAACTATTTAGTATTGCCAGTACGTCCTATAGCAAGAAAATCTTTTGTCAAGCTAAACGCCACACTAACAAACGTACAAATATGTTTACCAGCCTCTTTACATAAGTGACAATTCGCTACTAGAATATTATAATCAATGTACGGGTTTGACATATGTTTACGACTGTCATAAACGTCCAAATACCTGGCAATTCTATACATTGATTATTCTATCCTAGTAACGATTATACCACTTATCTAGGAGGCCTGGTTTGGTTACTTAGAGTGAGTGCTCTAGCATTCCCATCTGATATTTGACTTATTATCAGAGGTCACTATTAGAAGCAACTTTAATATGCCCTCAGATTTGTGCGTTAGTCCTATGGAGAATTAAAGCCTTACATCGAGGGGTTAATGATTGTTATTAGTAGCAACTGAAAAAAAGAAATAATTTATAAACTGAGATGAATGCAATTTTTACTAAACAACAACTCAGCATTGAGCGCCTCCAGAGCGGTGGTGTACACTTGCCAAGGGTAGTTTAGTTTAGTTTACCTGGGCTGTTCCGCACTTAGCCTCTTGATTGGGCCATTGTGCGTACCATCTTACCTCTCATTCCAACCAACCCAGATCCTCCCAAAAAGCCAGCAGCCTTTTCAGGTTTCCACATGCTTCCCGGAGTGACGCTGGTGACTGGAGGAATTTCGCCCATTGTGCGGCCACGCTCATGCCCTCTGTAAGCACATGCCGTGTCATTTCTTCTGCCCCCATGCATCCTCTGCATAGGGGGCTGTCCGTCACACCTATTGTAAACAGATGCTTGTTTAGGGGACAGTGACCGGTCAAGATGCCTGTGACCTTGCGGATTTGGTCCCTTTTAAGCCTAATGAGATTTCGGCTAAACGTTTTTGATGCTACCGGAACTGCATTCTTTGTTTGCCTGCATCCTTCGGTGTTTGTCCATTCTGTTTGATGGATTTCTTCTGTACTTTTTCGTAGCCAAGTTTTGACCTGTGCTTGAGGTATGGGTAGTATTGGTTCCGGTCCATATACTGTCGACCCTGATCCTCTCTTGGCCAATTCATCGGCTGCATCGTTGCCGAGGGAGTTGCTGTGTCCCTTGATCTGTCTGAGATGATCTTTATATCTAAATCTCTGACACCTCTGGCGGCAATCGTCTCCGCCGCTCTCGTTATGCCAATACATTCGGCTTGAAATATTGTGCTTAGCTTGTCCAAGGTGGTTGTTATTTTGATATTTAAGTCATTCTAGAAGACGCCTGCTCCGGTACCGTATGTGGTTATGGAGTCGTCTGTGTATATCCTAACTTCTTTGACGCCAGAGCTATCTCTTTTTTCTTCAGAAAATTGAATATGATACTTCCTTTCGAAGACGTGGTGACATGGTATTATGTCTATGGGAGCCTCGAGAAGTGGTACCGTACAACGGGGGAAATAGGAATGGCGGGATTAATAGGAATAAAAATCTGTATTTCTAAACTGTACTTTTATTAACATTCTGATAAAGAGAGATAAACGCTTTCTTTATTTTTGAACGGTTTACTATTTTTCGACACTGGCTACAACGAGTTTTAACGTTAGCCAATAAGCATTCACTAAAAAAAATACGTTGAAAGTGAGGTCGTCGTCAACACGTTAAAATTGTTGTTTTTAACTTCTAGTTTTCATAAATTAAACTTTGGACAAGTGTTGAAATCGATACAGTATCTTAATTAATAGTTCATTGTGGTTTATATAAACGTATAGGTAAGTGAATAATTGCTTATTTTATTTGGATATCTTACTTTCAGTTGAGCACTCGTTTTTTAGGTTATTTTTGGGATAATAAGAACGCGAAGGGGGGAAATTGGCACATGTACAGGTATAATTGGAACATCTCAGGGGTTATTTGGTTCGAATGAGAGGAAAATTGGTATAAGTAAATAGGGTTGGCCAAACACAATTCTAAATATTAGTGTTGAGTAGGACATGAGTTTTTAACGAGTTTTGTAAGAGCCACCTCATTTTTATACTGAGCCAGTACAATGTCCCACTTCAAATGAGGCGAGGTGTATCGAAGTTCACCAATGACCAATGTATTTGAAGTTGTGAGTCTGTCTTATGAGGCGAGGTGTATCGCAACATTCGCAACTCGAAGCATTACATTTGAAGTTGCGAGTATATCATCTATAAAAATAGCGTACTAGACAAGGTGTGATTGACCTATGTAATACAAGTCGAGTAATATAATAATGAAATAAAATAGATATTTAGGAAGTAGGGTGTAAAATGTTTTTATTGGAAAAATATCCTTAAATATTAAAATTTAAATGTATAAGGATAATTTGCAACTTGCTCAACAATGACGCGGCAAAGGCGCGGCGCAGCGTGACCCGGCGGCGAATATTTGACTCCGCTCACCCAATTCCCGTTAAAAATAAGTGAAGTAGGTAACCATAGTTTTAAGCAGTACCTACGTGCAAATAGTACCTACGTACAACAACAAATCATAATGATAGCATAGCATACACACACAGTCATTAAAACATAATGTTGTTATAGGGCATTCATGAAATAGCTACCTCACAATATGTGCATAGTTTGAAAATTATGAGGCAGAAATACTTATCAAGATACGATGTTGAAGAGGTCGGCCGTAAGACACAAAATCGTAACACACAAAAACCAAAAACTAAAAAGGGCGAGTAGTATATTATTGGGAACTCTACCCCACATCGTTCGGCCAGGCCTCCGGCCAGGCCCCACTCTGTGAGGTATCGTTCCCAATAATATACAATTTTTTTTTTTTACAACAGATGAATTACATTATTATTTACAACAGATGAATCGAACGCGGTGGCATTCAACGCTTCAGTCCGTTTAACGCGTTTATGGGTTTCCGTTCAACGATCTACGTTTTTTCGATTAACGTTTCCCGTGCAAACGTGAAACAGACATTGAGCATTGAGAACCAACAGGCATTTATATAGTTTGCGTTTGCTCGTCCACAACTGTAAAACAGTTTAGTGGTTCATCGCAATAGCAAAGAGAACCAACAGGCATTTATATAGTTTGCGTTTGCTCGCCCACAACTGTAAAACAGTTTAGTGGCTCATCGCAATAGCAAAGAGAACCAACAGGCATTTATATAGTTTGCATTTGCTGGTCCACAACTGTAAAACAGTTTAGTAGCTCATCGCAATAGCAAAGAGAACCAACAGGCATTTATATAGTTTGCATTTGCTGGTCCACAACTGTAAAACAGTTTAGTGGCTCATCGCAATAGCAAAGAGAACCAACAGGCATTTATATAGTTTGCGTTTGCTCGTCCACAACTGTAAAACAGTTTAGTGGCTCATCGCAATAGCAAAGAGAACCAACAGGCATTTATATTTTGCATTTGCTCGTCCACAACTGTAAAACAGTTTAGTGGCTCATCGCAATAGCAAAGAGAACCAACAGGCATTTATATTTTGCGTTTGCTCGTCCACAACTGTAAAACAGTTTAGTGGCTCATCACAATAGCAAAGAGAACCAACAGGCATTTATATTTTGCGTTTGCTCGTCCACAACTGTAAAACAGTTTAGTGGCTCATCGCAATAGCAAAGAGAACCAACAGGCATTTATATTTTGCGTTTGCTCGTCCACAACTGTAAAACAGTTTAGTGGCTCATCGCAATAGCAAAGAGAACCAAGAGGCATTTATATAGTTTGCGTTTGCTCGTCCACAACTGTAAAACAGTTTAGTGGCTCATCGCAATAGCAAAGAGAACCAACAGGCATTTATATTTTGCGTTTGCTCGTCCACAACTGTAAAACAGTTTAGTGGCTCATCGCAATAGCAAAGAGAACCAAGAGGCATTTATATAGTTTGCGTTTGCTCGTCCACAACTGTAAAACAGTTTAGTGGCTCATCGCAATAGCAAAGAGAACCAACAGGCATTTATATTTTGCGTTTGCTCGTCCACAACTGTAAAACAGTTTAGTGGCTCATCGCAATAGCAAAGAGAACCAACAGGCATTTATATTTTGCGTTTGCTCGTCCACAACTGTAAAACAGTTTAGTGGCTCATCGCAATAGCAAAGAGAACCAAGAGGCATTTATATAGTTTGCGTTTGCTCGTCCACAACTGTAAAACAGTTTAGTGGCTCATCGCAATAGCAAAGAGAACCAAGAGGCATTTATATAGTTTGCGTTTGCTCGTCCACAACTGTAAAACAGAAAAATTAAAAATAAAAGCAACACGATTACACGATATTTATTTATCTTGTACCTACATTACATTATGGGCTAAACCTAGGTGGAGCCCCTTCAAACACCTCGTCAAGGGATTCCACCAAGTTTTGAAGCTTACGCCACTGCGTGCTGTCATCGTCGGTCTGGAACTTGATGCGCACCAGCGCTTTCTTCCACAACTCCGTCGGCTCCGTTGTGCGGACGTCGCTGGTGGCGTAAACTTTTAAGTCCACATGATAGTGACCAACGGTGTTTGCTGTTCGCCGCTCCGTCCCGTTGGCCACTCTGTTCACGAAGTAAGACAGCACGGCTGACGTCGATGTTGATGAATCGGAGTCTGCGTTCCGTCGACTGACTCCGAACACATCGGAAGTCTTTGGGGTTTTGCTTCTGAAACAATAAATATTTAATTACCTTGTGGATTATTAAATCACATGGTTGACGTCATATAGAAGGTCGTTCGTCATCAACACGTTATAATATTAAGCGATACCTGTGCTTATACCTATTATAAGAACTCCCGACCAAGTCATGACCTTTTGAGAGCAAGTCAACCTCCTCTGCTAGTCGATACACCTGTTGATTGACAATCGAGGCTGTGGTGCAGGGTCCTTTCTCGAAGTTGAGAGTACAACGTCAACCGACAGTCGCTCTCACAAAAGTTAACAACGGTGCAATGCTAAGATAATACACAAAATTATTTAGTTAAAAAACGAAATCAATTACCTCACAGTAGCAGATGATTTTTTTGCTGCAGCTTGTTTGCGTTTCTTTCTACTCTTTAATGCTTCAGTAGTTGAGCTGTGAAGCGGATGATCGAATTCTGAGTCAGACCTGAAACATTTAAATTGAATATTAAAAAAAGGTAAGTATCATTCGAAATTACGTCACGGTAATCATCTCATCTGAGTTTACCGCTTTCTATCAGGAGGGCCGTGTGCTTGTCTGTCACCTAAGTGGTATAAAAAAGCGTAGTTTGTAGCGTATTGTAGAATACATCGATCAATGTATGGGATTGACAAGCGTTGACGACTGTCATAATTAATGTCAAAATATGCGTCAAGCCAATCCCGTATATTTATCAATCTATTCTACAATGATACGCCAGTCAACGAATTGCCACTTGTGTAAGGAAGAAAGCTATCTAAAGCTCGGTCCCCTACGACAGCGATTTGATTCGACAGTAATTCGTAGGCGATGTTAAAATCAACGTATGTTTTACGTACATACGCTGATTTTAACTTCACCGAGAAGTTGCTGTCGATTTAACTCGCTGACGTACGGACCGAGCTCGATGGAAGGCTATCTAAAAATAGGTACACACACACACACACACACACACAAGTAAACCAAAACAAAGAAACAAATCGTAGAAAATGGTAATAAATAAATTTGTTTAATACTTACATTTTAGACGAAAGTCTCGAACACTGTTTTCCCACTAGGTAGGTAGGTACTGTTACGAGTATACTAACGTTGATTACTTCTGGGTGATGTATAAAACATTAACAAAACCAAGTAAATTATATACCATATTACGTGTATTATGCGGCTATATTAAATATGACCTTACAACATTTGTATATAACGATAAAATGACATTTCTTTTTGTAAGTAATATATTAAAATTGAATCGCATTAATTCATTGGCACGTGCCCTAAGTCAGCATAATCGGAAGCGTGCAATTTTGTTAATGCTTCATAAATACTTAGGGCTGACACGCTAGTAATACGAAATTTGCATACAATGATAATTACTTTAAGTACAGTAATGCGAATGCATATCAACCCTATCGAAAATTGATGAATCGCTAATTCATTGGCACGTGCCCTAAGTCAGCATAATCGGAAGCATGCAATTTTGTTAATGTTTCATAAATACTTAGGGCTGACACGCTAGTAATACGTAATTTGCATACAATGATAATTACTTTAAGTACCATAATGCGAATGCATATCAACCCTATCGAAAATTGATGAATTGCTGACTGTGAAAAAATGCTGTTTGGAAAAAATTGTTATTCAAGTAATTCAAATTACATGTATTCATTTACACAGAATAAGCACTAGGTTTAACACGAGAAAGAAATTGATATTTTTTTTGTTTTTCTAAAAAAAATACTATTAAATTAACGTATTGTTTGAGAATAATTTTTAATTTACAAAAACATTTAATTGAAACATATTATACAGGTAATATTTCACATTTTTTAATCTAAAATATTTTTTTATATTTCTATATTATGGATACATACGTCATATTTTTTTTTTTATATTTTAGGAGTGTTATTATTACACTAAGCTGCGAAGGAAGTGTTGATGCTTATATTACATAGCAAACGCTAGTAATAGATCCTTGAAGAACGTGGTTTATCTACGGACATCAAGTTTATATTTTCAGGTAATTTTATGTTTAAGTCATTATTTTATCTCTAAAGTTAATTAGTATTTTATTTTTATTCATGTAATAAATATTATGTATAGTGCCAAGTAAAATGTTGGGAATATTTTTTTTTTTTTTTAGGATCCGCATCTTGACCGAAAGCAAATACATGAGATCTGATACAAGGACAATTAGTGAAGATATCACCAAACGTACCAGCAAGTGCTTATATTACATAGCAACGCTAGTAATAGAACTTTGAAGAACGTGTTTTATCTGCGGACATCAAGTTTACATTTTCAGGTAATTTTATGTTTTAAGTCATTGTTTTATCTCAAAAGTTAATTAGTATTTTATTTTTATTCATGTAATAAATATTATGGATAGTGCCGAGTAAAATGTTGGGAATATTTTTTTTTAGGATCCGCATCTTGATCGAAAGCAAATACATGAGATCTGATACAAGGACACTTAGTGAAGATATCACCAAACGTACCAGCAAGTACCTACTTCAAACGTTCAAAGTAACCGGCGTGTATCTGTTTACCAGTATATATTATTTTATAATTGGTAGTTATGTATTAGTATACTTAGAGGGTTTAGCAGAGGTTTATTTATAGAACAAATTTCATTAATTTTCTAGAAAGAAGTACCTATAGCTTACTGTCGAAGGTACTCGCACTTATTCCACAAACTATTGTTAACTTGAGCCACGCAGCTGGAGGCTGTTTGTAAGTAGATACTTTTAATCTAAATTTACTCTCGATCTTATACAATATACCTACCAACTTCATAATGCCTCACTGTACGGGTTGTAAAATGTTCGTAGCTAATCGTCAATGGGCTGGGCATTTACGAAGTAATTCTCATAAAAATAATAGCACGATTTGGATGACTGATAACGTTCAAATGATTAAGTCTTCTTTTAAAGAGCGAATCGTAAGCTATCGGATCATTGCAACTAACGAACAAATACATAATTTCCCGGATATTTTTCTTTATGCCATTAGAGATCGAGTTAAAAATTTAATAGATCAAACGTTAAAAAAACACACGTCAGTCAAAATCAATTTTGAACAGTTTTCTTTTTTTATTATATACAAAAGTGATCAACAAGAGTTGAAATCATTTGCTACAAAAAACTATATCATACATTTGCACCATGATTTTGATTTGATTTATAAGACAGCAGTGGAGTTCCTCAAAAACAAAATTGAAGATTTTCAAGAAAGAGACAGTGGCTGGGCATTTTTGTCTAATTCTCATATAGAAATTAACATTAATAAATACCAACCTTTGGGTGGTTCTAGATTTATCTCGTTACCAAAAATTATAGCAAATAAAAAAGCATGTCTAAATATTATGAATAAAGATAATTATTGTTTTTTATGGAGCATAGTCGCGGCATTGTACCCTGCCAGGAAACATTCTGAAAGAGTTACTTCATATCCTCATTTTCGAAATGTTTTGAATATAAATGATTTATCATTTCCAATTACGTTATCCGATATAGCTATATTTGAGAAAAATAACCCCTCCTTAAATATTTTTGTTTATGGGTTACGAAATAACAAAACAATAATTGGCCCCTTGTATACTACAAGGAATAGAAAATCAAAAAGCGTCCATCTATTATTTTTAGAAAACAGCACGCATTCTCATTTTTGTCTTATCAAAGATTTACCGCGTTTAGTTCGAAGACAATTGACTAAACACCATGGAAAACTATACTTCTGTGAAACATGCTTATTATTTTTTAGAACTTTAATTGAATTCGAAAATCATCTATGTGGAGGGGTGGTTACAGTTCTGCCGGAAGAAGGTTCTGTCTTAAAATTTAAAAATTACGAGAGAAAACAAGATATTCCCTTTGTCATATACGCAGATTTTGAAACATTACTCAACCCGATTTCCGGCGTGAAATTAGAATGTGCTAATACATCATGTTTACAACGACACGTTCCAGTAGCATTCGCATATAACATAGTGTCAGCATTTTCTACTACAGTAGAAGGCTATAGAAGTTATCGGGGCCAAAACTGTGTTTCAAAATTTATTGATTTCTTAATAAAGGATGTAACCGCAATTCATAAAATTCTTACTAAATCTGAAACTATGATATTTACCGAAAAAGATGCGTATGATTTTAAACATGCGACAATATGTCACATATGTGGCAATTTGTTATGGAATAATAAGGTTAGGGACCACTGTCATATTTCAGGAAAATATCGCGGTGCAGCTCATTCTATTTGTAATTTGCAATATAAAATACCTAAGTTTATTCCCATATTTTTTCATAATTTGTCTGGATACGATTGCCATTTATTTATTAAAAAATTAGGAGAAATTCCCGGTCAAATAAAAATTATAGCTAAAACTAAGGAAAAATATATTACTTTTACAAAATTTATTCCCATTTCAAAAAATGAGTATATACAATTAAGATTTTTGGACTCCTTTAACTTTTTAGGAACAAGTTTAGATAAACTCGCTAAAACAATGAGAGTAGAAGATTTTATAAATCTCCGCTCTCAATATCCTGATGAAAGGCAATTCAGTTTACTCACAAGAAAAGGAGTATATCCGTATGATTATATGTCGGATTGGAAATTTTATGAGGAAAAATCGTTACCACCTAAATCTTGTTTTCATAACTCTTTGACCAATGATGACATCAGCGATGAAGATTATTTTCACGCTCAAACTGTTTGGAAAGAATTCAATATTAGCAACTTAGGCGAATATACAGACCTGTATCTGAAAACTGATGTGCTATTATTAACGGATATATTTCAAAAGTTTCGAAATACTTGTAAACAGCATTATAGTCTGGACCCCGCGTTTTACGTAACCGCTCCTAGTTTGTCATTCGACGCAATGTTGCTTAAAACAAATGTTCAGTTAGAGCTCATATCGGATTTATCTATTATTCGTATGATTCAAAATGGTATACGGGGTGGTTTGTGTATGTGTTCCCATCGATATGCAAAAGCCAATCATAAATATATGCCAGAATATGATTCTTCGAAACCTGATTGCTTAATAGTATATCTAGACTGTAACAATCTTTATGGGTACAGCATGTGTCAGTATTTACCTTATTCTAGTTTTCGATTTTTAAGCCAAAATGAAATAGATAATTTACACATTAGAGACATTGAGGATGACGCCGAGTGGGGTTTCATATTAGAAGTTGATCTCTTTTATCCGAATCATTTGCACTCTCTCCATAACGATTTACCTTTTTGTCCCGAGAAATGTCTACCGCCAGGGGGTAAAACAAAAAAACTAGTGGCTAATTTATATAATAAGTATGGATACGTCATTCATTATATTCATTTAAAAAAATGTTTAGATCATGGTTTAGTATTACGCAAAATTCATAGAGTTATAACTTTCAGACAAAGTTCATATTTAAAGCAGTATATAGATTTGAATACACAATTAAGACAAAAGGCAAAAAGTTCTTTTGAACAAGACTTTTTTAAGCTATTAAACAACAACGTCTTTGGTAAGACACTAGAAAATACTGAGAATCGAGTAGATGTTCATTTAGTTAATAAATGGTGTGACAATTTTAATCGTACAAAAAAATATATATCCGCTGAGAGACTTGTAGCTAGCCCATATTTCCATAGCGCATCTATTCTCACTGAAAACTTAGTTGCAATACAAATGAAAGCCGATCAAATTATTTTAAATAAACCTATTTATATTGGTTTCACTGTATTAGAACTTTCTAAGTCTCATATGTACGACTTTCATTACAATACCGTGAAACCTTTTTACAAAGATCGAGTGAAGTTGTGTTATACAGATACAGATTCTTTTATCTATAAAATTTACACTAATGACTTTTATCAAGATTTAAAATATGAATTTTTACACTATTTTGATAGCAGTAATTATGATGTGCAAAATCAATACAACATTCCAATAAAGAACAAAAAAGTTCCTGGTCTGTTTAAGGATGAAATGGGAGGTCAATACATTTGTGATTTTGTGGGTTTGAGATCTAAACTTTATTGTTTAAGAACTCCCGATAAAGTTATTAAAAAGGCAAAAGGCGTGAAATCTTGTGTAGTCAGAGGTATTAGTATGAACGAGTATAAAGATGTTTTATTTAAAGATATTGTTATACGTAAAAAGAACATTATATTTAAATCGATCAAGCACGAAATCTTTACTCAGAGTGTTGACAAAATAGCCTTGTCCAATAATGACGACAAGCGTTCACTCTCTGTAGATAAAATATCAACTCGAGCCTGGGGTCATTCGTGTATTTTAAAAAATAATCAATTAAAATAGCAGCCCTCCATCGCACATAACATCACTATTCTACTTTTTATCAGAACAAACCTGTAGTAAATTTAGAATAACAACTTATACCCTGTTTTTTTTTTACTTTTTTTTTGTTGTATAGTATAATATAAATAAATTGATACTTAATATACTTGGATGTTTTATTTTACTAATTATTATTTCCACTTTCCGATCATCGTCTGTCAGCGGATGCAAAGCCCTCAGTCATTGCAATACATAATTATTATACATCCAGACGAGCGGATCTGCGAGCATATGCAATACAGTATATTTATGTACCTATTGCACATTATTTTGTACGTGATTCGAGTAAGCAATAATATCAACTTACGTTCAACATTCGTATTATAATGAAAAATGCTTAACATAGCAAAATTTATGTGACCGTAGTACAGTGATTAATTTTATCGAAAGGATATCAGTTCAAAAATCTATAATGTAATATTAGATACTTAATCTTAGTGCAGTTAATTGTGTTCTGTAGGTACTGTATGTAGACTGTTCTGTGTAAACACTAAATACATTTTATATATTTTTATAAAAATTTGGAATACTTATACACTTATTTTATTTTATTTTTACTTTATTTTTGTTTTATAGTATTATACAAATTGATACTTAATATACTTGAAAGTTTTTTTTGGTTTGGTGTAGGTAACGCGGAACCCTAAACTTCAACCTAAATAAATATTTCGTATAAAAAGGTGTAAGTGTCAATAACATAAACATAATTTGTTGCATCCGTAGCAAGAAACACATCGTACCTACCTACTCATAATAATATAATTAGTAATTAATTTGAGCAAGTCATTAATAATCAATAAATTATTCGCTTCATAATGTCGACGGTGAGTAATTAATAAAATATTATCTACGCTATTATTTTTTTTAGAAAGTATTGATTCAGTTTTAAGGATTTGTAATAGCGAAATATGTAATTACAGATATGAATATAATATGTATGTATGTACGTATGTATGTTACAGCAGGGTTGATAATATCCGTTTTTTAAAATTGTTACAGTTTTCGGAGCCAGACGTGGTATTCAGCCAGTACGCACAGGATCCTTATGAGGAATATCATGAAATGATGCGACAAGCAGCTACAGAAAGCCCTGCTCCTCTCAGCAATACCAACACCAAGAAATCCAAGCGTCGTAGAGAGGGGAAGGCGAGGAAACAAGTGAATGAATCCTTCGTCATGAGCAAGGCTCAGAGACGAGGGCTTAAATTGATAAAAATAAGCGTGATAGACCTATGCAACAACCCTCAGCCCAGTGATAGTGATAGTGACACTGACAATATAATTATTAGTGCGCAATATATCGTGAAAGACGCGTTAGACTCAATTATGGACGATACAGAGTGTTTAGTAAAAAAAAATTCCAAATCATTAATTGAAAGCGACCTATGAGAACAGTTCAATTCAATTCAATAAATATAAAAGTGTTTAATTTTAAGTATTTATGTATCTTTTTTCAGTACTTCGAACAGTAAATTAAATTTAACTTCAAATTATTTAGTAAAAACTTAATATTTTGACATTACAAACAGACTTCAGTTTTATTTATTTTTTGTATAGATATGCGTGTTTGATTATTAACGACTTGCTCAAATGAAGTACTTTTATGTATTGATTATTCAATTATTATTTTTTTTGTCTTTTTTTTTATTTGTAAATAATTTTTTGACACTTACTTGTAAATATTAGGTTTAATTCATTTTAGGGTAATTAATTATATAATAAAGAAACTTTTTTTATTCTACAAAATTTGTTTATTTATTTCAGACTTTTAACCTAAAATACATTTTCATCCTCTAAATAACTTTTTATACATAACACATTTTTAAGTGCACATTGTTTTGAATGTTTAAAACAATTAAAATTAATTTCACTGTCTGAACATTTTGTATGTAACACAGATATATTTGGGCATTTGTCTTGTTCAAGCTCCGATACTATACAATTCTTGCAAAGGTCCTCAATCCACTTAACTTTCTCTGAACCTTTTACAATAATTTTCTTATTTTCTAGGTATGGAATAATTATACGATGGAATTCTCTATAATCGATATAGCCCTCATTCCAGTAAATCCCTCTGTTTTTTTCCAACCACACAACTTGTTTTTTTTCATCAGCAGTTAAATATTTAAATAAATATGGAGGCTTTACTAAGAACGTTTGAGTATAATAACGAGTAGCCAAAGCTAATTCTTTAACTATAAAGTTATTATAAAGGTCTTTAAATCCTTGAACATCAACTATAATAGTATTCGGGTTCATGATATCTTTCTAACAGTACTGCTTAGAGGTTTATACTCAATTATGCAATCGTTCAGTATAAGACAGTATGCAGAAGTCTGATCTGGTATGTCCAAGTCACTCTCGATTTCAACCCTTACATCCACAATGGAACCTGTTTTCAAATTATCAGCTTGTCTTGAACAGTCAATGACGAAGAGCGGCGCTAAATCTTTGATTTTTTTCTCACTTAACAAAGGCTCTGAACGTCGTCCGTAATACGACTGTTGAAATCTAGTGTATTGCTCGTATAATAAAGCAATGGTATTATTTGCAAAGTTCACATTAAAGTTTTCATATGGGAAGTACGTCGAATTTAGGTGCACTTTAACATCACGAATATGACAGTGATCGAATTGAGACATATCAGCACTTGCATTATTTTTTCTATTTGTCTGTAGACCAATGATAACAAACCGCGGTTTTTCTATTTGAGATGAAGTCTTAATAGACCACGTATGTTTTGTAGTTTTAGGTAACGCTGGATATTCGTATAGATCCCAATTTCTGAATATCATTTGGAGAGGTCGATCTTTTTCTAATAGTTTTAACAAACTTAATTTTTCTCTGTCGGATACTTTAACATGCGGTACCCTCCATATGATTTTATTGATAAGAACGTCTTCGACAATTTCACCGGTATTAAGTTTTACAGCGTTTAAATTAGTGTTGCTCCGTAGCAATATCAACTCATGCCTACTATTTATTACAACTTTCTTAAAGTCTTCAGCAAAACCGAGGATGTTACAAAGCGGTATAGATGCAGAAAATCTGCCACCGTTAATGTTTTTTATGCCATCGATATTCCAGCACCAGGCGTTAGATATTTTCGATTCAGTCTCATTCATTGAAATTAATGACTTCATTGTAGTGGTTAAACCAACATTTTTTATTTTATCAATTTCCACTCCATTGAGCTCGTACCTTATATCTTGAAACAGGTAAAGTAGGGCGTTATTTGTAAAATGAACACTACTAGCAATTTCTTTTAAATCGTTCTTTTTTACTACTATAGTTCCTTCCAAATACAAGGTGCTGGCTGATGGTAAGACATACAAATCCTGTTGGTTGATAGGTATGCGTATCTCGTCATTTCTGTTGAAACTTGTGACGTAAGGCTTATAAGAATGGTACTCGATTCCCTCAACAGTGTTATCAAAGGTTGGTGCAGATACAATATCTAAGATATTCATTTTAGTAAACCAGGCGATATCGTAATTATTGCGTTAACTTGCTGCGTAAGACTAGAACTGCATTTGAAAAGCTCGAATTTCAGAAAGCTGGTAGCAATTGCAAACGAGTATGGAAGGTTATTCAGTCAGTCACCAGTACCGCTAAAGCGAAATCCCCGGCTGATGAACTTCTGTGCCTCCAGGAAGACAAACAATTGTATGTCGAGGGGGTAAATACCTATTTTTCTGGCATTGGCAGGCAACTGGTTGAAGAAATACACAACAGTAATGTTTCTAGGATAGACCGTGCGACCAATCACTTATGCCCCAGTGCTAACTCTTTTGTCCTATTCGACACAGATGCATCGGAAGTTGAGCGTGTACTCATGTCATTAAAGAACGACAGTGCTTCGGGCTGGGACGGAATCTCAGCTGGGTTCTTGAAAAAGCACAGGAACATCATCGTACCACCTCTTACATACATATGTAACCTGTGCTTGAACACTGGAATATTTCCCACAGCTTTTAAAAGAGCCATTGTTCATCCTATATTCAAGTCGGGTGATCGTAACCGTGTGGAAAACTACAGGCCAATATCAGTTTTGCCCGCGATGTCTAAGATACTAGAGAAAATTATTAATTTCAGGCTTGTCAATTACCTAGAATCATGTGATCTTCTATCTGTGAACCAGTACGGATTTAGGAGGAATCACTCCACTGCCGATGCTGTGCACAACTTAGTGGGTCACATAGTTAGGAAACTAGACGATAAGCAGAAATGTGTAGCACTTTTTCTGGACCTTGCGAAAGCATTCGACACGGTTTCGATTCCCATTTTGCTCTCTAAGCTTGAATCATTGGGTGTGAGAGGGATTCAGCTACTTTTGTTCCAGAGTTATCTTACTGGTAGATCTCAGTATGTTAAGATTGGCCTTTATGCAAGCTCTGAAACATCCATTGAGTATGGTGTTCCTCAGGGGAGTGTCCTTGGCCCAAGCCTGTTTCTGGTTTATGTAAACGACCTATGCAATCTTGGACTTGACAATGGACAAATATTTTCGTATGCAGATGACACAGCACTGGTATTCTCTTCCGATACCTTGACCAGGACTTACAGTTTGGCTCAAAACGGGTTTAATGCCGTTACCCAATGGCTTAGGGCAAACTTACTAACTCTAAACGTGAGTAAAACTAAGGTTATTCATTTTAAAATTCGCAACTTTGATCTACCCTCAGAGAACTCGCTACAAATCACTGTTTCACCAGTTGACAGCCAGCTCTTAGCTGGTGCCCGCTGCATCATTGAGAGAGTTTCATCCATCAAATATTTAGGGATTGTACTTGACCAAAACTTAACCTTCAAACCACATGTTGACTACTTGACGGGTCGGGTCCGCAAACTCATTTATATCTTTCGGCAATTACGTTACTCGGCTGACCCAAACGTCATGAAGATGGTATATCTCGCGATATGCCAATCTATTTTAAGTTACTGCATCACAACATGGGGTGGCGCTGATAAGACTCCTTTTCTCGTTTTGGAGCGTGCCCAGAGGGCTGTTTTGAAGGTTTGTTCTTTTAAGCCTCGCCTGTGTCCTACAACTGAGCTTTATGAATACTGCCAAGTACTGACCGTCAGACAGCTCTTTGTTCTAGCTACTGTAATCAAACAGCACTCCTTGACAGAGTTTAGGACAGACACTACTCGCCGCAATCATCTAGTGGCTGTCTCATCGAGGGTCAGGACATCATTTAGCCAAAAATTCTTTATTTTTCTGGGTCCGTACCTTTATAATAAATTGCATAAAATTTTGTGTCTTCATGGTCTAAACATGTACAAGTGCAAAACTACTCTCCACGAATGGCTTCTCTGTCAAACATACTCTGACATAGAACAATTATTGAAAGTATTGAAATGACGACGAAGTCTTTGTTCATTTAATTCTAATGCATACACACACACACACACACGCACACACAAACACACACACACACACACACACACACACACACACACACACACACACACACACATACACACTCACACATACACACACGCACATGCATGCTTTATATATTTTAATCGATAGCATATTCTGTACCAATACCGACTATCCTGTTATTTCTTTTTTTTTTTTTTGAGCACTACATACGCATTGTGTTATAGTGGAATCCTGGTGACCAGTAATACAGGTAATCTTTTACCTACAACAGGCACCAGCGATCCACAGCCATATTCTGTATACTCTAAGTTGTGTAAACACTTTATGTAATTTGGTTGTTGGTGAGAAATAAAAAAAAATTATTTAAAAAAAAAAAAAATTGCTTTAAGGAATGCTTTATTTTCACTAGTTAATTTTATTTTCTTTTTCCTGATAGCTCTTAGTGGTATAGGAGCTTGTGTTAAACTGCTACCTTTTATCGGTTGATGTGCATATTTATTGTAATCAATCATTTTTTCTTCTGAGATGTAAATACAGCTGCACTTCTTCACCACGTAGATTTATTAAATTATTGTTGATATCTAATAACCGTATATGTATGCAGCTTATGTTGTTTTGATTAATGGGAAAGTATATTGAGTTTGTAGGAATTTCTATAATTCTGTATCCAGGAGGAACGTTGAGTGCAAATTCATGTATTATATGACTAGGTGTTCCATTTATATACGATCCACTCACAATATCACATTCAATCCTGATCACGGTCGTAGGTAAAATGTTCACTGGAAAATCGGACACATGCCATTTATTTCCTTTTAAAATCTGCTTATTAAAGCCTAATAAACTTCTAAGTGTATCTTCTTTCATGAAATTTATATTTTTTGTACAGTATATAGACGTTTTTAAAGTATTATTGTTGCACAATAGTTTGATCGATGCATTTTTTATTTCTGACGTTAAGTAATCACTAATATCTTGCAATTCATAGGTGCCTTCTGGTATTTCAATAACTTCATCTGTATCATAATATATCTTATTGTTCGTTTTATCAATGTTTGGAATAGAATTGAACGTTGAGAAATGCAATAAAGTACACTCATACTGACCGTCTAACTGTAGGGTGTTGGGATAGTAGGTAGATAAATCTGCCGAGTTGCCAGTTATAGACAAAGTGAGAGACATCTTGAGAATGAGTAAATTAAAAGACAGACATTTTATTTTATATAATTTTATTTTCCCAAAAGTTCCACAGATAATTTAAACATAAATGCCCACAATTTATTGTATTGAATTGTTGATATCTTGTATAGTTATAGGAAACATCACAGTTTTTAAAATATTTTATCAATTCTAATGGTGGTTTCAAATCACCAAAGCTATCAAAATATTCACAATAATTATTAACTTTAACATATGCTACCCAATGCGTACCTATATTTTTAGAATCATCCAAGTTAACGATAGCACATTCGATCTGCTTTGGTGTTCTTGGTAACTGGTCCTTCATGTATACACCTCTAAAGTGAGGCAAGTCGGAAGCATATTTTTGAATGTCTAAATTAGTTAAAGGTCGATTAGGTAGCTTATTCAGTTTTTTGTTGATTTTATAAACAACCCTTTGCCATTTTTATGTGGCTTGATGTACAGCCCCTTACCTAACGCTAAAGCCTCCATAGTCTTATTGTGTCGTTCGGTTTCTTGCAATTTCTTTTGAACCGCTTTATAATCGTTAACTGTTTTTGCTATGCCTGCAGCACCACCTGCCAAAGAGCCTAACGCTGATAAACCAGCGAATATTGGAATCAAAGGTAGAAAGCCCCCAGTCTTCGGTATAGGTATAACTTGGGGTACTCGAATATTCGCTATGCATGGAAATAATTTTCGTGCAGCTAAGTAAGCTGCATTGATGAGAGTCTTGCTGTCCTTAGATTTCAGTTTTTTAATTTTTGATCTTATTTTCGATACAAAAGTATTAAACGTTTTAATCCCTGCACCGGACTTTAGTTTCGCTTTCATCACTTTGCTCACTAACCATGAGCTAAGTTTTTCACCCTTGCCAGCGTCTTTTGAGGTAAGTCTTTGTTTGGCCATGTTTAAAAGCTGCAAATCGGCTTTATGACGATTGGATAAATCTGCGTGATTTTGGTAAGCAATGTCGTGATGCATACAAGCTTCGTCTAACTTATTGACACCTCGATCGCCTCGGAGTAATCGTTTCTGAAGTTTTGTACCAGGCCCACAATAGTTGTAACCAGGCAAATGAAGTTCAAATGGTAAATTATTAATTACACTGTTAACTAGTCCACCGCCTAGCATTCCTCAAAATTAAATGAAATAAATATAACAAAGTGAATACTTATAAGGATTGATTAATATATCAATTAACTATTGCAGCTTTGTCGATCCAGCTGTTTTCTTCATTGCTTAAACCCAACCACTTTACAAAAAGTTTATTTCCTTTTCTTTTTAAAACCTTTTCAATCAAATAAATATCTGGATGGTACGATTTTTGAAGCTCTTGTTCATAAAAGCTTCCTAATATCTTTTGTTTTCGCTGATCTTCTAAATGATACGTTATTGGTAAAGTTTCATTAACCTTTTTTATGGTAAATAATTCCGTTGACCAGTTAGGGGTGTATCCTTTTTTGAAAATATGTTTGTATTTACTAACGCGAATTTTATCACCTACTTTGAACTTAGGTCTGCACCGAACAGATGGCCGTTTATGGGAATTTTGAATATTGGCTCTTATAATTAACTCATTGTATTTATGTACTTTTATAGGTTTGCATTGAATAGTACGATGTTTTGTGTTGTTATATGTATTTAATATATCTTTCAATACCGAACCAACCCACTTATATTTTCCATTTAGACTGAAACATTTATATAACATACTTTTGATAGTTTTTATCAGTCGTTCAACAATTGATGCTTTCTTTGTTGAAAATGATGAGTAATGATGAATATTATACTTCTTTATAAACGTTTGAAAAGTTGTGTTATAAAACTCCTTACCAGAATCCGTTTGCAAATTAACTGGCACACGTTTGCTAACCGTAAGTATGTTTTGAAAGGCGCGAGTAACGTCCAGTTTATTTTTTGTTTTTAGTGGTTCTGCCCAAGCAAACTTGGAAAAGCAATCAATCACTGTTAAAATATAATTATGTCCGTCATTGATTTTTTTCATAGCCTGCATATCTATGAGGTCAGCCTGCCATAAGTCATCTATTCCCTTTAAAATTACAGAACGCCTGGCAAAATTTTTTCGCGCGGGTCTGTGTATTTCATTAACAATTCGTAATTTTGACATTATGAGGAGGTTTTAAATGCTAATAATTTATGTACATCCTCTTTAGTGTAAAACTTGTTATCTAATTGAGTGAAAACCTCACTCAATACTGTTTTTAAAGTATTTTCAACAGTGTTTTGAATATCCATAATAATTTGTTTACTTAGCGTATCCATAATTTTATGCGAATCTTTATGTAAATCCTGTTTCATTTTTGTTGTTACTAGATCTATATATTCTTTATTTACTGCATCGTCTGCTTCTACTGGAGATCTGATTCCTCTAAGCCTAACTGCCTTCATATCAAAATCGCCACTTTCTGATTTTAGCAATGCATTATTATTAAATTCAAGTAATTCTGATAAACGCATTCGCTTATGAATATGATGACCGAATTTGTCGACATTCATGTTTAAGGTGTATTGTATTGAAAGGTTTAAAGTAAAATGAAAGTAGATTACTGATAACATATTTATTTATTTAATAATTCTACTTTCACGTAACTCTTCAATTATGGAAATAATTTCATTGTCCAACCCAGTGTTACCAGCATCTCGAGATGCTATTAATAACTTTAACCTATCGACCAGTTCATTTGGATCATTCCAATATTATATATTGGAATGATCCAAATGAACTGGTCGATATTTTTTTTGCCAAAATTTTGTCACAGGTAAACCTTTTCCAATCGACTGACTGGAACTAGCTAGTGTGAAAAGAGGTTTAATAACTTGCATATATTTTTGTCCTTTATTACTTTTGATCGGCTTACTTGGATCAAAATCTCGTCGATGTGCATTTGTAAAAAGTAGCATCGACTTATAATGCTGCATATCTCTATCTGTAACTAGACTTAAATCAATGTCCTTGTTGAGTAATAATTCTTTCAAACCAGGCGTAGTGCGGTATTTGTTTTCTCCCACAGTGATGTATTCGTCCCCGATAGCTATGACCGCAGAACCTAGCATTAATTTCCCACGATCTCTTCGAACACCAAACGGTACTTCAGTCAACACCTCTGAAGATAAGGACCAAGATGATGTATCATCCTCTTGTTTGTTATCGACCAATGATTGATATGAAGCGTCCGAATCAATATGAGATTCATCACTATTATCTGTATGTAAGTCTTTCTGCAACGTTTGATTCAAAAACGGTATGTCGGTTTCATCATTCATAGTGCTTTGAGAAAGGGGAGTTTGATCACTAGTGTTGGTTAATAAATTGATCGATTCCGTTACGGGCTTAAAAACTGTTTCCAGAGCTTGCTTATTATCAGTCTCCATATCCCTCATATTACGAACTTTTTTCTTTACAGCTTCTGCAGCAATGACGATTTGTCTTTTTAATGACCTATCCATAATGATAAAAGGGTCTGTTATCGGTTAAGAGTTGCCTAAAGAATAATAACATCGCAACGACGTACGGTCTTAAATACGATCTTAAGTTCTTAATCAAATTCAACAAAAGTATCAAATTTCTTTCTATAACATCCATTGTTTTTAGAGCATTCCTTATTAATTACTACATAATTAAAAGGTTCACTCCATATCTTTGAACACATTTCACGAAACTCAAGCCACGTGATATCTGAATTTACATGCTCATCATAAATATGTTTTAAATTAATATCATCTTGTTTAAACAGTACTATTAAATTTGCATTATCTCTAACCAATTGTTTGGGAATTTTACTATATGTTTGGTTCAGATAAAAACAGTCAATATATTTATGTCGACCCATGGCAAAATAATCTCGCATGTTGTTTTGATTTTCACAAGCAACGTCGTCAAATATAATAACAGAGTTAGGTTTTGCATCTTGTACACTCAATACATCCTCATTTCCCGTATATTTCTGAAGTGAAATACTTGGAATCCGTTGCAAAACTTTTTCCAAAAAGATATACTTAGGCTGCTGTAAAGTTTTTGAATAAACATAGACGTTTTGAAACTTCAATCCATTTTCATGTATTAGAAGACCTACAAGTAAATTCGTTTTACCACAATTTGACGGTCCGCAAATAATGCATCGTATTACGTTGGGTAATAACTTGCTATGACGAACATGAAACTTAGGCAAATCATCGCAGATTGTGTTTACGTGCAAAGATTGCGCCTGTTTAACAAATTTCATGATCAGTATGTGTATAGAGTTGAACGTTGAATGAGAGAGCGCGTTCACGACATTATCATTTTAACTAGATCGACCGATGGGTATGAAACGTTAATTTGATTGAGTTCATCTGCAGTGACAATCATTTCGTGCATCTGTATATTATTGGGAACGATACCTCACAGAGTGAGGCCTGGCCGGAGGCCTGGCCGAACGATGTGGGGTAGAGTTCATACCCATCGGTCGATCTAGTTAAAATGATAATGTCGTGAACGCGCTCTCTCATTCAACGTTCAACTCTATACACATACTGATCATGAAATTTTAAGAGCGCGTTCACGACATTATCATTTTAACTAGATCGACCGATGGGTATGAAACGTTAATTTGATTGAGTTCATCTGCAGTGACAATCATTTCGTGCATCTGTATATTATTGGGAACGATACCTCACAGAGTGAGGCCTGGCCGGAGGCCTGGCCGAACGATGTGGGGTAGAGTTCCCAATAATATACTACTAGGGCGCCAAGATGAAATGACGTTTCATGACATTTATACAGCTCGGTCGCGGTCCAGATAAACGATTGATTGAAGACGCGTCGTGTCGCGTCTGACAGTTTCTATCTCACTTACTCGCTACCTACAATGTACGGGTGCGAAAAGTTAGCACGTCCTAAAATTTGAAGTAGTACGTGTTATAATGTCGAGCCGCTCTTACATGATTTCGTTTTGTACGGGACAAATGTCATGCCTCTTGTAAGTCCTACTCAACACTACTAAATATAGTAGGTACGTAATTCTATAAAAAATAGGTCATTAATTTTAATTTGTCTGTTGTATGAATACATTAAATAACAAGATAAATATTATATTACGCAGATTTTAACAAACCTTATTTACATCGATCTAAGCAAAAAGTTATTTGATAAAAAAAACAATGCAGGATGCATTGGGTTTTTTTTATCAAAGAACTTTTTTTGTTTTTTTTTGTTTTGGTAGGTACCTACTTATTATTTTACCTAGGACATGAATCTGGAATTGGAATAGGTAATATATTTTTACTGATTTTTTATTTAGTCTCGATAAAGAGGGTAGTTCAAATAGCAACACAGTTTTTTTTAGCTCCAAGTTTTTAATTAATTAAAAATAATACAAAGCATCGTTTGATACTTAAATGCTACATACATTGCTAGCTAAAAATATCTACCTGCCGGTTCTATAAATTCTATAATTTCCTTCAGCATTTTCAACTTTTCCCTTCACTTCACTTTGTTACTGCACTGCAATGTCAACTTCAACCGAGCCTACACTGAAGTCTACTATGGTGGAAATGCAAGCTGACTTCCACCGAAGAATGGCAGCATTTGAGGAGGGGCTGCAAAAATCTCCCAAGACACCAGCAAGCATATCAACTCTAACGGCTGAGTTTTCAACTTTCCGAGCCGACATCTCAAAGTCGCTTTGGTTGCTCCAGCAGCAGATAGATGCTCTCACCCAGACGGTAGATGCCATGGAAACGCAGAGGCGTCGTAAAATTCTGCTAATACATGGCATCAGAGAAGATCCTGAAGAAAACACTGCTGATGTCATTATGGGTATTGTCAAGCAGAAGATGGGGATTACAAACTTTGCCAGGGGCGACATACGTCGATGCCACAGAATGGGCCGACCTTCCTCATCTAAAAGGCCAAGACCCATCATAGTCAAGCTACAGGATGTTGATACTCGGGACAAGCTGTGGTTTACCAAGACGAAGCTGAAGGGCTCCAGTATCACAATCTCCGAGTTCCTGACGAAGGCAAGGCATGACATCTTCATGAGAGCTCGCGAAAAATTTGGCATCTCTAAATGCTGGTCTAGGGAAGGCAACATATACGTGCTCATGGCCGGTGGCCCGCAATGAATAACAACTCTGAATCAGATGGACCAGATCTGCGTGGAGCCTGAGAAACCGGCAGCTGCTGTCAAGACCGCTACAGAGCCGAAAGCCAGGCGAGCCGCCACCTCCAGGAAATAATTTCATCGCTTCTTAATTCACGCTGGGTCCAGGTAAACATAGCTAATTTTTAAATGTAATTGCTCTTGTAGATGCTTGTTGAACTTCATACTATTACCCACTATTTTCAATACAGTACTGTCCGCTTTTACTGTCATGTTTTTTTTCTTTTTTCTCAATGTAACCACATATTATTATTGCAAATGTTAAATTATAATTTCTTAACTTTAATATCTGACAATATTGACAAATACTGACTGACACTACCTTAGGATCTGTCATTGTGACAGCTACATAGCAACATGCCTTGAATGGAACGCACTCTGCGTTCCGTTCTAAAGTATAACTTATAAACTTTATTCAATAATTTTTAATATCTTGCACTATTTATTATTATAACTTCTATTCTCTCTCTTATATTAATAAATCAGCAGGTATGATTTGAATGCCTGGACCCATAAGACTAAGTTATAAATTATTTAATTGCTAAAAGTTGATGCACCTTGTAAAACCGGCAGATGGATGTAGAAGCGTTTAGTTTTTGCACATTTTTAGATATTCTTTCTAATTTATTTTAAATATATTTTTAATTTATTTTTATATTAATTTATTATTCTTAATATATAACATAATTCAATATATTATCATTGATATATAAATTTAATATTTATCCTAGTATATTTGTATTGTATAGTGTATTTATATTGTATTTAATTACTCTAGCATCAAGCCATTTAGTTACCTATTAGTATAAGTATTACATCATATCATCATTATCATAAGGTATACTATCGGAGTGGTATTTGCTTGCTCTGTAAATGTCATCTTCGGACTACAGCGGTACTGCTAGTGATAGTGATGAATATTTCTCAGCTGACAGCAATGCTAGTTACCAGAGGGGACCTTCACTTGCAGAGTTACTCTCGTCTCAATTCTCAGATGTCCCCAGTAACTTTAATGTTGTACATATTAATGCACAAAGTATTCCGGCTCATTTCCCCGATATGCTGGCAAGCTTTGACTGTGCGCACATACACGCTATTCTTGTTTCGGAATCATGGCTTAAACCATGTTTACCCACTCCACTATATACTCTACCTGGATTCAACCTCATAAGAAACGATCGTGTGGAGCATCGGGCGGGTGGCGTTGCAATTTACTCACGCACGCAATTTGAATACACTATTCTGAGCGTGTCACCACAACCTCCGCAGGCTGGTGAACATATATTTCTGGAAGTTGAACTCCTACACTCTAAACTTCTACTTGGCGTTTTTTACTGTCCTTCTTCTAACATAAACTACTTTTCTTCATTCGAACTACTCTTAGAAACGTTTGTGCCTGCGTACAGTCAAACTATAGTCATGGGTGATTTCAACACCTGCCAAATTAAAAACGACTCTCGTACCTCTACACTTCAGTCTATTGTTCAATCCTGCAATCTGTCTATTCTTCCTTCCGGAACAACGCATCATGCTCCTCGCTTTGCTCCTTCTCTTCTTGATCTGATCATAGTTTCCTCTCTTAATCATGTAGCTAGGCATGGTAAGTATGCTGCTGATCAGTTTTCCTACCATGACTTGTTATTCCTATCCTATCAACTCCGCCCACCTAAACTCAAACCTAAAATTTTACTGCAACGCAATTTTAGAGGCATGAACCTTGACAATCTGCGCAGGGATGCCGATGGCATCGATTGGGGTCCACTTCATAATTCCGGGTGTATTGATGAGAAAGTACGGCTGTTTACGTCCAATTTAATACAACTATTTGATATACATGCTCCAGTTCGTAGGATAAGGGTGAAACACCTCCCGTCGCCTTGGCTAACAATTGAAATTAAATCTCTCATATCTAAAAAAGCGACAGCCAAGTCGAAATATAAGAGGTGTCCTACGAATATAAATCGGGATAAATATATAGCCATTAGAAATCACTGCAATAGGGTGTGTAGGAATGCTCAACGCCGATATATTCATAATTCTGTGGAAAACGGAGATCCAGCAAAAGTTTGGAAATTTTTAAGAACATTGGGAGTTGGCAAATCTAATGAAGACTCGGTCCCTAACAAAGTAAATCTAGATTCAATGAATCAATACTTCTCAGCTTCGTCAAAATTTGATAGAATGACAAAACAAAATACATTACATCATCTTTCAACTGTCTCGACTCCCAACTGCTCACCATTCTTCTTTAGTCAATTCTCGGCTTGTGATGTCAAGAAGAGCATAATGTCAATTGCGTCTAATGCGGTGGGAAGCGACTGTGTCAGCCGTAATATGATCCACCCTATCATAGACGAAATTCTACCCGTCATCTGCCATATCATGAATTTCTCTGTGACCAGTAACGTATTTCCTATGGCTTGGAAGGATGCTCAAATAATCCCTATTCCTAAAAAAAAAGTCCTTCCTCTTTCTCAGAGTATCGACCCATTTCTATTTTGCCCTTCCTCTCTAAGGTACTCGAACGACTTGTTCACACCCAACTTACTACATTCCTTTCTAAAAACTCATTAATGAACCCTCTTCAGTCTGGATTTCGTTCTGGTCACAGTACTACTACTACATTGGTACATATTACGGAAGACATCAGATCGGGTATGGAGGAAGGCGAGCTGACAGTGTTAACGCTGTTGGACTTCAGTAATGCCTTTAATACCGTTGATTTCGACGTTCTAATTGGCATATTGAGCTCCCTTAACATATCTCCAACTGTGGTTGACTGGTTTCGTAGTTACCTGTTTGGTCGCCGACAGCGTGTTTGTATCAAGGATACTTTTTCCTCTTGGTGTACAACGACTGCTGGTGTACCACAGGGCGGCGTTCTGTCTCCCTTACTCTTCTCGGTTTTTATAAACTCAATCACCAACGACCTAGCTTCTTCCTACCACCTTTATGCAGATGATCTTCAGATATATTGTCGGGCTCCAGCGGATCAATTGAAGGAAGCTGTTAACACTATTAACACTGACCTTGGATCAATATGCAACTGGAGTGCTTCGTACGGGCTTGAGGTTAATCCATGCAAGACACAGGTCATTGTTGTCGGTAGCTCTCGGATGATGGAGAAAGTAGATTGGTCACTCCTTCCCCGCGTGACTTGTAATGGAGTAAATGTTCCATATAGTGACCAGGTTAAAAACTTGGGGATAGTGATGGACAATCACTTATCGTGGGGTCCACAGGTCCAGGAATTGAGGCGCAAAATTTTTGCCGCGGCGGGGTCCCTGCGCAGGCTCCAAAATTTCTTGCCCACTGCCACTAAGACTGCGCTTGCACAAACTCTTCTTTTCCCAATCCTTGACTATGCAGATGCCAGCTATCTCGATCTCACTGAAGACCAACTTAACAAGCTTGAGAGACTCCAAAATCTTTGTATAAGATTCATATTTGGTCTACGCAAATATGATCATGTTTCTGAATCTCGAAAAAAACTCAAGTGGTTGCCTATACGCCTTCGCCGGAATGCTCATATTCTTTCATTGTTATACAATATATTATTTAATCCCTTAACTCCCTCGTACCTCAAACAACGTTTTGAGTTCCTCCACGACACGCACTCTAGGGTTTTAAGATCATCGGAGAATCTGAGATTAAAAATGCCAAATCATTCCACCAACTTTGCCGACAAATCCTTTTCGGTTCAAGCGGCTCGGTTGTGGAATGCTCTGCCAGTGGCTATTAGGCGTGCTCAGTCCTTGCCTATATTCAAAAAAGGAGTCAAGGAACATTACCTAGCCATTCTCTCAGTGGATTAACTGAATTTCCTGGTAAAAGCTTAGTACCTTTTTTTGTGTTTATAGTAAATATGTTTTATTTATTTATGTAGTATGTATGTTTGATTTATTTACCCTGACCTATAGACCTATGCTTGGGTAACTATTGTGTTTATCTGTTGTTTTTTCTTATCTTTTGACTATATAATGATATAATATCTATGTACACCAAACTACCCTAAAATATATTCTCTTATTTTTCTCTCCATCCTATGGTTGCCTGGAAGAGATTGCCGCAGAGCGATAAGGCCGCCAATTGTACGTACCTACCAAATTGTTTTGTTTTTATGATATTATGTACTTGGTGTATAATAAAGACAATATTATTATTATTATTATAATATTACCTACCTATAAAATTACCAACCACATTCTTTAAATTTTTTTCAGAATGCCTCGCAATTACGTAGCCAAACCAGGCTCTAAACGATATAAAAAATACGACCATTTTGTAATACAACAAACCCTGGACGAGATAGCGTCGACCAATAACAGTTTAAGTGTTATAGCGAGTAAGTATAATATAGCCAAATCGGTACTGTGCCGCCATAAAAATCAACAAATGAAACCTCACGGTAGACCAACAACATTAACCAAAGAAGAAGAGCAATATATCGTTGAAAATTTAAATATCTGTGGCGATTGGGGTTACCCATTAGATACAACAGATCTCAGATATATCATAAAAATGTATCTAGACTCAATGAACATTAACCACAATGTATTCAAAAATAACATCCCTGGTGTGGACTATGTTAACGGATTTATGAAGAGACATGCAAATGAAATATCTCAAAGAATATGTCAAAACATTAAGAGATCTAGAGCAGCAGTATCTTTGAACACTATTAAAGAATATTTCAACGAACTAAGTAAATCCCTAGAAAATGTTCCGACCCAAAATATAATTAATTATGATGAAACGAATTTGACGGATGACCCTGGACGCAAAAAAGTTATTGTTAAACGAGGAGTTAAAAGTACCCAGAACGTGTATTAAATCATTCGAAGGGGTCAATATCTTTAATGATATCAGCCACAGCAGATGGTAATTTTCTGCCGCCTTATGTTGTTTACAAGGCTGTTCATTTATATGATTCGTGGACGACGGGAGGGCCGCATAATGCACGGTACAACCGGTCATCATCTGGCTGGTTTGATGGTCCTAATTTTGAGGACTGGGTTTAAACCATAGCTGTACCTTTTTTGGAAATGAAAGAGGGTAAAAAAGTTATGATAGGGGACAATTTATCCTCTTTCCCTTTCAATTTATACACTTTGTTTTCTTGCCCGCGAATTCTACGCACCTTACGCAGCCCTTAGACGTGGCAGTGTTTAGACCCATGAAGATAATTTGGCGTCAGTTACTAGAAAAATGGAAAAAAACCGACGATGGCAGAACACAAACATGTGTTCCAAAAGGATGTTTTCCACAGCTTTTAAAACTATTACTGGATAAACTTGATGTGAATGGTGAAAAAAATATAAAAGCTGGCTTTAGGAAATGTGCCATTAGACGCTAACCAAGTTCTATGTAGGCTTCCTCTGGAAAAAGAGGATGAAGAAGGAAAGAAAATAGCTGTCAATGATAGTTTTATGAGCCTGTTAAAAGATATGCGCTATGGGACGATGAATATTAAAGAACCCAATCGAAAAAGAAAGTTGGAAATAGTGGCAGGAAAAAGTGTAAGTACTGACGAAGCCGTAATAAATAAAGATCAACCTGTAAAACAAAAAAAGACAAATACAGTAAAGCAAACAAATGTATCAACTCCAAAACTTACGTCTTTGAAAGGAAAGGGTATCGGTAAAAAGACAAAACCTAAAATAGACAAAATACAGATAGACAGTAAAAACCGAAATGCTGATTCAAGCCTATGCAGTCAAAGTATGTTGCAAACCGAAAATAATTTGACAGCGCCTGATGAGTTAAACGATTTTGAGTGTTCTATTGATACCATGCCAATGGTGTTTGCTGAAAATTTGCAAACCGAAAATAATTTGGCAGCGCCTGATGAGTTAAACGGTTTTGAGTTTTCTATTGATACCATGCCATTTGTGATTGCTGAAAATTTTAACAGTCAAGAATTTTTATTAAGAACAGACGACGAGGGCCTACATAAGAGTGAACAAGACCATGAGAAAAAAAATGAAGATCTTCAAATAAAACATACACGAAAGGCGGAAATTAAAATCATATCAGACATAAAACTTAAATTGCCATTGCCTTTGAAAAAGATAAAAAAAGAAAATGGTAATTCTCATTTACACAATTGCGAAAGAAGTAATTCAACCCGTCCAAAGAGAGAAAGAAGCCTGAATATTTATAAAGATAAGGAAGAAATTTTGTAAATTTTGGAAGAAGATTAATTTAATTTTACCCAATAAGAAATTATTCATTTTATTTAAGAAGAATAGTCAAGTTTGAGTTTTTTAATTTTTTGGGATTGATTAAGAAAAATATTTGTTTCAGTTTTTATTTTTTTATGATTGTTTAAGAAGAATATTTTATTTTGTGTTTGTTTTAGAAGAATATATAAGTTTCAGTTTTACTTTTTTATCTAACCAGTTTTTTTTTTAATTCATAAATTACGGTATAAGTTACTCCAAAGATACTATAAATAACCAAGAGACTGATTAGTGATAGTTTTTCAAACAAACTATTATGTTTGTTAAAATTATAATAGAAAAAAAAGATAATAAAGTAATAAAGAAATATGATCTCATGAAGGATTTTTTACTAAACTCTCATTATTGGGTCGATTATAGTTTATTATCGATGATAGTAGGTACATTTTTGAAATAAGTATGTACCTGTCTACTACCTAGGTAGTAGGTAGGTACATAGGTACTTACTTTCGATATAATAAAAAGTGTCAGCCCTAGGTAAAATGCCGATTAACCTCTATCTCGAACCTATTAACCCCGGCAGGGGTAAATTGGAATTCAATAGGCTTTTTGTTGAATTTCTCAAAATAAGACAATAATCTAGGAATCTGAAGCTACTCATTATCTACAAGAGCTTACCATACATTCTTAGGCATAGGTTAAAATACCCTAGAGACTACGGAATAAAGTTTAAATTCAAGTTGAAAGTGAAGATTGGACCAATTTATCCCATTTTACGGTATCTTCTTTAGGATTCTTTAGGATTAGGATTTATGTGGCTAGCCCAATTCAAATTATTGTCAAGTATGATGCCCAGATATTTAACTTGAGTTGTTAGAGCTAGTTCTGTATTAAATAGTTTTGTTAGTTGTAGTTCTGATAACTTCCTTTTGTTGGTGAAAAGGATAAGTTCTGTTTATTTCGGGTTTACTGATAGTCGGTGTTCTTCGCACCATTTTTCCACAATCTGAAGGGCTGAGCGCATGATTTTGCATAGCACGTTCTCAGCCGTTCCGCTTATCAGTATTGCCAGATCATCCGCGTACCCGATGGTGGTGTATCCTCTCTCATTTAGTCTCTTTAGGAGGCTGTTAACTACTATGTTCCATAAAAGTGGCGATAGGACGCCTACCTGGGGGCACCCTTTGACTACCTATGCTCTGCTCTGCTCATCACTATCTGGACCGCTCTTTTGCTTATTAGCTGAGTGATCCAGTTCGCAAGGCTTCGTTAATGCTGCTGTGTACCGTTTTGTCGAAAGCCCCTTCTATGTCTATGAAAGTAGCTAGTGTTGAGGCTTTATTTGTGATAGCCGATTCTATCTTATGCACTACCATGTGTAGTGCGGACTCTGTTGATCTACCCTTCCTGTATGCATGTTGCTGAGGATGTAGTGGGTTGTCTTTTAGTGTTCCATCCCTTAGGTATCGATCTACTATTCTCTCCAGCGTTTTGAGGAGGAATGATGTGGAACTAATGGGCCTGAATGATTTGAGATGTGTATAATCCTCCTTACCTGGTTTTGGTAGGAAGATGATTTTTGCCTCTCTCCATACTCTGGGTATGTATTTGAAAGCAATGCAGGCCCTGTAGATTGGAAGTAGATATTTTGCTATCTTTGTCAGTTGTCATTGTAGTAGTGCTGGGAATATTCCATCTAGCCCTGCAGACTTGAAGGGTTTGAAGCTTTTTATGGCCCACTCTATTTTGTCTGCAGTTACTACCTTGTTTACGATCTCCCATTCTTGGGTTGTTGGTACACTGTAGTGTTCCGGTGGCCAGTTGATTGAGTCGGTGAATGGTGTGACCTGACAACCAAGAAAGTGTGTTTCTAGCAATACTGCGCTGGTTTCATTTTCCGTTTTTGTGTAAGTGCCGTCCTCTCTCTTAATTGAGCCCATGAGGTTGAGTTCCCCCTTGGCCAGGACTTTCCTTACTCTTGCGGCTTGGTTAGTCGAATTTATGCTACTACAGAAACTCTGCCACGCCTCAGTTCTTCGATATCTAATGCGTTTCTTGTAGTGGTTTTGTGCGTTTTTGTATTTGTCCCAATCTTCAGGGGTTCTGGTGTTTTTTGCTCAATTGTAGAGCCTCCACGTAGTCGCTCGAGTTCTGGCCCCCACCAGGTGCTCTTTTCTGGACCTTTGGGTGTTACAACAAGACATGCTGGCTCATAGCTTTCCAGCAGAGCTGCAGTGATAGACTGTACGTTGTGTTCTATGTTATCCGTACTAATCTGTTTTACGGGGGTTAAGATATGGGACAGGGTCTGCTAGTTTACATTGTATTTGAAAGCAAATTCAACGATGGTCTGCAAAGGACGGGTCCTTTGACACGTGCCAACCCTTAATGAGGTAGGCTGCCGAGTGTGTTGCCAGCGTGATATCAACGATGGTTTGACACCATGAGGTTACGAAAGTAGGTTCCGTGCCTATTTTCATAATGTTTAGGTTGGTTTGGAATAAGTATTCGGTTAGTAACTCACCTCTCTTGTTCGTGTCCTTACTTCCCCACATAGGATTGTGAGCATTGCAGTCTGTGCCGATGATTAAGTCCCAGGTGTGAGCCTCGCAGCGTTGTACCAGGTCGGCTAGCTCCTTTGGAGGTGGTTCACCTTCGCCCGGCATATACACTGAAGCTAGTACTAGGATGGTTGCATTATCTGAATGGATTTTCACAGCAGTGAGATCTCTAGAACAGAATTGGTTAAGCAAAGTGGTGTTTATAGCGTTAGGTACAAAGATGCATGTTCTCGGTTTTTCAACCCTCGTATCTCGTATTAACTTACCGCCTATGTTATTTAGACCGCAGATTACGTTCTTATTGATCCAGAGCGCCTGGATTAGGGCTACGGTCTTATTGCTTACCTCCAGCACTCTGCGTAGAGTGGCCGTTGCTGCTTGTTTGTACTGGAGGTTTGTCTGGATGACATTTTGTACCACGGATTTTGGGCACACAGCACTCTGCGCAGTGTTACGGTTTCGGTGATGCGAGTGTGGAGAAGAAGCCCGGCTTTCAGCCGCTTCTTCAGGTCACACTGCTTGACTACGGCCAAGGTGGTTTCTGGTATCGGGGACGTAATGCTTCTTACAGCTTTTTCAAGCCAGGTAAGAGCATTTTCATCTTCGCACCGCATCGCCAGCACCCCTTCCAATAGGAAGGGTCTTCCGCGGAAAGATGGAGCTTGTGCACCCGAAATTGTTGCCTACCTCAGCTGGTCTGCCTGGGGTTTCGTAAGGTCCCTCGGCGGAACGGTAGTGACCGCTACTCGCAGATGCAACTGACTGGCATCGCGTAGCTTACCGTCTGCTTGGTTCGCGAGTCCGTTTTCGCGCGTTTGGCTTCCCCTCTGGGGGACCGGGTATCGTCCAGACGAGCGCGCTTCGATGAAACACACTCGTTCTGGACGGGCCCCGCCCCCTTTTGTTCCTTTTCAGGAAAATTGGGAGCCATCGCAGCGTTTCGTTGACCCCGAGCACGTCTAAGTTTCCTCTTGTTCTGCTTGCTCGGTGGTGGTGGAGGGGCTGTGGTTACTGCCGTACCCCTTGAGGTGGATGGTGTGGGTTCACGCTGCGTCTCCGTTGCTGCGGCACCCAACCCTGTCGTCGTTTTAGTAGGTTGCAAGGCCTCCCTTCTCGCGCGCCTGTTGGGGCGACTGCGTTCCATTCGGCCAACCCCTTTTTTGGTGGTTGCCGCTGTCGGCTGAGCATCCATTTTTTTTTTTCATTCTTAGTAGAGATGGGCCGAGTACTCGGTTGCTACTCGGTACTCGGCGTACTCGGCGGGTTTTTTGATACTCGTACTCGGCCGAGTAACTCGGTTTTAATGCCGAGTATACTCGGTTTAGGTAAAGCAATATATTTAGGTTGTTGACGTTGACGCAAATGGCTCACGATTTTGAGATTGTTGGCTTCTGCTGTTGTGTTTTTATGTTTTGGTTTTTATTTTTTTGTTTTGTGTTCCTTCTCTTTTTCTATTTCTTAGATTTTTGTAAATTTAATATCTTTCTGTTTATTATTCATGTCGCATGCCCTCCACATAGGAGCCAGTTGAAAACCAGCGTCAGGTACTTGTGCCTGATACC
Source organism: Eilema caniola (assembly GCA_949126895.1). NCBI lineage: Eukaryota > Metazoa > Arthropoda > Insecta > Lepidoptera > Erebidae > Eilema > Eilema caniola. The sequence continues at coordinate 907,300 of CASBPR010000003.1, forward strand.
ATGCTGAACTGGCTCCTTTTTTGGTGTAGCGCGAAGAACAATTGTGCCTGATTAACTTGTTTGTGTGTGTCAGTACACAATTAATTGTGTAATCGGTGCTGCACTAAAATAAAAGGTTTTTCTTTCTTTCTTCTTTTCTTTCTTCTTTCTTCTTCTTTCAAAGTTTCATTTTCTAAACTTTTAAACTCTTGTGTGTGTTTTATTTTAACATGGCTTAACATTGCTGTCGTAGAAGCCTTCCGTCCAACACCGCTACGTGAAATCAGAGAATTGCATAAGGTGCATTTCACTTTCGTTTTATCTTCTTCAATTTCGTCGTAAAACGTCCAAATTCGGAATCTTTTACGTGAAGTCATCACAGTCAATTGTTAATTAACAAACTTTTTCAATTATTTATGTACTATGACGTGCAACGTGACGTATTTGTTTGTAAACTAGCAAGCGACTGATAGATGAAAGGCGGGGGCGGGGTGAGGGGTGTATCAACGCGAGCTGGCCGCTCGTGCCGCGCGAATCTGTTTGTACTTGTTTACGCGCCCGAAACGGGGATTTGATTGAACAGAGTGTAACCACTGAACTAGTCAGGTGGGTACTCACCGGCTCACTCAGGGGCTGATGCAGAGAACTCTTTCCCAGGGCGCCTTTTTCACAGAGCTAGAGAGGTGCGTGCACAGGGTAGCTAGGGCTCCAATGAAAACAGCTGGTTGTTGGGTTGTACACACATATATTTGATTAACAAACACAAAAACACAAAACAGAGAAATATAAGTATGAAAGTAGGTAGACAGACTTGAGTAGAGCGTTAAAGTTTACAGAGATTAGAATGTAGACAGGAAAGCACAGTAGACAGAAGTATGAAGTATCTAGATAGATAAGTAAGTAGACAGACAGGCACAGAATACAGAAGTATGGGCAGACGAACACACACAGTAGGCAGAAGTATGGCCAAACGGACACACACAGTAGGCACGTGAATTCTAGGATACACTACTAAACATTCACAGGTTTTACAGATGGTACTACACGGCTATGGCTACACAGATAATAGGCACAAGGCGGCAGTGTACTGGCCTTGGGTGATAGCTGGATGGCCTCAGGGATGTTCGGAGTAGACCTCTCGCCGATGTATGCAGCTCACAGCAGCCGTTGTACCACGAAGCCCGCCGTAGATATATATCAGAGAAGGGCGAATTCAGAGGAGCACACGATCTCAGACCAGCGACCCTGTATAAAACAGACCACTCTTAAGCCGTGAGTATGCATACAGGCCCGCCATCGGTCCCAAAAAAATAGAATTACAAAAAAAACTTACCAGAATATCTGGGACCACGGTTTTCACCAAACAAAATCGATCAGAAAATTTACACAGAAATTATTTACTCAGAGACAGCTACGAAGATTGAAATAGAAGTTCGCTTGAGGATCGGCGCAGGCCTATTTATACCCGAACCCATCGAATATTCGTGAACAAACCTCAAAATTCTGCTGGTCACGACCTAACTCATTAGCGGCCAATAGACAAGCAAACTCTTCAGCCGCTGACGGCCACAGACACGACTAGACCAAATATGACAAACATTTATTATAATTATGACTTGTTCACGAATATGTCACAATTTCTGAGAAAGTAAGTCCCATTTATTTATTATTGTTAAATTGTAAATAAAATGATAAATGAGTGCAATTAAAAAATGGGTATATGCTGTAGGACACCAGCGCCATCCGCCGGTCGAGTGTGAGAACTAGAGCACACCTAATCGAAGATTAGAAGTTTCACTGCCAAACAATTATGCCTAGTTCCCGTGAGACACTCTAGGTGGCTCTGGAACAAAGAAATCTATGTACTGCTAAGAATGAAAATTAACTTGTTACACCACCCCCCTCTTAATAGTATTTCCTGCGGACACGATACGCTGGAAATACACAACAAAGAAAACAGAAAATGCTTACAATAGATATAGATAAACAGCTGGGTATTTCAAACACAAACTGACAACTATAATTACAAAACTAAAGAACATTCCTCCCACACACCTAATTATACACTGACTCGCGCAATGGTTAGGTTACATAGCTAGAGTCAAATGCCCTACTAAGAAAATGAACGTTCCCTTTACCCACTACAGATACACCAACACTACCAACACCTACAAGGAGTTGTGGAGTATTGAGGTGCGAAATGAGAGAGAAACACTCGGTACGGTGTATGGTGGAACCTACAATGTGACAAATTATAGTCACGTAGATACTCAGAGAGAAAACAGATATTATACAGATTAAGCATAACATAGCGCTGGTTTTATAGACTAGATAAACAGTGCTATGTAGTGGCAACATCGCTGACATTAGGTACTGGAGACGGCTCCTCCTTATACTTCAGGATGTCTTTGATATGGTACTCACCAAGATCCTTACCGTCTAAATCTGACAGCCTATATACCAGAGGGGATTGCTTGGCGGTTACCACACATTTAAGGAACTTAGGGGCTAACTTGGAAGTGAAGTTCTTTGCTTTGTTTGACAGGTAGAACGTGCGTTTGTACACGATTTGTCCTACTTTCAGCTCCACATGCCTTTTTCTGAGGTTGTAATACTTTTCATTACGCTGGTGGGCAACGTTCAAATGTTTCCTCACCTGGTCGTAGATGCGTTGTATTTCTCTCAGTTTGACACCAAAGGCTGATGGATCGTCCACAGCGACAGAAGCCGGGTGGCACGCAATGTCTGACTGCCTGTATAGAACTCCATCTCCAATGAACTCCCTACCATGCACCAGAAAGTATGGGGTGAAGCGAGTTGCTTCGCTAACCGCAGTGTTCAGAGCGCACTGTACTTCAACCAAGAACGAGTCCCATGCTTTGTGTTGTGACTTCACATAGCACGAGATCGCTTGGACAACATTGCGAATAGCTCTTTCCGCCTGATTAGTCTGGGCATGATACCTAGGGTTATAGTATATATTGGGTACATTATATTTAGTTAGTAGATCCTTAAAAGGCTTACTTACGAACTGAGGACCATTATCCATGTAAATAGTTTTACATACTCCATGCACAAGAAATACACTCTTCTCTATGAATCTCGCGACCACAGCGCCTGTGGCAACCCGAATAGGGCACAACATGACGTATTTACTAAAATAGTCGGAGACCACGATCAGGTGCACGTTTCTATTACTTGAAGTAGGAAAGGGACCAAGTAGATCGACAGAGATAGCTTCGAAAGGCTTCGACACCCGCTTCGGGCTACCCATGAGGCCAGGACGAGACGTGTTTACGGGTTTGTACTGCTTACAGACTTCACACTTCGCGACATATTGTTTGACGTCCTCGTACATTTTGGGCCAATAATAATTTAGGGCTAACCTTTTGTGTGTCTTCCAAACACCACCATGAGCACTAAGTGTGTCATCATGGTACTTAGAGAGCAGGGACAGGCGATCCTCCTGGGGTACCACCAACTTCCAGTCGAAATCTGAAGTCAGAGAGTATTTATTCTTAGAAAATCTATATAAAAGGTTGTCACGAATGTCAAAATTCGGCAACTTCCTAGGGTTCTTCCGCACACTGTTCTTGGTGTGGATATACCAAGGGTCTTTAGAGGAGGCAGCATCTAGCGAATCAATCGTTATACGAGACAGAGCGTCAGGTACAACGTGATCTTTACCCTTCCGATGTTCAATGTCAAAATCGAATTGACTTAGCCTCATGCTCCAACGCGCTAAACGACCCGTAGGGTTTTTCAGCTTATGGAACCACAGTAAAGAGGAGTGATCCGTGACGACTGTACACTTCTGGCCTTCGACGTACTGTCTGAATTGTTCTAAGGCGAAAATCACGGCCAGAAGTTCCCGCTCAGTTGTGCTGTAGTTCACCTCGTTCTTGTTGAGAGAACGGCTGCAGTAGGCGATAGGGTGTTCAACTCCATCGTGAGTTTGTGTCAGCACAGCAGCAACTGAAAATGCGGACGCATCACTGAGAATACGGAAAGGCAACTCAAAATTAGGCATCTTCAATATAGGGGCAGAGACCAAAGCTGACTTGAGAAGATTGAAGGACTGTTCCGCTTCAGGTGTCCATTCGAACTTAACATTCTTAGACGTTAGTTTACACAGAGGTTTACTAATCTTAGAGAAATTATTGACAAAACGACGATACCAGCCGGCCATTCCCAGAAACCTCTTAACCTCCTTTGGGTTAGTAGGTGTAGGATAGTTGAGAATAACCTCAACTTTACCAGGGTCAGTCCGAAGGCCGTGTTTGTCCACATAATACCCCAGGTATTTGAGTTCACTCCGACAAAAGTGAGACTTTTTCATGTTAATAGTTAGGCCAGCATCCTTGAGTCGCTGATAGACTCTATTTAAGAGCTCTACATGCTCCTCAAAGGTACTGGACACACAGACTATGTCGTCCTGAAACGCAAATACCCTATTGTCGAACTCAGGACCAAACAGACGGTCCATTAGGCGCTGCATCGTGGCGGCAGCTCCAACGAGTCCAAAACACATGGTATTGTAATGAAACAGCCCCCTACGGGGAACTGTAAAGGCAGTCTTCTCGGCGGACTGCAGAGAGTCGAACGGAATCTGCCAGTAGGCCGCACTCAGATCTACAGAGGATAAATATTTAGCATTATTCAGATGGTCCAAGATTTGATTAATGTACGGTAAGGGATAGGCGTCACTTTTTGACACAGAGTTGAGCTTGCGAGAGTCCAAGCACAACCTGAGTTCGCCGTTCGCCTTCTCCACCATGACCACTGGAGAATTCCATGCGGACTGAGACGGGGACACTACTCCCATCTCTAGCATTCGGTCCAACTCGGCTTCCAGGGCTTTCTGTTTGAGAGGAGAGAGCGGGTAGTAACGCTGTTTGATCGGCTTACTGTCACCAGTGTCAATGACATGATGTTCAAGTGTAGTCCGACCTAAACCCACCTTATCCGTGTTCAAAGAGTCAAACTTTTCAATGATCTCGTTGATTACACCCCTTTGTTTATTAGTCAGGTTGCTGTAATCCTCGAGGCCACTGTTAAGAGACACAGACTCGATAGGATTATTGTCACTAAAACCATCAAGACTAATATTTTGTGAAATTAGTTTATCACCTAACTTAAATTGCTGCCAAAAATCCACTCCAAATATCATGGAGGTGGTGATTCCCGGAACAACATAGAATTTGATAACTCGGATAACCGAATTATACTCAATAGGTAGAGAAATACAACCCAGACATTGCACATATGAGCTGTCGGCAGTTGTAATGCGAAAGGCAGGGTTGATACTTTCAAGATCAAAACCCAGTTCCAAGAAGATACGGTGCGCTCCCTTTCCTAGTATAGAGCAAGAGGCACCGGAATCCAGAAGGCCTAAGACATTTAAATTTAATACTTTAACAACTAGATACGGTCTAACATCGTTATCCCGTTTAGTAAACAGGACCCTATCAGAAATAGACTCAGATACAGAGTGATGTATAGAGTTCACAATAAGGCCCTGGCTTACGCGTTTTTTGACTTACCAGTACATTTTGAGCAGTCTGGTGTCTTGACTCCTTTGAGACCGCACCGGAAGCACACCAACTCTCTCGACTGGGTGCAGTTGTATGCAGCGTGCCCGCTTTCGCCACACCGGAAGCATTTGCGTTCGTTGGAGGTAGATGGCGTCTCGACTGCAGACACCTGCTGAGGGGGCTTTTGCACGCCTTTGGTCTTGTGCTGGTGTAAATCAGACGAAATCTCAAATTTGTCCAGAACAGGCTCACGGAAAGCGTCCGCCCTTGTACGCGCAAGCTCCAGACGCTTACCTAGACGTCTCAGATCATCAATAGAGTTGACATCATGCAAGGCCAATTCCTTCATGTAGTCTGGTCTAATATTGTGCATGAGAATGTCCAGCTGTTCCTCACTGGGCATTTTACACGACAACCTTGAGAACATAGCCTGCATTGTACATAAGTAGCTAACCAAGGACTCAGAGCGGGATTGGCTACGCTGTCTAATCTCATTTCTGAGACGATAATCATAGTCAGGAATATCGAATGTATCTCTAAGCTCACTAATAAGGTCCTCATATGAGATGAAATTAGATCTATTGGTACGGAACCAAGACAGAGCTGGTCCGTCCAACAGGTCAGAGAAAGCCAGAAGGAGTTTAGACTTAGAGACCTCCCGTGCACATCTAAGTTCTTCTAATCTCTCTAAAAACACGCGCACACAAGAGGAACCATCATATTTTAAGTTAAAAGAGCATAAGTTAACGGGACGTTCCCTATACACTATATTGTCAGACGTGGAACAAAATTTACTAGAACTAGCTCGTACCGAGCGGTCCTCTCTCACTGCAGGTGAAGTGTACTCTACCCGGTCACGACCCGAATCATCATCACCTTCATCTGACCCGTCAGATTCAGAATCAGTGCTGGGTTCAGCCACAGCGACGATCTTCACAAGCCTATCACGAAGTTCGGCCAGTTCAGGACAATCTAGACCACAACGAGCCAGCCTAGTTAGCAGATAGTTCGCCCTGAAGGCTACTCTTATGCGACAATTCTTATCAGAAACAAAGTCACCTGACTGGAGGGCCTCACTTAGTTCCGAGACCTTAGGCGTACAGATGGAAAGCTCCGCCGCTGCATCAGTGGGGACCACCGCCTTCAGCTTGATGCTACCCCGACGGACAAGTCGGTGTGCCGTCCTCAGCTCACTCCGAAGGCCAGCCACCGTCGCATCAGGTGCCACTGAAATGCCTATGTGAGCCAGCTCGTTAGAGAGTTCGTCTTTTCTCAGATAGTTAATATATTTTTGCATCTGTGCCATGATGTAAAAGTTTAATTACGACAATTAAATAAGTAACAATGTAGATGACACAGACAGGGTTCAATCACAAAGTATTAAACAGAAATAACAAGTAACTTCCACCAAAGTGTATGATATCTAACAATGGTTTCAAATTAAATTATATGATTTATATTTATAATAGAGTTACAGGTGTCTATTATTAATACACTAAAGTTAAAGTCTAGACTCAAATGCAAAGTCAGTTACACAACTGGCAATGTAGGTCAAACATACAAGGTTCAAATACAAGATGTAAAACAGAGGTTCATAAGTAGATATCAACAAGGTGCTTGATATTTAACTAAAGTTTTAAATTGATTGCTATAATTTAATACAATTACAGGCTGTCTAATAGAATTAAAAGTTTCTATCATTTATGAGAAGAAAGTTCAAGTTAATATTCAAAATGCAAGGTAAAAAAACTTTCTATAAAGTTTGTAGTTACACAGAAAATCTTATTAAGTTTTATTACACAGAAAAAGTTATATTACAGTCCAAATATATATGTGCGCATCCGCAAGAAAGACTAGAACAGGCTAGAAAAAAGGAGAAAAAAGAAAAAAAGAAAAAAAAACAAAAAAGAAAAAAAGTGGGTATGCCGAAAAAATCAAAAATCTTACCAAAATCACAGCTGTTTTTTAATTTGGAAATTTAGAATTTTGGGCGTCTTTTCCCACCCCAGGTGTAGGTAGCTGGAAAAAGACAAGAAGATTAATTACATGTTCAGCTGCTAACACAACCAATTAACGTCTTGGGAAGTCTCAGACGGATTCCCAGGTTGTTTTCATCAGAGGTAACCACCTATGCACACACACTAGACTGAGACTACCGCAGAGTAGTACGAGAGTCTTGCCACTACGTTGGGAGCCAATTTGTAACCACTGAACTAGTCAGGTGGGTACTCACCGGCTCACTCAGGGGCTGATGCAGAGAACTCTTTCCCAGGGCGCCTTTTTCACAGAGCTAGAGAGGTGCGTGCACAGGGTAGCTAGGGCTCCAATGAAAACAGCTGGTTGTTGGGTTGTACACACATATATTTGATTAACAAACACAAAAACACAAAACAGAGAAATATAAGTATGAAAGTAGGTAGACAGACTTGAGTAGAGCGTTAAAGTTTACAGAGATTAGAATGTAGACAGGAAAGCACAGTAGACAGAAGTATGAAGTATCTAGATAGATAAGTAAGTAGACAGACAGGCACAGAATACAGAAGTATGGGCAGACGAACACACACAGTAGGCAGAAGTATGGCCAAACGGACACACACAGTAGGCACGTGAATTCTAGGATACACTACTAAACATTCACAGGTTTTACAGATACTAATACTACACGGCTATGGCTACACAGATAATAGGCACAAGGCGGCAGTGTACTGGCCTTGGGTGATAGCTGGATGGCCTCAGGGATGTTCGGAGTAGACCTCTCGCCGATGTATGCAGCTCACAGCAGCCGTTGTACCACGAAGCCCGCCGTAGATATATATCAGAGAAGGGCGAATTCAGAGGAGCACACGATCTCAGACCAGCGACCCTGTATAAAACAGACCACTCTTAAGCCGTGAGTATGCATACAGGCCCGCCATCGGTCCCAAAAAAATAGAATTACAAAAAAAACTTACCAGAATATCTGGGACCACGGTTTTCACCAAACAAAATCGATCAGAAAATTTACACAGAAATTATTTACTCAGAGACAGCTACGAAGATTGAAATAGAAGTTCGCTTGAGGATCGGCGCAGGCCTATTTATACCCGAACCCATCGAATATTCGTGAACAAACCTCAAAATTCTGCTGGTCACGACCTAACTCATTAGCGGCCAATAGACAAGCAAACTCTTCAGCCGCTGACGGCCACAGACACGACTAGACCAAATATGACAAACATTTATTATAATTATGACTTGTTCACGAATATGTCACAATTTCTGAGAAAGTAAGTCCCATTTATTTATTATTGTTAAATTGTAAATAAAATGATAAATGAGTGCAATTAAAAAATGGATATATGCTGTAGGACACCAGCGCCATCCGCCGGTCGAGTGTGAGAACTAGAGCACACCTAATCGAAGATTAGAAGTTTCACTGCCAAACAATTATGCCTAGTTCCCGTGAGACACTCTAGGTGGCTCTGGAACAAAGAAATCTATGTACTGCTAAGAATGAAAATTAACTTGTTACAAGAGTTACTCGGCCGAGTACTCGGTAGGAAAAAAATTGAACCGAGTAAAACTCGGTACCTACTCGTTACTCGGCAAAAGTACTACTCGGCGCATCTCTAATTCTTAGTATAGGTACAAATGATTTACAAAATATATTTTCTCGCCAAACTGTGACGTTTGATGGCGAGAGGCGCTCGATTTCATTGCAAAGTATCCACATACCTTCACCGTAAAGCTTAACACATTGATTAACTTTTGCATGGGCGCTTGTGACCGACAACGGTCCATTGTACGACGCTCGTGGCGTTCGTATGCGGTATAGCCTCCGAGGGGCAGAGGTTTATTCACACTTCCTGCCCTAGCTGAGTGTGGTACAGCTTTCTGGGGGGATTAGTGCCCCACGACAATGTCTGCCGGGGTGTGGTTTTAGGCCGCCACGGTTTGGCACATTATATTTGGATACATAATATAGGGTAGATACATATATAAGTTGTTTAAGATAAATAAATAGACAATTACATAAATAGAGAATGCCCGTTGTTCAGCGTTGTTGCTCAATTAGCAACACCCGGGGGACACGTGTAGGGTGGGCCTAGGAATAAGTGGTAAATCCTACGGACGTTGAGCAACCTTTTCCCAGGGGTATTGGCAATGTTCTACACGCTGTGTCTAAGTCACTCTTATTTACCTAAGGACTTAATGAAAACCTATGTCGTACCTATTGTTGAAGATAAAACGGGAGACGCGTCAGACCCTACAAATTATAGGCCTATTTCGCTTGCTACAATAATGGCTAAGGTACTGGACGGTCTGATTGATAGACAAATGGCATCTCGCATCAAACTTAATGATGCACACTTTGCGTTTAGACCAGGTCTGTCTACGGAGACTGCTGTATTGTCACTTAAACACACCGTCCATTATTACACATCTAGGAAAACACCTGTAAACGCTTGTTTCCTGGATCTTTCCAAGGTGTTTAATCTGGTTTTGTATGACCTGCTCTGGGAAAAGCCGGCTAAGGAAACAAACGTACTGCAGCTATTATATCAATACTGCAATATTGTTTTTATTTTTATTTTATAGGACACGTCAATTTGACTTTACCTCGCCTGATGGTGAGCTGAAGGCAAAGTCTCAGGAAAGAGAGCCACCATTATATACACGTGGCATGTTAACAATGGTGGCACTCAGCTTGACGGCCTCATCAGATGCTTTTTCACGCCCCGCCTAAAGGACCCGGAACTGTAGGAAGAGGGAAACACGAGAGCTGGCAAGGAATTCCAGGTCTTAATTGTGCGACCAAGGAAAGAGTCACCGAACCGCTTGTTTTTTTTATTTTTTTTTTATAACTAGCGCCTTCGACCCACGTCGAAGCCCTATTCTTCCACTGGTTTTCCCTAGGCTCTCTAATATTTCACCCTCTCAGGGTGCATACTCATTAAGTCTTAAATCTATGGATAATAATCACGCATTCATTCCGTCCTCTAGTACCATACAATTTCTCGCATTTATACCTCTCGTACTTTCACGCCATGCCTTTCATACTTTGGGAGTGTGGGGAGGAGGGGGGGGGGGGGAATACTTAAAACTTTATTTAATATCTCCATTTCTTTTACAATTGGCTACTACATTTCTACATTCACAATAATTAAACATATTTTGTACACTTTTACATATATACAAACAACTTTTGGATCTTCAAATACATATTTTAAACAAATATCTATACGAGATTCTTATACACTATTTCTTTTTAACACCAGTTTAATAATTTTCTCCCAATATTCCAGAAAATACTGCTGGTACTCTGGACATGAGTACTGGTAGGTTTTTTACGCTAATATCCATGTCAATTTTCTGTTCCAGCTCGTGTCGATCCCTGGCGTGGATCGGGCAGTGGACGACCAGGTGGACGACCGTCTCGTTGACGCCCGGCTCGCAGGCGCATGATGCCTTACACTTGAAACGGTTCAAGTATTCGGAGAACCCACCATGCCCTGTAAGGAGCTGGCTCGTGGTGCCGGCGATCTTCATCTTTCGGACGATCCTATATGCATCCAGAGCGCAAGGGAAGAAAAGCTTGGTAACAGAAGCCGTGTGACCCAGTTGAGATTTAATTTATTTACAATAAGGGAAATGGCTCAGCCGCTGCGCCATCTAACATCCCTTTTAAGTACAGCACACATTTTTTTGAATTTTTAATTTTAGCTCCATCTACCCATCTAATTGCGAACTACTTCCACTCAACAACTTTAGTCCGTTACACAGAGATCACGTAGTGCCTAATATGGAGTCTGGTCGTATAACAGTGAACATGTGGGTATGGTTGAGTGCTGGTGACCCAGGAGAACTCATTCGAGTGCCTAGTCGAGCAAATAGTGGCCATTATATTAGATGTGTTGGAGGAGACTATGTTGCCCACAGTTCGAAACGTGTTTCCTGAGGAAGAAGTTCCTATAATAAAATTTGTGCAGGATAATTGTCCCATACACCGCTCGCATAGTGTGCAAGAGTGGTTTGGCTGGCATGATAACATTTCTGTTATTCCATGGCCTGCTAGATCGCCGGATTTAAATCCCATTGAAAACTTGTGGGGTATTATTGTCCACGATGGGAAAATCAAAACGAGTGGACCCCAGATGCCTTAGAGAAGCATTGCTTAAAAGTATGGGATAAAATACGTGGTCCTGATGTATGTAAGAACCTCGTTAGCTCAATGCGTTCCCGCATGCAAGCTGTTATCGATCAGAACGGCGGTGGTTACACGAAGTATTAACATAATTGTTTAGTTTATTTAGTGGTAGTATTTTATAAGTGCTGACCGAAATGTGATATTCTATGAATAGTAAATTGTTATACAATTTATTATAAGTTGAACTTCTAATATGTTTGTATTGCGTGAGTAATAATAATTCATTGATCAGTGTCTACTTAAATAACAATGTTTGATTGAAAACGATGCAGTTGAAAAAAAAATATTTCCGGCTTCACTTTTTCAGTTACTTTTGTTTACATTTTTGTGTAGTCAAGTTAAACTTACTATATCAAATTACATCACAGGAAACTAACGTTTTATAGTATTTCGGTCTCCAGTTTATTTTTATTGAGTTGACAAAAGCTTCAATCTTCTTTCTGATATCGGAAACGAAAACTTAAGCTATGTCCTCAATAAAAATTATTAATATTATACTACCACTAAGAAATAAAAATTATTAATATACTATATGGAAAAAATGTGTAAACTTATGAAAGAAAGAATAAAGCGTTTATAAATAAGAAATAAATATTTTTGATTAAATTGTTGTATGATTTCTAAGTTACGTTTATAATCATCACTCTCTGAACCTTTTTCCCAACTCAGTTGGGGTCAACCTTCCAGTCTAACAGTGATAGGGCTTAACTTCGATATTTTCCGTGAAGCGACTGCCATCTGACCTCCACAACCAATGGTCCAATGGCGATATCGAAGTTCCAAGTTAGACTGGTTGGACTTTTGACAGCTCCAATTACCCGTAACGACTGCTATAGATGTTTGTATGACCTAACGTGCTCTCCGAGGCACGACCAGACCAGTGCAAACAGCCATATTCATGCATACAACTTTTTTGGACTGAGCGGGGATCGAACCCGCGCCCCGTGCGTAGCAGTCGCGTGAACCACCACCACAAGTTACGAATATAATACACTGGTCCAAAATAAACCTATCTCCTTTTTTATTAAGATGGCAAATATATTTGCGGAGGTAGGTATACAATATTACTGTTTACAATGAAACGGTAGTTAGCATAATAATAACAACCGCATTAATGTCGTAAAAATGTAATGCGTAAAACCACCGGCGCCATCTATATTTATTTTTTAATAAACTGGGGTTTGAAAGTTCATAGGATTATCGATCTTAAGCTATCCATGCACTTTTGCAGCTTACTGTACCACCAATGTAACGATATACCGATTTTGATGTAACATTCTGTAATGTATAAACGTTTTTCTTTTTTTTTTCTTTTTGGAATGTTTTCCATGTTTTTAAAAGGGGGGAGTGCTGTGGGGACAGAATGCTGACATGCATTTTGTAGGCACTCGATCGTGCGGCCCCGCTGCGACGGGCAGTCGTATACGATACGGGCAGTAGGTAGGACACGCGCATTGTAGTCGTGAGTTCGAATCAGTAAATGCCTTAACCTGTCACAAGTGTCTTACTGGCCCCGGCCGATCAACCCCGTCAAACCTTACCATCAGGTGACAGACATACCCAACAATGGTTTAATTACAGTTGGACATTGTCTAGAGAAATTACGATTTTGATTAATAATAATTTATTTAATCGATAAGTTTAGATACTAAATTGCCCATTTCTTCAAGATTATCTAAGTATCTTAAAGATTGTGATTTTAAACAGTCTGTGATTTTTTTCACATAAAACTAGATTATTTCTATTGTTAGTTAAAAGGTAGCTATAAGAAAACATTGTAACGGACTAAAGTTGGTGAGTGGAAGTAGTTCGCAATTAGATGGGTAGATGGAGCTAAAATTAAAAATTCAAAAAAATGTGTGTTGTACTTAAAAGGGATGTTAGATGGCGCAGCGGTTGAGCCATCTCCCTTATTGTAAATAAATTAAATTCCATGTTTATGTTTTATTGGTAGCGAAATAACGTAAGATTATCCGTTAAAAAATTGAAATAAGATTTAACATCAACTGCTACTGATTCTGCGGTTTATGTAACCAGGAATCTCTATTGGCTGTATGTTCTGTGTTGTTGCACTAGTCGCGGATTCTAAATATTAGTATACGAATAATTAACTGGAAAATTTGTTAGACATTATCTTGGATTATTCTTATTCCAATCATATGAATTAAGGAGTTTTTATATAAAAGGAGCTAATTCCGTGAGGCGGCTTGCCGGAACTAGCACACGATTGGACGGTGGATGATGTGTAGTTCTAGAAACGGCAAGGTTAGTTAAGAGAAGGGAGACCTCAGCTTTAAAAAATGGGTTTTCTGGAGGCGGACTTCACTCTTTATCCGTTATTCATTCGATTCAGATAGTTAACAAGGGGTACGGCTCGGCGGACTGTCTTTGTAAGTTATATGTATATTTCTATCGTTGTAAAGAAATAGTGTTAAATTGATTTTTGTGATTTATATGAAATTGTTGCCTGTGTTGTGTAATGAACAAGTTATTAGCTATCTTTGCTTGACGCGAACAGTTTAGAGTTTTTCCAATGTACCGCCGAGAATTTTATAATTCTGTAAAAATTATAAATTGTTGAAATTAATTATAAATCTTGATTTTGTGTGTGTTTGGGGCGTGTTACGTACAAGGGTGCGCGATTAAGATTTAATTATTCTTTGACTCTTTCTATCTTATTTGTTACGACTAGGGCGTGGGGTAGGCCAGTTCTCGCGTCGAATATTGGGTTGGGTCGTGTTCGGAGCAGGACCTAGGGCCTTTACGAAAATGAAGACACCTTACATTGGGCAGGGGTAGTACGCGTGAATGCATGCGTATTATTACTGTCTTGTGCTGTTGAGTCTGGCAGTGCATTCGTAAAGTCATTGCTGTCGTTTTATCATCTTTTATTATGTTAGAAGTTGAGGGTAGCACTGCGGTGATCTTAGCTAGTTTTCCCGTAGGAAACCCATGGCGATGTGCCTGGTTATGGAGGGATACCTAACGGTGGCAACGACTCCATATTCATCAGAACTAGCTAGGGGCCGATAACCTTTGAAGCGGGCGGCATTCCGATTTTACCTGTGGAAACGGGATCGGATAAGCTTCCTGAATGTGGGTGACTGTTTGTTCTGTGATGGGTAGGTACCGTCGAAGTGGAACCGTCCAATTGGGCCTGGATCAGAACTTACGGAGCTCGCAGTTCAGTCTTATATATCTATTTATATATACACTAACTATTATCTCGTTAGGGTTTCAGTTCACATCCCTGAGCTTCGGCTCGTGGACTGGAGCAAGCACACAGTTATGAGGATAGGCCAAGTCAAGCCTAACTAGCCTGCACCCATAGCAGAGCAGGAGTGTTGATGGAATACCATCAATGCATGGTAGGCTCACGACACACCACACGTTTAAATGTAAATGAGGTGACGTTACACCTAGTTTTGGTTGAACAGAAGTTCTAAGTCGGGGGTAGAGTAGGTACTCACACAATGGGAATAGGTTAGGAAGTGTATTAGTAAGGACTAGTATTGTAACGGTTTTGAGCTAATCGGACCTTTGCTTGGTGATGTAACATATCATTCCTTGGTGATGCTTGTGATTGATTTAGTTAAGGTTTTTCGTGCGTTAATGCCGTGGTGAAATCTTGATTTGAGTAAATTGTACACGAGCTATCGCGTTGTATAGCTTAGTAGGCGTTCAATGTATTCGGATTAGACCTATAAGCGAGCCGTCGTTGGACCGCGTTGCTAATGTTGTTGGTAGAGGGTATATTAACGTTCTGCTTGCCTAGCAATTGACTTAGTATGGTCTCAATGAAACTTGGATTGGTGACATAACATATTTTAAATTCACCCACATCATAATTAATCAAATTCGTAATGGAAATTATTCCGAAATGAGAAGTTTGTTTGACTGATCTACCAATTGATTTTGAATAAAGTTTTGGCGAGGTACATCTAGCTCACGTTAGCAGAGCGCTTTCCTAATTTGGAACTTGTATCGAACCTTAATTGATTTGGGCAATTGACCCTAGATATGGCTGTCTTCTACACCAGGGACACTATATCGATCTCGATTATGCACGTGACAAGTATGAGTCAGTTCTGACATGTTAAAGATCCTATTTTGGACACAGAATCTCATTTGATGGATTGGTCATCAGACCGCGCTACGACATGAAACTATTCATTGAATCTGTACTAGTCATATTATGTTTTGACAATATTGAGAAAGAAATAATCTTATCTTGAATTAGAATTAATTGGCAATGCCCTTTCTAATTCAAGTCTAATTAGACGTATACATTTGTCTGGATTCAGATATTGGGGAGGGAAAATACGAGTCAGCTATCCCACTCTCTAAAGGCGCGGAAGTTCCATTTGGATCTACGTGCTTACAAAAGGATAGAGGGGGGATATCTAAAGTTGGAAGTATCCCACTGCACACGGCGATTGGCGGAGCCTGTGCCAACGGGGAAACAAAAACTAACAAATTCAAAGTATATGCCTATGGGAAACAGTAAATTTGGAATTAAAGTTATTCGAGTTGTTTGCCACAGTAGTAGTAATTAGGGCAGTGCTAGGATCTAGTACGGTTGAAAGTTGTTAGTGAAAAATTAATTGTGAGAGATTTATTCGTCGAGAAATTATTATACCTTATCATAAAAATTCTGGCCAAAGTAGAATTAACAATATAGACGATTTAATTAGTGTGGTGGAATACTACGGGTATGACCTCCGCTTTATTACAACTTGGTGACGTGATCCAGGATTGGGACAGTACAATTTTGTGCCGCTGACCAGGATTACTATGGTTATGGCAGTGCATATTACAATTTGGGGCCGTAAGCCAGGATTACACGTTACAATTTGATTACGTGGACCAAGACTACACACTACAAGTTGATGCCTGGTGGCCAGGACGACACCACAATTTGGTGTCGGTAACCAGGATGGTAACATTTTGTCTGCCCGGGGATAGGTTGGTAGGTCAGGCGCCAGTACGATTTGGAGCCGAGACCTGAGATCAGAGCCTGGGACAATTTCGTTGCAGTGATCGGGATAGACACTATATTCTGACCATCGGTCGTTGGCATTGTGTTTGTTTGTTGTGGGTTAGTTGAGGGTAGGAGTACGGTATGTTGGTCTCTAGGAAATTATTTGGGGTGAATTTAGTGTAAAATGAAAAATGGTGAGAATAATAAACAATGGGGGGTCGTAAAGTCTGGGTTAGGATGTTATTAGTCGAATTGTTGGGGGGTCGATATTAAGTATCTTATAGACTTGAGTAGGTCGAACTCGGGAGAAACATTTATTGAATTGAAATACCTACACATATCGTTGAAGTGCAACATTGTATGACAATGAGGCATCCCAACCAACTGTTAACATTATAATGTATTATTTGTTAACTTATCGTGTATTTATAGTTCCGGTTATGAGCCGTGAGTCTTAGCTGAAAGTGGTGTTCAAATTTATAAGTTAAAAGGGAGTTTATAGTGATTGTATTGACGAATCGTTACGTGTAGTGTTCTTTGAGTGTTCGATCAGTGATAAATATAGTATGGATAAGCCGAGCAGGAAAAGGCGGGCGCCTGCCCGTTATGGGGAAAACAGGACAAGTGAGCAAGGGACGACTAGTCCTGTAAGGCAAACTACGACGCCCAATGAACCCGTACCTAACACATCTAGGCGTATGAGACGGACAATTGAAGCTAGAAGGAGACCGGAGGGGAGAAGTGTGAATGTGAACACTTCTTTAGCTAACCTTCGGTATAGGAAGTTCATACCTAACTTTAATATTCAAGCGCAACCATAATATAATTTGTTGAAGAAGGGTAAAGACTGGGGTTGGGGTCAACTCGAACAAAGGGCGTTCGAACAAATTAAAGCTTTGTTCTTAGAAACTATCCAACTGCATCATCCGGATTTTACTAAACCTTTCTATTTGCAAACAGATTGTTCTAAGGTGGGATTAGCGGGGGTTTTATATCAGGTAAGCGATGATGATCAGCAGAGGGTGCTGGGGTTTTATAGTAAGGCATTAGGGGGGGCTCAATTAAATTGGACAGTGACTGAACAGGAATTCTATTCAGTAATCTGTTGTTTAGAGAAATTCGAATCGTATCTGAGGGGAGCTAGGGTAGTTATTAGGACGGATCATAAGGCCTTGGCATTTGTCAAGACGTGGAGGTTATATAACGCTAAGGTAACTCGGTGGATTAACTATTTAGAGAATTTTCAGTATGGAATACAACATATTAGGGAGAGATAATGTGGTCGCGGACGTATTGTCGCGCTATCCTCCTAAAGGGGAACTTTTGCAGGAAGAAAAGGTTAGGTTACCGAGCATCCTATTTATGGAAGCGCAACGAAATAAAGAATTACTGAACCAATTAAAACTACTACCTAAATTGCAAAGGGCTGATGTAGAGATAAGTAGGTTAATTAATCAGATAAGTACGGCCAGCACAAGAGGAGAGTTAGCGGGTTTGGCGAGTAGGTGCAGATTGGTTAATGACGTTTTGTATATAGATAAGGGGGGTGAAAAGGGACAAGTCATTTTCTTACCAAATGTCCTTAGGGAAGAATTAGTTAGACAAGTACACCTCGAAATGGGTCATCAGGGAGGTTACAAGGTGATAAAGTATATAAGGGATCGGTTTTATTGGAAAGGATTAACTAAGAGTGTGAAACGTTTAGTGAGGACTTGTGATGTATGTCAGTTAACAAAGCATTCTAATTCAAACAAAGTAGGCCCATGCTGTTCAATAATTACAAGAGATATTGGCGATTTAGTGATGGTAGATATATACGGGCCTCTCCCTACGGGTAAATTTGGAATGAATTATATAATTGTTTTGCAGGATTCGTTTAGTAAATTTGTCAAATTTTTTGAGCTTAAGAAGGCAACGGCGGTGGCTGTGTTTAATAAGGCAAAGAGGTTCTTCGACATAATAAAGCCGAAGGCGATAATGTCGGATAATGGGACCCAGTTCACTAGTCGAGTGTGGAAAGAGGGCATGGAATCGTTGGGGGTTAGAGTGGTATACACTACGGTTAGGAACCCACGACCAAATACAGTGGAGAGAGTCAACAGGGAGTTAGGGCGTTTGTTTAGAACGTATAATAGCACGAATCACAAAGGATGGGTAAAGACTCTTCCCAAGTTGGAGGAGCTATATAATAACACTTATCATGAAAGCACAGGATTTACCCCTTGTGAGATAATGTACGGAACTTCTACGAGGTTGTCGTTTGACGAAATTATAGGTAGGAATAATGGAGAGCTAGACGTACAGAAAGTCAGGGAGATAGCGCGTAAGAATCTACAAGAGGCTGGGGAGAAACGTAAGGCAAAGTTTAATGGTAGATATCGGTTGATTGAATATCAGATTGGCGATTTAGTAAAAATTAGGAAGTTAAATAAATCTAGCGCGAAATTAAAAGTAACCAAGAAGTTTGAGGCGTTGTATGAAGGTCCTTACGTAGTGGCGGGAAATCCTTACCAAAATGTGTACATTTTGTTAGACCCCCAAACTAATGAGGTTCGGGGGAAGTTCAATACGATACATCTGTCTCGATATTATACGCAGTAGGCTGGGGCTGGATCGGGAAGAGAAGAGAAGGTTCATGAACTTGAGCTTGAATTGTTGATTAGATTTTGCAATTACTTTACTTAGTATGTAGGAATTTGTAGATTTAAGTAATGTAGTTAGTTAAGTAGAACTAGTAAGTAGGATTGATTTAAAATTATATTCAATTAATGATTTAGATCTGTTTTGAGGATATCTATAAAAAAAAAAAAAATGTGATCAATTATTTGGTGGATAGGGTGAAGCCCATCTGATAGTATGAGCGGTAGTCCATCATGTGAATGAGTTGATCATAGTAACTTTCACTTAGTTTCACATTAGTCACTTTCACCCTAAATTGTTAACGAAATACAGGGTGTATTTTTGAAACGGGGCAGTAAGGGCAAGTACCTTAACCGTTGCAGTTACAGCAAAACGTTCTTAGAAGACCTTCCCTAACTTTTTGACATATTTTGAACTGCATTCACAGATTTTGTAAAAAAACTTACAGTCGGCAAAAAAAATGCAGAAAGTCCAAAAATTTTTTTTTATGCCAATCGATTCTATTTCATGTGGGGATCAAAAAACTCTATGAGACCATTTTAGCTTTCAGTACTAGGAAAGACAGAAATCGCCAAAAACGTTTCCCATACATTTCGGCAACAGAAACAAATTTCTACGATGGTCTAACTTTTTGTTATGGCCAGGAAGTGGGTAGAATTGACTGTAAAGTAAATAAAAAGAATTTTTACCCTCAAATTTCGAATTTGATTCGAAAATCTGTGTGTTAT
Organism: Eilema caniola; assembly: GCA_949126895.1. NCBI lineage: Eukaryota > Metazoa > Arthropoda > Insecta > Lepidoptera > Erebidae > Eilema > Eilema caniola. The sequence continues at coordinate 927,349 of CASBPR010000003.1, forward strand.
TCTTAGTTTCAGCTGAGAAACTTCGTATGAGTTATTAATTAAGGATTTTCGCTAAAATGTCTTCTAATCGTTAAAAAATTGACTTATTAGAAGCGTATTTTGTCAATAATCGAAATGCGGGAGCTGCATTAGTGTGGTACCGCAATAAGTATCCGTTGCGGCATGTGCCAACAAGAAAGGTTATTACAAATCTTTTGAAAAACCTGGAATTGCAGGGTTCTTTTAAAAGAAAGCGGCAGCCTCGTGTGGACATGGACACGGAGATTGCGGTTCTAACTTATGTCGAAGCATATCCAGAGGTATCGTCCAGGCAAGTCGCCCTTGAAGTAGGTGTATCCCACTCCCTTGTGATAAAGATATGGAAGAAATACGGCTACAAGTGCTATCGATATGGGCGCATAGTTCAAGTGTTACATCCGGGTGATGATGTTCGAAGGCTTACTTTTTGCAGATGGCTAAGAGGAAAAATAAGCAGAGATCATGAATTTTTAAATTACATACTGTGGTCAGACGAAACGAATTTTTCCAATAACGGTATGTACAACAGAAAAAATCACCACTATTGGTCCAAAGAAAATCCACTAAGAGTTACGGCAAGTCATAATCAGGTTCGCTTCTCATTCAACTGTTGGTGTGGTATAATGTCCAATCGAGTCATAATGGTGGAATTTTATGAAGGGAAACTGAATTCTGCCATGTATAATGAAGTCATTTTACACCATCTTGAAAACGAGATGGACGAATGGCCCCTGTCGGAATTGCGAAAAGTTCATTTTCAACAAGATGGTGCTCCACCACATAACAGTCACCTTTCACGTTCCAATTTGAGCCGCCTATTCGGTACACAGTGGATAGGTACACATGGTCCAACACAGTGGCCACCTCGTAGACCCGATCTAACACCACTTGATTTTTTTTTATGGGGCTTCGTGAAAAACGAGGTGTATAAGACGACGTACGCCAGTGTTCAAGAGCTCAAGGATGCATTAATGACCATTTTACGTAATATTCATCCCAGAACATTATTAGCCGCCATTCGTTCAGTGCAAAAAAGGATAGACTTATGTATTCGTGAAAATGGAAATCATTTTGAGCAATTTATTTCATAAACCAATTTCTTAAATGTTTAAATGATTTTTTTTATTTAAAAAAGTTCAAAATTTTACCTGATCTATGAGTTTCGAGTTGATTTATCATATTTCCGTACGAAATGTATGGGAAAGGTCTTTGGCGATTTCTGTCTTTTCTAGTACTGAAAGCTAAAATGGTCCCATAGAGTTTTTTGATCCCCACATGAAATAGAATCGATTGGCATAAAAAAAATAATTTTGAACTTTTTGCCTTTTTTTTGCTAACTGTAAGTTTTTTACAAAATCTGTGAATGCAGTTCAAAATGTCCCAAAAAGTTAGGGAAGGTCTTTTAAGAACGTTTTGCTGTAACTGCAACGGTTAAGGTACTTGCCCTTACTGCCCCGTTTCAAAAATACACCCTGTATATTCTCATCCCGTCAGATGGTGGGCAGCAGGGTGGCTTTACCAAAAAAAAAAAATTTTAATTAAATATTACAAAAAGAAAAAAATTGTAGTAAGGTTCGTTATAGTCCGACCTTAAGACTTAGTCAAAATTTATCAATTTGCCACGCGTGGTGTGCAGTAGAGGGGGCTTTTCTTTGTAAGAGCTGGAGCATTCCTAAAATTACGAAACAATCACCATGCGTTTGTATCGGGTGCTGATTGGTTGGTAGTCTGAATGACCATGGAAGTTGGTTATGTTAGAGCGAAAGGAATATTCACGTTAAGGAATGTTCAGGAAAGGTTGTATGTCGAATGAGTACTTGTTTAAATTCAGTGTGAAGGGCCTTCCCAACCAGCAATATGGGGAGTAGAATCGCGAGACTTGGTTATAGTCTAGTCATTCTGCATGCACCTCAATCGGATTTATGAAGGATTGCTAAGAGTTAGGATAATAGATGGGCTCGAGATTGATGAATCCGAGGTCTAAGCATACCGTTAAGGTACCTTCACATTTCCTCAACTATACAGTTAGGTTATAACGAGCTACACTGTACATGCGCCATTTTCGGGGCGAATGCTTTTGGGTTTCGAGCCAAGTGGGGTGGACCGTTTGCACTTACTATGTTTGACGGCTGTTAAGGGATGACTTTATTATTGAGGGATGGGGTAATTGGTTGTGGAAGAACGTAAGATAGGTTCGCTCCACAAACCTTTACTCTGAGTCGCTAGGACTGAGCTTGCCTCACAACCAGGCTTTCCTTGCTTTAGACTGTCATGTCCTGCAGGGCTAACATGCGCGCCACGAGATAGCTATCTCGAGGCATTTTGCCGTTTTATGTCGATATGTCGACTGTTGGTAGCATGAAGGGCTAACATGCGCGCCACGAGATAGCTATCTCGAGGCATTTTGCCGTTTTATGTCGATATCGACTGTTGGTAACATGGCAAATTTCATGGCGATCTGTCAGATGTCGCCATAACTCGACTTCGAGAAATCATCTCTACTTAGTGTCTGCAAATTGTAACATACGTGCCCTTATTTACTCGAATTTTGACATTTAAAATGTTTTGTCTCTCGTCTTTCATTTGGTCGACGAGAAGTTATCTCGTGTAAACTTTTCTTGTGCTCGGTTCATTTTGGATCAAAATTTAGTACCTTTGTGCGACTGCAAGCAATTTTCGATCTTAAAGACGTTTCCTTTGTTACGTGTCTTTTCGCGTTAATTGATGACGCTGAACACGAATATAAGAAAAAAAATTCGATAGCATGTCATGTCAACAAGGTCGAAAATTTTTTGCACTATTTTTTCTCTTTTTAAATTAAAATGTTTTGTCTCCCGTCTTTCATTTGGTCGACGAGAAGTTATCTCGTGTAAACATTTTTTGTGCTCGGTTCATTTTGGACTAAAACAGCGACTGCAAGCCATTTTCGACCTTAACGACATTTCCTTTGTTACGTGTCTTTTCGCATTAATTGATGACGCTGATCACGAATATAAGAAAAAAAAATCGATAGCATGTCATGTCAATAAGGTCGAAAATTGTTTGCACTATTTTTTCTTTTTTTCATACCTAGCATCCCCAACTAGTCTGTGCTTTCGAGCAAATGGCCGTATCGGGCCGATTTTATCGGATAAATGTTTAAAAAATGTGTATGCCATATACAACAATTGAAAAAGTTTGACGCGACAAAATATGTCGGCGTTACTTCGCTCGAGAAGACTCGAGATGATATCTCATCTCGATTCGAGATATTTGACGACGCGCGCATGTTAGCCCTGCTGGTTCGAAGAGATAGTTTGTGTTGCGGGACTACTATCAAGCTTGGTATCGGGACTGAGAAGTGGTTTGCCTTGATATGGGACTGGATTCTAACTAAGCGGAAAATATACAAAAAAAAAGGGGGCCTGTGGGTAAAGAAGTATCTTCACCTCGATTTGCAGCCCGTGTGAGTTTTAAATCAGGTTGTCTTTTATTGTTCTGTATTAGAGAACATTCTAGAATTAGTAGACTCTTTACTCCGGTCATAAAAAAAATAAATAAAAATAAATTAGAATTTAAGATTCGGGGGTCGGGATGTAACGGACTAAAGTTGGTGAGTGGAAGTAGTTCGCAATTAGATGGGTAGATGGAGCTAAAATTAAAAATTGAAAAAATGTGTGTTGTACTTAAAAGGGATGTTAGATGGCGCAGTGGTTGAGCCATTTCCCTTATTGTAAATAAATTAAAATTAAATAAATAAAATAAGATTTAACATCAACTGCTACTGATTCTGCGGTTGATGTAACCAGAAATCTCTATTGGCGACATGTTCTGTGTTATTGCACTAGTCGCGGATTCTAAATATTAGTATACGAATAATTAACTGGAAAATTAGTTAGACATTATCTTGGATTATTCTTATTCCAATCATATGAATTAAGGAGTTTTTATATAAAAGGAGCAAATTCCCTGTGGCGGCTTGCCGGAACTAGCACACGATTGGACGAAGGATGATGTGTAGTTCTAGAAACGGCAAGGTTAGTTAAGAAAAGGGAGACCTCAGCTTTAAAAAATGAGTTTTCTGGAGGCGGACTTCACTCTTTATCCGTTATTCATTCGATTCAGATAGTTAACAAGGGGTACGGCTCGGCGGACTGTCTTTGTAAGTTATATGTATATTTCTATCGTTGTAAAGAAATAGTGTTAAATTGATTTTTGTGATTTATATGAAATTGTTGCCTGTGTTGTGTAATGAACAAGTTATTAGCTATCTTTGCTTGACGCGAACAGTTTAGAGTTTTTCCAATGTACCGCCGAGAATTTTATAATTCTGTAAAAATTATAAATTGTTGAAATTAATTATAAATCTTGATTTTGTGTGTGTTTGGGGCGTGTTACGTACAAGGGTGCGCGATTAAGATTTAATTATTCTTTGACTGTTTCTATCTTATTTGTTACGACTAGGGCGTGGGGTAGGCCAGTTCTCGCGTCGAATATTGGGTTGGGTCGTGTTCGGAGCAGGACCTAGGACCTTTACGAAAATGAAGACACCTTACATTGGGCAAGGGTAGTACGCGTGAATGCATGCGTATTATTACTGTCTTGTGCTGTTGAGTCTGGCAGTGCATTCGTAAAGTCATTGCTGTCTTTTTATCATCTTTCATTATGTTAGAAGTTGAGGGTAGCACTGCGGTGATTTTAGCTAGTTTTCCCGTAGGAAACCCATGGCGATGTGCCTGGTTATGGAGGGATACCTAACGGTGGCAACGACTCTATATTCATCTGAACTAGCTAGGGGCCGATAACACTACTTTACAAAAAAAAAAATTCTTTTACCCAAAGATAATTAATACTGAATGTGGTTTTCACCTACCCGTTTATTACAAAAATATATGTCTTATATTTTTATCACGTCAAGTTTTTTTAAGACACCCTCATTAAGTTATTTCGCTAACTTGTTACTGATGCTGAGATAATATTCGCTTTTGTTGTATTAATCTCATAATTAAACATTATGATTTGAATGAAACAGTTTTAAAATGGCCTCAAGACAGTGTAAATTAGATCCAAATGAGTTTTGCTATGTTTGTGGTCAAATTATTCTATCAAAAAAACAAGAGATATATTACTGAAGCCGTAAAACGAGCCTATTTCCAATATTTCCAAATCTCGGTGACAAATCTTGATAAAAATTGGGTTCCAAGAGTGATATGTGAAAATTGTAGAAGTATATTATTGAACTGGTCTGCAGGAAAAAAAAAATACTTGCAATTTGGCGTTCCAATGTTATAGAGGGAACCAACAAATCATGCTACTGACTGTTACTTTTGCCTTACCAAAACTTCAGGTTTTAACAACAAAAACAAGAAGTATATACAATACCCTGATATTCCATCAGTCACGAAACCTGTATTGCATTCTGAAAGAGTACCTTACCCATCACCGCCCAGTACTTCAAGTAAAGAAAATGAACCAGAGTTCATGGAGCCTGAAATGGTTGAGTCTACATCAAGCCACGATTTAGATGATCTTTTCGAATTTGAATCTAAAAATAGTGAACCACACTTAATTTCACAGAGTGAATTAAATGATCTTATAAGAAACTTGCAACTTTCAAAAAGTAAATCTGAATTGCTTGCTTCACGACTGCAGCAGTAGAATTTACTAACTCATGATACCCGAGTAACTTTTTACCGTAAAAGGAGTGATAAATTCAGTGAGTATTTTGAATCAAAGGATGGGTATCAGTATTGCCGTGATATTCGTGGACTTTTCAAATTGATTAACCAGTCATACGATCCTAAAGAATGACGTTTGTTCATAGATTCCTCAAAAGTAAGTCTAAAAGCAGTATTATTGCATAATGGCAACGAAAAACCATCTATCCCCATAGGACATGCGGTAAATTCTAAGGAATCATATGAGACAATGTCAACGTTAATGAAACTTATAAATTATGAAGAACATAACTGGAATGTGTGTGGAGATCTCAAAGTTGTAGGGTTACTTCTAGGTTTGCAAAGTGGTTATACCAAATACTGTTGTTTTTTATGCTTATGGGACAGTAGAGCTAGGAAAGAACACTATATTAAAAAAGATTGGCCTGTACGTAATGAATATACACCCAACAAAATGAATGTTAAAAACCATCCTTTAATTGACCCAAAAAATGTGATTTTACCTCCGCTTCATATCAAACTTGGGCTGATGAAAAATTTTGTCAAAGCACTTGACAAAGATGGACCTGCTTTTAAGTACTTAAAAACCATTTTTCCCAATCTTTCTGATGCCAAAGTCAAAGAAGGAATCTTTGTGGGCCCCAATAAGAGAGATATTAAAAGATGAATATTTTGATGGTTGTTTATCCAGTGTCGAAAAAGATGCTTGGTATTCATTTAAATTGGTAGTAAAAAAATTCTTGGGCAACCATAAATCAGAAGATTATGAAGAAATTGTTTCCAATTTGTTGAAGAATTACCATAAGATGGGGGTGAATATGTCATTAAAAATTCATTTTTTACATTCGCACCTGGATTTTTTTCCTGAGAACCTGGGAAACGTAAGCGATGAACATGGTGAACGTTTTCATCAAGATTTGAAGATTTATGAAGAGAGGTACCAAGGCTTTTGGGATAAGAATATGTTAGGTGATTACTGCTGGTCTATATTAAGAGAAACTGATGCTAATCAGTATAAAAGAAGAAGTGGTTTGTGTCATTTTTGATTTTTTTATAAGTCACACATAAAAAATTGTTAAAAACAAATATAGTAAATATTTAAAAAACTTGACGTCCTATTCTTTTTCCACTTCAGTATCTAATTTAAGGTTTACTACTCTACCGATTCACATTAGTTTCATCTATGGGTAAAAAACCTTGTAAAGTTGTGTAACCTTTGAAGCGGGCGGCATTCCGATTTTACCTGTGGAAACGGGATCGGATAAGCTTCCTGAATGTGGGTGACTGTTTGTTCTGTGATGGGTAGGTACCGTCGAAGTGGAACCGTCCAATTGGGCCTGGATCAGAACTTACGGAGCTCGCAGTTCAGTCTTATATATCTATTTATATATACACTAACTATTATCTCGTTAGGGTTTCAGTTCACATCCCTGAGCTTCGGCTCGTGGACTGGAGCAAGCACACAGTTATGAGGATAGGCCAAGTCAAGCCTAACTAGCCTGCACCCATAGCAGAGCAGGAGTGTTGATGGAATACCATCAATGCATGGTAGGCTCACGACACACCACACGTTTAAATGTAAATGAGGTGACGTTACACCTAGTTTTGGTTGAACAGAAGTTCTAAGTCGGGGGTAGAGTAGGTACTCACACAATGGGAATAGGTTAGGAAGTGTATTAGTAAGGACTAGTATTGTAACGGTTTTGAGCTAATCGGACCTTTGCTTGGTGATGTAACATATCATTCCTTGGTGATGCTTGTGATTGATTTAGTTAAGGTTTTTCGTGCGTTAATGCCGTGGTGAAATCTTGATTTGAGTAAATTGTACACGAGCTATCGCGTTGTATAGCTTAGTAGGCGTTCAATGTATTCGGATTAGACCTATAAGCGAGCCGTCGTTGGACCGCGTTGCTAATGTTGTTGGTAGAGGGTATATTAACGTTCTGCTTGCCTAGCAATTGACTTAGTATGGTCTCAATGAAACTTGGATTGGTGACATAACATATTTTAAATTCACCCACATCATAATTAATCAAATTCGTAATGGAAATTATTCCGAAATGAGAAGTTTGTTTGACTGATCTACCAATTGATTTTGAATAAAGTTTTGGCGAGGTACATCTAGCTCACGTTAGCAGAGCGCTTTCCTAATTTGGAACTTGTATCGAACCTTAATTGATTTGGGCAATTGACCCTAGATATGGCTGTCTTCTACACCAGGGACACTATATCGATCTCGATTATGCACGTGACAAGTATGAGTCAGTTCTGACATGTTAAAGATCCTATTTTGGACACAGAATCTCATTTGATGGATTGGTCATCAGACCGCGCTACGACATGAAACTATTCATTGAATCTGTACTAGTCATATTATGTTTTGACAATATTGAGAAAGAAATAATCTTATCTTGAATTAGAATTAATTGGCAATGCCCTTTCTAATTCAAGTCTAATTAGACGTATACATTTGTCTGGATTCAGATATTGGGGAGGGAAAATACGAGTCAGCTATCCCACTCTCTAAAGGCGCGGAAGTTCCATTTGGATCTACGTGCTTACAAAAGGATAGAGGGGGGATATCTAAAGTTGGAAGTATCCCACTGCACACGGCGATTGGCGGAGCCTGTGCCAACGGGGAAACAAAAACTAACAAATTCAAAGTATATGCCTATGGGAAACAGTAAATTTGGAATTAAAGTTATTCGAGTTGTTTGCCACAGTAGTAGTAATTAGGGCAGTGCTAGGATCTAGTACGGTTGAAAGTTGTTAGTGAAAAATTAATTGTGAGAGATTTATTCGTCGAGAAATTATTATACCTTATCATAAAGCAGTTAGAGTAAGTGGGGGGTAGAATTAAGTAATTGTATAGTAATGTTTATTATATAAATACCAGCATTCCTAGAACCCTATAGGATCCGGGATATACGGGCTCATCTAGGGTCTCCTCTGACCATTATACGATCATTGGCCAAAGTAGAATTATTAATATAGACGATTTAATTAGTGTGGTGGAATACTACGGGTATGACCTCCGCTTTATTACAACTTGGTGACGTGATCCAGGATTGGGACAGTACAATTTTGTGCCGCTGACCAGGATTACTATGGTTATAGCAGTGTATATTACAACATCAACATAGATCTTTATGAAAAATCCAATTTACAATGTTTTTGATATTTGTCCAAGTTTTTATTCCAATTATGAAACAATCTGTGATTTTTTTATGTTAAAGTAGAGTAGTTTTAATGTTTACTAAACAGGTAGCTATAAGAAAACTTCAACATAGATCTCTATGGAAAGCTATATTTATAATGCTTTTGATATTTGTCCAAGTTTTTATTCCAATTATGAAACAATCTGTGAATTTTTTATGTTAAAGTAGAGTAATTAAATGAAATTTTGAAGCCCTAAGAGGGTAATAGGAGAATTTGGATAGCTTCAGGTGTGGCTCAGTGGTCAGAGCATTCCCCCTGTAAGGGAAAGATCGTGAGTTCGAGTCCCACCTGAGCGATTCTCTTTTTCCGATCTTATCGATTTAAAGTAGAGTAGTTTTAGTGTTCACTAAATAGGTAGCTATAAGAAAACTTCAACATAGATCTCTATGGAAAGCTATATTTATAATTTTTTTGATATTTGTCCAAGTTTTTATTCCCATTATGAAACAATCTGTGATTTTTTTATGTTAAAGTAGAGTAGTTTTATTGTTCACTAAACAGGTAGCTATAAGAAAACTTCAACATAGATCTCTAGGGAAAGCTATATTTATTGATATTTTTTCAAGTTTTTATTCCAATTATAAAACAATTAGTGATTTTATTAAGAGCACAAAAAAGGAAAATAATAGTTTTTTTTAAAGGTACCTAATTATGAAACAGCCTGTGATTTTAAATAGCAATATTACAAAAATGACAAATATTGTGTCATGAAACTTATAATCGTCATAATGAAACTGAAAGATGTTAAATATTTAAGTTAGTCTGTTAGTCTTCTAAATAATAAATATTTTCTTCTATCGAAATTGTTATATCTTAGTCTCCGCACTATGCGCGTGATATTCGTAGGTGTGCTTCGTGGAATAGGAAATTAATTATTTTAAATTTTTATTTGAAGCCCACCTAAGTGTGCATTATGAAACAATTGAGCTGCGTGGTTCCCGGCATAGAATAGGACCACTCCATCTCTTCTCGTGGATGTCGTAAGAGGCGACTAAGGGAACACCAAAGGATGGGCAGCGGCGTCTTTTGTGATGCATCCTCATAAATACTATAATACCGCGCTCGCCAACCCGTTTGCCAAGCGTGGCGAGTATGGCAAGAAACCTCCCAATGAACGGACAAAAAAAGACCAGGCCCCTAGTCCCCGGCAGCCCCGCTATTCCTGGCTCCGGTAGCGGTCATGGTAACGGCGGGGCAGGGGGTGCGAAGAATCCCCGGCAGAGATTCGGCTACCACCCCAGACGGAAACTGGCCCTGGTAACACACAACGTCAGCACGATGAGGACTGACGAGAAGCTGCTCGAGGTAGAAGAGGAAATGAGTAGGTTACACTGGGACATTATTGGGTTGTCCGAAGTGCGAAGAGCAGGGGAAGGCACGACAACCCTGAAGTCTGGTCACCTACTCTACCACCGGGAGGGTGACAGAAAGTCACTGCATGGTGTCGGGTTCCTCGTCCACAGGTCCCTTATTAACAACGTCATATCCATCGAAAGTATTTCGAGTCGGGTGGTATACCTGATACTCAGAGTTTCCAAAAGATACTCGTTGAAGGTCATCCAGGTGTACATGCCCACCAAGTCATACTCCGATGAAGAGGTCGAGGAAGTGTATGAGAACATAAGTAGGGCCATACATGCTTCCAAAACCTATTTCACTGTTGTTATGGGGGACTTCAACGCGAGACTGGGCGAACGGGGCGATGGGGAGTTGAGGGTGGGGCCTTTTGGATATGGGCAGCGGAATGACCGGGGCCACATGCTGGCGGACTTTATGGAGAAAGAGGGTCTCTACGCGATGAACTCTTTCTTCAGAAAGCCACCTCAGAGAAAGTGGACCTGGCTAAGCCCCGCTAACATGGCGTATGAGATTGACTACATCTTGACGACAAAGAGGCAAGTATTCAATGATGTCTCTGTGATCAGCCGTGTAAAAACCGGTAGCGATCACCGTATCGTAAGAGGCACATTGAATATTAGCCCTAGACTAGAAAGGTCACGTCTGATGAAGTCAACACTCAGACCGTCATATGCCGATGTCCGGGACTCCGAGAGCTTTCAGCTCGAACTATCCAATCGTTTCGATTGTCTACAGGATCGCGTTTCAGTGGACGAGGTAAACAACGTGCTGGTAGAAGCTGTCCAAACGGTGAGATCTAAATTCTTTAGGTCTCGCCCTAAACAAAAACCTCAGAAAATTTCGACCCAGACCCTTGATCTCATGGCCAAACGTCGATCTATGCCGCTACAGACCTCCGACGACGCTGAAGCATATAGGCAGCTCAACAGACGCATACAGAAATCCTTGCGACACGACATTCGCTCCTATAATACAAAAACTATTAAGGAGACGATAGAGCGAAACAAAGGCTCCAAAGTGTTTGCGAGGAATGCATCCGTTGGACAAAGCCGGTTGACGAAGCTGAAGACGGAGGATGGCGGCATGGCAACGACAACGGCAGAGGTACTTAGGGAGGTCGAAAGGTTTTATGCACAGCTATATACATCAGTAACACAGCCCGTTGGCATGGCTAAAGATCCAAGAGCCAAGCTTACCCGACATTATACCGAAGACATCCCGGACATCAGCCTTTACGTGATTAGGATGGCCCTCAAACAGCTAAAGAATAACAAAGCGGCGGGTGAGGACGGAATTACAGCCGAGCTTTTGAAAGCGGGCGGAACGCCGGTACTGAATGTCCTTCAGAAGCTCTTCAATTCCGTCCTACACGAAGGCACAACGCCGGAAGCGTGGAACGGGGGTAAGGTGGTCCTTTTCTTTAAGAAAGGTGATAATACTTTGTTGAAGAATTATAGGCCCATCACGCTCCTGAGCCACATTTATAAGTTGTTTTCGAGGGTTATTACGAACCGTCTCGCCAACAGGCTCGATGACTTCCAACCTCCCGAACAAGCCGGATTCCGTAAAGGCTACAGTACCATAGACCACATCCACACGCTGCGGCAGGTTATACAGAAGACCAAAGAGTATAACCGGCCTCTCTGCTTAGGATTCGTGGACTATGAGAAAGCCTTCGATTCGATCGAAATATGGGCCGTGCTACAGTCTCTCCAGCGGTGCCGGATAGATCACCGGTATATCGAAGTGTTGAAGTGTTTATACCAGAACGCCACTATGTCGGTCCGAGTACAGGAACAGAGCACGAAACCAATTCCACTGAAAAGGGGCGTTAGACAGGGAGACGTGATCTCTCCGAAGCTGTTTACTGCTGCCTTGGAATACGTCTTCAAGCTACTGAACTGGAAAGGACGTGGCATCAACATAAACGGCGAGTATATCACTCACCTTCGGTTTGCCGACGATATTGTCATTATGGCAGAATCGCTGGAAGACTTGAACACCATGCTCGAAGACCTCAACAGAGTATCCCAACAGGTGGGCCTTAAGATGAACATGGACAAGACAAAGGTTATGTCAAATGTCCATTTTGCGCCTCTACCGGTTCATGTTGGGGACTCAGTCTTAGAAGCTGTTGACGAGTACGTCTACTTGGGTCAATTGATCCAGGTAGGCAATTCCAGTTTCGAAGACAAGGTAAATCGACGAATCCGACTCGGCTGGGCAGCGTTCGGGAAGCTACGAGATGTCTTCTCGTCCGACATACCTCAGTGCCTGAAGACGAAAGTCTTTAACCAATATGTGTTACCAGTGATGACTTACGGATCGGAAACGTGGTCCCTCACTATGGGTCTCCTAAACAAACTCAAAGTCGCTCAACGAGCTATGGAAAGGGCTATGCTCGGTATTTCCCTGCGTGATCGCGTCAGAAATGATGATATCCGTAGGAGAACAAAAGTAACCGACGTAGCCCAGCGGATTAGCTCGTTGAAGTGGCAGTGGGCGGGACACACAGCGCGCAGAACAGATGGCCGATGGAGCAAAAGAGTTCTGGAATGGCGACCGCGTACGGGCAAACGCAGTGTAGGACGCCCAACGGCTAGGTGGAAGGACGACCTCATCAAGGTCGCCGGGAAGCGCTGGATGCGGGCTGCTTTGGATCGGTCATTCTGGAAGTCTATGGGAGAGGCCTATGTTCAGTAGTGGACTGTGTATGGCTGATATGATGATGATGATGATGATGATGATGAAACAATCTGTGATTTTTTTATGTTAAAGTAGAGTAGTTTTATTGTTCACTAAACAGGTAGCTATAAGAAAACTTCAACATAGACCTCTATGGAAAGCTCTATTTTTAATGTTTTTGATATTTGTCCAAGTTTTAATTCCCATTATGAAACAATCTGTGATTTTTTTTATGTTAAAGTAGAGTAGTTTTATTGTTCACTAAACAGGTAGCTATAAGAAAACTTCAACATAGATCTCTATGGAAAGCTATATTTATAATGCTTTTGATATTTGTCCAAGTTTTTATTCCAATTATGAAACAATGTGTGATTTTTTTTATGTTAAAGTAGAGTAGTTTTATTGTTCACTAAACAGGTAGCTATAAGAAAACTTCAACATAGATCTCTATGGAAAGCTCTATTTTTAATGTTTTTGTTATTTGTCCAAGTTTTTATTCCAATTATGAAGCAATCTGTGATTTTTTTATGTTAAAGTAGAGTAGTTTTATTGTTCACTAAACAGGTAGCTATAAGAAAACTTCAACATAGATCTCTAGGGAAAGCTTTATTTATTGATATTTTTTCAAGTTTTTATTCCAATTATAAAACAATTAGTGATTTTATTAAGAGCACAAAAAAGGAAAATAATAGTTTTTTTTTAAAGGTACCTAATTATGAGACAGCCTGTGATTTTAAATAGCAATATTACAAAAATGACAAATATTGTGTCATGAAACTTATAATCGTCATAATGAAACTGAAAGATGTTAAATATTTAAGTTAGTTTGTTAGTCTTATAAATAATAAATATTTTCTTCTATCGAAATTGTTATATCTTAGTCTCCGCACTATGCGCGTGATATTCGTAGGTGTGCTTCGTGGAATAGAAAATTAATTATTTTAAATTTTTATTTGAAGCCCACCTATGGGTGTGCTAAGTGGAATACTTTAGGTGTGCTTCGTCTGGGTGTGCTAAGTGGAATACTTTAGGTGTGCTTCGTCTGGGTGTGCTTCAATTGGGTGTGCTTCGAGGAATGCCTCAAAACAATGAATCTTCAATGAAAACACTTGTACTTTTCCACATTGTTTATTGGTTTCCTGACCGGTTTCGCCTTACGGCATTATCATTGATAAGGTCTTATACTTCATTTATTTTATTTTTAGTCGTTACTTGTTTTATTCTAACATTTTTGTATTAATTTGACATCTAATTATATTAAAACTTCAAACATGACTTGATTTATGGTAATGGTCTCATATTGTGTTTCTCCCAAAATTTTGGGAAAATTTATAAAGTGGTATCCCACTATTTTTGTCTACCCACACAGTCAATATTTTACTCTAATTGACATCTGATACCCAAAAAACATGTATCAACCTTTGATAAGGCCCCTATGTTGTGTTAGAAGATTTGGGTTGTAATGTTAAGATAAGTTGAAACAATAAAATAGAAATAATGCATGAGAATAGGACTAAGCCTTTTTACCAATAAGTACATTCACTGCAGTGTTGTTAAATATCTAATAGTTATTAAATTGTAACATCTTGTTTATCTAACACACTCTAACGTGTTATGATAATTGGTAGACTTTTTGCTAACGTAGACGAAAATCTATTTTATATGTAACGTGTTCAGATTTAATACTTATTTTTCTTTATTTTGTATTAACTTACAAAAAAAAAACAATGTCATGACAATCATTGTTTTTTTCTTTTCCTTCCCCCGCGAGGCGTGGAAGTGTGTAACAACGACCGGCATATTAGGTACGGTTCTTTATAATACTAAGCGTCGACTAATAAGTGCTTACTATTGCCTTTACCTTACTTGTACTTTCATATTAAATCAGTACAGTGAATAAATCACACTCATACGTAAAGGTTTGTAGGCTACTTTCCAACACATATATATTAATCACTAATATAATATAAACAAACATAAAAATACTCAGTAAATATAATATTCTACATAAAAACACAATAAATAGACTAATTACATTTATCTACATACATTATAATTATTTACAATATTTGTTACGGCACTACATGTACAGTTAACACTACGGTACTTACCAGCCCGTCGATCGTAATGCCGACATGCACTATCGACTGTGTCTCATCCCTAGCGCGCGGCAGGTAAATAACGCGCTATGTATTATAGACGCGTCGCCTGCGCAGCGCGGCCGGCACACCAGTCAAGATCTGTCTTCGACGCGGAGCGCACGCCTTTTGCCTATCCGTTTTTTTACGCCATCAACGATCGCGCCTTATATACTACTTTGCTTTCCGCTTCTTTTCCGTGCTACTTGTTTCCTAAGTCTATATACTATCTCTGAACTTTCTTCCTGTGCCCGTGCTTGTGCTTTTCTACCCTTCTGTGCCTTCTGAACTTAATAAATGTGTAAGGATTGTACCTACCTGGACCTGGGACATTAAACCGTCTACTTGAATCGTGAGTGTTTTTATTTACGAGCTACTCCTGCAGGATTACACCACTACCTTACCATACTGGTGACCCCATTTGGACATGGAAAAGGCAACAAATGAAGATGCACAAGGTAAGGCGACCACGTCATTACCGTTACCCGGCACTAGTGATGGGAACGTATCGATAAACAGAAACGATGTTTTCAAAGTCGGAGTTCGCGTACCACCATTCTGGGCGGAAGAGCCCGAAATTTGGTTTGCCCAAGTGGAGGGCCAATTTGCTATATCCGGGATTACCAGCGACTGCACGAAGTTTAACTACGTAATTGGGCATCTGGATAATCAGCACTCAAAGGAGATTAAAGATATTATAGTTAATCCACCTGCAACAAATAAATACGGGAAATTGAAAAGCGAATTAATTAAGAGACTGAGCGCGTCCAACGAGAAAAAGATCAAACAATTGTTGATGCACGAGGAGCTTGGCGATCGCAAGCCCTCGCAATTTCTCCGCCATCTCAAGGGTCTCGCCGGCGCCGATGTGCCAGACGACTTCTTGAAGACAATTTGGATAAGCCGCCTTCCTCATGGCATCCAGACGGTGCTCGCAGGTCAGCCAGCAGTAACTGCAACCGACGACTTAGCTGACTTGGCGGATAGAGTGAACGACCTCGCTTCATCATCGCCGAATGTAGCAGCCGTGAGCAATGCAGTTCCTAGCTCAGTCCTCAGCGACCTCACCAAGGAAGTAGCTGAGCTCCGGAAGCAGTTACACAAGTTGGTGTCGGATAGGAATAGCAGGTCACGCACCCGCACACCTCAAGGCAATCGGAACACTTCAAAGCAGCGATCCCAGTCCAACTACAGAAAATTCCCGCTGTGCTGGTATCATGGCAAGTTCGGAGAGAAGGCCAACAAGTGTATCCGCCCTTGTGATTACAAGTCGGAAAACTCAAAGGGCGGTCGGTAATGGCGACTAACGATTGCCCTTCAACAGCTACTGGTCGCCTGTTCGTCACCGACCGTTCGTCGAAGACGCAGTTCCTGGTCGACACCGGCAGCGACCTCTGCGTGTTCCCGCGGTCAGCGGTTCGTGATCGTCGTTCCCGGACTGAATATAACTTGTGTGCAGCAAACGGTTCTAGCATAGCAACTTATGGTTATGTAAATTTAGATTTAGATTTCGGCCTACGTAGGACTTTTGTTTGGCGTTTTGTTGTTGCCGATGTAACAAAACCAATAATAGGCGTGGACTTCCTAAATTTTTACAACCTTATTGTCGATTGCCGAAATAAGCGTTTAATTGATAACCTTACCTCTGTTACAGCCATTGCTACTTTAGCTAACTGTACGAATGTTTCCTCTGTAAAGGTAGTGACTGGTGAGACACAATATCACAAAATTCTCGACGAGTTTCCCGAGATAACTCGACCGGCTGGTAGACACCACACTGCACCACACAGCACAGTCCATCACATACGCACCACACCAGGCCCGCCAGTATCATCTCCTCCCCGACGTTTAGCTCCGGACAAACTCAAAATAGCACAAAAGGAGTTCCAGTCTATGCTGGCCAACGGTACAGCTAGACCCTCGGAAAGCCCTTGGTCTTCGCCCCTGCATCTAGCGCCGAAGAAGGACAATGGTTGGCGTCCATGTGGGGACTATCGCAAGTTGAATGCCCGCACGATACCAGACAGGTATCCGATTAAGCACATACAGGACTTTACCCATAGTATTTCAGGCTGTAAAGTATTTAGTACTCTAGATCTGGAGAAGGCCTATAATCAGATACCTGTCAACCCTGCGGATATTCCGAAGACGAGTATCACCACACCGTTCGGAATGTTTGAATTCCCGTACATGACGTTTGGCCTTAGAAACGCGGGTCAAACGTTCCAACGGTTTGTGGATGAAATGATGAGGGGATTGGACTTCGTCTATTGTTACTTGGACGATTTTTTGGTATTTTCGCAGAATGAGTCACAGCACCAGGAGCAACTGCGTGAAGTCTTCAAACGGCTGAAGCAGTATGGTATGCTTGTGAACACTTCCAAGTGTGTTTTCGGCAGCAGGGAAGTAACTTTTCTGGGCTACTCAATTTCAGAGAAGGGCACGAGGCCATTAGACTCAAAGGTACAGGCGGTACAGAATTTTCCGCCTCCCACCAACGTCCGTCAGCTCAGATGCTTTTTAGGTATGCTGAACTTTTACAGGAGATTTCTTCCCCAGGCAGCTCAGATCCAGGCACCTCTTCATGCTTTGCTGACAGGTTCGGTAAAAGGCTCGCAACCAATCCAGCTCACGGAAGATGCATTAGCAGCTTTTCAGGCATGTAAGGAAAGCTTGTCCAAAGCCGCTTTACTTGCTCACCCTGACTGCATCGCCAAGCTTGCTGTCGTAACCGACGCGTCTGATACGTCTATGGGTGCGGTATTACAGCAATTTAAGAATGGCGCGGGATGGGAACCATTAGCCTTCTTCTCCCGTAAGCTGAGCCCATCTCAAGCCAAATACTCACCCTATGATAGGGAGTTGTTAGCCATTTATGAGGCTGTTAAATATTTCCGGCACATGCTGGAAGCTAGGCACTTTGTCGTGTACACGGACCACAAGCCGATCAGCTTTGCATTCCATGAAAGGAAGAAGAGCTGTTCGCCTAGGCAGTACAGGTACCTTGACTTTATCGCCCAGTTCACTACTGACATCCGCCATATATCCGGTAAGGACAATATTGTGGCGGACACCTTGTCACGTATTGAAGTACTGGAAGCGCCGGTAAGTCTCGAGACACTAGCCCAAAATCAAACTGCTGATCCTGAGCTCGAGAAGCTTCTGAGTGAAGGATCTTCTCTGCAGCTTCAAAAATTGTATGTTCCTGGAAGTCAAGTCCCTCTGTACTGCGACGTAAGTACCTCAACTTCCAGGCCCTTTGTCCCGAAAAACTATCGGAAACAAGTTTTCGATAGCTTGCACTCCTTAAGTCACCCTGGTGTCAACGTGTCGGCCAAATTGGTAGCCGAACGGTTCGTCTGGCCAGGTATGAGGAAAGATTGTAGGGATTGGTCGCGTGCTTGTATTTCCTGCCAGCGTGCGAAAGTCAATCGTCACGTGACTGCACCGCTAGGCACCTATAAATTACCACGCTCTCGCTTTCATCAAATTCATATTGATTTGATTGGTCCACTCCCTCTTTCGCAAGGCTACCGCTATTGTTTAACGGCAGTAGACCGCTTCACTCGGTGGCCTGAAGCAACACCCATCGAGGATATGACAGCGGAAACTGTCGCGAAAACCTTGCTGTCAACTTGGATCGCTCGGTTCGGCTGTCCCACGGTCATAACAACTGATCGTGGCCGTCAGTTCGAGTCAGCTTTGTTCCAATGCCTGTCACAGCTGACAGGATTCGAACATAAACGTACGACAGCATACCACCCGGCATGCAACGGGTTGATCGAACGTTTTCACCGTCAGCTCAAGGCGGCAATAGTTTGCCACGCCAATGACAGGTGGACAGAGTCATTGCCATGGGTTTTGCTAGGCATTAGGACTTCCTTCAAGGAAGAATTACAAGCCTCCTCTGCCGAATTAGTATACGGAGAGTCGCTTAGACTTCCTGGTGAATTTTTTGAGCCCACCGTCAGTAGCAACACCACTGACATTACGGAATTTTCCGCTAGGCTTAGGAACATCGCCGAAAAATTGCGACCCGTACCAACTTCTCGTCATTGTAAGCCCAAAGTCTTTGTGTATAAAGAGCTTGATACCTGCGATCACGTGTTTCTTCGTGATGACACGACGCGGGGTTCTCTCCAACCTGCATATTCTGGGCCACACAAGGTACTTAGCAGAGGGGAAAAGGTCTTTAAAATTCTATTTAAAAATAAAGAAATGACAGTGTCAATAGATCGGCTTAAACCGGCTTTCACACTGTCAGTTCCTAATGAAGAACCCCCATCAATAGTAGTCCCGCAAAATTACGTGACTCGTTCCGGTCGACAAGTTAGATTCCCTAATTTTTATCGCCCTTGACGGTCTGGAGGGGGGTGGTGTAGGCTACTTTCCAACACATATATATTAATCACTAATATAATATAAACAAACATAAAAATACTCAGTAAATATAATATTCTACATAAAAACACAATAAATAGACTAATTACATTTATCTACATACATTATAATTATTTACAATATTTGTTACGGCACTACATGTACAGTTAACACTACGGTACTTATCAGCCCGTCGATCGTAATGCCGACATGCACTATCGACTGTGTCCCATCCCTAGCGCGCGGCAGGTAAATAACGCGCTATGTATTATAGACGCGTCGCCTGCGCAGCGCGGCCGGCACACCAGTCAAGATCTGTCTTCGACGCGGAGCGCACGCCTTTTGCCTATTCGTTTTTTTACGCCATCAACGATCGCGCCTTATATACTACTTTGCTTTCCGCTTCTTTTCCGTGCTACTTGTTTCCTAAGTCTATATACTATCTCTGAACTTTCTTCCTGTGCCCGTGCTTGTGCTTTTCTACCCTTCTGTGCCTTCTGAACTTAATAAATGTGTAAGGATTGTACCTACCTGGACCTGGGACATTAAACCGTCTACTTGAATCGTGAGTGTTTTTATTTACGAGCTACTCCTGCAGGATTACACCACTACCTTACCATAGGTTGTTTCCTTTTAATTCCGCATCGTGACCATTCATTTCAGTTGCCCTGTCACGGAAATGCGGATCACATGTACAATTCATTATTCAACCTAATTAATGGCGAGTTTAGTTCAGTTTTTACTCCTAGACCCTGTTCTATAGATGAAAAGCTAACTTTTTAGTGATTGGGCAACTCCTGGAATTTTTAAAAGTCGTAATAAATTATATGAACTCTATGAAGAGAGATCTTACAATCACAGTCCAAATTTTCAAGAGTTTGTAAAAAAATATTCAACAATATTTAGACAAGCTTGCCTCAGAGCAAAATGGATGTATTTAAAAAATAAAATAAAATGTTCAAATAATGTTATTAAGACAACTTGGAATGTCATAAATAGTGAGACCGGTAGAACAAAAGTACGTAGTCAGGATTTTCACCTAAAATAAATAATATTGATATTAACGAAGACTTTGAGGTTGCAACTGAATTTGAAAAAAAAAAATCCAACATTCCAATTGTCGTTACAAGAAACTTTTCGTCTTGTTCTAAAACTTCCGAGCAGCTTCTTCAGCACGGCGTGAATGAGTGCGGCACAGACTTTGAATTTTTAGCTGTTAGCCCTAGAGATGTTTAAAATGCATTTAAATCAATTATCTGTTAAAACTATTTCACATATTATTACTGTATGGAGCTAATACCTGGCAGCTGTATTCAATTGCTGTGTCGCATCTGGTGTGTTTCCTGACTTGATCAAACATAGTAAGATAATTCCATTATTTAAAACTGGTGATACTGGAGACCCCTCTAACTTTCGGCCTGTTTGGCCAGTTGCTTAGTCACTTTAATATACATAATTTATTACACAGGAAACAGTTTGGATTCACGAGGGGTTGTTCAACCATAGATGCGGGGGTTAATTTACTAAAAAGTATTTTTGAGGCTTGGGAGGATTCGCAGAATGCTTTAAGTGTTGTCTGCGACTTATCTAAGGCATTCGATTGTGTTCACCATGAGACCCTTGTCAGAAAACTACACCACTGTGGTATCAGAAACAGGGCTCGCGATCTTCTGACTTTTTACTTGAGTAATAGGGTTCAGAGGGTCGAAGTAAAAGGTAAACGATCTACAGGAAGCTCAGTTGTAATGGACGTCCCGCAGGGGTCAATCCTTGGTCTATTTCTGTTTTTAATATACATAAATGACTTACCTTACTCTGTAGGGGATAAGCATGAGATTGTATTGTTCTCAGATGATACTTCCTTGACGTTTAAAATTAATAGACAATTACACAATTATGACAAAGTTAACAGTGCACTCTCAAAGGTTGTTCATTGGTTTAATGTTAATAATCTTCTTTTGAATGATAAAAAAACTACAGTAATCAAATTCTTGTCACCTAATGTAAGGCTACCTGCCTTACATTAGGTGACAAGAATTTGTTAACAATGTACAACTTCATGGATCTGGGTTGGACCCTGTGAGGATTACTGTATTTTTGGGAATCACTATTGACTCAAAACTGCAGTGGGGACCGCAGATTGAAAAATTATCAGGCAAATGAAGTTCTGCAGCATATGCTGTAAAAACAATTAGACAACTTACTGAAATTGAGACAGCTAGAATAGTTTATTTTAGATATTTCCATAGTGTTATGTCATATGGAATTCTTCTCTGGGGTAATTCTGCGGATATTAATACCATCTGAGTATTGCAAAAGAGAGCTGTAGAGCAATAAACCAACTTGGTCCTAGAGTGTCTCAAAGAAATAAACATTCTTACGGTTATATCGCAATGTATTTATGAAAATTTACCTTATGTGCATAAAAATGTAGACTCCTTTACTAAATAGAGTGATATACATGGTATAAATACTAGACATAAAGGTAATCTTGTGTTACATACTACTCGTCTCCAAAAAATAAGCAACTCTTTTATGGGGCAATGTATTAGATTCTACAATAAACTTCCCAATGAAATAAGAACATTGTCCATAAATACATTTAAAAAAACTATTAAGGCCAAATTATTGTAAAGCATGTATTATTATAACATTTCAGACTTTTTGAATGACAAAAATGCTTGGGATTAAGTAGCTCTAAGTCAACACAAGAAAATGATTGTACATATATGACGACGTTTTTTTTAAAAAAAAGGATTCCTACTGAGTTTTTTGGCAGTGTTTCTCAATAGTTGCCATGTCACGCACTGCACGGTAGGGGAAAAAATAATGACGATTCCAAAATAATTTAATATTTTTATGGAATAAATGATTTTTGAATTTGAATTTGAATGGTGCGACAAAGGAAAGAGTCACCGAATCGCTTGGTTCTTGAAGGAATCTTCAATGAAAATACTTGTACTATTCCACATTATTTATTAAAATCCTCGTGACTCTAGCATTTTTGTATTAATTTATACTATTGTACCCGCTAATCTTCATATAATTTTATTTATTACTCTTTTCTTTGTAAAAACCAATGGTTTTTAAGCCGGGGGCAATGTTTGCGCCACTCATTGTGGGCAATCCTATATATATTTGGTCTATAACTACCCTCTTATTTTTAATATTTCGGACGACTGGCTCTGTCCCTCATACTGCGTACACGCTAGAAACTGTTTGTCATTGCAAACAGTCTGTGATTGACCCCCGTCTTTCGTGGACACCGCCTCTCTTGCACCTAGCAAGTTTCTGAAGTTGTGCACTAACGGCTTCACCCCCGCCGCGAATACAGTCCACTTTCTATACGAATATTGAAGACAGAACTACCTGAAGAAGCCGAGAAGAGTGCTTAAAGGCTGGACCTTCCTATCTGGAGAACGAGCTACAAAAGGAACACGAGTCGAGGTGGCCGCAGCTTGTCTAGTGAAGTACCAGTTAGGAGACCAGGTTAGTCGTCCTCATCTTTTGTATACCAGCTATCCTCCACCCGCATTTGGAGACGCGATCAGCTATACTAATTAGCTGCCGCGTTAACAGTATGCTTATAATCACGATCGCGTCTATATACCGAATATCCATCAAATAACTCACTGTCGTAGATACCGTCTAATAACCATGTCTCTGTGATAACAATTACGTCGTATGCACTTAAGCATAAATTCCTATAAAAGGTTCGAGTCTTTGTACGTAAGCCACGTACATTCTGGTAATAAATCTTAAGTGCAGACATTGCGAAGCCTTACTATAGTTATATTACTAATTAATATATTATTATGTGACGAACAAGTGCCCCATATTAACAGTATAAGATAGAGAAAGTATATTTTATAGTAGATGTATGATACACGACAGTATGTAGGCTGCTAATTAAAGATGGTCGGTAGTAAACACAGTGAGACACGGTGACGAATAACTAGTGAACTTTGAACGGCCCCTAAAAACAAGTTATGAATAGAAATACGACGTCTATTGCGGATTAACTGATAAGAAATCATCGACACAGTACAATAGAAAATATGCTCTGAGATCCTTAAAATAGGATTGAATTTGGATTGATCTGTTATAATTATAAAATAAAAATGTTTTATATTTTTGTTCGGATGCACAATGAGGTGACACAGTGAATAGGAATACACCACCAGCACTCTGCGGGCAGCAATTCTCAAACTGCAAACTAATCCTGACCCTGTTGTGTCTAAAAACTAAGATAATAACAAAGAAATTACATTTAAAACAATAATAACGTGGCATGTTTAGGACTAGGTACACGATTTTGGATAGTTCCTTTTCCGATGTAATCATTATAACATGAGACGTGTCCGTCTTCCTTACACTGAAAATTTGCGTCTTTGGCTGCTTGCTTTGCTTTGGACAGAAGAATCTTATTGTATATCGTGAGATGATCATTGATGTAAATCTTATGATTGCCTGACATCCCCATCCGATCTGAAGTCAGTGCCCTCGTTTTGAACGCCACTCTGGCCGCCGCAACGAAGTCCTCCTTTACGTACCGATTGACGAAACAAATAATTATAGATTTGATGTGATCTTTAGCACGCGTTGGTACTCTGGTAACGTAATTAATTTGAGATTTAGATGTAGGATATTGTATTAGTGACCCGATGGATGATAAAATTTGGAACAGATTCTCATTATTTGATTGTGGTTGTAGTTTTATGTTCTTGAGTTTCTCCACGAAGTGGTGAGTCTAGTCAGCTTCGACGTTGTCTCTCTGTTCACGAGAGTTCCGGTCAGGGAGGCAATGTCGCGTATCCGACCACTCTTCTCCAAGGACATCGCTGATCTGTTCGAGTTCGTGTTGACGACTTCCTACTTCCAGTGGAACGGCACGTTCTATGAGCAAGTGGACGGGTTAGCCATGGGAAACCCCATCAGCCCGGTAGTCGCGAACTTTTACATGGAATCATTTGAGGAAGAGGCTCTGGATAGAGCTCCCAAGAAGCCTAAGGTCTGGTTCCGCTACGTGGACGATACCTTCGTGGTTTGGACTCATGGGGACTCGGAGCTGACTAAGTTCCTGGATCACCTAAACAGCATCCATCCGAACATCCAATTCACCATGGAAGTTGAGAAGAACGGGGAGCTACCATTCCTAGATGTCCTAGTATCCAAGAAAGAAGATGGCAGTCTTGGTCACCGAGTCTATCGAAAGCCGACACACACAGACCGTTACCTACACAAGGACTCCAACCACCATCCCAGACAAAAAATGTCAGTTATCAAGACACTGGTCCACCGAGCTAAGACCATCTGTGAACCTCAACACCTACAAAACGAGTTACGCCACTTGGACTCGGCCTTCCAAGCTAATGGATTCTCTGCACATGAGATACGGAGAGCTCTTCACCCAAAGAAAGCTTCGCAGACAAACCAGGATGAGGAAAAACCAGCTCCGATAGGGAAGGCTTTCTTGCCATACATTCGTGGCATTACGGATCGTATCGGAAGACTGCTAGAAGCTTGTAACATCAAGCCGATATTCAAGCCCACGACGCAGCTACGGAATTTTCACCGTTCGGTCAAGGACCCACGTGATCCACTATCGTCAGCTGGAGTTTACAGAATCCCCTGCTCATGTGGGTCGGTATACGTGGGCACCACCCAAAGAAGCATCAAGACCCGCCTGTCGGAACATGAACGGAATTGCCGCCTCTGCCACTTCGACAAGTCAGCGGTTGCAGAACACACCCAAGAGGATGGGTATCATACCATCGAATTTCAGAACACGAAAGTTCTAGCTACCACAACACATTTTTTCCCACGTATACTTCGAGAAGCCATCGAAATATTCAAGCATCCCAACAGCTTTAACCGAAAAAACGAGGGATTTCAGCTCCAAAAAGATTGGTACCCAGCACTGAGAGCCACTCGGGATCACAGTGCAAACAACCAATCAGGATCGAGTACGTCCGCGCCACAGCGCTTGGCCAATCAGAATCGAATGAGTCGATTCCCCGCTCCGACCGTGCCTATAAATACAGCCCTGACTCAAGCCATTGCGCCAGTCGCACGTCAGCCGCCGGCGAGGCAAGGTCTCCGAAGTTGTCGTCGCCCGGCCCTGCGCCACTGAAGATGTCGACCGCAGTGATCGACGAAACGTCTGGAACGCAAGTTTCACATGGACCACGGCCAATCAGCCCGGAAGCAGTATATTCTACATGCCGCCACGCCGGCCGTGAAAGCCTGAAGACTTATATTAACTTTATACTTAGACATGTACTGCAAATTTGGATTTCGATCCTGATTGGTTGTTTGCACTGTGATATCGAGTGGCTCTCAGTGCTGGGTACCAATCTTTTTGGAGCTGAAATCCCTCGTTTTTTCGGTTAAAGTTGTTGGGATGCTTGAATATTTGATTTTTGAGATTCTGTAAACTCCAGCTGACCAGGATCGAGAACGTCAACCACGACCACGGCCAACCAGCCCGGAAGCAGTATATTCTACATGCAACGCCGGCCGTGAAAGCCTGAAGACTTA
The DNA here is from genome assembly GCA_949126895.1 of Eilema caniola. Classification (NCBI taxonomy): domain Eukaryota; kingdom Metazoa; phylum Arthropoda; class Insecta; order Lepidoptera; family Erebidae; genus Eilema; species Eilema caniola. The sequence continues at coordinate 953,345 of CASBPR010000003.1, forward strand.
TATTCAACGCCTCTACGGGGAGGAAGTTCACCAGCGAGTTCGCCGCCTTGAGTCACTTAGAAAAAGAAAAGCCCATCTTTTATCTTCATTGGCATTTCTACTCCGCTGTCGGGATAGCAACGTCGTGCCCCACTTTCTGCGCCAGAAGAGGATCATACAGAGTCCCGCTTCGCACCGAATCTACGATCGTACAGAGAAAGCCCTTCTCCGAGAACGTATTCACAGTACACGTCGGACCCTGGCACTACTCAGTCAGGATCTTCTCAGAGTCCACCTTCAAGTCGCCCATGAGCTTTCACCGAATGATTGGGACCGCCTGGAAAAACTAACCTTCAACACCATGACCTGGGAAAGCGAGCAGGCTACTACACGTCAGATGAGGAAGTTTAACAGGCTCCCAAGAGCACAAGAGTCTGGTCCAAGTCTGGATAAACGACTTGTAGTTGTGAACCTGTCAGACCACCAACTATCCGAGGAGGAGATGTCAGTCTTAAGCAAGGGTGAGAACTTTGCCATTGCCCCAAGATCAGTTCCGGTGGAAGATATTATCGCAAACGTCGAAGCAAGCCTACGGAAACTCCCCCAAGAACTGGCTGAGTGGGTCCGCCAAGAGTCCTGTAGAGTTCTACAGCGGGCCAAGCCACCGAGGAGCAATATCACAGAGAAAGAACGGAAAGCCTTAAAGTACCTAAGAGCGAACAAGGATATTGTTATCCTGAAAGCTGATAAGGGCAATGCCACAGCGGTTCTTAACACCAAGGATTATGAGACCAAGATCAAGGATCTTCTCGACCCAGCTACCTACAAGGAGATTCCAAAAGACCCAACGGCAAGAATCTTGAGACAGGTAAACAACCTGATCAAGGGTTCATCTATCCCAGAAGAAACGCAAAGCTTCATCAAGAAGTCTGAAGCTCTTCCACCTAGGTTGTATGGGTTACCAAAGATCCATAAGCCTTCAGTACCGCTCCGGCCCATCGTGAGTACTATCGGCTCACCCACTCATCCAGTCTCGAAGTATCTCACCGGACTGCTTCAACAACATGTAGGATCATCCTCGTCATACATCAAAGACTCTCGCCACTTCGTGGAGAAACTCAAGAACCTAAAACTACATCCGGACGATCGTCTAGTCAGCTTCGAAGTTGTCTCTCTGTTCACGAGAGTTCCGGTCAGGGAGGCAATGTCGCGTATCCGACCACTCTTCTCCAAGGACATCGCTGATCTGTTCGAGTTCGTGTTGACGACTTCCTACTTCCAGTGGAACGGCACGTTCTATGAGCAAGTGGACGGTTTAGCCATGGGTAACCCCATCAGCCCGGTAGTCGCGAACTTTTACATGGAATCATTTGAGGAAGATGCTCTGGATAGAGCTCCCAAGAAGCCTAAGGTCTGGTTCCGCTACGTGGACGATACCTTCGTGGTTTGGACTCATGGGGACTCGGAGCTGACTAAGTTCCTGGATCACCTAAACAGCATCCATCCGAACATCCAATTCACCATGGAAGTTGAGAAGAACGGGGAGCTACCATTCCTAGATGTCCTAGTATCCAAGAAAGAAGATGGCAGTCTTGGTCACCGAGTCTATCGAAAGCCGACACACACAGACCGTTACCTACACAAGGACTCCAACCACCATCCCAGACAAAAAATGTCAGTTATCAAGACACTGGTCCACCGAGCTAAGACCATCTGTGAACCTCAACACCTACAAAACGAGTTACGCCACTTGGACTCGGCCTTCCAAGCTAATGGATTCTCTGCACATGAGATACGGAGAGCTCTTCACCCAAAGAAAGCTTCGCAGACAAACCAGGATGAGGAAAAACCAGCTCCGATAGGGAAGGCTTTCTTGCCATACATTCGTGGCATTACGGATCGTATCGGAAGACTGCTAGAAGCTTGTAACATCAAGCCGATATTCAAGCCCACGACGCAGCTACGGAATTTTCACCGTTCGGTCAAGGACTCACGTGATCCACTATCGTCAGCTGGAGTTTACAGAATCCCCTGCTCATGTGGGTCGGTATACGTGGGCACCACCCAAAGAAGCATCAAGACCCGCCTGTCGGAACATGAACGGAATTGCCGCCTCTGCCACTTCGACAAGTCAGCGGTTGCAGAACACACCCAAGAGGATGGGTATCATACCATCGAATTTCAGAACACGAAAGTTCTAGCTACCACAACACATTTTTTCCCACGTATACTTCGAGAAGCCATCGAAATATTCAAGCATCCCAACAGCTTTAACCGAAAAAACGAGGGATTTCAGCTCCAAAAAGATTGGTACCCAGCACTGAGAGCCACTCGGGATCACAGTGCAAACAACCAATCAGGATCGAGTACGTCCGCGCCACAGCGCTTGGCCAATCAGAATCGAATGAGTCGATTCCCCGCTCCGACCGTGCCTATAAATACAGCCCTGACTCAAGCCATTGCGCCAGTCGCACGTCAGCCGCCGGCGAGGCAAGGTCTCCGAAGTTGTCGTCGCCCGGCCCTGCGCCACTGAAGATGTCGACCGCAGTGATCGACGAAACGTCTGGAACGCAAGTTTCACATGGACCACGGCCAATCAGCCCGGAAGCAGTATATTCTACATGCAACGCCGGCCGTGAAAGCCTGAAGACTTATATTAACTTTATACTTAGACATGTACTGCAAATTTGGATTTTGATACTATAAATAGGTATAACTACCTATATTATTTTATTATCACTTACTTAAAATAATATCTATCAAGTATAGTTAGGGTTTAGCTAGCTCCGGCTGCACCTAGTTAGGTCCTACGAGATAGTTAGGTTGTGTTTTATACAATAAATTCCTCTTGTTTTTCCTCTGTCACCTTTCATTAAAGACGAACTTCCGTCCTAGGTATGCAAGTTCTGATTGTGACCTTGAAACATTGATGTTTGGTTTGTTAAATTAAATGCAAATTAAAGGTACTTTACTTTAGTTAACCGGTAGAGTAGAGAGAAATAAAAAGGTTTTACTAAGAACTGTTTAACAACAATATAATCTGAATATAATTATTAGGGCGTGGAGTACAGCATCTCCAGTCGACAAGAGTAATAAAATTTTGTGGAATGTGAACAGCCCGCGGTGCGAAGTTGGTGGTGGACACTTAGCTCTTCAGCTGGTCTGGACAAGTGGAGCACGTGCCGCGCTGACGCCTCTGGTCGCGTGGCCCGCTCTGTCACACCCAAGCCTTAGCAGAAGAAAGCTGTTGTCCAGAGAAAAGGACTCGAATGAGGCTGCAGTGGCTTTTATAGCCTCCCCCAGACATCAGCCAGTGGGCGGGCCTACGTGACCAGCCTCCTGGTGATGATGGATATGGCGAAATTGCCTTTCCGGGGCTACATATTAGCACTAGTTTTACATCCTCGGTGAACGGCAGCCATTAAAAGTATATCAGGCTAATAGTATATCGCACACGGCCAGAGACAATCAAACGGTCAGAGACAAATGAAATGTACTGATAGAACGGCAGATTAAAAATGTAGCTAAAATATAATTTTTAGGTCGATACTAATCGACTAAATGTGTAAATAATAATTCAAACTACAATAGACGATTTGCATCGTTACACACCCCCTCCCGTAAGGTAGAGTTTCTGCTAACAGAAACTCGATACTGTGAGACTAGCAATATCTGTGATGCCAGCAGAAGAAGCGAGAGTACTAGCATAACAGGGACGGATGTTGTGCAAAAGGATTTCCAATTTATCTTCCTCGGCTAAGGATTTATCTAGCCGAGAGAACATGCCATGCATAATGGACAAATATATGGTTATATTTTCGAACTCCCCCTGCGTACGAGATCTTATCTCCGACATTAAGCGGTAGTCATAGTCGGAAATGCTAAAATCCTGCTTGAGCAGTTCAGCTACGTCAGACCAAGTCTGAACTCGCGGCCTTATGCATCGGAACCAATGTAATGCATCGTCCGTGAAAATCTCGTAAGCAAACGAAAGTAATTTATCCTGAGGAATACCACGACTTAGGACAAATTCATCAACCTTCTGGATAAATGCACGAACACAAGTCTTTCCTGAGTATTTTAGCTTGGAAAGCTCGGAATAAACTTTCCTATCGCAAGCGTCATTGACAGGAGTCTCTGGCACTTGCACTGAAAAGGAATCACTAGATTTGCCCTCTTTCACTTGTAACGCTAACAATTCACCATACTGCAATCTAAAGTTGTCTATATAAGCTCTAATACATTTGTCGATCTCTGGCTGTGTGCGATCGATCCTGTTAAGTCTATGATAGATATGATGAAGTAAAGTCTCCGTACGAGCCAGTAAGTTCCTGTCAAAGTCTGACTTTAAGATGACTAAATTCTGAGAAGACTTCGACAGAGAATCACCAACAGCCTTGAGATCCTCGGCTGGTTCGAGGTGTGAAGTTAAAATGTCTTCAGAAGGAAAACGTTGTGCCAACTCAGCAATCTGTTTTCTGAGTTCACAAACAGGGTCTGACCCAGATCCGCCTCGAACGGCAACCTCATACCCAAGCTCTGCCTTTTGCAATGAGAGGAACTTAATAGCGTAAGAAGGCATAATGGTACTGGTGAGAATCACTAACACACAGTGCACACAAAAATTAATAAATTAATTGACTTACCAGTGGTAAATAAAGAATGAAAATTATTAACAGTAATGAACTGTTCACCTGTTAGGGTTAATAACCTAAAAGATGTGAATCCCAATAGTGTAACTATTGGTCTAATGCTATAAGCACTAGCAAAATAAATATAAGTGCTGAAATAAAACACTTAAATGTTTAAAAATATACAACACAAGTTGTACAATGATAGCAAATGCTAGCATGTGAAATCTTTAACACTACAACAAAACACTTGTTGAAAACACTTCACTAACACTTGCATTAAGCTTTACACCTGGTAAGTCAATGGAAATGTTATAAGTAAAATAAAATAAGATAAGTACTCACGGGCTGTTCCATCCAATTATATTTATTAACTGAAAGAATCCATTATTGGGCGCCATTGAAACATTGATGTTTGGTTTGTTAAATTAAATGCAAATTAAAGGTACTTTACTTTAGTTAACCGGTAGAGTAGAGAGAAATAAAAAGGTTTTACTAAGAACTGTTTAACAACAATATAATCTGAATATAATTATTAGGGCGTGGAGTACAGCATCTCCAGTCGACAAGAGTAATAAAATTTTGTGGAATGTGAACAGCCCGCGGTGCGAAGTTGGTGGTGGACACTTAGCTCTTCAGCTGGTCTGGACAAGTGGAGCACGTGCCGCGCTGACGCCTCTGGTCGCGTGGCCCGCTCTGTCACACCCAAGCCTTAGCAGAAGAAAGCTGATGTCCAGAGAAAAGGACTCGAATGAGGCTGCAGTGGCTTTTATAGCCTCCCCCAGACATCAGCCAGTGGGCGGGCCTACGTGACCAGCCTCCTGTGATGATGGATATGGCGAAATTGCCTTTCCGGGGCTACATATTAGCACTAGTTTTACATCCTCGGTGAACGGCAGCCATTAAAAGTATATCAGGCTAATAGTATATCGCACACGGCCAGAGACAATCAAACGGTCAGAGACAAATGAAATGTACTGATAGAACGGCAGATTAAAAATGTAGCTAAAATATAATTTTTAGGTCGATACTAATCGACTAAATGTGTAAATAATAATTCAAACTACAATAGACGATTTGCATCGTTACAACCTTAACCTTACATTCTCAAGGCAAGGTAGATATTATTTGTAGTAAGTAAAGACAACGTCAATTTACGTCAACATAGGTACCTACGAACATAATCTATTTATGTCCGTTCTGAGCACTCGAAAACTTATTCTTTGGATGATGGGCAGCGGCGGCGACCTTTGACATGAGAGCGGCGGCGACACAAAGTCTAGGAGCGGACTTAATTTTTACCTATTTCGAATGGCGGCGAATGCGGTTGCGCTCAAACAGTGACAAATGCCACAGTATAAACACGGTAATATTATCCTACAGTATTCCGACTTCATACAAACAGACGAAACGCGAGCTATGCCTACGCGCCTCGATTTCGGTACGCGCTCGACACGCCGACAGTCGCGACTGTGCCGCAGTGACGAGCGGACGGTGTGTTGTTTTTTAACAACAAGTAAATATTAACTATGACGAGTAGGATATATTGTGCTGTTTTTGGTTGCATGAATTCGTTAATAACGCATCCAGAGATAACTTTTTTTAATTACCTGGAAGCTTTGAAAGATAAAACTATAAAATAATTTTACTTACTAGTAGGTAGGTATATAATGTGTGTCTTTTTAATGGATAAGTATTTCTTTTTATGTCCCGAAAGAAAAACATGGCTTTTTAAATTAAATCTATCAATCAAAAATCAACACGCATGTTTATTGAACACTTCCTATTCAATTCACAAAGTATTTTATTTGTTTTAAATAGTATATTTACGATCACAAAACTAAATGGAAACACAAAGTAGGTAAATGTAATTAAAATACTGGAGGCGGGCAGCCCTATCGCATGTTTACTTACCGCACGGCTGTAGGCATTTATTTCAAGGATACGGCCGAGTCACAATACTGTATGATATAAATCAAATGCTGTGCTGTGACACCGGAACGGAGCAGGTATATTATAATTATGCGTTTTAGGGTGAGCGATGTTTGTGTGTGCGTTTGTGCAAAGTAATGTCCCTATCTTCTAAACTAATGATCCGATTTTGATGCGGTTTTCAATAACGGGTTTGTGTTCGATTAGTTCATATTCTTAGACAGGTGTCATGGCTGTAACTCACTAGGGAGCGCCACAATATTAGTGCAAAACAATGTTGCAATATAATCAAAACGAAATGTCGCGACGCGTTTAATAACTGCGATGGTGGACGCTTTCAATATCGTACCGATCGTACGTAGTGAGTGACAGAGACACCATATTAAAATTAAAAGACAATCTATTGAAACGTGCGCGATTGTGTTTACAACGCAGTGGCTTACACTTCGAACATTTACTCCGTTACTGGGAAGAGTAAGTAGGTAAGTTAGATACCTAGACTTATGACGATACGGTTTTGATACTGAGCATCTATAGAAAACGGGATTAAAACCAAATAGGTTTAATTTATTTATTCAGACCAACGAATTCAGACATACAAATATCCATACAGTAGTACACAAATTCGCCAAAACATAAAAAGAAAATAATAACGCCCAAATCTGTTTGGCTAAACTGCGAGACGCAAGAGTCTTGCAGGCTAAGTCTTGTTCTTGCTCAAATCTTGCAGGGGTCAGTCTTGGTCTTGGTCTTGCTACAATAAGTCGGTCTTGGTCTTGGTCTGTCGAAAATGCAAGAACAAGACCAAGACCGATTTTGGGCAACATTAGTAAAAAGGCAACGGCCAGGGCTAAGTTCGAGTTCATCGGTAGAATTGGCGAGTGGCTTGCAAGGTACCCATTTGTCAGCCGTGCATTTTGGTCGCTCGCCAAAGCTGCCGAGGGAAATTTCTGTCAGTCTTGCCTCCCGCCGCTGCAAAAACCCGACGGTAGTCTGGCCCATGGTGCTAAGGAAAAAGCCGAACTCTTGGGTCAAACTCGGCTATGAACGATGGGAATGCCGAGGCACCTATTCTCTCCAGCTGTGGTGCTTCTATGCCGGAAATAAAAATCACCAACGGGTGGTCCGGCGAGAACTTAATCCTTAGATGTTCGGAAGTCGAGTGGGCCGGACGGTATACCGGCGATGGTGCTCAGGCACTGTGCGGTCGAGTTGTGCCCAGTACTTACACGCCTTTTCGCGCTCTCTTATTCCGCGAGACAAGTCCGGGCTCTTGGAAGACTGCGTTCGTACATCCTGTGCCTAAGAAAGGCGACAGGACCGACCCGTCCAATTACAGGCCCATTGCTATAACCTCCCTACTTTCAAAGGTTATGGAGCGCATTATTAATACGCAGCTCTTGAGATACCTGGAGGGAAACGATCTACTGAGCGACCAACTTCGCTCTGTCTTCTTGTGTATCTCACAAACCGATGGGCGCAAGCCGTCGAGAGTCGGGGGGAGGCACTAGCGGTCAGCCTCGATATAGCGAAGGCCTTTGATCGGGTCTGGCACAGAGGTCTTCTTACGAAGTTGCCATACTATGGACTCCCTGAGGGACTATCCCCTTCCCACGGTAACCACTTCCCATCAGGTGGGCCGTGTGTTTGTCTGCCACCTAAGTGGCATAAAAAATCGTCGTCGATGGCAGTTGCTCGGACCGCATGGACATAAACGCTACTGTCCCACAAGGCTCTATGCTGTCGCCGACCCTTTTTCTGCTGCATATCAATGATATGCTATCCGATGACTCCATCCATTGTTATGCGAAGAACTTGTGTCCGAAATCGAGACTACTCTCTTAGGAGTATCCGATTGGGGTCAACTAAACCTAGTCCAATTCAACCCCACTAAGACACAAGTATGTGTATTCACCGCTAAGAAAACCCCATTTATTGTAGCGCCGTAATTGCTGGGTACATCGCTTACCATTTCTTCGAGTATCGGGATCCTAGGCGTCGACATCTCAAGCGACGTCCAGTACCGCAGCCATTTGATTGGGGTCGACTAAACCTAGTCCAATTCAACCCCACTAAGACACAAGTATGTGTATTCACCGCTAAGAAAACCCCATTTATTGTAGCGCCGCAATTGCTGGGTACATCGCTTACCATTTGCTCGGGTATCGGGATCCTAGGCGTCGACATCTCAAGCGACGTCCAGTACCGCAGCCATTTGGAGGACAAGGCCAGGGTGGCATCTAAGAAACTTGGAATGCTTAACAAAGCGAAGCAATACTGGAGCACCTGCATATCGGCTTGACCCCTTCGAATCGATACAAAGATAGGTAGAGGCTCGTCGACAATCCCATACTCGCAGGCGCTGTGGAACCTCTCAGCCTCAGGAGGGACTTTGCCTCACTGTGTGTGTTCTACCGCCTATACAATGGTTTGTGCTCAGATGAATTGTTTGACATGATGCCGACAGCTACTTTCTATCACCGCACCGCTCGCCATAGACAGCGAGTTCATCCTCACACATTGCGACCAGAAATGGTGCGAACCGTGCGGTACAAAAGGAACTTCATCCCACGCACGCTCAAGCTGTGGAACGACTCCCTGCTGTGGTTTTCCCAAGCGGCTAAAATATGGGGTTCTTCAAGGTTTCTTCAGGGTCGGCAGCGCGAGTGCGTCGCCCCTGGTGTTGCACACGTCCATAGGCCACGGTAACCACTTTCCATCTGGTGGGCCGTGTGCTTGTCTGCCACTAAGTGGTATAAAAAATATATATATATGTTAAAAATTACTAAAATGGCTCTTTCGAGGAAGCTCACCAGACGGCGAATAAGCGGAAACAAGAATCTCCGCATACTCGTCAACAGAGGCTTAAAAACATGAGAGAGATAATGAGAAATCATTGCTCTCAGCTCTCTGCAGACGAGAAACGGAGACTTTCACAGCAAGCTTCTCAGAGTGAATCCTTGAAAATGCAGCGCAGTAGTTTGGGACAAAAGAAAACAATGCGTACTAGGCATCGTTTGCTAGTTGCTAGATCCCGAAATGAAGAATCTCCGACTAGCCATGTGATGAGGTTATCACAGATGCGAGAGTACGCATCCTCAATGCGCGCACTTGAATCACCGTCTACGCGTGACAAAAGATTGATTCAGATAAGAGATCACGCATCAAGTATGCGTGACCTCGAATCACCTTCTGAGCGGGAGAAAGGGTTGACTCAAATGCGAGAATACTCTGCACTATCACGTCAAAATGAGACTCCTTCTTCAAGAAAAGAAAGGCTTGAAGCGTCGCAACGAGATTATCGTTGCCGAAGGCAGCTTATTTTTGACGACACAAATTTTGAGGTCCCCGATTGTATTTGCTACTCTTGCGAAAAAAAGTGGCGTAAGACAGTTAAATGGCTTGGTAATCAGCGTTTTAGATCCTCGAAAACCTATCCACGAGCCGCACGATAAGAACTCTATAGAAGAGTTAAATCGCCTCAGAAATCTACCAAATATTCATTTGATAGAGCCTGCCAGTGCTACCCAGCGCTAGTTACCGTAAGCGTGAATAAACTCACACACAAGCAGCGAGCGAGGGCATTCTTGCAAACCTGTGGAGCATAGGTTCGCAAGAGTCAATGACGTCATCATCTTTATCTACTCCACCCACACATCTCTTACAGAGTCACTAAAATATAGAAAATAAAAATAAATAATTAAAAAAATCAAAAAACACGACTGCCCAATTTACAAAGAACTAAAAAGTAAAAAACAAGATCGAAACAGATAAATAAAAATTTCATTGCAGTCGGGGGACAGTTCTCTGGAACTTTGTTAATCTCTGTTTGTCCCCCGACTGCAATGAAAATTTTATTTATCTGTTTACTTTTTAGTTCTTTGTAAATTGGGCAGTCGTGTTTTTTAATTTTTTTAATTATTTATTTTTATAATTAAATGAACTACGTGGGTAGTTCAGTTTATTTAATAGATGCTTAAACTCAGTGACTTGCTAGTTTGTTCGTTCGCTAACATCATTCCTATTTCTATTATCCTTGAGCTGAGTTAACCAAATAGTTTTACTACAATGAGTACGCGATGCAACATTGACATGACGACAAGAGCAAAAATAACTGCTCTGCATGATCAAGGCAAAAACATGTCTGAAATAGCACGAGAGATTGGCATAAACGTAAGTGTGTAACGTCTATATAAATAATCCTATTGTTCCATTTCAATGAAAAAGCTACTTTAATTGTTATTTTAATATTTCTATTTCTTTGTTATAGCGAAAAACAGTGGTCTTATGGGTGCGACGATTCGAAGAAAAGGGTTCTTTGAAACACCGTCAAAGAAGTGGCAGACCACAATTAATAGACAACGCAAAGGCATGCAATGGCACAGAATAATTTATAGTACTAACGTACAGAAGGAGCACTGCGCAAAAAGATTTAATTAATTCCAGTCTTGCTCCGACGCAATACGGTGGAATTCAGCTCGCACAACATTAGGTACCTGTAATTTTATTCACCTACTACTTCGTCTCTTTCTATCGCGTACCTCTTATCTTTTCTTACGCTGTTACGGTTGGCTTCTTGTGAAGAAATGAATATTTGATTACCAGTCCAGTTATGTACCTGTTACTATTTTTCTACTTATGTGAAAATGACAACTTTAAACATACCTACCTAGTATTAGATGACAAAGTATTTTATTAGAATGTCCGCATATTTTAACATAAGACGATAAGCATATTACTACATTAAGTATTCTTTGCTACTACACTTTAGTGTATTTGCTAAATTGAACATGCCATTTACGTGTTTAGTTACATGCCGTACGACGCAAACATTAAACTAGTCCGAGAGCCGACACCCAAAAATCATGTTGGTAAATTATTTTGATTTGCGCCAGCTAAATCGTATGTGACTCGCTGCCCTTTGAAAGCAGTTCATATTTGAATTTATATTATCGTTGGGAACTCGGTTCTCGGATACTATAAGCTTTGTTGGAACTGTATTTGGTTTCAGTTGTTTGATTGTCCTGATTGCAGAATCTTCAAAATGGTGGGAGCAGACTTCGTAGCTTTTAGCTCTCAAATTTTTTTTGCTTAGTAAGTCCTCTCGTCCTATTAAAATCAGCCACTCTCGGCGCCTAAAATAAAATAGACAAATGGTAGTCAGTACGGAGCAAACACACATGTGCTTATGGTCATTGGTTAGAGTGAAGCAAACGGGGCACTGAGGAGCACAGTCACGGTAGTAGTCGCTCGTCGCCGTCACTGGAACAGTCCCCGTTGCAGTCGCCATAGTCCAGTCTCTATACAATGAAATTTTTTCTAAGTGTATGACAATCGCCACGCCGAGAAAGGTTAGGTGCGCCAAAAGTAGTAGGTATAACTTCAAAAATCATATCTCCTAAGCTAGTAAAAATCACTGGACATACATGGGGGTGGCTCAAATACTCCTCAATATGGGGCGCCAAATTTTTTGGCCAGGAGAGCTGGCCACCCTGTATTGTCAAACTTAACCTTAGCTCTCGGTCTATATACCCGTCAGCCTAGCCAAAGTGCGCCAAAGTATCTAATTATCATGTTCAGGTAAATAATATTAAAAATTATGCGATTCATTTGTATACCTATTAAATTTATTACTTCAGCTCTCGGACTATAAATAAAGAATACTAAATATTACCTATAAGCTATAAGGTAGCTTTCGAGCGCGAAGGTTCATATAATTGCGTAGGTAAGAACTAATAAATGACGGCGTTATGAAGGGACAAACATAAGAAATTAAAAAAATCGAATTGAGACCCTCCTCCTTTTTTGAAGTCGTTTAAAAAGAAGGAACTTGGAACTACAGAAATTACGTAGGGTAGGTATCGTCAGTGGTACCTACCTACCTATAGTCAGCGTGCGATGCCCGTCAAGGACACTCGAAACTAGAAAAATACGTTGGGCGAGTGACGGCGAAGTACGTTGACCCCGATGGGTCCGATCCAATAACCCTCCCAATTTAAAAATCTAGCTGGCTAGGTACCTACCTACTTTGTGGTCTACCTATAAAATAAGTAGTTTTTGTCTAGATACGCATTCTGTCTGAACAGTAGTATTGATAGGTTGGGTTATGGGTAGGTAGGTACCTTAAAATTTTAAGATTTATTAATTTGGCATACTTACATTTCAGCATCTTTGGGAAGCGAGAAAAAAGATAAATCCGGTATATTTCTATTCAAATTCAAATTCAAATTCAAATATTTATTTGCAATAAATAGGGTACATATAGTGGTGTTATATTATCATTATAATGACCAATCCTATTTAGCCCTCACAGTGGCATGCAAAAATTTAACTTATATCTAATTAAATTTAATTTTATTAAATTACAAGCAGGTATAATATAAGACTGTCTGTTATTACGCCATATTAACAATAGATAAGATTAGCGGAATCGATACAATTTTTTATAATTTATTTTTATTAATAATAAAACAATAATTGTTAGAAAAATAGAATAACCACCTTCAATATATTGACTTACAAAGTCATAGTCAAGTTATATAATAATTAATTAATTTTTAAATAATTAAATAAAATTAATATGATGATGAATTATAGGAAAATTATTTAAGGCGGGATATCTATGTCATTATTTAATTAATTCTGTCACTGAGTAGTAACTCTTATCAATCAGCCATACCTTTAGCTGTCTACAAAATTTATTTACAGGCAGTGTTTTAAATTGTTTAGGTATTTTATTATAAATCCGTCCACACATGGCATAACAGTTTTTTAAATACATGCAGGTCCTAGGGACCTTTGATAATACTATTCTATCACGATTCCTGGTACTCCTGGGATAAATGTCATGTGCAGTTTTAAAAATTTCAGGATTCATTCTAACGAACTTGGCTGCCTCCAAAATGTACATTGATGGCAATGTGAGAATTTTGAATTTACCAAACAGGGGCTTACATGATTCCCATGGTGGTATTCCAGCAATGGCTCTAATACACTTTTTTTGTGCTAAGAATGCTCTATCTATATCTGTTGAGTTACCCCATAGAATCAGACCATAATTTAGCACCGAAGACACAAAACCATGGTATGCAGTCAGTACCGTTTCGTGAGTAGAAGTCTTACGTAATTTGTAAAGCACATAGACAAATTTGTTTAACTTGCAACATACTCTACAAATGTGTGTCTTCCAATTTAGATGCTTATCTAAGACAAATCCCAGGAACATGGTTTCTTCAACTTCATTGATTTCAGTATCCTTATAGGCTATTTGAATTTCTTTATTAGTGCTTCCGTATGTACTAAATTGTATAAAATTTGTTTTTGATAAATTTACTTGAAGATTATTGAAATTGAGCCACTCTATAATTGATTTTATTGAATTATTTATGTCCACAATATATTCATTTATGTCAATTTTATTTTTACATGTCAAGATTATAGAAATATCGTCAGCAAATAAAGTACAAGGACACATCGTTACATCTGGAAGGTCATTTATATATAATAGGAACAACAGCGGACCCAATACGCTGCCCTGAGGAACGCCAAAATTATTAATTAAATAATTTGAACGGAAAGCCTGTAGTTCACTGTCTGCATTAATATTCGTAATTTCAACAGATTGCTTTCTATTATTAAGGTAGTTGCGTACCCAATTTAGTGCAGGTCCTCGAATACCATAGTTTTCGAGCTTAGACAACAATAATGAATGTGAGACAAAGTCGAAGGCCCTAGTCATATCAAAAAAGACCACTGTAACTAAACTACCTGCATCTAGGCTATCTACGATATTTTTGACAAGATCAAAGCAAGCTAGGGTCGTAGACTTTCCCCTCTGAAACCCATACTGTTCTCTTTTCAAAATATTGTTTTTATTTATGAAGCTGGTAATGCGTTTATGAAAAGCCAACTCGAATATTTTAGAAAAGACTGGGACGAGAGTTATGGGTCTATAATTTTCTACCCTTTCTCGATTTCCTTTCTTAAAAATTGGTTTTATAATTGACATCTTGAGAACATCAGGAAAACAACCATCAACAAAAGATAGATTAATCAAGTGGGTAAAAATGGGTGTAATCTCAACGGAACAAGATTTTATCACTTTCGTCGCGATTTCATCATACCCTTCAGCGTTTGTATTTCCAAGAGACATAATAAGGTTATACGTTTCATTAAGATCAAATGGTTCCAAAAATATACTACTGCTGATATTTGCTCTACATGTAGTATTATTCGAATTCAAACAGCCGAACGCCACACAATATCGTCTGTCATATTTTCTTTTCTTGTCCATTCTAAGGTAGGTACCTACCTACTTTAAGTAGGCACGATCAAGAGAGAAAAATATAATGTTTTTATAAAATCCCAGCCGAGCACGAGCATAGAAAACCCCTCAAGCGTTCACACGAGCGCGCGCGTGACACTCGACTAATTTTTAATCCAGTCGGCCGGATACTTCGCTGTAGGTATATAACGGATGTACTGCGCGGAGTGAACCACGCCTGGCAATGGTAAGGAACTATGAGGAAAATGCATTTATGCCGACAAAGCATTACGCCGGTTTGTTTGACACAAGTGTGGATACTGTTCGTCGCGTCTTGCACAGTGAAGGTTTGCGTTTTGAGGCAACAAGGGTGTTTAAATTTATGGCGTCGTGACAATACCAGATACAGCATTTATTTGTGGCATATATAGAATATTCACAATGTTTAAGGCGGCGCTCATGTGGCGGTGATATAATAAAATTGTTTGATTGTTATCTAACAGCGTGATGCAACATGGCGCCGGCGCATGACATAACTACAGCAGTCTACAGCATGACATAACTCATGTTGTCGCCGTCCGTCCTTCTCTTTGTATCGTGATTGTAATTGTAATACACCTAGTTTTGTTTTTTCTTATATAAGTACTCATGAGGATTTATATTTTGATGTTTATTTCTGTATTTCTTCATAATATTATCTGTATTTGTATATTTGTTGTTATAAATTGTCATCACTCACAGCAAACTATTATGTACCTGGTGTCAGCGCCAACTAGCGGCCACATCTGAAAACCAGCGGTGCGTATACTCGCGTCGCGTTGTACGCAGTAATTTTATGCTGAGATGTGGCCCTATTTGGGGCTCGCACAATGTTAAGTAAAAAAATAATTAATAACATATTTTGTACCCATCATGCATTGTGTGTGGTCGCAAATAAAATATTTTTCTTCTTCTTCTTCTTCTTTAGATCACGTAGTGCCCAATATGGAGTCTGGTCGTATAACAGTGAACATGTGGGGATGGATGTGTGCTGCTGACCCAGGAGAACTCATTCGAGTGCCTAGTCGAGCAAATAGTGGCCATTATATAGATGTGTTGGAGGAGACTATGTTGCCCACAGTTCGAAACGTGTTTCCTGAGGAAGAATTTCCTATAATAAAATTTGTGAAGGATAATTGTCCCATACACCGTTCGCGTAGTGTGCAAGAGTGGTTTGGCCGGCATGATAACATTTCTGTTTTTCCATGGCCTGCTAGATAGCCGGATTTAAATCCCATTGAAAACTTGTGGAGTATTATTGTCCACCGATGGGAAAATCAAAACGAGCGGACCCCAGATGCCTTAGAGAAGCATTACTTAAAAGTATCGGACAAAATACGTGGTTCTGATATATGTAAGAACCTCGTTAGTTCAATGCGATGCCCGCATGCAAGCTGTTATCGATCAGAACGGTGGTTACACGAAGTATTAACATAATTGTTTAGTTTATTTAGTGGTAGTATTTTATAAGTGCTGACCGAAATGTGATATTCTCTGAATAGTAAATTGTTATACAATTTATTATAAGTTTAAGTTTTAATATGTTTGTATTGCGTGAGTAATAATAATTCATTGATCAGTGTTTACTTAAATAACAATGTTACATTGAAAACGATGCAGTTGAAAAAAAAATTTCAGGCTTCACTTTTTTAGTAGCTAGATTTACATTTGTTTACATTTTATGTGTAGCCAAGTTAAACTTGCTATTTCAAATTACATCACAGAAAATTAACGTTTTATAGTATTTCTCCAGTTTATTTTTATTGAGTTTACAAACGCTTCAATCTTCTTTCTGATATCAGAAACGAAAACTTAAGCTATGTCCTCAATAAAAATTATTAATATTATACTACCACTAAGAAACAAAAATTATTAATATACCATATGGAAAAACTGTGTAAACTTATGAAAGAAAGAATAAATCGTTTATAAATAAGAAATAAATGTTTTTGATTAAATTGTTGTATGATTTCTAAGTTACGAATATAATCATCATTCTCTGAACCTTTTTCCCAACTCAGTTGGGGTCGACTTTCCAGTCTAACTGTGATGCAGCTTAACTTCGATATTTTCCGTGAAGCGACTGCCATCTGACCTCCACAACCAATGGTCCAATGACCAATGGCAAAATCGAAGTTCCAAGTTAGACTGGTTGGACTTTTGAGGGCTTCAACTACCCGTAACGACGTAGATGTTTGTATGGCAACCGGGACCGACGACCGACTTAACGTGCTCTCCGAGGCACGACCAGACTAGTGCAAACAGCCATATTCATGCATACAACTTTTTTGCACTGAGCGGGGATCGAAGCCGCGCCCAGTGCGTAGCAGTCGCGTGCACTACCGCCACAAGTTACGAATATAATACACTGGTCCAAAATAAACCTATCTCCTTTTTATTAAGATGGCAAATATATTTGCGGAGGTAGGTATACAATATTACTATTAACAATGAAACGGTAGTTAGCATAATAATAACAACCGTATTAATTTCGCTCTCTAATACGCTTATAGCTAGTAAAACCACTAGCGCCATCTAGTTTATTTTTTATAAACTGGGCTTTGACAGTTCATAGGATTATCGATCTTAAGCTATCCATGCACTTTTGCAGCTTGCTGTACCTCAGGGCAGTGTCTTAGGACCAACACTATTTATAGCTAATCTATTGTCAGAAAGTATTGTGATTGCCATTTTTCGCCGGTGACAAGGCAGTTACTAATCCAGAGAGACAGTAGTATAATCTTATAGGTACGTACCGTGAGGAGCTTAGGTAGTAGTTTGAACTTCTCTTCCACCAGTGCGAGCCAGCTGAGCTCCTCGGGCAGCTCGTCGATGTCGCGCAGGCCGTCGCACACTAGCAACTCCATCTATACGCAAACATAACAGTTTAGTAGAGCTAGCAATCTTGTTCCAACAATTCCAGACAGGTAACTCAATACGTAATACAAACTTCCGACCTGTCAAGTGATTGTCGCGTTATTTTACGATCTCCGAATTTTATCAAAAAGTTATAAAAAATCTTCATATTTTGTGGCAAAAAGTGACTGCAAGTACATAAAAACTATCTAAAAATGTTTTAAAAATCGAATCAGTGCAAACTACTAGCGATTGTGACTAAAAACAATTAAGTTCCAAAAATCTGTGCTACCACATACATACAATAATAGATAATTTTCGAAAATATGTGTACATATGCTTACATTAATAAAAACAGTTCAAGAGTGTTCGAGAGGCAGAATAGTGCAAAAGATCAGATATTTATATAAAAAATAAATAATTACAAAAATTAAAAACACGACTGCCGAATTTACAAAGAACTAAAAAGTAAAAAACAAGACCGAAACAGATAAATAAAAATTTCATTGCAGTCGGGGGACAAACAGAGATTAACAAAGTTCCAGAGAACTTTCCCCCGACTGCAATGAAATTTTTATCTTTGGTCAGCAACTGCAATGCTCCCGCGCTGACAGATTGACATTTGGTACACTGTCAAAATTGTCATCCTACTGTCAGACACTTAGTTATATTCTTCACACACACAACACACAGAAGCCATCAAACAAGAATTGAATTAATTGAATTAATTGTAAGCTAAGCTCCCGTTAATTAAAATATTTTTTATGTATTATCTGAATGTAGTATTGCGTGTGTTCGACCTGCTGTGCAGTGTAATTTGGTTTGATGCAAGTATTGTCCCAATTACCAACAATATAAACAATACAATAAAAGTTATGTCAATACATCTCAAATGTACAATACTAATGAAATCCAATATAAATGGATCCATACTCGTTTCGGTGTAGTTCGGTGGAGTAGATAAAGATGATGACGTCATTGACTCTTGCTAACCTATGCTCCACAGGTTTGCAAGAATGCCCTCGCTCGCTGCTTGTGTGTGAGTTTTGTAATATGCACTGCCATAACCAAAGTAATCCTGGTCAGCGGCACAAAATTGTACTGTCCCAATCCTGGATTACGTCACCAAGTTGTAATATCCTGGTCACGCGGGACCAAAATGTAATAAAGCGGAGGTCATACCCGTAGTATTCCACCACACTAATTAAATCGTCTATATTGTTTTTTTTATTTATTTATTTATTTATTCATTACATACATACAATGTCATTACGGGGCAGACCCAATGCGACAGAGTAGCAACATAATTATAATAATTACAATTTCATACCCAATCATGCTTCAAAAACTATTAAAACTTCAATAAAATCATTCTTAACTATTCAAAAACTATATAATAATTTTCACAACAATTAATCTTTAAAGAAGATACAATTACCATTTCAAACATTATTCATGAGCATGTCATATCAGAAATAATAATATAATTCATTTAACAATATAGATAATAATTCAGTTAATGATGTCAAAATAATAATTCAAATAGTAATGTCAAAGTAATAATTCTATTAATAAAGTCAAAATAATAATTCAATTCACAAAGTCAAAATGATAATTCAATAAATAATGTCAATTTAGTCATTCAATTCAATTGTCAAAATTACATATTTAATGTCAAGTTCACAATAATTTAATGTCAAATGATGAAAATTCAATTTACAATTTAAAAATATATATGTACTTTTTATTTATTTATTTATTTCTGAAAACATCTATCTTTACAGGTTGTTACCAATACGATAGTGTTAATCTGTCTAATTATTATAATAACAAATTATTTTTAATGCTATCATTGTGAATCCACTCAGCGAACAACAGAATAGGTCTATCTCCTCCGCAATGTTGTTGAGTGTGCGCAGAGCTCGCGTCAGCGGCGCCTCGCTCAGTAGGTTGGTGCGCCCGCGCGGCACCGCCAGCAGCGGCGGCCGGCGGCGCCGCCACACGTACCTATCCGGGACGCATAGGCTGATTTGCTCTAATAAGTCTGTATTCTGTATCTCACCCTTTAATACCCTGAATAGGTACGAAACAATTTTGAGTTCCCTCCTAACTTTTAGTTCATTATATCCGACCATACCCAGAACAAATAACGTCGGGTACATTAACGGATACAACGGGTATACTCCATATTTTCTTAGATATAAAAATCTTATAAATTTATTTTGCACTCGCTCCAACATGAGGCTATATTTAACTTCATGTGGGGCCCAGATGATTGCGTTACTTTCTAAATGACTTCTTACTAACGCGTTATACAAGGAAGAAATTGTATTTAGGTTTTCGAAGTCCTTTACTGTTCTTAAGACAAAACCTAAATTCCTAAAGTACGCTTTTTTACAACATTTAACAATGTGATCACTAAACCTTAGCTCAGCATTAAGACTAACCCCTAAATCCCTAACCTCGGTAACTCTTACCATCTGCGTACCATCTACCGTATAATTATACGAGACGGGTGCGTGCTTACGCGAGAAGGTGATTGCCACGCACTTTGAGGTATTAAAGTGCAAGAGATTATCTTTACTCCAGGCTACCACCCTATCTATGTCTTTCTGCAACCTCTTGCAGTCTTCCAAGTTATTTACAGGGAGGGAAAGCTTAAGGTCGTCTGCGAACATTAAGCATTTCGCATCTTATTGGACCACTCCGGGTAGATCATTAATCATTATTATGAACTCCAGTGGTCCAAGGTTACTCCCTTGACTTACGCCGGACCTGGTAAAATATGGCTCCGATACTTGCCCCCCGTATTCCACGTACTGCTGCCTATCTTTCATATAACTGGCAAAAAAATTAAGCAAGTGTGGGGTGAAGCCCATGCTAGCTAGCTTCTTCAGTAGTACATCATTATCTACCAGGTCAAATGCTTTTCGGTAGTCGAAGTATGCCGCATCAACTTGACCTCCTCTATCAACCACCGGAACTACCTCTGATACATAAGCGAGCAGGTTACTAGTGGTGCTTCTCTTCGGTCGGAATCCATGCTGGGCACCTGTGAGCTGTGGGCTCACTTGCATCAGTATACTACTATGAATAGCTGACTCGAATACCTTCGCTGGGCTAGACAGCACTGCAACTGGTCTGTATTCATCCACCCTTGAACCTGAGCTGCCTTTCGGCACTGGTACGACCCTGGTCAACTTCCACCTGTCTGGAAACACCATTGCCTGTAAGCATTTATTGTAGATGTGGAACAATGGCCCCGCGAATACTGACCGACAATCCCTAAGAATGTAAGGTGGGATGCCGTCAGGTCCCACTGAACGCTTTGGTTTGAGTTTTTGCAGCGCGCGTTCGACATCCGGTAACTGCAGTCGGTCCAGATGTATTCTCGCTCCAGCATTCTCGCCCCCGGCCTCCGCTATCGCCGTATGTACATTAAGCTTCGGTGTCGCGGTGCTGTATACGGAATGGAAGTAATCCGCGAACTCTCTAACACACTCATTACTTGCCAGTACCACCCCGTCCTTTAAAATCATTTGTGGGTTCCTTGAACTTCGTTGTGATTTAATGAAATGCCAAAAAGACTTAGGATCCTTCTGGAATTCGTTTTGAATGCGGTCTTGATATTTTTGTCTAGCCCCTCGTATCTTATGTTTTACCCTAGCCCTACACTGAGCGAAGGCTTTGTAATCACTATTTAGTCTGCTCGCTTTATATCGCTTATGAAGTACAGCTTTCAATTTAATGTCGCGAATTATTTCAACCGTGTACCACTCGGGGTAAGTGTACCTCGAGTTTACACGAATTCGCTTTTTCCTGGGAACACAGTCCTGGATAATGGAGTTTATACTATCGTAGAAAAAATTTAGACTCATTTCTAAATTTAAATCATATAAGGGAGACCAATCAATGGCCCCTATTTTTGAATACAAGGAATGGAAGTCTGCTTTATCAAAGCTATATCTTTGAAATGCCTCGTGCGTGTACTCACCAGAATTATACAGGTCTTCATGTGGCAGCGCCCCCGAGTCGACGCCGGCCCGGCCGCCGCCGGGCGGGCGAACCATAACCTCGAGCGGTGGATGTTGCACATCAACTTTTACCAGCGGCTTTGCCTCGCTCACCACTACACCCCCACATCCCGCGAACGTGCTAAGCACTTGGTCCAGACACCTACCAATACAATTACCTATACTGTTGCACTGGGTGAATCCACAATACGCCACAAAATATTCGTAGTAGTTGTTTATATACTCGGAACAAGAATATAAATTAAAATCTCCGACTACTATTATTTCACTATAACTGTTACAATACTGCTCAATCAATCTAAATAACAGTAAATATTCATTTTCACTACTATTCGGTGGGATATAAACCACGCACTATAAAAATAAAAATCTATTATGTCGGTATACCGTAGCACAAACTAATTCAAATACATGATTGTCAATGTTTACGTCGTCAATCGCTGACACTCGGCGAAGTTCGAAACCCTGTGCGGCCACGAGACACGCGCCGCCCTGCTTACGCCCATCTGCGCGGTCGCATCGTAGAATTTTGTAGCCTGGAGGAATAAATTCTGAGTCATTTATGGACTCATTGCAGCCTGTCTCCGTGATAGCAAATAAGTCTGCGCTTGAGGATGCAATACCCAAATAGAAATCTTCCAATTTTGTGCGCAGCCCTCGTACATTTTGATAGATTATTTCAATATATCTATTGGTTTGGTTTTGTTTTAGCATGTGATCTGCGAAACCACACCCACTCACAGTACTCAATATTAAGAGGCCAATGCTCTGGCTGACACAATTTCTTGTATTCACTCTCAGGAACTCCTATAATGAATGACGCGTAGTCTCGTTCAGTTTTATGTTTTATTTTTTCGACTGTCACTGAAATTTCCTTCCCAATTATTTTTTTTACATAATTTTCTAAGCTTTCTTTAGATGTATCCTTCTCTAACCGCCAGACATGTAAATGTTTTTTCCGCTCTGCCCCTTTAATTTCATTTGTATTAATACCTCCACCTTTTCTCACTTCTCTGTTAGGAAATCGTGTTTTTTTCTTACTGACCGTAGTCCAATTAACAGAAATATTAGTATCAGCAAGTTGTTCTGCCTCGACATTTTTATCTTGCAACTGTATAGAATTGCAATCGTAGCCCGATTTAGTGGCCACACATTCCTTCGCTGCTACTACTACTTCGGTTTTTTTTGCCTGCTTTGAATTTTGTTTCAATGCATTAGCAAACGATAATGTGGGCTTCTTAGGAATATTATATTCTGTTATCTCTTTATTTATCGGTTGACTTTGCGCCTTGAGTCGCCCTTCTAACTGCTCATTTTTTTCCGTGAGATCTTTAATTCTTGCCTCTAGGGCTTCCACTTTTTCTGACTTTTCTTGAACTACCTCCATTATTTTTTTTATTTCTCGAATCTCATTTTCTGTTTGTTCAAATCTACTTTGTAGCATGGCATATTCCTTCGCTTGGTCGTTAAATCTGGATATAATTTCGAAGTGAAATTTACGCATCTCCTCAAGCAGTTGATACTCATTAACACTCACACTGCTTTCCTTCGACTTAACTCTGCTGCCTCGCTCCTTATTTACAAAGTTGCCCGGTGTAAATGTTTTATTTAAGGCATTAGTACCTCTAATCGGCGTCTCCGTATTATCCCGTTTTGGAATAGCGTTGATACATTCCGGACACATCCATTGACTTTTGTGTTCTTCGGTAAAAGCTTCAAACTTTTCAGTTGTTAAAGCAAGACACTTCAAGTGATACAATTTATGGCATGCTTCTTGCGAACATTCCATAAACAATATACTCTTAATCTCAGCATCACAACCGGCACACTTTGTACTCATTTATAGTTCGAAATGAAAATTACAATTAAAATCTTTTAAAAGTAACAGTATTACGAAAACACGTCCGTTCTTGTCAGCTGTCAGCTGTTAATTCTACTTTGGCCAAAACCAAGAGACCCTAGATGAGCCCGTATATCCCGGATCCTATAGGGTTCTAGGAATGCTGGTATTTATATAATAAACATTACTATACAATTACTTAATTCTACCCCCCACTTACTCTAACTGCTTTATGATAAGGTATAATAATTTCTCGACGAATAAATCTCTCACAATTAATTTTTCACGAACAACTTTCAACCGTACTAGATCCTAGCACTGCCCTAATTACTACTACTGTGGCAAACAACTCGAATAACTTTAATGACCTAACTTTTACATTGTCGACTTAGTGTTGCAAGCCGCTTATTCCAAATTTTCTGTTTCCCATAGGTATATACTTTGAATTTGTTAGTTTTTGTTTCCCCGTTGGCACAGGCTCCGCCAATCGCCGTGTGCAGTGGGATACTTCCAACTTTAAATATCCCCCTCTATCCTTTTGTAAGCACGTAGTTCCAAATGGAACTTCCGCGCCTTTAGAGAGTGGGATAGCTGACTCGTATTTTCCCTCCCCAATATCTGAATCCAGACAAATGTATACGTCTAATTAGACGAATTAGAAAGGGCATTGCCAATTAATTCTAATTCAAGGTAAGATTATTTCTTTCTCAATATTGTCAAAACATAATATGACTAGTACAGATTCAATGAATAGTTTCATGTCGTAGCGCGGTCTGATGACCAATCCATCAAATGAGATTCTGTGTCCAAAATAGGATCTTTAACATGTCAGAACTGACTCATACTTGTCACGTGCATAATCGAGATCGATATAGTGTCCCTGGTGTAGAAGACATCCATATCTAGGGTCAATTGCCCAAATCAATTAAGGTTCGATACAAGTTCCAAATTAGGAAAGTGCTCTGCTAACGTGAGCTAGATGTACCTCGCCAAAATGATTCCTCGGCTACGACGCTCCGAGTAATAAGTATTATTAATAGCGTAGTACTTTATTCAAAGTCAATTGGTAGATCAGTCAAACAAACTTCTCATTTCGGAATAATTTCCATTACGAATTTGATTAATTATGATGTGGGTGAATTTAAAATATGTTATGTCACCAATCCAAGTTTCATTGGGACCATACTAAGTCAATTGCTAGGCAAGTAGAACGTTAATATACCCTCTACCAACAACATTAGCAACGCGGTCCAACGACGGCTCGCTTATAGGTCTAATCCGAATACATCGAACGCCTACTAAGCTATACAACGCGATAGCTCGTGTACAATTTACTCAAATCACGATTTCACCACGGCATTAACGCACGAAAAACCTTAACTAAATCAATCACAAGCATCACCAAGGAATGATATGTTACATCACCAAGCAAAGGTCCGATTAGCTCAGAACCGTTACAATACTAGTCCTTGCTAATACACTTCCTAACCTATTCCCATTGTGTGAGTACCTACTCTACCCCCGACTTAGAACTTCTGTTCAACCAAAACTAGGTGTAACGTCACCTCATTTACATTTAAACGTGTGGTGTGTCTTGAGCCTACCATGCATTGATGGTATTCCATCAACACTCCTGCTCTGCTATGGGTGCAAGCTAGTTAGGCTTGACTTGGCCTATCCTCATAACTGTGTGCTTGCTTCAGTCCACGAGCCGAAGCTCAGGGATATGAACTGAAACCCTAACGAGATAATAGTTAGTGTATATATAAATAGATATATAAGACTGAACTGCGAGCTCCGTAAGTTCTGATCCAGGCCGATCCACTTCGACGGTACCTACCCATCACAGAACAAACAGTCACCCTCATTCAGGAAGCTTATCCGATCCCGTTTCCACAGGTAAAATCGGAATGCCGCCCGCTTCAAAGGTTATCGGCCCCTAGCTAGTTCAGATGAATATGGAGTCGTTGCCACCGTTAGGTATCCCTCCATAACCAGGCACATCGCCATGGGTTTCCTACGGGAAAACTAGCTAAAATCACCGCAGTGCTACCCTCAACTTCTTACATAATAAAAGATGATAAAACGACAGCAATGACTTTACGAATGCACTGCCAGACTCAACAGCACAAGACAGTAATAATACGCATGCATTCACGCGTACTACCCCTGCCCAATGTAAGGTGTCTTCATTTTCGTAAAGGCCCTAGGTCCTACTCCGAACACGACCCAACCCAATATTCGACGCGAGAACTGGCCTACCCCACGCCCTAGTCGTAACAAATAAGATAGAAACAGTCAAAGAATAATTAAATCTTAATCGCGCACCCTTGTACGTAACACAAGGGTGGTAGAAATTTGATGGCACAAATTTGTCACAAATTTCGACCGGGTTAGTACCACCGTGCACTTTTGCGAAAAATCCTCCATAGTAATCCAATCTCGGTTGGATTGCGTTCAGGGGTCAGCAAGTGCATAGCCGGGCAGGGGGGATTGAGGTCGCAGCACGAGTGGGACCGGTGGGTCTTGGCGTAGTCTAGTGGGGGGTGGCGCGGGGCGACGCGCCGAACAGGGAGACCTGTAGAAACGGTGGTGCCGCTGGCCGCCCGCGGCATAGTACAGGGGCCCAACCGGGACTAACCACCCTGGGAGGCTGCCCCATCAGGTCGCGCATAATCCCGATATGGCTCGTCGTGCCGGTTGGTGACCGGACGAGGGAGCCCGGCGACCATACTCGGGGGGGTACGGGGGCCCTTCCGTTCGGCGCGTCGGCTCTCGCCATACCTCACATTCATAGATAAAACTAATATCCCACGCTTTGTCACGCTGTGCTGCGACAACAATCGCCTCTTTTTTCACGCCTTCCCTCCTCTTCATCCTCATGGCAGCGCATAATAACAGTAGATGACCAATCTACACAGCGGCAAGAAACTCTCCCTCGAGCTCGCTATTTGAGGTGGAGTCCACGAACATCTGTGGGCTCCATACAAACCTCAACGCTGTCCACTAACACCTGGAGACGGCGAAACCAGCAATGCTGTTTCTTACGGAGACACAAATACGCCGCCCTGATGACACGACCTACTTACTCTACCCCGGCTATGTCCTTGAGGAGAATTTTCGCGCAAAAGCCGGGGTGTGCGTGTTTGTTAGGGCGGATGTTTGTTGTCGCCGTTTGCGCTGCCTAGAGGACCCATCCTTTTCCACCCTTTGGGTACACAAAGACCATGGCTCTACGAGTCAGATCTATGTGTGCCTCTACCGCTCCCATACAGGAGATGCCGAGACAACTCGACTCTTTGAATACCTTAGTCAGGCGGCAGATGATGCGCAGGAGCGGTTTCCGAACGCTGAACTGGTGTTTTTGGGGGATTTTAACGCCCACCACGAGATCTGGTTGGGCTCCGCCAAAACAACCCACGCGGGAAGAGCCGCCCATGCATTTGCTCTGGCGCATGGCCTGACCCAATTGGTACACGAGGTCACTAGGATACCAAAAAGGTCGGACCATGAGCCCTCTCTGCTAGACCTTCTGCTGACGAGTCGCCCGGACCAGTACAGTGTTTCGGTGAGCGCCGCTTTAGGTGAATCCGACCATTGTCTGGTCCGTTCCGAGGTGCCCATTTTAGCGCCCCCACGTCCCGTGCAGGGGAAGCGGCGTCTCTGGCACTACTCGTCAGCGGACTGGGATGGACTGCGTGATTATTTTGCGTCCATCCTGTGGGTTGAACGCTGCTTTGGAGGTAAGAACCCATCTGAGGCCGCAACTGCTGTCGCCGGTGAGATCAGTCTGAGCATGGAATATTATATCCCCTACACTGATGTCGCCGGTGTCCGCAGCCGCGCCCCTGGTTCGGGCGCGAGTGCGCGGAGGCTGTTAATCATAAACAGTCTGCGTACCGCGCTTGGATCAGGGCGCGCGCTACGTGCGATCCCAACGTGGGCCACTTCAAGGCGGCGTACAACGGAGCCACAAAGGCCTGCAAGAGGGCTTATGTCAGAGCGGATGCCCAGCGCATAGCGCGGCTTGGTCAGGAGCTAGTAGAGCATCCTACGGGCAGCCGTGGCTACTGGCGACTGGCCAAAGCCGTGCAAGCCAACTTCTGCCAGCCTTCGCTGCCCCCGCTGCGCAATCCCGATGGATCCTTAGCTTTCTCTTGCGGCTCATGGCCGCAAGAGAAAGCAAATTCGCTGGTCAATCTCTTTGCGGCCAACTCCCGAGTCGATGATTGTGGTATGGAGCCGCCGACACTGCCCGTCAGTGACCATGCAATGCCTGATATTCGTATCAGGCAACGCGATATCCGAGCGGTGTTGCAGTCACTCGATGTCCGGAAAGCCAGTGGTCCGGACGGTATTCCAGCGGTGGTTCTGCAAAAATGTGCAGCGGAGTTGTCTCCAATGCTTGCGCGGCTGTACCGGCTGTCCTACAGCTCTGGTACAGTGCCTTCGGCTTGGAAAGAGGCGAATGTACAGCCGATCCCCAAGAAGGGGGATCGCTCAGACCCAAACAACTATCGACCCATAGCCGTCACCTCAGTGCTGTGCAAGGTGTTCGAGCACATTATTAACAAACAGCTCATGAGTCACCTTGAAGATCACTCCCTAATTAATGACCGGCAATATGGCTTCAGGCCGAAACGGTCAGCGGGTGATCTTCTGGCGTATGTTAACCATATTTGGGGTGAGGCTATGGACAAGCACGGCGAGTTATTGGCAATTAGCCTTGACATCGCCAAAGCTTTCGATAGAGTTTGGCACAAGTCGCTTCTTTCCAAGTTACCAGCCTTTGGTCTGCCTCCTAGACTGTGCGACTGGGTTGCCGGCTTCTTGCAGGAGCGCCGTATTCGCGTCCTTTGTGATGGACGAGCCTCGGAGTTCTTGCAGGTAAATGCCGGCGTACCGCAGGGATCTGTCCTATCGCCAACTCTCTTTCTTCTGCATATCAATGACATGCTGTCGACCGGCAGCATTCATTGCTATGCGGATGATAGCACCCTACACGGGAGTTATCATGGACGTCCTGCGGATAAGCAGACGCATATTGCGGAAAAAAGGCAGCTTCTTGTCACTGAGCTTGACCGGATCCTGAATCACATTTCCCAATGGGGCTCTGAGAACTTGGTCGAGTTCAATGCCAAGAAGACGCAGGCATGTGCGTTTACAGCAAAGGTATCTTCTTTCCTTCCCCTTCCCACTCTTCAGAGCACGCCACTGCCACTGCAGGACAACCTCAATATCCTAGGTATGGATGTTCGCTGCAAACTGAACAACAAAAACTACATCGAGAGTATCATCAAAGCAGCCTCGCGTAAACTCGGAGTCCTGAACAGAGTGAGACGGTTTTTCACGCCGGAGCAACGGTGTCTTCTTACAAGACACAAATTCGTTCCTGCGTGGAGTACTGCTCACATCTCTGGGATGGATCCGGAAAGTACTTATTAGATGCTCTCGACAGGTTGCAGCGACGTGCGATCCGCATTATCGGAAATCCTGAGGTCACGAGTACCCTCGAGTCTCTGCAGATGCGTAGAGATGTTGCTTATTTGGCAGTTTTTTACCGTCTCTACCATGGTGAATGTTCTGAAGAGCTATTCCAATTAGTCCCACCCTCCCCCTTCCTATACAGGACGACACGTGCAGGACTGAGATGTCACCCCTATACGGTGCAGAACATTCCTTCAAGAACCAAGCGGTTCGGTGACTCTTTCCTTTGTCGCACCATTAAGACCTGGAATTCCTTGCCAGCTCACGTGTTTCCCTTTTCCTACAGTCCCGGGTCCTTTAAGCGGGGCGTGAAAAAGCATCTGATGAGGCCGTCAAGCTGAGTGCCACCATTGTTAACATGGCACGTGTATATAATGGTGACCCTCTTTCTTGAGACTTTACCTTCAGCTTACCATCAGGCGAGGTAAAGTCAAATTGACGTGTCCTATTTATATAAAAAAAAAAAAAAACACGCCCCAAACACACACAAAATCAAGATTTATAATTAATTTCAACAATTTATAATTTTTACAGAATTATAAAATTCTCGTCGGTACATTGGAAAAACTCTAAACTGTTCGCGTCAAGCAAAGATAGCTAATAACTTGTTCATTACACAACACAGGTAACAATTTCATATAAATCACAAAAATCAATTTAACACTATTTCTTTACAACGATAGAAATATACATATAACTTACAAAGACAGTCCGCCGAGCCGTACCCCTTGTAACTATCTGAATCGAATGAATAACGGATAAAGAGTGAAGTCCGCCTCCAGAAAACCCATTTTTTAAAGCTGAGGTCTCCCTTCTCTTAACTAACCTTGCCGTTTCTAGAACTACACATCATCCTTCGTCCAATCGTGTGCTAGTTCCGCCAAGCCGCCTCAGGGAATTTGCTCCTTTTATATGAAAACTCCTTAATTCATATGATTGGAATAAGAATAATCCAAGATAATGTCTAACTAATTTTCCAGTTAATTATTCGTATACTAATATTTAGAATCCACGACTAGTGCAATAACACAGAACATGCAGCCAATAGAGATTCCTGGTTACATCAACCGCAGAATCAGTAGCAGTTGATGTTAAATCTTATTTCAATTTTTTAACGGATAATCTTACATTATTTCGCTACCAATAAAACATAAACATGGAATTTAATTTATTTACAATAAGGGAAATGGCTCAACCGCTGCGCCATCTAACATCACTTTTAAGTACAACACATTTTTTTTGAATTTTTAATTTTAGCTCCACCTACCCATCTAATTGCGAACTACTTCCACTCACCAACTTTAGTCCGTTACAATCCTGTGCGTACTGGCTGAATACCACGTCTGGCTACGAAAACTGTAACAATTTTTAAAAACGGATATTATCAACCCTGCTGTAACATACATACGTACATACATACATAATATATTCATATCTGTAATTACATAATTCGCTATTACAAATCCTTAAAACTGAATCAATACTTTTCTAAAAAAGTAATAGCGTAGATTAAGATTTTGTTATTTACTCACCGTCGACATTATGAAGCGAATAATTTATTGAATATTAATGACTTGCTCAAATGAATTACTAATTGTATTATTACGAGTAAGTAGGTACGATGTGTTTCTTGCTCCGGATGCAACAAATTATGTTTATGTTATTGACAGTTACACCTTTTTATACGAAATATTTATTTAGGTTGAAGTTTAGGGTTCCGCGTTACCTACACCAAACCAAAATAAAACTTTCAAGTATATTAAGTATCAATTTGTATAATACTATAAAACAAAAATAAAGTAAAAATAAAATAAAATAAGTGTAAGTATTCCAAATGTTTATAAAAATATATAAAATGTATTTAGTGTTTACACAGAACAGCCTACATACAGTACCTACAGAACACAATTAACTGCACTAAGATTAAGTATCTAATATTACATTATAGATTTGAACTGATATCCTTTCGATAAAATTAACCACTATACTACGGTCACATAAATTTTGCTATGTTAAGCTTTTTTCATTATAATATGGATGTTGAACGTAAGTTGATATTAGTGCTTACTCGAATCACGAACAAAATATTGTACAATACATAAATATGCAATCCATACTAATATTATAAATGCGAAAGTAACTCTGTCCGTCTGTCTGTCTGTATGTTACGCTTTCACGCCTAAACCACTGAACCGATTTTGATGAAATTTGGTATAGGGGTAGATTAGACCTTGAGAAAGGACATAGGCTATATTTGGTCGCGATAACCGACATTCACGCGGGCGGAGCCGCGGGCAAAAGCTAGTACATAAATATACTGTCTAGCATATGCTCGCAGATCCGCTCGTCTGGATGTATAATAATTATGTATTGCAATGACTGAGGGATTTGCACCCGCTGACAGGCGATGATCGGAAAGTGGAAATAATAATTAGTAAAATAAAACATCCAAGTCTATTAAGTATCAATTTATATTATACTATACAACAAAAATAAAGTAAAAAAAGGGTATAAGTTGTTATTTTAAATTTACTACAGGACTATGTAACTAGTACATAAATATACTGTCTAGCATATGCTCGCAGATCCGCTCATCTGGATGTATAATAATTATGTATTGCAATGACTGACAGGCGATGATCGGAAAGTGGAAATAATAATTAGTAAAATAAAACATCCAAGTATGTTATATATAACATACTTGGATATATGTTATAGTATCAATTTATTTATACTAAACAACAAAAATAAAGTAAAAAAAAAACAAAAATAACTTATACCAAGTTGTTATTCTAAATTTACTACAGGACTATGTTCTCATATATATATATATATTGTTCTGATAAAAAGTGGAATAGTGATGTTACCTATGTGTGATGGAGGACTGCTATTTTAATTGGTTATTTTTAAAAATACACGAATGACCCCAGGCTCTAGTTGATATTTTATCTACGGAGAGTGAACGCTTGTCGTCATTATTGGACAAGGCTATTTTGTCAACACTCTGAGTAAAAATTTCGTGCTTGATCGATTTAAATATAATGTTCTTTTTACGAATAACAATATCTTTAAATAAAACATCTAATACTCATTCATACTAATACCTCTGACTACACAAGATTTCACGCCTTTTGCCTTTTTAATAACTTTATCGGGAGTTCTTAAACAATAAAGTTTAGATCTCAAACCCACAAAATCACAAATGTATTGACCTCCCATTTCATCCTTAAACATACCTGGAACTTTATTGTTCTTTATTGGAATGTTGTATTGATTTTGCACATCATAATTACTGCTATCAAAATAGTGTAAAAATTCATATTTTAAATCCTGATAAAAGTCATTAGTGTAAATTTTATAGATGAAAGAATCTGTATCTGTATAACACAACTTCACTCGATCTTTGTAAAAAGGTTTCACGGTATTGTAATGAAAGTCGTACATATGAGACTTAGAAAGTTCTAATACAGTGAAACCAATATTAATAGGTTTATTTAAAATAATTTGATCGGCTTTCATTTGTATTGCAACTAAGTTTTCAGTGAGAATAGATGCGCTATGGAAATATGGGCTAGCTACAAGTCTCTCAGCGGATATATATTTTTTTGTACGATTAAAATTGTCACACCATTTATTAACTAAATGAGCATCTACTCGATTCTCAGTATTTTCTAGTGTCTTACCAAAGACGCTGTTGTTTAATAGCTTAAAAAAGTCTTGTTCAAAAGAACTTTTTGCCTTTTGTCTTAATTGTGTATTCAAATCTATATATTGTTTTAAATATGGACTTTGTCTGAAAGTTATTGTTTACGCCGTTTTATACTATATTAAATTTATTTATTCATCGCTCACATCACTATGTAGCGCCATCTTTGGGATTCGTATGTAACTATTTTGGTACAACTTTGTCTCACGGCGCGGAAGACTCGTTCGCGACTCCTTCGCGAAATGACGTATTGTTGCGTCCGCGCTCCCGCTTCGTTCTAGACTCTTCTAGACGAGTTTTCATCATAACTATCGCATAGACTATATCTTCATGCCTGGTTCTGACACGCTGTCAGAAGACTAGCCTTTTTATCGCGTCTCATCAGCGTCGGATGATCGACGCGCCCACGTGCCGTTTACTTATGGACTAGCAAGTGATTCTCCAGAGACTTTCCACCAGCAGTGCTCTTGTGTAGTGATTAACGAGAAGCCGCCTACGCGCCTGCAGCAGCCGCCATAACCCAGGGGTGCGAGATTTCCGAGTTGGTGAGTACGTTTCCCCTGACTTGGTGCTCTCAGTGGTGTTTAGCCCGGCGAAAGTCGGAGATGAAGCATCTTGACGAAGTGTTTGGTTTCGACGTTTGTGAGGTGTTGTATTTATTCGCTCTGGGGTCTGACATATCTTCTTGTACGTGCTAATCGCTTTTAAACTACTATATACTATATATATATATATATATATATATATATATATATATTTACTCGCTAACCTGCCTTGGTCTCCGGGACAGGCGATCCACATTTCTATGTGGTTAAACGCAACCGCATCACCAGTTATAACTCTATGAATTTTGCGTAATACTAAACCATGATCTAAAAATTTTTTTACATGAATATAATAAATGACGTATCCATACTTGTTATATAAATTAGCTACTAGTTTTTTTTATTTTACCCCCTGGAGGTAGACATTTCTCGGGACAAAAAGGTAAATCGTTATGGAGAGAGTGCAAATGATTCGGATAAAAGAGATCAACTTCTAATATGAAACCCCACTCGGCGTCATCCTCAATGTCTCTAATGTGTAAATTATCTATTTCATTTTGGCTTAAAAATCGAAAACTAGAATAAGGTAAATACTGACACATGCTGTACCCATAAAGATTGTTACAGTCTAGATCCATACTAATATTATAAATGCGAAAGTAACTCTGTCTGTCTGTCTGTCTGTCTGTCTGTCTGTATGTTACGCCTTCACGCCTAAACCACTGAACCGATCTTGATGAAATTTGGTACGGAGGTATATATATAGCTTGAGAACGGACATAGGCTACCTTTTATTACGAGAAAGGGGGTTTAAGGGGGGGAAATAGGGGATGAAAGTTTGTCATTTCTGAAGATATCTTAATGAAATTTGGTACAGAGGTAGATAAGAGCTTGGGAACGGACATATGCTACCCTTTATCGCGAAAAAGGGGGGTAGAAGGGGGGGGGGGCTAGGGCCTTGGGTTGAAAGTTTGTCATTTTGAAAAATTTTACTGATGAAATTTAGTACAGAGATAGTTTAGAGCTTGGGAACGGACATAGCCTGCCTTTTATTCAGCAAAGGGGG
Source organism: Eilema caniola (assembly GCA_949126895.1). Lineage (NCBI taxonomy): Eukaryota > Metazoa > Arthropoda > Insecta > Lepidoptera > Erebidae > Eilema > Eilema caniola. The sequence goes on from CASBPR010000003.1 coordinate 987,723, forward strand.
GCAGAAGGGGGGGACTAGGGCCTTGGGATGAAAGTTTGTTATTTTTGAAGATATCCTGATGGAATTTGGTACAGAGATTGTTTAGAGCTTGGAAACGGACGTTTATCGCGAAAATGGGGGTAGAAGGGGGGGGGACATAGGCTACCTGTTAGTCAACAAAGGTATATTTAGTACAGAGACAGATTAAAGCTTGGGAACGAACATATGCTACCTTTTATCGCGAATAATTTGGTAAAAGGGGGGGGGGGGGGGGGAGATAAGGACTAGATAATATGAAAGTTTGTCGTTTTTGATGATATCCTGATGAAATTTGGAACAAAGATGGATTAGAGCTCGAAAATGGACATAGGCTACCTTTTATTGCGAAAAAGGGAGTTGAAGGGGTGGAAAGGGGCTAGAGGATGTAAGTTTATCAATTTTGAAGATATCCTGAACAAATTGGTATAGAGATAGATTAGAGCTTGGAAATTGACATAGGCTACCGCTTATCGCAAAAAAGGGGGTGGAGGGGGGGTGGGTGGAGAATAAGGCTACGGTATGTAAGTTGACAATTTTGAAGATATCCTGAACAAATTGGTATAGAGATTTATTAGAGCTTGGAAATGGACATAGGCTACCCTTTGTCGCGAAAAAAGGGATAGAAGAGGGAGGGGGGAACGGGAATAGGGCTATGGGGTTAAAGTTTCTCATTTTTTAATGACACATAAAAAGAGGGTGAATATGGGATAAATAGTTAGAATTTCTTTTATGAATGGAAAAGCGAGTATAGATAAGAGTACAAAGTCGAATAGAGATGGGAACAGAGAAGTCAGTAGAGATTCGAGTGTAAATTCAAGTATTGAGGCGAGTAGAAAGTCGAGTAGAGAGTCTAATATAGAGGCGGGTAGAAAGTCGAGAACAGAGGTGAGTACATAGTCGAGGACAAAGTTGAGTAGCGATAACCACCCCGTATACCATTTTGAATCATACGAATAATAGATAAATCCGATATGAGCTCTAACTGAACATTTGTTTTAAGCAACATTGCGTCGAATGAGAAACTAGGAGCGGTTACGTAAAACGCGGGGTCCAGACTATAATGCTGTTTACAAGTATTTCGAAAATTTTGAAATATATCCGTTAATAATAGCACATCAGTTTTCAGATACAGGTCTGTATATTCGCCTAAGTTGCTGATATTGAATTCTTTCCAAACAGTTTGAGCGTGAAAATAATCTTCATCGCTGATGTCATCATTGGTCAAAGAGTTATGAAAACAAGATTTAGGTGGTAACGATATTTGCTCATAAAATTTCCAATCCGACATATAATCATACAGATATACTCCTTTTCTTGTGAGTAAACTGAATTGTCTTTCATCAGGATATTGAGAGCGGAAATTTATAAAATCTTCTACTCTCATTGTTTTAGCGAGTTTGTATAAACTTGTTCCTAAAAAGTTAAAGGAGTCCAAATATCTTAATTGTATATACTCATTTTTTGAAATGGGAATAAATTTTGTAAAAGTAATATATTTTTCCTTAGTTTTAGCTATAATTTTTATTTGACCGGGAATTTCTCCTAATTTTTTGATAAATAAATGGCAATCGTATCCAGACAAAATATGAAAAAATATGGGAATAAACTTAGGTATTTTATATTGCAAATTACAAATAGAATGAGCTGCGCCGCGATATTTTCCTGAAATATGACAGTGGTCCCTAACCTTATTATTCCATAACAAATTGCCACATATGTGACATATTGTTGCATGTTTAGCATCACACGCATCTTTTTCGGTAAATATCATAGTTTCAGATTTAGTAAGAATTTTATGAAATTGCGGTTACATCCTTTATTAAGAAATCAATAAATTTTGAAACACAGTTTTGACCCCGATAACTTCTATAGCCTTCTACTATAGTAGAAAATGCTGACACTATGTTATATGCGAATGCTACTGGAACATGTCGTTGTAAACATGATGTATTAGCACTATCTAATTTCACGCCGGAAATCGGGTTGAGTAATGTTTCAAAATCTGCGTATATAACAAAGGGAATATCTTGTTTTCTCTCGTAATTTTTAAATTTTAAGACAGAACCTTCTTCCGGCAAAAACTACTACTACCCTCGTGCGGAGTAAACATCGTTACCATTCTGTCTCCGTTTAAAATTGTAAAAAAGTGGATATAATTTATTAATACTATTAGTGTTATATATCGTTGTGAAGCTATTGAATAGACCTAACTAGTGATACATATATCTCTATCGGACTCGTGATAGATTGTGAGTATTAACCAAAAACATTTTTAAAATTACTTGCAACGATCATTAGTCCCTGACCTAGGGCAACCCGCAACCCGCTCGCTTCTACGCACACATATGCATCGCCTACACAGCGCGGCGCTCTGAACTAAACATACTGTGCTTACGCCACGAGACTCGACATCACTAGCGTACGCCGCGTGACACAAATCAGATATTTCCCCCGCGGATAATTGAGGAGTCCAGACGTGTTTAAGGAAACAATATATTCACAATGCTTTGTCACGGATGTAAATCTGGGCTAATTAATAATCATTTTTTGAAGTGCAATGGCTGCAAATCCTTATATTGCTTCGTATGTCTCAACCTAACTACTGACAGTAGCCAATTACCTACCTCGGAACAGATAAAGTCTTTGACTTGCCCCTGCTGTCGGAATGTGCGGCGTACGAACAATGACGATACGCCCTGCAGACAGAGAAGTCAAATGAGTCAGATGGTATCCTGTGCCGAAGCGAATCGTAACATGAGTACTGGGACAAGTGTTGGTACCTCTGCGGGTACCAACATGGCAGGAGAACCAGTTACGATGGAGAGTATCAGTCAACTTTTCGACACTAAGCTGGCACCTGACGGCACATTCATGAAAAACATGAGATCAGCTCTTAATGAAGACATCCGAAAAATGGTAGTAGATCACGTGAAGCAAGCAATGGAAGACTTAAAAACCGATTTTTCTGTCACTACTGATTACCTGGCGGCTGAACAGGTGGATCTAAAAGCGAAAATCGAAGTAAAGGACAACTTGTTCGACATTTGGAATCGCAACTCACAAAGTGTCAAGGTTCGCTCACTAAACTTCAGTCACGAGTGCAGAGCATGGAGAAGATCTCACGCGACATGAACCTTGAAATACATGAAGTGCCAGAGAACAGTAGCGAGAACTTGTCTGGCATATTCAAAAAACTGTGCGAGTGTTTGCAAGTCGATATACCACCGAGTGATGTGAGAGCCTGTCGTAGGATCTCGAAAATGAATACTTCATCTAGGCTGCCTCGCAATATACTTGTCACTCTTTCATCGCAGATGCTACGTGATTTGTTCCTGTCATCGGTAACCCGTTTTAATAAGGCGCACCCGAGGGATAAACTCGCCTCAACACATATTGGTTTTCCAGGAGAAAAACACAGGATTTACGTGGCCGAAAATCTTTCTCCAGAGACCAAGGAAGTACACAGTGCAGCGCGGAAATTTTGTAAAGACAATAATTTCAAGTTTGTGTGGGTTCGTTTCGGCCGAGTATACATTCGTAAGGACGAACAGAGTTCTGCTCAGCATATTAAGACCATTGATTGTCTGGATCGCCTATTGTGAATTTGTAGTTTATCTATCTGACTATTACTTTTGTAAAATGCTAATAACCTCATTAATTATGATTAGTATGTATTATCAGAATATTAACAGAATGCGCAGTAAATTGCCGCAATTTTATCAGAATGTATTAAACAGTAACTATGATATTATATGTCTAACGGAGACTAATTTAAATGCTGGCGTTTTTGATGGAGAAGTCGTTGACTCTCGTTATAACATTTTCAGAAGAGATCGAGATTGTTTTAATTCTTCAAAAACAGAGGGTGGAGGGGTGCTCGTGGCTGTGAAGAAGTCTCTCCGAGCACTTCGACAGTCATGTTGGGATAGCAGTCTGGAGGATATCTGGATAAGTGTTATACAGGAGACTTGCAACGCTTCTAAAATTAATATCTGTGTATGCTATCTGCCTCCTGAATTAAATTATTCAGGAAGGGATAAAATTTACTCCGATATTCAGAGAGTGCTGTTGAATCACTGTCACGACGATAAAAACATAATCGTGGGAGACTTCAACACACCCGAGTATTCTCCTCTCTCTCTTGACCCTGATGAGCCATCACGTCCCTCTGAAAGTAAAAGGCTTTTCCTCCTACTTGAACTCTTTTCACTCTGTAATTTAAAACAAAGTAATTGCATTCCCAATGATAAGGGCCGTTACCTTGATTTGGTGCTCTCGTCTGATGAGTCTCTGCAGGTTTCCGAGGCCAATGTTCTTAGCTTAAAAGATAAACATCACCCTGCTTTAGAATTTGAGATACCCTCGACGTGCAAAAGGTCACTAAATTTAAAACGCAATAATGACAAAAGATTGAACTTTGCTAGATGTAATTATGAGAGCGTACAGTCTGACTTAGATGCGACAGAGTGGCATGAGCTCATATCAAGCCCTGACATAGATGTATGTGTTGACCTTTTTTACTGGAAGCTTTTTGAAATCATCAATAAACATACCCCTTACACAACAATAAAATCGAACAGATATCCCGTTTGGTACAGCAAACCTCTAATAAAGTGTATTAGGGAGAAGAACAAATACCATAAATTATTTAAGAAATTCAATAACCCACGTGACTATGATGTCTTCTCCATGTTACGTACTAGAGCCAAGAAAATGATTGATCAGTGTTATGGGAATTACGTCGCGTCAATCGAAGGGTCTTTAACGGATAATGTAAAGGGTTTTTGGAAGTTTGTTAATAACAGGAAGGGACGTGTCTCAATTCCAAATATAATGCACTTTGAAAGATGTTCCTCTTCAACTGGATCGGGTGTTTGTGAGCTTTTTTCACAATATTTTGCCTCAGTGTTTGATTCCAATCAAACTTCTTCTGTCATATCTAGTGACAACCTTAAGTCGGTTGAGAACAATAATCTGGACCCCATTCTTTATATAAATATAGCCGACAACGACATTTTCACGAAGATCAAACAGCTCGATGCCGGCAAAGGGGCAGGTCCTGACCAGATACCCCCTTCTTTTGTCAAGCATTGCGGTCGAGGGTTGTGCGCGCCTTTGGGAATGATATTTAATAAATCCCTCATAAATGGAACCTTCCCCTCGCGATGGAAAATAGCCCACGTTGTTCCCATTTTTAAGGGGGGCGACAGGTCTCGGTGCGAAAATTATAGACCCATAAGTATTTTGTCCTGTTTTGCAAAGATCTTCGAATCTCTAGTATATACGCAGCTGTACAACCATTTTAGGCCCATAATATCGGAAAATCAACACGGTTTCGTAAAGGGAACAATAACTAACCTTTTAGTTTACAAAAACTACCTGTGTAGGAGCTTTGCTGCGGGGGGGGGGGGGGGGGCAGGTCGACTCAACCTATACAGACTTTGCCAAGGCCTTTGACAAGGTTAATCATAGATTACTTTGCAGTAAACTCGCTGCGCATGGAGTGCACGGCAGTCTTTTTCGTTGGTTATCCTCTATTTTGATTAACAGAAGTCAGTTGGTGGCCTTGAAAGGATATATTTCTTCTCCTGCAGGTGTGCCGTCCGGGGTACCTCAAGGGTCACATTTGGGGCCGTTGTTATTTATAGTATTCGTTAACGATCTCGTAAAGAATATATCTTGTGAATATCTTTTATACGCTGACGACTTAAAAATTTATAAAGCGATAACCTCTCTTGATGGGGGCAGGGCTCTGGAGAGCTGGGCCGATTCTCTCGGCTTAGTTCTCCAGAATCGCGGGGCCGAAGCCACGTATGTGGGCACCTTTGTGGCGGGGGAGCGCAGGTCGATCATAGACCTTTCGTTCGCGAGCGCTTCCCTGTCACTCCACGTGCGGGACTGGCGTGTCGCCGTGGAGGTGGAGACACTATCGGATCACCGATACGTTCGGTTCGATGTCTCCCCTCCTGCGGGTGATGCGCCGGTCATATCGGCCCAACGCGAGCCGCGCTGGGTGTTGGGGCGACTGAATCGGGAGGACCTCCTGGAGGCCGCCATCGTACAGGCCTGGGCCATTGCGCCGGACAGGCCTGTCGACATAGACGATGAAGCGGCCTGGTTCCGGGAGGCCATGACACGGGTCTGCGATGCGGGTATGCCTAGGGCTCCAGCCTATAATCCGAGGCGTCGGGTCTACTGGTGGAATGCGGAGATCGCGAGGCTGCGTCAAGCCTGCGTGATCACGCACCGCCGGTGGGCTCGACTCCGTAGGAGGCGTAGCCGTACCGCAGATTCGGAGCCCCGACTGGCGGAGCTTCACGAGGGATACAGGGAGGCCCGGAATGCCCTCCGAGCGGAGATCAAGCGGTCTAAGGCCGCTTGTTACCGGGAGCTCCTGGAGACGCTGGAGCGGGACCCATGGGGGCGGCCTTACCTTATGGTAAGAGAAAAGCTGCGCCCCCGGGCCCCTCCGCTGACCCAGGTGCTCGAACCGGCTCTGCTCGGAGGAGTGGTGGAATCCCTGTTCCCGGCGCGAGCGGAACATGTTCCGCCGCAGATGGCTCCGCCGCCTCGGTCGCCTACGGCGCCCAGTGCGGTGATTGACGACGACGTGCCCGAGGTCACTTGGGTGGAACTAGAGCTGGCGGTGCGAAGGCTGAGAGCCAAGAAAAACACCGCCCCGGGACCCGACGGCATTCCAGCAGGCTTATTCACTAACTTTAATGACAGTTCAAAATGATGATCATCGAGTTGAGTTTCCAACTTTAAACTGTCAAACTACACTTTTCGTATTCAGTAACTTCGGTGCTCAACTGTAAATTATCAAGGCCAGTGATCATCACTTTAGCTAGGTCGATAGTCACTGAAGGGTATCGACTTCCGTTATTCGGTATTCTCTACGTTTGGTGTACATCATTTTGACGATTAAGTGAAGATCATTCAAAGTGTCAAATTGCAAACGAAAGCCACTATTCAATAGCAGTGTTTTTAGGATAAAGTGATAATCACCCATACTTTGTGCTTGTGTTTTGTCGTGACAGATAATCTAAAAAAAGGGAAAAAGGTAAATAAATGATTTAGACTTATTATTTTAATGATTAGAATAGAAATAGAATATTCCTAGGTATACATATTATTTAACTTGTAAGTTTAATTGGGAATTTTATTGATTGAGTTTTACTACATATTTTGCAGATATGGCACACGCATTATTATTAGGAATCGCTGAAGAACAAAGGCAAATTAATGTTTTGCGAAGGGAAAGACGTACAAGGCGAGCTTTAAGTGACCCAATGAATTTGCCAGACCAAGAATTTGTTGCTCACTTTCGGTTGTCCAAAGAAGTATTTAATTCTTTGACCGAGGAGCTTCGCCCTTACATGAGACAGCAACGACGAAACACTGGAGTGCCCCACAAACTGAAAGTGAGTTTATATTACATACCTACAATGCAAAATTACACTTATTACCTATGCTTTAGGCAGCTACGAATATAGCTAGGCAGCAATCCCTTACCAACTTTACAGTGGAATGCAATATATTATTAAATTGAATGGTTTTATATAAAAAATTCAATTATCATGTTGACAAAATCATATGCTTTTTTTTGCAGTGATCTATCTGATAACGTGATTTATTTTGTTTCAGGTGTTATCTGCTGTATCTTTTTATGCCCAAGGGTCGTATCAGAAGAGTGTTGGGTCTTCTTATTTATTTAACATGTCCCAGCCCTCATTCAGTCGATGCTTACATGAAGTCACCAATGCCCTCAATCATCCAGAAATCCTTACGAAGTACATAAAATTTCCTTTTACGCGGGAAGAAAGAGAAAATATAATGGCCAAGTAATCAAAGTATAATTAATTTATTATTCAAATATAATTTAGTATTCAAAAGAAAACTTGTGTTGGATTTAAATTAAATTCAAATCTTAGTGTTGTATTTACTTCTATTCTTTCACTTTTCAGATTTATGGAAAAGTTTGGATTCCCTGGAATGATTGGGTGCATTGATGGCACGCATGTAGCATTAATACGACCAGTGGAGCATGAGGAGACTTTTTACAACAGAAAAAATTACCATTCCTTGAATGTTTTAATAGTAAGTATTCTATTTCTTCAGATATTAATTACAAATATATTTTCAAGAGATCATCCAGGGTAAAGCATTGAAGTCTAAAAAATATATACCAATATAAATAAATTCTCTTATTACCACATTGAGCCAATAGTTCCATTTGCAAATAAAACACTGTAATGCACTTCTTAAGCACTTACTCCGTATTCCATTACACTTACCAAACACTAGTTCAGTAATTTATAAATCCACTAATACATATGTATTTATTTTTGTAGATATGTGATTCCCAATTAAATATTCTGTATGCTGATGCATCATTCGGTGGGGCAGCGCATGATTCCTTTGTATGGAATCAATCGCCTATTAAGGATTATATGCAAGAATTGCACAATAATGGAGAACGTTGCTGGTTACTAGGTAAAATATTTGACTGTTGATTGATATACGTATCCTTTGTTATAAACAAATGCAACCGTACATTACATAATCTTGTTTTTATTGTAGGTAACTCTGGGTATGCTCAGAGACCATACATGATGACACCAATTCTTGGAGCTGCTCCCGGTACACCTGAAGAGCATTATACTACTCTTCACTGTAAGGTAAGAAATACAGTTGAAAGGTGTATCGGGATCTTAAAAGCACGTTGGCGATGTTTGTTAGCACATAGGGTGCTTCACTATGATCCAATAATGAGTGGGAAAATAGTGAACGCCTGTATTGTGCTGCACAACATTGCTAACGCTTCCAGAATTGCGCTGCCAGAGCTCCCAGTTGCTGATATGGACAATGACCAGCAACGGCAACCTATTGCTGCAGTTCGACCTAACCCGGATAATGCAAGAGACAGTTTAGTAAATAGATTATGGAGAGAAAGATAGTATTGCAATGTTATCTTTCTCTCCATAATCTATTTACTAAACTCATGTAAGGAATTAGCTCCTCGGCCAAAGAATTCAAAACTTCTTTGGCCAACCGAAAGTAAGCAACAAATTCTTGGTCTGGTTCATTCATTGGATCACTTAAAGCTTGTCTTCTTTGCGGTTTCCTTCGCAAGAAATTCATTGCCTTTGTTCTGCAGCGATAACCAATCTATATTGAATTATGTTTAATAATATTTTTAATAAAAAGCAATCAATTATGCTGTGTTATTATTTATTTACCAAACTTAACAAATTATTTATTTAACTAACTTATCACTAATTTCCCTTAACCTATCTTCGATATTTGCCAGTCTTCTTTCGAGCGTAGCCGACAAAGCCTCGAGCGCTCTCGCATGCATCTCCTCAATGGCTAGCCTTCTCCCTTCGAGACTGCGAGCCCATTGAGGGACATCATGGTTGCGAATGACTGAAACAAAAAGTCGATTATATTTATCACTAAGAACTAAAATAAATGTCTAATGAATAACCCACCCTATTCTCTTCTCTATAATATTATAAATGCGAAAGTAACTGCCTCTCTTTCACGTCTAAAATACTGAACGCAATTTGATGAAATTTGGCAAGTAGTATACTATTTATCCATTAAATTCCGACTAGCACTTGCCCGGTATTTCATGCTTCATCATTATAATTACATTACCATGAATACAATGTTAGATACACGGTGAGTGGGCTGGGGTATACTTAAAAAGCCCGCGGGTGCCCTAAGTACTCCTGTCATATACTACTATGGTGGCAAAAAAACTGGAAACAAAAAAAAAAATTGCCCTTATACAAATATTGACTTTTGAATGGGAGATATTTTTTTTCACCTATTTTTTTGTTATATTACATGACAGAAGACAGAGACAATGTTTGTAATATTACATGACAGAAGTACATAGGACCTCCGCGGGCTTTATATACCCTCGCCCAGTCACCGTGTATATAAAAAAACATGAAAAGTTACTGAACAGGGAGCTAACAGCACTTACCTCGACTGTTCAGGAAAGTTTGGCTAACCTAATATTCTATCCTAGTCTATCCTAACGAAGGAGTACTTACGGTACTCCTAAGGCAAAAGTATCCTAACTAATCCTAATCCCGTCACCCTATACTACTGTAATCCTAACGTCCTCCTAACTGCTACCCTATGGTGCAATACACGCTTGGTTCTCGGGGGCTCGTTGGCAGACCAAGTTGTGTTCGCAACCCTAACCTATAGTTCGTCACGGCGTGGTACTCGGTGGTGTTCGGTGACACAGACCTCCGCTCGTGTACGTCACTACGGTGCGTCGTTGGTACCCCTACGCGTCCCTACTCCCTTAGCCCTACTACCCTAGCCCTACTATAAGTATTTAAAATACGTATATATAATAGGTACAGGATATCTGATGCCAGGCGACCTAAGACACCAGACGGACAGAGACAGGAATTGGGGGCAGGTGGTAAGGTTTTCTCACTGCCGGTCAAGCAGGCTCACAAGACCGATCAGGTACTGACGGCTAAGGGTGTCTTGGCCACAGTGAGAGGTTGGATAGGTAATGAGTCAAAGTCGGGCTCAACTTGATGACTGGTTTATTCTTACTTTCACTATATCTTAAATACTAATTTAATCATATGTACACAACTATAACTACGTCTTAGTGTGCTATTGGTGTACATGCAACTTCAGCAGTCCTTTTCCTCGTCCGTCACTTTCACTACGTGATGATAAGAGCATCTTAGTTTATTATTTGGATATCACGTAGTGTCCATTGACGTCAGAATATAGGAATTTGCTATAAGTCATGTTCATGCGTGAACATTCTGGCCACTCCCAGAGGTAGGCGCCTTCAGTTCGTAGAGCTCAATGGCGTCCTCCTTGGCTGGAACTTGGTTGTCATCCGAATGTTGTCTTGCTGGCTTCGGTATTCGGTTCGGCTGGCTGTAGACAGCATCCCATATAGTGTGTGGTGGAGGTTGATTGGCGGTGGGTTGCTCTGCGTGCTGCGGCCGCTCTCTCCTGGATACCTTGGGGCGATACTTATTACGCTGGCACGTTGTGCTGAGGCAGCTCGCGATCTTGGGTCCAAAAACAATTAGCATGATAATTATCACCAACATACTTATCGATGATACTATACTTACTAAGTAGGTATGTGACTGAATTTGATACCACACATTATTTGATAGACTGGTTTCTAAGTTGACTTCTTTGTTGATTAAATGTTGATAGAAATCACTTGTACTGTCTATCACGTCTTCAGCTGACTTGTTTAGTTTCCCCCTCGTAGTGGGTATGTAGGTGCTGATGTTGAAGTCCAGTGGTTTGGTGTATGACGAGACTACCTGCACTGATAGTGCACGCTTGGCAGTCAGTCTGCTGTTAGCCGATTTAATTAAACAGTTGTCGGCTATTCTGATGACCCCGACATCTTGAAGGACTATCTCCTCCCGTTGACCATCACAAATGATGGATACGGTAATATGATCTTTTGCTATGAATAGCCATGAATTTTGCATACATAGCTGTTTCCATATGATGGTATTTGGTATTACGAATTTGTTTGACGGACACTTCATACTAGTTTGATTCCTGAGAAGCTGTTCAACAATGCAATTCTCGTGGACTTGCATGTTCTTCACGACCCTCGGAAAACACATAAGATGCTCCCGTCGTTGAATGCAACTGCTAAATTCGTCTCGGTCCAGCTCAAAATATTGTTCATTGTTGTAATCCAGTGCTATATAAGCCTTTTGCACCTCTATGCTTTGAAATGACTTGTCCTCATTTTTCTTCGGAACCGTTGTTATGTGAATCAAAGTATATCGTGTTACGTCTTGAATAGGGAAATAGGCGTGTACTTGTATGTGCGTATTATTTTCCGCTATTCTGGTTTCTAACAATTGCTGCTGCAATATCCTCAAGTTTGATGGCATTTTTCTGTTGGCTGACGATACTAAATCACTGACATTTTTTTGTGATAGTACACTATACACGTTTGCTTTGGCTAAATATATTTCTAGTAATCCGTTGTAGTGGTTTAATATTTCTTCAATATAGTTATTCGCTAGCTGATATGTCTGCATGATTTGGATTTTTATGCTATTGTGGTTGGTTGTCACATACCAGTGATCATAGCTATTTATCTTTTCAATCACTTGAGATAATTTCGTATGAAAGTTTTCTAACTTGTTACTTATCCTTGCTTCGGTGCTGTTTATTTGCGACATAGCCGATATCATAAACTTCGTTTGATGATTGGCCGCTTCAATTAATTTCTGCTGGTTTTTATTCAACGAGTCTATATCTTGATAAACTTCGTCATTTACCCCAAACACTGATGTCATAAATTGCCCTAGTAAGCCCCTTTTTTTTCTTGTTGTATTGATTTCTGTTAGGCATTCTTTTACTCGTTCAAATTTTGCTTCTTGTTCTAGTAAGTGCTGATAGAACTGTTCGCAATGCGTTTCGGTCGTCACGACGGCCGCATTGTCACACATTTGTTTAAATCTAGCAATTGTTGATTTTATTTCAGCGTGTTCTTGGCTGAGGCGGTTCCGTTCGTATACAATTTCTATTCTAAACATGCCTCGGTCTATGTTTGCAATCCCTAGTTGCTCCACATAAAATCCGGGTGACAAACTTTTCACCGAGTAAGTTAATGTTGCGTGTAGACTAGTAAATAGCTGTATAAATACTAGTAAATATATAAACCATTTGGACGTTGTACACCTCTGATTTCTACTGCTATTTGACCTGGCACTGACGTTTGCATGAACAGTGCTATTACTGCAGCGCTTCTCTACACCCGCCTCATCTGGTAGCGGAATAAGCGTATGTATGGATCGTTTCTGGGTGGCGCCTGACGGTTTTATTAGAGTGACTACTCTCACTAACCCATCTTTGCCTGGGTGTATTTCCTTGACTCTCGCAACTGGCCACTTGCTTGGACTAATATTTTCATCTTTTATAAGAACCAGGGTGCCGATTGACAGGTTTTCTTGATTAGATTTCCATTTATATCTTTGTTGTAATTGGTGTAAATATTCGTGCGTCCATGTTTTCCAAAAATCCCTTTTCATTTTTTGAATATTTTTCCATCTATTTAAAATATCTGTATTTAAGTTAGATAGTGGATCAGGTATTCCTACTGCTTCTCTTCCAATTAGAAAATGACTCGGGGTTAACACTAAGTTATCATTTATATCCTCACTTAGCGCGCATAACGGTCTTGAATTCAGACATGCTTCAATTTGATGCAAGAATGTAGATAATTCTTCATAAGTTAATGTCTGATCCCCGATTACTCGGCGTAAGTGATGTTTCATTGATTTTACTCCAGCTTCCCAAATACCACCGAAATGTGGCGATGCTGGCGGAATAAAGTGCCATTGTATCCCTATGGCTGTTGTTCTGTTTAGAAACTCCTTCGACTTGGTTATCTCTAATACTTCTTGCTGTAAAAATTTTGCTGCTCCGACAAAGTTCGTACCGTTGTCACTGTATATGTGTGACACGGGACCTCTCCGTGCTGTAAATCTCCTTAATGCGGCTATAAAGCTCTCAGTGGACAAATCTCCCACTAATTCTAAGTGTATAGCTTTTGTTGATAGGCATACAAAGACTGCAATGTATCCTTTATATGATTTATGACCTCGACCCTTCATTGCTCTTACTTGTATGGGCCCTGCATAGTCGATTCCTGTATGAGTAAACGGAAACGATTCTGTTACTCTGGCTTCCGGCAGGACTCCCATCTTCTGTCCATTCGTCGATGATCTATATCGTATGCATTTCACACATCTTCTTATGTAATTTTTCACTATACGTTTCCCTCCAGAAATCCAATATTGTTGTCTTATATACGATAATGTTAAACTGTTACCCCCGTGTAATGTCGTCAGGTGTGCATCATGTATTATGCTTAACGTTGCTTGGTGATTGTGGGGTAACAAAATAGGATGTTTTTGATCATACGGAAGTCTTGAATTTTGAAGCCTTCCTCCGACTCGTAACAATCCCTGCGCATCAATAAATGGGTCTAAACATGACAGTCTACTGCCCTTCTTTAGCGCTATCCCATTATTGATCGCTTTATACTGTTCCGAAAATTCCTCCTTTTGAATAAGTTGTAGGACTCGATATTTAGTTTCCTTAATTTCCTCACAGCTTAATGGACCCTTATTTCTCTGCCGATGTATAATTCTATAGCAATATGATAACACTCGTATCATTCTGTTAAAGCTTGAGAATCTATTAAATATAGATACACATGGCGTTATGGTTACGTGATTACTGCGTTTCATTTCTTCACAATTCTTTGGAATATTTTTTGTGATTGGTAGTGTAGACGTCTTCAGCCATTCTGGGCCCTCCCACCATATTTTCAATTCTTGTAGTTTATTCGGAGCTATACCCCTTGTGATTACGTCTGCGGGGTTCTCCGAAGTATTAACGTAATTCCACTTGGCTTTCGGTAGTAATCTTTGTATTTCCGAAACTCTGTTGGCTACGAACGTTTTCCATCGACCTGCTTCCCCTGTGATCCACCCTAGGGTGATCATTGAATCTGTCCAGCAATACGTGTGTATAATTGGGACCTTCAAGTCATTTTTAATCTTGCTCATCAACTTGGCAAGGAGGAGTGCTGCACACAGCTCTAATTTAGGTAGCGTAGTTTTTTGTTTTCTTGGCGCTACCTTAGATTTTGCTTGTAACAGCGTAATATCATAACAACAGCTGTTATTGTTGCGCACTCGACAATATATAACTGCCCCGTAGGCTTTCTCGGAACTGTCACTGAATCCATGAAGTTCAATTTGTGACTCCGATGTATATCTACACCATCTAGGAATAGAGATACTTTCTAGCATTTTTAGCTGATCTTGTAGTTCTCCCCATCTTCTTTTGATAGTATCATCTACAGGTTCATCCCATCCGCTGCAATTAGTCCACAGTTCCTGGATGATCAGTTTCATATTAATTATGACTGGTGCTAACCACCCTAGTGGGTCAAATAATTTTGACACTTCCGACAGGATAAACCGCTTCGTTGGATTTTGGTTTCTATTTATTATAATTTCAAATGAAAACCTATCTTTTGCTGGTGACCATAATATCCCTAGTGATTTTCTGGTTTCATCTAGAGGTATTTTTAACATGCTGTCATTCTGACGTTCATTTGGTATATTTTCCAATACTTCAGCGCGATTGGATGACCATTTTCGTAGATTAAATCCACCAGTCTTGACCATGCGGATTAATTCGTTTTGTAATGACCTTGCTGACTCAATATCTTTTGCCCCTGACAACATATCGTCGACATAGCAATCTTGCATTACTATTTGACTCGCTCTCGGGTAATCCTTCGATTCACTTAATGCCAATTGTTGTAATGTCTTGATCGCTAAGTACGGTGCGGCTGCAGTCCCGTACGTAACGGTTGTCAACTCGTATTCGTCGATGGGATGTTTAGGTGACTCTCTCCATAATATTCTTTGGTATGGGTAGTCCTGTTCATTAATTTTAATGAACCTATACATTTTTTCGACGTCTGCCATAAACACTACTTCGTGTTTACGCCATCGTAATAATATCGAGGCCAGGTCTTGTTGTAACCTTGGGCCTGTAAACATATTAGCATTTAAGCTAATGTGGGCGTTGACTTTGCTTGACGCATCGAATACCACCCGTAGTTTGGTAGTCAGTGAGTCTTCTTTTATCACTGGTTGGTGTGGAATGTAGTATTTGCCTTGGCAATACTCAGATTTTGGTACTTTTCTCATATGACCCATTTCTTGGTACTCATTGAGAAATTCTTTATACTGGTTTTTCAGCACACTATTTTTCTCGAATTTTCGTTCTAATTGTAATAGTCTAGCAACTGCTATTTGGCGTGTATTCCCATACTCTATGTCGGGATTTTTGAAGGGAATCCTCACGGTGTAGGTTCCATCCTCGTTTCGTATTGTAGTTTGGTGATAGAACGTTTCACATAATATATCTTCCTTGGATAGATTATATTTTTCAGGAATCTCTTCTAATTCCCAGAATTTTGTTACTTGTTCTATTTCACCCGTCGTTGTCGTCATACTAACAATCTTTAAACTGTTAGTGATTGGATTGCAACATATTCCGGATAATATCCACCCAAACTCCGTGTTTTGAGCAATAATTCCGTTTGCATTCTTATCCAACCCTTGTAGTAGTATTCTACTATATTCCTGAGCGCCCAAAATTATATTTATTGGACCTCGTTGGTAATATGTAGGGTCTGCAATTAGTTTATTTACTAAGCAGCTTGTTTGTACCTGTGGTACATCTTTGTTTGGTAGTGAACCGGTAAGTTTCGGCAAGATTATAAGTTTTATGGGTAACTTAAACTCGCTCGGGAACCTTGGTTCAAGTTCGACGTTGATACAATAGTTCGACGTCTTCGGTGTCTCGTCAGCAATACCAAGTATCTCGGTTTTAACTTTGCTGCGAGGGTAGGACAGTAATTGGGCTACTTCCTCGGTACAGAAAGAGGCCTCTGAACCTTGATCACAGAGCACTCTTAGCAAGTATGGTGTGCCATCTATGGCGTGAGCTTGCACCAGAGCTGTTGCTAACAATGTCGTTTTCTGTGTCTCCGATTCTTCTGTGGTAGACATATTTGCCTTGGTTTTACTCGTACTTGGGTTCTCTGCTGTATTCGTTGAACCTTTATAATTATCACTCTTGTAGTATTTGTATGTTGGTTTGTCGCTTGTTTGCGACCTATGTAGCCATGTATGATGGTTATGCTTTCCGCATTCTCGACACTTCGCCGTACTATAACACGGATATGATGATTCATGCTTTAAGCATTGTTTACATATTCTATGTTTATTCACCTCGCTATGACGTTGATGTGCTGACAACGCAATAAATTGTTTACATTCGTATATTGTGTGTTTATCATCATTACATAACCAGCACGTGCTACTTACATTCTTTGCTTTTTGTTTACTTGCGGTTTGCCCTGCTTCCGGACGTGGTTTGATATTATCTTCGCTGTTTTCAAGACACTTAAACCGTTTTTCAAGGAAAAACATCATTGAGGAGAATGATTGAGGTTGGTTTGGCTCTTGTAATTGTTCTTCATACTTCTCATCTGTTTCCGAATCCCAAGTTCGGCTTAACATGCGTGTTAACAAAGGGCACCATGAGGATATATCAATCTTTTGGTTTTTTAGTGCTTCCAAGTTCTCGTTCATCGTGTCATGTAAACTTTTCAAATTGCTTGCAGTTCCTACTTTTATTTTTTGTAGATTCATGATGTTGTCTATATGTTTGGTAATGATAATCCTTTCATTTTTGTAGCGATTTATTAACAGTGTCCAGGCAGTTGAATAGTTTGCTTCGCCGATGGTTAGATGTTTGATCAATTTATATGCCTCCCCTCTGGTATGCGTTTTTAGATACTGCATTTTTTCTGTGGCTGTCAATGACTCACTTTCATGAATAACCTTCGAAAATAAGTCATAAAACGAACTCCATGACTCATATCTCCCGGAGAAGGTCGGAATGGTTATTTCTGGTAATTTTAACGATGAGCCGTGTCCACTCTTGCTCGTCTGTATCTTATCATATAATTGATCTAGTATGATATCATACTCCAATTTCAGTGTTTCGAAAGTTTGTTCCTGGAAGTATTCATGCTCCAATGTACTTCCCTCTTCTATAATACTGAAGTGAGTTTCCTCTATTTTATCGCACTGTGTTTGTAACGTCGCTATAAGCATTTTAAAATGAGAAGTTGGTTTATTACTTGATATCGCCAATTTGGCCTTGTTTAGGCTAAACTGCATCTGTTTGATGCGATATAACTGCAGGTTCATTTTTGCTGAGTTGTTCCGGATTGTTTCGGGTTGTATCTCCTCTAATCCCCGCAGCTGTTGAGTAGACTTAATCCTCTCTTCGCATTCTTCCAGATGTCGTATTGCGCTAGTATAGTTTCTTTTGATGGCTCCAAAGTAGTCAGATTCCACATAAGTATGTTTCTTTAAGGCTTCCTGATCTTCTAATTTTGCATGGTTTTCCGAAGCTTTCGTGAAAGCTTCTGTTAATTGGTCTCTTCTATTCCTTATATATTCTTCTGTTTTCCTCGCTGTCGCGTCTTTTTTAATATTTGTAAATAGTTGGTTTATTGTCTTGTTATATTCTTCTTGACTTTTGATAAGCGAGTTAATTTGCTGGATGTCCATGTTGAGACGTGCCTCCCTAACTGTATCCACCTAGTATAACTACTAACTCGAAGGATAACTGTATCCACCTGGTATAACTACAAACTCGAAGGATAACTGTATCCACCTAGTGTAGTTGTAGTGTAACTCGAAGGACCAAACTGAACAGGGAGCTAACTACAAACTCGAAGGACCAAACTGAACAGGGAGCTAACTACAAACTCGAAGGACCAAACTGAACAGGGAGCTAACTACAAACTCGAAGGACCAAACTGAACAGGGAGATAACAGCACTTACCTCGACTGTTCAGGAAAGTGTGGCTAACCTAATATTCTATCCTAGTCTATCCTAACGAAGGAGTACTTACGGTACTCCTAAGGCAAAAGTATCCTAACTAATCCTAATCCCGTCACCCTATACTACTGTAATCCTAACGTCCTCCTAACTGCTACCCTATGGTGCAATACACGCTTGGTTCTCGGGGGCTCGTTGGCAGACCAAGTTGTGTTCGCAACCCTAACCTATAGTTCGTCACGGCGTGGTACTCGGTGGTGTTCGGTGACACAGACCTCCGCTCGTGTACGTCACTACGGTGCGTCGTTGGTACCCCTACGCGTCCCTACTCCCTTAGCCCTACTACCCTAGCCCTACTATAAGTATTTAAAATACGTATATATAATAGGTACAGGATATCTGATGCCAGGCGACCTAAGACACCAGACGGACAGAGACAGGAATTGGGGGCAGGTGGTAAGGTTTTCTCACTGCCGGTCAAGCAGGCTCACAAGACCGATCAGGTACTGACGGCTAAGGGTGTCTTGGCCACAGTGAGAGGTTGGATAGGTAATGAGTCAAAGTCGGGCTCAACTTGATGACTGGTTTATTCTTACTTTCACTATATCTTAAATACTAATTTAATCATATGTACACAACTATAACTACGTCTTAGTGTGCTATTGGTGTACATGCAACTTCAGCAGTCCTTTTCCTCGTCCGTCACTTTCACTACGTGATGATAAGAGCATCTTAGTTTATTATTTGGATATCACGTAGTGTCCATTGACGTCAGAATATAGGAATTTGCTATAAGTCATGTTCATGCGTGAACAGTTACTTACGGCATTGTCGGCTGCGACGTCGCTGTAAAGACTGGTTCGGCTGAGCAGATGATAGTGGCCTCTGTGGAGACGGAGATTGTTGGTCCCGTGGAGGCGAAGACTGAGGCTGTCGTGGAGGTGCAGGTTGTGTTGGCGAAGACCGAGGAGGCGGTGGGGGTGTAGGTAATACCGGTGTACTGTGGCGGAAAGTTGGTAAGACAGATGTAGGTTGTGGAGGTGGTTGGGAAGAAGGTGGCTGGGAAGGATGTGTATGGGAAGAAGGTGGTTGACTAGATAACTTTTCCAAATCAACATCGTCATCTACCAGCCATTCTTCTTCCATAGGGCAGTCGGTGTCCGGTAAAGGGGAGCCAGTGGTTTGTGATATGGTTGCCTGGGATGTGCTAGGTTCTGCTGAATAAGACTGGGATGCTTGGGTTGAGCCAGGTGTAGTGTTTTCAGGGGGAACCTGAAAATTAAAAGCAATTCATTTTTATTCACAGTTACAATTGAAACTATTGAACATAAACTGCCTGATTGGTAAAGTAAGTAGTGATCCCACCTACTGCACCGACCCGACGGTCATGGGTTCAATTCCTATGTTAGACAAACATTTATGTGATGAATATTAGTGTTGTCTGTCTTTCACACCTAAACTACTGTGCCGATTTTGATAAAATTTGGCACAGACGTTATCTAGACTGGAAGAAAGGACATAGGATACTTTTTATCCCGGTATCATGTTCCCAGGAGATAAAACAGGGATGCGCGATAAAACCGAATTCCTCGCGGGCGAAGCCGTGGGCGGACGACTAGTGTATTATAATAGGAAAAAAGATAATTAAACCCCACCCACTATAAAATCAATAGGTAACTTATTATTATGTACTCTTACTGATTATAATAAATAAAATATGTAGCTTCAATACTATAACTTACAGGAAATGGAATTCGCACTCCGGGCAGGCCTTCCACACACACACGACCAATTAGTTCGAGGATGCGCTGCTCGAACTCATTTAATGGTGTTAATCTATTCGGCCCTCCACCTGTTTTCAAGGCATTGCGTCGAATATCAGCACCCTTTGACTTAGTCTTGGCCTTCCACTCTACCCAGTACTGTAAAAAAAATTCTTATTACTAATACTGATGAGAATAAAAATTACCTTTTAGGCCCATAACAATATTCAATCAATTTACTTACTCTACGCCACTGCTCTGCAGTTTTAGTGACTCCGTCTGACACAGCATTTAATTTGTTGGTCAAAGTCTCCCAGGCTCGCTGAGTAATTTGACTTGCCTGAGGGCCGCGGGTACATCGCCCTAAGGCAATGTCTTTGTTGGCCTCCGCAAAAGCCAACAACAACTCAAGCTGCCTCTCAGACACGCGCCTGCTAGCCGGCATTCTGAAATACAATAAAATTATAAAATTTATATTTTTTATTTTATTTATTATATCACAGTAATATTTCATACTATCAATAACATTGATCAAGATCCAAGCAAATACATTACTATTAGTACAATTTCAATTAAATAAAGTTTTACTTACATTACTTGGAGAATGAATACCGTACACAAACAAACAAAACGACGCAATGAAAGAAACTTGGTTCGAACCGTGGAACAACATTTGTTAAGAATTTTAAGTGACAAAACACTTGAGAACATTCTTTGTAAAAAATCCCAGCGTTTAAAGTTGGTGTTTATCTTTCTCGAAGAATATTAAATTCAATTTCTTTGTAAGTGGTGTTTCCCATAACCACTTTGCACTTTTGACAATTCAAGTGGCGAACATAAACACAGATTTATTGGAATATGTCCAACGTATACACCGATTAAGTTAAAAAGATCGATATTTCGTTTATGTTATTCATGTAACCAAGGATACCAAAATAAGTCGGTTAATATATAGGGTTGCGATAATACGAAGTCGATAAGCACTCTCGGTTTTCGTTAATCACTGAATGATCACGTGACAGAAAAGGTTTACAGAATACCAAAATAACGAAACGTTGAGTTAGTCACTGAGCTCGGTGATCATCACTTCACGGTTGGTCACTCTCGGCTGTCAAATTTTGCGAATAAGCCTGCAGGCCGCGCGTGGGTCCTAGCTCTAGGGGAAGACGGTCTCGAACCCCGACTGAGAGGGTTCCTCAGCGCATGTTTGGAGCGGGGCCAGTTTCCGAAGATGTGGAGGACGGGGAAACTGGTCCTCATCCGCAAGAAGGGACGCCCGGCGGACGAGCCGTCCGGGTACCGGCCCATAGTGCTGCTCGACGAGGTGGGCAAGCTCTTCGAAAGAGTAATTGCCAAGCGCCTCGTCGAGCATCTCTCTAGAGTGGGGCCGGACCTGGCGAATACCCAGTTTGGGTTCCGCCGGTGGCGTTCCACTGTGGATGCCATCATGCGTGTGAGGACTCTGGCGGAGGATGCGGTTGCCCGGGGCGAGGTGATGTTGGCGGTGTCCCTGGACATCTCCAACGCCTTCAACACCTTGCCCTGGAGTTGCATCAGGGAGGCACTCGTGTACCACGGTGTGCCTCTCTACCTCCACCGCATAGTCGGGGCTTACCTGACGGAGAGAGCCGTCGTCTACCCGAGTTCGACCGGAGTCGGTAGGCGTGAGATGTCGTGCGGTGTTCCACAGGGATCGGTCCTGGGGCCGTTACTGTGGAACATCGGTTACGACTGGGTGCTTCGCGGTGACTTCGCGTACGGTGCCACCGTCACGTGTTATGCGGACGACACGCTGGTGACGGTGAGCGGGGCTACGCACCGCGAGGCAACCCTGAGGGCCACGACCGCGGTTGGCCAAGTCGTCGAGCGGATCCGGCGGCTGGGTCTCGAGGTGGCTCTGCACAAGTCCGAGGCCATGTTCTTTCATGGTCCTCGGCGCAGGCCAGGCCCGGGAGCCAGCCTTACAGTGGGAGGCACTCCCATCGACATCAAGCCCCAGCTGAAATACCTGGGGCTCGTGCTTGACGGTCGATGGGACTTCGGACAACATCTCCGAAGCCTGCGCCCCAAGTTGGTCACCACGGCGAATGCCCTGAGTCGGCTGTTGCCCAACTTGAAGGGCCCAGGGGCCTCCTGCAGGAGACTCTACGCGGGTGTCGTGCGGTCCATGGCCCTATATGGGTGCCCCGTGTGGGCGGACACCCTGGGGGCCAGATTCCTGCCTCTGCTCCGTACGGCGCAGAGGACGATGGCCTCCAGGGCCATCAGGGGATACCGCACGATATCCTTCGAAGCGGCGAGTCTCCTGGCCGGATCGCCACCGTGGATCCTGGAAGCGAGGGCCCTTTCGGCACTATACCAGTTCCGAAAGGAGGCGCGGGAGCGGGGATTCGATCCCGAGCCCGAGGACATTCGGGCCGAGAAATCCCGGCTCCACCAGGTCATGGTGGCCGAGTGGGAGCGACGACTTGGGCAACCACGCGCAGGGCACGCCGTGATTGCGGCGGTAAGACCCATCATGGGGGAGTGGCTAGAGAGGCCACACGGGAGCCTCTCGTACCGTCAGACGCAGATGATAGCCGGGCACGGTTACTTCGGGCGGTATCTGCATCTGATGGGTATTGAGCCAACGCCCGAGTGCCATCACTGCGACGCGAGCGTGGACTCGGGGCTGCACACGCTCACCGAGTGTCCGGCGTTTGAGACGCCGAGGCGGGAGCTTGTGCAGGCCCTGGGGGTGAGAGTGCTCACGCTCTCCACCCTGCTCGCGGCGATGGTCCGCTGCGCGGATGCGTGGGCGGCCAGCGCCTCTTACTGCGAGCAGGTCATGCTCGCGAAGGAGACAGCAGAGCGGGCGCGGCGCGGTGAGCGAGAAAGACTCGCTGACATCGCTGCTCGCGCCCGAAGGCGGCTCGGCTAGACCTCCGCCCCCCATGAGCGCGGGCCTGAGGGTGACGGGTGGAGCCACCCGTCACCCTAGCAGAAGCAGACCACGGCGGCGGCGCGCATCGTAGGACGATGCGCGCCTCCCCACACCGGGGTTGAGTCGGGGACGGCGTGGTCCCCACCTCCCGAGGAGGGCCAGACCGAAAGGGATGGCCCTGGGTCAGCCGGGGTGCGAGGGATATGTCGCAAGACAACCTCACCTTCGGCCTAGCACCACGACCCACAGACGGCGTGCGGTTTAGTCGGTTCGAGTCCGACATAACCCACCCCTCCGGCTCCGGAGGGGCGGGTATCCGTGGGGATTTCCCGCACGTAAAAAAAAAAAAAACCTCTCTTGATGACTGCAAACTCTTGCAGAGTGATCTCAAAGCTGTCTCTCAGTGGTGTAAAAGTAATTTGATGTCCCTTAACATTTCCAAATGTTCAGTCCTTACTTTCACTAATAAGCGTCATGGGATCGTTAACGATTACACGATTGACGGTCAAGTCCTTAGGAGATCCAATGTCATTAAAGATCTTGGAATTATTTTCGATAATAAACTCAGCTTTCGGGATCATTATCATCACGTAGTGATGAAATCTAATCAACTTATTGGTTTTATTGTGAGGACTACTAAGGAATTTAAAGGTGCTCGCTCTTTTCTCTACGTGTACTACACACTCGTGAGAAGCATATTGGAATACGGCTGCCCAATATGGTCTCCACATTACAATGATCACATTGACAATATAGAAAGGGTGCAGAGAACGTGTCTGCGGATATTGTGCTACCGTCAACACCTGGGGCGCAACATCATCGATTACGATGCGCGTCTGATTAGATTTAACGTGCAAAAGTTGGAATTGCGCAGGCGGTACTTTGATTTTACTTGCATTTATAAAATAATACATTCTATACTTGATGTACCTAATTTGCTTGCTCAATTAACCTTTAATATCAGATATAGCGCTAGTAGATCCAACCAAACGGGACTCTTTGCCTTACAAGTCTATAAAAATAATACTTCGTTTTACAACCCCATAGTTCGGATGGCTCGTCAGTGCAACGAAATCGCCAGGGATAATCCAGCCTTCGATATTTTTATTCCTAAGCTAACTTTATTCATTAGAACGGTTAAACAACTTCTATTCCATCCGTAATTATGAACTCCATCATGTTTAATGTGTCAAAAATGAAAAATGTAAGATTGTAAACTAGCTTTATATATATATAAAGGAATCAAGATGAAGGAGTTTCTGACAACTCCTTCATCTTGATTCCTTTGTACATGCATTCTTGTGGAATGCAACCTGGACTGTAATCCTATTGCTTCGTAGTATTATTATTTTCTTATTGATAAAGAACAGTAACCACCCCTCCACACAGATGATTTTCGAATTCAATTAAAGTTCTAAAAAATAATAAGCATGTTTCACAGAAGTATGGTTAAACGCGGTAAATCTTTGATAAGACAAAAATGAGAATGCGTGCTGTTTTCTAAAAATAATAGATGGACGCTTTTTGATTTTCTATTCCTTGTAGTATACAAGGGACCAATTATTGTTTTGTTATTTCGTAACCCATAAACAAAAATATTTAAGGAGGGGTTATTTTTCTCAAATATAGCTATATCGGATAACTTAATTGGAAATGATAAATCATTTATATTCAAAACATTTCGAAAATGAGTCGCACCTTCCATGTCTCCACGGTTTCCTGGTGGAGCTGGGAACGCTGATTTCTCGAGACGCAGGCCTTTGGCCCCGCTCCAGCGCCTCCTTGCGCCATTTAAATAGAGACGCAAGGGCTCTCGCTTCCAGGTCCCACGGAGGGGTCCCGGCTAGGAGACATGCCGCTTCACCTGAGATCGTGCGGTATCCTCTTATCACCCTGACGGCCATCGCCCTCTGCGGGCTCAGCAATCTAGCCAGATTGGTGGCTGTCAGGGTTTCCGCCCATACGGGGGCCCCGTATAGGGCCATACTTCGCATGATCCCCAGGTACAGTCTCCTGTAGGGAGCGTTGGGTCCCCTGATGTTGGGCATCAGTCGCGCGAGTGCGGCTGATGCTCCCCTCAGTTTTGGGACCAAACTTCGGAAGTGATGTCCGAAGTTTCACCGGCCATCGAGTACGAGTCCCAGATACTTCATCGAGGGCTCGATGCCGACGCTGACGCCCCCTACCTGTAGCCTGGATCCCGCAGGTGGCCCCATCCGAGGTCCGTCGAAGCACAGAGCCTCGGATTTGTGAAGGGCGACCTCGAGACCCAGCCGCCGTATCCGACCCACGACTTGAGCAACCCCTGCCGTGGCCTTTAGTGCTGCGTCTCGGTGCGTTGCTCCCCGTAACGAGGGTGTCGTCGGCGTAACACGTTACGCGGACCCCTCTGAGCAACGGAGCGCGCAGCACCCAATCGTAACCGATGTTCCACTGGAGCGGTCCTAATACCGATCCCTGTGGAACACCGCACGACACATCTCGCCGACCCGGCCCTAGCCAGCTCGGGCAAGTAATGGCCCTCTCGGAGAGATAGGCCCCGACAATTCGACGGAGGTAGGGAGGCACTCCATGGTAGATAAGCGCCTCCCTAACGCAGCTCCAGGGCAAGGTGTTGAAGGCGTTGGCGATGTCAAGAGACACCGCCACCACCACCTCACCCTGTGAGATTACTTCCTCCGTCAGGTCTCTAATGCGCATGATCGCGTCCACGGTGGAGCGCCCTTGCCGGAAGCCAAACTGGCTATCCGCCAGATCAGGCCCCACGCGTGTGAGGTGCTTGCCAAGGCGTTGTGCAATAATACACTCAAAGAGCTTGCACACCTCGTCCAAGCAACACGATCGGCCGGTATCCTGATGGAGAATTTGCCGGCCGCCCCGCCTTTCGGATCAAGACCAGTTTCCCTGTCTTCCAGACCTTGGGAAACTGGCCTTTTTCGAGGCATGCGCTAAAGAGCCCTATAAGTCGAGGTCCAAGCTTCTCGAGAGCCAGGACCCACGCTCGGCCTGGAATGCCGTCGGGTCCAGGGGCGGTGTTTCTGCGGGATTTAAGCCGCAGTACAGCCGCCCCTAACTCACCCTCCGTGACTACGGGCACGTCGTTCTCGCTGCCTTCCGCGTTGGGCACCTGAGACGGAGCCATGCGCGGAGGAATGTGTTCCTCCGCTCTTGATGGGAACAAGGAGTCCAGGACCCCCTCCAGCCGCTCCGGCTGGAGGCTCTGGGTCAGTGGGGGCGCCTTAGGGCGTAATTTACCCCTTACCATAAGGTACGGACGCCCCCATGGATTCCGCTCCAGGGCCTCCATCAGCTCCTCGCGGCCCAACTTTTTGGACCGTTTGATGGCCGCCTGAAGGGCCCTCTTGGCCTCTCTGTACCCATTATAGTGCTCCGTCTCTCGGGCTGCCGTATCGTCTGGGCGGCGACGCCTCCGGCAGAACCTGGTGTATCGACGGCGCGCGGTAACGCACTCCACGCGCAACTGCGGGATTTCCGGCGTCCACCAGTACACCTGTCTCCTCGCCGGTCTGGGCCTAGCCCTGGGCATCGCCGCATTGCAGATATGCGACATGGCCCTCCCGAACCACTCCACCTCGGCATCAACATCGGCAGGTCTGTCCGCTATCGGGATCCAGGCCTGCACAATTGCCGCCTCTAGGAGAGCCTCCGGATCCAAGCGATGGAGTACCCAACGCGGTTCCGGGGGATTCGCGATAGCTGGCGGCATATTAGGTGGGGGGGAAACGTCGAACCGAATATATCGGTGATCTGACGACGTCTCCTCCTCCTCCACGACACGCCATCCCTGGACTCGGCGGGCGAGCTCAGGGGTCGCAAACGAGACGTCTATGACCGAGTTGAGTCCCCGCCACGTCCAGGTTGCGACATTCCCCCGGTTCAGAATGACTAGGCCACGTGTAGTGACCCAGTGCTGAAGTATCCTCCCCCTGTCTCTGGTCTCCCGTGAGCCCCGTATGCGTAACGTCAATTTCAAGTGTACCAGAGCCACTTTAGCCACGCAATTAAATTTGTTTTCGTGTGTCCGCCCCCCACGAGATTCAGGTGGACGATCAGGACGTGTGGTTGGAGTTTAGGGGGCTTGCCCTGATTATGTCTGTCAGTTATGGTTAGATGATGAAATGTATGAAAGATAACTCTTTGACGTATTCCATGAATTGTAAGAGTTCAATTTGAGTCCAATTGAATTTGATGCATTATAGCCAGTCCACGCAATAAGAAAGTGACTAAAGAGATTATGTGTGACTGAAATGTTTGGAGGAGACTGGCTTGCTGCCCTGACTCCGAATGATTGGGACAAGGGCAGGCGCGTGCTGTGGACTGGCGGATGCTGACTGAGTCATCAAGGTAGAGGCATATTAAAAAAAAATGACAGCTGATGTTTGATGCCTTTTATGTTGTAAGCATAAATGAATAACGAAATAATTTAATAGCTGATGCCCGAGTCTCCGTCCGCGTTTCATATTGCTAACGCATTTTTTTATACAACTGAGCTAGCAAACTAGCATACGGTCCACCTGATGGAATGTGGTTACCGTGGCCTATGGACGAGTGCAACATCAGGGGAGTCACACTCAAAAGTCAAAAATCATTTATTCTGTATAGACCATTAAAACTCGT
The DNA here is from genome assembly GCA_949126895.1 of Eilema caniola. NCBI lineage: Eukaryota > Metazoa > Arthropoda > Insecta > Lepidoptera > Erebidae > Eilema > Eilema caniola. The sequence continues at coordinate 1,015,554 of CASBPR010000003.1, forward strand.
GCTGCCGAACCTGTAAACACAGAGAGTTTCTGTGCCGTCAGAGTAGAAGACAAAGCAGGAGTAGCCTTTGGTCTTTCCACTGACAGCACAAAAACTCTCCAGTGAGCTCTGGCTACCCTACTCACCGCCGGGGACACAACACGAGGTTATTATAGCCGCGATATACTGTAGGGCGGTGTAGGTGTAATTTTATGCGCAATTTTCTGTTACGATTTTTTACGACAATTTGAGTTTGTCTGTGCAAATACTGTAGTCCACAAACCACATGCTAACATCTCAAGATTTTATTTAACTTTTGTTTGTTGACAATGTTCAAGGCTCAGTAAGTCATGATTATCGTCGTAGCGTTGTTCTTTTTTTTATATAGGACACGGACATTTTTTTTTTAAATAGGACACGTCAATTTGACTTCATCTCGCCTGATGGTAAGCTGAAGACAAAGTCTCAGGAAAGAGGGCCACCATTATATATTTATTCTATGTTCTATGTTGTATCCAAGGATTTTATTTCGGAGCGCCCCCCCTATTGCCGTCTGCCCTCCCACTGAGAATAAAGCCATAGCCTCGTCCATCCAACAGCGGGTGCACCGGTTTGCATGTGCGGTTGGTTTGGCCTCGAAGGTATTGGTGTGACCTTTAACTTACTTACGGCAGAGAACGCCGTAGACCGGACGGGTAATCTGCCCTTTTGCGGAGGCCATTTCACCCAATTCCCCTTTTCCTCCCATTTGGAGGCCAAGAAGCGTCCGCCAATCACGGCGTTCCGTCGAACCTACCTGTTTCTTTGCAGAATCTTACGATCTGTTCCACCTTCAGATCCTCGAGGTCTTGTGCTGCTTGGATTTCCGTGACCATGTTTTACCATCTTATTATTAAGTGCATGGGGCATTTGGCCAGCAGGTGGAGGCTGGTATCCTCTTCCTCCATGCACTCTGGGCATTTAGGGTTAGTTTGCACCCCTGTAAGCGGTGAAATGAGGTCTGCAATGTCCCGTTATCACTTCTACGATTAGCCTCATGTTTCCCCTGGAGAGTTTCTACAGTTGGTTTGTTTTCTTTGTGTCCATACTTTTTATGACGATCTCTGTCTCATGACTGGCGAGGATTTCCATCTTCGATTAGTTCGGTAGTCTGGGCTCAAGACCCAGCTGATTTTCATCAGCTCCTTTTCTAGCCAGTTCTTCCACCGTTTCAGCAGTCTTTCCTGAGTTTTCTTGCATTCCTTGACGAGCGCTGATGTCGTCTCTGTTTTGTATAGTGCCCTTAATGCCGCCTAGCTATTGCTATAAATGGTGACCTTTCCTTTATCTTTCAGGTAGTCCACCGTTTTCGTGCATTCCATTATGGCATAAATTTCCGATTGGAAGACACTTGTAAATTTGCCTTAAGTCGTTAGTCCTAAAATCGTTTTTTTTATTTCTGTTCCGTTTTCGCACTTGATATGTACTCTTGAGCAAGAAAGCTTGGTAGATTCTTTTCTGGAGCCGGTTGTGTAGCAGATGATACCTTCTGCATTCATCATCCAGTCGTCCCTTGATCCTATGTTTATTCTGTATTTCTTATCAAAAGTCCTCTCCTTCCTGATCAGGTCGTTGTTCGACAGGACCATTGATAGTCTTTCTTCGTAGCCTTGACTGATCTTGGTATGGCCCTCATCGAATGTGTTGCCAGTCCACTGACCCCTGCTTCTCAGTTTGAACCATTATTCTGTTGCTTTACTTTTTATTTTAAGGTCTATGGGATTTAGGCCCAGTATGATTTCCAGCGCAACTATGGATCACACCGATGATCAATAGAGCTGCCAATCTTTGGACTTCATCCAGTTCTTGCTTGTTTTTTTGCATGGGCCTTGTTTTTTTGTGCCACCACACTAGGGCTCCGCATAGTATCCTTGGCAATATAATTGCCTTGTATATCCACAGTAGGTACAATGGATGGTTTCATCCCCCAGCTCCTGACTACTGCTCTTTTGCATTGCATCATGGCCATTTTTCGCCCTTGAATATGCTTGGCTTATGTGTGTCTTATAGGTCAGTTTGCTGTCCAGTATAAATCCTAGATATTTGACCTCCTTCACCATTTCAAGGTGCTGATAATCTATTCTAATCGGTTCAGTCTGTCCTATTTTTCTCTTCTTGGTGAATAAGACCAGTTTGGTTTTGTTCAGGTTTAGGCCTTTAATCCTGCACCATTGTAGTACTTCTTTTAGCCCCCTGTTCATGATGTTGCACATGACGCTGAGGACTTTTCCTATGATTAGAAGCACACCGTCGACAGTATACACTTATGTGTATATGTGTATCCTTTTAATCTTGTCAACTAATTCATCTATAAGCAGGCACCACAGTAGTGGCGATAAACATCCTCCTTGCGGAAAGCCTCTTATGGCCATCACCGTGCGTCGTGTTACTGCCATCTTTGCTTGTATCGGCCGGTGTTTCAGTATGTTTTTCATCCATCCTGATATGTCTTTGTTTATTCTTTCCCGATACAGGGTTTCCTCTATTGAGTTTGGAGTCGCTCTGTCGAATGCACCCTCGATCCCTTACACCCAGGGCAAATTCAGTGTGCAATAGCAAATGTCGATACTACTAACCCAACCTACTTTCCTACTAATATTATAAACGCGAAAGTTTTTTAATATGGATAGATGGATGGATGTTTGTTATTCTTTCACGTAAAAACAGTTAAATTAATTTTGATGAAATTCAATAATAATAAAGCTTATCAGAATAACACATAGGCTACAATTTGTAACGATAACCGATATTATAGCTATAACCGACGTACCGGCAAAAGCTAGGAAATAACACATTAATTGAAAAGGAGCCCTTATGCTGTAATTACGGGGAAATCCGGGTTAATGCATAATGCAACCCTTGAAAACGATATTGGATTTCCCCGTAATTACCTTTAAAAATGGTATTTCCTGATTCTTGTTAGTAAAACTAGCGCCGCTCCACCCTCTATACTTCTTAGGGCCGCTATCCACAATCCGCGATTTTACAGACGCGTGCGTGATTTTGCGAACCACGCACGTGGAACTTCGCACCGTGGACACCTGGCTTCACGGCGTTGTTGCTACGAAATACGAAATGTACAATCAGGAGTGCCTTTAATATTTGTTGGTATGAAAACTAGCGAAATCAAGCTCTTACGTATGGCATATTATATTACGTATGGTCAGTTAAGTCACACAGAACAGTGATTGGTTACTTTTTAGCGGCTTTGTTCACGGAGAAACTTAGCGTGGTGGCTATCAATATTTAGTTTTTTTTTATACCACTTAGGTGGCAGACAAGCACACAGGTCAGGGGCCCACCTGATGGAAAGTGGTTACCGTGTTCTATGGACGTGTGCAACACCAGAGGCGCCACACTCGCGCTGCCGACCCTGCCTAAAATATTACTTATCTCAATTCAATTACAATAAATATTGTAATTTGATGTCTTAGAAAATGCCGCAGTGGCGTTTGTTGCGCGGTTTCTTCTCCACCAGCGCCTTGTAAGCGGTGGTAAACTTGCTTAAGTATAATTGTAGAAACCACCATGTTGTTCTAGATTGAATAAAAACTTTGACTTTGACTAACAGCCTCGGTGGCGTGTTTGAGGTGTATTCGACTGCTATACTCAGTGCAAATATGTCTATTTTTGCATTGGTCTGGATGTTGCCGTGCCTCAGGAGCACGTTAATTCGTCGGTCTCGGCGATAATAATATTTATCTCAATGTACCTGATCTATTTCGAATTGTTGATGTCACTATTTACGCAGAATAAATAAAAAAAATAAAAAAAATATTGGGTCTTTCATATACAATAGGTTGATTTGCGTTACTGCTCTCCTAAATAGGCTATCAGTAGCCTGTGCCAAGGAGATTACAGGGCCATCCCCCTAATACGGTAAGCATTTCTATAAATATTTTTAACATTTAAAAGATAATTTCAGCAAATGATAAAATTTTATATAACATTAAACATTAAAATTTTAAATATACGGTGCATAAATTATAACACGTGTGTATGTGAGTGTCTGTGTACGTGAGGGTGTGTATGTGTGTGCATATATATAGGTATGTATGTGTGTGGTGTGTTTAGGAGGGTATATTTTTCAGTCTGGTCATAGGTTAGATTCGAGAGAAAAATTCGCGAAGTCTCTTTCGCATTAATGTGTGATAATCTGTAGATTGGGCATTCTGAATTTATTTCATTGTAGAGGTACGGTGCAAGATATAGTGAAAATTTCTTGAAGAAAGAGGTGCGTGGAGGTGGTTTGGTGCAGATTTTGTCTTTGCGACGTTTAGTAATAAGGTGGTATGGTGTTCTAGAGTGTTGAAGAAGAAGAGTATGTAGTATATATAGTTGGCGCACATTTAGAAACGAAACGAAACGTGGCAACTTTAAGTATAGCTCGGTGGGCAATCTCCGCAGGCTTCACCGCTGACTCGGAAACTCCACCCCAAATAGTAATACAGTAGGTAACCAGAGAACGACATAGCGCCGAGTACACATTACGAATGACAAAGGGGTTTGCGATATGTCGTAAAGTCTTAAAAATGTAGATTAGTTTCCGTATGCGACCCGAGAGAATATTAGTATGCAACTTGAAATTAAGATGACTGTCAATAGTTATTCCTAGGTATTTGGTGTAAGCAACTGAATTTAAAGTCGGACACAGACAATTATGTTGAGGTGTAGGAGAGCATAAGTGAGCTTTTAATGATAGAGGTTGATTTGGCTGGGTTTTTGTAGTTTTAGAAAATGTTATGAAGTTGGTTTTTGTAATATTAAGGGTTAGAGTGTGTGTTAAAAGCCAATTTAGTGTAGTATTAAAACCATTCTGCGAAGCTAGTTCCAGCTCAGGCCAAGAATCCGCACAGAAGGTGATTGCGGTATCATCAGCATAGGAGACACAGTGTAGGCCCCAGTATACTACCCTGAGGAACGCCGTATTGAACAGGACGCAGATCGCCAGTAAAGTTACTAATGCTAACAAGCTGAGAGCGGTTTGAGAGATAGCTGTTAAGTAACTCCAGCGGTCGTCCCCTGATTCCCACATCTTCTAATTTAGATACAGGGTTGGAGAGAGAATAGTGTCGAAGGCTTTCGTGAGGTCTAAAAATATTGTTAAAACTTTTTTTTTCTCGTCCAGATTCTCCACAATATGGTCTATTAACCCGTGCACTGCGTCGCTGGTGGATCTTTTTTTACGAAAGCCAAATTGTTGAGGTGAGAGAATTTTTAAATGTCCCAAGTAAGAATGAATTTGCAGGATCTTGAAGTCTAGATGTATTTTAATTTTTCTTGGGTTTAATAAAACCTTAGCGTTTAATTTAAGCATTTTGACATTTATATATGTAGGATCAGAATCGCCGAGGGGTATATCTTCAGGGTTTGGAGTGCCCATTTTATTGGGATCAACAAGACTGTATAAGTAATTACAGAATTATATTTGAAAATAAACAAATAATTAATCAGCCAATAACATACAATACACAATACAAAAGTAAACAAAAGATAAAGTAGGTCAATAATTAGGCGAACAGGCGTTTTAAGGTCACAAGTTCGTACAGTGGCCAAGCCACCCAATTACAACAGCTATTGTAATTAATAATTATACAGCAGCGCTGTGTCAGGTAAACCGACAGTTTTGTCGGGAGCAAGGGAGCTCTTTATCGAGTCGAATCCGAAGACCGACTGACGAGCTTGCTGAGTGCGCACTCTTTTATAAGACGATCCCCACTATGCATCCCTCCCCGACAACTCTGTCCGTTGACGCATTGCAGTGAGTCACGTGTTTACTTGATACAAAATGTACTAAATCTAATAAGATTTATCATTACAAGTAATCTAGTAATACAAAAATAATTGTTGTAAATAAATAATGATGAATTCACAAAGTAAATCATTTTAAAATAAAGCAATATGTCATCATTGTTTTGAATGGTACACGTTCAGTGGGATCTCTGATTTCGATGGGTGTTCCACAGGGTTCGATACTTGGACCATTTTTATTCTTAATATATATTAATGACCTCCCCTACTACGTAAGGGATAAAACTAGTATTATTTTATTTGCTGACGATACTTCGTTAATATTTAAAATTAAAAGGCAACAAAATAATTATGACGAAGTGAATGGTGTTATCACAAGAGTGGTCCATTGGTTTAATACTAATAATCTTTGCCTTAATGGGAACAAAACTAAATGTATAAAATTCACATTACCTAATGTTACACAGGTTGAAACCAATGTACAACTCAATGGACAAGTGTTGAACCTTGTGGAATCAACAGTGTTCTTAGGTTTAAGTATTGACGCCAAATTGCAGTGGCGATCGCATATTGAAAAAATATCCAGTAGATTAAGTTCGGCTTCTTACGCTGTAAAAAAGATTAGGACATTAACAGACGTGGATACGGCTAGAATAGTTTATTTCAGTTATTTTCATAGTATTTTAAGCTACGGAATTCTCCTTTGGGGTAATTCCGCGGATTGAAACACAATATTCATTTTACAAAAGCGGGCTGTGAGAGCTATTTATAATTTGGGCCCAAGAGTTTCCCTTCGAGAAAAGTTTAAAGAAATGGACATTCTAACCGTAGTGTCACAATACATCTTCGAGAACCTGATGTATGTAAGGAAAAATATCTCTAAATTTTCAAGAGTTTGTGACAGGCATAAAATAAACACAAGACATAAAAACAATCTTGTAGCTTGTGATAGTAGACTCCATAAAATTAGTAATTCTTTCCGGGGCAACTGTATACGCTTTTTCAACAAGCTCCCTTTTTTTTTTTTTTTTTTTTACGTGCGGGAAATCCCCACGGATACCCGCCCCTCCGGAGCCGGAGGGGTGGGTTATGTCGGACTCGAACCGACTAAACCGCACGCCGTCTGTGGGTCGTGGTGCTAGGCCGAAGGTGAGGTTGTCTTGCGACATATCCCTCGCACCCCGGCTGACCCAGGGCCATCCCTTTCGGTCTGGCCCTCCTCGGGAGGTGGGGACCACGCCGTCCCCGACTCAACCCCGGTGTGGGGAGGCGCGCATCGTCCTACGATGCGCGCCGCCGCCGTGGCCTGCTTCTGCTAGGGTGACGGGTGGCTCCACCCGTCACCCTCAGGCCCGCGCTCATGGGAGGCGGAGGTCTGTAAGCGCCCTCCGACGCCCGAGCCGCCTTCGGGCGCGAGCAGCGATGTCAGCGAGTCTTTCTCGCTCACCGCGCCGCGCCCGCTCTGCTGTCTCCTTCGCGAGCATGACCTGCTCGCAGAAAGAGGCGCTGGCCGCCCACGCATCCGCGCAGCGGACCATCGCCGCGAGCAGGGTGGAGAGCGTGAGCACTCTCACCCCCAGGGCCTGCACAAGCTCCCGCCTCGGCGTCTCAAACGCCGGACACTCGGTGAGCGTGTGCAGCCCCGAGTCCACGCTCGCGTCGCAGTGATGGCACTCGGGCGTTGGCTCAATACCCATCAGATGCAGATACCGCCCGAAGTAACCGTGCCCGGTTATCATCTGCGTCTGACGGTACGAGAGGCTCCCGTGTGGCCTCTCTAGCCACTCCCCCATGATGGGCCTTACCGCCGCAATGACGGCGTGCCCTGCGCGTGGTTGCCCAAGTCGTCGCTCCCACTCGGCCACCATGACCTGGTGGAGCCGGGATTTCTCGGCCCGAATGTCCTCGGGCTCGGGATCGAATCCCCGCTCCCGCGCCTCCTTTCGGAACTGGTATAGTGCCGAAAGGGCCCTCGCTTCCAGGATCCACGGTGGCGATCCGGCCAGGAGACTCGCCGCTTCGAAGGATATCGTGCGGTATCCCCTGATGGCCCTGGAGGCCATCGTCCTCTGCGCCGTACGGAGCAGAGGCAAGAATCTGGCCCCCAGGGTGTCCGCCCACACGGGGCACCCATATAGGGCCATGGACCGCACGACACCCGCGTAGAGTCTCCTGCAGGAGGCCCCTGGGCCCTTCAAGTTGGGCAACAGCCGACTCAGGGCATTCGCCGTGGTGACCAACTTGGGGCGCAGGCTTCGGAGATGTTGTCCGAAGTCCCATCGACCGTCAAGCACGAGCCCCAGGTATTTCAGCTGGGGCTTGATGTCGATGGGAGTGCCTCCCACTGTAAGGCTGGCTCCCGGGCCTGGCCTGCGCCGAGGACCATGAAAGAACATGGCCTCGGACTTGTGCAGAGCCACCTCGAGACCCAGCCGCCGGATCCGCTCGACGACTTGGCCAACCGCGGTCGTGGCCCTCAGGGTTGCCTCGCGGTGCGTAGCCCCGCTCACCGTCACCAGCGTGTCGTCCGCATAACACGTGACGGTGGCACCGTACGCGAAGTCACCGCGAAGCACCCAGTCGTAACCGATGTTCCACAGTAACGGCCCCAGGACCGATCCCTGTGGAACACCGCACGACATCTCACGCCTACCGACTCCGGTCGAACTCGGGTAGACGACGGCTCTCTCCGTCAGGTAAGCCCCGACTATGCGGCGGAGGTAGAGAGGCACACCGTGGTACACGAGTGCCTCCCTGATGCAACTCCAGGGCAAGGTGTTGAAGGCGTTGGAGATGTCCAAGGACACCGCCAACATCACCTCGCCCCGGGCAACCGCATCCTCCGCCAGAGTCCTCACACGCATGATGGCATCCACAGTGGAACGCCACCGGCGGAACCCAAACTGGGTATTCGCCAGGTCCGGCCCCACTCTAGAGAGATGCTCGACGAGGCGCTTGGCAATTACTCTTTCGAAGAGCTTGCCCACCTCGTCGAGCAGCACTATGGGCCGGTACCCGGACGGCTCGTCCGCCGGGCGTCCCTTCTTGCGGATGAGGACCAGTTTCCCCGTCCTCCACATCTTCGGAAACTGGCCCCGCTCCAAACATGCGCTGAGGAACCCTCTCAGTCGGGGTTCGAGACCGTCTTCCCCTAGAGCTAGGACCCACGCGCGGCCTGGAATGCCGTCGGGTCCCGGGACGGTGTTGACTTAGGTGACATCTCATCCGCAAAATATTTCATCCTCGGAGGAAACGTCACCCTTCTCAAATTGCTAGGTGACGATTCATCCGCAAAATATTCGACCCTCGGAGGAAATGTCACCCTTCTCAAATTGCTAGGTGACGAATCATCCGCAAAATATTGCATCATCGGAGGAAACGTCACTGTTTCAAACTTTGATGTATCAAATGATCTGAAAATCTTTCAATCATATTGAATACTAATAATGGTCAAGACAACGGTAAGAATCGATTTTATTTTCATAATGATGAAGATATCTTTTGGTAAATCAGAATATTAAAATGTAGATTTTCTACAACAAGTTATAAACAACAATAAACCTGCTATAAAAAACAGAACTAGAAATATAAATAATACTTATTAAATTAAATTTAAAATTAGAAACTAAAACAAGCTAAACTAAATAAATAAAAAACGCAAAAGCTATAAAATAATTATAAATCGTTCTTCTAAAAATAAATAAAATAACGAATGATAACATGAATCAAAACAGATTTAAAAATAAATACAAAAAAATATTCTAAACTGCAACTAATTAATAATTAATTAATACGCACTTTTTGCAAAAATCGAAAATATGAACAAAACGTTAAGTGACGTTCCATCCTGAGACTCTACCTTCAGCTTACTGTCAGTTAAGATAAATACATAATTATCATACATATTTTAATAAAACCGAATTTAAGATTCGCTAATAAGCCAACTTTTCGATGCAATGTCCGAGACTGATTTTACCATCGATAAGTTCTCTCAAACTATTATTTATTTTTTCTTCCTTCAGTATACTTTCTTCTGTTCTCTTAGATATAGCCATAGCTTAGATATAGCCAGCAAGCGCCTCAGGACTCGCAGTCGGTCAACCAGGCCTAGACTACGTAGCATGGAGAGGCACTCGTGTGATCACCGGGAGCGCCGTCCTCGCAGCAAGGAGAGGCGTCTACGAAGTCCAGGGGCCGATCGCAGATCCACAAGCCACGTAAGTCGTCGGTCTGGGAAGCCGGTGGATCGACCATCAGGTAGTACCAGCCGGGACTCCCGTCACTCACGCTGCCGTGCGTCGCGTCGCTTGCGCAGCCGCGCGTCGCCTCACTCGCGCAGCCGGGCGTCGCGACGCTCGCGCAGCCGTCCGTCGCCTCGCTCGCGCAGCCGTGCGTCGCGTCCCTCGCGTGGCCATGCGTCGCGTCGGTCACCTTCGCGTGACTCGCGCGGCCCGGCTTCGCGTCGCTCGCGCGACCACACCAGGTATCACTCGCGTAGCCACACGATCAACCAACAAGAATCTATTACACCTACTACCCTTATTAAGATATTAGAGTCATTAAAACCAGTTACTCACAAAGATTCTTTTGATAAACTAGGAAGTATGCAGAATACAATACCCGAATTTGACCCCGCGAGGAAAGAACAGTCGGTGAGCATGTGGCTCCATAAAGTCAACGAGTGTGCGTCTATATACAGTTGGAATGAGAAACAGATAATTCATTTCGCGCTACCCAAGCTATGCGGCGTTGCACAAAGGTGGTATGAGGGTTTACCGTCAGTTCTTTTCTCGTGGGACGAATGGCAGACAAAATTGTCTAGCGCGTTTCCGTCCGATGAGAATTATGGACAAATGTTAAGTGACATGTTAGCCAAACGCGCTCGATTTGGGGAATCATTGGAATCTTACTTTTATGATAAGGTTGCGTTAATAAATAGGTGTGGCATAGAAGGTAGGCGTGCTGTGGAGTGCATTCTGCATGGAATAGATGACCGATCGGTACGTTTGGGAGCTGAGGCTGTACAATATGATAATCCGGATAGGCTGTTGCCCTATTTAAGAAATGCTCGAAATATTAGACCTCAAGTTGATCGAAAACAAGTCAAAGGACAGCCTATCGGTAAATATCAATAAATTCAATCCAAACAGGGTGTTTCTAAAGGGATTCGATGTTTTAATTGTAAACAGGAAGGTCATACTGCACCCCAATGCCCTCAACCAATAAACGACACCGACAATTGTTTTTCTAAACAACCATTGCCCTCGGGTAAAGTTGCGCCTTCCGACAAAACTGTCATGTCAGTTTCCAACAACTGCATATCGGGATATAAATATTACAAAACGGTCGAAATTAATTGCATTCCTTTTAAGAGTTTTATTGATTTTGGCAGCGAATGCTGCATGATAAGATTGACTGACTTTAATAGAATTTCCCGTCACTTTGACACTGATGATCTTCCGACTTTAAAAGGATTTGGGGGCTCGGGTGTACGCGTGCTCGGAAAACATAACGCCAGCGTAGTGATCGATGAGGTTGAAGCGGAAGTCGATTTGTTCATAGTCCCAGATTCGGCTATGAATGTACCGGTTATGATAGGGCAGTCGTTTACAGAACAATCTCATGTAGTTGTTTTCAAAAATAGTGACCAGTTACATATGTTACAATCTGGGGGTGATGTTACATCAAGCCGTAAAATAAATTTGTTCCTTAAAGAGGACGTTACATTATCGGGTTTGTCAATAGTTGATATTTATACTGAATCTGTCGTATCAGGACAGGTGTATGTAGAAGGTGGTCTTCGCCTTATATCTGACGTGAGGTTTACCATCCCCTCAGGTATATTCAGTATAGGTGTAGGTGGTAGCGGAAAAATGATAGTTAATGTCCCAGCTGATCGAACTGTCTCTTTAAAAGGGGGATACACTGTAGCTCGGGGGCTGCTAGCTAAGGAGGGTGACACTCATAAAAAACAAGTTATGCAAGTTATGAATCATTCAAAAAATCATTCCGCGTTCACCGATAGTGACGTTAATGTGGGCGATGGCGTTTCTCCAGCACAAAAAAAGGAACTGATCGGTCTTTTAAACAAATATAGAGAATGTTTTGCTACTGATTTGTCTGAACTAGGTCTAACTAATGCAGGAGAAATGCAAATAACACTCCGTGATGATGAACCAGTTGTGTATAGGCCCTATCGACTCTCGATTAAAGAAAAAGAAATAGTGCGAGATTTGGTATCAGAGCTGCTGGAGCATGGGATAATTCAGCCCTCCACTTCATGTTATGCAAGCCCAATTGTACTGGTGCGAAAGAAGACGGGTGAATATCGACTATGTGTGGACTACCGCGCTTTAAACCGGAAAACAGTGAGGGAGAATTATCCTATGCCCCCGATAGATGATCAGCTGGATGTTTTAGCTGGCCACCAGTTCTATACTACCCTAGATTTAGCTTCTGGGTACTACCAGGTTCCTGTACGCGAACAAGACAGATACAAAACTGCCTTCGTAACACCTGATAATCATTTTGAATTTACACGGATGCCTTTTGGCTTAGCAAATGCTCTCGCCACATTCCAACGCATAATGCATCAGGTGTTAAGTTCCGTACGTCACAAAGAAGCCCTGGTCTATTTAGATGATGTTATTCTTCCGTCAAAAGATTTTTCTGAAGGTTTACACCGTTTGGAAAATGTCCTCAAGCTGTTCTCCGGCGCTGGTTTGACTCTTAAAATTTCTAAGTGCATTTTCTTTGGACACACAGTGGATTATTTAGGATTCGAGATATCTAAGGATGGAATCAAGCCAGGGTCGAAGAAAATAGATGCAGTAGCGAAATTTCCTGTGCCCCAGAACCAACATAACGTCCAGCAGTTTCTAGGATTGGCAAGTTTTTTTAGGCGCTTTGTGTCTGGATTTTCCATGATTGCGAAGCCTCTTACCAGTCTCTTAAAGAAGGATGTTTCTTGGGTTTGGGGGACCGAACAGGAAATGGCCTTTAGGAACTTACAGAAGAAACTCACGGAAAAACCTACTCTGGCTCTATATGACCCCCATGCAGAGACAGAGGTACACACAGATGCTTGCAAGATTGGGGTGGCAGGTATACTGTTACAACGAAATGAGAATGGCCAGCTCAGGCCAGTTGCCTACTATAGTCGTCAAACTACGCGTTTACTTGGTTGGAATAAAATTTAAAATAATCACTGATTGCAACTCCTTGCGCGCAACGTTTCAAAAGAGAGATGTGTTACCGCGCGTGGCAAGATGGTGGGAACAAATGCAAGAATTCGACTTTGACATCCAATATAGATCCGGCACTTCTATGACCCACGTCGATGCGCTCAGTCGCAACCCGGTTCCCGAAGGGGAAAACGTTAAAAATATTAGGAGTGTCGAGCAAGAAAGCTGGCTTGCAACTGTACAAATAGCTGATTCGGAAACTCAACGAATATGTAAAATTTTAAAAGATCCCAATCTTGATGACGTCATTGATATAAAAAGTAATTTTAAACTTAAGGGAGACAACTTATTCAGGATTACGCCTGATGGGGACCGGTGGGTGGTGCCTAAAGGGGTTCGCTGGCAAGTGGTCAAACTTAACCATGACGACATTGGTCACTTTTCCGTGGATAAAACTTTAGAGAGGGTCAGGTCGTCATATTGGTTCCCAAAAATGCGTCCTTTTGTTAAGAAGTATGTCAACTCCTGCCTCGAATGCGCCTATTCAAAAACTTCTGGTGGAAAGAAACCCGGTTTCCTACATCCTATTGAGAAAATTGATATCCCATTCGATACATTACACATTGACCACGTAGGCCCATTCGTCCGAAGTAGTAGGAGTAACATGCATATTCTTGTTTTGATCGATGCTTATACTAAATATATTTACCTTAAAGCCGTTCGTAATACCAAATCTCAGACGAGTATTAAAGTACTAAAAGAATATTTTGGCATATTTGGTCTACCTCGCAGACTAATTTCGGACGAGGGAACGTCATTTACCAGTACTTCTTTTAAGAAATTCATAGCGGACAAGGGCATAAAACATGTGCTCAATGCGGTTGCTACTCCCAGGGCCAACGGGCAAGTGGAGCGTTATAATAAAGTTATTGTCGATGCTTTAACAACCAAGTCTGTTGGAGCATCTGAGAATAGATGGGACGACCACTTGCCTAATGTCCAATGGGGCATGAACAATACCTTTAACAAAGGTATAAACCGGACTCCCTCTGAGGCTCTGTTTGGAGTTAGACCCCTGAGTTCCACCGAAAGTAGGATAACGTCCGAATTAACAGAAACGGTTGGTCCGAGCGTTTCCCCTAATGAAAAAAGGGCTGATATCCGACAAGATATCAATACTCACATTAAATTATCTCAACAAAAGCAGAAGGAAAGTTTTGACAAACATCGATGTGAACCCCATCAATACCAAGTAGGGGATTTAGTTAGGGTGGAGCGTCAGGTGATCGCCACTGGGCAAAGCAAAAAGCTCATACCAAAGTTTCAAGGTCCTTATATGATAACTGCTATTCTTGACCATGATAGATTTCACGTGGAGGACACTCCTTTGACACAGAAGAGGAAAAGACGATTTTCATCTATTGTAGCAATAGACAAAATTAAACCTTGGCTCAATTTTAAAAGACCGCACGAAGATAAGTTAGTAGATTCCGGTGATTCCTCTGAAGAGAGTTCTTAGAGTACCTACATAATAATACTGAACAATAATACGTAATAAATATTAATCAGTGGATTAATTGTTTGATTATATCGCACACCTAGATAAAGACTAACACAATTCGAAATTATTGAAAATCGAGTTATTACTATTATAGGAATCTGCGTAGTAAGCTGCACAAACTCCAAAGACACCTGTATTAAAATGTCAAATAATAATAAGTTGACGGCCCTATAGGTGAGTGTTACCGATTTGACACCCGCGCACCCCCGCCACCAAAAGTCGTGCATCACTAGATGCGACGGGACAGCCGCGCGGGATAGACGCAATCCGAGCGCACAAAGAGTCTAGTATTTCGAGTTAGTTTATTATTCGTGATTCACTGCACTGAATTATCGGGATTATTTTGAAATAGTCTAGTGTTAGTGACTGAATATTTCATTTTTTTGTGACTATAATCTGACTTTTTCGACTTACTGTAATATTGATGAACCAATGTAAGTATTTTTATTTACCTAACTGAAAATAATTTGTTATGGTTGAAATAAATTTAGATTGTTTTAGTTGGTCGGGTGTTTGCGGTTAAAATAAAATTCGCTCTAATTCATAAGTAATTAATGCTATTCAATTAAAAATATATTCGATTTCAGGATTATTTAGCGTTGATGTTGTATTTTTGACAGGTAGTGAAAAAATACAATTGAAACGGATAATTGCTTCGATTACAAAGGTATTTTTTAGTTAGTATAGTCTTTTTGATTTAATTAAAATGAGTCAATTTTATTTGCAGAAGATGAAGGGTCGTGGTCTTCTAATGTTAGAAAAAGTGTTGCCTACTAACAGAATCGAATCTACGAGCACCGATGTTCAGTTAGACCTGCAGAAAACGGTAACAACGCCTTCCCTGAGTAAGAAACCGTCTGAGGAAACTTTAAATAATGACAATGTGGAGTTAGAACATAAGGAAAACCTATTGTCTACCAGTACCGAGGTGAGACCATCGTACTATATGTCACCGGTTAACAGCGAATGTAGCGATTTTGATGACTCTGATGCTGATCCGCATTTCGTTTTACCTACCAACGAGGGAACCTACCTTAATTGTAGAAAAATAACCCGTCCCTCTAGGTCTCCATCGTCAAGTACTAAATAGAAAACTAGAGCTAGATGAGCTCTAGTTCATCATTATCATCGGGTAGCTCTTCAAGCAGCAGTAACACTGAAATGGGAAATCAGTCTATGTCATTGGCTATACCAGATACTACCACACGTTCACAAAACGATCCTCAACCTTCCACCTCCCAATCAATTACAAATGATCATGCTTCAACTGTAACTGAGAGCCTTCAGAGGTCCAGGAAAAGATCAAGAAACCCTGCCCGCTGGGTCTCAAATGTTAAGAAAGCTCTGCGTAATACGGGTAAGGCTTATATAACTTCGACTAACAAAAGGGTCCCGAACAGAGCAGTAAAACCTCCATGTACCGACAAATGCAAATTAAAATGCAAAGATAAAATTGCTGAACCACAACGACAAATTTTATTTGATAATTTTTGGGCACTAGGCGACTTACAAAAGCAGAGAGAGTTTATCACACGACACACGCAATACATTAAGCCCAAATATAGATACAGCAGTACCCAAAACTTCAGGTCACTTAACTCTGCATTTTTCTTTGACGTTAACGGCAGTCTTATTAGGTTTTGCAAGATGTTTTTTAAATGCACCCTAAATATAAGTGACCAATGCGTTAGGACAGCTCTTTCTAAACAAAAAGAAGGTGGATTTATCGAAGATGACAAAATATATTATTACTAATTAATATATAATATATAATATAATAATAATATATAATAATATAATATATAATAATATATATTTAGGTCACATTGTAACGGAAGATCTGATCGATGACAGAGATATGGAAAGGGAGCGGAGAGTGTTGGTGGTCAGATGCAATATGCTGGCTCGCAGGTTTGTTCGAGGTACGCTAGATGTAAAAAGAACGCTTTTCAAAGCGTTCTGTCAGCCGATGTACACATGCAGCCTGTGGGTTGGTTACACGCAGAAGGCTTATAACGCTCTTCGCATACAATATAACAATGCCTTCAGGGTGCTGTTGGGGTATCCTCGTTTCTGTAGCGCGTCAGGTATGTTTTCCGAAGAAAACATAGACAGTTTCCAAACTATATTAAGAAAGCGCGTCACATCGCTGTTACAGAGATTGAGGGCGAGCTCCAACGGCATCATGAGAGTAATCGTTGATCGACCTGACTGTCCCTTGGCTCGATACTGGGAGCGTTTGCATATGTATCGACCAGGTAAACCAGGCTACCTGAATTAAATAAAATATAATGATGACTGTATATCTACCTACCTAACCAATTTCAATTAATATAATTCATTGCAATACATTTCATATAATATACTTAATATAATCTCTAAAATTCAATTTAATTCATTAAATACAATTTAATTCATTTCGACATTGTTCTAATTTATTCATTAATTTATTGTTATTCCTTTTATTATTGTAACTAACTATTTTTTTGAATGCATACCTATCACTAACATAGTCCGTAAGTTCATGTAAACTAACTTATATGGAATATTGTTCCGAAATAAACAAATTTTATTTATTTATTTATTTATAAAAGGGGCAAACATGGCCAAGACGCGACAATAGATAGTGAAATAAAGGACAGTGTTATCACTTTCATCAATTCCATCCCTCGAATAGAGTCGCATTATCTTAGGGCACAAACAACTAGAGAATACATTACAAGCGAAAAATCACTTGCAGATTTATACCGCGATTATAAAGATCTACGCGAGAACGATAACTTACCATTTGCTTCATCATCAACATTTAACCGTCTCTTTAATACACAATTTAATATTTCGTTCCACGTACCAAAGAAAGATGCGTGCGATCTCTGCGAGATGTATAATAATTCAAGTGGAGAAGTCAAACAAAAGCTACATGAGGCTTATGAGCAACATTTAAAAGAGAAAGTGCTGTCGAGGTCAGAAAAGGAAGCGGATAAGAAAAGAACAGATGTAGTTGTTGCAGTTTACGATCTGCAAGCCGTGATGCAAGTTCCAAAAGGTCAAGCATCCTTATTTTTTTATAAATCCCGTATTAATTGCTTAAATTTTACAATCAGTGATTTGTACGCTAAGGATGTCTTCTGTTACTTTAGGGACGAAATTGAAGGCAAACGTGGTGCAGTAGAAATACGATCATGTGTGTTACAATACATACAAATGCTAGTTGAAGAGAAATCATCAGACACCGATCTCGACATTATATTCTATAGTGATAACTGTTGTGGTCAACAAAAAAACAAATATCTGTTATCAGTCTATGCTTTTGCTGTTTCAACCATGAGGGTTAACTCAATGACTCATAAATTTTTAATTCGAGGCCATTCCCAAAATGAGGGGGATAATGTGCATAGTGTCATCGAAAAACAAATTAAGCGACACACGAAGTCAGGCCCGATATATAGTCCACAACAATATGCCACACTGATAAGATCAGCCAAGAAGACTGGAAAACCTTATCATGTAGAAGAGCTGACACATGACAAGTTTTACGATTTGAAAGCCTTGCAAGAAGAATGGGGTAACAATTTTACTGTTAATTCTGACAGACAACAAATCAAATGGCATGACATTAAACAACTTCGCGTTGAAAAGTATCAGCAGATGACTTTCTTTTACAAAACTTCTTACGAAGACACTGTTTTTAATAAAGCTTTTGTAAGAAATCTAAGACGAGCACAAGATCATCAATTTTCTCCAACTTTAAACCAGGCTTATTTGCAGAAAATACCATTGGGTGCTAATAAAAAGCGTGATATTAAGGAGTTAATTGATAAGAAAATTATACCAGAGAATTACGTAGATTCTTATTACAAGAAGGCATTAGATATTTAATGTGTTTTCAGAGAAATAATTTATATACTATACTTTTATTATTGATGAGTACATAAGTAGATACTATTATAATTATAATGTTCAAAGTCTGATTATAACATATTAAGTAACTTTGGTGATCTAATCACCGTGTAATTTTGATCTCAAATGTTAATGATGAATGATTCCTTAGACTTTTTGTCTGTAAGTACATAAATAATGAAGCTCAAAACAAAGTCTGATTGTTATGACTGTTTAGTCTTATTACACAATAATTGTAGTCATTTTAAGTTAACAGTTCATATTCTTGTTATTGTACCTACTATTTAAGAAAATAACAAATGACACTGAAATGGTAATAAGTGGTGTTAAAAAGCTGTGATTCTTTTAGTTAAGTATGACTGTAAAATGGTTAACTATTTTGCTAATGTTTTACCAATTTATCCAATAGATTTTTATTTTTTAGAAGTGTTAATTTTGTTAAAATGTTTAACCTCCAACTAAGCTAAACTGCTTGTGCTAGGAGTGGGTTCACGTCGGTAGTGTAATGGCCAGGATTCGAACCCGGGACCTCCCGATCGTAAGGCCGACTCCTTAACCATTAGGGTTTTTTTTGCAAATGAATAACTGTATTTGTTTTAATGTGATTTTTTATTACAAAACCTTAATTTCATAATATAATTGCCTTTGAATCTATTCAAAGCTTTACAAGGTTTTTCTAGAAATTTTATATAAAAATTGTAATTCTTTAATATCTTTGTTTGTTTATAATTCAAATAATGAATAAAAATAATATTTTTCTCGTAGCAGCATTGTTTTATTTATTTTTTTCAACAATGCACTAACATTATTATAGATATACACTACTAATATTAATAGAGACTGGATATAAAATAAACAGAATAAGACTGCATTAATTAAAAAAAAATGAGTAACGCCAACACAATTTGAGTTAGTAAAATAATTGATCAAATATTTTGTCATGATTATTACACTAACTCAAAAAATTAGAATATTAAGGTCATTGGGCTAATTGGTGACAAACCGTTAATCAATGATTATTTAATTGTATATTTACACACATTATACATTTAAAGTTTTCTAAAAAAATAACTACAAAGAGAATTAAACGTTTTTTTCGTTTCCTGAAAAAAGTGACATTTTGAGTTGTATTAGTCTTTATATAGGCGTGCGATATATATATATATATATATATATATATATATATATATATATATATATATATATATATATACATCCAGTAACTCATTTGGCGTCAGGTATGTGGTGCATCATTAGGACGTCCACCAGTTCTGCTTACATTTTTCATCATCTGTCGACGAATATTGCTTAGTTTTTTGATTTCCTACTCCATAAGATACTTAATTTTCTTGCTTTTTTACTTGCGGCAATATTCATTTTGCAGTTAGGCCAAAACATTTTTGGACCCCATACAATAGTGAAGCTTTAGTGACCTCCGACGTATATCAATATTATTTATATATTGCGCGGACATTTTCACGTCCAAATCAGACGGTTGGGATTTAAAAGTGCGACGTTGCCAGCTTGTGAATCGTTTATTCATACTTATCTCTTTCTTTCACGGAGTCCCGCAAAATGAATTGTCTATTGTAAATAATAATTTTTTTATGGTTTCTCGGTTGACCGCTGTCTTATTTGGGCTATTCTCATTTTTGTATATATAGAAAGAACGACTGATTTCACAGCAGTAGTACCTAACATCTTACTACTGTTGTGGAATCAGTCGTTCTTTCTCATCGTACAAAAACTTTAATATTAGCATGAGTTTACATACGGGTATTTCTAAGCTTAATTTGAGTAGATTCAAGGAGTATTATTGACTAGATATTTCTGATAGATTATTCTCAGCCTGTATCGCCCACTGCTGAGCGTATCTTTGACTACGTACCTAAGGTACGCCACTAGCTACTTAGTATCAACCAGCCCCACAGGCACTCCGATCCCCTCCTCCCGATCGAGCTGTGTTTGCCTTACTAAAAAACGCTATTTAAATGGTACTTACACCAAAAAATGGTATAATCCACATATTTCTTAAAATTTTAAGAACCCGAAATTTACACTCTCCTTTCGCTATATTAGAAACAGCAACATAAGCCCATGAACATCGACCGAGCGCTAACGAAGGTCTGTGTATTAAGATTGGACTTGGACGAAAATGCTTTCATATGTCCGGCTGACCCGCGGCCGTCCGCGATTTGCCCGTTTGTTCTCCTCTTAGGCTTAAGTACTTGGTAGCAAATAAAATTATTTACGATTTGAAATAAAACTATTTTAACGGATTTAATCGCGTATAATACACGCGATAAGAACTTTAACCCAACGTCTCGAGGCCTTTTCAAGTCCCATGGTCACGGGTTGAGTCTTACCCGTGACCATGGGACCTGTAAAGGACGGACAATTAGAACGTTTTATTCATGATTAATTACCTGAGACGATGTTGGGTCATAAATTCATACTCATACTCATACTACTACTCATACTCATTCATTTATAATATAGAATATTACATCTCAGTATAATAATAATGAGACTTTATGCATTTATAGGAGAAGGAAGAAGAAGTGATATTAGATTCATGTATACGGACGTATGCGTCAAACCGGCATCCATATATATGACTCGTAGCTTTACGGCTATATACGGACGTCCGTTGACGGTATATACCTACTATTCATGCCTACCCATATTCGACGTCCGAATAATTTACTAAAGTAGTGCCATAGATTCATGTACACGGACGTCAAATATCGTACAGTATGAAAAGTATACGTCAAACCGACATCCGTATATGTATCGCGTAGCCCTGAAGCTATATACGGACGCCAGTTGACGGTATATACCTTTTATTCATGCCGCCCCATATTCGACGTCCGATTAATTTTCTAAAATAGTGCTATAAATTCATGTATACGGGCATCAAATATCGTACGATATAAAAGTATGCGTCAAACCGACATCCGTATATGTGTCGCGTAGCTCTGAAGCTATATACGGACGTCAGTTGACGGTACAGATATTTCATGCCGCCCCATATTCAATGTCCATTTTTTTTTGTAAAATAGTGCTATAGATTCATATATACGGACTTCAAATATCGTACAGTATGAAAAGTATTCATCAAACCGACATCCGTATATGTATCGCGTAGCTCTGAATCTATATGCGGACGTCAGTTGACGGTATATACTATTCATGCCTCCCCATACTCGATGTCCGATTAATTTTCTAAAATAGTGCTATAGACTCACGTATACGGGCGTCAAATATCGTACCGTATGGAAAGTAAGCGTCAAACCGACGTCCGAAATGCTTTCGTATGCCCGGCTGTCCCGCAGTTTTTTTGATAGTGACAGTATCATTCGTTGAATGGAATGTAAAGGATTACCGGTGTTTTTGTTGACAGTCGAGAAGTTTGAAAATGATGTAAGTACCTACTACTTATTGTGTGTAAAATAATATTACTTTTACTTCAAGTCATCTGTGATTATTAACAAAAGTTTATTTTGATTGTTTCAGTGCAACGACTTTGTATATTTTATTTGAGATTTTGCGTGGAATTTCCATCAAGAACAAACGGTAGGTTTGTTTGGTTAGGTGCGAATACAACCTATAACTTCGTTAAGTCTTGAACAATTTTCAAGACTTAACGGAGTTACATAGAAGTCTTTTCCGAAGCGCTTGTAGATACAATTATGACGTGTAAAAGACCACAATTATAGCCTATTTGCCAAATAAATGAATTGAATTGAATTGTCCAGTTGCTTCAAAAAGTTAAGTACCATGATGTATGTAGGTAGATTTTGTAAACTCGCCTAACCTGTAAAAATCCGTTTAACTTGGCGAGCGGCGGCAGTTGACATAGGTATTATACCTACGTAGGTTCGTGTCGATACAGATTTTAATACCTAGTTTTTCGTTTTCGAATTTTGGTGTTGACCCAGCTTATTTTTTAAATGTCAATAAGTGTCCATATTAATTATTATTATTATAGATTTAACGATAATTCTTCATAATTATATACTTTTTCGTTTCATCAAAGGTTACACCAGTATTCAATATTCACAATTTGAGGAACGAAGGCAGGTGGTTAAGCTAAGTAAGTATAGGTATTACAATTTTCCCGAGGAATCCCGTCCTGGGTACCCGAAAAAAAGTGCCTCTAGTGTAAATTTCATTCGATAGCGTGACGTGTTTCCAAACGACACGCTTGTCGCGCTGTTCAAAATCACATACAAAATGAGACAACGCAAACCACGTCACGCTCTCGAATAAAATTTTCACTGGTGATTCTGTTCACCATTTAGATACTAAATTTCACCTAAATCGGTTCAGCAGTTTAAGCGTGAAAAGATAACAGACAGACGGACATACTTTATATTATTGGTATGAATCTATCTATTATCTATTTATGATTATCTATTTATGAATAAATTAACTTATTTCCTTTAATTCTATGAAAGTATTTATTAATCTATTTTTTACTGATATAGGGTTACTATCCTAGGTAAGCAAACAAAAACAAAAAACATGTAAATGTAATCACTTTTATTTTCATAGTTCTCAACCATACAAATTACTTAAGTAGGTTACCATAATTTAAAAACTTCTTAAACTTTAAACAAACTTTCGTTAAAAATTTGACTTTGCCAACTTCGTTATACATTTTTAACAAAAAATAGTTTCACAATGGATATAATCTACTATAACTAATCAACATCACAAGTACCTTCAATTAAATCGGCTTAGATGACTGGCACTTAGTGCTAGACGAGTTAGTTTGACATTGCTTCTTTTTAGAAGTAGTTCTTTTTAGTAGTACAATCAATAACAAAAATTACTCCAATGGGTCAAGAAATTTTGGTATTAATATTAGAATATCTCAGACTTTAGCTAAGCTACTATAATTAATTACATAATTAACGTTATTACGAGGTCATCCCAGACTTTAGTTGCTGATCTAACATCACAAAAAATATGATAGATACTTAATAAAACAACTTTATACAACGTGTTTTTTTATATCCCATAACTTTAGGGTTTTGATCAGACCATGTGAAAGATTCAAATTGCATATAAATTATTTGTCAAATCAAAAGTTATTTTAAGCTATTGCATAGCTTCTATCGAGGGCCTTGAGCGCGGGGACCGAATCCAGAAATTCCGTAACGAAAAAACCTCACGCTCGTTTCTTTTCGGCAGTCTTCGACACGGTGTTTGTGTGCGTGCAACTAGCCGTATTGTACGACTCTACGAAGCTCGCACGAATCGAGACGAGCTGCTCCGAAATCGGACGAATACATAAGCAGCTGTTTATGAGAAAATATATAGGTGTATAGGTATTTATGTACAACAGTGAATAGCTGTACTTGTAAAATTTGTGTATAAAGTGTTTTGAATATGAATGAACAAAGTGCATTTATTATTAATGAAGAAAGTCACGAAAAAATAGTGAAAGAAAATGAGTGAGTACTCTATATACATACATTTTATTATTATCACAAATGCAGTATTAATTTTGAATTATAAAATAAATAAATAATTATAATTGCATAAGTTGATACAAAATGCTATGCAATAGCTTTACCCGAGTGCCACACGTCTTTTTTTTTCTCTTTGCCATGCAAAAACGTAGTTTTGTCGAATGAATTTGTTAACAAAAGTAAAAAAATACTTTTGATTTGACAAACATGAATATGCCCATATGAATCTTTTACATGGTCTGATCAAAACCTTAAAGTCATGGGATATCAAAAAAACACGTTGTATAACTTTGGAACTTAGTTCCTTAAATTTTGCTTATAATACTATAACAGCTCAGACTTTGGCGTGCTTTAGCAATTACTATATATGTTAGCAATTACTAGGTATATATTATAAATGTTATAGTATCGATTAATAAAATTATTGATTAAAACATTTACATACAATGTTAGGCAAGAAATATTTGAGTACGTACTTACCTAGTTATTAATACTTTCTTAATAAATTCAATTTAAAATATTAGAAACAAATCTTTGTACTTTTCATATAAGTAGGTACTAAAAAAAGAAACGCTTATAACCTTGTAGGTATAAAAAACTTCGCATCAGGTGGTGTAGTCACACCCGTTGCTAACCTACATACGTAAGTTTATTGAATGTTTTTCTTTATAATGTCTTACATTTCTCTTTAATAGCAATGAGCATTCAAATAGATTTAGACATACAGTCCTTCTTTTACTACCCTTATCTATTTACGTAGGTACCAACCTACATAACATACTTAAACACTAGATAAATACTTAAGAACAGACGCTTCGTACTTTATTTGGGGGATAAGGTTGCTCAACGTCCGTAGGATTTACCACCTATTCCTAGGCCCACCCTACACGTGTTCCCCGGGTGGTGCTAATTGAGCAACAAACGCCGAACAACGGGCGGCGGTTAAATAACCCGACCGGGTCACCACAGGCCAAGGGGCATTAAATACCCCCAAAAAGAGTGGCATATATATCTATGTAACCTATATAAGTATCTATCATAAACCGTTATGTATGTACGTATAAATATATATATATATATATGACACCTGTCGCTTTTCATTCTTCCCCGGCAATCCCGGAATTCTAAAAAACAATGAGCGCAAATGATAATAGTAAATTACCCCAGGAGGGTACCGGCACCGCCGGAGAATCCCTCTCTGGACCACTTAGTGGTCCAGGCTGCCCCTCGTATTCTGGGGGGGGCACATTCGCGCGAACCACCACAAAAACCAAAACCCCGAGCGTACAGCGACGTCTCGATAGACCCTCCTCGGAGACTATCGAGCACGACCTTGCGCTCACGTCGGGGGAACCAAGCACCCAAGGGGACGAGTCTGTATGGATCTCGAAAGCCAAAAGGCGACGAGACCGTCAGAGAAGAAAGAAGGAGGAGGAGAGGGCCAGCCTAACCGCACCCGGAACATCCACGGGGGGGACAACGTCCACATCAAGGAGCGGCGAGGGCAGGTCAAAAGCGACCAAGCTTAAGAGGCAGGGTACAGACCCTGAGGAGCGGACGCAGCAACGACCACCAAAGCGCGCTAAACCCGATCCGCGGAGTGAGGGACCACGGAGGCCCACAACGGGCCAAAGTGATCTCTCTGTCATCATCCTGCGAGGGGACGGCGCAGGGATGGACGAAGCCACAGCCGCCGAGATCCGAGTAAGGCTAGTGGATAAGATAGAGGAAGCAGCGATTGACGGGGTCAGCAGCATGGATCTCTCGTTCTCGGCGTCGGGATTAGTGGCAGAAGGCTACTTTCTGGTAAGCCCGATAAACGAGGGTTCGGGAACATGGCTGCTGAGCTGCGACCTAGGGGAGTACAATGGGGTAAAGCTGATAACAAAAAGACTCGACGTCCACAAACTGTCCATCTGGCTGCCCGGGAGCGTAGTGGGGAAACGCCTTGACCCACTAGGCTTAATAAAGCTCCAAAACAGACACCGTACTGACCTGGAGATACAGGAGTGGACCCTCATCCGCAAAGAGGCAATGCCCTTGGGGATGAGGCTGGTGGTAGGGGTCCCAGAAGCAGGCGCCAAAGAAAACGTGTGGCTTAATTATCAAGCCACACAGGTGTACGCAAGAGTAATGGGCAAAGGACCCAGTAACCCAGATACCGAAAAGCCGTCAGGACAACCTCCACTCAATATGACACCGGGGGAAGAGCCTGCCGTAAGCGGCAGCCACGCTCAGTCGGCTACTCCGCAGAGGGGTGCCACTGACGACGGCAGACCGTATCAGCAGTGCCTGAACCCAAGCACGACACAACATGCGCAAAACTCGGAGAGGGCCGTGTCTGAAAGCGGGAAACTGGGTGCCGCGACGGAAACCTCAAAGGAGGACCTGACCGACCTCACACCCCGCCGACAGGCACGCCCGGGACAGACCATCACTATACATCCCCTCCCTACGCTACGTAGCGACGGGACCCCCCCCCCAGAGCGTAGCACGTCTGCAACCGCACTGGTTGGGGGGAACCCCGCCCTCGTAGCGAGATATAGGGAGGGACAATAAACACAGACACATACACACACTCACCTAGACACTGAACAATGAACACAAACAGGAACACACCACAAAAACAAACACACAAAATAAAAATAGTTCAAGTAAATCTCCACCACTGCCGCGACGCTATGATCGAATTCTGCAGACACGTGGTGGACGAGAAAATAGACATCGCACTACTGCAAGAGCCATACGTTGTCAAAGGACGTATAGCTGGGCTCGGATCCCTGGGAGGTGAAATCATCTACCACGACTGCGGTGAGTTAACTCCCAGGGCATGTATATACATAAGCGGTAGTGCAAGATCGTTAGGCATAATAAAGGCAGATTGTTACAGTGACCTAGCTAGCGCCACAGCAACGATCCAGTTAAACACAGGCAGCAAAGAGAGGGTGCTTCTAGTCTCCGCATACATACCAAGCGAGGTGGACTACAAACCCCCAACACCAGAAATGGAAGAAATAACAAGAAAATATAATGGTAAGA
The DNA here is from genome assembly GCA_949126895.1 of Eilema caniola. Classification (NCBI taxonomy): domain Eukaryota; kingdom Metazoa; phylum Arthropoda; class Insecta; order Lepidoptera; family Erebidae; genus Eilema; species Eilema caniola. Next base: position 1,042,487 of record CASBPR010000003.1, read on the forward strand.
ACATTCCTATTATTCTAGGTTGCGATGCAAACTCCCACCATGTGGTATGGGGTAGCACGGACTGCAATAACAAAGGTGACCTACTATTAGATTTTATTAGTTCAACAGGCTTTGATATAATAAACGAAGGTAACACACCAACGTTTGTTACCAAGGCCAGAGAAGAGGTGCTGGACATAACTATCGCATCCGACAGGATAAGTCAGCACATAACAGACTGGACAGTAGATAAAAGGGACTCGAAATCGGACCACAGAAGAATAACCTTCAACCTGGGTGCCAAGATCGAGAAGACCCTAACAAGAAATGCAAGGAAGACCGATTGGGCAACATACGAAAAACAAATCGAAAGATGGAGTCCAATCGATCCAAACCTACTGAGAGACGAAGAAGACATAGAGAGAGAAACCAACCGCCTGGTTGAAGCCCTGAGAGAGGCATACCATAAGGCATGCCCACTGAAAGAAATAAAACCGGGAAAGGGACAACCATGGTGGACAAAAGCACTGGAAAAAAAGAGAAAAAAGACACGGCGAGCCCTCAGGATAGCCCAAAGGAAGGGCGATGAGGACAGCTGGATGAAATACAAGACGGAAAGGAATGCTTTCAAAAAGGACTGCAAGAGGGAGAACAGAAATAGCTGGAAGACCTTCTGCGAAGGGGTAGAAAAGTACCCTGATGCAGCAAGGCTAGCAAAGATGTTCCCCAAGAACAACACTTGCAAATTAGGCAGCATAAAGAACGGGGACGAACTGATCTCTGACCCGGAAAAGATCCTGGAAATGATGCTCAATACACACTTCCCGGAATGCGAAGAATACAAGGCTCATGAGAGGTCCACGAACACGTACCCAATAATGGAGACGGAGGAGGGGACAGTTATCACCAAAGAGCATTTAATGTGGAGTGTCCAATCATTCCAGCCTTATAAAGCTGCGGGAATGGATGAGATTTTTCCAAAAATGATCCAAGTAGCCATAAAAAATATAGGCGACGACCTTCTGAAGCTATTTAACTGCAGCATCAGAATGAAGTACATACCAACAAGATGGAGGGAAGTAAGAGCGGTGTTCATACCGAAACCAGGAAAGGCCACGTACCAAGAAGCTAAATCCTTCAGATGTATAAGCCTCTCCTCGTTCTTACTAAAGACCCTTGAAAAGATACTAGATAGACTGATAAGAGAACAAGTGGCCACGAGCGGATCACCACTGCACAGAAACCAGCATGCGTACATGGAGGGAAAATCGATTGAGACAGCCCTTCACAACCTGGTTAACAGAGTGCAGAGCTCGCTGAGCAATAAAGAATACGCACTAGGATGCTTCTTTGACGTCGAGGGGGCATTCGACAGAGCGACTCCAGACTCAATAGAGGAAACCCTAAATCGGGAAGGAATAAACAAAGACATATCAGGATGGGTGAAAAACATGCTAAGACACCGACTGATACAAGCAGAAATAGCAGGAACAAGACGTACGGTGATAGCAAAAAGAGGTTTTCCGCAAGGAGGATGCCTATCGCCCCTACTATGGTGCCTGCTAATAGATGAATTAGTCGACAAGATCAATAGGAGGCACATCTACACACAGATGTACTCTGACGATGGTGTGCTCCTAATTACAGGAAAAGTCCTCAGTGTCATGTGTAACATTATGAACAGGGGGCTAAAAGAAGCACTAGAATGGTGCAGGGGTAAAGGCTTAAACCTAAACCCTGACAAAACCAAACTGGTCCTATTCACCAACAAGAGAAAAATAGGACAGACTGAACCAATTAGAATAGATAATCAAGACCTCGAAGTGGTGAAGGAGGTCAAATATCTAGGAGTAATACTGGACAGTAAACTGACCTATAAGACACACATAAGCCAGGCATGCTCAAAGGCAAAAATGGCCATGATGCAATGCAAAAGAGCGGTAGGTAGAAGCTGGGGGATGAAACCATCCATAGTGATGTGGATATACAAAGCAATTATATTGCCAAGGATATCACACGGAGCTCTAGTGTGGTGGCACAAAGCCCAAGTTGGGAAAAACAAACAGGAATTAAACAAAGTCCAAAGACTGGCAGCTCTTATGACCACCGGAGCGATGAGGACCACTCCCACAGCCGCACTGGAAATCATACTGGGCCTAAATCCTATAGACCTTGAAATAAAAAGGAAAGCAACAGAACAATGGTTCAAACTAAGAAGCACTGGTCAGTGGACCGCCAACATACTGGATGAGGGCCATGCCAGAATCAGTCAAGGCTACGAAGAAAGACTATCAATGGTCCTGTCAAACAACGACCTAATTAGGAAGGAAAGGACTTTTGATAAGAAATATAGAATACACATTGGATCAAGAGACGACTGGATGATGAATGCAGAAGGCATCATCTGCTACACAGATGGCTCTAGAAAAGAATCAACCAAGCTTTCTGGATCCGGCGTACACATCAGGTGCGAAGACGGAACAGAAATAAATAAAACAATACCATTAGGCAAATATGCAAGTGTCTTCCAAACGGAAATTTATGCCATAATGGAATGCGCGGAAATGGTGGACTGCCTGAAAGACACAGGCAAGGTAACCATTTACAGTGACAGCCAGGCGGCACTAAGGGCACTAGGAAAAACAGAGACGACATCTGCGCTCGTCAAGGAATGTAAGAATACCATTGAAAGACTGTCCAGGAAACTCGACGTGACGCTCGCCTGGGTGCCCGGACATGAGGGCAACATGGGAAATGAGACGGCGGACGAACTGGCGAGAAAAGGAGCTGATGAAGATCAGGTGGGCCCTGAGCCCAGACTACCCATCGCCCATAAAATAACAAAGGGAGTCATCAGCCGAAGCATAGTGGCCGAAGCCAATAGAAGATGGAAGTCCTCGCCAGTCATGAGACAGTCGAAGATCTTCATCAAAAGCTTTGACACAAAGAAAACAAGCCGACTGTTAAAACTCTCCCGAGGAAACATGAGGCTGGTCGTAGAAGTGATAACGGGACACTGCCGACTAAATAGGCACCTGACACTTATAGGGGTGAAAACTGACCCCAAATGCCCAGAGTGCATGGAGGAGGAGGAAACCAGCCTCCACCTGCTGGCCAAATGCCCCATGTACTCAATGATAAGATGGGAAAACATGGGGACGGACACCCTAGAAGAACAAGACCTCGAGGATCTGAAGGTGGAACAGATCGTAAGATTCTGCAAAGAGACAGGTAGGTTCGACGGAACGCCGTGATTGCCGGACACTTCTTGGCCTCCAAACAGGAGGAATAGGGGAATTGGGTGAAATGGCCCCCATAAAAGGGCAGATCACCCGTCCGGTCTGCGGCGTCCCCCGCTGGAAGTAAGTAAGTAAGTAAGACGCTTCGTATTTAGGTTGAGTGGTTTGATCCGTCGTCAAAATAACTTTTTTAAAATTATCACTGGCTGCGCCTGTCTTCAGTATTTCCACTAACAGCCGGCGCCAACGTTTGACTGAAGATTGAAAAGATCGATGTAAGCAGCTTGCCAATAGACCATTCAGATAGGTCACTGACATGCGTCTTACAATCTGATTGGTATATTGGCAAGCCGGTACTATCTTCAATCTTAGGTCACATATTGGCACCAGCTGTACTCTTTCTTAACCACTCAGCTTAATTACCTACGTATTCAATAAAGAAGAAAGTTTAAATTTAAAAAAGAAAACTTTTATGGTACCTATAAGTGAACGGAAATGATGCCGGACAGTTATTTACTGCAGAATCAAAGTTGAGTAATTACAGGGTTATTTGTGAAACACTAATAACCTCACAGGAGTGGATTACTAACGTTATAAACAGTAACATTTGTTTTACGACTTTTGAGAATTCATTCGATTTTGTATTCATACAAAAACAAAATTATAATTCGTCACCTTTTTGGTAAACTTGCGAATCTGTCAAAATCTTGAAAATTACTTTTTCGGTGTTTCTTAGCTCAAATATTTTTTAGCAAGATTTTTTGCTCTCCTGTAAAGTTGAAAAAAAAAAGCAGATTCGCAACTTTACCAAAAAGGTTACGAATTATTTTCAGTCACTGCTCGAATGTTCGTATCTATGTGCGCACCGTTCGCCTGCCCGCCGTCTTTTGCCCGCCTTCTCGCGCTTTGCCATAAAGACTTATAAGTGTAGGAGAGTGCAATAAAAGTTTAAAAAATAATTTTTAGGTTATATATTTAGTCGTAGAACAAAAGTTGTTGTTAATAATGTAAGTAATCTACTCCTGCGAAGTTATTAGTGGTTTAAAAATAACCCTGTATATTAATGAAAGTATCATAATCAAAAATTTTCCTCAAAAAGTCTCCAATCGTCACTTCAACTTTTTGAATAAATATTTTGTATATATACTTTAATTTTAAGCCAGTCCTTGTTATGAAAAAGTGTAGGATGTTTATTTTTTAATTGCTCACATTGAGCTCGTTTGGGGGGTTTTTTATACTTAATGTGGTCTTTAAAATATTTTTTTACGACGTTTTTTTGTTCTGTTGTCCAAGGAACAAGTGTTCTCTTTTTTTTTGCAGATGTCTTGTGGCTTATTTCTTGGGAAGGGACAACAACTGGCTCGTCTCTACTCAAACTAATATGTTGCGATGGTCCTGCTTCTTCCAATTCAAAATCAACAACTTCCTGATTATCTATATCGTTTCCAAGGATTTCTTCATCTAAGTTTAATTCAATCTCATCTAAAGCTTTTCCTTGATATTCATCCGCTTTCCCATCTTCCATCAATAGTAATAATTTAGAAATTTTAGCAGTCTGATATACGTCATTAGGTAACCTGTAATTATTTTTATGTACACTCAGGGTGTGACCCATAAAAGTAGCTAATTGTTCGAGCTCTGATTCAGTCATTGTAAATAACTGGGTCATTGTTGCTAAATGTTTTCTCAGACGCGTGGATGTTAGAGCCTTATAATTTTTAGCACCGCTTAATTTTGCATATTTTTCTAAAATTTTGTACCCACAAACAGTTGATCCACCTGCCTTTACAAATAACAAATTATTGTCATCTGCAACATACATGCGTCTGACCGCTAGTATTTTTTTTAAATCTTCTTGTACTTCAGTACTAAACAGTACTGGCACCCCTCTCCCTCTTTTACCACGGATCACTATTCTTTTTAATTTATTAATCAATATTTTTTCAGTCGAAGTAAGAACTTTGTCAAATTCTTCATATTTATTGCTGTCGTTGCCATGATCATTGTAATCACTTAATTTTATTCGTTGTAATTCGCCAGGCCGACGCCTATTCAATAGAAGAACGCGACAATATGTAGATTCCACCAAGTTATTGAAAGCTTTAACGTTCGTTTTTCCTTCGGATTGCGTTAAACTATCGGATGACTGTTTTGACATGCCACAAAGATAATCTTTGAATAATTTTAAATCAGCAGCAAGTGGCACTATAGTGGTTTTATTCCACTTCTTCACATTAAGGTCATCAGCAGCTTGGCTGGAAATATCAAACTTCCAATTCTCCTCAATTAATTTTGATAGTGTTTTTAAATCTGCTTGAACAGAAGCCGTTTGAACTGAGGTTTCTCTTTTACAACTTTGCAATAAAGCTATACTACAACATTGTTTTACTGACGTAGCAATGTTCATGGCATATGTCGGTGCATCAAATGTTTGTGTTGCGACATTATACCGGGCTACGATTTTGGTTGCCTGTACTAAAGTGTCATAGTATTGTGGTTTTAATACTTGTTCAAGACTATTAACATTCGGGTTCAGTTTAGTTACTTCCACAAGCAATTTCGCTAACTCCCTCATCTTACGTGAGACCACAGTTGCAAAATGTTCCTCGCGATGTGTTCTCAAATACTGTGCTCCAAACATACAAATCAATTTATCTTTTTTAGCTACTAATGATATTTTGTCTGGTTTCATACGAGGAAACACGTTTTTCATTAGATTGTTGTCGACTTTAACGTAACGTACAAGAAAATTTTGAGCATCAGCTTGTGCGTTGTTTGTAGAAGCAGCATTATTACATTTTTTTACATGTCTCCACAGTTGTTTCCTTGAATAAAAGCCAAGACATTTAGAGCAAGGTAAATAGTCAGTCTTTTCAGAAAACCTACACTTCTTCACAGGTTTGAATGCAGTTTGCGAATTACTCACATAATTACCCTTTTTTCTTAAAGCGCTAAAAACTTGTTTACGTTTAAGGCTATTTTTGGGATGTGCTAATGCTGACTGTACTTCAGGTTCGATTGAGTGGTTTCGAACCATATGTCGTGAAAAATTCAAAATGAAATTTTCACAGTAGTAACAAAAATCTCTTTCTCTAATACGTTTACCTTTCAAATTACTCTCTGATGTTTTTTGATTTTCTGGCACTTCTGTTTCAATATTTTCTTTGTTTGTTTCGTGATTATTTTCCGAATCTTCCCCTAAGCAATCTTCTTTCAACGAATCTTTTTCTTTTTCTGTTGGGCTTGTATCATCGCAATGGCTTGAAGCAGCCTGAAATAATATAAGTTTATTGTATAAAGAGCTTACGAGCTAACGTATTACCGACAGCGTGTATGCAAAATTCTATAATGATCGGTTTTGTAGTCAAAGCATGAAAGTAACAAATAAACAAATAAAATCGCTGTCGCACCATATAAACTGTATAATGAAAATTATAGCATTAAAATTATAACAGTGTTATTTATCTTAATGTTCATAAATGTCTTTGCCAACTTTGTAGGTATGCATACCAATTTTTTACTGACCTTATGTGATCCATCTAAACATTCGGTTTCCATTAATATTTCTTGGCCAGATTCTGACGTGGATTCAGAAGATGATGGTTCATAATTCTTATCATTTGAAGAAGCAGAAAAGTCAGACTCATTGTCAAAGCATGGTACCGACTGCTCTTGATTCTGGTCATCTGATATCATGCATGGGACTTCTAGCGGCGGCTTTTCGATATCGTCTACATCTGAGACGTAAGTAGGCTTATTTAAAATTGTATTATCAGCAGGATCAAGCTGTCTTATAGGGCTTAAGATAGATGATTCAATTGCTTTTGGTGGAGGTTCGACATTATCAGTACTTAACAGGCAGGTGTAATTTATCTCTATATTTTCAGGATCAAGGGGCCTAGCGTGGTTTGAGGTAGTAGGAGGATCAACTGTTATTGACGGAGGCTCGACGTTACCACTACTTAAAAGGCAGGTGGGATTTTCCTCTACATTTTCAGAAGCAGGGACGCCAGTTTGGTTTGAGATAGCAGGAAGATCAACTGCTACTGGCGGAGGCACACCAGAAACAACTACACTTGAGACGTAAGTAGGGTTATCTGAGATTTCTTTTCCAGAATCCAGAAGCAAATTATTCACAAAGGATTCAGATAATATATCAGATGATTTGCAAAAACTAAGCATCTGAGAATCAGGTATGTCACTGAAAGACACATCAAAAGAACTTTTATGACCTGCTTCACTAAAGGGAACACTTTCTTGATTCTCAGTAGAAAGAGATTCATAAGATTTTAAGTTATGGCTAACATTTAAAGAAATGGAAGAATCATAAGGATTTTCGTGGTTCTCAATCAAAAGAGACGCATAGGAATCTGATATATGAGTAGTATTTGAAGATATGGAAGGATCAACAGTATTTTCTATCTTCTGATTTAAAAAAGACGCATTAAAGTCCGAGATATTGGTAACATTTGAAAGAATGAAAGAGCAATGAGTGGAACTTGGAGGCTCGTCCACGTGAGCACTGAATGGGACAGTTGTTAACAAAGTATTATTTTTGTTACTTATATCTTGATCGATTGCTTGAACAGGCTTTGCATCAACTCTAGTTGTTTTCTTTTTGCGTCCTCCATTTGTTTTTCTGGTACCGTTTCTTCTTTTTTGGTCTGTAAAACAATAAAAATAATAATAATAGTATCTTTAATTCAGACTAGAATTAATCCATAGTAGTGTTAGTAACAAAAAACTTATACATACTGGTGTTAGTAAACATTAACTTGGCTACAAAGTTTTTCAAAATCGGAATTTTAGTTCTACTCTACTCTTTTTAGAATGCTGTTGTGACTATCTCTCACCCTTCTCAGCAGCGAAATAATGCAAATTATTAATGATTTAGTCAGTATCATACGATTTTTTGTGCGGAAAACTATTTTTATTGAAAAAATCCTAGATAAAATAAAAATTATAAATTCAAATTTAAACTATGATGTTTATAATACCTACTTAATAAATTATTCACTCTTTACACTGTTAACGCGTAGATAAGTGCTTTAGATTAAACAGTTAAAAATATTTTATTGTTACCTATAGTAGAGAACGTATAACTTATTTATCCATTATATGCAGGGCCGTCTTAAGGCTATATAGCGCCAGGGTGCGAAGCTCCTGCTACCATATTTTAAGTTAAGTAGGTATAACCTCTTTTTATTTTTGAGTTTTGTTGTTAGATATAGCGGCAACAGTAATAAATTTTCTGTGAAAATTTCAACGGTCTATCTGTTTGTTGCCGCTGTAACAACAACTAAATAATAAATTATTATTTACTAGCTGACCCGCCTCGGCTTCGCCCGTGGCATACCTACTTCAACCCCCTAGCACCTCAATTGTTTTGCCTTCTCGGAACTTGTCCACCAACATTTGAACTTTATAATATGGTATTAAAGTTCAAGTTTTATTACGAATAGTTTGTAGAGAGTATAGAAAAGTGTTGTTTTTAGACTTCTTTAGGCATTTTTTTTTCTCTGCGTAAGAACCATCCTCGTATTGCAAGGAATGTTCTAAAAAAAGAATTAATGAAATCGGTATAGCTGTTCTCGAGATTGGCGCTTAGCAACACATTCAGCGATTCATTTTTATATTATAAGTAGGTACAGTAATTCAGACGAAAAATATGTGAACCCAAACTGTTCTGTGATTGTTCTCGAAGATTGTAGGTATTTTGAATTGGCAAATATTTTAATAATGTGGTTTATTTTTATATTAATTTTTGATTCTATACTTATAATAGCCAAGTTTGTCAGTCTGTTTTGGGTCATGGTTGACCGAAGATAGAAGTGCTAGAATTTTTAGTGCTCACTGGGCGGCTATAGCAAATATAATGAAAAAAAATATTCAAAAATTAAGGAGAAGAAATGGATTTAATATTTCTCTAACGTTTCTCAGCATTAAACAAAATCAAACTTTAATTTTCAAGCAATAAGATTCAATTGTCATAGGTCGTCTAATGACATCAATCAGTAACCGAAACTCAGAGCCGCATCGCGAACTTACATTACAATGTACACCCTAATCGCCTAGTTATAGAGACCATTTCGCTTAAAGTGCAGGCGCCAGGCGGCTAGGTCAAAGGGCCTCTTTGAAATGGAGATATTGCCGCGTGCGTGCTAAATTTAATTATGGGTATCAAAATAAGAGCTATTTTACCTTGCATATCGTGAGCGGTATGACACGTACCGAAAGGCAAAAGTGACAATAATAGGTACAATGGTAAATTTTGATATTGGTTGATGCCTATATTTTTATGCATGTAGGGGTTGATTGCCGTAAGTGTACGAATATTGTACTTATGAGTTAAAGGTTAAATTAGGAAATATCGAAATAAGACAGCCCCGGTTAAGACAGCCCTGATTATATGTTATGTTGAGTTAGGTATTGTTTTGTTGTAGCTCGCTAACCGTGAAAGAAAACATCGTGAGGAAACCTGGGTGCTCGGGGTGTGTTCGCATATCTCAGTGCTTGAAACTTGAGCCATGTCAGAGGCCTTAAAAGGCTGCTCAAATAACTCTGACACTAGATGGTACATTCCATCACACGATAAGAAGAAGCTGTTGGTTTTCTAATAAACAAAAATAAGAATAATTAAAAAAATATTTCACAAAAAATGCAGTTTTAACTATTTATCTCTTTATTCTTCACTGCCTTCCATATTCATTAAGACATGTTAAATAAAGTAAGGGGAACTGGGGAACGTTGAAATGATGCACGACGTGCATGACGCCAAAAAGATTGTAGGATGTACGAGTATGTATATGTAGATATACGGACGTCGAATTGGCACATAAAAGAGGAACTGGGGACGTCGTAATGATGCCCGACGTGCATGACGTCAAAAAGATTGTAGGATGTACGAGTATGTATATGTAAATATACGGACGTCGAATTGGCACATAAAGGAGGAACTGGGGACGTCGTAATGATGCCCGACGTGCATGACGCCAAAAAGATTGTAGGATGTACGAGTATGTATATGTAAATATACGGACGTCGAATTGGCACATAAAAGAGGAACTGGGGACGTGGTAATGATGCCCGACGTGCATGACGCCAAAAAGATTGTATGATGTATATAATATATACTGACGCCGAATTAACATATAAATCTGCGAAATATCATCTGAATATAGGTAAACTAGCATATTTTATTCGCATTATTATTACATAACTAGCTGGTGCCCGCGACTTCGTTCGCGTTAAAGTATGTGAAAGTAATTAGTTAGTTTTTAAAACAGATCATTTCTCTAAAAAGTTAATTATTGGAAAAAGCATTTGGATCTTAGATCCACCCAAGCAGCCATAGAAAAACAGTTTCGCCAGCTCTATAGGTAATCTCAGTGAGAATCTCAGCGTGGATAAAATTTCTCTGTAAATTACTTACTTAAAATCAGTTTCCGTTGCACAACTTAGGTGGATTACTCAAAAGCACTAGGTAGGTATGGGCCCTACGACTTTAAGTATGCTGTTATGTGCAGGAAGACCACTCGCTGTTTGAGAGCACAAAAACAATACTGGGTAATTTGTAGCATTGTCCTTGTTAACAACGCTGTTATGAACACCTTTACGTGTTAACCACTTCATCAACAATTCCTCTCAAAATTTAGCTATTTATTCATTTAATGCAGCAGCTTGTTAATTTATTGGTATAAGTATGGTATCGATCCCAACAAAGCGGTAGTTGGTTCCGCAAGATAATAAAAAAAGTTTCATCAAAATCGGTCCAGTAGATTCTGAGATTCGCTCAGACAGACAGAAAGACAGACAGACAGACAGACAGACAAAAATTCTAAAAAAGGTTGTTTTGGCTTCTGTTGCTATAATGAAGACCCCCTATAACAGTTTATCATAAAAATCTTCAATGTACAGACATCGGCCTTTTACAGTTTTATTATATGTAAGTATAGAAGATTAATAATGTGTTCGGAGAGTAATCTTAGGATTTGTGTGTGTGTCTCTATGTTTTTAACAATTTACCTCACGCTGAATGAATTGGAGTGAAGTGTTGTATGGCAGTAGTTTACTCCTTTGATTAACATACAAATAGGTAGACTATTTTTTTCCTGACGTATATAAGTGAACAGCAATCTTAACCGATTTCCACGCAGATGATATCTTTACATGTAGGCACCTATTACACTTAAATGTACTTTGAAAATATTAATGTAGTAGGTAGGTACAAACCTTTCTTTATTTAATTATTATATCAGCACATTATACACTCATCAGTTGGGTAGTGATCGTACAATAAATAGTTACAAATATGACAGAAAGAGACACTATTCTCTAGCCACCTGATGATGTTTAATTTATTGTTCATGTCGACAATTATATGTTTAGGTTTTCCAAAAGAACTTGAATACACTCCACAAATTAAACACTTATCCCGCAGTATGAAGTGAGTCGAAGGCCACGGCCACTTTAATTCCTTTTTTAAAATATATTTTAAGTAATTTTTGTTCAAAAATCTGTCTATATCAGCAAAGATGACCATTTTGTAAGAGAAATCTAATAATTTAATTAGGTAGGTACGTTGTAAGAAAATTGAATTTTATAAGGTGTGAGTAGATACCGACACAAGAACAGCATAGATCGAACTGACGTTCTGTAAGACGATTAATAGAAAAACTCTAGTCTCCATTCATAAAACATTTAAACGCTTGATTAGTTAAATAGTGTTTTGATTCATTTTGACATTTGCGAGACATTTGGTGTGAGAAAGTGACAATTTAACTAATCAAATGTTTATAAATAAGGGATAATATATATCGATCCTTAAACTTAGATACAGAAAATAAAAATTACCTGTAGTAAAGCCTGTAGCCAAAGTATTCTCTTCGACTAATTTTAAAATTTTTCTACCACGAAGTCCTCGGGAACTCATCTTCAAGCACATTCAATAAGTTCCAATAACTGCACGTGAGTTTATTTGCACACACTGATGTAAAACAAACAATAATCAAGCGCCGAATATTACGCAACGCGTACGTGACCGAAGCGAAGACATCAATCAAATTGTTTTGATTGCGGTAGGTGCGAGATGGCAACGTCGCAATTGTGGACGCCAAATACGCGAATCCGTAGTCAGGAATTCCCCTAGATATACAGTGTGGATATATACGCGCTGCAGCAGCGCCTCAACTGCGCGGTGATTTGTTCGGGAACTTGTCAATATTTTATTGCAACCATTTATAGCGACTTTAGGCTTCCGTCGATTTTTGTACTACGGCTAGCTAGGATCAATAGGACTTAAGTGCCACCGGATAACAAAGTGGCGTCCGGTGTATGGACGCCAAAAGCAGGTGGACGCCAGTTTAAATGCACTTTCGCCTTCAGTGGACGGCCAATTGTTTGCGGGATAAATATATATATATATATATATATATATATATATATATATATATATATATATATATATATATATATATATATATATATAAACAATAAGAATATCATGAAGTAATGTACATTATTAGATGATCAAACGAACTTACCTAAGTGAAGTTCGATCTTAATTATCTTGACTTCATCGGAGAGATTTAAATTATTACCTTATGTAGTGTTCGAGCTACTTACGTCTCGGTCGCACGTAGTTTAGCGTCGTAGGAAAGAAAGAGAGGAAAGAATCCCCCCACGACGCGACGCCATACTCGATCCGATCGTACCTCATTATTTTAGAGAACATAACGATATTGCGAGATTCATGAACATGGGAACTTAAGATTGGGCGTGGTGGGACCTTAAATCTCTCCGATGAAGTCAAGATAATTAAGATCGAACTTCACTTAGGTAAGTTCGTTTGATCATCTAATTATCTTGACTTCATCCTCGAGATTTAAATTATTACCTTATGTAGATGTTTAGAGTGAGTAATGAGCAATAGTTGTGTTGGTAAGTTATGAAGAATGAAACAATTTCTTCTTCAAAAAATTAGCATAAGTGACAAAGTAACAAAAGAAAAGCAATTCTGGCCTTGAAGATACTATTATTATGTTAACCTACTTTAAATGGTTAATCTAATTTTTTGTAAGTATCTCTTGTTAATGTATTATTAGGTTTGATCAAGATCATTTATAACAAGGTTACAATTTGTATCTATTATAGGCCTATTATAACAATTTGCAAAAGTAGTTGATCGTTCAGACCAGTCAGCACATTTCCTAATAATATCAATATTAAATCCGGCTCGGGCTGCTGCCGATGTACTAGCGTGGCGAGTACTGTGAGCACTAAAAGTGCTAGTGTCAACACCGCTGTCATGAAGAGTCTGCTTTAACCAACGTCCAATCGTTTGTGAAGAAGCAGCTTTATGAGGTCTTTTATGTGTTATGATATATTTGTCAGAATCAGGGTCCCTAATATTAGCGGTAAAGTCTAAATAAACTAGCAAAGTCCGAGCTGGACAGATGGTTGGGTTGTGAAAGAAAGGTAAATTGATTGCTGGCTGTGGCCGACCGATCGCTGAAGTTTTTATCATGTCAGTAATAACAATAACAATACGATCGTTGTGAATTTTAATATTGCTTATTCTGATTAAAGATAATGTCTGGGTTCTTTGCCCCGAAGCTAGTGCTAATAACATGACGTTTTTCTTAGTTAACATTTCTAAGTTCGCAGAACTGTTATCTATCTTACTCAAATAGTCCAAGACTATGTTTGGATCCCATACTGTGGTATATTTAGGGAAAACCGGCTTTATTCTAAAGATACCTTTAAAAAATCTTCTTAATCTTTCGTCTTGTGAAAAGTTACAAGATGAAATAAGAGATATAGCTGATCTATGATTATTTAGCGTGCCATAAGAGGCGCCCGCATTAAAAGATTTCATTAAGAAATCTAATAAGTTTTGGATCTGAACATCATAAAAATCAATTCGAGATTCCTGGCAATATTGCCACCATAATTTAAGGCTACTTGAGTATTGATTATGAGTATTTTTTGAATTTTCGGGTATTTGTTGCCTGATAAATGCTTCCCTGATAACACTGCTACTTCCAGGGAAAGGTGCTGGTGTAGCGGGTGTCTCGATCTAAATTCAGAGAAAAGAAGATTTTTGTGAGGATTAAATATTATAGGTTCAGTTATGCAGAGAGATTTAAAAATAGGGTACCATGGTTGAGACGGCCAGTGAGGGACAACCACTATGCCTGTTGCTCTGTCGAATATGATTTTATTAAGCACTTTCAACACTAAGGCAAACGGAGGAAATGAATAAGAGAAAAATGGTGCCCAGTTTATGGTAAAAGAATCAATTTCATAAGCAAAGGGATCTTTCTTCCAAGAAACATATTTCTCACATTTGGTATTAGTTCTCGATGCAAATAAATCAATATCAGGTACACCGAAACAATTAGTAATTTCGTTATATGCTTTTATATGGAGTTGCCATTCTGTGTCTAAGTTGTGTTTTCTTGATTCACTATCAGCGTCCACATTCTGACAAGATTTTATATATGAAGCAAAAATGAATAACCCCTTGGATTCACACCATTGCCATATTAAACGAGCGATAGAATTTAGATGTTCATACTGGACCCCGCCCATCCTGTTAATATATGAGATGGCAGTTGTATTGTCGATACGTAGGAGGATACTGGAATTGGTAACATTCTTTGCAAAAGATTTTAATCCGAAATATGCAGCAAGTAATTCTAGGTAGTTAATATGATACTCCCTCTCTTGACTATTCCATTGCCCATTCGTTTTTTCGTTACCGCAAGCGGCTCCCCAACCCGTTGAAGATGCGTCTGTGTATATTTTTAGAACGAAGTCTTTTTGTTTTAAAGATCTAGATAAACTGAAAATATTATTTTTCCACCATAACAAATCATCTTGTAAAATCGAGGACAACGACATATTTTTGTTATAATTACCATTACTCTGGATAAGTGCTAAGTATTTAGCCCTCTCTAATCTTTTTATATCAAAGTCAAAGTCAAAAATCATTTATTCTGTATAGACCATTAAAACGGTACTTACAAAACGTCAAGTTTAAAAAAAAAATCTAGATTAGTTTAGCAAATGGACCACCGGTTCGAAACGCGGCCCCGACCTGAGAAGACTCCGGCAAGAAACTCAACGGGCATTTTTTTTTTTTGGTCTATTTACAAACATTTGCTTAGTCTACTTAGTCTAAATACAATAGTTTGCTTGAGTAGCATAGTTGAGCGAACAGCTCATTTCCAAGCTTGTTTATCATCTAAATATTCTTGGATGTTATAATAGCCTTTTCGGCACAGTTTAGTCTTAATTACATTTTTAAATTTATTTACAGGTAAATCTCTAATTTCATTAGGGAGCTTGTTGAAAAAGCGTATACAGTTGCCCCGGAAAGAATTACTAATTTTATGGAGTCTACTATCACAAGCTACAAGATTGTTTTTATGTCTTGTGTTTATATTATGCCTGTCACAAACTCTTGAAAATTTAGAGATATTTTTCCTTACATACATCAGGTTCTCGAAGATGTATTGTGACACTACGGTTAGAATGTCTATTTCTTTAAACTTTTCTCGAAGCGAAACTCTTGGGCCCAAATTATAAATAGCTCTCACAGCCCGCTTTTGTAAAATGAATATTGTGTTTAAATCCGCGGAATTACCCCAAAGGAGAATTCCGTAGCTTAAAATACTATGAAAATAACTGAAATAAACTATTCTAGCCGTATCCACGTCTGTTAATGTCCTAATCTTTTTTACAGCGTAAGAAGCCGAACTTAATCTACTGGATATTTTTTCAATATGCGATCGCCACTGCAATTTGGCGTCAATACTTAAACCTAAGAACACTGTTGATTCCACAAGGTTCAACACTTGCCCATTGAGTTGTACATTGGTTTCAACCTGTGTAACATTAGGTAATGTGAATTTTATACATTTAGTTTTGTTCCCATTAAGGCAAAGATTATTAGTATTAAACCAATGGACCACTCTTGTGATAACACCATTCACTTCGTCATAATTATTTTGTTGCCTTTTAATTTTAAATATTAACGAAGTATCGTCAGCAAATAAAATAATACTAGTTTTATCCCTTACGTAGTAGGGGAGGTCATTAATATATATTAAGAATAAAAATGGTCCAAGTATCAAACCTTGTGGAACACCCATCGAAATCAGAGATCCCACTGAACGTGTACCATTAACATCGACCCTCTGAATTCTATTGTTCAAATATGAAGTCAGAAGCTCGAGAGCCTTGTTCCTTATTCCATAATGTTCTAATTTCCTGATTAATGTGTCATGGTGGACGCAATCGAAAGCCTTGGATAGATCACAGAATACACCCAATGCATCATGCTTATCCTCCCAGGCCTCGTAAATACAATTTAACAATTCTATACCAGCATCAGCAGTCGAACGTCCCTTAGTAAACCCAAACTGTTTATCATGAAATAATTTGTTTTCACCAAAATGGGTCATCAACTGTCCTAGGATTAATTTCTCAAATACTTTACTCAAGGTCGGCAACACAGAAACGGGTCGGAAATTAGAAGGGTCTGTAGCACTGCCAGCCTTGAACAAAGGTATGACTTTGCTATGTTTCATTAAATCAGGAAATATACCGCTGTTGACACAGTCATTAAACACAGTTGCTAGATGGGGAGCAATGACATCAATGATACATGAAATAGTTTTGACTGATAATCCCCATAGATCCGCGGTCTTTTTGATATTAATAGAGTGAAACGCTTTGGTGATGTCCTTGCTATTAACAACTGAGAATACGAATGCGTCTTCACACTCGTTTATCGATTCCTTAAGCAATGACACAGCGGAAGTGGAAGACGACTGAAGAGTTTTAGTCGTTATTAACGGTATATTTGAAAAGAAATGTTCAAACTCTGTCGCAACTTCCAGATCCTCCGTGACATGGCGACCTTCTATTTTTAAATGAAAATCTCTTACATTTGATGGAGATTTCCCACATTCGGAATTTATAATATTCCAAGTAGTCTTAATTTTATTTACAGAATTAGAAATTTTATTTTTAATGAAGTTTGACTTCGCGAAGGAACAGGCTCGCTTAAATATTTTTGAGTAATTTTTAACATAATCCTGGAAAACAGGGTTGAAATTGTACGATTTTTCAGAATATAGATCATACAATCTCCTCCTGCTCTTATAAATCCCCGATGTTGCCCAATCACTGAAAACTGGACGGCCATGTAGCCATCTATAAGTGGTAGCTGCACAAGCTGCAGTGAGACGACCCAGGTAACGAGCAAATCCTCGGATTGATATAACTGTTGTATTCATTATTTTTTCAGAGGTATAAAAGATTTGCTCACGTTTTTCATGTGGCAACTCTAACAACATAGAATTTGAGTTTAAGATGAAACCCAGAAACTTGCAGTTTTGTCTGGGCACCAAAGTGCTCTTAGTACAGTTCAGTATGAAACCTAAGCGAGTTAGACAATTAATTGTTTTATTTGTATTTTCTAAACAGTCATTTTTTGAACTACCCACACATAAAAAATCATCAAGATAACGAACTGACCTAAATCCCAGAGATCTTAGGTATGTAGCAATGGGTTGAAGTATCTTAGTAAAAATGAAAGGAGCAGAGCAGAGACCAAATGGAAGGACTGTAAATTCGTAAAGGGTACTTTTGTAATGAAACCTTAAATATTTTCTATGCTCTTTAACCACAGATAATGAGAAATAAGCATCTTTCAAATCAATGTTTGTCATGTAATCATTTTCGTATAAAATATTTATAGCCGTTTTTAAGTCCTCCATTTTAAAATGGTCGTTGTGATCATATTTATTAAGTTTTTTAATGTTAAGAATAAGACGAAAGCTACCATCGTTTTTGGATCTTAAGAAAATATCAGATATGTACTGTCCCGAAACTGGCAAGCATTTTTCTATGGCGCCTATTTTTAATAACCTTGATATTTCGTTATTCATAGCAACTAATTCTGTTTCAGAAAAAATTCTGACAGGGTACTCATCGGGTAATTGATTAGGTATTTCGATGAAGGGAATTCGATAACCCGATATTGAAGATAGTATAAAATCATCACTAGTAATAGACTTCCATTCATGTAAAAAATGTCTCAGACGTCCCGTAAGTACCTGTGGTAGAATCAAAGGTATATTTAACGGCCGGTGTGAGCTGGTGGCGGCCGTCGCGCCGACGGAGCCTGAGTGGTCTGGCGCCGAGGTTGCGGCGGTGGTTGTGGGGGTGGCGGGGGGGCCACTCGCCTGTATGTGCTGTATGCGGAGGCCGCCGGCGCGCCCGGCGGTGGGTACCGACGTCCTCTCACGTATTGTGTTCTTTGCCCGCCGCCTCTGTTGGACTGATAATGAATGAATGAATGAATGAATGAATGAATGAATATGCTTTATTGTACACCAGTAAATTATTCATACAAATTTTAAAATTAATTTTATAGTACAATGGGCGGTCTTATCGCAGACTGCGATCTCTACCAGACAACCTTTTGATGGACTGGTAACTTTGGAATAGCAGGCAACGGGTGGTGTACTTACTACTTTGTAGCAATAATTTGCATACATGACATAAATAAATATTACTTATCAAAATAAGTCCTTTATATAACTAGTTATTCTGATAAATCTATAAATACATATACATACATACATACATACATACATAAACATACATACATAGATATATATACACATACATACATACACATACATACACATACATACATATACATACCTACACATACATATCCATCTTAAACAAATTAAATATTGATGTTGATGGGTGCTACAGCGATAAATAGTGTTTCGTTACTAATTTTTTAAACGTCTGGGGAGTTTGTGCACGTCTTACTGTTTCCGGCAACGCGTTCCACAGGCGTACTGCTTCAACGGTAAAAGATTTGTCAAGGAAGTTTGTGGAATGTCTAGGCATTCTCAACTTCAGGCTCTCCGATGATCTCAAGTACCTCGTATGCGTGTCATGCAAATAAGAAAAGCGTTTTTTGAGATAGTTAGGAGTGGAAGGATTAAAAAGAATGCTGTACAGAAGAGAAAGAATGTGAGTATTCCGTCGAAGGCGGATTGGCAGCCACTTGAGCCTAGTACGAAACTCAGAGACGTGATCAAACTTGCGCAATCCAAATATAAATCTGATGCTGAAGTTTTGGAGTCGCTCGAGTTTGTCAAGCTGGCTCTGATTAAGATCGAGGTAACTCACATCGGCATAGTCAAGGACAGGGAGCAGGATAGATTGCACAAGCGCAGTCTTAGTATCGGTGGGGAGAAAATTACGCAACCTCCTTAAGCACGACGCAGACGCATATATTTTTCTGCTCACGTTTTGTAATTGGTGGTCCCATGACATTGTTCGATCAAAGTAAATGCCTAAGTTTTTCACTTTGTCACTGAACGGAATCCTGACTCCGTTAAAACATACTTGGGGCAGTGTTGCCCAGTCAACTCTAGAAATGTAGTGAGAGCTTCCAATAACTATGGCCTGCGTCTTGGTGGGGTTAACCTGAAGACCATACTTTCTCGTCCACGCACATATACGATCCAAATCATTATTTACTGTCGAAATACCCTGTGGCAGATTGTCAGAAGGTATCTGACAATATATCTGCAAATCGTCTGCATAAAGATGGTAGGAAGAAATAAGATCATTGGAGATAGAGTTTATGAATATTGAAAAGAGCAGAGGGGAAAGAACGCCACCCTGTGGTACACCAGCAGAGGTTGAACACCAGGATGAGAATATACTATCAATTTTTATCCGCTGCCGGCGACCAAACAGGTAACTACGAAACCAGTCAATTGCCGTCGGAGATATGCCAAGAGAGCACAATATAGCAAGCAAAACGTCAAAGTCTACTGTGTTGAACGCGTTACTGAAATCTAATAGACACAGAACAGTAAGATTGCCGGCTTCCATGCCGGATCTTATATCGTCCGTAATATTGGTAAGCGTTGTAGTGGTACTGTGACCAGGACGGAAACCAGACTGATAGGGATTTAACAGGTTATTTTGACATAGAAATTTATTGAGCTGATTATGGATTAGGCGTTCGAGGACCTTCGAAAGGAAAGGTAGTATGGAGATAGGTCTATAATCTACAAACGAGGATGGCTTAGATTTTTTTGGTAAGGGAATTATTTGGGCTTCTTTCCATGCCGATGGAAACGTACCGTTCGTGATGGAGCTGTTAAGTATATGGCAAATTATTGGAAAGAGCTCATCGAGAATGGGAAGTATCATATTGCGACTGACACAGTCATTTCCAACCGCATTTGAAGTAATGGATTGAATACTCATCTTGACATCACAAGCGGCAAATTGAGTGAAGAGAAATGGAGAGTAGTCAGGAGCTGGTAGCGATGAAAGATAGTTTAGTGTGCTTCTTTTTGTTGTCCCATTAAAGTCAGACGAAGAAGAGAAATGCCGATTAAGAGAATTTAAATCAATATCTTTAGAATTCAATTCTTCGCGCTGCTTACCAACTCCTATTGATCTTAGAAATTTCCAGACTTTAGCTGGGTCTGCATTTTGTACGGAGCTATGGATATGTTGGCGTTGTGCATTCCTACACATCTTATTGCACCGATTCCTTACCGTAATATATTTCTCCTTGTTTAGTTCTGTGGGCTTCGCTCGGTACCTGGATTTTGCTGCGGCCTTAATTTTCATAACGGCTTTAATTTCATCAGTCAACCATGGCGATGGCAGATGTCTAACTTTAATAGCCCGAACAGGCGCATGAACATCATAAAGCTGGAGCAACTTTGTATTAAAAATGTCTACTTGCTCATCGACTGTGTTGGCAGTGTAAAGAAGTGTCCAGTCTAAAGCTTCAGTATCGTCCCGAAGACGTTCGAGATCCATGGCACCAAAATTACGCTGCATAAGGATCTTAGCCCTTGCCTTAGGTGGACGAATTTTGTAAGATAGGAAAAGAAGGTCGTGGTAAGAGAAATTGTCCGCATTTATTTGACCGTGCTTAGCTACCCGTTCCTGAGACGAAACGAGGATGAGGTCAAGAAGAGACTGCCTATAGCCAGGAGCATGGTGGGTAGCATTTAGATCAAGAATAGAAAGATTAAGAGATTCTGATATACCTAGAAGCGAGGACGAACGTGAGTCTTTCTTCAGAAGACAAGTATTAAAGTCACCTAGAATAATTGTTTGGCTATAAGAAGGAGTCAATCTTTGTAAGAGGCTTTCGAAGGGTAAGAAATAGTTGATTTTTGAGCAAGGACAGTAATATACACCAAGTAGTACTTTGGTATGATGTAGGTCAACTTCTAAGAACAAATGTTCTCCAGCATCTGATGGTGGAGGCTGCGGCGACTCACTCAGAATAGTGTATGTGATATAAGAACGGAGATATATCGCCACACCACCCCCTGTGCGTGGAATTCGATCATTTCTAATAAGCTGAAAGCCGGGTAAAGTGTATGAAATGGAAGGGTGACATGGCTTGAACCATGTCTCGGAGACCAGAATAGCATGGACATTCCTATTATTAAAAGTAGCAAGCATGTCTGTGTAGTGGGCGGGTAGACTCTGAGCATTTACATGAACGA
The DNA here is from genome assembly GCA_949126895.1 of Eilema caniola. NCBI lineage: Eukaryota > Metazoa > Arthropoda > Insecta > Lepidoptera > Erebidae > Eilema > Eilema caniola. Next base: position 1,064,292 of record CASBPR010000003.1, read on the forward strand.
CGTTGAAGTTTCTTGGAACATCGGAGAACCGAGAGTCTAGTTGATCACCCAATGATGGACCAGTAACAAGATTATCACTATTACCAGTAACAGAAAGGACGTCACTATCATCACTGCTACTATCCATAAACATCAAATATGTACGCAAAGTAAAAATATAAACAAAATATGTAGGAAAAAAATAATAAAAAATAATAAGTACTTAAGTTTATAAGCAAAATAGAATAAATAAAATATAATTTATATATATATTATGAGTGTGATAGATAAAATAATTTATCACTGATGATGTTATTATTATTATTTTTTTTTAAATTACCAGTCCACCTGCCAGCTGAATGTTAATACCTTAAACACAAATCATTGTGATTTAGATTGTCCACACAGGGTAGACAATCACAAAACACAAAGGAAAAAGAAACAATAATACATAACCATAATACGTATACGCACCCAGGCAGCGCAAATGTAGCGACTACTTAAATTGTATTACTATACTCTATGACTACTTACAGCATACGTCGTGGAAAAATACATAGTGGTAGTTATAGCGGACAGAACAAATAGAATAATAATAGTATGGACATAATTATTCCATGTTGGTAGGCAAATGGAGTGCATAAATCTAATTTTACTAAATAGATAATCAAGCATAAAATAACCATACTGCAACCATATAATATCAATAAAGCAGTATTATCTAAAATAAAAACAAAGCAAACAAAAAAAATAAATAAATATTACAAAACAAGCATAACACAGAATTTTATAAAATATAAATACCGCACTGTGTATCGAGTGTGGCGGTGTATCGAGAATATCAGAATTTTGACACTAACGACCACTACGTGAGTAAATACATAACACTGATAACCATTTTGCATAAACTAAACGTGCAAAATGACACCTGAGTAGTCAATGTCAAATGTCAGTTATGTCACTACTCTGACAGTTTTATGCGTGAAAATGTTTATAAACTAAACCACCGCACAATAATTAAAAGTAAAATTACACAACAGTACAAGATGGGTACCTTTGCCAGTTCAATGAATTTACATACTACCTACCTTGCCTACCTGGGACTACACACAATGCTACCAAAAGGAAAAATAAAAATATTATTTCTTACTAGCTGCAGCTCTTCTGGATTTTGGAGGTTCAGTATTCTTGGATACAGATGGCCCTGAAGAAATGTTAGCGTCAGACTGATCAAGTTTTGCAAGCTGTTCTGTTGAAACTATTTGTTGTCGTTCACCGTTCATGCCGATTACATACACGCATCCGTGTTTAGTCCAACATTTAGATACCCCAAGTTTCTCGCGAGCTGCCATGAAGAGATTGTGGCGAGTTTTAGTCAAAAATTCAGAGACTGTGATGCCGGACCCTTTAAGTTTAGTTTTTGCAAACCAAACCTTGTCACGGACAGATAAATGTTGCATTTTTACAAGTATAGGTCGAGGCCTGTTTGGATTAGTGGGTCTCCCCATTCGGTGGCAATGCTTGACATCACTTGCTGAAAAATTATCTACTTTTAATTGGGTTCTTACCAAATTCACCACTACTTGAGACAGATTTTCAGTTTTATCTTCGGTGACCCCATGCAATAGAAGAATTTTCCGACGCCCTTCCATTTCCAGACGATCCATTCTGCTAGCCAGTATTTCCATCTGCTGCTGCAATGTCTTCAAAGCTGTTGTTATAAATCCTCGGAAAGCAATGAACTCAGATGTTATTCCAGCAATGTTAGAAGGTGGTTGTGCGTTACCCTGTAGATTTTGTTCAAACTGTGTCATCCTATTGTGGAACAACTTGCTTAAGCTTTCAAGTGAATCCTGTATACTGTGTACATCCATTGTGCTGGTGTGAAATGTTTGTATGGATACCAATATAGGAGATAACAATCACTGGCAGGTATTGTGGCCTATTGACTTATTTTAAAACATGTAATGATAAAAATTACACTTTGTTCTTATTTTTATAAATTTTTAAATAAAGAGCCAATATTTTTGCTGTTACACTCACAACTACCAGCGCAACCATAAGTGAAGTTCCGAGCCGGACGCGCTCGAGACGGTGGGCCCTTCCAGTTTAAAGTCGTATTTGATGTTGTACTTGTACCCTGCATAAGATTTCCGGTGTTTTTGAGACCTCTAGAACTTTTCACCATGTCGGTGAGGTTACTCCCAAATAAATATTCATCTCTTTTCCGTTCCTTCAAGGGGTCGATGAGTGACTTGTCAACTAAAGGTATGACCAGAGATCTGCGAGTGTAAGTCTCATTGTAGTGTGAATCAGCTATTAGCTGACTACAGTCGTTCAGGGCACGGACAACCTCCTGAATTTTAGGCGTCTTCAATATGAGAGCCGACATCGCTCTTCCGAGAGCGGTTAAAGCCCGTCCTAATTGGTCCTGTTTGGTTCGAATAGTTTTATCTCTATTTTTGTAGGTATCGGATAGTATTGATGTGAGCTCAGGATTTAATAGTGGTGCTTTTGCCAACGGTACATTTTTTGGCAACAGGTACCTCTTAGTTAGTTCATCTTTCGCCTCCTTTTTAAGACCGTTAAGTAGAATAAATTGAAAACGTCTACCTATTTCTGCCAGTAGGTCGTCACCCCACTCCACCGGATCGGGTTCGAAATCTCCCAAGCTCTGAAGTAGTTCGGTGTCGATGTCTAAAACCAGTTCTTGGATATTAGAAATATCTAATGTTTCTGTGTTTGGAATTATAGGAGTACTCAGTAAGTTAGTCTCCATTTGTGAAAGACTTTCTGCGACAGGTTCCTCGATTGGTACATGCATGATCTCATCCTCAAGCGGTATTTCATCTGCAAGTGAAAATAATAGATCTTATAATAGTACGAGATCCCACTGCAGGATTGGTGCGCTCATCGACTTTTTGTTTAAAACCAAATTTTTATGTTTATTTATAATTAAGAGAATATATATTTACTCGGGTGCCTATCAAAATTTGGCCGCCATTATTTTTAATTAAATTATTTTTAATTGATTTTTGGTAAAAAATTTCGTTTATTTATTTTTTAAATAAAATAACGTCTACATTACGGTAATTAATATGAAGATTCTAAAAAATCACGGTTGCCGTTGCGCACCTGGCCGCACCTCTTTGCAGCCAGGTGTAAACAGGTATGATTTCGATAAATTTATACGTTTATAACCTATATTTATTAATAATATGTCAAATTGAAGCTATTTTTTTTCTATTCATTATCATATATAGTTGCTTAATTAAATCTGGCCGCAAATAAGGGTTACTGGCTGTTAAAGATACTAAATATTTAAGATAGAGTGAAAGAGAGTTAGCGTGTAACATCATTTGTCAGACGAGGACAGCGATTGCCGGCTGTGCGACGCTTTTAAGCCATTGCGCATGCGTCGAATGTTAGTGTTCTCAACTAAACAGATGCAGCATTTTTATGCTAACATGAAAACCACGCTGTTTTGGAGTTCGTAATAAACAACGTTTTATATTTACATTGTTATTTTATTTCAATTCAAATCCTACCTGTCCTACCTCCTACAAATTCAATTCGAATTTGTAGGAGGTAGGACACGACGTTATTCCCGTCCAATCGTGCAGTCCGACTGGGGAAGTACCTCCGCCCTACAGAATACCGCGGCCATAATAACCTCGTGTTGAGTTCCCGGCGGTGAGTAGGGTAGCCAGAGCTCACTTGAGAGTTTTTGTGCTGTCAGTGGGAAGACCTGGCTTATCCTGCTTTATCTTCTACACTGACGGCACAGAAACTCTCTGTTTTAACAGGGTCGGCAGCGCGAGTGTGGCGCCCCTGGTGTTGCACACGTCCGTAGGCCACGGTAACTACTTTCATTCAGGTAGGCCGTGTGCTTCTCCTGCCACCTAAGTGGTATAAAAAAAAAAATGTGCGTCTAAAAATAATTATATTAATTAACGTAAAATAAAATTGATAAAGATGAAGTCGTGTTTTTTGTGTAACGAAAAAAGCAATGTACTCGACTTTAATAATGTATCATTCCAAAAGTGCTCGCTAATGTTATTGTTTCGTCGTAAAAAAAAAAAAAATATCATGACCTTTTATTTACAATTGACTCTACTAATGATTTTGGATATCATTCAGAGTGTCTAAAAAAAATTGTGGTTCTAAAGCAAAAAGATAAACAAGAATTTGAAGATTTTTGCAAAACACAAACCGTAAGTAAAAGTTGAATTGAATTTATAGTACTTTATGATACTGTTGCATAATGAGGGTTCATTATAACACGAGTGTGTTTTAAAAAAACGAGCCGTAGGCGAGTTTTTTTATAGTATCACACGAGTGTTATAAGACCAAGTTATGTACAGTGTCATACACTACTTTATCTACTCTCATACTATAATACATAAACTAATTTATTTTACAAACCAAACCAAACTTTGTTTAATTTAAATGTATAGAACAAAAAAAAAATGTTCGCGCCAAGGCGCAAACGTCGATTGCGCATGCGTGTTTCTTTTTTTTTTCCCGAATCGGCGGATTCTTTTTTTAAAGTAGAGGTTTAGTCCAGATGGAGTTTGTATAGGTGTATCGTTATGATTAAAAAGTTATTTTATGATATAGGTGTCCATACAAGACCTGTATCGTAATAAAACTTTTTTTTTGGCCTGTGCGTAATGTTTGTCATAAGAGTTCTAATTTCAATTTTATAATCTTTGTATTATAGTATCAGAGTAGATAAAAGTAATTATACAATAGTATATTGTTAATTACGTAATTATTGTTATGTGAATCCACGAACAAAGCTTCCGATAACGACGATTCTGATATTTCTAGCGATGAAAGTGATAGCTCCGATGATAGTACAACTGAAAGCTCCGATGATTCAGATTTTTAAATAAGAGTTACGGAAATATAAGAATTATAAGATAATTTTTTTTATTTTTTAATTTGCTTTAATGTTTAATTAATATGTAACAGACAATTAAATACTTGAATAAAATCTAATAAAATTTTCAAATAATACTTTCGCAATAAAACTTTCTTTTACTTAAGTCACCTTGGTTTTATTTTTTAATTAGCAAATTGTCTAACTCCATTTTAGAGAATCTTTTATTTGTACGAAAAAAATAATTACTTCAAAATTTATTATCATTTTAAAAACCATTCAATATCATTAATATCTAATAGAGATATACTTAATATTTAAGTTTGAATCATTCAAATAATTTGTAATTGGATTATTGCTTCATCAAAATGTTAAAAAAATCACCCTCTAAAAAATAAGGAGTTAGACAAATTGCTAATTAGACCATCGATATATCAAATCAATATTATTTTTTTGTTGCAATTTTTAAATTTGTCATTTTGAAAAAAATTACATATTTTTTGGAGTATTTATTATAAGTCGTCTCTATTACTCCCCGGTGGTTGAGAACACTAACGTTCGACGCATGCGCAATGGCTTAAAAGCGTCGCACAGCCGGCAATGGCTTAAAAGCGTCGCACAGCCGGTAATCGCTGTCCTCGTCTGACAAATGATGTTACACGCTAACTCTCTTTCACTCTATCTTAAATATTTAGTATCTTTAACAACCAGTAACCCTTATTTGCGGCCAGATTTAATTAAGCAACTATATATGATAATTAATAGAAAAAAAATAGCTTCAATTTGACATATAATTAATAAATATAGGTTATAAACGTATAAATTTATCGAAATCATACCTGTTTACACCTGGCTGCAAAGAGGTGCGGCCAGGTGCGCAACGGCAACCGTGATTTTTTAGAATCTTCATATTAATTACCGTAATGTAGACGTTATTTTATTTAAAAAATAAATAAACGAAATTTTTTACCAAAAATCAATTAAAAATAATTTAATTAAAAATAATGACGGCCAAATTTTGATAGGCACCCGAGTAAATATATATTCTCTTAATTATAAATAAACATAAAAATTTGGTTTTAAACAAATAGTCGATGAGCGCACCAATCCTGCAGTGGGATCTTAGACTATAAGGCAATATGCTTCAGAAAATGGCCAGCTAGTATAATGGGAAAAAGAGGGTAGTAGGACTTAGGTAAAATATCCGGGAAAAAAACAACATGTTTTTCGTGGATGTATGTAACTTGAGGTACTGAACTGCCTGTTATTATGACGAATATCGTCAATTTTATAAGTAGTATGTATACACGAATATCGTGTGGGCAATATGCCGTTATGCTCGTACGTGTTGTTATATTTGCTTACCATATGCAGCACGATTTAACAGACTTTCAATTAGCTTACCTTCATCACTTGAGTATATAATGACTCGTTTGCGTTTTTCACGGCCCGCTTTTAACTTATCTTCATATTTTTTTAGTTTCCTCAGCCACTTATCTTCTTTAGACATCTCTTTTTTCCGTTTCGGCATGGTTGTTAACACAAAGATCTCTTTACAAGTATTGTTTAATCACTGGTTGTAGCACGAGAATTCGTGGGTATGTTATTGTCGGATCAAATAACTACGTGGTTTCGACGCAAGCGCGCGCACAACAATGAGGTACGATCGGATCGAGTATGGCGTCGCGTCGTGGGGGGATTCTTTCCTCTCTTTCTTTCCTACGACGCTAAACTACGTGCGACCGAGACGTAAGTAGCTCGAACACTACATAAGGTAATAATTTAAATCTCGAGGATGAAGTCAAAATAATTATAGTAGATGTATGTTTCAAAGATACCTTTCATTTAATTACAAGATAATTACAGCTAGTATATTATACGATGTATGTGGTCGTTAAATAATAATAAAATATATATTTCTGAGACAGTAGGTAAATGTGATTGATACAGGTTATTGAAATGGACATAAATGTTTACAATAATATTATTTGCTTGTAGTATCTACACTATAAAATATGGGGACACCCCAGGTCCATAAGTATGAATCATAACAATAATTTGTTATTTGCACATAGTCTCACAGTCTTGGTTATAAGAATATTGGACATCCCTGGTCCAGAAAATATGGGACTTCCCTGGTCCTTAGGATAACCACTATTGTATGATTCAAAGATTGTAATGAATTGTTTTGTATTTTTTATGAGTATACAGCTTTGGGTTGATGAAATGGTTGATTGATCGTACGAGGTCGCACCATATGGTTTGGATGGCCGACTGTCATCAACACGGTCTCATATCTACTGTAACAGGTTTATGCATTAATTCGAATATTTATAATTGTGTCAATTATAGTAAGTAGTTAATTAAGTTAGATATGTTTTGTATAAATGGTAGGCGTATTGATCTTACTAGTACACAAGAAAACGTTCACAAGGTGGCGCCACTGGAGGCTTTTAAAAAGTGTGTGAACGGTCGCGATCACTTAGTTGGTCGGAAAAAGGTCTACTGATAAGATCAAGTACGGATAGAGTGTTCCAGTGAAATAAAGTAATAATACCTTAAAAGAAAGTACTTGTGTTACCTACAATCGATTGTAAAAAGTGTGAGAAGCCTAACGGAATAAATCCTGTTAAAAGTGAGTACTCCTTATTATTTCAAAATCCCTTGTAATAGGATAGGACCCATTATTATGGCTAATATTGTTACTATATCCAGTTGATAGACGCTTACATTATGATGCGCAATTTTAGTGGCATGAACGTCAATGAGCTTCGTGAAGATGCTGACAATATAGACTGGAGTTCGCTTCTAGCTACGGAGTCATTTGAAGACAAAGTAAGCATCCTCAGTGAAAAAATTAATTGAGCTATACGATAGACATGCGCCAGTCCGTGCTATAAAAGTAAAGCACTTGCCTGCACCATGGCTAACTGCCGATATTAAGGCAATATTAACAAAAAAATCAGCAGCTAAGACTAGGTATAAAACACGGCATACTCCTAGTAATCGTGAAAAATATGTAGCAATACGAAATCTCTGCGGTAAGATGTGTAGGAAAGCACAACGCCAACATATCCATAGCTCGGTCGAGAACGGAGACCCAACAAAAATTTGGAAATTCCTTATAACACTGGGAGTTGGAAAGTCACACCAAGATACCTTGCAATATCTTTCATCGCTTCCAACACCTGATTTCTCCCCGTTCGTTTTTGATCAAGTATCTGATTGTGGTGTTAAAGAGTGTAATAATGTCGATAAACTCCAGTACTGTTGGAAATGACTGCATAAGTTGAAACATGGTCCTTCCCATCCTTGATCAAATTCTTCCCATAATTTGTCATGTTTTAAATCAGTCACTTAATAAGAGCATATTTCCTGACGCTTGGAAGCAGGCACAAATTATCCCATTGCCTAAAAAATCCAATCCCTCATCCCTCTCCGAATATCGCCCTATTTCCATATTACCTTTTTTCTTAAAGATCCTAGAAAGGCTCGTCGTACATACTCAACTTAGCAAATACCTCACTCAAAACAGCCTTCTAAATCCTCTCCAATCAGGTTTTCGACCCGGGCACAGCACAGTAGGCGCACTGATTAAAGTCACCGATGACATAAGGTTTGGTATGGAGAGTGGAAATCTCACAGTACTCTCCCTTCTTGATTTCAGTAACGCGTTCAATACTGTGGATTTCCATATCCTGCTCGGCATTCTGCGCTCTATTAACATATCTCCAACAGTGATTGATTGGTTTCAAAGTTACCTGTTTGGGCGCCAATAGCGTGTACGTGTTGAAGATTCCTTCTCTTCTTGGTGTAGTATAACTGCCGGTGTGCCACAGGGTGGCGTGCTATCTCCTTTACTTTTCTCTATCTTTATAAAGTCCATCTCTAAGTTTTTACGTTCTTCCTACCACCTTTACGCAGATGATCTTCAAATATACACACAAGCTCCATTACAAGAATTGCCAGCAGCTATCTCTACTATAAATGCTGATCTGACGCAAGTACGTGAGTGGAGTAAGCAATATGGGCTTGAAGTGAACCCTTCTAAGACTCAAGTTATTATCGTGGGCAGCTCCGGAATGATAATCCGAATAGACTGGTCACAAATGCCAGACGTAATATTTAACGGTGTTACTATTGAAATAAGTAGCAAGGTGAAAAACCTAGGTATACGGATAGATAAGACACTATCCTGGGGCCCTCAAGTACGTGAAGTCAGTCGCAAGTTGTTTGCGTCGCACACTGTGTAATTTTAGCAATCTAGGGGAACTTTATAACGAAGATGTAAGACCTTTTAGAAATTACCCGCGACACTACTAGCTGGTAGTGTAGAAGGGAAACAAATTTCCCCACGACACTACCGGTAGTGTGGCTTGGTAGTGTGGTGAGTAAGAAGGGAATTTCTTATGTAACTTTAGCAAGCTAAAGTTACCCCAACATCCATGTAACTTTAGCCCTCATCGTTTTGGTGATTTTTTCGTTATTCTTGTTCTAATTTACTAAAAATATATGTATTTATTGATAAAGCAGCCTTGGATCCCACCAAGAACGCATTTATTATGAAAATCTACCAAAGTTACCCAGTTCGACTGTACCTCGAGATATAATATTTATTTTAAAAAGTTATCAAATTTAGTTTTTAATTTTCATCTTGTTCTGATGAGGTATTTTCCGAATCCTTACTTACACTAGGAGATTTTAACAGAAGAAGAGTTTCTTTAGGTTGTTTATGTCGATGTTTTTTGGGAAAAGATCTTGAAGAAAGGAATGGATCTGAAGCTATTAGAAACCGTTTGAGCACATCCCTGTTAGTAGCGTTTCTGCTCATCTTTCGACTGAAATATTCTCGATTTCTTCTATATTCTTTATAGTTTGCTTCCGCTAACTAGCTTAAAGGCAAAACGCTCGTTTTTGTGATTTCTTTTGCATGAACTAGAATCTTGTGTATGCTTGCCGGCATGTAGTACCACAAGTAAAGTTCCAGGTACATTTTTTTAGTTTCGTCTGCATACAAAGCAAATTATTCATCATCTATTTCCAAATCACACGAAAGGGTCTCTAGAATGACATTAAAACGCTTCATTACTTCAATATTGATACCAGTGATGTCTGCAGATAGCTCAGCATTTCGGAAAAATTTCGGGCTGTATTTCCATCGTTGGTGTTACCTACAGACTGTTTAGGCATGTCCACTAAAAGACCCCTCTTGAATGTCTTTTTTCTTTGCAGTCACAGAGTCCTTGTCTTCTTGATTCCTAGCTTGCCACTTTTTAATTTTTAATTTCTGGAGATGTGTAGAAGGCATTCAAATGCGCGAATCAAAATCACGAAAAATGAAGAGGAGATATTTCAAAGGCAAACATATCATTTAAAGCAGTGCGAGTGACTTCTGTTCAAATTCAAATTCAAATTTATTTATTTCGTGAAGCATAGGTTACAGAGTAGATGTTATAAGTAATATTAGTCCCAGCTATGTTCCGCCAAAGGCATACAAAATATTAAATAAAATCATAAAATAGACAATCATGTGTAGAATCCAATAAGATAATTAGGTCAGATCATAATAGCATAAAATAACAAAAAAAAAAACATAATGTCAGAATACAGATGTCAAGTAAAAAAACGAAAATTTCAAAATATTAAGCATGTCAAAAGATACCTAAATATTATTTGAGTCACCGTAAGAATTAAAATTAAAATTTATCGTTTAGGTACTCATTCACAGAATAATATGCTTTGGTACATAGCAATTTAAAAAGTTTTGACTTAAATCCTAGAATATTCTTACAATGTTTAATGTCATCTGGTAATTTATTATAAATTTTAGGCGCCATCACATATACACTTCTATAATAGAAAGTCGTTTTTGATGGCACCAAATGCAATTTTTCTGAGCGACGTTGACTTTCTACGCGCTTGAATAAATGCATATTAGACTTTACAAAAATATTTACTTCATATATATAGAGAGATGGCAGGGTCAAAATATTGAGGCTTTGGAAATGTGTTTTACAGGTATCTGTGCGATGCATTTTACAGATGGCTCGTATACATTTCTTTTGGGCTATGAATACGTCGTTGACATTTGTGGCATTACCCCAAAAGAGTACACCGTATCACAAAGTGGAGGCAACATAGCCATGGTAGGCTGTTAAGACAGCAGTTTCATTTGCAATTCTACCTAACTTATACAGGGCATATGAGAATCTGTTGAGTTTCAAACAGACATTGTCAATTTGAGTTCTCCATGACATATCACTATCTATATTCAAACCTAAAAATTTTGTCTTATTTGTTTCCATTATTTGATTGTCTTTATAATTAATCTGTAACTGTAATTGATTTGTTTGTTTTAATTTAAATGTCATAGTTTTAGTTTTATTTAGATTAATTTTTAAATTGTTAGTATTTAACCAGTCAATAATTGTAACCAGGCTTGTATTAATGTCATGTTCAATTTCTTTATGGTCACCAGTGTTAAATATGACCGCGCTGTCGTCAGCAAATAATGACATTTGTTGGGGTATTATATTAGGAAAATCGTTAATGTAGCATATAAAGAGCAGTGGCCCCAGGACTGATCCTTGAGGAACACCGTATAATATCGATCTGGGGCTAGAGGAGCATACTACTTCACTTTGAGTTTTTATATTGATTTGACTTATCTGAGTGACCTGAGTTCTATCTTGTAAGTAAGATTTAATAAGGTCATGAGCGTTCCCTCTAATGCCGTAGTCATAAAGCTTACGCAGAAGTACGTCATGGTCCACATAATCAAATGCCTTCGTCATATCCATATACATTGCTACAACTGGCTTCCTAGTATCCATACATTGATGAATTTTTTCAAGGAAATTGTATATAGCCATGTTCACCGTTTTATGTCTCCTAAAACCCATTTGCTCGTGGCAAAAAAGATTGTGTTTCTCAAAGAAGTCATTAACACTGTTATATATATTTTTTTCCATAATTTTAGAAAAGACTGGTATAAGTGCAACTGGCCGATAGTTGTTGACATCGGTTTTGTCGTCTTTTTTATGCAGCGGCTTAATGATGGAAACTTTTAAACCTCTCGGAAAGATACCATGTTCGATACAGTTATTAAAGATGTGACATAATACAGGCGCTATTATGGGACCAACTAATTTTATTACACTGGTGCGAATATCATCATAACCTGTGCTGTTTGTATTTTTTAGGCTGTTGACAACAATTAAAATGTCTTTTGGTATGATGGGTGGTATAAATAGGGATTTGTAAGATTTATTGCGTTGTAAATTACTAGTGTACTTGGTATATGTGTCACAGATCTTACTATTAGATTGAATCACATACACAAAATGATCATTGAAGTATTGCGCTATCCTTTTAGGGTCTGTTATGCAGCGGTCATTCACATTGACTGAACTAATATACTTATCCTGGATGCCCGATTTCATAGAATTAATAACTTTCCAAGTTGCCTGAGATTTATTGATGCTTGTATTAATGAAGTAGCTATTTTGGGCTCTTTGTGTCAGCCTGATGACCCGCTGGTACCTTTTTGAGAAAGATTTAAAAGCCATCTTTGATTCCTTATTTTTATTCAATCTGTACCTCCAGAGTAACGCTCGTCTTTTTCTACTGCATATTTTGATACCCTTTGTGATCCACTTTGGTGTATAAACCGTAGATATTTTCTGTCTGACTAGCGGGAAGCAAAGATCGTAAATCAACTTGAACAGATCAAAGAAAGAATCAAAGCTGTCATTAGGGTCATCAGTCTCATAAACACATGAGAAACTTAAACTTTCAATATGCTTTTTAAAAATATTCATATTTTCTTTACAATAATCACGTTTTTTTATATAATAGTACTTAAGAATACACGTTTGTTGAACTGGGAATTTCATTAGGACTGCTTTATGATCAGATACGCCCAATTCCAACACTTCAGATTTACAGCCACGTATGTTGTGAAAAAAATTATCTAGACAAGTCCCGCTGCTAGGTCGTGTAATTTCCTTAATCTCCATCATAAGATTAAACTCCCTCAAAACACGCTTAAATTCAGTTGAATCCCTAGTTACTTGTAACATGTCAATATTAAAATCACCACAAATTATCAATATATGTCCATTCATAAAGCTAAATAATCGTAATAGATATGTCATTTTGTCAAAAAATATATCTGTTTTGCACTTGCCTGGAACCTTATAGACACATACTACAATGATTTTCAGTTCGGATAGTTCTAACGCACAACATTCAAAAACACCGTAAATGTTTATGGATTTTACTGACTCAATCTCTGTGAAGCCTATTTGCCCGTGTAGTAGTATACAAGACCCGCCATCCCTACTATTTCTCGTGCAAGCTGTACCTAATTTATAATTCGGAATATTTAATAAGTCGACGTCACTCAACAGCATATTATGTTCAGTAAAACATAAAACATGTATACATGTCCCATTCCTTGCAAAGGCATCCAAACGTTCGGTTATTACTTCACTTTTAGATAACAAACCATTGACGTTTTGGTGTAGTATAGACAGCTTATTATAAACGAAAAAAATTATGGTGCTCATTTTTAGAGGTATAGGACATATTTGGTGAGTCACAGCTCAGAAAGTCACTTACTGAAATATTTGCATTGTCCTCTTTGTTTAGAACGTCAGATTTCACATCACAACTAGTACATACCATCAATCTTAAATTCGTGAACATATTCACCATACCATTATTATAAATTCGACCACTATGCTTTAAAAACATTGTGTAATCACATGATAAATCTAAATTTGAATCAAATACAATAGCATATCTGTGGTTGAGTATATCAGAGTACTATGCGTTTCAAATAAGTTGATAACTGTCATAATGACATTTTGATACGTGTCGATAACTTCATTGTGTAACGTAAGGTCAGCAAATACATTTTTATACTTCACTGTTGCTGGACACTAATAATAGTACTTAATATATTTCCAATTAAATATTTATGATTGTTGTTGAACCATATTCCCTTTTCAAGATAGATAAGGATAGGGTAGAATAAGTACATACACAATAAGTAAGAAATTAAATTATCGGTTTTTTTTTATATTTATTTATTTTTAATCGGGCGGTAATTTTGAATTTTTGAATAATTATAATTACTAAAATTTTTTATAAGTGCTTAATGAAAAGAATTTAATAATTAAGTCGTTGTTACCATACACGTATGAACCTGTCCGAAACGGAAATTTTGTTGTTAGCTGTACATTTTTGATGAATACGGAATGAAGTTGCCGGGGTCGCGATTATCTTCTCATTTGAAACGCATAGTAGACTAGGTTATTAAAAATTTCTACCCTACAATTATACATTGTGGCGTAATTACTAAATTTATACGTAGGTAAACAAAGTATTATATTGGTGTGTTTAATGGGTATCAATGTTTCTCTAATATTTTGTAATAGTTCCAAGTAGTTAGAGCTTCGTTGGAAATCATCTTCACCAATAAATATTAAACAATAGTCACTTTTTGTGTAGTTGTCAAGCTTACGATTTATATTACATAGGAGTTTTTTTATTCCACAATTAGGCGTTAAATAGTGGCATATCTGGTAATTTGGAAAAGTATCTATAGCTATGGACAATAGTTTGTTCTTGTTGTTACTACTTATAATACATATTTTGTTGTTTTGACGAATAATATTCTTATTTCCTTGATGTGACGGTACTTCAATGTTCATTTTTGCCGAACATATGATTGTGTGGAGGTATTTAATTTCAGTTCACGTTTTGACACAACAATATTCTTAAAGCTTACTTGTACATTTGGAGTTTTGTGGGGAGTTGATGACTTTTTATGTGGGGTTTTCATTATATCACTTACTAGCATTTTCGTAGCCTTTTTAACCAAATTATGTTTGCAACTTATTTCCTCAATTGTTTTCTTCAAGTCAGTGTTTTCTAAAGATAAGTGATTTATTTCCTCATGTGCTGTTTCTAATTGTATATTTAATTGCCTAATTTGACGTTTTAGTTCATTAATTTCATCATTTTCATAGTCCAACATATTAGGAAAGCTATTAGTGGCACCATCTATTGTTAGATTGTCGGAACTATATTCATCGAAAGTATCCGTTAATGATTGCGATCTTGGTCTCCGCAAGGTAATGTTTTCAGAGAAATCCATCCTTTGTACCAAACAATATGTGTATAATCGTGTTAGTTCTTTATCAGGTACTTATAGTTATTTCTTGAGAAAAAAGAAAGAAAAAAGAAAAAGCCAGTAACGGATACCTGTGCGGAAACTATATAATTATCATCTGATTCCTCGTTTGCTTCTTCTTATATTTTCCTCATAACGACTGCTTGAAAGTGTATTGTATAGGTTTATTTAACACTAGTCACAGTTTAGTATCACTATCTAATAAATTTTATTCGTTATTGTTTGAAAATTGGCTCCGTCATTTAGGTAGGTACATCACTATTATTTCATTATTCTCTTCATATGCTTACTGTATAGACTGATATTAATTATATACAATATACAAGGTGATATACAATGATTTTTCACACATTTAATTTTATCATAAAAGTTAAAACTATTTTAAAATTCAAAATAAGACAGAGCACTTTTTAACACATCCTCGCTAGCTAGCGCCATCTAGCCTAGCCTAGTGTTTTGCCACATATGTAGCACTTTTGTTTGCTTGGAGCCATTATTCAAAGATATCTCGATTTTTTATAGTGCACTAGTCTGATGAAAATAGAAAAAAAAATATGGGTGAGGCAAAAACGAGCATGAGTAATGAATTTAACTTTGTTATTTATTAATCACAAAATGGTTTAAGAATGATTTCAAGACGGATACATTGAGATATTTTTTTAAAAGTCAACGCAAACTCACTGATGTTAAAACTAAAACATGATTATTATGTGACTCTTGAGAGAAAGACTTTTCTTTAAATTTAGTAGTGAAATCATATTAAAACTTACTTTTCTCAGTAGACAAGACTCCAAATGATCAAATACAATTATAAAAAAATCACTTAGGTAACATACAACTGCACAGCAAATACCGATATAAGCAATTATGAATTGCGTGTAAGTGTCATTCAACGTGACTACGCGCGTAGGTCAAGTTTGACGACCTACCCCTCCAATCATTTATCAAGTCAACTTGTTAAATCGTATTAAAATAGATGCTCGGTTAATATAGCTATCATTTATTAGATGTTTCGTATCTGTCTGATAAACTTTAGATTTTGAATTAAGTTCCCCTAGATTACTAATTTTATACAGTGTGCGTCGATAGGTTCCATGCGTAGACTGCGAAACTTCCTACCTACTGCCACTAAAATTGCACTTGCAGAATCTCTTCTTCTTCCACTACTTGACTATGCTGATGTCAGCTATCTTGATCTCACTGAGAAGCAACTTGATAAGCTTGAGCGCCTTCAGAATTTCTGTATTAGATTCATATTTGGTTTACGCAAATATGATCACGTATCACAGTTCCGCAATTTGCTCAAGTGGCTCCCAATTCGCCTTCGACGGAATGCTCACATCCTTTCCATGCTTTACAGTATTCTCTTCAATCCCCGTACTCCTACTTACCTAAAAGAACGTTTTGTGATCCTCAATGACACTCATTCCAGATCCTTGAGGTCGTCAGTAACATTGCAATTGTCCACGTCCTCTCATTCTACAACATTTTATGATAAATCGTTCACTGTCCAGTCTGTACGGTTATGGAATGCTCTGCCTGTATCCATCAGACGCGCACAATCCCTGGCTATTTTCAAAAAAATGATAAAAGAACACTATTTGAGTTCTGGATAGGTACTTTGTCATGTGGTTTTGAATGGGTATGGGCTCGCTGTGTGTAGGTATATCTTGTACTTATGAAGTATATGTGTATGTCTAATAATTATGTATGTATGTTTATGTAAATGTTATGGATATTGAATTTAAATATGTACTTAGGTATATGTAAAATACAAAGTATTTAATATGTATATGAATATTTATGTCTATATACTTATATATAGTTTAAGCTTATGACTACAGTAATAACTACCCATAAGTTATTATCGTTTAATTTATTTTATTTATTTATTTATTAATCTTATTAAAGAATTATAATTTGTTTTCCACCGTTTAACATAAGTAGATAAGTACAATTTTTGCAAGTTGTTTAGCAGTGGAAAAGATCTCCTGCGTCCTGTACTAGTTAAAAACTGTATCACAGGATGCAGGGTCTCCCGTCCATAATAATATGAGTTAATTAATAAGGGTACAGACAAAGAACAGTTTTAATAGACTAATTATAGAAATAATAATAAGAGTAAAAACATAAGTATTCCAGAAATGAACTGGCTTGACCTGCGTTAGGATTTTACTTGACAGGTATTACTGGTAACAAGCAGGTAACGTAAATTAAAATGTTTAAATTATTCGTTTGTGTATAGTATTAGTGGGTGTGCTTTGTGTGTAATGAGGGTGTTGTGGGTGCGTTGTGAGTGTGTGTTGTGTATGTGTGTTATGAATATGTGTGGTGGGTGTGTGTTGTGAATGTGTGTTGTGAATGTGTGATATGAATGTGTGATGTGAATGTGTGTTGAGAATGTGTGTTGTGAATGTGTGTTGCGAATGTGTTGTGAGTGTGAATTGTGAGTGTATGAAGCGAGTGCGTGAGGTGGTTGAATAATTATATATAATTAAGTTTTGTGACTGTTATAAGATTTTATTTACTTCCCAGGTGCACTTTCCAGGTTGTTGAGTTAAGTGATTTGTTCAAATAGTTTCTCGGTGGCGTCGTAGGATTGCGTAAGGAGCCAGTCTTTAATAATACGTTTACACTTTACAGTAGGGGCAGAATATATATTTTCATTATGTTTACATGCTAATTTGTATAAACGAGGTCCGAGGATCGAGAAATGTCGACCAGCCAACGCAGTTCTGTGGGGTACAACTGGGCACACATTGTGTTTTCTCCGTTTATCTCTCGTTTTATCAGGAAGATATTCTGTGCATGTATGCTGTCGTAAGATTACCTGGAAGACAAACATTTGTCTGACCGATAGAACCCCAGTGTCAGAGTACAATAGTTCAGTAGAATATCTTCGCGGCTTTTTGAGCATGACCTTTAGTATGGCTCTTTGTGCTCTCTCAACTCCGAGCATTAGCGTCTTAAAAGCGCCACCCCAAACAGTGATGCAGTAGGAGAAGAGGGACTGGACTAGGGCGTAGTAAACAGTTATGAGTGATTTGCGCTGTAGTGTTGATCTTAGTCGTTTAAAAACAAAGCTTTCTAACTCTTCCTACGAGTATCTTAAGGTATGGGTGCCAGCTTAGGGTAGAATCAATGTGAACACCCAGATATTTCACGTTTTCCGAGCGTTCAATCGATTCACAAGAACTTGTGGAATTCCTTGGGCTAGTGCAGACATGAGCTTGAATAGAGATGGAATGGATGGATGGCTTGGCCTTTGAATCTCTGTTGACCAAACCTTCCACCTAAACGTACAATTTTGACGAATGGCCGAACACGCGACACGAGCCTTATCTCCATCTCATTAAGGCATGCCAGCTGAAGAGGAATTGGTGCTACTCGCATTTTATTCCAGAAGGCATTCGATGGAGTTTTATTTTTTGAGATAAGATAAGATAAATCTTTATTGTACACCAAAGAAATACAGTTCATGTACGGACAACATAAGAAAAAAAATTTACAAATGGCGGCCTTATCGCTACAAGCGATCTCTTCCAGGCAACCTTTGGATGGACATATTTAATGAAACGATAATAACTTATGGATAGTTATTACTGTAGTCATAAGCTTAAACTATATATAAAGATATAGACATATATTTATATACATATTATATACTTTGTATTTTACATATACCTAAGTACATATTTAAATTCAATATCCATAACATTTACATAAACATACATACATAATTATTAGATATACACATATATTTCATAAGTACAAGATATACCTACACACAGCGAGCCCATACCCATTCAAAACCACATGACAAAGTAACTATCCAGAACGCAAATAGTGTTCTTTTATTATTTTTTTGAAAATGGCCAGGGATTGTGCGCGTCTGATGGATACAGGCAGAGCATTCCACAACCGTACAGACTGGACAGTGAAAGATTTGTCATAAAATGTTGTAGAATGAGAGTGCGTGGAAAATTGCAATGTTACTGACAACCTCAAGGATCTTGAATGTGTATCATTGAGGAACACAAAACGTTCTTTTAGGTAAGTAGGAGTACGGGGATTGAAGAGAATACTTTAAAGCATGGAAAGAATGTGAGCATTCCGTCGAAGGCGAATTGGAAGCCACTTGAGCAAGTTGCGGAACTGTGATACGTGATCATATTTGCGTAGACCAAATATGAATCTAATACAGAAATTCTGAAGGCGCTCAAGCTTATCAAGTTGCTTCTCAGTGAGATCAAGATAGCTGACATCAGCATAGTCAAGTAGTGGAAGAAGAAGAGATTCTGCAAGTGCAATTTTAGTGGCAGTAGGTAGGAAGTTTCGCAGTCTACGCATGGAACCTATCGACGCAAACAACTTGCGACTGACTTCACGTACTTGAGGGCCCCAGGATAGTGTCTTATCTATCCGTATACCTAGGTTTTTTACTTCGCTACTTATTTCAATAGTAACACCGTTAAATATTACGTCTGGCATTTGTGACCAGTCTATTCGGCTTATCATTCCGGAGCTGCCCACGATAATAACTTGAGTCTTAGAAGGGTTCACTTCAAGCCCATATTGCTTACTCCACTCACATACTTTCGTCAGATCAGCATTTATAGTAGAGATAGCTGCTAGCAATTCTTGTAATGGAGCTTGTGTGTATATTTGAAGATCATCTGCGTAAAGGTGGTAGGAAGAACGTAAAAACTTAGAGATGGACTTTATAAAGATAGAGAAAAGTAAAGGAGATAGCACGCCACCCTGTGGCACACCGGCAGTTATACTACACCAAGAAGAGAAGGAATCTTCAACACGTACACGCTGTCGGCACCCAAACAGGTAACTTTGAAACCAATCAATCACTGTTGGAGATATGTTAATAGAGCGCAGAATGCCGAGCAGGATATGGAAATCCACAGTATTGAACGCGTTACTGAAATCAAGAAGGGAGAGTACTGTGAGATTTCCGTTCTCCATACCAAACCTTATGTCATCGGTGACTTTAATCAGTGCGCTTACTGTGCTGTGCCCGGGTCGAAAACCTGATTGGAGAGGATTTAGAAGGCTATTCTGTGGGAGGTATTTGCTAAGCTGAGTATGTACGACGAGCCTTTCTAGGATCTTTGAGAAAAAAGGTAATATGGAAATAGGGCGATATTCGGAGAGGGATGAGGGATTGGATTTTTTAGGCAATGGGATAATTTGTGCCTGCTTCCAGGCATCAGGAAATATGCTCTTATTAAGTGACTGATTTAAAACATGACAAATTATGGGAAGAATTTGATCAAGGATGGGAAGGACCATGTTTCGACTTACGCAGTCATTTCCAACAGCACTGGAGTTTATCGACATTATTACACTCTTTAACACCACAATCAGATACTTGATCAAAAACGAACGGGGAGAAATCAGGTGTTGGAAGCGATGAAAGATACTGTAAGGTATTAATTTTGTTGGTCAGATCACATATAGACGAGGCTGAGAAGTGTTGGTTTAGCATGTTGAAATCAATTTTATTAGGAATGTTATCTTGTCGTGACTTTCCAACTCCCAGTGTTCTAAGAAATTTCCAAATTTTTGTTGGGTCTCCGTTCTCGACCGAGCTATGGATATGTAGGCGTTGATTTCGTATTGCTACATATTTTTCATGATTACTAGGAGTAGGCCGTGTTTTATACCTAGTCTTGGCTGCCGATTTTTTTGATAATATTGCCTTAATATCGGCAGTTAGCCATGGTGCAGGCAAGTGCTTTACTTTTATAGCACGGACTGGCGCATGTTTATCATATAGCTCGATTAATTTATTACTGAGGATGCTTAACTGACTCCGTAGCTATAAGTAAACTCCAGTCTATATTGTCAGCATCCTCACGAAGCTCATTGATGTTCATGTCACTAAAATTGCGCATCATAAGAATTTTAGGTTTTAGTTTAGGAGGGCGAAGTTTATAGGAGAGAAAGATTAAGTCGTGGTAAGAAAATTGATCGGCTGAGCACTGGCCGTGCTTAGCGACTAAATTAGTGGAAGAAACAAGCATAAGATCAAGAAGAGATGGATTTCGATCTGGAACGTGATGAGTAGAATTAGAAGGTAGAACAGACAAATTACAAGACTGGATAGTGTTGAGGAAAGTTGAAGAGCGGGAGTCATGATTCAGCAAACAAGTATTGAAGTCTCTTATTATAATGGTTTTGTTATAAAGAGGACAAAGGCGTTCTAACAGTTTTTCGAAAGAAGGGAAGAAGTTGATTTTAGACGAGGGGCAATAATATACACCAAGTAATAGTTTGATGTGAGCGAGTTCCACTTCCATAAAGAGGTGCTCACCAGCGTTAGATAGTGGTGGTTGAGGTGATAAGTCCACAATCCGATGAGGAATGCTATGGCGCAAATATATAGCAACCCCACCACAAGCCGTGCCTGTGCGATCATTCCTAAATAAATGAAAGCCGGGCTCTCCCTGGAGTAAGAGTTGGTAGAAAGGCAGGGTTTTAGAAATGAATCGGACACGAGAGCGGCGTGGATATTTTTAGAATCAAAGCTAGCCAGCATATCTGGGAAATGGGCCGGAATACTCTGTGCATTTATATGGACTACATTAAAATTCTTGAGTACGTCAGCAAATTGGGTCTGCATAGTTTCAGCCAATGAAGGCTTACGTGTAAGGCTAATATCAAGACTATCGGCCGACATAAAGCTTAAGTCTGCGCTTCTATCATTTATGCTCATCGTGATAAACAATAAATAAGAAGCGAAAATAGATAAAAGTTATCCAATACCTATACAATAATAATAATATATCAATAAATGTTATGATTCCTAAATTTTGATGAATGTTTATAGTGTTTTTTTTTTTTTTTTTAATATAATAATATGTCCATCTGCCAGTTACGTGTTACCCTGTAGTTTATGTATTCACCAAGATGTAATACAATACAATACAACATGAACAAATCAAAAGAATTACATACATATCACACACACCACCAATGCATCGTCCTAAAAACTATAATGCAATATATTATATTGTATGATACACAACACAAACAGCCAGTTGACAATCCTATATATAAAAGTTGAGTGTATCGAATTGTCAAACTGACATTTCCCGAACGAACAATAATACAAGTTTGAGGTCATCATATCAGCCATACACAGTCCACTGCTGAACATAGGCCTCTCCCATAGACTTCCAGAATGACCGATCCAAAGCAGCCCGCATCCAGCGCTTCCCGGCGACCTTGATGAGGTCGTCCTTCCACCTAGCCGTTGGGCGTCCTACACTGCGTTTGCCCGTACGCGGTCGCCATTCCAGAACTCTTTTGCTCCATCGGCCATCTGTTCTGCGCGCTATGTGTCCCGCCCACTGCCACTTCAACGAGCTAATCCGCTGGGCTATGTCGGTTACTTTTGTTCTCCTACGGATATCATCATTTCTGACGCGATCACGCAGGGAAATACCGAGCATAGCCCTTTCCATAGCTCGTTGAGCGACTCTGAGCTTGTTTAAGAGACCCATAGTGAGGGACCACGTTTCCGATCCATAAGTCATCACTGGTAACACACATTGATTAAAGACTTTCGTCTTCAGGCACTGAGGTATGTCGGACGAGAAGACATCTCGTAGCTTCCCGAACGCCGCCCAGCCGAGTCGGATTCGTCGATTTACCTCGTCTTCGAAGCTGGAATTGCCTACCTGGATCAGTTGACCCAAGTAGACGTACTCGTCAACAGCTTCTAAGACTGAGTCCCCAACATGAACCGGTAGAGGCGCAACATGGACATTTGACATAACCTTTGTCTTGTCCATGTTCATCTTAAGGCCCACCTGTTGGGATACTCTGTTGAGGTCTTCGAGCATGGTGTTCAAGTCTTCCAGCGATTCTGCCATAATGACAATATCGTCGGCAAACCGAAGGTGAGTGATATACTCGCCGTTTATGTTGATGCCACGTCCTTTCTAGTTCAGTAGCTTGAAGACGTCTTCCAAGGCAGCAGTAAACAGCTTCGGAGAGATCACGTCTCCCTGTCTAACGCCCCTTTTCAGTGGAATTGGTTTCGTGCTCTGTTCCTGTACTCGGACCGACATAGTGGCGTTCTGGTATAAACACTTCAACACTTCGATATACCGGTGATCTATCCGGCACCGCTGGAGAGACTGTAGCACGGCCCATATTTCGATCGAATCGAAGGCTTTCTCATAGTCCACGAATCCTAAGCAGAGAGGCCGGTTATACTCTTTGGTCTTCTGTATAACCTGCCGCAGCGTGTGGATGTGGTCTATGGTACTGTAGCCTTTACGGAATCCGGCTTGTTCGGGAGGTTGGAAGTCATCGAGCCTGTTGGCGAGACGGTTCGTAATAACCCTCGAAAACAACTTATAAATGTGGCTCAGGAGCGTGATGGGCATATAATTCTTCAACAAAGTATTATCACCTTTCTTAAAGAAAAGGACCACCTTACCCCCGTTCCACGCTTCCGGCGTTATGCCTTCGTGTAGAACGGAATTGAAGAGCTTCTGAAGGACCTTCAGTACCGGCGTTCCGCCCGCTTTCAAAAGCTCTGCTGTAATTCCGTCCTCACCCGCCGCTTTGTTGTTCTTTAGCTGTTTGAGGGCCATCCTAATCTCGTACAGGCTGATGTCCGGGATGTCTTCGGTATAATGTCGGGTAAGCTTGGCTCTTGGATCTTTAGCCATGCCAATGGGCTGTGTTACTGATGTATATAGCTGTGCATAAAACCTTTCGACCTCCCTAAGTACCTCTGCCGTTGTCGTTGCCATGCCGCCATCCTCCGTCTTCAGCTTCGTCAACCGGCTTTGTCCAACGGACGCATTCCTCGCAAACACTTTGGAGCCTTTGTTTCGCTCTATCGTCTCCTTAATAGTTTTTGTATTATAGGAGCGAATGTCGTGTCGCAAAGATTTCTGTATGCGTCCATTGAGCCGCCTATATGCCTCAGCGTCGTCGGAGGTCTGTAGTGGCATAAATCGACGTTTGGCCATGAGATCAAGGGTCTGGGTCGAAATTTTTTGAGGTTTTTGTTTAGGGCGAGACCTAAAGAATTTAGATCCCACCGTTTGGACAGCTTCTACCAGCACGTTGTTTACCTCGTCCACTGAAACGCGATCCTGTAGACAATCGAAACGATTGGATAGTTCGAGCTGAAAGCTCTCGGAGTCCCGGACATCGGCATATGACGGTCTGAGTGTTGACTTCATCAGACGTGACCTTTCTAGTCTAGGGCTAATATTCAAATGTGCCTCTTACGATACGGTGATCGCTACCGGTTTTTACACGGCTGATCACAGAGACATCATTGAATACTTGCCTCTTTGTCGTCAAGATGTAGTCAATCTCATACGCCATGTTAGCCGGGCTTAGCCAGGTCCACTTTCTCTGGGGTGGCTTTTTGAAGAAAGAGTTCATCGCGTAGAGATCCTCTTTCTCCATAAAGTCCGCCAGCATGTGGCCCCGGTCATTCCGCTGCCCATATCCAAAAGGCCCCACCCTCAACTCCCCATCGCCCCGTTCGCCCACTCTCGCGTTGAAGTCCCCCATAACAACAGTGAAATAGGTTTTGGAAGCATGTATGGCCCTACTTATGTCCTCATACACTTCCTCGACCTCTTCATCGGAGTATGACTTGGTGGGCATGTACACCTGGATGACCTTCAACGAGTATCTTTTGGATACTCTGAGTATCAGGTATACCACCCGACTCGAGATACTCTCGATGGATATGACGTTGCTAATAAGGGACCTGTGGACGAGGAACCCGACACCATGCAGTGACTTTCTGTCACCCTCCCGGTGGTAGAGTAGGTGACCAGACTTCAGGGTTGTCGTGCCTTCCCCCGCTCTTCGCACTTCGGACAACCCAACAATGTCCCAGTGTAACCTACTCATTTCCTCTTCCACCTCGAGCAGCTTCTCGTCAGTCCTCATCGTGCTGACGTTGTGTGTTACCAGGGCCAGTTTCCGTCTGGGGTGGTAGCCGAATCTCTGCCGGGGATTCTTCGCACCCCCTGCCCCGCCGTTACCATGACCGCTACCGGAGCCTGGAATAGCGGGGCTGCCGGGGACTAGGGGCCTGGTCTTTTTTTGTCCGTTCATTTGGGAGGTTTCTTGCCATACTCGCCACGCTTGGCAAACGGGTTGGCGAGCGCGGTATTAAAGTTTTTATAAGGATGCATCACAAAAGACGCCGCTGCCCATCCTTTGGTGTTCTCTTAGTCGCCTCTTACGACATCCACGAGAAGAGATGGAGTGGTCCTATTCTATGCCGGGAACCACACAGACACACAGACAGAAGTTTGAGGTAAAGTTATGTAAATAAGAAAATTATCAAATGAAATGGAAGGTATACATACATGCTTGAAAATTTTATAAAGAAGATGAGGTAGAATTAAAATGAAATGAACGATGCAATAGTGATGCCAATCAACAACAATACCAAATGTTCGAAACAACAATACATGCAATATTATTCTACTTTTTCGCGATCCGTCTAGGCTTGGTTGTGGTTTTATCAACTGGAGTGGCCTTTTGTGTATTTGGAACAAGCAGGTTTAGTTCACTTAACGAAGCTACCCGATGCCGCGTACCGTCGACGCCAAGAACATAGACGTGGCCCTCCAACACTCGGAGATGCCAAAACGCTCGCGAGCTGCCATGAAGACTTCATGTCTGGTCCAAGTTATGAACTCAGATAGTGTAATGCCGGTACCCTTAAGTTTGGATTTGGAGAACCAGATTTTATCCCGCACAGCCATCTGTTGCAGTTTGACTAAGATGAGTCTGGGCTTGCCATTCGATCCATTCAATGCATGACGACCCATTCTATGACATCGCCTGATGTCATCAGTCGTGAAATTACCAAGCACAAGATGCCCCCAACAGCACTCACCACACTTTGCGCATTCACCTCATCTTTCTGTTCCGGTACACCATGTATCAGCAACATTTTACGTCGGCTCCTTTGCTCGAGGTTGTCCACTTGGCGCGCCAGAAGGTTCATTTGATGACGAAAAGCAGACAATGTGCTGACAACAAATGCCTTGAAAGCCGTGTAATCTGAAGCAAGACCTGTTAGGCTCTGAGTGCTAGTGCCTGGGTTCTTCACACTCTTGTTCAGCTCAGCCTCAAAATGTGCCATCCGCTCCTCTAACCCAGCCATGATTGTAGAAAAGGACTCTGTCATTGCATCCATGTTGACTGTTTTCTGTGCCCAAACTTTAGTGTGAATATGTTCCACTATGGATTTATTTGTATGGAGATAACACGTTTCTGGTTAGTACTTCAGGTTGACATTAAGTTTCTAATAGATTTATTTGTTTTAATGAGTACAAAGTATTTTTTATTATTTAAAAATAGCGAGAGCTTAAAATATATATATATAATTTTCTTCTTAGGTACATTATTTTGAGGTAATGGTATGCAGTTGAGCCAGATAACTTAACCAACAGCATGACAGTTAGGTTAACAGCCGCATCGGGATTATTTTACAGTGTGACAGCAGAGAAACATGCATCATTATGTTTTACACTACTATTTACATATTTACTTCAATTTGCAGCACACAACTATTTACATCTTATCTTCTATTTAATATTACTACACTATTTACATATATGTTACGGAACCTTAACAAAGTACGACATTTCTTACGGATCCCTAATAAAGTACGACGTCGCGACACTAAAGCGAAGAACTGCATCTATAGCACTTACAGGGTGGTCCCGATTGAGCAATCCGCGGACCGCCGCCACCGCCGAATTAACACGAAATAAAGAGATCATTGTGTAAGCGTCTATCAACTGGATATAGTAACAATATTAGCCATAATGATGGGTCCTATCCTATGACAAGGGATTTTGAAATAATAAGGAGTACTCACTTTTAACAGGATTTATTCCGTTAGGCTTCTCACACTTTTTACAATCGATTGTAGGTAACACAAGTACTTTCTTTTAAGGTATTATTACTTTATTTCACTGGAACACTCTATCCGTACTTGATCTTATCAGCAGACCTTTTTCCGACCAACTAAGTGATCGCGACCGTTCACACACTTTTTAAAAGCCTTCAGTGGCGCCACCTTGTGAACGTTTTCTTGTGTACTAGTAAGATCAATACGCCTACCATTTATACAAAACATATCTAACTTAATTAACTACTTACTATAATTGACACAATAATAAATATTCGAATTAATGCATAAACCTGTTACAGTAGATATGAGACCGTGTTGATGACAGTCGGCCATCCAAACCATATGGTGCGACCTCGTACGATCAATCAACCATTTCATCAACCCAAAGCTGCATACCCATAAAAAATACAAAACAATTCATTACAATCTTTGAATCATACAATAGTGGTTATCCTAAGGACCAGGGAAGTCCCATATTTTCTGGACCAGGGATGTCCAATATTCTTATAACCAAGACTGTGAGACTATGTGCAAATAACAAATTATTGTTATGATTCATACTTATGGACCTGGGGTGTCCCCATATTTTATAGTGTAGATACTATAAGCAAATAATATTATTGTAAACATTTATGTCCATTTCAATAACCTGTATCAATCACATTTACCTACTGTCTCAGAAATATATATTTTATTATTATTTAACGACCACATACATCGTATAATATACTAGCTGTAATTATCTTGTAATTAAATGAAAGGTATCTTTGAAACATACATCTACTATAATAATGTACATTACTTCATGATATTCTTATTGTTTTTTTTATATATATATATATATATAATCAAACAATTAATCCACTGATTAATATTTATTACATATTATTGTTCAGTATTATTATGTAGGTACTCTAAGAACTCTCTTCAGAGGAATCACCGGAATCTACTAACTTATCTTCCTGCGGTCTTTTAAAATTGAGCCAAGGTTTAATTTTGTCTATTGCTACAATAGATGAAAATCGTCTTTTCCCCTTCTGTGTCAAAGGAGTGTCCTCCACGTGAAATCTATCATGGTCAAGAATAGCAGTTATCATATAAGGACCTTGAAACTTTGGTATGAGCTTTTTGCTTTGCCCAGTGGCAATCACCTGACGATCCACCCTAACTAAATCCCCTACTCGGTATTGATGGGGTTCACATCGATGTTTGTCAAAACTTTCCTTCTGCTTTTGTTGAGATAATATAATGTGAGTATTGATATCTTGTCGGATATCAGCCCTTTTTTCATTAGGGGAAACGCTCGGACCAACCGTTTCTGTTAATTCGGACGTTATCCTACTTTCGGTGGAACTCAGGGGTCTAACTCCAAACAGAGCCTCAGAGGGAGTCCGGTTTATACCTTTGTTAAAGGTATTGTTCATGCCCCATTGGACATCAGGCAAGTGGTCGTCCCATCTATTCCCAGATGCTCCAACAGACTTGGTTGTTAAAGCATCGACAATAACTTTATTATAACGCTCCACTTGCCCGTTGGCCCTGGGAGTAGCAACCGCATTGAGCAACATGTTTTATGCCCTTGTCCGCTATGAATTTCTTAAAAGAAGTACTGGTAAATGACGTTCCCCTGTCCGAAATTAGTCTGCGAGGTACACCAAATATGCCAAAATATTCTTTTAGTACTTTAATACTCGTCTGAGATTTGGTATTACGAACGGCTTTAAGGTAAATATATTTAGTATAAGCATCGATCAAAACAAGAATATGCATGTTACCCCTACTACTTCGGACGAATGGGCCTACGTGGTCAATGTGTAATGTATCGAATGGGATATCAATTTTCTCAATAGGATGTAGGAAACCGGGTTTCTTTCCACCAGAAGTTTTTGAATAGGCGCATTCGAGGCAGGAGTTGACATACTTCTTAACAAAAGGACGCATTTTCGGGAACCAATATGACGACCTGACCCTCTCTAAAGTTTTATCCACGGAAAAGTGACCAATGTCGTCATGGTTAAGTTTGACCACTTGCCAGCGAACCCCTTTAGGCACCACCCACCGGTCCCCATCAGGCGTAATCCTGAATAAGTTGTCTCCCTTAAGTTTAAAATTACTTTTTATATCAATGACGTCATCAAGATTGGGATCTTTTAAAATTTTACATATTCGTTGAGTTTCCGAATCAGCTATTTGTACAGTTGCAAGCCAGCTTTCTTGCTCGACACTCCTAATATTTTTAACGTTTTCCCCTTCGGGAACCGGGTTGCGACTGAGCGCATCGACGTGGGTCATAGAAGTGCCGGATCTATATTGGATGTCAAAGTCGAATTCTTGCATTTGTTCCCACCATCTTGCCACGCGCGGTAACACATCTCTCTTTTGAAACGTTGCGCGCAAGGAGTTGCAATCAGTGATTATTTTAAATTTTATTCCAACCAAGTAAACGCGTAGTTTGACGACTATAGTAGGCAACTGGCCTGAGCTGGCCATTCTCATTTCGTTGTAACAGTATACCTGCCACCCCAATCTTGCAAGCATCTGTGTGTACCTCTGTCTCTGCATGGGGGTCATATAGAGCCAGAGTAGGTTTTTCCGTGAGTTTCTTCTGTAAGTTCCTAAAGGCCATTTCCTGTTCGGTCCCCCAAACCCAAGAAACATCCTTCTTTAAGAGACTGGTAAGAGGCTTCGCAATCATGGAAAATCCAGACACAAAGTGCCTAAAAAAACTTGCCAATCCTAGAAACTGCCGGACGTTATGTTGGTTCTGGGGCACAGGAAATTTCGCTACTGCATCTATTTTCTTCGACCCTGGCTTGATTCCATCCTTAGATATCTCGAATCCTAAATAATCCACTGTGTGTCCAAAGAAAATGCACTTAGAAATTTTAAGAGTCAAACCAGCGCCGGAGAACAGCTTGAGGACATTTTCCAAACGGTGTAAACCTTCAGAAAAATCTTTTGACGGAAGAATAAAATCATCTAAATAGACCAGGGCTTCTTTGTGACGTACGGAACTTAACACCTGATGCATTATGCGTTGGAATGTGGCGGGAGCATTTGCTAAGCCAAAAGGCATCCGTGTAAATTCAAAATGATTATCAGGTGTTACGAAGGCAGTTTTGTATCTGTCTTGTTCGCGTACAGGAACCTGGTAGTACCCAGAAGCTAAATCTAGGGTAGTATAGAACTGGTGGCCAGCTAAAACATCCAGCTGATCATCTATCGGGGGCATAGGATAATTCTCCCTCACTGTTTTCCGGTTTAAAGCGCGGTAGTCCACACATAGTCGATATTCACCCGTCTTCTTTCGCACCAGTACAATTGGGCTTGCATAACATGAAGTGGAGGGCTGAATTATCCCATGCTCCAGCAGCTCTGATACCATATCTCGCACTATTTCTTTTTCTTTAATCGAGAGTCGATAGGGCCTATACACAACTGGTTCATCATCACGGAGTGTTATTTGCATTTCTCCTGCATTAGTTAGACCTAGTTCAGACAAATCAGTAGCAAAACATTCTCTATATTTGTTTAAAAGACCGATCAGTTCCTTTTTTTGTGCTGGAGAAACGCTATCGCCCACATTAACGTCACTATCGGTGAACGCGGAATGATTTTTTGAATGATTCATAACTTGCATAACTTGTTTTTTATGAGTGTCACCCTCCTTAGCTAGCAGCCCCCGAGCTACAGTGTATCCCCCTTTTAAAGAGACAGTTCGATCAGCTGGGACATTAACTATCATTTTTCCGCTACCACCTACACCTATACTGAATATACCTGAGGGAATGGTAAACCTCACGTCAGATATAAGGCGAAGACCACCTTCTACATACACCTGTCCTGATACGACAGGTTCAGTATAAATATCAACTATTGACAAACCCGATAATGTAACGTCCTCTTTAAGGAACAAATTTATTTTACGGCTTGATGTAACATCACCCCCAGATTGTAACATATGTAACTGGTCACTATTTTTGAAAACAACTACATGAGATTGTTCTGTAAACGACTGCCCTATCATAACCGGTACATTCATAGCCGAATCTGGGACTATGAACAAATCGACTTCCGCTTCAACCTCATCGATCACTACGCTGGCGTTATGTTTTCCGAGCACGCGTACACCCGAGCACCCAAATCCTTTTAAAGTCGGAAGATCATCAGTGTCAAAGTGACAGGAAATTCTATTAAAGTCAGTCAATCTTATCATGCAGCATTCGCTGCCAAAATCAATAAAACTCTTAAAAGGAATGCAATTAATTTCGACCGTTTTGTAATATTTATATCCCGATATGCAGTTGTTGGAAACTGACATGACAGTTTTGTCGGAAGGCGCAACTTTACCCGAGGGCATTGGTTGTTTAGAAAAACAATTGTCGGTGTCGTTTATTGGTTGAGGGCATTGGGGTGCAGTATGACCTTCCTGTTTACAATTAAAACATCGAATCCCTTTAGAAACACCCTGTTTGGATTGAATTTATTGATATTTACCGATAGGCTGTCCTTTGACTTGTTTTCGATCAACTTGAGGTCTAATATTTCGAGCATTTCTTAAATAGGGCAACAGCCTATCCGGATTATCATATTGTACAGCCTCAGCTCCCAAACGTACCGATCGGTCATCTATTCCATGCAGAATGCACTCCACAGCACGCGTACCTTCTATGCCACACCTATTTATTAACGCAACCTTATCATAAAAGTAAGATTCCAATGATTTCCCAAATCGAGCGCGTTTGGCTAACATGTCACTTAACATTTGTCCATAATTCTCATCGGACGGAAACGCGCTAGACAATTTTGTCTGCCATTCGTCTCACGAGAAAAGAACTGACGGTAAACCCTCATACCACCTTTGTGCAACGCCGCGTAGCTTGGGTAGCGCGAAATGAATTATCTGTTTCTCATTCCAACTGTATATAGACGCACACTCGTTGACTTTACGGAGCCACATGCTCACCGACTGTTCTTTCCTCGCGGGGTCAAATTCGGGTATTGTATTCTGCATACTTCCTAGTTTATCAAAAGAATCTTTGTGAGTAACTGGTTTTAATGACTCTAATATCTTAATAAGGGTAGTAGGTGTAATAGATTCTTGTTGGTTGATCGTGTGGCTACGCGAGTGATACCTGGTGTGGTCGCGCGAGCGACGCGAAGCCGGGCCGCGCGAGTCACGCGAAGGTGACCGACGCGACGCATGGCCACGCAAGGGACGCGACGCACGGCTGCGCGAGCGAGGCGACGGACGGCTGCGCGAGCGTCGCGACGCCCGGCTGCGCGAGTGAGGCGACGCGCGGCTGCGCAAGCGACGCGACGCACGGCAGCGTGAGTGACGGGAGTCCCGGCTGGTACTACCTGATGGTCGATCCACCGGCTTCCCAGACCGACGACTTACGTGGCTTGTGGATCTGCGATCGGCCCCTGGGCTTCGTAGACGCCTCTCCTTGCTGCGAGGACGGCTCTCCCGGTGATCACACGAGTACCTCTCCATGCTACGTAGTCTAGGCCTGGTTGACCGACTGCGAGTCCTGAGGCGCTTGCGCTGTCCACCGCCATCGTTGTACGAAGTACTGCTTCTTCCTCTACTGCGTGACTGTCGTTCCGTCTCCATAGGGCTACCAGGTGAATAGGCATCAATCACCTTGTCCACTGAAATCGTCAAAAGGTGAATCGCACAGTAGACTGTTCAAACAAACTTTTTATTTTAATGTTAAAAGGAAAATGAAATGACTTGTTGGTATTTTGTAAAGTAAAATATCGCGTATAAAAGCTATAAATTGTACCTAAATACCTTTGAGAATGTAGCTGTATCCTACTTGTATACCAACTTTCGCAAGTTCACTCAAAAGCAACAAACAACACAGGTAAGTAGTAATTACATCTACTTATAGACATGGTTTGTTTTATTTTTGTACTAAGATTGTAACTAAAATAATGTAGGTATTATCTATTTGATTTATTTCAATACTTACTCATATTATTGCAGTGCAAATAAAAAGTTTTGTATTGTTTTGTCCGTTCCGATGTTGATATTGTTGATAGACGTTACGGCAAAAGTGGGTGGACAAACATAAACGTATTCTAGTAAAATTGCAATGGTTTCTTTACTACCTACCTTCGTATAATTTTAACATAATGTACAATAGATAACGGTAAAAACAAATATTAATGGTTTCTATTAGAACGACCATAAATATGCGAATGAGAAAGAGTGTACGTACACAAAAGACACTTTCTTGTCTTCTGCACTTCAAAAATAATAGTTAGCAAAAATTTTAAATTACGTTTTTAGCTTCAAATCGATAGATGTATGAGGGTAGAAAAAAAAATATGTAAAAGGAGAATGTTCTCCATTTGTGAGCGTATGTTAACCGTCCCAATTCTGATATGTAAGCGTCTATCAACTGGATATAGTAACAATATTAGCCATAATGATGGGTCCTATCCTATTACAAGGGATTTTGAAATAATGGAGTACTCACTTTTAACAGGATTTATTCCGTTAGGCTTCTCACACTTTTTACAATCGATTGTAGGTAACACAAGTACTTTCTTTTAAGGTATTATTACTTTATTTCACTGGAACACTCTATCCGTACTTGATCTTATCAGTAGACCTTTTTCCGACCAACTAAGTGATCGCGACCGTTCACACACTTTTTAAAAGCCTTCAGTGGCGCCACCTTGTGAACGTTTTCTTGTGTACTAGTAAGATCAATACGCCTACCATTTATACAAAACATATCTAACTTAATTAACTACTTACTATAATTGACACAATAATAAATATTCGAATTAATGCATAAACCTGTTACAGTAGATATGAGACCGTGTTGATGACAATTGTTATACCAAACTTGGGTTAGCATTCTTAGCGTCCTGTGAAAACTGGTACATCTTGAAAATGTCAACTTTACAGTAGAGTAGTTTTTGTGTTTAAATAATAATAATTTTTTTTAGAATAATAATTTGTTTGGAAACAAGTGACGTATTTTATATTAGTGTGTTATTGTTAATAACCTATTAGGTTCCTGCTCAAGAGTGTACAGGTAGGAAGAGATATTTAAAAAAAACTATTTGTTGTATCAAAACACACCAAATGAATGCTCGTGTATAATGATTCTAAATGAGTTATATCAATTTACACGCTATGTAAGGTTTGGTGAAAGGTGATATTTGTTATATTATCAGGTAGTTTTATATGAAACTAATCATCTCCTGTTCATAGCTGTCAAACAAACAAGTAATATTATTCAGTTGGCAAAAGCACTGTAGACACAAAACTCGTAAAAGTAGTTGTTTTATTATTTATATCATTTTACTCAAGAATAAAAGTCGTGTTTTTTGATATAAGTAGACTTAAATCTCAACTCAAATTTGTGTAATATGATACAAGAAACAGTCTAAAGACACAGGCATAAAAATAAAGCAATAAAAAGCAAATAAAAATGCATTATCACTTTTTTTAAGGGTATTATTGAGTAACGCTTAGTTCGAAAGTTAAGTAAGTTAAGTAGTTTTAATTTAGATAAAAAGGAAAAAAAGCATCAATGGCATAAGTCAACAATACAACATAGACGAAATAAGATATATTCGAAAAACCTTTTTAAAAACAATCTTTTTTTTTTTCTTGCATTGTCATCCGAACTGAACGTGCATACCAAATTTCAGCTCAATCGGTTGAGGGCAAGTGCCTTAAAATTGAGTTGTAAGATTCCACCCGAACAAACATACATTGCAAGTTAAATAAAAGCTTGTAAAATAGTTTCTAATACATACTCAAAAGAACTAAACAAAAATCAAAATCTCGGTATTCTTTGTGTAAGAAAAATAATAAACATACCTGAACTTGAACTTTCATATCTAGTTCAATTTAATTCAATTCGATTCGACGAAATATTCGAACTTCAAGAATGAATCAAAACTATCACATAATAAAATAACGTTTATTAAAAGACCTAAAATGTTATTCAACTTCCATATCAAATTAAACATAATTCAAGGTGCTCCTTGCGTTTCTCCGCATCGATGTCGCTGTGGAGAAGAAGTTAGTAGCCTTGGACACCATGGTCTCTCATGCAGTAGGAGCGCGGGACGGCTTTCACGGCACGCGTACATCAATGACATAATCCGTCGGGCTCTTGTCACCGCCGGGGTCCCAGCCGTTTTAGAACCTGCTGGTCTGGTGCGCGATGATGGCAAGAAGCCGGATGGAATGTCCTTGGTGCCTTGGAAGATGGGAAGGCATTTGGTGTGGGATGCAACATGTGCTGACACCCTTGCGCCTTCACATCTTCCAGGGACTGGAGACTGTGCCTGCGCTGCTGCTGCTTCGGCAGAGACCCTCAAACGGCGCAAATATCGTAGTTTAAGTGATAATTACATATTTGAGCCGTTTGGGGTCGAGACACTGGGATCATGGGGTCTAAGTGCCCGTCTATTATTTAAAGACATTTCCAAACGGGTAAGGGACGCTACCCGTGACCAGAGGGCTGGTTTATTCCTTGCGCAAAGGATCAGTATTGCCATTCAACGTGGCAATGCCGCCAGCCTTCTGGCCACCCTGCCAGTTGACATCGATGGGGAGGAATTCTTTGACGCCTGAACCTGCTGGTTTGTATATCTTATGTACTTATTGTTTTTATATTTTTTAAATAATTCTAATGTACATATTGTAAATAAAAACCAATTATGAATGGACATTCAAATAACATGTAGAACTAAATAAATCAACAACTTCTAAACTAATAAATATTTTTCTAATATAATTAAATATTTTTCAGTCTTCATCACTAGAGATAAAATGATGATCAATATTTCTTATATTAGCCTTAGTTTTTAAATTTTTATAATAATCATGATAACTATTATCAATGTATGGCAATAATGAAATTAAATCATTATTAGGGTTCCGTAGCCAAATGGCAAAAAACGGAACCCATAAAGATTCATCATGTCTGTCTGTCTGTCCGTCCGTATGTCACAGCCACTTATTTTGGTAAGTATATTCTGTGAACCGCATTAAGATTTTCACACAAAAATAGAAAAAAAAAACAATACATTTTGGGGGTTCCCCATACTTAGAACTGAATAGTTAGCGCGAGAGACTTCCAAAGTGGTAAAATGTGTGTCCCCCCCCCTCCTGTAACTTAACATGTCTAACATGCGTTTTGCACGGCAAGGACGACGCTGCAACAATGATATTTTACATTATAGACCATCATAGAACATAAATAACAAAGTAAAATAATAACAGTATCATAAACTAGTATTCACTTATATTAGACGCGTTGCTCCAATTTTCGGTTGAGGGTATCGCGGGGTACAGTTCGTTTGACACTAGCGTCATTCGCCAACTGTCAGCGGTTTGTGTGCGCGTGCACTCGTAAATAAAATTTAGTGTAGGTGTAATGGTAACACTCGGAAGCATACGCACATATTATAAGTAGTTAGGAGCAATACTGGGGCGCATCTACGTGAATTGCACTGTTTTCACTTTTAAGCAATAATAAATAGATTTCGTGTATTTTGATATAGCTGGAGTAAATTATTTTGTGTAAATGGTTATTAGTTCTTGTTATTATGAATATACGAAAAATAAAATAGAATTAGTGTAAAATGATACATCTAATACGTACATTGTGCGCCATGTTGGATTGCTCAGACAGCGCGGGCGAGCACATTGTCCAGTAGTATTTGCGGCACTGACACCGCGCGGGCGGCGGTAGTCTCGCAGTACCGCCCCCGGCACCCCGCGCACCGCTCGCGTTCGCAAAATGTATTACTTTGCACATATTTTGGATCAAAACCGTTTTAATTTTCGCGTGATTATTGATATAACTTTAGTTGAATTACTTAATACAAAAAATATTACTTTCCTATGTATGTGAGCAATAATACAACTTTAGTTGTATCAATGCAGTGTACAAATTTACTTTGTGTCAATTGATATAACTAAACATGTATCAGATGACACCTTATTCGAAGGTAATAAATATATGTGAATAATAATATCACTAGAGATACATCTTTACACACAAATATTTATCTCATAACTTAAATATTATGAACGATACATGTCAACATGTATTTATTTACACAAACATAATTTATTAAATCGCGCCATTTCGTCTTAGATGTACCACACGATCTCAGAAACTAATAGACGTATCAAAATGTTGATTAGATTAGGAAAAAGAGTATTTTTTTCTGATTAAGGTACTAAAATAATATCAAATTCGATATAAGTTGACTTGTATCACTTTTCACAGGACACACAGAATTATTTTAAGTTCATTATTCGTTTTCTTGCAATCCTCCGACAGTAGAAACCATTATTGGCGCAGTCGGTAGGATACTCGAGAATAAAATTAGGTTCGGTTCGCGCGAAGATTTCCCGAAAAATCGGACCGAAGTCCTGCATGACTGACCGATTACGAGTATTTTTTATTTTTATTTTTATTTTATTCTTTATTGTACACTTACATAGTATTGAAACAAATAAAAGAGATACTATGTACAAAGGCGAGCTTAACTCAAGGTTGAGTTCTCTTCCAGCAAACCCGGGAGTGCACAGAGGAATTGCAGTTCAATGAGAGGCAGTCGTGTACATTATTAATGGAGTCTAATAATATGAGGAGACATACCAAATGTATACCCCTGAGAAAAGGCATAACAAATACATGAATATATTACCATCATAAACCTACATACACATACATAAAATACACATAAGCGTATATAAACGTTCATACATATAGACATACAGACAAATACAAAGATACATATAGATACACATTATGTCTGTTATTGTTCAGAGAGAAAATAGTCTCTCGTTCGATTTTTAAAGACATTTAGAGAAGGGCTGTCGCGTATGGAATGAGGAAGAGAATTCCACAGCCGCACAGCAGAGACAGTAAAGGAATTGTCATAGTAAGAAGAGCTGTGAGGGGGAGTTCGAAGTAGTAGAGAAGATAAAGTGCGACAAGGTTTGCCCCTGGGGACAAGAAATTCAAAACGCTCACGAAGATATATAGGAGAGTCAGGATTATGAAGAATGGAAAAGAGTAGGGAAAGAATGTGAACATCTCGACGCCTCTGAATTGGTAATCATTTCAGTTGCTAGAGTATCCCGAATCTACAGGAGTTCTACAGGCGACGAGGTGAATCTAGCTATCGATTCTGCGAGATACCGGAAAATGTTGTGAGTACTTTGAAACTCTCACCGTCCTTGCTCTCCCAGTTCATAGTTCCCATCCTTATTAAATTAATATATTATATTTTTATAGTCGGTGCATCGAACTCTGAATGCAACCTGATTTCTGTAGGAATTAAATACCTAGTTTCGTTATTATAGAATCAAGTTAGCGCATAGGTTCTATTTTAGATTAGGTATTGCATACATATAGGTGCAGAATCCTGACTTTGCCTGCCTAAAGTAAATTAGGTAATAAGACGAATTACGACCAGCAACTAGAAGTGAACTAAGAAACATATTAGAAATAAATTGCATGTGTTAAATTAAATTAATAAAACTATCCTTTTCCTGTGTGTGTTTTTTTATTTGTGTGAGTCCTTTTCAGCACCTACAATTTTTCACCCCAGGGAATCGCGATCAGGTAGGTTAGAAGATAGGTTACGAAATAGGCATAGTGCTTTAGACGTATTTAAAAATTTGGAAGTCATGGGCCAGACCAATGTCGATGCAATTTACAAATCACTAAGGTTATTACCTGAGTTTGACGGTAACCCACACGTTTTAACACGGTTCATCAATTTGTGTGATCAGTTGGTACTAGGTTATTTTAAAACAGAACCAGGACACGAATTATCTAATTTAGCTTTGATAAATGGTATTTTAAATAGAATTTCGGGTTCCGCAGCTAGATTAATTCACTCTAACGGTATTCCTGAAAACTGGATAGGTATTA
Source organism: Eilema caniola (assembly GCA_949126895.1). Classification (NCBI taxonomy): domain Eukaryota; kingdom Metazoa; phylum Arthropoda; class Insecta; order Lepidoptera; family Erebidae; genus Eilema; species Eilema caniola. Next base: position 1,103,228 of record CASBPR010000003.1, read on the forward strand.
GAAATGCTCTTATTAACAATTTCGCCGACCATTGAGACGAGACAGCTTTATACGGTGATTTGTCCCTACAAACACAGGGGTCTAGTATACCACAAGAATTCTACGAGCGATGTATGAATTTATTCAGTACAATCATGACATATATTTCTTTACACGAATCTGTTGTGACCACTATAGAAGCAAAACGTACTCTTTATAAAAAGCTTACGCTTCAGGCATACTTACGAGGTTTAAATGACCCATTAGGTTCCCGCATTCGATGCGTGCGTCCCGAGACTACGGAGAAAGCTCTTGAGTTCGTACAGGAGGAGCTTAACACCCTATACATGCAAAATAGAAACGAAGGTGGCTCCAGTAGGAAAGGCTTTCAGCAACCACCCCCTAATAATAATAATAATTTTAAATTGCCTTTTGAATTTTGTACCGAAATTGATACCTTTTAATTCACAGTCTAGACAACCGAATTTTAACGTACCTGGTCCCTCGAGGCCATTTGCTACAAGGTTGGCAACCTAATCAACCTAATGCACAGTTGCAACAGCCTCGCGGATTTACCAGAACCCAGCAAATGATGCGTGCGCCTCCTCAAAACTACAACCCGCAAAACCACGTATTCAGATTACCTAACAAGCCTCAGCAACAAGCTCCAATTCAATCTAGCAGTAATTTACCGCGACCTATGAGTGGCGTAAGTCATTTCGTACCGAGACCACTACCGCCTAGTCTAGGACATGATTGGCGTAGATTCGGTAATCCACCTCCCAGTAACTATTTTAGAACACGTGACGCTAATTTCAACGAGTATAACGATTTATACGATTATTATAACTATGATGATAATTATTATAGTGATTACCAATACGATTACCAACAATATCCCGATAATTACTTTCATTACGAGCAGCATGAGGAACCAGCAACTGTCGTCCAGGAATCTACGACTGATCCATCAGTGAATAACGATCAAAATTTTCAGACAGAATCCAAGCAAAAAGAGCTAACATAGAGGTAAACTTTCAAATACAGAGACAGCTAGGATACATTCAGATTTACAATCCACCACTTAAATTTCTAATTGATACAGGGGCTAATTTATCTACAATCAGCCCTGAAGTTGTCGAAAGATATTACAATGATATACCATAAAATTATAACCCGATTGAAATAACCAATATTCACACTACTAAGAATTGCGATTATTCTATCAATTTACCCTGTTTCCAAGAATATGGGATTAACGAAAATTTAAATTTTTCCGTATACAAATTTCATAACTTTTTCGGTGGCTTAATAGGTTTAGATATTCTAGACTCTTGGAATTCCAATATTGATTTAAAAAATTAATTGTTAATATACCAATCCATATGTACGACTCTAGAAATGCGAATCTGTATGAGGAAATCATACCTGCCAACTCTTCTAAATTAGTTAGATTACCAATCAATACACCAGACGGTGAGGTGTCGGTAGAAAAACAAACTACGTGTAATTGTATAATTTCAGACTGTTTAACGACCGTTGCTAACAATCGTGGATGGGTGGAAATTATAAACCCTACTCGTAATGATATTATATTTTCTTTAAACAGTCCCATCAAAGTTGAAATGTTTAGTACCAACAAGAACTGTGCTCAAATTTATTCAAACCGGACTGAAGGAATTCTATCTAATCTTCGTACAAATCACTTAAATGCAGAAAAGCTTGTTAATCTACAAAATCTTTGTGCTAATTATGCTGACGTGTTTTACCTTGAAGGTGAACCATTAACCTTCACTAACAAAACTAAGCATAAAATCAGAACAACCGACGAAATACCAGTTCATACTAAAAGTTATAGATATACGTACGTACACCGACAGGAGGTTAGAGATCAAATAAATAAAATGCTTGAGCAAAACATTATTCGTCCATCAGACTCTGCGTGGAGCTCTCCCATCTGGATTGTACCTAAGAAAAGTGATGCGTCTGGTAAAGGTAAATGGCGTCTTGTCATAGACTTCCGAAAGGTTAACGAAAAAACGGTTGATGATAAATACCCTATTCCCAATATAACTGACGTACTAGATAAGCTTGGTAAGTGTTAATACTTTACCACCTTAGACCTTGCTAGTGGATTTTACCAAGTTGAAATGACCCAGATGATTACACAAGACAGCATTCAATGTAGAGAATGGCCACTACGAATTTATGAGGATGCCGATGGGTTTAAAAAATTCTCCCTCGACATTCCAACGTGTCATGGATAATGTCCTTAAAGACCTTCAAAATCAAGTGTATCTAGTTTATCTTGACGATATTATCGTATTCGGAGTATCGTTACAAGAGCATATGTTAAACCTAGAAAAAGTATTTCAAAAACTACGCGAATCAAACTTCAAAATACAGATGGATAAATCGGAATTTTTAAAACTAGAGACTGAATTTCTTGGCCATGTTATTTGTAAAGACAGTGTCAAACCAAACCCTAATCCAAAAAATCCACGCTATTCAAAATTATCCTTTACCCCAAACTGCCACTGAAATCAAACGTTTTCTTGGACTACTTGGATATTACCGAAAGTTCATTCCAAATTTTGCTCGAATAACTAAGCCACTCACTCAGTGTTTGAAGAAAAGTTCAAAAATAGTGCTAGATAGAAATTATATTAACTGTTTCGAACACTGTAAAACTCTACTTACCAACGACCCAATCTTACAATACCCAGACTTTACAAGAGACTTTATTTTGACCACAGATGCATCTCATGTTGCAATTGGTGCCATTTTATCTCAAGGTACAATTGGAACAGATAAACCTATAGCGTATGCTTCACGTACCCTTAACACCAGTGAATTGAACTACAGTACGATAGAAAAGGAACTGCTAGCAATTGTTTGGGCTACAAAATATTTCAGACCCTACTTATTTGGACGTAAATTTAAAATAGTGACAGACCATAAATCATTACAGTGGGTTATGAGTCTCAAGGAACCAAATTCACGATTAACACGATGGCGATTGAAACTTAGTGAGTACGATTTTACCGTTGTCTATAAGCAAGGTAAAAATAATACCAATGCTGACGCGCTCTCACGGATCGAACTGCATACTGAAGATTTGTCATCCATCGTAGTTAACCCATCTCATTCAGTACATTCGTTAAGTGATTCTAGAACTGCCACAGCTTCTGAAGTCGATGTTGGGTCTAAAACAGCTACAGTACATACTGACACTGAAAGTCCTATTCTTGAAGTGCCCATTACAGATGATCCATTAAATAAATATACCAATCAGTTAATTTTCAACTTAGTTGGAGACATTAAAGCCAAACCAGTTTTAACAAAACCATTTTCTACTCATACTAGGGTATCATTACAAATTTCTGAGTCAAATTTAGAGGAAGACATAATTAATGCAGTAAAAGAATATGTAAATCCTAAAATTAAAACAGGTCTACTTATTAATCCACCTTTAGCCATGTATAAGATTATACCAATTATCCAACGAAACTTTCGGAATTTTTCTATGAATCTAACTTTAACTAGAAGTAGAAAACGTTAGAGAATACCTCAGACAACAGGAGACCATTAACAAATACCACAATGATAAAACGAACCATCGCGGTGTAAATGAATGCACTTTAGCTTTGTCACATAAGTATTACTGGCCAAAAATGAAAGAGCATATTACGAAATTTATAAATGAATGTAGAATTTGTGGTCAAGCCAAATACGACCGAAACCCTATAAGGCAACAGTTCCAAATAGTATCACCAACCACAAAACCCTTCGAATTAATACTTATAAATATAATCTATTAACCATTCAAAGTGAAAAGTTCCTAACCATTGTAGATGCCTTCTCTAAATACGGACAGGCTTATAATTTGAGAGATGGAACCGCAATAAGTGTGTTACAGGCTTTGCTCAACTTTTGCACTCACCATGGTGTACCTATCACTATTGTAACGGACAATGGCACTGAATTCACAAATCAGCTTATGGCAGAATTCGTTAGAGTTCACAAAATACAGCACCACAGGGTAGCCCCCCACACGCCCAATGAAAATGGTATAGTTGAAAGGTTTCATTATACCATATTAGAACACTTACGTATCTTAAAACTTTCACAAAATTTAGATTCAGTTATTAACCTTATGCCTTATGCTATTTTAGCTTATAATCATAGTATCCATAGTTTTACTATATGCAAGCCTATCGAGGTAATTACAGGACACTTTGATCCCCGTGATCCATTTGATGTGGAGTTAGGCAGCCAGTTATTACAACAATACATAGTTAACCATAGCGATAAAATGAAAATAGCGTATAACACCATCCATGATTTATGTAGTGCTAATCGGCAAGACATAATGATAAACCGCAATGAAAATCGTGAACCAGAAGTTGAATATGCTCCCGAGCAGCAGATCTTTGATAAAAACCCGTTAGCTTCTCGTCAAAAACTAGCACCCCGGTATACAAGTGATACCGTAATGACAGACTCACCAATACACATTTATACCAAACGTAATCGGGGTCCTATTGCTAAATCCAGGTTAAAGCGAGTACCTAAAAGCTCAAAATTGTTATAGGCAACTCCTGGTACTTCATCTTCTCCTGAGCACTGCGCTGACACAGGAGATAAGACTGGAAAGTCTCAATGACGGACCTGGTATTTTACCTTTCAAATTAGCAACAGCAAAAGTTATCTCTCATTACTATTCATTCCTCCAATACATCGATCTTCACGAACTACACAATAGGATTCAATCCGTTATAGATCAATTAAATCAAACAACTCCCGGATTACATTTGAAAACCCAGTCATTGTTTGAACCTCACGTGAACTACCTGAAACTTAAGCTCAGTGGTGTTTTAGAACAGTTACAAACTTTCGAAACTCATCGTATAAAGAGAGGTCTCGTAGATGGTCTTGGTTCTGTGATAAAAAGTATAACGGGCAATCTTGATTATACTGATGCGCAGCGCTATAACCAAGCAATAAAACAGCTTCAAGATAGTGAGAACAAACTACTTACTGAATTTAATAATCACGTTTCTTTATCTAAAGACTGGTCTGCACAATGTACAAAAGTTATTGATAGTATTGTAGAAAACTAGTTGAAAATAGAAGTATTAGTGCAAAAAATCAATGAGAGTGAAGCTAGTAGGGATTATGACTTAGTAAAATATGCACACTTGGCTCAAATATTCTTAATATTGAATGATAACGTAGAATCTGTATCCCAAGAATTGTATAGACTAGAGAATGCCATGGGTTTTATTCGGACTTCAACCATACATCATCAAATTTAGATAGCATTCAAACTATGATTAGCAATGTTAGCAACCTATACGGTAAACAGAGAGTAGTAGACTTAGATATTAGAGAGTATTTTAATATAATTAAAATAGGATCCTACTTCGTAGGCAATCAGATAGTTATAGTATATAAGTTTCCTATTGTCTTACCCTCTGATTATGATATGTATAAATTATCCATAGTTCCTAACCATAGTAATAAAATCCTGATACCACCCTATCCATTTCTAATCCTTAATGAGAGAGATTTCAAGTACACAGAGGCTGAATGCCCGAAGTCCAGTAAGTGGTATCTATGCGACGACAACGAGAGTCTTCGAGATCAACCCTCACCAGATTGCATTCAACATCTAATCGCTACACAACTGCCAAGTTCATCATGCAACGCGATTTCAGTCACTATGAAACAGGTCGCCTACGAAAAACTCGACGACAAGCACTATACCATACACTTTCCCGTGCCAACGAAGACCCACATCTCCTGTGGACAAAACTCATATAGAACATTACAAGGCAGCTATCTTGCCATACTACCACATCAATGCTATCTGGAGACCCCACAGTTTACGATAGTAAACGTGCACGATCACCTGAAAGGACAAATTGTCAAGATAATGGATCTGCCCAATGATGACATTACAACTGCATCTCCAGCTTCGAGCATCAACCTGAACTCAATCAACCTAGACCACCTGCATCAAATCAATACTAAGATGTCTCTGCAACCACCGCTACCTCTGAACGGTGCCACAGACTACAGCATGTATCATACTACAGTCCCTTTGTACGTAGTCTTATTCGGTGCAAGCGTACTCGTCATAACCCTCTTATATCAAAGGAACAAACTAAAAGGGCGTCAGGCGGAACAAGTGCAAGAAGTCAAAATGAAGCTGATTGGCCCCAACCAGCCACCAGCTCAATTCACGACAAATGTCTCCCATACTCGCTGTTCTATGGGGGGAGGTGTTACGGAACCTTAACAAAGTACGACATCTCTTACGGATCCCTAATAAAGTACGACGTCGCGACACTGAAGCGAAGAACTGCATCTATAGCACTTACAGGGTGGTCACGATTGAGCAATCCGCGGACCGCCGCCACCGTCGAATTAACACGAAATAAAGAGATCATTGTTATACCAAACTTGGGTTAGCATTCATGTACTCTTAATTGTAATTTTTGATATTATAATTATTTTAAGTTCATTATTCGTTTTCTTGCAATCCTCCGAAAGTAGAAACCATTATTTATAAATATATATTTACATTTTATCTTCTATTTATTACTACTACACTAATTACTAATAATATACATCTACATGCATATCTATATAAATGATTAATAATAAACAATTGAAATTTGGATTATTTAATCCGGGCTCTCTGGGGACCGGTCAGGATGAATTTAAAGTAGCTATGAGTTTACATGCAGTGGATATTATGGCCATAAATGAAACATGGCTGAAACCCGGTGAGGATGGTCGAGTACCACATGTCCCAGGCTACAGGTTAAAACATATTCCCAGGCATTCAGCAGATAGGCAGCGAGGTGGTGGAGTTGGATTCTATATTAGAATAGGGGTTAGAGAGCATGTGAGACCACACCCTGTAAAACCTGAAGTGGAACAAATGTGGCTAAGTTTGATTAATGGTGGGAAGAAAATTCTTATAGGAACAGCCTATCGTCCGCAGTGGATGAGTGTTTTGGTTTTTTTTGAGAGTGTCAATGAGAGTATGTGTGCACTTGGGCCATATGATAGTGTAATACTACTAGGGGACTTTAATATAAACTTGCTAGACTTACAGGATTCAAAATCAAAAGTACTCCCGGAATTCCTTGAACACTATAGCTTACAGCAAGTAGTTACTCAACCTACTCATTATAAGGAGGGTGCCACTCTGATTGACGTAGTCTGTACTGACATTGGTGTCCGTAATGTTGTAGTAGATAGGAATGAGGACCTTGGTCATCATGCATTTATTGCATGTGACACGACACTGTCATCAAAAAGAAAAAGGTGGCCCCTAGGGTGGTTACATTTCGACCAATAAGGGACATACTGGAGGACTTTTTTGCTGTGGACCTAGAGCTCATTCCATGGGCTGTGATATCAGACCTCCCCTCTGTCAATGATATGGTTTATACTTTTCTGTTTTTACGACTACGTTGTTTGATCTACATGCCCCTGTTAAAACTAAGCGATTTAAAGATCCACCCACACTTTGGATCACCGACAACATACGAATAGCTAGGCTAGGTATCATAAAAATCAATTAAGTAGCTGCAAGACTTACTATTTAGATTTAATAAAACAGGCAAAGCAGGCACTAGAGAGGGAAAAAGTTGCATATTTTGAGGGTAATATAAACAAAAATATTAACGACCATAAACTCTTAAGTCCGATGTGATTCCAATTTTTAAAATGGATTTCCTACCTAACAATCTATAGAATCCTGAACAGATTAACCTGGCATTTCTGGATGTCCCTGGTAGGTATGAAGTCAGCATATCACAACTGACCTTTTATGAATTTCATAGACACTCACAATGTAGTTTTCAATTGAGGACAGTAAGTCAGGAAACAATAACTCATATGATAAAAAATCTTCACTCCAATGCGGAGGGGATAGATGGTATCAGTTTACAAATGCTAGCATTAACTATGCCAACATGTTTTCCAGCACTACCCAACATAGTGAACAGCTCTGTAGTGTCTCATACCTTCCCAGAGCTATGGAAATGTGCTAGTGTTCGTCCTATTCCAAAAATCAATAACCCGGTTACAACGACAGACCTCAGACCAGTGAGCATACTGCCCTGCCTATCAAAGATTTTGGAAAGGGTGGTGGACTACTTGGAGAGGAGTAATATACTACCAGACTTGCAATCTGGTTTTAGAAAGGGATAATGAATAAAATTCATTAGTTCTAAATCATAAGAAGTCGAAATTTATGGTACTTGGGAGTAAGAGACAGATCAACACAATATTGTCAGCAAATCCGGAAGTTACCATTCAGGGAAATAAAATTGAGCGCGTTGATGTGGCTTGTAACTTGGGGCTAACAGTTGACCCAGAGCTGCACTTTGAGAAACATGTGTCTAATGCCATGCGGAACTGCTTTTACAGGCTCAAGGTCCTCTATAACATAAGAAACTACCTCAGTATAGACTTACGAAAAAGTCTGGTAGATAGTTTGGTACTCTCTAAGTTAAATTACTGTGACACAGTTTATGGGCCATGCCTGCTGACTAGGACAGTCCGGCTAATACAAAGAATACAAAATGCCTGTACACGGTTTTGTGTTAATATTCCACGGAGAGCCCATGTTACACCTTACATTAATACTAACAAGATATTAAAAATGGAATCGCGTAGAAGGATACACTTCCTGCTGGAATAATATCCCGCCGCCACTCAGGGTGCTGAGATCAAGGCCATCTCTTCATAAAAAAGCTGAAAAATAATTATATGGAGCTACAAAGACATATTTAAATTTCACTTAGGCACAGACATACATTACACTGTGGTTACTATCTCACACAAACACTACACCCTGTTTTTATTGCTCATTTCTTAATCAACATGTACAATTATCCTTTTAGTTCATAAAATATCTTATATACCAAATTAAAAAAAAAATAGTGTATTTAAGTTTTTCGCATTCACACTCTGGATAGCAAGAGACTAGATTTGCAGTGTTTTGTTTATTTATTATTGAATACACTCACACAGAGGTGAAATCAGGGCATGGCGAGGAGGTGCGAACGAAGCGCACACAGTGCCACTGGACTCCTGGCTCCCTCGGAACATCATTTGCCTCACTGAAACCTGAAAGCGTATAATTGAAATATATAATATTACATAAACTTACATCATGTACATACTTCAATGGACATTTATTGCAACAGAATCAATTAATTCCTCCTTACCTCAGGGTATGTACATTTTACTGTTAGAAGATGGGCACGTTGTGCGAGGATCCAGATGTGCGCCGTTCGCAATCTCTTTGATCCGTCTCTGTGAGCATGCTGAGTGACTGCACTGGTCTTGGGCGGGATTTGTGTGAAGATGCTGCTGTAAAGATGTGTATTAGTTTTGGATAAGTGCGTAATAGGCTGGCTTGACTGGATGCTTGCGCGGGAGTCCGTCTTGTGTCGGCTGAAGCGTTGCAAATGGCCTCCCTTGTTTTATTATGGAAATGTCCAAAATGTCTGTCGTAATGTAATGTTACCCAATTTTTTTTTTCTATTTTTTTTTTGTAGATACACTGGATGCATTCAGTCGTCATCTAAATTGTGTTATTTAGTTTGTATAGGGTATGATAAATACTGTACCGATTTTAGATATTATGATCCAAAACAGCCGTTATTCTACCAACGAACCGCCGCCGGGTGGCGTGATGCGTCACTGCACAAAATGGCCGTGAACGAAAATCAGCGCTTGGTGTAGATTCTTACGAATACTACATCACAGCACCAAGCTGAGAAGCGACTAGTTTTGGCGGCTGCAGCGCATAGCATATTAACCTTTTATCATAGCACTTATGTTATTAATAAACAACCATTTTTTAAAATTATTTTGCTAACACAAAAGCGACTTATTGTTGTTATGGTTGAAAATGTTAAAAAATTGCATCATAGAATTGCATCATTGATACCATAGATTATATAGTTGATTGAATTTGTTGAAACTTCTTGATGGAACTTCATTTTACTATCTTTATATATTAAAAACTCACTTTACAAGTTCCACACAATTATATTTAGTTATATCACTATTTAATACTAATATTTAATTTATAAAATTACGACATGTTTCGAATTACTCATCTTCAGGTAAACATATTTATTTTGAATGAGGGTACTTATTAAAACTTCATGCTCTTGTTCGATTGACCAAAGATATAAAGAAAAGGCACTGGGTGTGCCATAGAGAGTAACATACTTACATTTTAATAAATTTGAATGGTTTGAATAACACAATTATTAAATATGAGATTTAATATTTTGACATCTAATCTCATATTTAATAATTGTGTTTAGTAGACTGTGCAGAACTCACCACGGGTTTCTTCTGCCGCTGCCCGAAGTGAAATTTGTCAAGGGGGCCCCCAAGATCTTGACCTTCAATGTCTTCAGCCCGTGGGAGCTCAACTATCTGTCTACACCCTTGCCCAGTGGAAGCGATTTTTATCGTAAGCTACTAAAACACTCCCGGCGATCACGCGTGTATTTAGCTTACAGTCTGAACACTCAGTTCGTAATTCCCGGCGTACCGAATACGCGTATATTAGTGGTCAATTCACGACACGATTGCGTACGTGCGCGCCCCAAGAATGCTTTCGTTGACTGAACGGCGCGGTGGCCGATCTGCCGCGAACGCGCAAGCGGCGCGGCAGTGGCGCCGTCTGCCGTCATACTTGGATCATTCGAAGTTTCTCGAATATCCACCCGCCCTACTCGGCAGTAGGGTTTCCCTAACCCGAGTACTTATTAACCTACAGGCAGCCGGGATAATAAACCGACTGCCCGCCTGAGGACTGAATTACCCCAACCAGGACCTCGGCCAGCCTGGGCGTCCCATCTGCCCCTGGTAACAAGTTAACAATGCGCCCCCTTCGCCAGCGCAGTGGCGATAGGTTGGCATCCTTAACCAACACGAGGTCTCCCACCTGGGGAGGGTTTGACCTGTCCGTCCACTTAAGGCGCTGCTGCAGAATGTGCAGATACTCCAATGACCAGCGTCTCCAAAAATCTTGCGCGAATTGCTGCAACATCTGGTACCGCGTGAGTCTATAAAACCTCACGCCCTCATAAGGGTACTCCGGCAACGCGTTAAGCGGACACCCTACTAGAAAATGTCCCGGCGTCAATGCTTCGAAGTCGTTAGGGTCCGAACTAACGGGACACAACGGACGCGAATTGAGTACCGCCTCAATTTTACAAAATACGGTCGCGAGGTCCTCGAACGTCAGCGTGGTCTCACCAATGACGCGTGACAAATGCCGCTTTGCGGAGGCCACTGCAGCCTCAAAAATACCGCCCCAAGAGGGGTAACCCGGAGGACTGAAGGTCCATCTGATACCACGCTGACAAAGACCTGTCCCTATATCCACCTGGTTTACATTTAAGAACTCTACGACCTCCCGGAGATGCCTATCCGCCCCCACGTAGTTCCGGCCGTTGCCCGAACGAATCAACGACGGAATCCCCCGACGCGATACAAAGCGGTCGAGACAGGCAAGAAACCCTTCAGTCGTTAAGTCTCCAACCACCTCAAGGTGGACGGCCTTAGTGGACAGGCAAACGAACACACACAAATAGGCCTTCTCTAGCCTAGTGTTCCGGGTGCGAGAATTTCATACCATAAATGAGCCGGCAAAGTCCGTGCCCACTCCCAAGAAGGGTCTAACCTCCGTGACCCGATCAGGGGGAAGATCCCCCATCTGGGTTTGCATTGTGGCTGCCTTAAGCCTATAGCATGACATGCACTTAAACACAACGCTACGAATGATGCGACGTCCCGACAAAATCCAGAACTCCCGCTGGAGTGTCGCCATCAATGCGGTTAACCCTGCATGTGCATTTCGGACGTGCCTGTCCCGTATCAGTAATTCCACGAACGAACCCGATTTAGGCAGCAACAATGGGTGACGTGACCCGTAAGCCAGCCCGGAGTTCCGCAGTCGACAGCCGACCCGGATCAACCCCTCGTTGTCGAGAAAGGGGTTGAGGCGCATGACTGCTCCCTTGAGCTTGGGACGGCCCCTCCGGAGGGTATCCAACAAGTCACTAAAGCTCACCGACTGCTCCAGGCGTACCAGGACCTTCAGAGCCTGGTCTCGCTCAGTCGGACATAGGACCGACGATAATACTCGGTTGTTCGCTGGCACACGACAATTTGAGATGAACCTTCTCATCCAAGCCATGACATTCACAAGCTTGCCAAAGGAGCTGTACCGATTCGCGAGGAATCCCTCCTCGATCTCCGTAAGCTCTGCCACGCAGACCTGCTCCCTGAGCCCCATATCGACGGGGACCACCGTTGTCCCCGGCTACTGAGCCCGCTCTAGCGTGAGCCAATGCCCCACCATAAAGAATGGTACACCAGTTCAGGAGCCCGGCAGCCCCGGGACGCTACGTCCGCCGGATTCATCTCCCCTGGTACATGCCGCCACACTAAGGGGGTCTCAGAGTTCTGTATCTGAGAAACCCTATTTGCCACAAACACCTCAAGGGTGTGCACCGACGCCCTCAGCCAGCAAAGTACGATCTGGCTATCAGTCCAGGCGTACACAGTCTCGTCAAGGTCCACCTTGGCTCCCAATAACGTGGCGGTGTGATTCAACAACCGTGTCAAGAGCGCCGCCCCAGACAACTCCATCTTTGGAATGCTTAATCGCACTTGGAGAGGGGCCCACCTTGCTCTTTGCCATCACGAGTTGTACCCCGACCCTTCCCGATGGGGTCACCGTACGGAGGTACACCGCAGCCGCGTACCCAAGTTCCGATGCGTCGCAGAACCCATGCAGCGACGCCCGGCACTTCCCTGCTGGAAACAGCTTACGAGGCAACATGATCCGGTCAACCTCACCCAACCACCGGTGGAACTCCACCCAGTCAGCCTCCAGATCTCCCGGAAGTGGGTCATCCCATCCCAACTGCGCGACCCACAGCCGCTGCATAAAGCACTTCAGCCTGAAGGTGACCGGTGAAATCCACCCATTCGGGTCGAAAGTCCTGGCCACCGTGGACAAGATAGTCCGCTTCGTCCACACCCTGGGAACGTCCAAGTCAACCTGATAGGTGAAGGCGTCTTGGATGGGCCTATATTGGACCCCCAGAACCGCCAGCATGTTGGGGTTCTCCACATTCTCAAACAGGTGTGGGTCCTGTTGATATTCCCCTGGCAACCCGACCAACAAGTTTTGAGAGTTGGCCAACCATTTCCTCAACTCATATCCACCCTGGGCTAACAGGCTTATGAGTTCATCCCGGCGGGCGAGCCCCTCCTCGATGCTGTCAGCTCCCGTGCAGATGTCGTCTACATACAAATCCTGCTCCAGGATCGCAGCAGCCCGAGGGAACCGCAGTCGCTCCCGATCCGCCAACTCTCTCAGTGTTCGGATCGCTACATAAGGGCTGGAACGCAGGCCATACGTGTTGGTGTTTAATTCATACACCACCACTCACCTATCTGCGCCTTCCCGCCAGAGCACCAGTTGGTACCGTCTGTCATCCGGATGGATCACTGTTTGCCGAAACATCATCCGGATGTCGGCCACAAAGACAAACTGGTGCCTCCGGAAACTTGTGAGTACATCTCCCACATCCCGGGTTAGCTTGGGTCCCGAATGTAAGCACTGGTTCAGTGACACCCCGGTGCTAGTAGACGACGACCCGTCGAAAACCACCCAAATCTTCCCGGTGGGAGTCCATGTGTCCCAGGTCCTCGTACTCCCGCATGAAGCCCACATACTACTCCCGAAAATTCTTATCCCTGGCCATCCGCCATTCCATGGATCTCAGCCTGGCCCATGCCGCATCATAGGACCAACCCAAGGCTGGACAATTTCCTCGGAACGGAAGCCGTGTGATGAATCTACCCGATGGAAGTCGGCCGGTGTTGTGCTTATAGAACAACTCGCACTCCTCGGCCTCTGGATCCACACGGTGTGCCATAGGTGGCTCCTCCACTTCCCAAAACTTCTGCATGATATCTGACAGCACAGATCCCACTAACAGCTGGTCACTGTCCTTGGGTACCCCGGCAGGCAAGACTGGACCCAGCACTGCATACCCAAAGACAGTATTGATCGCCAGTAACCCGTGTGGGTCTAACACCCATCTGTCACGCAGGAGTATCTTCCCGAGAACATCTGCCCCAAATAGAAGGTCCACGGGGCGTGGAATATCGAAGTCCGGATCCGCCAGATCCCCAGTGCGAATGCCACGCTCCCGCATTATCTGACGAATGCCCGAGTTGAGCTTGGCGTGAGGGTGATTACCCATCACCTCCGTCATCACCACCGCCCCCGCCGCCAGCATTGGCGACCCCGGCTTCGGTGCCTGGAATCTGAAAGCCACCTTCCCCTTCACGCCACTCACCTGTAGACCCCCGACCCCATAGAGTTTGTTCCCGTGGGGCATTATGTCCAAACCCAACTGTCGCGCGAGGCGGTCCGACATAATGCTCCCCTGCGCCCCAGTGTCCAGCAGCGCGCGTGCCAAGACCGCTTCGGCCTTACTTCGGCACTCCCCCCAAACCACTACCGACACGGTCGGAAGCACCACCGCTTCCGGTCGGAGTGGGACTAGCGGTCGCTGTACCGTTAGCTAGTCCTCGGGTACCCGCATGTCCCAAGGCCCTCCCGAGAAGTCCCCATCATCCCTCCCCCCTGCCCTAGGCTGGGGTTCAGGGAGGGGCTCGGTAGGCGGCCTCCACTCGCCCGCATACACCCCGCGGCGGCCCGGGTACCGCAGGTACCGCCATTCATAGGGGGTCCCCGGCGGATAGCGCAAGTGTGGAGGCCGTGGGTCCAGTCGCGGTCGCTCCAGCAGCGGCGGCGATAGTGGGCCACCCCAAGTTGGGGCCGGACCCCCCTGCCCGGCGCAGGCGTAATACAGGGGTGGGCCTTGCCACCCGCCCGTGGTGGGTCCCCCGGCGACATTGCTGGGTTGGTCACCCTGGGACGCGTGTGAGGACCGCATCAGTCCCACATCGCGCCCCGACCCGCAGCCCGCGATGTCACCGGCTCGCTCGCTCCCCCTGCTGTCGGGTGAGCGGCGGAACTGCCCACGACCTGCGTCGTTGCCCCCGCTGATGATGAAGGCCTCAGCGGTCCCAGCCCCACTATCCCTGGGGTGCGCGTCGCCCCTTCCACAGGGTGATCGATGGCCCTGCGAACCCCCCGACCCGTGGCCTCCTACCCCACCATCCGGACCCCTGGGCCGGCCCTGTCCCGCTCTGTTCATACAGAGGATCGGGTGGTGGTCTTCCTGGCAGACGGGCAGCCCCAGGTTAGCCAACGCTCGCCTGGCCACCACGAGCGGGTTTAACACGGCGGTCTTGACCTCCGTCACTCGAGTCACCCTGGGTATGGCGAATAGCTTGGCCAGATGAGCATCCACCAGCCGGCGGGTATTTTGGTACCTGGCGATGAGATATCCCGGGCAACGGCATAGTTGCCATCCGTCACCGCCAGGTGTCGCAGAAGCTCCAGAGGCTCCCCCCGCAGCGCTCCCAGTAGCTGGGCCAACTTGTAGGAGTCGGGCAAGTCCCCTCGTAGATGGACCAGTGAGTCGAACAGGTTCAAGGACCCTGTCCACTGATCCATGTCCCCCGAGAACACGAGAAGTGCTATTGCGGGCAGGCGCGCCACTACCCCCGTGGCACCCCGGACCCCTGCCTTTGTCTCCCCCGGCGTCTGCGACTCCGCCCGTATTTGAGCTTCCCGCTCGAATATGGTGTCAGCTGCCGCTTGAACCTGCTCCATATCCAGCGCGGCCTCCTCCAATAAATTTGGATCCGCCGCCGGCTCCAAGGCAAATAAGCCCTCCAGGCTGTTGCGCGCCCTCTCCAAACGGGCGTCTAACTCCCCGGCACGTCGTTGAAGGGCCCCCTGCCGGTCTCGACGCTCCACCAGCAACAGCGCTGAGGCAGACCATCTGAGCTCGGACCCGATGGCTGCCCTCAATTGCCTGGCCGACATCTCCGGAAGGTTTACAAACAAACAAATATACCCAATAAAATACGACAACAAACCCAAGGCAATGCCAATACGCGCGCCGTACTACTACGTACGTACTTGTATTGCTCCGTATTTCCCGTGCTTGCCGTACCTAGTCAACCAACCTTAACAGACACAATTGTTTACAATATAACTTAAATTAAATATACAATAACTTAGTAACTACGTAACAATAACTTAGTATACAATACTTAGTACCCAGGTGGATAACACGCAACTTCGCGCGACCCGTACCTACCCGCCTATCAACAATTATAAATTGCGACCCGAAAATGCAATTTTAGCCCAGAACCCGTAGAACTTGTAGTGAGCACGTCCCTACCTTATATACCTAAATCCTACACTTATATTTACTATCTTAACTTATATATATTTACTTATGTGTGTAGAAACTATTTACGAATCGTAACGCCTATATAATATTATCTAATAAATATACCATTCATTAAATACTTACATAACTATCATAAACTAATCACTAGTAATATTTCAGTTCTATTATCAATAACAAAAATATCTAATATTCATAAACGCTTCCTCTCCGCTTCCCGCTCACTTCTTGTACCACAGCCTTATGCATCAGGCGCCGCATCCATGATCGCTTAGCCAATGAGTGCGAGGGAGACAACCGATGTTGTTTCTCGCGTCGCACCTTCATTGAGAGAAAAGAAAGGTAGTTGGGGACAGAATCGTTTTGCTCACCGCTTTTAGACGTAGCTGCTAGCCTAATCTAATTTCTATCTTGTTTAAGCTGTAGTTATTAATACTAAAGTATTCTACTTGTGTTGCTTACTAGTGTACCTATACAGTGCTTGTAAACATAATATATCAATAGTGAACTATCGTTATACCTACATACCTGGTGTTCGTTATTCAATCTCATCATCCACTTACCTTCGCTCCAACGCCTTCGGATCGAGAATGTAAATAGGTGTCGACATAGAACCTAGATACCTAACCGTGTTGGGAAGTACGAGGAGTCAACTTCCCACATACTGGTGACCCCGACTAAGAACATAAAGAAGAAAGAAAAAATCTTATGGAAATGGCTGAACCTCAGGAAGGTGGTGATGTGTTTCGTGTGGGCGTGCGAATACCGCAATTTTGGCCGGAGGAACCTGCGTTATGGTTTTCACAAATCGAAGGTCAGTTCGTTTTATCTAATATTACTAGCGACACTACCAAGTTCTACTATGTGATTTCCCAACTTGGCCACCAATACGCAGCTGAAGTGAAAGACGTAATCATTAATCCGCCAAAGAATGGTATGTACGAAGCTCTGAAAAACGAATTGATCAAACGCCTATCGGCCTCGCAAGAAAAAAAAGTTAAACAGCTTCTTATGCATGAGGAATTAGGTGACCGAAAACCATCCCAGTTCCTCAGGCATCTCCAAGACCTTGCAGGCCCATCAGTGCCGGAGACATTCTTAAAAACTATATGGTCTAGCAGACTACTCCACAATATACAAACGGTCATTGCATCTCAAACAGATTTGCCGCTGTCCAAGTTATCGGAGATAGCGGATAAAAATATTGAAATCGCTCCGCCTATGCCGCAAGTGGCGAGTGCCTCAACTAGTTTAGCAACGCCTACTAATGACATCACTAAACAAATTAGTGAACTTACTAAGCAAGTAGCACTACTTACTTCTCACTTTAACCAACGACGTCATCAATCCCGTTCCAACTCAAGGGATCGTATTAGAAGTCGTTCCCACAGTAAGTCAAGATACCACTTGCGCCAACCTCCTGAAGCACACCCTCACTGTTTCTACCACTACAATTTTGGCTCTAAGGCTAAGAAATGTAAGCAACCCTGCAACTACCATTCGGGAAACGCACAGGGCAGGAAGTAGCGGCTAACGACTGCCCCTCACCATCTTCAGGCCGCCTATTTCTCACTGATCGAGTATCAAAAATGATGTTTCTTATCGACACAAGGTTCAGACTTGAGCGTTTTCCCTCGATCAGCCATGAAGACTCGTTGCGCACGCAACAACTATGACCTGGTGGCTGCAAATGGTACTATTATTCACACCTATGGTCCAGTTCAGCTTAAGTTAGACCTTGGGCTAAGAAGAACTTACCAGTGGAACTTCACCGTTGCTGAAGTGTCCAAACCAATTATTGGAGTGGATTTTTTGAGTTTTTATGACCTACTAGTTGATTGCAGGAACCAACGCCTGGTCGACCGACTTACATCACTGTCAATTCCAGTTCATCATAAGAAGGCTGACGGCATCTCTTCTATCAAGGTGATATCCGGTGAGACAATTTACCACGAGCTACTGCGCCAATTCCCTGATATTACTAAACCAGCTGGAGTACTTACTCACCCCAAACACAATACAGTGCACCACATCCGTACTACTCCTGGACCGCCTGTATCTTGCAAACCGAGACGGCTTGACCCGCAACGTCTGCAAATAGCCAAAAAGGAGTTCGAAGCTATGGTCACTAACGGTATTGCCAAACGATCGGAGAGCCCCTGGTCTTCAGCATTACACCTGGTCAAAAAAAAAGATCAGGGCTGGAGGCCATGTGGTGACTACAGGGCACTTAACGCGAGGACCATCCCTGATGCATATCCTATACGACATCTACATGATTTTACTTACCAGTTGTCAGGATGTAACATTTTCTCCACTATCGACCTGGTTAAAGCTTACAATCAGATCTTGGTCAACCCTGATGACGTGCCAAAAACTGCTATAACCACACCCTTCGGATTGTTTGACTTTATCCACATGAATTTTGGCCTCAGAAACGCAGCGCAAACATTCCAGAGGTTTATTGACGAGGTTCTTCGTGATTTAGACTTCTGCTTTGGCTACATCGACGATATATTGGTCTTCTCATCTTCGCCTGAGCAGCACAAACAGCACTTACGCCAGCTATTCGAACGTCTTCAGAACTATGGCGTCGTGGTGAACACAGCCAAGTGCGTTCTTGGACAAGAACAGGTTACTTTTCTTGGCCACACAGTCTCAGCAGCAGGTATCCAACCATTATCTTCAAAAGTTAAAGCCATTACCGATTACCCGGTACCCAAGACGATCAAAGAACTTCGACGTTTCCTGGGTATGGTGAACTTTTTCCGTCGTTTCGTCCCTAATGCTGCAACAATACAAGCACCTCTGCATACTGTGCTCGCGGGACCGAAACAAAAGGGATCTACACCCGTGGAGATGAGACCTGATCTTCAAAGAGCCTTTGAAAGTTGCAAAACTTCTCTCGCGCGAGCTACTCTTCTAGCGCACCCAGACTCAACGGCTGAACTTGCAATTATCACGGATGCATCGGATTCTGCAATTGGCGCTGTCCTTCAGCAGAAGATTTCTGGAAACTGGGAGCCTTTAGGATTCTTTTCACAGAAGCTTAGACCAGCGCAGCAAAAATACAGTCCTTACGACCGAGAATTGTTGGCTGTGTACAAAGGCATCAAATACTTCAGGTACATGATAGAAGCACGGCAGTTTACTATTTACACTGACCACAAACCGTTGACTTTCGCTTTCGTAACTAATCGTGAGAACATGGCGCCGCGGCAATTCAGATACCTGGATTTCATAAGCCAGTTTACGTCTGACATCAGATATCTACCAGGCCGGGATAATGTCGTAGCGGATGCCTTGTCCCGCATTGAAGAGCTTTCTGTCGGTATTGATTACGTGACATTGGCAGCTGCGCAAGAATCTGACCCTGAGCTCAAAGAGCTACTTCGTAACGGATCGTCACTGCAGCTCAAGAAAATTCCGTTCGGTGAGGGCAATTCTTCAATGTACTGTGACGTATCAGTTACGCCTCCTCGACCATATGTGCCAGCTCACTTCCGAAGGTTGATCTTTGAATCCCTTCATCAATTCAGTCACCCAGGAGCAACAGCTACAGTACGCCTGGTAACACACAGATTTGTATGGCCAGGAATCAGAAAAAACTGTAGAGAGTGGACCAAGCATTGTTTACAGTGCCAAAAATCCAAAGTCCACCGCCATACTTCCTCTCCCTTATCCACTTTCCCTATCCCTCCGTCAAGGTTCTTCCACATACACCTTGACATCGTAGGGCCTTTACCTTTGTCTCATGATTACAGATACTGCCTCACGGTCATCGATCGCTTCACCCGTTGGCCTGAGGCAATTCCAATCAAAGATATCACTGCAGAGACCTGCGCACTCGCTCTCGTATCAGGCTGGATCTCCAGGTTTGGCTGCCCGAGTCGAATCACAACGGATCGAGGACGCCAGTTCGAGAGCCACCTCTTCTCTTCACTCACAGCCATGATTGGCGCACAGCACTTACGAACTACCGCGTACCATCCTGCCGCAAATGGTTTGGTGGAACGTTTTCACCGCCAGATGAAAGCAGCCATCATGTGCCATAGTACATCGCAATGGACGGAAGTACTTCCACTCGTTTTACTGGGAGTAAGAACCGCCTGGAAGGAAGACCTACAAGCATCAAGTGCCGAGCTTCTTTATGGGGAACCTCTACGCTTACCTAGCCAGTTTCTCTCCCCTTCAGACAGTCACTTGGTAACTGATACTACCGAGTTTATCTCTCGCCTTCGGGCTCATATTGCGCATCTCACTCCAAAGCCAACATCCTGGCACAAATCAAGCCCCTTTTATGTTCCCAAAAATCTCTCGTCATCTACACATGTCTTCCTGCGTCAAGACCACGTACGCCGACCCCTAGAACCCCCTTATGCTGGACCATACAAGGTCATCGAAAGAAATCCCAAATATTTCACATTAGACGTCAAGGGTCGAAAAACGAACGTTAGCATTGACCGACTGAAGCCAGCCTACACAATGAGAGATGATGATGCACCAACTACTACTTCTTCGCCAGCTTCGATCTCCACACCAATCGTGAATCCTGCTTCACCTGTGAACTCATCGGAAAAACCAGAGGAAGTTCAACAGCCAACGGAGAGAAAGACTCGTAGCGGCAGAAGAGTGCACTTTCCCGATAGATATCGACCATAGCCATGGTCTCGGCGGGGGAGTGATGTAGTGAGCACGTCCCTACCTTATATACCTAAATCCTACACTTATATTTACTATCTTAACTTATATATATTTACTTATGTGTGTAGAAACTATTTACGAATCGTAACGCCTATATAATATTATCTAATAAATATACCATTCATTAAATACTTACATAACTATCATAAACTAATCACTAGTAATATTTCAGTTCTATTATCAATAACAAAAATATCTAATATTCATAAACGCTTCCTCTCCGCTTCCCGCTCACTTCTTGTACCACAGCCTTATGCATCAGGCGCCGCATCCATGATCGCTTAGCCAATGAGTGCGAGGGAGACAACCGATGTTGTTTCTCGCGTCGCACCTTCATTGAGAGAAAAGAAAGGTAGTTGGGGACAGAATCGTTTTGCTCACCGCTTTTAGACGTAGCTGCTAGCCTAATCTAATTTCTATCTTGTTTAAGCTGTAGTTATTAATACTAAAGTATTCTACTTGTGTTGCTTACTAGTGTACCTATACAGTGCTTGTAAACATAATATATCAATAGTGAACTATCGTTATACCTACATACCTGGTGTTCGTTATTCAATCTCATCATCCACTTACCTTCGCTCCAACGCCTTCGGATCGAGAATGTAAATAGGTGTCGACATAGAACCTAGATACCTAACCGTGTTGGGAAGTACGAGGAGTCAACTTCCCACAAACTAACCGCGCTCTGTCTACTAATTGTTTAGTAGACTGTGCAGAACTCACCACGGGTTTCTTGTGCCGCTGCCCGAAGAAGAAGTCTTGTCAAAGTGGGCCCCCAATATCTTGACTCCAATGTCTTCAGCCCGTGGGAGCTCAACGGTCTACACCCTTGCCCAGTGGAAGCGATTTTTATCGTAAGCTACTAAAACACTCCCGGCGATCACGCGTGTATATAGCTTACAGTCTGAACACTCAGTTCGTAATTCCCGGCGTAACGAATACGCGTATATTAGTGGTCAATTCGCGACACGATTGCGTACGTGCGCGCCCCAAGAATGCTTTCGTTGACTGAACGGCGCGGTGGCCGATCTGCCGCGAACGCGCAAGCGGCGCGGCAGTGGCGCCGCCTGCCGTACCTACTTGGATCATTCGAAGTTTCTCGAACAAATTGTGTTATTCAAACCATTCAAATTTATTAAAATGTAAGTATGTTACTCTCTATGGCACACCCAGTGCCTTTTCTGTATATCTTTGGTCACTTCAATCGAACAAGAGCATGAAGTTTTAATAAGTACCCTCATTCAAAATAAATATGTTTACCTGAACATGAGTAATTCGAAACATGTCGTAATTTTATAAATTAAATATTAGTATTATATAGTGATATAACTAAATATAATTGTGTGGAACTTGTAAAGTGAGTTTTTAATATATAAAGATAGCCATAGATTATAGATTATTATGTATTGAGTCACAGACTATGATCGATATGATGTCATAATTTTGTCATAGATAAAATAAATCATAGATTGTATATTTACTAATGTAATGGCTGAAGAGGAACTTGGAACTAGGAACCATAATGTTGCCGGAAAAAAAAAACTGTTAAGGAACTGATTACAACTGAACAGATAGTTTAAATTTACTGTTTAAATTTTTGTTTTAATTTACCTTATTGAAATTCAACTGTATGTAAAAAAAAAATTAATGAAATAAAAAAAAACCTATGTAAAATTATATATAATGTCGTCTTCAATATACTTAGTATAAGTTTTGTATTTGGGTTGATCTGTTTTGTGTGCTGCAGTAAGCTGAAATAAACGCATTTTTTCTTTTTTTCTTTCTTTTCTTTATGAAAATTTTATTTATCTGCTTCGTTCTTGTTTTTTACTTTTTAGTTCTTTATAAATTGGGCAGTCGTGTTTTTTAATTTTTTTAATTTTTTATTTTTTTATGTTTCTTTTTTAAAGCTATATGTATATGACAATACCAGAAACTTAGGTGTACATAATAATAACTGGATATAAAACTGCGTGTTGACCCCAATTACAATTAAAATTAGGACTGTTTCCTTACAGCTTCATGAAAACTAAAATGTAATTACCAATTAACACACATGTTTAGGTTTCATTTGGTAGAACACTCTAGCACACAATACATGTTATAATAAAAAAATGTAATTACCAATTAGCATACATGTTTAGATTTCAATTGGTAGTACCTACACTCTAAGACACATGTTGCAATAAAAAAATGTAAACACTAACACACAAATGTTACAAAAAAATGTTATTACTAATGTAAATAAAAATAAATAAATAAATGTAAATACATGTTTAGATTGCAATGTTACAATAAAAAAAATAACACAACAATATAACAATACAACAATAGAACATGTTACAATAAAAAAATGTACCTATTTAAGACTTAAGGCGCTGTCAAAAGGTAAACTACCATAAAATGCTTATTTTTCGTCACTCATTGCATCATATTTTATTAATGCTACACTACTGTTTTTTTTTTTTGGTGTATAGATGATTATCTGTAGTAGAGGTTAATTCAAAAATATTGGGGAAAAATAAAGCTGTTTCTTGTTAAAAAAATTGCAAATAAACACTCACGAAATAAATTTGTCGTCTCGCATTGCTCAATATTTTTAGCGTTAACATATTTTTTTTTGCTACAATAATAAAGAAAATTTAATTTTCTAAAGTAATATCTACATATGATCTTAGTAATACCCATCATATTTATTTAATAAATTATAAACCCCAACTACCGCCAAAGAAATTGCATGATTGTTGGTCGCTCGCGCCGCTGGCACTTGGCGGCGAGGTTTTAGCGAGAGAGCACGTCACTCGGGCCTAAAATTTTGCTCCGCGTAAAAATATTGTCCAAAATAATAAGATTATTCGTTCGTGCAAATTGACTTTCGTTTTTAGTGTGTGTGTGTTTGTGTCGGTTGAAGTTTTTGTTATGTTTGAAGATAACTTACCTATTTCATTAGAAAATGGGTATTTTTACAAGAAGACGCCATAAGAATAAGAAATCTAAAAAGAAAATTGTATCTGGGTAAGTACAAACATATGTAGCGGACGACATCCTTACATCAAGTAAGAATGAGCGATCTGCTCCGCTTATGACTATGGGACCAAGACCCTAGGAAACCGGTTCGGCCGACGCGCCGCGTTTGTACATAGGAGACTACGGGCCACTGCTCAGCTGTTCTTACTCGCGCGCGTACGTTATAAATTGCTCTGTATACCTACCTGCTCATATATAGTTGCTTATTAGTTTTGCAGTATTTTAGTGATGCATTTTGTAACATACGAAATAATATAGTGCAATATAATATAGCTGCTTCGTATCATAATAACATTCTTCATTTCACCGCCTTCTGTGTTCGTCCGCTTATTTCATATTATCACTCATCTCATCACTCAACCTTTCATTCTTCATTCTTCATCTAGAAGAAAGAAAGAAAGAAGAAAATTCATTTATTAAACACACACATTTAAAAAAAAAAGAATTAAAAAGAATTACAGAGCTAACTGCAAGTAAGCCTGTCAATTAATAATTTAAAGATATAGAATAGAAGACAATTCGAGTGTGTGTCTAAAAGGCCGCAGTTCAGCTAATACTTACAGATTGGTACAATCCGCAGCGCTGGTTTTCAACTGCAGCCCAGTCCGATCCAACCAGGTTGCATTCTGTATTAGCACTGAGTAAATATCGGCACTGTTTTGCTTTATGCTAAACAAAATCATTAAGGAATAAGAACATTACACACCCACTCGTGAACCCCGTTTTGTACATATAGTTAGACATACAGTTATAATTAGTTTCAGGTATATATTTTATTTGTACATTTATATTAGGATCCTCATCTCCACTTATCACAAATTGTGATGTATTTATTAATTATGTACATAGATAGGTAGAATAGATCATTCAACCTAAATTCAAGAGCTTTTTATTCTACACATACAGCCAAGAACACAAGAGCAACAAACCAAAGATACCTAAGGAACACAGAAGAAAAACAAAAAAAAAACAACAAAAAACAAAGCTTAACCACTAACAAATTTAACACAACATTATTCGCACCTTCAGTTAACCCGTAACTGCCGCATTCCCTTCCATTACCACACACACCAAACAGAAATATATTTATATTCATACGTACACACATATACAAATACATATGCATGTAAACATACACATACACACACACATGCACATACCTTCATTACACAACCAGGGAGAAATCAGACCACAAATCATCCAAAAACCTCAGGGCTAGAGCCCATTATCTGCCTGATTTTTGGACATTAAGCAGGATATTCTTGTACCTAGTTCGGAAACCATGTATGGCCGGCAAGCCTTCTAAGAGGCGGGGGAATATTGTTCCATATCTTGCTCGCTCGATATCTGAAACCACCCTGAAATGCCGCTGTTCTATGTTTCGGAACATGCAGGTTCGCACGCGATGCTCTTGTCAAATACCTACTGTTTTCATTGAGCCATTTCAGTTTAGAGTACAGGTAAATAGGGTTTCCTGTCTTGACAATGCCAAAAAGAACAGTTGCAAGATGTAACTCCCTCCTGTACTTCATTTTGAGTTTGTTGTGATTGTTCAGGTATGGCGTCACATGGCTTCTAGGCGGTATGTTATAACAAAAGCGAGCGCACGCATTTTGCACCCTTTGTATTAAATTGGCCGTTTTTGCTAACAATCGCGGGCCATAGACCACGTCCATGTAATTAAACTTGGATAGTACCAAGGTATCAACCAACTTCTCCCGAAGTTCGACACCAAGATAACTTCGTATTCTATACAGTAGCTTCAACCTATAAAAACAGTTCCTCACACATTCCGCAACATGGCGCTCAAACCTAAGTTTCTCGTCCATTAATAAGCCTAAGTTTCTAGCTTCATGTACACGCTCAATTATGACATTATTTATAGAGATTTGGGGATTTAGATTACCTACCCGAGTGATTTGATCCCCAGAGCCCAATATCAAATACTTGGTCTTGCTCCCATTTAGTACGAGGGCATTTTCACAAGCCCATCGACAAATGCTGCTCAGATGCTCGTTCACCTTCCTTATGGCTTCCTGGAATTCAGTAGCCTTAAAGGAGAAGTAAATCTGCACATCATCTGCGTATATGTGAAATTGGCAGTGTTTTATAACCTGAACGATGTCTGCACTGTAAAGTATGAACAGCAAGGGTCCCAAAACTGACCCCTGCGGCACACCTCTATCTACCGATGCTACAGTAGACCGCAGCACAGACCCGTCACTGTTCTGAGTTTCTACGAACTGTGTCCGACCACTTAGGTAAGAATGAAACCACTGTATTGTATCACTGTCAAATCCATAGTACGCTAACTTAGAAAGTAAAAGAGAAACGTGCAGCCCATCAAATGCCCTCGAAAAGTCCAATAACGCTAGAATAGTAGCTTTACCCTGGTCCTGAGCTGCTAGTATATTATCAGTGACGTCTAAAACAGCTGTTGCTGTACCACGGCCCTTCCTAAAGCCCGACTGTACATCTGGCAATATACCTCGCGTTTCCAAGTAATCTCTAAGTTGTGACGCAACCACCTTCTCTAGTATCTTAGACAAGCAGGGTAAAATACTTATTGGGCGCAGATCCTTGGTGTCAAGAACATTATTAGTTTTAGGAATTGGCTTAATTATAGCATTTTTCCAACCAGTGGGGAATTTTGCTCTTGTAATAGACCGATTTATAATGGCAGTAACTACACTCAAAGTTTCCGGAAGCAACATGGCTATCATTTGCAGTGATATGCCGTCGCTTCCCACTGCGTTCGACTGTAGTTCCATTACATTTTTGAGAACCGCTGACGGGTCGACCGGCTTCAGTCCAAAAGTAGATTCACTAAACCTGTTGTATTCATAAAAAGTTAGTGTAGACAAAGGGATGTTTGTATCTCCAGGTACATTTAGAAAATGACTGTTTATTAGATTCGGGTCATTCAGATGCGCAGGAAGTTCAGCCGACCTATGGGGGTTTAAATTAGTTTTTATATTCTTCCACAAGGTTTTAGGGTCTTTAATATTACAGTCTATTTGAAGCTTAAAGAAACACTTCTTTTCACTATTTACGGCCAGATCTACTTGTTTCTTTAGTTCTTTGTAGTAGATGATATGAGACTCGAGCTTAGATTTCCTAGCTCGGTTCAATGCTGCGTCCCTAAGGCCGATCATAAACTTAATATTGCTAGTAAGCCAAGGGATTGGACGGTCTTTTACAATATTTCTCCTTATTGGAGCGTGCAGATCGAATATGTAATTGATTAACACAGTATAGTCCTGCACAATATCGTCTACATCCTCCAGACTCAATAAACGGTTCCACTTTAAAGAGCCGACGTCCTCGTTAAACTTATCCATCTTGTGGGTAGTTGCTTCAACTGTACAAGTTTTTTGAAGCTCCTAAGTTTAAATTAAATATAAATAATTCACTTTAATTATACAATTAACTGTTGTGAAAATCAAATGCTTATATAGAACACCTACCAGTCAAGTGTTATCTCCTCTCTAATAATCCTTGGATAAAAGATATACACATATTTTGTAAACCAACACTGCACTGACAGGCGTTTGTTGTGAGTACTGTGTCTGCATTTCGCACTCAAATTGAGTTCTTGACCCGGGAAGTCGATAGCATCGAGATGCGGAGTCGCCGTAAAATGTTGCTGCTGCATGGAGTCCCGGAAGAGAAGGCCGATGATACAACTCAGGTTGTCATCACCCCTGATGACATTAACCGGTGCCACAGAATGGGACGACCTTCAGGTACAAACAAACCCAGACTCATTTTGGTGAAGCTCCGAAATGTAGCTGTACGAGACAAAGTTTGGTTCTCTAAAACTAAGCTTAAGGGTTCTGGTATTACTATGTCGGAGTTTATCACACGTGCTAGGCATCAGGTATTCATGGCTGCACGAGAACGATTTGGAGTCTCAAAGTGTTGGACACGGGAGGGTCATATTTATGTGCTAGATCCGGATGGTATACGACACCGTGTGGTATCACTGGGTGAGCTAAATCGTCTGGACTGCGACACTCCGAAGACAGCTCTAGCTGCTAACGTTACGGCTAAGACCAGACGAGCCGCGAACATTAAGAAGTAACATCTATAGGTACTGTTTCAACTTCGTTTGCCACATTATTTCTTTTAGACATGGCGTAAGGTACAAAAACTTCATATATGTAAACTAAATTTCTCTCTACCTAACTTCCTGTATCTAATTTATGTTCATCTTCTATCACAATAATCAACTATAAACTCAAAAATACCGTTCAAATAATAACTTCTATTCAGTACCTATCTTTGCAAATGTCAGTTTGACGGATCCATATGTAAGGGAATCTATCAATTGCCATAATGCGCTGCGTTCCGGTTTATGTTAAGTTTACTATACGGGGTTGATATTCTAGTGTTATAAACTAATGATGTGTGTTAACTGTTGAGTCACCGTGATAACAAGTCGTAACCGTGAACGTAGCTTTTTGTTGTGAATATTTTTTATTTGTTTTTTTCTTTTTTTGTGTAACACAACTGGCGGGTGGGTGTATTGAAAGAGAAAGAAAAAGCAAAATCTTTAATTGGTTTGATATATAGTTATTCTTATATATTATTTATTGTTATATTTTATTGGCGTAGTATAAATATTGTATTATATTTAGATATTTGTATTTACATTATTGCTAGTTATCATGTCAGATAATTTTGATGACAGCTTTGTTTCTTGTTCGTCCTCTTGTGCGTCCATTGAGAGCTTCGTTAGTGCAGATACTGGTGATGAGTCTATACACCTTCGCGATCAGCTGTTCTCTGTCTTTTCTTGTGTCCCCAAATTTTTCAATGCTGTCCATGTCAATGCCCAAAGTATTCCTGCCCATTACTCCGACTTTCTCTCTTCTTTTGATGTCAATCTCATTCATGCTGTCCTTGTATCTGAAACCTTCCTGAAACCTACACTACCTTCCAGTATTCTCTTCCTGGCTATAAACTTGTGCGCAATGACAGAACAGGCAAAGGATATGGAGGGTTAGCCATTTATCTTCGTGAAGACATTCCATACAAGATTGTTGACCAGTCTCCGAGTGAATACTCCAACTTCGCAGAGCATCTTTTTATTGAAATAGCATTGAATCACAATAAGCTTCTCTTATGTGTCTATTATAGTCCTTCCAGTCAAATAGATTATTTTTTGTCATTTGAATCCAAATTAGAATATTTTAATTCTGTCTATGACCATATGGTAATACTCGGAGACTTCAACACTTGCCTACTGAAGAATGACTCGCGCAGCCGCAGACTTCAGTCACTTGTCTCTTCTGTCAACATGCAAATCCTTCCACTTAATGCCACTCATAGGGCGCCTAACTGCACTCCCTCACTTCTGGACCTAATTCTTGTTTCTGACTCTCGTAAAGTTGCTACACACGGGCAGTTTCCTGCTTCCTTTTCCTATCATGATCTTATCTATCTTTCTTATAAAATTCGTCCTCCTAAGCGTAAGAGTAAATTTCTAATCCTTCGTAGTTTTAATAACATGGATCTGGAGCGCTTGAGGGCCGATGTTGGCAGTGTTGACTGGTCCTCGGTGCATGACACCGATGACTTGGATGTTAAAGTCTCTTTGTTCACTAAAATGATACTCGACATATTTGACAAACATGCTCCCCTCAAAAAGGTGAGGGTTAAACATTTGCCTGCGCCGTGGCTTAATTCGGAAATAAAAATGTTCCTGTCAAGGCGGGATAAGGCAAAACGGAAGTATAACAAATCACCTACAACTGATAACTGGGAGCAATACAAAGCGTTACGTAATCGCTGCGGTCGTTTGTGTAGGGATGCAAAAAGACGCCACATTCATAACTCGATACAAAATCTCAGTACATCACAAGTATGGCAATTTCTTCGGTCTCTTGGAATTGGTAAGGCCTCGGACAACAATGATTGCAATATAGATCTAAATGAGCTTAATACACACTTCTCGAGGTCTCCAGTTACCATTCCCGATGATGTTAAAACTTCAACTTTGAACCATCTATCCGCTCTTCCTTTGCCAATAAATACTTCATTCTCATTTCATCCAGCTTCAGAGGCGGACATTGGAAAATGCTTACACTCCATCACAACAAAAGCTGTAGGCTGCGATGGTCTTCAGCTTCAAATGCTTCTTCCCATCCTAACCTTAATTACTCCCATAATCACTCACATCATCAATTTCTCTCTATACAGTAATAAGTTTCCCTCATCTTGGAAAAAAGCGTATGTAATACCCCTACCCAAAGTACCCAATCCTTCCATGCTATCTCAATTCCGTCCCATATCAATCCTTCCTTTACTATCCAAAGTCCTTGAAAATGTAGTTCATAATCAACTATCATCTTACCTTTCCTCTAACAGCCTGCTGAGTCCATATCAATCTGGTTTTCGCCGTGGTCATAGCACTGTAACTGCTCTGGTCAAAATAACTGACGATATGCGAATGACTATGGAGAACAAACGGCTAACAATTTTGGTGCTGTTGGATTTCAGCAGTGCTTTTAATTCTGTTGATTTTGACGTCCTTTTAGGAGTTCTAGCTTCTCTAAATGTTTCATCCTCTGTAACTGCTTGGTTTAAATCATATCTTCAGGGGCGCTCGCAGTCGGTGCGCTATGAAGAGGCTTCCTCTGAATGGTGCAATTTGACTGCGGGAGTCCCACAAGGTGGCGTACTATCTCCTCTTCTCTTCTCCGTTTTTATAAATGCTATCACAAAAGTCATTACTTCTCACTATCACCTCTATGCAGACGACCTGCAGCTATATCGACACTTCAAGGCCGAGGAGGTGACTGAGGCTGTGGCAGCTATCAACAATGATCTTCTTAACATTAGTCAATGGGCTAGATCTTTTGGGCTTCTGGTTAATCCAACGAAATCGCAAGCACTCATTGTTGGTAGCAGATACATGTTGAATCTTTTGGATCACCAGTCTCTTCCGAAAGTTTTATACAATGCGATTCCTATTCCTTTTACGAAACACGTGAAAAATTTAGGTGTCTATATAGACTCTAATTTGGTCTGGGACGTCCATATTGCAGATGTTAGCAAAAGGGTTTACTGCTCGTTTCAGTCCCTCAAACGTCTCCAGAAATTCCTACCATTTCAAACTAAAGTTACTCTTGCGCAATCTCTTCTGCTCCCACTTTTAGACTACGCTGATGTCTGCTATCTTGATGCAAAGGAGGAACTTCTTAATAAACTCTAAAAACTGCAAAATTTGGGTGTTCGCTTCATTTTTGGTCTCCGGAAGTATGACCATGTTTCTGAATTTCGGGCAAAGTTGAAGTGGTTACCTATTCGTCAGCGTAGAGACTCTCATATTCTCTCTCTCCTGTACTCTATTCTTTCTAATCCTGATTCGCCTTCTTACTTAAGAGAACGCTTTGAGTATCTTGTCCCCAGGGGTAAGCCCTGTCGCACTTCCTCTGCGCTTCTTCTTCGAACTCCTCTTCACTGCTCCAGCTGTTACGATGGCTCATTTACTGTTCGCGCGGTAAGGTTGTGGAATTCGCTGCCTCACTCTGTACGCGATAGCACTTCTTTGAACGTGTTCAAGATCAAAGTTAAAGAACTGTTCCTCGCTCAAACTAGTTAGATAACTGTGTATTATTTATTTATGAAATTTCCATAAGTTATTGTATATTTATGTATTTATGTAATTAGTACCAGCATATATAAATGTGTATATATGTATACATATGTTTATATATATATATGTTATGTATGTGTGGTGCATAGGTAGGTAGCTACACATTGTACCGGTGTGTGAATGCAGCGCGCCCTCTGCGCGCCCGCCGCACCCCGCCCCGCGAGCCCGCCGCGGGCAGATTGTCCTTGGAATAAATCAGTGTGCAACCGACTCCTGTGTTTGTTTGACACGCCCCGATAGTACCTAACACGTGGCGACGAGCGAACTCAAAATTATCAGACCGAGAGCAATGGTCTCACGTTAGATCTAGGGATAATCCCGCTGATTGCGCATCGCGAGGGGTAATGCCTAGTGAGTGTGTTGAGATTGACTTGTGGAAGCAAGGACCTAGTTGGCTAAGACATAAAACAATAGATTACAGTAACGGAAAAATAATTACAACAAGAATAGAGGAAAAACAATCAGCTGTTGTGTGTAATGTCATGGTAAATCAGAATGAAGAAAATGATATCATGGCAAGATTTTCTTCCTTAAGAAGGCTAACTCGGGTCATTGCTTATTGTAGACGATTTCTGAAGAATAAGAGTATAAAGAGTAAAGCTAATTTAAGAAGTTGTTTGACGTTTTGTGTGTTGTAAATTTTTTTTTTCTAAAATGTCTGCAACTACATACGGCGTAATTTCTACTTTTGACCACCAAGCTCAAGATTGGAACACATTCAAATCGCGGCTTAAGCAGTGGTTCATAGCCAACGACATAACCACGGAGACAGACAAAGCCGCCATCAAGCGGAGGGCGATCTTGCTAACTTCGTTGGGCGAGTCAACGTTCAAACTGGCGAGTGACCTGGCGTTGCCGAACAAAGTGGAAGACCTAGAGTACGAGGCCATACTAAAAATCCTCGACGACCATCTGACACCAAAAAGGTTCGGTTTTGCAGAGAAGTCGATCTTCTATGCGGCGTCACAGCGACCAGGAGAAACGCACACTCAATGGGCAGCACGGATTAGAGGATTGGCCACTCACTGCGCATTCAAGAATTTAGAAGAGGCCTTGCGTGATAAATTCATTATGGGCATGATGGCAGGAGTGGAGCGGGACAGACTGTTTGCACAGGATCAGCGAGAACTGACTCTCGCGAAGGCAATCGATCTGGCGGAAAGCATGCGCTGTGCGCGCCAGGCTTCGTCACAGGCAACGATGGGCGTGGTCGCAAACGAAATCGGCGCGAACGCAACGGGTTCCACTTCGTCCGTCTTCAAAATTGGTCACAAAGAAAAATGCAGCGTTTGTGGGTTCACCAACCACAAGTCTAATCAATGCCGCTATAAGAACTATAAATGTAAAAAATGTGATGCTAAAGGTCATTTGCGTAAAATGTGCCCCAGCGAGGGTAAAGTGAAGTACGTGGATGAAGGTGTTGTGGGCGAAGGCGGCGACGACGGTAAGTGTTTCTATAACATTCGATGTGTTAAAGGGAAACCGATGACGGAGCGTGTGACGATCAGTGGTCTAGCTTTAGAGTTTGAAATTGATAGTGGTTCGGCTGTAAGTGTTATTTCTGAAAAAACCTACAATTTGTATTTCAAACGACTACCATTGTCCTCCACCAACAAAAGGCTGTTTAGTTATACAGGGGCGAAAATAGAAACGATCGGAGTTCTTCTATTACCTATATCATATCTCGGGTGTACACATAATTTGAGTGTGTATGTAGTGAGCAAAGGCGGTCCGCCATTGCTGGGTCGCGATTTCATTCATACATTTGATCTCGAACTATCTCCAGTGACGACGCGGCGCGTTCAAGTAGTGCGGCAGCACGACCGTGATCAGAGCATATGCAATTTTAATACGAGTAAAATTAATGCACAGCTCACTAACATGTTCCCAAAAGTATTTTCGGGCGATCTAGGTGCGTTTAATAAATATAAAATAGCTTTACATCTAAAAGCAGACGTTAAGCCGATTTTTTTTAAGGCGAGACCTGTCCCTTACGCCCTAAGAGAAAAAATTGATAAGGAGCTTGATCGGCTGTTATCGCTAGGAATTTTAAAGCCTGTTGAACACTCGGACTATGCGTCGCCTGTTGTACCCGTTTTAAAAAAAGATGGTAATATAAGATTATGTGCCGATTACTCTGTTACTATAAATAAACAGCTGATTATAGACCAGTATCCCTTGCCGACAGTGAATGATTTATTATCTAAGTTACACGGTGGCATACAGTTTAGTAAAATTGACTTATCTATGGCATATAACCAATTTTTGTTAAACGAGGAATCTCAGAAATTAACTTGTATCAATACTCACCGAGGTCTGTTTTTATTTACGCGTTTAGTTTTCGGATTATCACCGGCTCCCTCGATATTCCAACGTGCGATGGAGTGTTTGCTGACAGGAATCGACGGAATCATTTTTCTGTTAGACGATATCCTTATAACAGGTGCAGATAAGAACCAGCATAAGCAAAGGCTCATTGAGGTGCTACAACGCTTACATGATGCCGATTTGACGGTCCAAATGAGTAAGTGCGAATTTTTTAGAGATGAGATCTCTTATCTCGGTCATGTCATAGATAAGCACGGGGTTAGGAAGTCACCTGATAAAGTTAAAGCGATTTTACAAGCCCCTCAACCCACTAATGTGTTGCAGTTACAGTCCTTTTTAGGCCTCACTAATTACTATCGTAACTTCGTACCGGATGCATCAACAGTACTTAGTCCATTGTATCATCTGTTAAAGAAAACTACAAAGTGGGAGTGGACTAGTACTCACCATGATGCATTCGTCCGTATAAAAGAACTATTAGCATCCGATAGGATACTCGCACATTTTAATCCGACCGCTAAATTAATTTTAACGGTAGATGCGTCGCCGACAGGGTTAGGGGCTATTTTGTCGCAAGTGGACGAGGAAGAGTTAGAAAGGCCAATAGCATACGCTTCCCGAACGCTGTCGTCAGCCGAAAAAAATTACGCACAAATCCAAAAGGAAGCAACTGCCATCATTTTTGGGGTACGTCGATTCCACCAGTACCTTTACGGTAGGTCCATACCCTTTGTACTAAGAACGGACCATAAACCCCTACTGGCCATATTTGGGCCCCACAAAGGTATCCCCGAGGTATCTGCCAACCGCCTACAGAGATATGCTATCTTTTTAGCTGCGTATAACTACACGATTGAGTATATCGATAGCAAGCGTAATAGCGCAGACTATCTGTCTCGGGCGTGCGGCGGCGGTGAGGACGACGCGGCCGGTGCGCCGCCGCCGGACGAGCTCACGGAGTGCGAGGATCGCGCGGCCTATATCAACTTTGTAGTTGACGGTGAGTTGCCGGTAACTTTAAGCGACATGCGTCGTGAGACGGCTCGCGATAGTCTTCTCACCACAATTAAACATTACGTTTTGAACGGGTGGCCCAGGAAGGTTAATGACGTAGATTTAAAATCATATTTCAACTGTCGCACACAATTATCGTTTGAAAATGGTATCTTAATGCGCGGTCATAAAGTCGTTATTCCTTCGTCTCTGCAAGCAACTATATGTAGGGAACTACATAGTTCACATTTCGGGGTGGTGAAAATGAAAGCAGAGGCTCGCAAGCGGTTATGGTTCCCCGGAGTTGACGCGGCGCTGGAGCGGGTGGCGGGCGCATGCGCCGTGTGCTGCGCACTGCGCCCCGCGCCGCCGCATGCGCCCCTCACTCCGTGGCCGATGCCGCCTCATGTTTTTTATAGAATACACATAGATTTCTTAGGTCCGTTTCATGATTACATGTTTTTAGTTATTGTTGACGCATATAGCAAATGGGTAGAATGTTATGATATGTCGTCGACTCACAATACAAAGGCAGTGTTAAATAGGTTATATGATTTCATGTCGCGGTTTGGAGTTCCACACACTTTGGTGAGTGACAATGGTACGTCTTTTACATCATCAGAATTTGAGAATTTTTGTGAACTTAACGGAATCGAGCACGTCCGATCACCTGTTTATCATGCGGCTAGTAACGGACAAGCTGAGGCTTTTGTTAAAATCGTCAAAAAGGGCCTTAAAGGTATTATTTTGGAGGGTTGTAATAAAAAAACAATTCATGAAAAAATTTCAAAATTCCTATTTGACTACCGAAATTCTAGACATAGTACCACTGATAAGTCACCCGCGGAGATAGTGTTTGGGCGAGCTTTGCGCTCACGGTTAGATCTCCTGAACCCCACTGTGTCATCGCCTTCGTCCACAGACCTGACTCAAACCGTCGAAAATAATCAGTGCTTGCAGGCTAAATACTACCGTGGTAAAGAAAGACCAGACTTTAAAACAAATGATAGTGTGTGGTTAACTAAAAATATAGGTATTAAGAAAATCTGTTGGTTGGAAGGAACCATTAAGAAAAAAATTGGTAAAAGTATGTACCTAATATACGTACCACAGTACGATTGTAATGTCACGAGACACATTGATCAAATACGGAAACGACTACTATCTTCATCAAGCGTCAACCAGGCCTGGGACCTGGACCTGGTGCACGAGGTGACGGCCACTGGTTCGGAGTCTGCTGTACAGCCAGAAGAGAGAAGGGAGCTGGTAACGGAACCGGTGCAAGAAGCAACGTCGCCGGACGCCTCGGCGGCGCCTCCACCGTGCCCCGCCAGTACAGCGCGGCCAAGTAGCCCGGGGACTCCACTGAGTCCCGACGCGACAATGTGTCCGGACATGACTACACCGGGTATCACTGCCTTAGCTCGAAGGCGTCGAGCTATAAGCCCCGTCTTTTCGACACCACCAATGACGCAGCGTGCCAGTGATAGGTATGAGAACACTGATAACAGTGATAACGAGCCAACAGACACTAATATTAATTTGTAGTTCCTAAGTTAATTTTAAGGGCATGTTCCATATTAAGGGGGAGGGATGTTATGTATGTGTGGTGCATAGGTAGGTAGCTACCCATTGTACCGGTGTGTGAATGCAGCGCGCCCTCTGCGCGCCCGCCGCACCCCGCCCCGCGAGCCCGCCGCGGGCAGATTGTCCTTGGAATAAATCAGTGTGCAACCGACTCCTGTGTTTGTTTGACACGCCCCGATAGTACCTAACAATATAACAATATATATATATATATATATATATATATATATATATATATATATCTATATCTATATATATATATAATTTGTCTGTATGTAAGTAGTATGGTATGTACGGTATGTATATTCTTAGTACTTAGTACTGAGTTAAGCTCGCCTTTGTACATCAAAATGTATTTATGCCTGTTACTGTATTATTTTATGTGTGTGTACAATAAAGAATTAAGAATTAAGTACCTTACGCCTACTACATCCACGTAACTTACTTCTACATTGGTGACCCCGACGAGCAACCGCAACCACAACTGTACATTCTGTAAGCAGCTGTAAGCAACACCTACATTGATGGGACCTTGACTGGACTGCAGCCCCACCTAAAGGTTTGGAGTGAAGTGAACCATAAATAAGAAGTTCTGGAACAATCCTTTTGACCTTACATATTTTTTCAAAGTCAAAGTGTAAGGATTCGGCCCAACCGATAAGCGGAATTCATAAGCGGTGAGCGTTTTTTTTTTACTATGTCTAAACCAACCTCAGAGGAGGATTTTAAAGACGCAGAAGTGGTGGAGAGCACTGAAGTGTTACGCGTTGGAGTTAAATTACCTCCATTTTGGCCACGGGAACCCGAACTTTGGTTTAGTCAGGTGGAGAGCCAATTTAAAATATCGAAAATCACGACTGATGATACCAAATTTTGCTACGTCGTGGCACAGTTAGAGCATCAATACGCAGCTGAGGTCAAGGATGTCATATTCAACCCTCCACCATCTGACAAATATGTGAAACTCAAAACAGAGCTCATAAAACGGCTTTCCGCATCACAGGAGAAGCGAGTGAGACAATTGCTTATGCATGAGGAGCTAGGTGATAGGAAGCCCTCGCAATTCCTGCGTCATATGCAAAGCTTGGCTGGCCCATCTGTATCTGCAGATTTTTTTAAAACCATTTGGCGCAGTAGGTTACCTGGTACCGTGCAGACCATTTTTGCTTCACAGGATGACTTACCGGTGAACAAACTAGCTGACCTCGCGGACAAAGTGCACGAGATAGCTCCGTTGACACCTCAAGTTGCAAGCACCTCGGCAGCACCTCCGTCCGATCACCAGTACACCGAGCTAGCTAAGCAGGTCTCTGAACTCACCAAACAGGTAGCTTTATTAACAGCACATAAAGGTCAGGGTCGGCATAACTCTCGCAACTGGAGGCGAGGCCGCTCACGCTCTCGCTCTAACAGCCGCTCCAGACACCCGCCACAACAGCAGCCACCACCTGGACATCCACACTGCTTTTACCATTTCACATAGGGCACGAAGGCGAACAAGTGCAGGCAACCATGTAACTTCCCGGCGGAAAACGCTCAGGGCAGTCGCAAGTAGCGGCCAACGACTGTCCCTCATCAACAAGTCGTCTATTTATTACTGACCGTGCATCTAAAAGGCAGTTCCTTGTGGACACTGGCTCAGACCTGTGCGTTTTTCCGCGATCGGCGCTAAAGACGCCCTGTACGAAATCTAAGTACGACCTCATTGCAGCCAACAGCACAGTGAGACATACGTACGGACTTAAGTCACTGCATTTGGATTTTGGCCTTCGACGGGACTTCATCTGGAGTTTCACAGTTGCAGACGTCACGAGACCGATCATTGGAGCTGATTTCCTTTCTTTTTACAATCTCTTAGTAGACTGTAGAAAACAACGCTTGGTAGACAGGGTTACTTCAATGTCAGTTTCTGCTGTGCGTGCTAATATGCCTAAAGATACGATACTCTCGGTCAAAGCCGTTACAGGTGAATCGGTTTATCACAATCTCCTACGTGAATTCCCTGAGATTACCCGGCAGGAGTTTTGAGTCAATAAGATGCTGCATTATATTCGCACTACCCCAGGTCCTCCGATCAGTACTAAACCACGTCGTCTCGATCCGGTTCGACTTCAAGCTGCAAAGAAAGAGTTTCAGGACATGGTGGCGGCAGGTACAGCACGACGTTCCGACAGCCAATGGTCTTCTGCGCTGCACCTCGTGAAGAAGAAAGACGACGGGTGGAGACCATGTGGTGATTACCGCGCTCTTAATGCGAGAACCGTACCTGACCGTTATCCAATCAGGCACATACACGATTTCGCGCATCAGCTTTCAGGATGTTCTGTATTTTCAACGATAGACCTCGTGAAAGCAAGAATTATTGTTTTAATTTTTATTGTAGAAAAGGAAATAATCATCAGGGCAAAAACCCTAAACTCCCAGTTCTAACGGCAGTCGATATGGTCAGTGTTGATAGGAGTACAAACATAAAAATAAAAGATCATAATAATTAGGTAAAAACATAAAAGACACAAAGATACAATCATCATCCTCTGAGAACCTTTTCCCAAGGACTATGCACTTTCTGACGTCTCCCCCCACCCCTGCCGGAGCCGGTGGGGGAGGTTATGTCGGACTTGAACCGACTAAAACGCATGCCATTAGGGGTTATTTTAAAACGTACGGGACCCACGGATACCCCCCCCCCCCCTCCGGAGCCGGAGGGGGAGGTTATGTCGAACTCGAACCGACTAAACCGCACGCCGTCTGTGGGTCGATGTGCTAGGCCGAAAATGAGGTTGACTCGCGACATATCCCTCTATCCCTCGCTCCCCGGCTGACCCAGGGCCATTCCTCTCGGTCTGGCCCTCCTCACGCGGTCCCCGACTCGCCCCCGGTATCGGTCTTTCTAGCCACTCCCCCATGATGGGACGCTGTTAGGGGGTTGTAGGTTACCGGAAGTCAGATTGGGTTAGCTGAGACCTAATCTCTCGCACCTCGGTCAACCCATAGCATTTTCTTTCAAGCTCGCCCACGGAGTCCCCATGTAGCGCCCGTGTATGGAGAGGTGCGCTTGCTTCTGCTAGTATTACAGCTGGCGTGAAGTTCCCAGGCTCGCGCTCATGGGGGATTGGGATGTGTAGCTGGCGAGTCTCCTCCGTTACCCCTCCGCCACCTCTTTCAAGAGTATTACTTGCTCGCAGAAGAAGGCAGTGGCAGCCCACGTATCCACACATCACACCATCGCCGTAAGCAAGGTGGCGAGGAGAGAACTCTCACCCCTAGGACCGCCACTAGGTTCCGCCTTGGCGTCTCCAAGCCGGGCACTCGGTGAGCATGTGCAGCCTTGAGTCCTCTCTCAGGCGCTGGCTGTTTCCGGACCCAAGCAGCTGCCGTGTGGCCTCTCTAGCCACTACCCCATGATGGGTCTTACCGCTGCTATTACGGAGTGCTCTTTTAGTCGGATGGAAGTGACTCCAGTAATAGCTATGGTTCTTGAGTCAACTTATCTTTTTTTTTCAGTGAGACTGTAGAAACCAACTGCCAAGATGGGTATGCGCAAGTTCAAGATAGAAGAATTGAAAGAATCTACCAAATTCAAGGGCAACTCCGAGTGACAGGCCAGAAAAAATGTTTATTTGCCGTGTGGAGTGGAGAAAGCAATCCAATAAAAACGGAAGTAACAGAAAAGACGATGTTTTTTGGAAGACAAAAATGCAAGAAAAACTAGTTAGATTCTTAATGGTCTGGTTATTACCAGAAATAGTTGACTCTCGTCAATCTCGAGGCATGCCCTTGAGAGACGATCAACCTTTGATTTCAAGAACCACTGGTGTTGTAACTCCATCAAGTTACAGTAGTAAAAAATGAGGCGGGCTATAAGAGAAAATTACCATTAGAGGGATTATCATCTCCTTTAAGTGAAGCATACGAAGAAAGTGAACCATCTCGCAAGAAGCAAGCCGGTTTGGAAGGTTTTTCAACATTCCTCTCATTGGCTATAGATGATGATAAAGAAA
Organism: Eilema caniola; assembly: GCA_949126895.1. Taxonomy (NCBI): domain Eukaryota; kingdom Metazoa; phylum Arthropoda; class Insecta; order Lepidoptera; family Erebidae; genus Eilema; species Eilema caniola. Next base: position 1,143,916 of record CASBPR010000003.1, read on the forward strand.
CTGACCAGCTACCTGGTATGCATTGTATGTGTTATTATGCTATTACAAACATTTTTACCATATACATACATTACCTAACCAGTACAAACGTTTTTATTCGGGTACTATTCTTTAAAGACAAGTCATTTTATTATACCTAAGCCATAATATTATAGATGTACCTCTATAGCGGGAAAAGGGGATTCAACTCGAAAAGGAATAGCGAATATGTAGGTAAACCAATCGGCCGAGTACGCATCGACGTCACTGCGTGAACGCAGCACCGACTGTGTGAACGCAGCACCGAGCGGGAGCAATGACCACGTCGAGCGCCGTGCGTACGCGCCGCGCGGCGGGTCCCGCGCCTGCCGCCGCGTTGCCTCTCGCTTCACCCCCTCAAATACCTTTTTTTTTTTTTTTACGTGGTGGAATGCGTTTATGCACTTCGCTCCCCCCCCACGGGGGTAGGGGGAGAGCTTCGTGTGGGACTCCTGGCCTCTAAAGAAGGCCAGACTACCCACTAAACCACCACGGTGTCCGTCATTACCACATTTCGACGATGGCGGGAACAACATCTTCCGCCATCGCCGTGTGGGTCACCCACCACTCAACGGTGGCAGGCCCATCTCTGGTGCGGCAGAAGAGGAGTCCTTCTGCCGCCCGCCTAGGCAAGGCACACGCGACACGACGTGCGCCTTCAACCTCGAGGCCTATGTAAGGGCAGCAGACGCCCCCGCGTCTACTGCCCCGGCCCGGTTAGGGGGGGAGGAGTTGGTGGTACCGCCTCCTCCGGGCCCCGGCTCGTTTGCGGCGCTGCGGGAGGGAAAGCGGGTCACATTCCCTCTCCCTCTCCGCCGCCTCCTTCTGCGAGATAACCGTCTCGCAGAAGGCCTGAACCGCCGCCCACGCCTCATCGCCGCTGACCATAGACAGAACTACGGTCGGCAGCGAGAGGTCCGTCCCCACTTCGGCGATGAGAGCACGGCGCTCCCCAGCCCACGCGGGGCACTCCTCTAGGGTGTGCCGCGCCGTGTCATCATCGCCTCCACAGTGGTGGCACCCTCTGGTCGGCTCTCGTCCCAACCGGTACAGGTACCTCCCGAAGCATCCATGCCCCGAGAGGACCTGCGCCATCCGGAACGTTACCGACCCCCGCGATCTATCCATCCAGTCTCTGAGGACCGGACGGATCGCCTCGACGGTCCTTCTGCCAGCCGTGGGATTGGCTAGCCGCCGCTCCCACTCCAGGAGCATGGACCGTCTCGCTTGGAGCCTCCGCTCTCCAACCTCCGAAGGTGCCGGGAATTCGCCCCGGCTCCGGGCCTCCTCACGCCAATGATAGACTGACGCGAGGACACCGGCCTCCAGCTCCCACGGAGGGGAGCCCGCCATAACGCAAGCCGCCTCAAATGAGATGCCGCAGTAACCTCTAATCGCCCCGACGGCCATTGCCCTCTGCGGACGTCGCAGAAGAGCGACGTTGTGTGCCGTCAGGGCGTCGATCCACACAGGGGCCCCATATAGGGCCATCGATCTTACGGCTCCCAAATACAGGAGGCGGCTGCTCGTCTGGGGTCCCCCTAGGTTCGGCATAAGCCGCCGAAGGGCGGCGACCGCGCCGAGCAGACGGGGGACCAGGCGGTCGAAATGAGCGCGGAAGCTCCATCGTGGATCGAGGACAAGCCCGAGGTACCTCATTTCAGACTTGACCTCGATCCGGGTGCCACTCACTATGATGTGGGAGTCCGCCGGTGGCGCTCGCCGAGGGCCATGGAAACAAATGGCCTCCGACTTGTTGAGCGCCACCCCGAGTCCCAACATCGTTATTCGCCGCACGACCATGGCCACCGACGCAGTGGCAAGGCGCGCGGCGTCTCCATAGGTCGCCCCCCGGGCAGTAACCAACGTGTCGTCTGCGTAGCAGGTCACGTTGGCGCCCGGGAGGCGAGCTCCTCGGAGTACCCAGTCGTACCCGATGTTCCACAAGAGGGGCCCCAACACTGACCCCTGCGGAACACCGCGGCACATGGCCCACCTGTGAAGGCTGCCATCCTGACCTGGGTACTCCACAGTAGTGAGTTATTGGGCATTCTACCCCACCTTAGTTCCTTCGGTTATCTTCGATAACCTCAGTCACGGTGGGATAGAATGCCCAATAACTCTTTGTAACCTAACCTTTTTTTTTTTTTTTTTTTTTTTTCCGCTGGGAAAAATGCGTTACGCATTCCCTCCCGTCGGGGGACGAGAGGGATATGTGGGACTCCCCGGGAACAGGTTCCCGGTATACCCACTAAACGACCCAGCGGCACTCCCGCATCACCTTTCTTAGAGGGGGTCTGGGAAACCGGCGGAGCCTTTACGTCCAGTCCCCCTCCGGCGATTGCCCGCCTAATCGTGACGGGCCCTTCACGCCCCTCCCGAGCGCGGGGAGGGGCTCGAGGATGGCCGTGAGTGCCCAGTCATCCTCGTACGGCGGGGTGATGGGCAGTGCAATGCGGGTGAGGGCGCCCCCGCGCCTGTCACCCGCTGCTCATCACCGGGGGCTAGGAGGGCGGCCGCGTGCCCGCCTTCTCCTACCCCTCCTTCGTCGGCGGAGTTGCGGCGCAAGAGGATCGTCCTCCCGCGCGCGCTCCGCCGCCTCCTTCTGTGACATTACGTCTTCACAGAAGGAGGCGACCGCTGCCCACGCCTCCTCGCTCCCCAGCATGGCCCTTACCAAGCTGGGGAGCGAAAGGTCCGGCCCGACCACCGCGACAAGACTGCGGCGCCGCTCGGACCACGACGCGCAAACCTCTAGGGTGTGCTGCGCCGTGTCCTCCACCGCGCCACAGTCGTGACACGATGGGCTTTCCTCTCTCCCGATCCGGTGCAGGTACGATCCGAAACAGCCGTGCCTGGAGAGCACCTGCACCATTCGAAAAGAGAGGAAGCCGTGTTGCCGCTCGAGCCAGTCCTTCAGGACCGGCCCGAGCGAGTCCAACGTCCGGCGACCAAAATTTGCGGCGGCGAGGTCCACCGTCCAGTGATGGACGATGGCATCCCTCGCCTCCCGCCGAACGGACTCCCTCTCTTCAGGGGCGGGGCGCTCCCCGAGCGCCCTACGCCCCGCCGTCCATTCGTACACTCTGGCGAGCACCCACGCCTCGAGCTCCCAAGGGGGGGTGCCCGCCAAAGCGCACGCCGCCGCGAAGCTTACCGACCGGTAGCTTCGCGACACTCTCTGGGCGATGGCCCTTTGAGGCGCCCGGAGTACCGTGGCATTCTCCCTCCTTTGGAGGGAGTCCGCCCAGATGGGCGCCCCGTACAGGGCCATACTTTTCAAAATGCCGGCGTACAAACGCCGGCACCGCCCACTTGGCCCTCCCAGGTTTGGCATAAGCCATGAGAGGGCCCCCGCCGCCTTCAGCAGGCGCGACGACAGCCCGCTGAAATGCGGGCTGAAGCGCCACCTGCTGTCCAGCGTAAGGCCCAGATATTTCAACTGGGCCTTTACCTCTACCCTGACGCCCTCCACAAAGATGTGGGCGTCAGGTGGTGGGCGCTGCCGAGGCCCGTGGAAGAACACGGCCTCGGTTTTGTGCAGCGCCACTTTCAGCCCTAGGCGGCGGATCCTCCCCGCGACCAGGGATCCGCCCGCCGAGGCCAGATTGGCCACCTCCCTGAATTTCCCTCCCCGGGCAGTGAGCAGAGTGTCATCCGCATAACAAATGACACTCGTGCCACGGAGGAGGGCTCCCCTCAACAGCCAGTCGAACCCGATGTTCCACAGAAGTGGTCCTAAGACTGACCCCTGCGGAACACCGGACTCGACGCTGTAACGCCGTAGCTGGCCAGCTTTGTCAACGAGGAGGACCGTTCGATCCTCCAAGTAGCTGGCCAGTAGGCCCCTCAGGTACCGAGGCACCCCATGGAAACGGAGTGCCTCGAGTATGGTTGAATGGGGAACGGAGTTGAACGCGTTGGCTATGTCAAACGACACAGCCAACACTCCGTCCCCAGCCTCAACGGCCTCCTTCACCTGGTCCTTCAACAGGGCCAGGGCGTCCACGGTGGAACGCTCAGTTCGGAAACCGAACTGAGCGTCCGACAGGTCTGGCCCGACCACCCGCAGATGCTCGTTCAGCCGAGCGGCTACTATCCCCTCGAACATCTTACCGACCTCATCGAGCAGAACGATGGGTCGGTATGCCGAGGGGGAATCCGCCAGCCGCCCTTCCTTTCGGAGGAGGCATAGCCGCCCCTCCTTCCATGGTTTCGGGAACCTCCTCGACGCGAAACACGCGTCAAAGAGGGCCCGAAACCGGTCCACCATTTCGGTGGCGGCTATTGCCACCACCCTTGCGGGCACGCCGTCCGGCCCAGGGGCCGTCTTCTTCGCACGGAGGCGAAGTGTCTCCGTGCGGAGTTCTGCCTCCGTGAGGAGAGGAACCTCCTCGTCCTCCTCCCCGTCTTCCTCCTCGGTGGGCCGACCTACTGGAGGATCCATTGCTGGTGGGGTGAAATTAGCCCTGCTGGGAAACAGGGACCGGACCACCCCATCCAGCAACGCCGGCTCGAGGGTCTCCGATACCGGGGGGCCAAAGGGGCGCAGTTTGTTCCGCGCCGCCTTATAAGGCCTCCCGAAAGGGTCTCTGTCGAGACCATCCAGCAGCTCGGCTCGCGCCGAGTCCTGCGCGGCGCTCATCGCGGACCTGAGGACCTTCTTTGCCTCTACGTACAGGTTGTAGAGGCGGTCCTCATTCGCCTGGTCGCGTGTTCGCCGCCGCCGGATCCTGGCGTACTCCCGCCGGGCCGCCACGCAGGCAGCCCGAAACCCCGCCAACTCCGTCGACCACCAGTGGACGGCGCGTTTGGGAGGTGGACGACGAGACCGAGGCATACTTGAATTGCATACCTCGGTCAACGACCCGCGTAGCTGGGCCGCGGCAGCATCTACGTCTACGTCCAGGACATCTATGGCAGGCGAAAGCCAGGCCTGGACGAAAGCCGCCTCCTTGGCCACATCCCTGTCCAGGTGGACGAGTGCCCACCGTGGGAATGGGGATTGGCCCGGACGGGCCACTCCCTGGGGGCCCTGGGTGGAGATCTCGAACCGCACGTAACGGTGGTCCGAGAAGGTCTCCACCATGTCCACCCGCCAATTCTCCACGCGTGCGGCTAGTGCGGGGGAGGCAAAGGTGACGTCCACAATTGACCCACCCCGCCGTCGCACGCACGTCTGAACTCTCCCTCTGTTCAAGAGGGAGAGACCGGAGGAGACCGCCCAGAGTTCCAGCGCCCGCCCGCGCTCGTCGGTGGCGAGGTTACCCCAAACCACCGACTTAGCGTTCAGGTCTCCCAGAACGGAGACCCGATGCGGCGCCAACCTGCCGACCACTGCGGCGAGGACTTCGAGGAAATCCTCGAAGTCAAACAGTGGGCGGTTTGGGGAGAAATATACGCCTACAAAGGCTATTTCTCCCCACGCGGCGGCCACGTATCCCGGTCCCCTCTCCAAGAGCGAGAGGGGAGGGGAGTCCGTGGAAGACCGCGTCACTAGGGCCACCAAGCCATCCTCGTCCCCCAGCCAACTGAGTAGGGCTCGCCGACAACCGCCACGTCCACCAACCACTCGGCCATGACCTGCACCAGCAGGTCCTGAGCCGCTCGGCAGTGGTTGGTATTCGCCTGTAAAATGCGATGGACCGTTCCCATTAGTGGTTCATCGCATTTCCTTCGTCGGCCGGTGGCGCTGAGGTCTCGACGACCTCATTGGCGGCGGCGACAGCTGCAGGCTGGCTTGGCACCTGCGCTTGACCCTTTCTTGGGGGAGGATTGCACTTCCTCCCCCCCATCACGTGGCCGGCCGGGCAGCTGCTGGCGGCACAGACGGCACAGCGCGGCGAGGCAACGCTGCAAGCTCCGGCCTTATGCCCTGTCTCCCCGCAGCGGCAGCAGAGCTCCGACCTGTCGACTCGCGACGGGCACAGAGCTCTGGTGTGCCCAAGTCCGAAGCACTTGAAGCAGCGAAATGGCTGGGCCTCAAGCGCTCGGACCACCGCCACACTAAACCCCACGGGGAGCCGCCTCTTGAGCAGGACGGCCTTTGCCGCGGCTACTGGGCACTGCAGCCGAATGGCCCCCAGGCCACCGCGTCCAGGCCTAATGGCCCCACCCCGCAATGCTGCCACATCGCAGCCTCCCGCAGCTGCGACCGCCGCCACCACCTCATCTTTGGTGACCGAGTCATCAAGACCGGCCACCTCCAAGGACGCCGACTTCACCGGCCTGGATACTATCGCCGCGTCCGTGATGACCTCTCGCAGCTTGGCTGCGAAGAGGTCCGCGTTGGTGCCGCCTTGAGCCCCTGCGAACTCAAACAGTCGAGCCCCAGTTTGGGTCCGACGGCACGTCACTGGGCCAACCTGTGACGTGGCGAGGTTGGCACCGTTACGAGCCCGCTTCAATACGGACTCGTAGGTCTCCCCCTTTTCCACGGCCTCTGTAGTGAGTGTCACCACCACGGCCGCGGTTTTAGGAGGAACGAGCTTCCTCCCAGCCTGCTTGGGGCCGATTTCTGCCCCCCTCCTTTGTCCGTCAGATTGGACGAGCCGGAAGGGACGTTGGCAAGGGCGACGGCCGACGCTGCCTTATTGGCGCCTCGCTTCTTCCTCCTAACCACTTCAGTCCACGAATCTTTGGACTGGGTGGTGGAGGGGAGGAAGGCGTCTTCCCTCTCAGAGGTTCCGGCTGCGACCGCGACCGGAGTCACCTGTACCGTGGAAGACTTCTTTCCCTTGCCTTTTGAGGGCTTTGAGGTCGGGGGAGGAGCCATTTGGGGCACGCCAAGGGCCTGCCGCCCGTGGGCGGCCCCGTCCGCCGCTAGTGGTGGCCGGACGCGCTTCTCGGGCAGGAGGCGATCCTCGATGCCCGCGAAGCAGGCCCTTGTGAAGGCCCTCTCCTCCATTACCACCTTGCGGATGGTGTTCTCAAGGACGGAGGAGGAGAGGTCCACCGCCGCCACTGCTGGCGAGGCCTGGACAGGCTGCGCCGTGGCTTACTGTGAAGCTCGCTGACCTCCTTCTGCAAGCGATCGGTCCTCGCCTGCAGTTGCTGTATCTCGTCCGTGGCCGTGCGCTGCACCAACTCACGGACGATGCCGAACATACTTGCGGCCCGGCATTTGAGGGCCTTCTGGAAGGTTCCCTTCAGGTTCGAGGACCTCGAGGCGACTTGAACAATCCCCTCTTGGTCCTCCTGAGCTATCTTTTCAAGTTCCGCCAAGGAATGGTCCGCATACAGGACGGTTGGCGCACCGTAGCCCGCTTTAGCCCTACGGACGCGAGCTTGCTCCTCCTTGGCGGCGACCTGCTCCTCCAGCTCCAGTTGGAGCGTCGCCCTGTTGGCCAGGTTAAGCTGGCGCTGGGCGTCTAGCAAGCCTGTGTCGTGGCTGGAGCTAGCCTTGGCCTTCTTTTTGGGCTTGGCCTTGGCCGAGTCCGAAGAGGCCTCCGCGCTCCGAGCCCGCTTCTGGGTCTGTCGGTCCGACAATTCCACCGCCAAGTCATCCCTGTCGGAGTCCGGAAGGGGCTCCTCCTCACAACGCGGGCTAGTCGCAGGTGGTGCGCGGCCAGCCTCTGACGCAGAAGCGTCATCAGGGTTGGCCCTGAGAAGGGCCGTTTGGGGTTGGCCCTGAGAAGGGCCTTTTTTAAGGAAGCGCCCGGAGGCGTCCCGCGATGGTTTCGGCATAGCGAAATGGCACGTCAAAGATCGAGATATCCGCAAGGAGCGCACTCGATCGCACAGTCTTCGTTAGCCGCCGGCTTGCCACTCCGTTACGGTGACAAGCGCGGCGTTGCCCGGGGAACACTACGAGGAAGTCAAGACTGTGGGGTGGTTCCCCTTTGTAACCTAACCTTTTTTTTTTTTTTTTTTTTTTAACGAGGAGTGATCCGCTTACAGACGACACACGTTGGCGAGGCGTGTGTCAGTGTGCGGGTCGCCCAGCGCCTGATCGTGGCGGCACTGGGAATACGCACTAAAACTCCTCGGCTACCATTCTGCCCTAGTTGGAGTGTTTTGGGGCCTGTTAAATTCACCAAAACACCTCCAGGCTGCTCAGTCTTGCCGAGCTACCGCGCCGGTGAAGGATAACCTGGATATGCACAGGTTATCCCCAAACGTGGTGACCTGTGCAATGCACATGCCGGTGCCACCCGACATGTGCAGGCCACTCTTAAGGCTGGACAAGGCCAGCGGTCAATACCGCCGCCTTCTCCCGCCCACCCGTCTGCGCCGGATGGGAGCGGCCAGAGCATCCTCTTCCCGCTCCCTCTCCGCAACTTCCTTTGCCGTCAACACAGTCTCGGCAAAGGAGCTCACCGCCTCCCAGGCCTCCGCACTGCCAAGCATGGCTTGAACCATGCTTGGCAGTGCCAAGCTTCCTCCCTCGAGCGCCGCGCTTAATTCGTGGCGCTCACTTCGCCAGGCTGGGCACTCCGTCACCGTGTGCTCGGCCGTGTCATCAGGGGCACCGCAGTGATGGCACATAGGTGTCTCTTCGCGGCGTTGTAACCTAACCTAACCTAACCTCAGTCATGGTGGGATAGAATGCCCAATAACTCTTTGTAAAATCATTTACCTAAGCCAACGTTCCACATTTTAATGCCGCTCAATACACTACCGTTCCGTCGGCTCTCTGCGATCCCCTGCGTCGTAATTGCGTTGAAAGATGCTCTGTTCTACCCCACCTTAGTTCCTACTGTTATCTTCGATAACCTCAGTCACGGTGGGATAGAATGCCTAATAACTCTTTGTAAAATCATTTACCTAAGCCAACGTTCCACATTTTAATGCCGTTCAATACACTACCGTTCCGTCGGCTCTCTGCGATCCCCTGCGTCGTAATTGCGTTGAAAGATGCTCTGTTCTACCCCACTTTAGTTCCATTTGTTATCTTCGATAACCTCAGTCACGGTGGGATAGAATGCCCAATAACTCTTTGTAAAATCATTTACCTAAGCCAACGTTCCATATTTTAATGCCGTTCAATACACTACCGTTCCGTCGGCTCTCTGCGATCCCCTGCGTCGTAATTGCGTTGAAAGATGCTCTGTTCTACCCCACTTTAGTTCCATCTGTTATCTTCGATAACCTCAGTCACGGTGGGATAGAATGCCCAATAACTCTTTGTAAAATCATTTACCTAAGCCAACGTTCCATATTTTAATGCCGTTCAATACACTACCGTTCCGTGTTATTTTTTCCGTGTTATGTTATATTTTATATATATGTTATTTTTTGGTGTATTTACCGTTTTATTTTCATAATGCATCTAGTAAAAAACGGTTAATTGAATATTACAAACAGACAATCCAATTTTATTTATATGTATAACATTTGTAATGGGGACTATGTGACATGGAAGTAAATTTCAATGATTTTCTAAATCAAATTAGTTTACAAAAAAAATTGATTAAGATTTTCAACATTTTATATATTCGGGTACGCCACCGCCGAGTCCGCCACTATCCTCCTGCGGGTCTCGCTCGTGGCAGCGCTTTTAACCACGAGCCTGAGCAGTGCAGCCCGCTATGGACTCTGGAATCCCGTTTGAGCTCGGACCAGCTGTTTATATTTTTTCATTACATTAACATATAATTAGGACGCAACCAACTAGCTTAATCAGCCGTTCAATTAACTGCCTAGGCTGTAAACTAAACGGCGGTGCCATTCAATTGGCACCACCCCGGAATAAGACAGAAAATTACACACACGCACACACACACACTCACTCACACACACACACACTCACTCACACACACACGCACACACACACACACTCACACACACACACACACACACTCACACACACAAACACATCCAATGTAAATCATACCTACTTTAAGTATATTTAGAAATTGTACCTACTCACACATAACATTAATGAAATTTTTTTGAAGTATGAATACATATTACTTTCAGACTGCAAGGAAAATAACGGCACTCATGACACAGGGTCACCTAGTACGAGTGCCACAGCACTCCTTGGATAATAACACTGTACTATATATTTTTACCCTTAAACCAGTTTTCTAAGGAGAATATTGTACCATTTTATAGTTATAAATAAATTATGAATTATCAATATATTTACACACCCCTGTAAATCCCTGAAAGGGTAAGGCAGAGGGGTATTCAGAGAAAATTAGTGATAAGTTAATTGAGAAAGCTGTACAATCTGACTTGGTTGGGTTAGGGATGGTGGTAAGCTTTTTTCTTTATAACCAAACAGAAAATAGTAGATTAAGGTACAAGTGTGTGAAGTTGGTGATTACCGCTGAGGCGATATTGAGACCCGAGCCGTCAGGCAAGGGTCTTAAGAGAGTCGAAGACGGTAATCAACAATACACACGTGTATCATACGATGTTTTTCATTTCACTTGTGAATAACAAATAAGTACTAAAATAGATATTTACCCTTGAAGTTTTCAGATAGTAATTGTTGTATCTATTTTTTAAAGAATAATGCAACTCAACCAATTACATTAAAAAAAAGTCATTAACCCACTCGTGATTTAATAACAATCAAAAAACCAAACTTTGATAATAGGGATCATTATGTGCCTAATTTCGGTGAAATAAGAGCTTAGTTATGAGCAAGTGAAATGAAAAAAGAAAATTCATTCATTTAGTCTGTCTTTTTTTATTATTCCCGCCAGTCCGCTAGTACCCAAAAGTCCTGGGTCAGCCGGGGTGCGAGGGATATGTCGCGTGACAACCTCACCTTCGGCCTAGCACATCGACCCACAGACCCGGGGGGAGGGAGTATCCGTGGGGATTTCACGCACGTAAAATAAAAGTACCCAAAAGTTTCGCCATTCGTTTTTACTGGTGAAATTATAATTATTTATTAATTAAAATATCTTCAAGTACTAGTTATGAAGAAAACGATGTGTGTTCTTAGTACACCGCCTGATATATACACATATACTGTATAACGTCCGATATATGATGGATTGATATGAAGTCGAGTGTCAAGTGAAATGAAAAACGTCGTATGACACACCTTCTTCGGCTCTCTTTAGACCCTCGCCTCGCGGCTCGAGTCTCAATATCACCTAAGCGGTAATCACCAACTTTACACACTTGTACCAAAATCTACTATTTACTATGTGAACAATATGGTGAATTTACTTAAAGTTTTAAACAGAGAGAAAACAACAGTTATATTTGAGTAAAAGTTTTGTTTATTATACATGTACAAGATGAAATGTTCCATTCAAATACGAAGTTGCATGAAATGAAAAAGCAATAGGTAGGTATATTAATATATTTATTAACAGGATCTTTTTGTATCACTTTTTTTATAAGAATAATGCAACACATCCGATAAAATTAAAAAGAAATGTCATTATCCCACTCGTGAATTATAATCCGCACGCTGAATGATGATCCGTATGACAGTTCGTTAGCGCTTAACATTGTACTGACGTCCTATCACATCAAATCCTTTAGAGATCCATTAAAAAGACGAAAAAATCATAATTGTGTACAATTGTAAATTATAAAAATGAATATTAAGAAATTATTACGTAATGTTCGGAAATAATAGAAAAAAACTCAATGCAAATGTACATGGTACGTACTGCAAAAGTTACGTCGTCAAGCTGTTATCGACTAAGAAGGGACACATCGATAAACAAAATATCGATAATTTGTTGGAAATATAAAACAAATGCTTTGAGTTTGTATTTTATTTATATCAATCTGAATCTGATACAGGGTCAATCGGATCTTCAAAATCTGAGTCTGAACTGCAGCTATCCGTGACGTTTATTATTAACGGTTGGTCAATGATATTGTCGTATTGTACATCTCGATCCCAGTCAGTTTAATTCTTAATTGCCAGCTAATTATGAATTCTTTAAAATTCAATTCAAAAAGAATTTTAAATTCTTTAAATTATGCAATTTGAATAAAAATTAAAGTATAGTAAAATAAAATATAATAAGGCTGTTACTTTTTTACCTAGTGTTTTATGTCCATCAATGCGCGTAGTCTTTTTTTTTTCAAAATAAATAAATATTGCTTATTATGTTGAATGACTTGGCTGAATGACATGACATTTGCCTGAAAAAACATTATTTTATCGAAATTGTTTCGCATAACTAATACAACTGTCAGTTGAAACGTCATAGGGATCATCATTCGGCGTGCGGAGTATAATAACAATGAAAAAACCCATACTTTGATAATAGGTATTATAATGAGCCTAATTTCGGTGAAATTAGGTCACGTTATGAGTAAGTGAAATGAAAAAGTCATTTTCATAGATGTTTGATTAAATGGCTATAATATATTTTTCTCAAACATGCAATGAAATATTGACATTACGTTCCTCTTAATAGGCTGCGAAGTATGACGTTTCAGGCGCGGCTAGGACCAGAGGCCGGCAATGGAATTTCATACAAACCTTGCAGGCCTAGGCCGGCAAAGTCCTCTTTTTTAATTTCGATTTCACATAAATTTGTGGCAAAGGCATCGACACTCTGCCACTATGCGTATTAAAAAAAATTATATCTTTAATTTTTTTGTTGTTTATTTCGTTGGCATGTTTGAGAAAAGCACTATACATACCTCGGCGGGATATATGGGGTTGCCTGCCTCAGACCTATCCGGCCTCGCTTCGCTCGGCCGTCTATATGTCTTCGGCCGGCAACCCCTTTCATCCCGGCCTCTGTAGTAATGTACTATAACTGCTTAAAAGGCGACTAACAATTCTTGTTCTAATTAATAAACAGTTTTGAGTGTTAGGACATTTGCATAGGTATTGCGCGCATTTAGCAGTAAAATCCTCCAGCAATGAAAAAGCAGTCTTCAATTTGTTCAGTGCTGAACATTCTTGTTGGAGTAAGTACCTTGCTATAAGATTAGGTGCCAGTTGGTGTTCTATTTATATGTCTTCTGCAAATCTTAAAATTTGGTGGTATATAATAATTGTAGATGCAACATAAATCTACTCGCAACACAGTTGGAACAGAGAGCTGATTAGGTTCTTGCCAGCCAGGTACAAAATATTGATTTTGTGTTATTAGTGCCCTTGAATAGTTAGGTAGCAAGATATTGTTAAAGGTGGAACTATCTGGTGGTCTGATTCTGATCTCTGACTTTATAAGTGCATCTACTGATATGGATCCATGTTCAGTAGAATGTTGATATTGCTGTCAGTCCTTCACCCGCAATTGTGACAGAGATGAGCCGAATAATAAGTAAAGGTGAAGTTGTGGTTCAATATGCTTTAGTCATATTAGAATATTATTATAACATCAATATGAAGTGTGTGGGTGTATGGGACTCCATCAAGACCTTTGGGGTCAAGTAAACATCACCTCTAAACCAGTACAGCTAAGCTACTGATTGATAGTCGAGACACTCGTGTAAACTTTTGTCTTGCGGTTGGGATGTCAGACAGCATTCGCCGCCATAAAAATCATATAACTAAGTTAAACCGAAAAGAGGTGAAAGACGACCAATAGAAAATATACAATTAAATCGTAACATTGTGTTACCTCAAGTGGAACTGGCGGGTTACAGCATCTATCATCTGGTTTACGTGTGGAGACTTAGACTGGAGAGAGTGTGCTTCAATCCTCAAAACTGATCTGCCACCGCTGATATATACATGTCTATATATCCTGACTGGTTGGAACCTAAAATAAAAAGTAAATACGTCATTACCTCAGACTACAGAACAAGTCATTACTTACCAACTGATATTACTAACTACATTTCTTTTAGACTGAGACTCAAATACCTTAAATATAATTTCACATAAACGCCTACATGTTGCCACTGTCGATGTATGAGACGGTAAAGACCAATGCACCTTAAATGCCCTCTTCTCACTGTAGTTCCTAAAAATTATGAAGGAAATTAGACGATACACAGATGTCACAGACAGTAAGTCTGACAGATTAATATATGATTATTTTCTAAAACATGACGATGTTGCAATTTACGAAATAAAATATTTGTAAATCGATATCATACATAAATTTCTCAATTAATCGACTCATTAAAATGCTTTAAAATAGATTCATTACTGTAAAAAACGGTTTCATTTTCTACTTTATTTATTAATTTTTAAAATCGATAATGCAAAATCCACATCATTATAAAAATAATCGAAAGTTTATACCCGATCTTTTTTTTAATAATGTTTTATTGCCTTTCGGGATATTCCACAATAATAAAATGAAATATCATGCATTTTTTTCAGTCAATCAAATAATTAAAAGTGATACTTAATTTTAAAAACATTGTTATTTTCCTTTTTTCATCGATTTTACTTCGATACAGCAAAATCATCAATAAAGAAATCGTTTTTTGACGTATTCTATTGCGATTTATTTGGTTTTCAACGTATTGCGTCGACCTAAAATAAATATGGACGGGTAGAAAGATAATGACACCAATAAATTGTTAATATTAAACTTTATAATGTTCATAAACCATAACACAAACATTATTAGTCTGAAAACACAGAGTGACACCCGATTATTCACTAGTTTTGAATCGTGTACCTATTTAAATTATAATTCAAAGAATATCTCGAGATATGAAAATATTTAGAAAACTAATTTTATAATCGAAATTCAATTCGATATTATCTCGATTTTTGCCCTAGACCATGGACAATTTCGAATCTAGACTTGTCGTCCATACGACAGGCTCTTTCTAATCCGTTGCAATCCTTACCAAATCGTAAGCAATCACTGCTCTTGCGAAAGCATTATTCGAATTCGAACAGCTCAAAGTGAAGAAGCACTTGTCTAAAGGGTCTGGACGCAACGCGCTTCTGAATTGATATTTAGAAGTTCCTAATTACTTGATCATACCTTTCTATCAATACCAAAATTCCTAAGATTCGCTACTTTGGAAAGTACTGGTAGGTCAATTATTGTTTAAATCTGGAAGTTGAGACTGGCTTCTGGAGGCGAATCGAATACCTTCATCCCAATCATCTAGGATTCCGTGATCTAGTTGTAGGAAAGTCTAAAAACTAGAGCACTCCCTATTCCACGTAGCTAGTTTCAAGTTTGTTTTCCTTTACACAATTCGCAATACACACACATTTAAAATCATACACATCCATGTTCATCTTGGTACGAGCTCATGGTCTACAGGTTACACTAGGTTTCTAGCTAGAATGCAGGTATAGACGTTCTATTGCGATAGAACCTAGGAATTCTTACGAGAATTATAGTGGTAATTTATAGATTACGTTTGGTGAAAAGTTAATTTGTGCGTTTATTTTGCGTTAATATAATAATTGAAATTGGGGTAATTATACGTTATAATAACGTATTGTATTTTGGTATAAACAAATAAGCAAATTATTGTGCGTTTACAGTCTGGTTTTATTCAAAATAATAGTTTCTCTCCTTCACAAAGTCAGTACATTGAATAAACAAAAGGCTTTAATTTTTTGAGATCATTAAATTCAGCACACAGTTGCTAATGAGAGAGTTGACATCTTCGACATATACTAGATCTCATTCATTACATCAAATCATAGCCAAAGCTGTACTCATTGAAACATCTGTAGGTAAATTCACCTAGCTCCTGAGTCATTTGGACCCAGTATTTGAGTTCGAGTTTGTAATGTGTAGTGACACTAGTGTTGGCAACACCAACAAAGACCAACTTCCGTTTCCTATACCTAATTTTATCATAAGTGAACGAACGAATTGTGAGTCGCAATAAACCATTCCACGTGTAAGCATCTGGCGTCATTATTTTCACCACCCAACGAAATCAGCCCTATCTAAGCAAGAATACGCGCACATCGATGGTCCTTCGAAGCCTACCTGCTGCAATTTTGGTGGTGGACTTACGTCGCGTCCTCTGCAATTTACACTACAGCGGACGCCGCGAGCCCATGCTCGACGAGCATCAACTACGCCGTACGCCTACACGCCGAGTACGTGAGTGCAAAGTTTTATCGACTCCTAGATATCTTCGCTAAATCCACGAAGTGGCCGAAGATTCCTAATACCTACCTACTCGACGATTTCATACCTATGTTATTGGGTCGTCGCTATTTTGGTAGCCATTTTGTTTTGTGTCGCGCTTTACAATATCACACAAGTGCAAGCGAAGCGCTAACGCATCTACGTCACGACGCAATTACAGCGCTGCGAACCAATCAGCGCTCTCGTCGTCGCGTCAAGCCAACAGCGATTGGGCGGAGCAAGATTTCATTCGTTCACGAAGTTCATTCGATTCAAAAGCCAAGCCGAGCCGAAACGCCATTTTCTCTTATATTTTGTGTGTGTTACGGAGCTGCATATGCGCGAGAGCTTGCTTAGCTGTTTTTAAGTTTTCTTATCGCTGTAATAACATTGTATAATTTACTCAAAATAAGTTTACAAGTGCATAAATATTAAGTTTTAACACTAGATTGTAACTTGTACTAACAGTTCGATAGTTTTACAAAAATGGAGACGCTTAAGCAACTTAAGGCATCTCGTGGTTATATTAAAGCTTCTCTAACGCGTTTGTATCAGTTTACTGCAAATGAAAGGGATGTCGAGATGACGAATCTAGCTACTTTAACGTCAAAACGAGCAAGACTGATTCAATTGTTCAATGAATACGAAACTTACAATAAAAATATCCTAGCTTGTGATGAGGACGACCACGAGGACGTGGCGGACTGCGAGTCAAAATATTTTCACATATTATCAGTTCTTAATGAATCAATCAGCTCAAAGTCCTCGCCAGGCTCTGAAAATAATTCTTTCAAACCGCAATTGCCAGTAATAAATATTCAACAATTTACAGGTAAATATAGTGAATATATTCCCTTTATTAACCTTTTTCGAGCAATTATTCATAAGGATAAGTCCATTGATAATGTTCAAAAGTTATATTACTTAAGATCGTTTCTTCAAAAGGAACCGTTAGATATTATTAGTAACTTACCATTGTGTCATGAGAGTTATGAGGAAGCACTCAAGCTCCTTGATGAGAGGTACAATCATAAATTTAAAATAATCAATGAACATGTCAATTCCTTACTAGATATGAATGTTATGACTAAATCTTCACCTCGTAACATTAGAGACTTTGTATCAACAGTTAAGCAATGCTTAGCTGCCTTAAAAAATATTAGTGTAAACACTGATGGTTGGGACCCCATAATTTTATCCATATTGTATCGTAAACTAGATTCATATACACTACGGGCATATCAGCTTGAAAGAAGTGATGCAGCTGAACCAACAATGGTTGGTTTTCTGCTATTCTTGGAGAAGAGGGCCTTGGCGTTGGAAAATGCGGAATCTGCTTCTACATCCAAGGGTCATAAGGTAGTGGCAAATGTGACAACAGCATCGATAAGCCCTGCATGCTTATACTGTAAGTCAACTGAACATAAATTATATTCTTGTAACAAATATAAAATATTATCTTTTAGTGAAAAAACTAACTTTAGCAAATCGAATAAATTATGTAACATTTGTCTCAACAAGCACGCTGGAAAATGCAAATTTCATTTCCGTTGCAATATCTGCAAGGGAGAACACAACACATTACTGCATGAAGATATTGGTCAGGAACAACCGGTTGCCCTAATTTCTAATATTGGAAGCCACAAGGTATTATTGCCTACAGTGAAGCTAAAGCTTTACTCGACAACAGGCCGAGAAGTACATATAAAGGCCATATTAGACTCGGCATCACAAATTTCTTTAGTGACAAGTAAGTTAATGGATGTGTTAGGTGTATGCCCTAACCGAAATAGCACAAACATAATGGGTGTCAGCAATACAAGTAACATTGCGAATTACTCGTCCCCCTTGAAGTGTTTTCTTTAGTTACCCCCTACAGGTTAACAATAAACTGTCATGTTCTAGACAAAATTACATGCAAACTCCCACAGTTTAAAGTAGACATGTCTTCTATTGCCATACCATCAGATGTAAAGTTAGCAGATGTGGACTTTAATATCCCATCTGAAATAAATATGTTGATCGGTGCTGATATATTCTTCCAGGTGTTACTACCGGAGCCAATACTACAACCGACTTCACAATCTAATGAGCACTTTGCTGATAAGCAGCGTCTGCAACCCCGCTTTATCAACACAAGGTTTGGGCATGTAATAGCTGGTGCTTTGACTAAACCTGCAACTACTAATGATCAGGTATCACTTTTATGCATTAATAAGAACTGTCATTCGGAGGTTAACAATCTTTTACAACAGTTTTGGCAAGTTGAATCCATTCCTCAATACTTTAATGAAAAAGATCAAGAACATGATTGGTGTGAAACTATTTTTAAAGAAACCACTAAAATTCAAAATAAAGGGTTTCAAGTTGACTTGCCATTAAAAATATCCTTAGCTGAGGTTAGGGACACACTAGGTAACTCCTTTGACTTTGCCTTATACAGATTTTTAAACATGGAAAAAAGATTACATAAAAATGTTAAATTACTTTCTGATTATGATAAATTCATTCAGGACTACATATCATTAGGTCATGGGCACTATGTTGAATTAGATTCATTAGATTTCAATAAGGATCCTATATATTTTATGCCACATCATGCTGTGTATAATGAGAATAGTAAAAGTACTAAAACTAGGGTTGTCTTTGATGCCTCCATGAAAACTGATAAGAAAGTATCATTAAACGATCTATTACTTAATGGTGCACCCTTACAAAGGGAGTTGTTTGATATTATGCTTTTATTTAGATTAGGTCAATATACCTTCACTACTGATATACGTCGAATGTTTCGTTGCATTACTGTTAATCCAGAACATACTGTTCTACAAAATATTCTATGGAGAAATAATATTAATGAAAAAATAAAGTGTATACGATTAGACACTGTTACTTATGGTCAAAAAAGCTCAGGTTTCTTAGCAACTCGCTGTTTGCATGAACTTGCTGAAAACTATAGAAATGAATACCCATTGGCTTCATATATTTTAAAAAATTGTACCTATGTTGACGATGCATGTTATTCTAATTCAGATATAAATATAGTTATGGAAGCCAAGGGGCAGTTATGTGAGCTGCTGGGCAGGGGTAGCTTTGAAACACACAAATGGGCATCAAATTGTCAGCAAATATTAGATGATATACCCTCTGACAAACAGCAGTTTGATGATTTTGATCTCCAAAGAGATAATTGTTTCATGAAAACTTTAGGATTAACACTCAATGTGAGAAAAGATTATTTTGTATTTTCATGTCCTGAGTCTTTCAGTATTGAGTATCCAACAAAGAGACAAATATTAAGTTATATTTCCAAGTTCTATGACCCACTAGGGTTTATGTCTCCTGTTATTGTGAAGGCAAAGGCCTTCATGCAAGGGTTATGGTTACAAAAGTTAGGTTGGGATGAAATCCCCCCAGAAGAATTAAGATTGGAATGGCTTTTATTTGCTAAATGCTTATCTGTTATGCAACCTTTTCACATTGATAGAAATATAAATATTGATAAAAATGCCAAGGCTGTGCATTTAATAGGCTTTGCTGATGCTTCTGGCTCCATTGGTTATGGTTGTTGTGTTTATCTTCGGGTGGTAGATAGTATAGGTAATGCTTAAGCTACCTTACTTTGCTCAAAATCTAGAATCAATCCCCCAAGCAATAAGGCACTCACCATACCACGATTAGAACTGAATGCAATGGTTTTGCTTGCTAAGCTTATGAGAAGGGTCTATAACACTTTAAGTATAAAAATAACTATAAACAATGTATGCTTGTACTCTGACTCACAAATTGCATTGGCATGGCTTGCTACAGAGCCACTAAAACTTCAAGCTTATGTTGCAAACCGAGTTAGGTACATTCGTGAGCAAACCATTGGCTGGCATTACTTATATGTTGTAACTAATGAAAATCCAGCTGACTATATAAGCAGGGGAGCCAATCCTGATGATTTAATTAACTGTAAGTTATGGTGGCAGGGTCCAGAGTTTATACTGGACAGTAAGTATCAATTAAATAATAAATTAAGATTACCCCCTCTTGAAAGTTTGCCTGAGATCAAAGAAAATTCTGCATTTTCTGATACTAAAGTAGCCTTACTGACTCATAATAAATCTAATATCTATCAGTTCATGGATAAATATTCTGATTTAAATAAAATGATCCGTGTGATGGCTTACATACTAAGGTTTTGTTACAATATGGATAAAAGGGGTACTTCACTTTCTACTCTTGAGTTACAAACTGCTTTACATAAAATTATACAATATGAACAGAGTATACATTTTAAAAAGGAATTTAGTATTTTAAATTCAAAAAGTGACAATATTACAGGTTCATTAAAATCCTTACATCCTTTTATTGATAAAGAGAATATATTGCGAGTAGGTGGTAGAATTGATAATTCTGAAGTTTCTTACTCAAATAAACACCCTATTATTTTACCAAAGGAGTCTCGAATTACCTCCTTGATTATACAGCGTGAACATTTAAGATTGTTGCATGCTGGACCTAAATTATTATTATCCAGCCTCAATCAAAAATATTGGATTGTAAATGGTTACAGACATATAAAAAAGATTACTTATAAGTGTTTACCTTGTTTTAGAATGAAAGCCAAATGTGCTAAGCAACTTATGGGTTCCTTGCCCCCTCAAAGAATAATGGCTTGCCGTCCCTTCCAAAAGGTAGGAATAGATTATGCAGGTCCAATAGAAATAAAGAATTCACGTGTCAGACGTGCAATACAAACAAAGGGCTACATATGTGTATTTGTCTGCTTTGTGACAAAGGCTGTACACCTTGAATTAGCTTCGGATTTAAGTGCTGATTGTTTCATGGCTTGTTTCAAACGCTTTATAGCCCGCAGAGGTTTACCTACTGACGTGTTCTGTGACAATGCTGGTTGCTTTAAGGGCGCAAGGAATGAGCTAGCAGAGTTATATAAATTGCACAGCTCAAAGGAGCATCAAACACTGGTGCAAGGTTATGCAACGGAGCAGGGTGTTACCTTTCACTTTGTTCCAAGTTATTCACCAGTTTTTGCTGGTCTTGCTGAAGCAGCAGTAAAAAGTATGAAATATCATTTAAAACGCATTATACAAAAGTATGTTTTAACATATGAACAATTGAACACAGTCTTGTGTCAGATAGAAGCAGTGTTAAATTCCAGGCCATTGCTGCCTGTAATAGCAGATAAAATAGATGATTTCGGCTACTTAACTCCTGGACATTTTTTGATAGGAACTTCTTTAACATCTTACCCCGAAACTAATACTTCGGATATACCAGAAAATAGATTAAAGTTTTGGAATGTATGTAATAAGGTAAAAACTCATTTTTGGAATGTTTGGCACAAAGTGTACCTCAATACCTTGCAGTCGCGACCCAAATGGCGTGACAGCGTACCTAATCTTAAGTTAGGAAGTTTAGTTATTATGAGAGAGCCTAGCTCTCCTCCATTATCATGGCCTATGGCTAGAATTGTAAAGTTATATCCGGGGCAGGATCAAAGGATCCGAGTTGTCGATGTGATGACCCCGAATAAAAACATTTATAAGCGCTCTTTATCAGGCATTTGTTTGTTACCTCTAGAAGAGTAAGTTATTTGTTTTAAGCCAAGTAGGTTTGGTTTGATTATTATTGTTTTCTTTACCTCAATGTCAACACTAAGTGTACATTAAGTAGTATGTTTTGAATTACTGTTTCTTTAATTTTATAATAAGTACAACTAAGGTACCTAAGTAAGTCTTGCTTATACCTCAAACTAGTGTTAATTACCTATTAACAAAACTAAACTTAAAATGTATAAATTTAATTTGATTTCACTGTTGTGTTACACTATATTACAAATGTTTAATATGTTGGATGCACCAGGATGCTATTTAAGGGTGGCTTCACTGTCAGTAATTTCATATATGTAGTTGTTAACTTTAATTTATATAAACTATATAATAGATATTATATAATAACAGCCGCAGCCGCAGCCCCCCCCCCCCCAGCATGTTGGCAACACCAACAAAGACCAACTTCCGTTTCCTATACCTAATTTTATCATAAGTGAACGAACGAATTGTGAGTCGCAATAAACCATTCCACGTGTAAGCATCTGGCGTCATTATTTTCACCACCCAACGAAATCAGCCCTATCTAAGCAAGAATACGCGCACAACTAGTCCTTCTGCTGAAGCCTATCTGAGAAATTAAATATCCCATTAATAACTGACAGCCAACCATTGCTGTGAAAGTATACGATACTGTTGTTGGAATAATAAGACTCATAATCATTATCATTTTACCTTCATAATTGCTTCAGTTGAATCAGTAATGTCACGAGGTCTAAGGGTCTATCATTTTGTACTGGAGCTGAACGCTAACACTGAAACCTACAGTACACAATGAAGTTAGCGGAGGTATTACAAACTAAATTAAATTCATTGTGACGAGTTGAAGGAGAGCTTGATCTGTTGATCAGAGCTATCGATTCTTCGGAATTGATCTAAATCTCGCTCTTCGGAGCTTGAGATAACATTGTATTGCAATACACAACAAAAAAATATATAATTGATCCGGATCACATATTATAAATCATATATGATATCTACGACAATTAAAGGCCTATAAAAATATAAATACAGCTGAAAAAGATGCCCAAGAGGCCAAATACAAATCAAACTATCACAGACTTATATTTTGAATTTAATATTAATTCATTTGATTCCAAATAAATCCACAGTCTTGTCATCATAATATATATTCCATACATACAGTAAATTTAAATATACCACTGAGGTGGCAAACAAGCACACAGCTCACATGATCTGTGAAACTATATGTATAATATATACCATATATACATTTAAAGTTAAAAGTTGGGATAGAGCATCAAACTTTATATACTACTAAGGTAGCGAGCTATCGATTTAAATAGACGCTCTTAGCATTTGTTATACGAATATATACATACGGTCAGGAGCCAATATTAAATGTAAATAGATTAGTGTAGTGGATTTTGACGATAACAATTTAGACGATCACAGCTAAATGTAGCGTAGGGCCGTAGGCCCTAAGTTCCGTTACAATAGCATGTAAAAAAAATCAAGTGAAAGCATAAAGTTCTTCACTCTTCAATTTTCATACTTAATGTTTCATGTATTTTTGATTGTTGATCTCTCAACCCGATTAGGGTTGCTCACGCCAGGGCAGGGATGGGTAAAGTTCAGTGACTACCCTAGGAGTGAGAGTTCTCTCGCTCGCCACCTTGCCCACGACGATGTATGATGCGTATGCTGGGGCTGCCGCCGCCTCCTTGTGCGAGCAAATAATGCTAGTGAAGGAGACGGTGGAGTGGGAGTGGAGGAGACTCGTCAACCGCACAGTCCGCGACGAACGGAGGGTACTCGGGCGTCAGACATCGCAGAATGACCTCCGTTCGCCATGAGTGTAGGCCTGGGGGTGAATTCAACTCTTATAAAATTTCTTAAGCCTTTTGGCCCCCTTTCAAGAAAGTTTGCCCACCACTGGTAGGATTTTCTACACTCATAATCACTAAAATAATAAGATCTCTTGAACAAATATCTATATTTTTTTTTACAAAAATTAGCAATAAATAAAGGCCATTGGGTAAAAGTGGCATCGTTTTTGAAGTTCCGCGACCAGTAATAAAATTATTATCACTATTTAGTACACATAAAAATAAGCAACTTTTATTATTACAGTCACTTTCTAAAGTATATCGGAAGCGAGATATTCAAATGCAAAATCTATAAAAAGGTCGTCTAGGTATAATAAAGAGTATGGGTCCCTTAACGTTCTTTTTAAGTTATTCTAATGAATTTCATAGAACTCTATAGTAGGTGTATGTAATTGAGTTGTGTGCTCTTTTGTAAGCCTCTTCAGAACCCGGCACGCTTATGTCAACCAATCATAGCGCTCTATTCGTCTAGCTGCGCGAGAGCAGGAGAACGATACCGCTCTACGACAGTATCGCTCACTCTTATTTCGACTCTTTGTTTACTCACCATTTGACTTTTGTGTTGTTTGCGTGTTGTTTAGAAGATTATCATTAGCTACAATAATTCGACTTGGCTTGTACTACTGGACTTTGTGATTTGCATTGGCAGTGTATGTTTGGACTTTGGTATAAATGAGTGAATCAGATGTTCCACGTTGTATGTGTTGCGCAAGAAGTGTAAGACGTATTGGTGGCAGTCGTCAGAGATCATATAATGTGACGCCAGAGTTCATGCAAAATCATCCGTATGTTATGGCATACTTTGTTGAAGTTATGGGCATACTAGAGGTGAGTTCTATATTTTAATATGGCATTTTTCCAATAAATATTTCACAGGATAGGCAGGCAATAATCAAATAAGATTTTTGTGAAAAATGCAGAGGTAAGAGATAATGCAGAGGAACTGTGCTAAGTAAGTACATGGTGGAATTAAGAAATGATCATTCGGTATGTATGGACCAAATGTCTAGGGCATTCTATACAGTACATACAATCAGTGTATTATTATATTACAGGCAATGTGTATAATCCCCTATTCTAATAGGAACCCCTTATTTATTCAATATTAATGTTTTTTTCTAAACACGGTTTGAGTTAATAATTATTATATGTCAGTTTCGTGAAGAAGACAGACTGTGCAGGGCGTGCTTATTACGTGCTCGACGTCACAGTCAAGGAAATGCTCAAGTTCAAGATGATAATGTCGCAGGGGTTCAAGAACAAGAACAAAACGTTGCACAAGTTTAACAAGATATCCAAGATGTTTTTGCCGAGGTTCAAGAACAAGAACAAAACATAGCAGGAGTTCAACAAGACGTAGAAACACAGCCAGAACCTTTAATTGCTGTAAATGTACGACATCAATCCGTGCAAGTTAACAGGTTGCAATTGATAGCATTACCAGGCTATACAAGAGCACCTTACAACACACATGTGTGCATATTTGCAGACTGCTCTAATAGAGATTTACAACGCATTCACGTGGATTTAAGGGCAACTGTTCTACAAATAAAAAGTTTTTATATTCAACGTGGCAATCGTGTATGTTCTACACATTTATTAGATTTCAACTGGCAAAATGTTGAAGAATGCACTCGTCGGATTCTCAGTGAATTTTCGCCAGCTCAAATAAAAGATATGATGGATATTTTAAGAACGCGCAAAATGTATTTAGACTTTGATCGGGTATCTACTATCAATGATGCCGTTTTTCATTATTATATCGGATTTTCAAAGTTTCAATTTACAGAAATATTACAGAGCACGCCTAGTATTGCTCAGAGGCACAAGAAAAAAGCTGGTACAGCGCTTGGCAAGTGCTTACAAAGCTACACACTGGAGACTCAAATGAGAGACTAACAGCTTTTTTTTAATATGTCAAGAAAAACGTTAGGAAAAACTATGCGTTTGGTGAGACAAGATTTGATGTCGGAATTTGTGCCAAGACATCTGGGTTTTGACCACATGACACGCGAAGATGTAATTTCTCGTTGTTTGACGATTCCAAATGCACTTTACGGCAATCAAACAGAAGACATTGCAGAAAGAAATGCCATTGTCATCATGGACGGGACATATATATACCTACAAAAAAGTTCTAACTATTATTTCAAAAGGAAATCGTACAGTCTTCACAAGTTCCGGCATTTAGTGAAGCCTTTTTTGATAGTTTGCCCAGATGAACACATCCTGGACATACATGGACTGTATGAAGCCACTCAGTCTGACTCAAATACTCTTTTAGACATATTAAAAAACGTAAGTGACCCATTCCACTGGTTTTTTAGACAAAACGATGTCTTTATATTAGATAGAGGATTCAGAGACTCTATAGACGAAGTAGAAGCATGTGGCTACCGCACTTACTTGCCAGCAACGAAACGCGAAGATGAACGTCAGCTAACAACACGGCAGGCTAATGACTCCCGTAAAGTTACGATGTGCCGATGGGTTGTCGAGACCGTGAATGGGAGACTAAAAAAACAGTTCAGACAATTGCGTTCCCAAAACTTTAATAAAGCAGCTCCTCACTTATTTGATGAGATCAGAATAGCAGGTTCCTAATTGAACGTGTTTGGGAAGCCCTTGCAAGACCACAGGCTAGTTGTAGATATTGTGAGAGAAATTGCTCCAAGATCGGGTGATACCAACCCGTTATGTGATTTTATAATCGCAAATAACTTGAATCGAAGAAGAACCCATTTTCAGTCGATTACAGCTGATGTACCTGGAATGGACGAATTTCCTCAATTAAGTGCTGATGATTTAATAATATATGCTCTTGGTACGTACCAAATAGCTCAAGCACGAAGCTACTACGGGGAACATATTAAACAAGGCACTTATTTGATAGAAATATATAAGGATCTGAACACCAACCAATTACAAAATAGCAACCCTCCCTGGTGGCACTAATCCATGGATACTACGAGGTCGAATACAATCACGACATATAAACAGGCGAACATATTGGGTGTACATATTAGTCGAACGAGAAGTTCGAGGGCGACAAGCCATTTTAGGACATTATTGTACTTGTGTAGTAGGGAAACGCACTTTAGGGTGTTGTGCACATGTAATGTCTATTATGTGGTACCTGGGGTGGGGGCGATGCCAAGAAAATCTATCTCCCCCTGCAAAATTTCTTAACCTCATAATCTGAAATGAAGTAGAAATCGAAGCTTACGACGAACTGGAGGAATAAGTAGTTTAGGTAATGGGTGTTATAGAATTTATAAAAGTATATTTTTATTATTCAATTGAAAAGAGGACGTTTTTAATGTTTTTTAAACTTACTTTAGTTCAATATTACATTTTAAATACAAAAAAACTTAGTTTATGTTATAATTATACCGAGCACGAAAATATGTATTTTTTCAAATGCTTGTCTGCTTGTTGGCGATGGACGCATAAACTACTGAACGGATTTTGATGTTTTTTTTTGGTTGATAGGTCTTGGTAGGACTTAAAATCTTACGCATGTTTGATCGCAATCGGTTAAATAAAACCGAAGATATGTCCTAAAAAACGTGAAATCCTACATCTACGCAGGAGGAGCTACGCTCATAGACTAGTTTAAAATAACTTTTAATAATGAATATGCCTTTTTATTCCTAATTAACCCATTTCATACGTAAATAAGAATATTTTTCTTTAAAATGCATTTTGTCGCTCACTTGCACCATACTATTTTTCTGACTTTAAAGTCGAATATCTCGGCTCCGATATGACTTACGCCGTATTTTATTACACGACTGCCCAAAAAAGGAGTGTATTGTGTTTAGGGTTCACGTATGTTTGTATGTGACTTTCTTTGTGCCACCATATCTCCTAAATACCTGTACCGATTTACATTGTGGGGTATCATTAGAATCCTTGCGTTAACCCGAGTGACACTGGCTATATAAAAATATGAAAAACAAAAAAAAAAATTAAATTAAGGAGCCAAAACAGATGTTGAAAAAAAAAATTCCTAAACCTATCGAGTGGGGTATCAAAATGAAGGATTTTAAAAGACAATTTCAAATATATACACAACTTATGTGTTTCTTTGTAATTTGAAATGAGAAATGATATTTAAAAAAAAATTGAAAATTGTATTAATAACAACTACCTACACTAAATTAGCTGACTCTAGAACGCTGAACCTATTATTCTTAATCTAGTGTATATGGCAAAACATTATTTAAACACAGAGAGCAAGAGAAATTGTACGCAACAACATTTATATCATACTAGCTGTTGCCCGCGGCTCCACCTACGTGGATGTCGGTTATCGCGACCAAACATAGCCTATGTCCTTTCTCAAGGTCTAATCTACCACTATACCAAATTTCATCAAAATCGGTTCAGTGGTTTAGGCGTGAAAACGTAACATACAGAAAGACACAGACAGACAGTTACTTTCGCATTTATAATATTAGTATGGAAGCTGGGAGTACTTTCAAGCGGTGAAGGCGGTAACAGCTTAGCTGGCTAAAACTCCCATTAAGCAATATATCTATGCCTTCGAGCTTATGTTATTGTTGTTGTATATTTTTGCAGACACCTATTTGTCACGGTAGCCTACCCGGTTGCACACAGCTATTTGGCACGGTAGCCTGCTAGGTAACGCAGGGGAGCAGCTATGTAGCGTCCGTTTGTTATTAAATATTACATAATTTGTATAATATGGAGTAATGAAGTGCTATATTCCCAACCACTGGATCGCAACAGGAGCGAGTAAACGCCCGCGGTTTAATAGGCCGTGCAGAGAAGCTAGAGACCGCAAGCAATCTGCGTATAAGGCTTGGACCACGGCAGTTACCAATCAGGATTCGAACACCGCTGAAGTGAAGCGGAAATTGAATGCCGCCTTGAGGTCCTGTAAAAAGGCAACGGCCAGGGCTAAGTTCGAGTTCATCGGTAGAATTGGCGAGCGGCTTGCAAGGTACCCATTTGGCAGCCGTGCATTTTGGTCGCTCGCCAAAGCTGCCGAGGGAAATTTCTGTCATTCTTGCCTCCCGCCGCTGCAAAAACCCGACGGTAGTCTGGCCCATGGTGCTAAGGAAAAAGCCGAACTCTTGGGTAATCTCTTTGCGTCAAACTCGACTATGAACGATGGGAATGCCGAGCCACCTATTCTCTCCAGCTGTGGTGCTTCTATGCCGGAAATAAAAATCACCAACGGGTGGTCCGGCGAGAACTTAATCCTTAGATGTTCGGAAGTCGAGTGGGCCGGACGGTATACCGGCGATGGTGCTCAGGCACTGTGCGGCCGAGTTGTGCCCAGTACTTACACGCCTTTTCGCGCTCTCTTATTCTGCGAGACAAGTCCGGGCTCTTGGAAGACTGCGTTCGTACATCCTGTGCCTAAGAAAGGCGACAGGACCGACCCGTCCAATTACAGGCCCATTGCTATAACCTCCCTATTTTCAAAGGTTATGGAGCGCATTATTAATACGCAGCTCTTGAGATACCTGGAGGGAAACGATCTAATGAGTGACCGATAGTACGGCTTTCGCCACCGTCGCTCTGTCTTCTTGTGTATCTCACTAACCGATGGGCGCAAGCCGTCGAGAGTCGGGGGGAGGCACTAGCGGTCAGCCTCGATATAGCGAAGGCCTTTGATCGGGTCTGGCACAGAGGTCTTCTTACGAAGTTGCTATACTATGGACTCCCTGAGGGAGTAGTGAGTTATTGGGCATTCTACCCCACCTTAGTTCCTTCGGTTATCTTCGATAACCTCAGTCACGGTGGGATAGAATGCCCAATAACTCTTTGTAACCTAACCTAACCTAACCTCAGTCATGGTGGGATGGAATGCCCAATAACTCTTTGTAAAATCATTTTACCTAAGCCAACGTTCCACATTTTAATGCCGCTCAATACACTACCGTTCCGTCGGCTCTCTGCGATCCCCTGCGTCGTAATTGCGTTTGAAAGATGCTCTGTTCTACCCCACCTTAGTTCCTACTGTTATCTTCGATAACCTCAGTCACGGTGGGATAGAATGCCTAATAACTCTTTGTAAAATCATTTACCTAAGCCAACGTTCCACATTTTAATGCCGTTCAATACACTACCGTTCCGTCGGCTCTCTGCGATCCCCTGCGTCGTAATTGCGTTGAAAGATGCTCTGTTCTACCCCACTTTAGTTCCATCTGTTATCTTCGATAACCTCAGTCACGGTGAGATAGAATGCCCAATAACTCTTTGTAAAATCATTTACCTAAGCCAACGTTCCATATTTTAATGCCGTTCAATACACTACCGTTCCGTCGGCTCTCTGCGATCCCCTGCGTCGTAATTGCGTTGAAAGATGCTCTGTTCTACCCCACCTTAGTTCCATCTGTTATCTTCGATAACCTCAGTCACGGTGGGATAGAATGCC
This sequence comes from Eilema caniola, assembly GCA_949126895.1. NCBI lineage: Eukaryota > Metazoa > Arthropoda > Insecta > Lepidoptera > Erebidae > Eilema > Eilema caniola. The sequence continues at coordinate 1,173,767 of CASBPR010000003.1, forward strand.
CAATAACTCTTTGTAAAATCATTTACCTAAGCCAACGTTCCATATTTTAATGCCGTTCAATACACTACCGTTCCGTCAGCTCTCTGCGATCTCCTGCGTCGTAATTGTGTTGAAAGATGCTCTGTTAGTTAGCGATAGAGTCATTTCATAAACAGTTCAGTCTTACGTTTACCTATTGCGTTGTCTGTAAGCAGTTTGGTTTAACTATTCTTTTAAGACCTATCATACTAGTTGAACCATCTAGGGTATCCTATAGTAATACGGACTATGAATCTTATAGTGTTGTCGCTAAGTACTGACTGAGTATGGTAGACAATAATGTCTTTGAATTTGTCCATTCTAGAATTCTAACATAGCGAAAAAACGTAAATTTGTTCGTCATGATGATAGTTTTGTAAATGCTATAGGAAATTAAATTAAAAAACTGAAAACTTTATAATAATACATTTTTTTTTTTTTTTTACAGTTTTACTTAGTTTAGTTTATTAAAATAATTACAATTTCTTAAGTCTAGGTACTTATATAAGACAGGACAGCACACTTAATTCTAGTTAAATCCAATAAGCTAGCAGTCCCGTTATTAGTAGACCTTAGTCCGATATAACGGGTCTGATCCCAAGACATCATGTCACAGGGCTAGTTACGTCACTTTCACATTACATGTAGCATCTCAAATGATATACTTCACAAAACTTCGTATTTAGTGCACATAACATGTGAATATTATTTGCTCATTTTATGGTAACTTATAAAAGGTACGTAGCTTATAAAAGGTCTGTAAGAAGAGCGGATTTTCCTGATACAAGCATATATTGTGCAAAAGGAGATCTCTCCAAACATTGTAACATGTACTTAAAGGAAACAGTAAATAAACATTTTTATTTATTAGTTAAAAATTAAAAATATTGGTATGACCCCATGCTCGAGTTGAAATCTTATCTTTTGCAATTACTCTTTTATCATCATCACCAGACAATGCAATTTTTGTTACAGCACATGTAAATAGCTCATGTTTTATTGACTTAAATAAAACATTTGTTTTATGAACAATGTTACCATCATAAAGTGTTTTTTCATAATCAGTAACGTTAAGGTCACGTACAACATTCTTTTTAATACCCTTGGCTTTTTTAATTGTGTTGTGAATGGTGTTGATACAATATAACTTCGATCTCAATTCAACAAAGTCGCTTATTATTTTACCAGCCATTTCATCTTTAAATAAGCCTGGTATTTTTTTGTTCTGTATGGGTAAAGAATACACATTATTTTTACAAAAATTGCTAGTGTCAAAGTAAGATAAAAAGTTATTTTTTATGTCTTCATAGAAATCATGGGTTTGTATATGATACACAAAACTATCTGTATCCGTGTAACACATCCGTATCCTATCCTTGTAAAAAGGTTGCATTACTGAATAGTGAAAATCATACATATGACTTTTTGATAATTCTAGAACAGCAAAGCCAATATATATTGGTTTGTTCAAAGTTATTTGTTCAGGATTTAACTGCACCGCTACTAGATTTTTAGTGAAAACCGTTGCACTATGGAAATTTGGACGAGCAATAAGGTTTTGAGCACATTTTCTTCTTTTAGTTATGTTTTTGATATCTCGCCACTGAGAAACTAAATGGACATTAACCCTGTTTTCAGTATTTTCTAAGGTTTTTCCAAATACACTATTATTCAAGAGCTTAAAAAAATCTTATTCGAAAGTTGAAGAACTTTTTTGTCTCAGTTTGGTATTTAAATCAATATATTGTTTTAAATATGGGCTTTGTCGAAAACTGATTATTCTATGAATCTTCTTCAATATTAACCCATGTTTCATACAAGTTTGTAAATGCACGTAATGAATAACATATTTAAATGTATCGTATAAATTAGGGATTAGCTTAGAACTCTTTCCCCCGGGGGGTATAAATTTTTCAGAACAAAATGGTAAATCGTTGTGTAAGTTATGCAAATGCTTAGGGTATACTATATCCACTTCCAAAATATAACCATAATCTGCATCAATTGCAATTTTCGTTATATCTAAATTGTTAATTTCCTGTGGAGTGAGAAATTTGAAGTTGGATAATGGTAAGTATTGACACATACTATACCCATACAAATTATTACAATCTATATAAGAGACATAGGAATCAGGTTCCGAAGATTTGTAATCCGGTAAGTATATGTTATTTGCTTTCGCATGCCTGTGAGAGCAGAGGCACACGCCTCCTCTTATACCACTTTGTAACATGCGTATCATAGACAAGTCATTAATTAGTTCCAATTGAACACATGTTTTTAATAACATAGCGTCAAAAGATAAACTGGGTGCAGTTAAATAAAAAGCTGGATCTAAGTGATAATGTTGTTTACAAGTCTGTCTAAAGTTTTCAAAAATATCTGCTAATAAAAGCACATCAGTTTGTAGGTATAGATCCGTATAACCACCTAAACTAGTAATTCTAAATGTTGACCAAACTAAATGTGCATGCCGGTAATCATCTTCAGAAACATTTTCATCATTGAGGGAGCTATAAAAGTATTTCTTTGGAGGCAAACATTTTTCATCATACCGTTTCCACGAATCCATGTATTCATATGGATAAATTCCTTTGCGAGTAAGTAATTGGAATTCATCTTGGGCAGGGAAGTGATTTTGTAAATTTTTAAACATTTCTGGTTTTAAAGTTTTACATAATTTGCTTAAGCTTGTTCCCAAAAATTTAAACGAATCAAGAAAACGCATTTGAAAGAACTTATTATTTGAAACTGATACAAATTTCGTAAATGAGATATAGTTTTCTTTATTTTTAGGTATTATCTTTATTTCACCAGGGACGTCACCCAAGGCTTTAATAAATAAATGACAATCATAACCAGCTAAGTTATGAAAAAAAATGGGGACAAATGCAGGGCATTTATATTGCAAATTACAAAACGAATGTGCAGCTCCACGATAGCGACCGGTAAGATGACAATGATCACGGACTTTGTCCCAAAAAAGAAAGTTTTGACAGATATGATAAGTGTGTCTGTCCTCCGTGGAAAATATCATTGCAGCTGGTGACTTAATTATATCATAAATTTTTTGCACGTCTTTAATTAAATAGTCAACAAACCGCTTATCACAGTCTGGACCTCGATATGACACGTAACGATTATAGCTAGGTTCATCAGAGCATACAATATAATAACCAAAAGCAACCGGTACGTGTTGGTGAAACATATTCATATTTTTACTAGAACAATTATTAGGCTCAGTACTTGTTTGTAGCATCGATTCAAAATCTGCATAAATACAAAAAGGCATAGTTTGTTTCCGTTCATAGTTTTTAAACTTAATTACTGAACCTCTGTTTGGAAGGACAGTTACTACACCTCCACATAAATGGTTGTTAAGTTCGTCAGCGGTATTGAAAAATATCAAACATAATTCGCAAAGATGTAATCTGCTGTGATGAGATGCTAGTTGACTTCTAAAAAGTCTGGAACAGTCTTTGATCAAGCAATAATGAGAAGAATTATTATTTTCTAAAAACAGAAGGTGTATCAATTTTCCGTTGTATTTAAGGTTGAATTCAGATTTATACAAAGGACCTACAAAGTTTTTATGATTTTTTAAGCCATAAATTATAAACTTTATATGTGGATTGTTTTTTTCAAATGTTCTTATATCATTAAAGGTTACAGGAAAAGACATTCCTCTTAAGTTAAATATTTCTCGAAAATTAGGATAAGAAGACGTTCTTTCAGGGTGTTTCTTAGCTGGATATAAAGCCGCTGTTACACACCATAAAAAACAATAGTGATCATTATTCACAATATTCAAACATGCTTTTTTAGCCTGAATTAATTTGGGTAAACTGATATAACTAGAACCACCAAGTGGTTGGTATTTATTGAGATTCATCTCAACATACAAATTGTTTATAAATGTCCATCCACTATCACGACCTTCAAACTCTTCAATAGATGTTTTTAAATAATTAACTGTTTCAATATACAATTTTTCGAAATCGAAGTTAGAATATAATATTTTATTTTTGGTTCCAAAAGATTTCACTTCTTGTGAGTTATCTTTGAATTTTAAAAATGTACCAAAAAACTCAAAGTTTACCTTAACACAAGTATACTTAGCAAGGAATTCATTTAAAAGAGATTTTAATTTGTCAAAAATACTTGAAAAAAAGGATTCAATTGACGCTCCTTGATGTTCATCACGAGCTAATATTTTATAGGTTAATATACGACTGCGAAACGCTGAGTTTATGATTTCTACACCATCACTATGTTTTATTGTTTGAGTACTTTTCCTATGTGAACTACTTCGCAAATGTCCTACCCATGATTTACTGGGTACTGATGTGTTACACGCAGTACAAAAAGGCATTATTATTAAATTAGATATTTGCTCCTACAACACTAAGTTTAAAACATAAAAATTAAAGAAACTGACTTCTTCAGCCCGCAAAATATTCAAAATATTTGTTTTATTCGTTCTGTAAATAGAAAAAAGTGTTAATTATAAAAGTATCTATTCAAAGTGACCTGGGAACTTGGGCTCACAACACAAAAAAGTTATAGTATTTAAACGTGTAGGTATTGAAACGTACAAGTATTGTCAAAAGATCTATCTATGTATATAAATTAAGTTAAAGGTGTAAACTACACCTTATTCAATTTTAATTAAAATGTGACGATGTTAAACTTAGTTGAACATAATGAAACCTACCTCTTTGTGGTGTTAAACTCGGGTGAAGTGTTTTTTCGTTGTACACTTTTGGTGCAGCTGGGCTTCGGTTGTTTTTGCTTTTTCTCCACCGCCTGTTTGCGTTTCTTTGGTGCTACACACTCCGACTCTACTACAGAAGAAGTTTCAAACTCCGAATCAGACCTGTTAAAATAAAATCAAATTATAAACAAATATATTCCCAAGATTTTCCGAATAGATATATTGCTAGCATCACGGCTGATTATAGATAATGCAGCCGGCGGGAATTAACCAAGCAACTCACTACTCAGTGGGATAACATAATCAGTAATCACATTTTATAATAATATGCGTTAATAATTATCAGCCGGCAGGAATTAACCAAGCAACTCACCTGGATAATAATTAACTAAATAATAATTAATCATTATCAGCCGGCAGGAATTAACCAAGCAACTCAACTGGATAATAATTAACTAAATAATAATTAATAATTATCAGCCGGCAGGAATTAATCAAGCAACTCAACTGGATAATAATTAACTAAATAATATTTAATCATTATCAGCCGGCAGGAATTAACCAAGCAACTCAGCTGGATAATAATTAACCAAATAATAATTATTTTAAAAGCACTTACTCACATTTTATTGTTGGAGAAGATCACTGGAGGATACTGGAGCGAATGTAATTTATTTGAAAAATTGATGGGTTTTTATACATAAAAAGTATTAATTCAGCAATTATCACCTCCCAACAAAATTAAAACTTAACTTATTATTTATATAGGTGTATTTTTTAATTTATGTTACTTACGACTATTTAAATCAAAATGATTGAAAACTCATTTCGTCTAATTCCACTTTTGTTATTACAATTGAAATACAAAACCATGTCTTTACCAACACCGCCAAAGCTAATTCCGATTAATTCCGACGAATGTTATGATTTGTGTATGATACATATAAAATGAAATTATAATTTATGTAGGTATGTGCATTGATCGTCGTCGATAAGTATATTATTATAATATACACACATCAAAAATAGTTTGAATATGGTAACTATATAATTATGTATAGGTACATGAAAAGTATTAATCAAATATTCTCATACATTGTGCAGAAGTAAAATTATGCAATTTATGTAGATAAAGACCGTCGTCTATATCTAAATCACCAATATAAGCTGACCGTTAGTACACGGTAGGTATTTAATTATTTTTAAAAAGGTAGACGTACCCTGGATGTTACCTAGTTTGCGTCACAATTATAGAAGTTTCAAATTACTATGCACGGTTTGCATGGGTATGTGTGTGTGTGTATTAGTGTGTGGAAGCAAGGTATCTGTTAGTTTACTTACTCAGCGATACAATATTAAAACGACATCATATTAACCAACTTCTAAAAAAGGTGGTTACTTTATTTATCTGTAGGTATGTTGGTTTATGGTTCTCAAATTTGATACAAGGTATGGTTAACGGTATTCTATTAAAAATCCTTTGGAATCGTTTACATAAAAATAATTTTACAAAAATATTACTACAGACTTATCCCACAAATATGTTAACAAACATTACAAATAATCATTTAAAATATAACTTTTAAATATTAGCAAGTAGTTTTGGTATGTGCAAGTCGGCTAACAACGTACCTTTATACAAAGCTACGACCAATGCTAAGTCAGCAGTTTGTTCATGTATGTTCTACTGGTTTACCTATGTGTGTTACATCGTCACATCGTTCCTATACGCAAGGAATGTCTCATATTCTGTTCCCACAATATCTACTGTTTGCATCGAGCTACTAACCACGCAGTGCACTACGTCCTTCAGAGGATTAAAAGGAAGACCCAAAATAAAAGCAATGTTTTTTTTTTTTTTTTTTTTTTTTTTTTTTATAAATAGGACACGTCAATTTGACTTTACCTCGCCTGATGGTAAGCTGAAGGTAAAGTCTCAAGAAAGAGGGTCACCATTATATACACGTGCCATGTTAACAATGGTGGCACTCAGCTTGACGGCCTCATCAGATGCTTTTTCACGCCCCGCTTAAAGGACCCGGGACTGTAGGAAGAGGGAAACACGTGAGCTGGCAAGGAATTCCAGGTCTTAATGGTGCGACAAAGGAAAGAGTCACCGAACCGCTTGGTTCTTGAAGGAATGTTCTGCACCGTATAGGGGTGACATCTAAGTCCTGCACGTGTCGTCCTGTATAGGAAGGGGGAGGGTGGGACTAATTGGAATAGCTCTTCAGAACATTCACCATGGTAGAGACGGTAAAAAACTGCCAAAGAAGCAACATCTCTACGCATCTGCAGAGACTCGAGGGTACTCGTGACCTCAGGATTTCCGATAATGCGGATCGCACGTCGCTGCAACCTGTCGAGAGCATCTAATAAGTACTTTGCGGATCCATCCCAGAGATGTGAGCAGTACTCCACGCAGGAACGAATTTGTGTCTTGTAAAGAAGACACCGTTGCTCCGGCGTGAAAAACCGTCTCACTCTGTTCAGGACTCCGAGTTTACGCGAGGCTGCTTTGATGATACTCTCGATGTAGTTTTTGTTGTTCAGTATGCAGCGAACATCCATACCTAGGATATTGAGGTTGTCCTGCAGTGGCAGTGGCGTGCTCTGAAGAGTGGGAAGGGGAAGGAAAGAAGATACCTTTGCTGTAAACGCACATGCCTTGAAACTAAACTACATCGCCATAAAATTAGATATTTAGTAGGTAAACTAACAAAGAATTATATATCAAATAATTAACATATGTAAGTAATTACTTATAATGTTAATTATTTGATATATAATTCTTTGTTAGTTTACCTACTAAATATCTAATTTTATGGCGATGTAGTTTTCTATGGAAGTCCTTTAAATTTAATTTTATACGAATATCCTTAATTTTCGTATAAAATTTAAGTTCTGTACAAAATTCAAAAGTTGTAAACAAAATAAGTTAGTTATTAATCTCTTGCTAGCACTTAATTGTACATAAAGTAGAATATTTTATCAAATTTGAATAGGCTCTAGTGTAGTTGTAGGTTTGACATATTCGGACTACATTTGCCGGTTTTCAATAATTAGATTTAACCCTATATTTAATTTTATTTTCAGATATTTTACCATCACGGAAGAAATTGACAAGGAACCCTCATGGACAGCGCGGTGAACCACGTAATCAATTTGTAAGTAGATACCTATATATTTTAGTCATTCCAAAAGTGTAAAATTAAAGTAGCACGTAGTTATACATAATGTAGAATATTTTATCAAATTTGAATAGGCCCTGGTGACTCAATTAGAGTAGAAGAAGCTGTAGGTTCAACATATTCGAACTACATTTACCAATTTTCAATAATTAGACATAAACCTATATTTAATTTTATTTTCAGATATTTTATCATCATGGAAGAAATTGACGGGGAACCCTCATGGGCTGAGCGGTGAACCACGTAATCAATTTGTAAGTAGATACCTATACCTATATTTTGGTCATTCCAAATAGTGTAACATTAAAGTAGCACGTAGTTATACATAATGTAGAATAGCCTCTGTGGCGTGGCGGTAGTGAACGCGGCCGCTACGCAGGAGGCGCGGGTTCGATTCCCGCTCGGTGCAAATATTTATATGCACGAATATGGGTATTTGCATTGGTCTCGGTGTTTCTATGTATAATATGTATGTATTTACAAAAAATAGTATGTAAGTATGTTTATCTGCATTCTAGATTCCATAACACAAGCTAGTTAAGCTAGCTTACCATGGATCTAGATAGCGTTGTGTGAAATGTTGTGAAATATTTAATATTAAAATATGAGTAGCTCCCAAATAAGTTGTCGAATATAATATCATCAGTAAGGAATAATGTAGGTATTCTATAGAATAGCTGGAGAGTTTAGACAATACAAAAATGAAATATTAGGAATACCTATTGTAGTTCATTTCGTATGATACTAACTGATAAGGTGTCTATAGGTATTAAACTGGTTACCCGATTCTGTATTAGTATGTCGAATAAATTAAAATAAGCAATTACATAATTATTGTGTTTTTATTATATTCCTTACATGATATTGATTACGAAATACGTCATCATTCACGTTACAACATGTTTGAAATTCATAAGAATTTCACAACTATTAAGTAGGTCCATAACAATAACATTATGCACATACGAATTAACTAAAATTTTCACGTTCTAACTTGATCATCATACCAATAAATCCTTTATGTCAGCATAATTTGACATATCACCTGCGTTAGAAAAAATATTATTACCTAGTTCATTCTTTATTAAACAGTCAAGACGAGCATATCTAACAACATGGTAGGTATTTTATAACTTTCAATCTATTGAAAATTTCGATCTATTTACAAAATACTGTGTGATTTATTACTAATGTTTTAAATAATTTTCAGAATACCAACTTCAACAAATTTTCAAACGGAACAGAAGAGATCTCTCCTGAATATCTTCCAGACCTGCAAGATCAGTTCGACTTGGACAACGCAATGAATAGACCTTGGATAACACCCAATGAAGAAGTAAAAAGAAACAAAAAGAAAACTAATCGAAGAAGACCAATTACAAACAAACGCAGTGCATTGAATTCCTATATTATTAACAGTGAAAGAAGAAAAGGACGACGTTTAATAAAAATTACGATCAAGGAACTCAGTGAGTCAAGAGACGACGAAGATGAAGTTAAGGAGATAATCACTGCACAGTATATTGTACAAGATACGGTAGATGAGATATCGGATCAAGCTGAAAAATTAATTCACAATATTTCCAAAAAAATGTGTGGCTACTCATATCATATTTTTTAATTAGGTAATAATTCATTCATGTAAGTAGTAGATAAAGTGATGACATATTTATATTTTATTAAAATTTTATTTACTGTGAAAATATGTGTAAAAATTATAAATATTAAAAATGTTTGTTAAAAAATAAAAAACCATAGGTAATAATTGTGTGGCTACTCATATCATATTTTTTAATTAGGTAATAATTCATTAATGTTATTAGTAGATAAAGAAAATAATGACATATTTAGATTTTATTAAAATTTTATTTACTGTGAAAATATGTGTAAAAATTATAAATATTAAAAATGTCTGTTAAAAAATAAAAAACCATAGGTAATAATTGTGTGGCTACTCATATCATATTTTTTAATTAGGTAATAATTCATTAATGTAATTAGTAGATAAAGTGATGACATATTTAGATTTTATTAAAATTTTATTTACTGTGAAAATATGTGTAAAAATTATAAATATTAAAAATGTGTGTTAAAAAATAAAAAAACCATAGGTAATAATTGTGTGGCTACTCATATCATATTTTTTAATTAGGTAATAATTCATTAGTGTAACTAGTAGATTGTGTGATGACATATTTAGATTTTAATTAAATTTTATTTACTATGAAAATATGTGTTAAAAAATTGTAAATATTAAAAATGTGTGTTAATAAATAAAAAACCATTTACTTTAAAAAATTGTTTTATTTATTAAAACTGCGTATAGGAAGACATATTACCTTTCTTGCTCTATTAAATAGTTCTTTATACATAAAACATTTTTAAGTGCACATTGTTTAATATGATTAATACAATTAAAACTGGTTTCATTATTTGAATATTTGTTATGCAACAGTGATAAATTTGGACACTTGTCTTCACAAAGATCTATACAAATACAATTCATACAAAGATCTTGAATCCACTTAACTTTTTCTAAGCCCTTCACAATAATTTCTTTATTTTCTAGATAAGGAACAATTATACGTCGAAATTCTCTATAGTCGATATAACCTTCATTCCAGTAAATCCCTCTGTTTCTCTCCAACCACGTAACTTGTTTTTTTTCATTCGTAGTTAAGTATTTAAATAAGTATGGAGGCTTTATTAAGAACGTTTGGGTATAAACACGAGTGGCCAGAGCTAATTCCTTGACTATAAAGTTATTACAAGTGTCTTTAAACCCCTGGACATCCACTATAATCGTATTCGGGTTCATGATAATTTTCTCACAGTGCTGCTTAATGGTTTATACTCAATTATACAGTCGTTCAATATAAGACAATATGCCGAAGTTTGATCTGGGATATCAAAATCACTTTCAATTTCCACTCTTACGTCCACAACAGGACCTGACTTAAGATTATCTGGTTGTCTAGAACAGTCTACGACGAATAACGGATCAACGTTTTTAAATTGTTTCTCACTTAATAAAGGCTCAGCGCGACGTCCGTAATAAGACTGTTGAAATCTAGTATATTGTTCATATATTAAAGCAATTCGATTATTCGAGAAACTTGTATTTATATTTTCATATGGGAAGTAGGTGGAATTGAGGTATACCTTAACATCACGAATCTCACAATGATCAAACTGAGACATATCAGATATAGCATTATTTTTTCTATTTGTCTGTAAACCAATAACAACAAATCTTGGTTTCTCTATTTGCGAAGATGTTTTTATTGACCAAGTATGTTTGGTGGTTTTAGGCAACATTGGATATTCATACAAATCCCAATTCCTGAATATCATCTGAAGTGGTCGATCTTTTTCTAACAATTTTAGAATGTTTATTTTTTCTCTATCAGATACTTTAACATGTGGTACACGCCATATTATTTTGTTTATAATAATATCTTCTACAATTTCACCAGGGTTAAGTTTTTGTGCGTTCAGATTGGTATTACTTCGTAATAAGATTAATTCATGTATACTGTTTATTACTACTTTCTTAAAATCTTCTGCAAAACCAAGAATGTTGCAAAGTGGTATAGAAGCAGAAAAGCTACCTCCATTAGTACTTTTTATTCCGTCGATATTCCAACCCCAAGCAGAAGATGTTTTAGCGTCGCTCTCATTCATTGATATAAATGATTTCATCGTGCTAGTTGTCCCAGCATTTTTTATTTTATCTATCTCCACTCCATTTATCTCATACCTTATATCTTGAAACAAGTAAAGTAAACTATTGTTTGTGAAATGAACACTACTGACTCTCTCTTTCGAATTTTCAGCCTTGTTTACAATAACAGTCCCTTCCAAAAACATAGTGCTTTCTGATGGTAATATATACAAGTCTTGCTGATTAATAGGTATCCTGATTTCATCGCTTCTATTAAAACTTGTTACGTAAGGCTTGTAAGAGTGAATTTCAGTTCCTTCCACAGAGTTGTCGTAGGCTGGAGCGGATAAAACATCTAGGATATTCATTTTAACAAACCAATCGCCTTAAGAAATGCTTTATTGTTTTTATTTAACTTTATTCTCCTTTTAGGTCGAGCTCTTACTTGATTGAGAGTTTGAGTAGAACTGTTATTTTGAATTGGAAAAAACATATTATATTTATTATAGTCAATCATTTTTTCTTTTGAGGTGTAGATACAACTGTACTTCTTCACCTCGCAAATTTATTAAGTTATTATTAATATCCAAAAGTCTGATCTGTATGCAGCTGATGTTGGTTTGGTTGATTGGATAGTAAATTGCGTTTTTAGGTATTTCTATAATTCTGTATCCAGGCGGGACATTAAGTGCGAATTCATGTAGAATGTGACTGGATTGTCCGTTTATATAGGAACCGCTAACTATATCACATTCAACTCTTATCACGGTTGTAGGCAAAATGTTGACTGGAAACTCTGATACATGATATTTATTAGCTTCCAAGACTTGTCTTTTAAACCCCAACAAACCTCCGAATGTACAATCTTTAGTAAAATCTATAGTTGATGTGCAAAATAACATGGCTTTTAAGGTGTTGTTATTGCAATGGAGTTTTATGGATGCATCCTTTACTTCAGATTTTAAATAATCACTGATATCTTGCAACTCATAAGTACCTTCAGGTATTTCAATAACATTCTTTGATCCATAGTATAACTTATTATTTGTTTTATCAATATTTGGAATAGAATTATATGTGGATAAATGTAATAATGCACATTCATACTCCCCGATTAATTGTAACGTATTTGGGTAGAAGGTAGTTAATACCGATGAGTTACCAGTTATAGACAAGGTGAGTGACATCTTGCAAATGATTGAAATGAAAGAACAGTATAAAATTTATAGTATTTATTCCAAAAAGATTGTAGATATTCTAAACACAAATGTCCACAAATTAGTGTGTCAAATTTTTGATATCTTGTATAGTTATAATTAATATTACAGTTCTTAAAATATCGTATCAATTCGATTGGTGGTCTTAAATCACCAAAACTATCAAAATATTCACAATAATTATTTACCTTAACATAAGCTACCCAATGCGTTCCATCGTTTTCTGAATTATCTAGGTTAACTATACCACATTCAATTCGTTTAGGAATTTTTGGTAACTGATCCTTCATGTAAACTCCTCGAAAATAAGGAATACCATATGCATAATTTTGAATATCGATATTAGTTAAGGCACGATTAGGTAGCTTATTATTTAGTTTTTTGACGATTTTATAAACAATCCTTTACCTTTTTTGTGTGGTTTAATGTATAAACCCTTACCTAATGCTATAGCTTCCATAGTCTTATTATGACGTTCAGATTCTAGTAATTTTTTTTGACCTTCTCTATAATCATTCACTGTTTTTGCAATACCCGCTGCACCACCAGCCAAAGCTCCTAAAGCTGATAAACCAGCAAAAATCGGGATTAAAGGCAGAATGCCTCCGGTTTTTGGTAAAGGTATGACTCGTGGAACTCGAAATTTTGGAACGCATGGAACAATTTTTTTAGCAGCCATATAAGCTGCATGTATTAAAGATTTACTATCTTTGGGTGAGCGTTTCTTGATTTTTCTTTTAATTTTTGTAACGAAATTATTAAATGTCTTAACACCAGCACCAGATTTGAGTTTAGCTTTCATAACTTTACTCACTAGCCACAAACTAAGCTTTTCTCCTTTACTAGCATCTTTTGCTTTCATTCTTTTTTTGACCATATTTAAAAGTTGTAAATCGGCTTTGTGACGATTAGACAAGTCTGTATAGTTTTCGTATGCAATGTCGTGATACATACAAGCTTCGTCTAGCTTATTTACACCTTTGTCACCACGCAGTAAACGTTTTGAAAGTTTTGTTCCAGGTCCGCAATAATTATAGCCGGGTAGGTGCAGTTCAAATGGCAAATGATTAATAACACTATTGAGTAGTCCACCACCTTGCATAGCTCAAAGTATAATGAACAAAATATTATAATTAAAAACTGTTATGTATATTTATTCCACTATTGCAGTCTTATCAATCCAACTATTCTCTTTATTGCTTAAGCCCAACCATTTTACGAACAGTTTATTTCCTTTCCTTCGTAAAACTTTTTCTATCAAATAGACACCTGGACAAGGTGATTTTTGAAGTTCGTGTTTGTAAAAGGTTCCTAATATAACTTGTTTGTGTTGATCTTCGATGTTATATGTTTCTGGTACAGTGTTATTGATGTATTTATAGTAAATAGTTCCGTTGACCAATTAGGCGTATAACCTTTCTCAAATAGTTGTTTGTATTTACTAATTCTAACTCTATCGCCAATCATAAACTTGGGCTTATGTCTATAGGATACCGTTTTCATTGAGTTCTTAATATTATTTTTAACATCTGCTTCAATCAATTTATTGACATCAACGGGTGCTACTTTAATAGTGCTATGTTTTGTGTTGTTATATGTCTTTACAACACTCTCCAAACCAAAATCTATCCATTTATAGTGTCCGTTGAGACTAAAGTACTTATACAATTTATTTTTAATAGTTTTGATAACACGTTCTACAATTGAAGCCTTTTTCGTTGAAAACGTTGAGTAGTGATTAATGTTATAGTTCTTTATAAGCTTTTGAAATGATGAATTATAGAACTCGGTGCCCAAATCAGTTTGGAGATGAGCTGGTATCCGCTGGTTAGTTGATATCAATTTCTCGAATGCGTTAGAAACATCATGCTTATTTTTAGTTTTAGTGGTTCTACCCAAACGTACTTTGAGAAGCAATCAATAACTATTAAAATATAGTTATAACCTTTATTAAATCTTTTCAAGTTTTGCATGTCGATTAAATCAGCTTGCCACAAATCATCAATGCCTTTTAAAATTACAGATCGACGAGGAAAATTTTTTCGTGCAGCTTTATGTATTTCGTTAACAATTTGTTGTTTTGTCATTTTGAGGAACTTTCAAGCTTATACTTTTGATCTAATACAAATTTAACTGCTTTTTCAACTATCTCATCAACTGCTTTTCGACTATAAAATTTGCTTTCCAAGTGAACCACTGCCTCAGATACTATTGATTTTAAAGCTTTCTCCAGATGGTTCTGAGCATCGTTTAACATAGTATTTTGCAATTTTTGTAAGTCGGTTATTAGTTTAGTTCTCAATTCATCTACATATGCTTTGTTTACTGCATCATCTGCATCTTGAGGAGGTTTGACCCCTGTTAGCTTCGATGTCTTCAAATCGTAATCACCATTTTCAGATTTTAGTAATGCATTATCATAAAATCCAAGCAATTCTGATATACGTAATCGCTTATGAATATAATGACCAAATTTGTCTACATTCATATTTAAGATGTATTGTGTTGAACGGTGTACAATAAAATGATACACATTTCTTATTAGTAAATCTATTTAATGATTTTGCTTTCACGTAGTTCTTCAACGATAGATATTATTTCATTATCTAGTCCTGTGTTGCCAGCATCTCGAGAAGCAATTAATAACTTTAATCTATCAACCAATTCATTTGGATCATCCCAATATACAAAATCTGTGTTTTTTTTTCCACATTTTTGCTAAAGGTAATCCTTTTCCTACTTTTGGTTCACAGCTTGGACTTTTACTTTGTTGATCGAAAAGAGGTTTAATAACTTCCATAAATTTTTGTCCTTTATTACCTTTATTTGGTACTTTTGGTTCACAGCTTGGACTTTTACTTTGTTGATCGAAAAGAGGTTTAATAACTTGCATATATTTTTGTCCTTTATTACTTTTAATTGGTTTTCTTGAATCAAAATCGCGACGATGTGCATTTGTTACAAGTAACATCGACTTATAATTTTGCATGTCATAGTCTGTAACAAAGCTCAGATCAACGTCTTTTTTTAAGAGCAACTGTCGCAAGCCAGGTGTACATTTGTATTTGTGTCCGGCTACAGTAATAACGTCGTCACCAATCGTTATACTAGAGGAACCTAACATTAACTTTCCACGTTCATTTCTTACACCAAATGGCACATCCGCTAATATTTCTGAAGATAATGACCAGGATGATACATCATGATCTGGATTAGTATCGACTAATGACTGAAATGAAGAGTCAATGTCGGTTTCCGATTCGTCACTGGTATCATTTGTTTCTTTTATATCTTTCTCTTTATAATCTTTCTGTAAGTCGTGATTGAAAGGTTGATCATGAAATTCTCCTTTTTCTTCCTTTTTTGTTAGAGCTAGTCGGTTATTGGTGTTGGCTATTCAATTAAGAGATTCTGTAACAGGCTTAAAAACTGTATCAAGCACTTGTCTGTTATTATCTTCAAAATCCTTCATGTTACGTAATTTTTTTTTACAGCTTGTGTCGCATCTACAATTTGTTTTTTCAATGATTTTTCCATCATGTAAAATAAAAATAGATGGTAATCGGATAAGAGTCGATTAAAGAATAACAAGAAAGTGGAAGCAGTCTATTTAAATATTCAAATTTTATCTAATTCTACAAAAGTGTCAAACTTTTTTCTATAGCAGCCGTTGTTTTTAGGACAGTATTTATTAATCACAACATAGTCATAAGGCTCTTTCCATATTTGAGAACACATGGTACGAAATTCCAACCACGTCATGTCAGTGTTAACATGTTCTTCATAAACATGTTTCAAATTAATTTCGTCTTGCTTAAAAAGCACAATTAAGTTAGCGTTATCTCTTATTAGTTGTTTAGGTATTTTGCTATATGTTTGATTTAAATAAAAACTGTCAATCAATTTATGTCTCCCCATGGCAAAATAATCACGCATATTACTTTGATTTTCACATGCTACATCGTCAAAAATAATCACTGAATTAGGTTTTGCATCTGACACTTTCATAACGTCATCATTTGCCTGATATTTCTGAAAAGTGATTCCTGGTACTCCTCGTAAAACTTTTTCTAAAAAATGTACTTTGGTTGATATAGAGTTTTAGAATATACATAAACATTTTGAAATGTCAATCCATTTTCGTGCAAAAGGAGACCAATTAACAAATTGGTTTTTCCACAATTTGATGGTCCGCAAATGATGCAACGTACTGTATTCGGCAATAATTCTCCGTGGCGTAACTTGATTTTTGGTAAATCATTACAGATTATACTAATCTGTAACGATTTTGCTTGTTTAATGAATTTCATGTTTGATGCAATGCTGATGGACTGGTTATGAACAAATGTAAGTAGGGTATCGGGATATTTATATATAATGTACTAGATGCAGGTATTTGAAAATAAACCAGTTTGTCTTACCGGCTATCGAGGTTTCATTGAACATCCCGATTATTACCCGTAAATCCTACTGGCGACGAGAAAATTTGTGCAGTTTTATTAGTAAATAGTGTAATTAACTGTAAATATTTAAAATGCCTATCGGGAAGATCGAACAGTTTGACCTAGCGAGTAAAAAGTGGTTGGCGTACATTAGACGCGTGGAGCAGTTTATGTCTTTAAATGATATTAAGGCGGAACTGCGTGTAGCCACTTTGGTGACTCTAGTGGGGCCAGCGACATATGATTTGATGTGTGATTTGTGTGCCCCTAACCATCCGGAGACCAAAACATTTAGTGACCTTGTTAAAATTGTCGGCGACCATCTTGAACCCAAGCGCTCGGAAATCGCAGAGCGCCACGTATTCCGTCAGAGGCGGCAAAATACTGGAGAATCTTTGAGTGAATATTTACAGACACTTAAGCATTTAGCATCAACGTGCAACTTCAGTACTTCGCTTGAAGATAATCTCCGCGATCAATTCGTGTCAGGCCTGGTGAACGATGACATGAGATCGCGTATTTTTGCGGAACCGACGGTTACATTCAAGAAGGCGGTAGAATTGGCGTTAGCGCTGGAAGCGGCCGAACGACATGCACAGACCAGCGTTGCGAACGCGGCGGGCGAACCGTCGCTGGCGTCAGGCGCATTGCACCGAGTGGGGACGGCGGCGACAGCGCGGCCGGCACGCCTGCGCCCGCGCGGCCGCTCCGACGGCGACAATCGCTCGTCTAACGAGACGCCATCGGCCGGCGAGGGGGCACGGAGTTGTTGGAGGTGTGGCAGAGGACATCGGCAGGAGATGTGCCGTTTTAAAAACTATTCGTGTGATGCGTGTGGCCAAAAGGGCCATATTAAAGTGATGTGTAAAAGTGCTACGCGAGACAATAGTAAGGCGGTTTCTACACAAAAACGTGTGAATAACTTTCTAGATAATGGTGATAGTGATGAATCGGAGTGCGACCTCTACAACCTGAACGTGTGCGGAAAAAATGACAAACCGTATATGGTTACGGCCCTAGTGAACCGTCGAGAGGTAAACTTTGAACTGGGCACTGGCAGTAAGTTGTCGACTATCAGTTTAACCGATTTTAAGAAATATTTTTCAGATTTGTCTGTTATTAGCAATAACGTTACCCTATATTCCTATGTCGGCACTGTGATACAACCGATAGGATATATCTACGTGAATGTTACTCTCGGGGAACACACAGCGGATAAGTTGAAATTATTCATCATTGAAAACGGTGGACCGCCACTGTTGGGTAGATCTTGGCTTACTAAGTTACGTATTAGCAAAATAAACATTGATAATTTTTTATTTAACATGAGCGATAACAATTTAGTGAATGTTTTACGACGTGAATTTCCGACTGTGTTTGCCCCGGGATTGGGAACATGCATAAAAAAATTGTCCCTGAAATTAATGGATAAAAATCCAGTGTTTATTAAAGCGCGATCGTTACCACTAGCGTTACGTAAACCAGTGGAGCGCGAGCTGCAGCGGCTCGAGGCCGAGGGTACCATTCGCAAGGTTGACTATTCGGATTATGGGACGCCTATTGTACCTGTCATTAAGAAGAATGGTGAAATACGAATTTGTGGTGACTACAAAATTACGGTCAACCCCAAGCTCATGCGCGAACCGTACCCTCTGCCGCGAATCGAGGAGCTGTTCGCGGCATTAAGTGGCGGCGAACAGTTCTCTAAAATCGATCTCACCAACGCTTACCAACAACTGATGCTAGAAGAGGACTCTCAGGCATGTACTGCCATTACAACGCACGTAGGTACCTATCTATATACTAGGACGCCATTTGGTCTCTGCTACGTTCCAGAGAAATTTCAAAAATTCATGGAAGAAACAGTGAAAGGGCTCCAGGGAGTGGCTGTTTTCTTTGATGACATCGCATGCACAGGGCCCACGCGGAAGGAACATATCACTAATTTAAAAGCCCTATTATATCGGTTGCGTGAGGTTGGTCTTAGAATTAAATTAAATAAATGTGTATTTTTGCAAGACAGTATTACTTATGTTGGTTTTGTTATCGATAAGCATGGGTTACACCCAGACCATAACAAGGTTAAGGCGATTGTCGACGCACCGCAGCCTAGTGACGTCACGCAACTTAAATCTTTTCTGGGAATGGTAAATTATTATGCTAAATTTATTTCTAATTTGAGTACTATGTTGTATCCTTTACATAAATTGTTGCGTAAAAATTCTATTTGGAAGTGGTCTGATGATTGTCATTCAAGTTTTCAACAAGTTAAGGCGGCTATTTTAGATAGCAAGGTATTAGTGCATTATAGCCCTGAACTACCTTTGGTGTTGGCGGTGGATAGCAGCTCGTACGGCATTGGTAGTGTGCTCTCTCACCGTTACCCTAATGGTGACGAACGGCCTATTTGTTTTGCATCGCGTACATTGAATTCAGCCGAGCGCTCGTACAGTCAGCTAGATAAAGAAGCGCTGGCCATAATTAGTGGCGTAATGAAACACCATCAATACCTTTTTGGCCGTCACTTTATAATTAAAACTGACCATAAGCCCTTAACCTTTATATTCGGACCTAAGTTAGGGTTGCCACAAACGGCCGCAAGTCGGTTGCTGAGATATGCAACGAAACTGGCTGCGTATGATTTCACTATAGAATTTGTAAAATCAAAGGACAACGGGAATGTGGACGCCTTATCACGTCTGCCATTGCCGTACGAACGCAAACGAACAGGGATGGATGCGGTTTCGTTCATTAATTATGTTGAGGAATATTTTCCAATTAGCGCTCAAGATGTAGCGGATAATACACAAAAAGATATAATTTTAAAGAATATTTACGACTACGTCATTAAGGGTTGGCCCGCATCGGTAACTAATATTAATGAAAAACCGTATTTTTATCGGCAGGGGTGCCTTTCGATAGATAGAGGATGTATCTTATATAACCATAGGGTTGTTATACCGGAGTCGTTAAGACAACGAGTTCTTAATGAGTTACATGAGGGCCACTTAGGTGTTGTAAAAATGAAGAATCTGTCCCGTAGCTACGTATATTGGCCCCAACTAGACGCAGCGATCGAAGCGCTGTGTCGCGAGTGTGGCGCTTGCCTACAGCAGCGCGACGCGCCGCCGCGCGCCCAGCTGCATCCTTGGGCCTTCCCGAGTAGACCGTGGCAACGATTGAATATCGACTTCGCAGTGTTTCAAAATATTTATTATTTAATTACGGTTGATGCGCATAGTAAATGGATCGAGGTACAGCGTATGTCTAATACTAACGCTGCCTCGACTATATTAAAACTTCGTGAACTTTTTGCTCGTTTCGGCATTCCATCACACATTGTTAGTGATGGTGGCCCTCCATTCAACTCAGCTGAATTTGCTGGTTATTTGAATAAAAATTTAGTCACCCATACAATAACCAGCCCCTATAGGGCAGCGGGTAATGGTGCCGCGGAGAATGCTGTTAAGTTAGTCAAACGAGCCATGAAAAAAGCAATGCATGAGGGTGTAGACGTCCAGGCGGCTATCTCCAAATTTCTATTTCAATATAGAAATTGCGAGCATGCAACTACAGGTGTGGCCCCTGCCGTAGCTATGTTTGGTAGGCGACTTCGTTGTCGCCTAGATATTCTCAAGCCATCTACTGAGCGTGCGGTAGAAGCATCGGCAGAGCGCGGAGGCCGTTCCCGGCCTGGCGCTGAGCGACATGTGGATTGCGGCGACCTTGTCTTGGCTCGGGATTATAGTAAACGCGCTGACAAGTGGGCACCGGCCACCGTGGTCGCAAGGGATGCACCCCTCTCCTATAAAGTACGACTTTCCAATGGTGGTGAGTGGAAGCGCCACATTGATCAGCTGCTACCACTTAACAAACGGGTTTCGCGATATTCGTTATCAAATGCGGTGATCACTGATACGGAGTTACCAGAAACCTCTAATGATGTGCCTTCCACCAATGAAACAAGTGCAGAATCTAACGTGGATACTCTAGAGAATAGTACAAGTCAGTCTAAATTAAATATTGGAAAGGAACTAAATACGAATCCGGAACCATCCTTAAACCGCGAGGAACGACCTAAACGTAAATGTACTTTTCAGGGCAAATACCCCAGGTGTTAAAGGAATTTTAGCTAGTTTGCAATTTGTTATTAAATGTAGCACATTTAGTTTGTAAAAAAAAAAATTTAATTAAGTATTTATAATACTTTTTTATTCTACGTATGTACCTATTTATCAGTTTCATTATACTGTATACCTATCTAGGTTATTTTTCATATTATATAAGAATTTAAAGGGGGAGGTGTAGGGTATCGGGATATTTATATATAATGTACTAGATGCAGGTATTTGAAAATAAACCAGTTTGTCTTACCGGCTATCGAGGTTTCATTGAACATCCCGATTATTACCCGTAAATCCTACTATTATGTATTTATAACCGTAAATAGTTAAACCAAACTGCTTACAGACAACGCCATGTATACAGGTAAACGTGAATGAAATTACTCTATCGCTAACTTACAGAGCACCTTTCAACGCAATTACGACGCACGGGATCGCAGAGAGCCGACGGAACGGTAGTGTATTGAACGGTATTAAAATGTGGAACGTTGGCTTAGGTAAATGATTTTACAAAAATCCCACCTTAGTTCCTTCGGTTATCTTCGATAACCTCAGTCACGGTGGGATAGAATGCCCAATAACTCACTACTCTCCACGTACCGCTCCAATAGGTAGGCGCCGACGATCCTACGCAGGTAGGGAGGCACGTCATGGTATTTGAGCGCCTCCCGTATGCACTCCCAGGGCAGGGTATTGAACGCATTGGCGATGTCCAGTGACACCGCCAATAGCACCCCGCCCTTGCGGATCTCCTCTTGCGCCAGCGCCTTCACCCGAAGGACGACGTCGACGGTCGAACGACGTGGCCGAAAACCATATTGGTAGTCGGACAGGCCGCGACCTCCATCCTCGAGGTGCCGGACGATGCGACCGAACAACACTCTCTCAAAGAGCTTGCCCGCCTCGTCCAGCAACACTATCGGTCGGTACGCCGAGGGCGATTCCGCGGGCCGTCCCTCCTTCTGGATAAGGACGAGCCTACCCGTTTTCCACCGGACTGGGTATTGTCCGGTTTGTAGGCAGGCACTCATTAGCCCGCAGAACCGCTCCTCGAGCTCCCGGAACGCGACCACCAAAACGCGTCCGGGAACTCCATCGGGTCCAGGGGCCTTCACCCCTTTCTCCTGGGCCCGCCTGACGGCCACGGCCAGCTCCGCCGCTGTGACCTGCGGCACCTCCGTCACGACCTCCTCACTGCGCGCCGGAGCCATCACCGGGGGGACGAACCCTTCCTCCCTCTGTGGAAATAGGGAGGAGATAACCTCCCCCAGCACTCTTGGCTCCAGGCACTCCGTGATCGGACGTGCCCAAGGGCGGAGCTTAGCCCTGACCGTTTTGTAGGGCCGCCCCCATGGGTCCCGGTCGAGAGTGGCTAACAGAGACGCCCTTGAAGCCTCCTTTGCGTCTCCTATTGCCACCCCGAGGGACTGAGCGCACGACCGGTAGTCGGCGTACAGCTGCGCCTCTTCCTCCGGCACCCGCCGCGCCCTGCGGCGGTACCGGGTGTACCGGCGACGTTTCGCGACGCACTGAGATCGCAGTTCAGCGATCTCAGGCGTCCACCAGTACACCTTCCGGTTGGGGAGTCGAGGCTTGGCCCGAGGCATGCACGCGTCGCAAATTTGCGACGCGGCGCTCCCGAACCATTCGGCCTCCTCCTCGACTCCTACTTCCGCCGGAGGATTCACCCACGACTGGACGATCGACGCCAGCTCCAACGCCTCCCGGTCTATACGCCCCAGGTCCCACCTCTTGGCGGACGGCCCCTCGCGTCTGGGACTCGCCGCGTGCAGGCCCGTGGTGACATCGTAACGGATGTAACGATTATCCGTCAGATTCTCCACGTCTTCCAGGACTCGCCAGTCCCGGACGGCCTGCGCGACGGCAGGGGTCGTGAACGTGATGTCCACGATGGACCTCCCCTGCTGTGACACAAACGTGTCGACCGACCCACGGTTACTGACCGTAAGGCCGGTCGTCGTGGCCCACTCCTCCAGCAACCGGCCGCGCTCGTCGGACGCGGGGGAACCCCAAGCCGTGAATTTGGCATTGAAGTCCCCGGCGACCATCGCCAGACGGGGTGAGATTTGCCCTAGCAGGGCACCCACCACATCCAACGCCGTTTCGAACTCGGCCAGTCTCATGCTGGGAGGGAAGTACATCGCAATGATGATGTACCTCCCCCATCCGCAGGCCACGAAGCCCCTCCCCCTGGAAATGAGGGAGGGGGGTGCCACTCGCTGTGTCCCAGACGCGATAAAACACACCGACCCGTCAGTGTCCCCCAGCCACTGACCGTGAGGAGGGACAAAGTACGGGTCGGAAACAATCGCCACATCAATGGACCACTCCGCCATGGACTGCAGGAGGAGGTCCTGCGCTCGTGCGGAGTGGTTTAGATTCGCCTGGAGGAAGCGATGGGGAATACCGTCCATTATGGTTCCATCGCTCCCTCTCGCCCTTGCGGGGGCGTCGCTGCCACGGGGACTGGGGCAGCCGGGGTCCTTCCGGCCGCCTTTTTACCCTTTCTGGGCTTTGTCCCGCGGCATGCTTTGCCGCCTAGAATGTGGTTGCTCGGTCCACCACCCATTGCTGCGCAGATGACGCAGTGGGGGTCAGCCGAGCATACCGCGGCTTTGTGGCCAGGACGTCCGCAGCGGTAGCAGATTTCACCGCGGTCGTCCTGTGAGGTGCACTGTGACCTGACGTGTCCTGACATCAGGCACCGGAAGCACCTCATAGGTCTCCGCTCAAGTAGAGTTACTTGAGCAGAGACCCAGCCTACTAATAGGCGACCAGCGGCCACTTTTTTGGCTGCTTCCACGGGGCAGCTAACCGCCACCGTGCCACTTCCTCGCAACGTCCGCCGAATCTCCCCGACCTTGACGTTCAAGGGAGGGCAGCTGCCGCGGCGCGCGACTGCGTCAGCCACCTCCTCCCTCGTGACGGAGTCGTCCAGACCGGTAATGCGCAAGTCTGCGCACTTCACCGGCCTAGACACGCTCGCCGTTTCGGAGCCGAGCGCCTCTCGGAGACGCGCCGTCAGCATGTCTGCCTTCTCCCCGCTGGAGTCACCGGCCACCTCCAGAATAGTCGCACCGGTCTGCGCCCTCTTGAAATTCATGCGGGGGATGTTCAAGTCCTGCAGATCAATCTGCGACTTCAACCCCCGCATGATCTCTGCGTACGTAGTGCCCTTTCCTGCGGCCTCCGGCAGCAGTGTAATAACTACTGCCGAAGAGTGGGGCGTACGCGGTCCCTTCCTCTTGCGCGTGCGCCTCTTCTTCTTCTTAGAAGAAGAAGCTGCAGAGGAAGCTGCAGTCTGGGCCGACGTGCTGGCCTCTTGGACAGCAGCCGGCGCTCCAGGCTTCTTTTTATTTTGCCTTTTGGCTACTTTCGTCCACTCCTCGTCCATTGACGACGGTGCAGGCGGCAGCGGCCTCGGCTCGCTCTCCTTAGGGGCGCTCTTCTTCCCCTTTCCTTTCCCCTTCGATGACGGAAGGGGCGGCGGCAACAGCTTAGAGGGAGCCGGTGGTGTTGGTGCCGATGGACCGGGCCTCGGGTCGACCTTGCGCCTGGCGTCCGACGCTAGGGGTGGGCGGAGGCGAGGCTCCGGCAGGAGTCTGGACTCCAAGCCCGCCCACCTTGCGTCCACCGCGGACAGCACGCGGTCCACAATGGCCCGCGACATCAGTGGAGCCACAGCGGCTGTTTTCGCCGCTGCCTTCTCCTCCCGGAGGAAACGGACCTCTATCCGGAGCCTCTCCATTTCCGCCTGAAGGGTTGCCACCTCTTCATTCATATTACGGCCCTCAAGCACAGCCACGGCATCGATCACATCGAATGCCGCATCCTTGAGGGCCTTTATGAATCCGCCTTTTAAATTTTTAGACTTGTTGGCGACGTCCAACACAAGGTCCATATTTCGCCGGACCTTAGCCGCCAACTCATCAGTGGGCAGTTTCTCCCACGCAGGGTCCACTCTGGACCTCCTAGAGGATCGCGACGCCACGGAAGACGATCGCGACCCTGCCACCGAGCCTGCAAATCGGAAAACCTCCGACTGGAGGTCCTCGGTGGCCGGACGTTTTGCGCGGGAAGACGCGGTCTCCTTCTCGCCGCGCTGTCTCTTTCGAGCAGCGCTGCTTTCGCGCGATGATGTCGCACCGACATCCATGTCGGCATCCGCCATGGAAGGCGCAGGTGTCGGGGGCCTCGTCAACCTCGACAGCCTCACCGAGCACCGACGGGTCTGTCCTTCGGGAACTTGGTCCCGGCTCGACAACCCTGTCTCCTCCTCGCGCTCACGCGCCTGTCGCTCGGGAGCTTGGTCCCGGCACGACGCACCTTCTCCGCCAGCATCAGACATCGTCCTAAAAAGGACAGTGCCGATGCGGTCAGAGGACACCAAAAAACAGAATGTACTGCTTGCCGCAAGACTCGCTTTTCCAGATTTGGTCACCCAACGTGCCACTCCGTTACGGTGGTCACGTCGGGGTCCAGGGCACACGACGGGGACGTACTGGAAAGCTCTTGGGGCGTGCCCCCCCCCCTCAAATACCTATTCGATTGCTTCTTACCGCGCCTTAACACACATGTTTAAGTCTCAATTGGTAGTACACTAATACTTTGCAATGATCTAGTATACAGCTTGCCATCAGCTGTTTTTAGTTGCAAGGCTCGCACCTTGCCGTCATTACCGGGGTGTACCTTCACAACCCGTGCCATGAGCCACATCAATGTAGAAGCATTAGGTTCCTTCATGAGTACAAGTGCGCCTACTGTTACATTAGGCATAGATTGACGCCACTTACTTCTATTTTGCAACGTATTAAAATAGTATTTGTACCAAGTTTTCCTAAAACCTCTGTTGTAACTGTGTACATTGTTGCCAGTAATTTAGCCTATTTTCTCTAGCTTCAGACAAATCTATTTGTGGGTACATAGTTAAGGCTGTCCCTATTAAAAATGCCCAGGGGTTAAATAACAGTAGTCATTAATATCCTCAGAAAGGGGTAAAATGGGGCGTGAATTTAGCACAACCTCAATTTGAGTTAATACAGTGGTCAGCTGTTCATATGTTAATGTAGCGTTTAATACAATTCGTTTTAAATGGTGTTTCATACTCTTCACAGCCGCTTCTGCAAGCCCTGCAAATACCGGTGCATAACTAGGCGTGAAATGAAATTTAATGCTTTCGCGGCATAAGCCTGCACAAGCGTCTGATGATTGACATAATTATTGTGCTTGTACAGCTCAGCAAGCTGGTTACTTGCCCCACGAAAGGCACCGCCGTTGTCGCAAAATACGTCACTGGGCAAGCCCCGTCTGCTTATAAATCGTTTGAATGAAGCCAAAAATGCATCAGTTGAGATATCGGAAGTCAACTCTAGGTGGATTGCCTTCGTAACAAAGCATACATATATGCATACATAACCTTTACTGGTTATAGACTTTCTTACACGTGAGTTCTTGACTTGGACTGGCCCAGCGAAGTCTATGCCTATTTTTTGAAATGGTCTGCATGACGTGACACGATGTTGGGGCAAGGATCCCATCAGCTGCTTTGTTACCCCAGCTTTAAGCCTAAAACAAACCAAGCATTTATGAGTAACCTTTTTGATTTGTCGCATGCCATTAATTAGCCAATATTTCTGGTTTCAGTTAGCAAGTAGTGATTTAGGCCCAGCATGTAATAACCTAATATGTTCCCCCTGTATTAGCCGGGGTGCGCGGGATATGTCACGAGACAACCTCACCTTCGGCCTAGCACATCGACCCACAGACGGCGTGCGGTTTAGTCGGTTCGAGTCCGACATAACCTCCTCCGAAGGGGGGGGGGGGGGGGTATCCGTGGGGATTTCCCGCACGTAAAAAAAAATCCCCCTGTATTATTAACTCAGTTATGCGTGATACTTTAGCAAGAATGATTAGGTGTTTTTGTGAAAGCGGCACGTCTGAGTTATCTAAGCGACCACCTACTCTGACTAAGCCTTCTTTATCTAAAAAGGGATGCAAAGCTTGCAGTGGTCCTCGCACACGGTTGCTCTTTTGCACAGAGTCTATTTCCTCGCGAAAATAGACAGACTGTTCATGTTTTATTATTAAACGCAATGCGTGTGATAACTCATCTGGACTAAGAACATCCTTGTTTTTGATACTGCATTTAGTACATATGCAAGCATTCATGTAATCTTTCCTATATTACAATATTTATCTATTAAGGTTCGTAAAAAACTACCTTGCATACCTGTTGTTAGCACCACCCTTGTAGGGGTTTCCATTCTTTAGTGGGCGTGAATTTCTTCATTTCAGGCAAAGTATCAGGTAAGACTAACCTTTTAAAATCATTCATCGCTCACATCACTATGTAGCGCCATCTTTGGGATTCGTATGTAACCATTTTGGTACAACTTTGTCTCACGAGATGGCAGTGCGCCATATTGTTCTGGCGCGCAAGACTCGCTCGCGAATCCATCGCGAAATGACGTATTGTTGCGTCCGCGCTCCCGCTTCGTTCTAGACTCTTCTAGACGAGTTTTCATCATAAATATCACATAGACTATATCTTCATGCCTGGTTCTGACACGCTGTCAGAAGACTAGCCTTTTTATCGCGTCTCATCAGCGTCGGATGATCGACGCGCCCACGTGCCGTTTACATAAGGACTAGCAAGTGATTCTCCAGAGACTTTCCACCAGCAGTGCTCTTGTGTAGTGATTGACGAGAAGCCGCCTACGCGCTGCAGCAGCCGCCATAACCCAGGAGTTCGAGTTTTCCGATTTGGTGAGTACGTTTCCCCTGACTTGGTGCTCTCATTGTGGTGTTTAGCCTCTTATATATATATATATTTACTCGCTAACCTGCCCTGGTCTCCAGGTCAGGCGATCCACATTTCTATGTGGTTAAACGAAACCGCATCACCATAAAGTTTGGTCCAGTTCGAACCGGATTTGGCCGGTGTTCCTTGATATACCTATCTACACGCTCTCTGCTATCGTCGAAGTTATAATTTACCTTTATAGGCTCTCGCTAATCCATATAAAAATGGCCCAACGTTAGACCTAAAACATACAAATGTTTGTTAAGATTACTGTCCCCTACTACGAACCGTAGGTCCGCTCTATTTAGGCGCAGCAGTTTTTTAGAGAGCCGTCTGTCTAGAGATGGCATTGCCTCTCTCGATTGACGACATTCCTTCGTCTTCGCCCACATTTCAGTGTGTAGTTTCCTTGTTCTATGTCTCAGCCAGAATCTTTGCTGGTTTGCCGATATTGGTATTACGGGTTCCACCCTGTAGGTCTCTATTTCGGCTCCCCTTCTGGCCAGTTCATCGGCCGCGTCGTTGCCTAGGGAACCGCTGTGTCCTTTGATCCATTGGAGTGTAATCTCATTTGTCTCGCATATTCCCTCCAATTTCTTGTGGCACTCTAGGACTAGTCCTGATTTTATTGTGTTGCTGCGTAGAGCGTGTAGTACTGCAGTGCTGTCCGTTAGGATTCGAATGCCTTGATTCTCTATCTTTCTTGCAGCCACCGCGTCTGCGGCCTGGATTATACCAACACATTCCGCTTGGAAAATTTTGTTGTGCATGCCCAGTGCTGTTGATATGTTAATATTTAAGTCAGCGGAGTAGGTGCCGGCACCTGTCCCTGTTTTCATTTTAGATCCATCCGTGTATATCCTCACCTCCTTTGTGCCGGATGAATCTGTTCTCTTTTCCTTAAGCTCTATTCTGTACCGTTTATCAAAGACATATTGTTTTGGTATAGTGTCGCAGGGGGCCATTATCAGTGGTTGGTCGTTTTTGGCCTCTTCCACCGCGTTGGTGTGTGGCACCCTCGTGTCGTGTGTCCATAGGAAGAGTTTATTCAATCTAATGGCTGTAATGGCTGCCTCTTGTTGTATAAATAGATGGAGTGGTGGGAGGTCCAGCATCGTTTCAAGGGCGGCTGTAGGCGTTGTGGACATGCAGCCTGTGGTGGCTAAGCATGCCATTCTTTGTAGACATTGTAATTGGTTTTGTGCGGTAATCAACTTTGTTCTTTGCCACCATGCTATGCAACCATATGTTATTGTTGGTCTGATTACCGTTTTATAAAGCCAGAGCATAATTCTAGGTTGTATGCCCCATCTTTTCCCCAGCATACGTTTGCATTGCCACAGGGTAATGCAGGCTTTGTTTGTCTTTTGTTCCATGTGACTGTTCCAGTTTAGTTTGCTGTCTAGTATCAGTCCTAGATACTTGACCTCCGTTGCGAACTGTAGTGTTGTGCCAAATAATTTTGGTGGTCTCAGGTTTGTTAGTTTCCTTTTGTTCGTGAACAGTACCATTTCAGTTTTCTTAGGGTTCACAGACAGCTGGTGTTCTGTGCACCACACTTCCACTATGGTTAGGGCGTTTTGCATTAGAAGGCATAGGGTGTTCTCAAACTTCCCACTAACCAGAATGGTTAGGTCGTCCGCATACCCTATCGTTGGGAAGTATCTGTCGTTCAGCCGTCTTATCAGGTCGTCCACTACCACGTTCCAGAGGAGAGGTGACAGCACCCCTCCTTGTGGACAGCCTTTGGCTACTCTAGCACGTGTCGTAGTGTTCACTGTGAATCGTATGGCCCTTTGTTTGAGCATGTTGTGTATCCATTCGCATAGCGTTGGTTCCACCCCATATTTGGTCAAAGCATTGCTTATGCTCCTGAAGCCCGTCTTGTCGAAAGCGCCTTCTATGTCGATGAACACCCCTAGGGTCTGTTCCTTCGTGGACAAGGATCTTTCGATCATGGTGACTACGCTGTGTAGTGCGGAATCTGTAGACTTACCCGTACTAAAGGCATGTTGATTCCGGTGTAGTGGTTTGCTTCGCAGGTGGGTGTCTCTTATATATCTATCACACATCCTCTCCAGCGTTTTCTGCATAAAGGATGTCAGAATAATGGGTCTGTACGCTTTTGGATCTGTGTAATCTGCTCTCCCCGGTTTCGGCAGGAAGATCACTTTCACCTCTCTCCATTGTTTGGGCATGTATCTGTGTGCTATGCATGCAGTGAATACTTCTGTTAATTGGGAGTTTATTTGCTTCCCTCCCCATTGTAGCAGTGCGGGGAATATTCCATCAAGGCCAGCTGCTTTATAAGGTAAAAAAACTGGCTATGGCCCATCTAGTCTTATCATTTGATATGATTTTGTGGGCTGTGTTCCAGTCTTGTTCTGTTGTGGTCTCGCCTGTGTTGTCTTCCCAGGCGGTGTCATCTGTCAGGGTGCACCCTGGAAAGTGGGCTTCCAGTAGGACTTCACAGGTTTCTTTATTTGTGTTGGTATAGGTGTTGTCACTCCTCTTCAGTGATCCTATTGTTCTAGTCACGCTGTTCGTGATAATTTTCCGCACTCTGTTTGCTGCACCACAGGTTTCTATGTTTGAGCAGAATCTTTGCCAGGACTCGCTCTTGCGGAATCTTATTCGTTTTTTGTATACTTTCTGGGCTTGCTTGTATTCCACCCATTCTAGTTCGCACCTAGTGTTCATGGCCCTGTTGAAGAGTTTCCTCATCCTATGTTTCAGCCTGTCTAGCTCCGGGCCCCACCAGGACCCCTTGCGGTCACGGTTCGGGTGAGGCGTGATAGGCTCGCATGCCTTCTCGTAGCTTGTGATTATACTTTTTGTTAATAGGTCAACGTTGACGTCAATGTTTGCCCTGTGTTTACGCATATTTTTAATAGTTATATTAGACAGAAGTACTCCCAGCTCGGTCGTGTATCTCTCTATGTTGGTTTTCCTTGGGTTTCTATACGGAATTATCTATTTCGCAGTTGCTGTTATGTTGTAGCATATTCGCCGATGTTCAGCGAAGGATGGTTCATCGGAGACTCGCCAGTCGGTGATCGTCTCCATTTCCCCCGTCGTTGCTAGGGTTATGTCTATTAAGGTTTGGTGACATGAGTTTTAGAATATTTAGATTAGTGGTAAAAAGATATGATACGAGGTCATTCTATTAGGTGGGCAGACAGCCAGCCTATATGCCCTATGTCAAGGGAGTAAGGGACAAAGTCGGCTCAGTGTTAAAAACATACTCCATCCCGGCAGTTTACACTCCAGGCATAAGGGTAAACAACATCGTGGGCACACCGAAGGATGTCTTACCGTTACAGTGTTCAGGTGTCTATAAGATAGATTACAGCTGTGGTAGTTCCTATATAGGCCAAACGAAGCGGACTATTGCTGAACGGGTCAAAGAACACATCGCAGCTGTAAAGAATCGCCAGACGAGCAAATTGGCGATTGCAGAGCACCTGCTAGAAGCAGGCACCAATCACTGGATTGAGTTTCATCATACGCAAGTCCTCTCCAAGGAACGTCACTTTTATTCAAGAGCTGTACGTGAAGCGATGGAAATCAAAAAACATAAAAATTTCAATCGGGAAGATGGTTTTAAATTATCTGCAACATGGAATCCAGTGATGAAAAACATGCAACCTCGCTTTTCTACGCAGTCGGATAGACACCGGACAGTTTGCTTACGTAATAGAGACACTGTGAGTGTGGTATGTGACGGTACATGGCGAAAAGAAAATATTGAAAATGTGCGGGTAGATGAAGAACCTACCACCTCACGGATTCGAAGACGGCGGGCGTCCACCGCTGAGCCAGTCAGCCTGTGACCACGGCCGGTGTAACCTGGTCGAAACGTCAGGCAATCAAAGGTATGTAAGTACCTATACCATGATCGCGTTAATTCCCGTTTTCTAAATTATATATCATGGAACGCGAGAGCTTAAAAGTTAGTTTAACAAACCGATACGGAAATTGTGAAACAAATTTGCCAACTAGAATTTTTACGTAGAAAACGAGCGCGAGTGGAAACATCGTTGACATATCTTTTGAAGTGTCGCGATTGGGACATATTACCTACGTGTGTGCGTATTAGACTTCGTAGTGACATCGCATTTTCTCGTAAAATTCTGATCAATGCGACTGTACGCCTGCTAAAACAATTAATTCGCAATAAATACAGTGAGTTAGATAGTATACAGCGGGAGTTATACGCGTTGCAGTTACAGTGTAGTGGTAATCTATCTAGAACGGACTATGATGTGTGTGATCGGGTTACGTTTATGCAAGCCAGCTGTACGTATGAACTATGCAACGCGAACCTCGAGCGCAAATTCACGAAACAATACTACTGGCGGTATGCAGAAAATAAAACGTCACCTAGGGTACCGTACCAAACTAAGGATACTGTGATTAACCTGTCAAATGTGAAGTTAGATGAAACTACGGTAACCGTCCTGGCCAAAGGTATGAATTTCGCTCCAACGCCTAAGCGAATACCGTTTGAGAATATAATCAGTAGTGTTAAGGAATCGATTTTACGTAATAAGGTGCCACCCAGCGATGCCGATACACTCAGACAGGATGTTGCGGTGATATAACGACGATCGAAGCTCCCGGCGAGTAACATGACTACGAGAAAGCGTCAAGCACTAAAGGACATTAGGGATAACCCGGACATTTTGGTGCTTAAGGCCGATAAAGGAAACGCCACCGTAGTGATGAACACACTTGATTATCAAACGAAAATTCTCGAACTGTTGAGTGATGATAAGGTTTACAAACCGGTATCATACAACCCCACGGCCAGAGTAGCGCGCAGAATACGAGCTCGTATACAAGAAAACGAGGACCTCTTTACGGAAGATGAGTACAGTAGACTGTTTTCACCGAAGTCACACCAGCCACCCAAGTTGTATGGTCTGCCAAAAATACTTTTCTTAACCTTTCGAGTACATCTGTTGGAGATAACAGCCCTCTGCTACTCCAAACTGGCTGCGATACGCAGCGCCGCACTTAAGACCTAACCTAGATATGACAATCGCAATTCACTCACCAATGTGATGTCACCCCAGCACCTGCAGAACCCTCCAAGGCATGTCTGTATGTGAGGTGTGTATTTGTTTGTATGATGCCTTTGTTTGTGTTTATTTGCCCTGGCTGGATTCCTTACGCAGCCGACTGCGTCGTGAACCTCTTCGACGGCGGCATCAACAATCTTCCCTGGGCCGCACCCACGTGCTCGCGAATTAACGTCTCCGGACGTAATTCCACCCGAAACAATTCGTTACACACTCCGCGATCCCGGACATGTATATATTTCACATTTTTAGTATACAAATTCCCGAAATATTAGTCCCACAAAAATATAATCCTCCCAAGACGAATTCTGCTCCCAGCAGACGTTGAGACCCAGTTTTGACATAAAGTGACAACTGTCATTCAACTGTCATCGAAACTTATGACTACTTGTTTGGCCTCTAGCCCTTTTAGCTCAAACAACATCTATCAAATTTTTGTAATGAGAATTTAGATTTCGCCCAAAAATAATTAGGTCATCAAGACATACAAAACATTTGTCAAACGTCAGACCAGACATAGCAATTGACATTACTCTACTAAAATTACTACAAGAAGTTTCAAGTGCCATTGGAAGACGTTTTAGTTGATATTGACCCGTACTCGTGCTGAAAGCAGTATATTTACGACTATCAGGGAATAAACTGACTTGAAAGTAACCTTGATTTAAGTCCAAATGAGTAAAATACATGGAACCTGAAGTGAGTCTAAGATGTCAGTAATGTTTAGTAGTGGAAACTTATCACCGACAATCACATCATTAAGTTTTCTGTAGTCGACTACCGTATTGTCGTATTGGTGGTGACTTTCTTCTTCTTCTTCGTCTTAGCGTTGATCCCAGTCGGATCCGACGCTTTCACCTCGAAAACTGGGATTCACTTAACTAGTGAAATTGCGGGTTTGGCTTAGCTTCGATTTTTTCCGTGAAGCGACTGCCATCTAAGCTTTACAACCCAAAGGTGATATCGAAGTATTACAGTTAGACCATTTGTTGGACTTTTTAGGACTCCAACTACCAGTAACTACTGCCACAGATATTCGTATGGCAACCGAGACAGACGGCTTGACGTGTTCTCCGAGGCACAGCCAGACCAATGCAAATATCCAAATTTATGCATTGAAATATTTGCACTGAGAGGGGATCGAACCCGTGCCACCTGCGTAGCGGCCGCGTTAACTACCACTACTCTACAGAAGATGTTAATTGAGCCCTGAGACGGCGTGCGGTTTTAGTCGGTTTGAGTCCGATGTAAATCCCCTACTGAGCAACGGTAGTACCCAAACGAAAAAAAAAAAAAGATTATAAATGTATATACTTATATATATATTTAAATATCGAATTTCATTGTTAGTATGAAATCACATGAGCCTTTGAGTTAAAGTGCTGTGAGTGCATTTTGTCAAATTAATTTATAAATTTAGATTTCAAGGATTTTCTTCCATTTAATTTACCTTGTTTGTTAGACAGATTTTATCCTTATGATTAACACTATCGATTGATGCCATAGCCCCGAGGAGGGCCATCCCTCTCGGTCTGGCCCTCCTCGGGAGGGGGGACCACGCGGTCCCCGACTCAACCCCGGTGTGGGGAGGCGCGCATCGTCCTACGATACTGGGATCGTCATACGATGCCTGCTTCTGCTAGGGTGACGGGCGGCTCCACCCGTCACCCTCAGGCCCGCGCTCATGGGGGTTGGAGGTCGGTCTGCGCCCTCCGACGCCCGAGCCGCCTTCAAGCGCGTGCAGCGATGTCAGTGTGTCTCTCTCGCTCATCGCGCCGCGCCCGTTCTGCTGGCTCCTCCGCAAGCATGACCTGCTCGCAGAAGGAGGCGCTGGCCGCCCACGCATCCGCGCAGCGGACCATCGCCGCGAGCAGGGTGGAGAGTGTGAGCACTCTCACCCCCAGGGCCACCATAAGCTCCCGCCTCGGCGTCTCTAACGCCGGGCACTCGGTGAGCGTGTGCAGCCGAGCGTGTGCAGTGAGCGTGGACTTGGTCCACGCTCGCGTCGCAGTGATGGCACTAGGGCGTTGGCTCTATGCCCATCAGATGCAGATACCGCCCGAAGCTACCGTGTCCGGTGATGACCTGCGTCCGACGGTACGAGAGGCTACCGTGTGGCCTCTCTAGCCACTCCCCCATGATGGGTCTTACCGCCGCAATCACGGCGTGCCCTGCGCGTGGTTGCCCAAGTTGTCGCTCCCACTCGGCCACCATGTCCCGGTGGTGCCGAGATTTCTCGGCCCGAATATCCTCGGGCTCGGAATCGTATCCCCGCTCCCGCGCCCCCTTTCGGAACTGATATAGTGTCGAAAGGGTCCTCGCTTCCAGGATCCACGGTGGCGATCCGGCCAGGAGACACGCCGCTTCGATGGATATCGTGCGGTATCCCCTGATGGCCCTGGAGGCCATCGTGCTCTGCGCCGTACGGAGCAGAGGCAGGAATCTGGCCTCAAAGACCCACACGGGGCACCCGTATAGGGCCATGGATCGCACAACACCCGCGTAAAGTCTCCTGCAGGAGTCCTCTGGGTCCTTCAAGTTGGGTAGCAACCGATCCAAGGCATTCGCCGTGGTCACCAACTAGTCCGAAGTCCCATCGACCGTCAAGCACGAGCCCTAGGTATTTCAACCGGGGCTTGATTTTTTTTTTTTATAAATAGGACACGTCAATTTGACTTTACCTCGCCTGATGGTAACCTGATGGTAAAGTCTCAAGAAAGAGGGCCACCATTATATTTACGTGCCATGTTAACAATGGTGGCACTCAGCTTGACGGCCTCATCAGATGCTTTTTCACGCCCCGCTTAAAGGACCCGGGACTGTAGGAAGAGGGAAACACGTGAGCTGGCAAGGAATTCCAGGTCTTAATGGTGCGACAAAGGAAAGAGTCACCGAACCGCTTGGTTCTTGAAGGAATGTTCTGCACCGTATAGGGGTGACATCTAAGTCCTGCACGTGTCGTTCTGTATAGGAAGGGGGACGAGAGTGCCTCCCACTGTAAGGCTGGCTCCCGGACCAGGCCTGCGCCGAGGGCCATGAAAGAACATGGCCTCGGACTTGTGCAGAGCCACCTCGAGACCCAGCCGCCGGATCAGTTCGACGACTTGAGCAACCGCGGTCGTGGCCCCCCAGGGTCGCCTCGCGGTGCGTAGCTCCGCTCACTGTCACCAGCATGTCGTCCGCGTAACACGTGACGGTGGCACCGTGCGCGAAGTCACCGCGAAGCACCCAGTCGTAACCGATGTTCCACAGAAGCGGCCCCAGGACCGATCCCTGCGGAACACCGCACGACATTTCACGCCTACCGACTCCGGTTGAACTCGGGTAGACGACGGCTCTCTCCGTCAGGTACGCCGCAACTATGCGGCGGAGGTAAAGAGGCACGTCGTGGTACACGAGTTCCTCCCTAATGCAACTCCAGGGCAAGGTGTTGAAGGCGTTGGAGATGTCCGACACCGCTAACATCACCTCGCCCCGAGCGACCGCGTCCTCCGCCAGAGTCCTCACGCGCATCATGGCATCCACAGTGGAACGCCACCGGCGGAACCCAAACTGGGTGTTCGCAAGGTCCGGCCCCACTCTAGAGAGATGCTCGACGAGGCGCTTGGCAATAACTCTTTCGAAGAGTTTGCCCACCTCGTCAAGCAGCACTATGGGCCGGTACCCGGACGGCTCGTCCGCCGGGCGTCCCTTCTTGCGGATGAGGACCACTTTCCCCGTCCTTCACATCTTCGGAAGCTGGCCCCGCTTCAAGCATGCGCTGAGGAACCCTCTCAGTCGGGGTTCGAGGCTGTCTTCCCCTAGAGTTAAGACCCACGCGCGGCCTGGAATGCCGTCAGGTCCCGGGGTGGTGTTCTTCTTGGCTCTCAGCCTTCGCACCGCCAGCTTTAGTTCTACCCAAGTGACCTCGGGCACGTCGTCGTCAATCACCACGCCGGGCGCCATAGGCGACCGAGGCGGCAGAGTCATCTGCGGCGAAACATGTTCCGCTCGCGCCGGGAACAGGGAGTCGACCACTCCTCCGAGCAGAGCCGGCTCGAGCACCTGGGTCAGCGGAGGGACCCGGAGGCGCAGCTTTTCTCTTACCATAAGGTAAGGTCGCAACCATGGGTACTAGCTCCAGCGTCTCCAGGAGCTCCCGGCAACAAGCAGCCTTGGACCGCTTGATCTCCGCTCGGAGGGCATTCCGGGCCTCCCTGTATCCCTCGTGAAGCTCCGCCAGTCGGGGCTCCGTGTCTGCGGGACGGCTACGCCTCCTACGGAATCGGGCCCACCGGCGGTGCGTGATCGTTTTTTTTATTTTTTAAACGTAGTTTTTTTATTCGATACAGTTACATTCTTTTTTATTTTGAGAATACCTTCATTGATGTGTCTTTCCTTTATCGATATGACATAAATGCCATGATCAATACTCAATGCATTTACGATATTAAATCTTCTCGTAAATTTACCTCAAACTATATTTCAAATTCAACTGTTTGTATAGGTACCGTGTTTCACTGCCAATGCCTGCAAAACTTTCCCCCTTAGTTTTCATACATACACTCGTAGGAAAGTCGTACAAAGACAGATGAATCAATATTCCCTAAGGAGTTTAAACATATGTGACACAATTTTTCGTAGACGCGACTTTTGTTCAAAATTGACTTTACACAAATCAAAGTATTTATTCCAAATGAATAGTACAGTTTTACAACGTTTGTTTGTTCTAATAGATTTTTATGCGACTTGGGTAGCAAGTAAGCACACGGTCCACTTGATGGAAAGTGGTTACCGCGGCCTAAGGGACGTGTGCAACACCAGTAGGGCCACAATTGCTATGCTGAACCTGTACAAACCTTCTAATGTCCTTCTTGAACAACGCCATATTCTACGCGTGTGGAGCCGCAAGCAACAGCTAGTGTTTATTATTTACGTACACTTCTCACAATATCATTTATCTATCTTCTAACTGCTTCTATCAGCTAAGGCTTTCACCTCGAAGTCAGCTTTCTTACAACGATGATAAATCAGTTAAGAAATGTCATATAAGACCAGTATCAGTTTGGTTTTGAGCTCTTGTGCACGATTGCCTCGAAGAACAGGCCAAACCAAATCAAGGAATGGAGGAGTATCAGAGTTAAACCTGGGCTCCAAGATGTAGGTGTGGGGACACAGGTTTACGTACTGTGAGGACACAGCTGTACTGTACATGCTAAGTAAGCAAATATTGTATTAAATTGCAACGAAGACCCAGTCTCGGGCTTGTCGGGCTGTGTGTCGGTCATACACTTTTAATAAATCACCTGTACACAAACTTAGTATATTATTTGGTTTCCACTAGTTAAAGCCCGACCCAGGGATTCCACATTGGTGACCCCGAACCATCAAAGTGAACACATTTTGGACCGGTATACTAGAAATATTTTCTGTTTTGTTATTACGTATTTGAAAGTGAAAGAAAGTAATAATGTCTGTCAACAACTCAGACACTGAAGGAACATCCAGCGTTAAGAGTGAGCATGAAGCAAGCACAATGACTCAAATAACGGTGTCGTCGAGAATTCCAGAATTTTGGAGAGATGCACCGCGTCTATGGTTTGTACAATATGAAGCATTTTTGGCTAATCAAAAATTATCCGACGAGAGTAAATACAACCTCACGATAGCAAAATTGAGCAAGGAAAACATAGGACAAGTGAGCGATATGGTATTGGATCCGCGTGCCGCTAACAAATACAGAACGTAGAAGGAGAGGTTATTAGCTGTATATGAAGAATCCGAGAGGCGTCAGGTGTAGAAACTTCTAAAGGAGCAGGAATTAGGTGACCAAAAGCCTTCCCAGCTTCTTAGAAAAATGCGAGAACTGGCGAGAAATAAGTTCAATGTGAAAACATTACGTATGCTCTGGGTAGGACATCTACCATCAGCAGTACGGGCCATTTTGACAGCTAGTGAGGTGGTGAAAATGGAGAAACTTGCAGAAATGGCAGATAAGATCATAGAATCCACGCGTGCTAGTGAAATAACAGAAGTCTCTAACTCTAGTTCAAGCGAGAAGAATGACCTCCGCGATCAAATCAATGAGTTGACGAAACGCTTAGAAAATTTGGAAAGGTTGAGATCAAGGTCGAGGTCATCGCATGACGGAAATCGCGGCGGAAAATCGCAGTCTAGGAAGAGGAAGAATCCTAATTGGCAATGTTTTTGCCATTTTCGTTATAAGGAAAAAGCCACAAAATGTTTGAAACCGTGTGCATACAATCCTAAGCAACAAGAAAAAAACTAGGATTCGTGCAGACAGCGACGGGTGTCTGCGCAGTATCACCTGCAAACCGTCTGTGTATTACTGACTGTAATAGTGGTATGCGATTTTTGGTGGACACTGGGGCAAACGTCTCTGTTATACCTGTATCTAAGGTGAAGCGGAATATGTGTGGTGATAGCGATTACAAACTGTATGCTGCAAATGGGACAGAAATTCGAACATTCGGACTTAAAACGCTGAAATTGAATATAAATTTATATAGACCGTATACGTGGTCATTTGTGATAGCGGACATTACACAACCGATATTAGGTGCAGATTTTTTGGCTCATCACGGTATTGTCGTGGACTTGGCCTACTGTGAAATCTGTGAATGATAATCATCCTTATCATGATTTATTGTGTAAATATAAAGACCTTACAAAACTTATATCCTATAAGGAAGTACCAAGTCATGGAATTTTTCATCATATTGAGACATTTGGACCTGCAGTATATGCTCGGGCTAGACCACTAGCACTGGATAGGTATAGGAAGGTTAGGGATGAATTTTGTATAATGCAGGAACTCGGCATATGCAGACCATCCGAAAGTCCATGGGCCAGTCCTCTGCACGTCGTTCCCAAAAAGAACGGAGAGATACGTCCATGCCGTGACTACAGGAAGTTGAACGCGGTGACGAAGCCAGACAGGTACCCAATCCCTCGAATGACGGATTTCACCTACAATCTGGCAGGTAAGAAAGTTTTTTCAAAGATCGATATTAACCAAGCATATTTTTGTATTCCTGTGCATCCTGATGACATTCAAAAGACTGCAATAATAACAAGTTTTGGGCTATGGGAATTGGTTTGCGGAATTCATCGGCGACTTTTTCCAGATTCATGCAACATACAATATTGCAAGACTTAGATGACGATTGTAGGGACAGCATATTCAGTTTCGTTGATGACGTAATCATTGCAAGTGTAGACGATATAAGTCATCGAAAACACCTTGAAGCATTATTTCAGCAATTCAGTAAATATGGCATAACCATTAGTATAGCTAAATGTTCTTTCGGTAAATCGGAAATAGATTTTGTAGGGTATCATGTCACATCAGAAGGGATTTATCCTTTGAATGACAAAGTGGAAGCGATAGTAAACTTTCCGAAACCCCAAACCATCGAGCAATTAAGACGATTTTTGGGTATGATAAACTTTTATCGTTCACATATTCCTAATGCAACTATTTCACAGTAAATTTTAAATAGTTATTTACATAACTCGAAAAAGAAAGATAAGACACCTATAGCATGAGACTCGAACGCTGACCAAGCTTTCGAGAATTGTAAGTTGAGCTTGCGCAATGCAGCGACGCTTGCCCACCCAGTACCGGATGCAGAGATAGCATTAATGACGGACGCCTCGGTCACGTGTGTTGGTGCAGTATTACAGCAAATTATAAACAACACGTGGACGCCGTTAGGCTATTTTTCCAAAAGTCTGTCAAAAACTGAGCGCAAATACAGCACGTACAATCGCGAATTATTGGCAATCTATTTAGCAATTCGGCATTTTAAATATATGGTAGAAGGATGGCAATTGATTGTATATTCTGACCACAAGCCTTTAGCCTTTGCATACTCAAAAGGTAACAACGAAAATGAAACGCCAATGAGAACACGTCAATTAGTTTATATAAGTGAATTCACAACCGATATAAGACACATCAACGGCAAAGATAACATTGTTGCTGACACCTTATCCCGCGTAGCGACCGTAGAATGTCCCACAGTTATTAATTACGAGGAGCTCGCCCACGCGCAAGAAGCCCATACTTATATTTTAGAGCTAACAAACACGAACGA
Organism: Eilema caniola; assembly: GCA_949126895.1. NCBI lineage: Eukaryota > Metazoa > Arthropoda > Insecta > Lepidoptera > Erebidae > Eilema > Eilema caniola. Next base: position 1,215,143 of record CASBPR010000003.1, read on the forward strand.
TGATAAGCTTAGACTTAAGAAGATCTTGATTCCTGCTTGTCAGAAATATATATACTGTAATATTACTAATGATAAGGTTAGACCGTATTTAACTGAGAGTTTTAGGCGCATTGCTTTTAACTCTATTCATAATTTAAGCCATCCTGGTATAAGAACTTCACGTAAATTAGTGCAAGATCGTTTTTATTGGCCTAGCATGAATCGCGATGTAGGATAATGGGCAAAAAGATGCATAGAATGTCAACGCGCTAAGGTTAGCCGACATACCATATCTGCACTGAGCTCTTTTCCATCATGTGACAGATTTGAACAAATTCATGTCGATATAATTGGACCTTTACGGACTTCGGAAGAAGGGTTTAGATATTGTGTCACTATGATAGATAGAGGCACACGTTGGCCTGAATGTTTTCCTACGATAGACATGACCGCGGAAATGGTAGCTAAAGTCATATACAAAGATTGGATATCCCTTTTTGGTTGCCCAAAAAGGCTGACCAGTGATCAAGGACGCAAGGACTCTAATGAAATTACTAGGGATAGATAAAATACGGACTACTCCTTATAGACCGCAAAGCAACGGTATAGTAGAACGTTGGCATAGATGTCTGAAAGCAGCATTAACCGCTCGCTTATGTAATACAGTAGCACACTTATGGGTACAAGAGTTACCGACTGTACTATTAGGTCTCAGAACTGCAGTGAGGAGTGATAACGGTATAAGCGCAACGGAAATGACATACGGAACTACTCTACGTCTTCCAGTAGATCTTTATGATAGCGTAAAGCAAACAAAAATTGATGACGCTTGTGAATACGTAGACCAATTAAGAAAAACAATACAAAGTTTTCAAAAATCTATGTTTACTCATAATAGCAACTTAAAAATATTTGTTCATCCAGACTTAGACACTTGTGAATATGTATTTGTCAGACATGACGCAATTCGTAAGCCTTTACAGCCAACGTACGATGGACCATTTCGTGTGTTGGATAGAAGGAATAAGGTATACAAAATTCAAGTATTAGGTCGTAATGTTAACATATCCATTGACAGATTGAAACCAGCATATTGTTTTAGTGAAAATACAGATATTAATACTCGAACAGATACTGAAGTTCCAAATCGTGAATCTCTTAACGCTCGCACCACACGTTGTGGGAGAATCGTTAAGCAGCCTGTCCGATTTCTGACGTAATACTGTAATACTAGGAATGATTTGCGACTGTACTTATCAATAGATAACAATTATATTATAATTTGTTAGAAATATATGAAACTCTATATATGGCTAGGTGGCGCTGTCTAGCGTGGACATACTAAAAGCAGCTCTGTATTATTACAACTTTAAAAATAGTTCGAAGTGTTTAACTTAGTAAAATAAACCTTAAATCGTTAGACTACAGTGCATATAACGTGTGCAAACTTTATCAGCAGTGTTAAACAAGAAACAAGTGTTTAAATAAAGTTACTAATATAGATCAGATCTATGCCCAAATAACGTATTAGAACCTTATATAAACAACTAAAGTGCTAATATAAAATAAAACATAAACACAGGTGCAAAATAAATAAAGAACAACTGGTTAAATACAGTGCAAAGATTTGGAAAGTGAGTTAATCGATGTTAACAAAGTGCCTAGAATGTGAAAAAATTCCCTAACAATGACTCACAGTTAACATTTAATCGATTTTAAAATAATAATACATTGACATTACAATACCTAATTTCACAATAATATATTAAGTGTTGTTGTAATGGTCAGGAACAGTTTTTTAGCACTAAACAATTGAAGTGGAACCAGTTCGAGTCCTGTCCACAGAACTCTTTTTGCAATTATTTTTTTTGCTTCGACATTAAATTGCATGCAATGCAATTATAAGTTTCGTAAACGAGTGACATCTATCGGTATATATCAGAACTGCTTCAACAACAAACTTCTCAATTGCGCACGCGCAGTTCTCCCTAGCATAGCTGTCGTTACACAAACAAGTACATAGAGGGCGTTACTGTATGAAATTTCAGAATGGCTGAATATGGTAACATTACTTTCAGAAAACCTGTTTCTAAAGCGACCTCACTCGATAATATTGATATGAGTATTTCACTCAACACATCGAATTCTTCCAAACTATTGGGTAAAAGTCTAGACCTCTCTACACACTTTTTAACATCACATAAAGAGGAGATGAGGTCAGAAATAACCAGCTTGAAACGTAGTCTAGAAAGCACCAGAAATGAACTAGACAATATCATTCTAGAAAACATAGACCTTAAGAAACAAATAGCTCATCTAACACAAGAAGTAGTCGTACTGAAACAAATATGTAGAAGCCCGGTATCGTCATTAAGAAAGAACATCTCGTCCTGTAAAAAAAACAACGTTAGACGTCGGCTTACAGAGACGTTCAATAATAGCCCTCTTACGTTGCCAGAAACCTCGCTAAGTACAAACCCTTCAAAAACTACCGTAACAATATGGAAAGCTGATCTGGAACAAGCTATATCTCACTTGCAGCCCGTCAATTGTTCCCCACAACTCGAAACAAGGGAAAGGGTAAACACTATTACCCAGGAAAATCCCCCACAAACTGTAACAAGCCTTGAACACAATCCTCAAACCAAACAAAAAAACATCTTTATTCTGGGAGGTGAACAGTGTGTAGGATTGTCATCGCAGTTGATCATATCAAGGACAAACACCAGCTATGAAAAATACAACATCAGCTCCTTCATTCTACCAGGTGCCAGGACGCAAAAAATATTGGAACCCATTAAGCAGTATGTTCTGCAAGAGGACGATCGACTGATTATTTCTGTGGGCGAACACGATGAAAACCCCTTAAGTATTATGATAGAGCTCTGTTCTACAATTAGCTGTCTACCGAAAGTAAGCGTCTTCGTGCTCGGTGTATTTAAAAGCAAATTCCTAAATGAGATACCACTCAACAATATGCTGAAAAAAATATGTAATCATTTTCCCAACTGTATTTATATTAATGTGACTTATAACCTACTTGATATGTGTAAAACTATAAACCTAAATATTGACAGCCATGACTATAATTGTAAATATTTACCTCGGAAGACTAAATATAATATGACTAAACCAATTATGTATAATAAACATGGACCACACCACTTGTCGGGTATGCCTCGTGTGTCAACAGCCCCTCGCTGCTCTCCTCCTTCAGCCAAGGTAAAAAAAGGGACTATCCCTTACTATTTTGCTAGCAAACCCAAACTCAAAGGTAACTCGCACTCGCGTCACGAGGGCCAAGAGACCAACACACTGTTAGAAGCTCTTTCAACGAAGGCAAAAAAAGGTACTATCCCTTACTATTTTGCTGTGAAACCAAAAAACAACTTGCAAACTCATTCGCAAACTACAATGTCAAACAATATAAACTTTTTTCGTGAATAATAAAAATATTGAAAATTCTATTACAGTAATGCATCAAAACATAGCGGGCTTAAGGAGTAAAATTGAATCGTTAGAGATCCAATTGTATAACCTTCAATGTAGTAAACTTGTTCCTTGCATTATATGCCTATCAGAAACTTTTCTAGAAAGTAGTCATGAATGTTTTGTAAATGTAAATGGGTATAAATTAGCCTCTTCATTTTGTAGAATCAAAACAAAAAACGCGCAGCGCGGTGGTGTATGCATACTGGTGAAATATGAGATAGCGTATGTAGAACTACCTCATATTAAGGAGATGTCGATAGAGAAGCACTTTGAATGCTGTGCCATAGAATTTATACATGAAATACATGTAGATGGCCACCTTCTTACAGACCCAGAAGCAATAGCACACGCGTTCAATGATCGTTTGATAGACGGACATACAAAACAGAATACAGGCAAGCAAGGCACAAAAAATGAAGACATACGTAGTATTTGCAACAGTATGTATCTTAGGCCTTACGACTGTGCTGAGATTCTGAGAATAATTCAATCGCTCAATAACACAAACTCAGTGGGTTATGATGAGTTTAGCACAAGACTTCTCAAGGACTGTGCCGTCGAACTTACACCCATTCTAACTCATCTAGTCAACCTATCGTTCAGTGAAGGTCATTTCCCAAGTCTCCTTAAGAGATCTATAGTCAAACCTCAATACAAAAAGGGTGACAAATCTCTACTTAATAGCTACAGACCAATAACTCTTATACCTATATTTTCTAAGGTTTTCGAAGTGGCCATGCATAGGCGACTATATGATTTTGTTACACGACACCAAATATTGCTAAACGAGCAATATGGTTTCCAAAAAGGCAAGTCTACTACCTTGGCGTGCTTTAATCTGGTAACTAGGATCTGTGAAAGCCTAGATCGCAACATGCAAACCACTGTTATTTTCTTCGATATGAAAAGCGCGTTTGATCTAGTTTCGCATAAACGATTGTTAAATAAATTAGAAAAGTATGGAATTAGGGGTCCGGCCTACGAATGGCTTGATTCATACCTAAAGGACAGAGAACAATGTGTTGAAATTATGGGTATAGATGATAACAAGGAACTAAAGGCACATAGATCCTCGTACAGGATCAATAGCTCTGGGGTCCCGCAAGGAAGTATCTTAGGACCTCTGTTATTTTTTATTTACATTAACGATTTGCCAAGTGTAACTCCTAATCCTTGTATTCTGTACGCTGACGATATTTCTCTCATCATGACATCTAATTATTCTAATACCAATTATACTAATGACATAAATAATTCAATTGACAATATAATTCAATGGCTTCATGAAAATAATCTGCAGGTTAACATGACTAAAACACAATATATTCAATTTAATAATTATGGTACGAAACCACAGAACTTGAATATAAAATATTTGACTGAAAACTTACTAAAAGTAGACAAAACAACTTTTCTAGGTATAATTATTGACCACAATCTTAACTGGAAGGCACACATAGAAAAAGTTTGTAATAAAATAAATAAATTTGTTTATGTTTTGGCAAAACTAAGGAAGACCTCGAACCCCGAATCAGTCGCCATGGCCTATCATGGCTATGTTGCCTCCGTTTTAAACTATGGTTTAATGATTTGGGGCAACTCCACAGACGTGAATAGAGTCTTCATTGCCCAAAAAAAGTGTATCAGAGCTATGTGTGGAGCTGCACCATGGCACTCGTGTAGGCCCCTTTTCTTGAAAATGAATCTTCTTACCCTTCCCTGTATGTACATCTATGAAACCGCGAAGTTTGTTAGGCAGTATCCTAGCTTCTTGTCGAAGGCACATGAGGTTTATCCGAGGAGCACTAGAAATCAGGATAGAATTGTTTTATCTAGAGTCCCGAATACGGCTCTTTACCTTAAAAATTGTTTTGCAATGTGTGGTCGTATTTATAATGCAATACCTAAAAGTTTGAAGGAACTTCCAACCTCTAAATTTCTAAGAAAGTTGAAAGCATGGCTCATAAAAAAATGCTTTTATACGATAGAGGAATTGGAAAAGTGTTAGGGTAAACTATGACTAAATGTTGATATTATTATTAGCAAATATTGAGGCAACCTATGTCCATAAAGTTTATAATATACTTAAAAAAATAATAAATGAATAATACTGACATGCTAATAATTTTTACAAATGTTTATTAATGAATAATTTTTATGCATTTTATGTTCTGACATTCTATTTAATTTATTGTATTCTTTGTGACTTTAGAATTTTCTTGCATGTGCTAAAATAATAAAAATATTGTAGTGTACCTAAACTAATATTGATACCTCATGTTTAATATAATGTTTGCATGCCATAAAATGGTAAATGTGCTGCACAAAAGTTAATAATAACACCTGTATAACCACATTTAAGCAAATAAATGAATTTGAATTTGAATTATATTGTTTCATTAAAACTTTTTTTGTGAATTTTGTGAAAAATGTTTAATGAGTGTAATATGTAAAAATGTTTAAACAAATTCTTTTCATAACGAATACATTACGTTGACAAACAATTCAACAATAATAACAATACTGGAATTTTGAAAATCGACTTGACTTTACATTTTAAGTAGAACAGATCAGTAATGGCAATATATGCTTCAATTCTCAAAGCATCTGCGGCATTAATAATAGTGTAATACAGCAGATAGCATCTCGTAGCTAAAGTAAATGACTATTTTGGTAAATATGGGTAAACAACAATCTAAAAACGCCCAAGTGAACATATCGCAAAACGGATCAGATAATGTAGCAAGAACTGAACTACAACGAAAAATCGAAACTTATGGAATATTAATTTTTGTCATAATTGCTATTGCACTTAGTATCTTATTCTACCTGATGGTAAGAAAATGCAGTGGATATTTGAGAAACAAAATTGTTAAAAACCTAGTGTCGAAAATTGAAGAAGGTCGCGCCCCTAATGTCGCAACCATTAACGAACAATATATATAATGATTAATCTCACGGTTTTCTTCCTACACGCACCCTACCCACCAGGGACAAAAACTGTCTGAAACATTTGCTTATTAAAACAAAATTTCCCTCTATTTAGTTTGTTTGGAATTCCACGGTTACAGATCATAGATCATTCTTGTTTTATTTAGACAAACAACGTGAGCAAATAACAGCCTGCCGCACGACCAGTACAATTGATTACGAAGGACTAGACAAGTCAATGTCCCAATTAGATTTTAGTAACATTCTGCTTATGCAAGACGCAAACTTGGCCACAGACAGTTTAATGGGTCTATTAAAGTCGGCTATTTCGCATAACATGAGTCTGATAAAAGTACCAGCAAAGAAAAGAACCCTCAAACCGTGGATTACCCCCGGATTGTTGCGTTGCATGAGGAACTGGGATGCATTATACAAAAAGTTTGAATCATGTCCCGATAACGAAGTTTTACGAATAACGTATAAACGATACAGAAACTTTTGTTCCAAAGTGTTGAAAAAAGCAAAAAGACTATTTGACACACAAGAGCTTAACAAGGCAAGTCACGATTCGAAAGGACTCTGGGATACTATAAAACCGAGGTGGGCAAACTCTTCGAAAGAGTCATTGCCAAGCGCCTCGTCGAGCATCTCTCTAGAGTGGGGCCGGACCTGGCGAATACCCAGTTTGGGTTCCGCCGGTGGCGTTCCACTGTGGATGCCATCATGCGTGCGAGGACTCTGGCGGGGGATGTGGTTGCCCGGGGCGAGGTGATGTTGGCGGTGTCCTTGGACATCTCCAACGCCTTCAACACCTTGCCCTGGAGTTGCATATAGTCGGGGCGTACCTGACGGAGAGAGCCGTCATCTACCCAAGTTCGACGGGAGTCGGTAGGCGTGAGGTGTCGTGCGGTGTTCCACAGGGGTCGGTCCTGGGGCCGCTCCTGTGGAACATCGGTTACGACTGGGTGCTTCGCGGTGACTTCGCGTACGGGGCCACCGTCACGTGTTACGCGGATAACACGCTAGTGACGGTGAGCGGGGCTACGCACCGCGAAGCGACCCTGAGGGCCACGACCGCGGTTGCTCAGGTCGTCGACAGGATCCGGCGGCTGGGTCTCGAGGTGGCTCTGCACAAGTCCGAGGCCATGTTCTTTCATGGCCCTCGGCGCAGGCTAGGCCCGGGAGCCAGCCTTACAGTGGGAGGCACTCCCATCGACATCAAGCCCCGGTTGAAATACCTGGGGCTCGTGCTTGACGGTCGATGGGACTTCGGACAGCACTTCCGAAGTCTGCGCCCCAAGTTGGTGCTCATGGCGAATGCCTTGGGCCGGTTGTTGCCCAACTTGAAGGGCCCAGAGGCCTCCTGCAGGAGACTTTACGCGGGTGTCGTGCGGTCCATGGCCCTATACGGGTGCCCCGTGTGGGCGGACACCCTGGAGGCCAGATTCGTGCCTCTGCTCCGTACGGCGCAGAGCACGATGGCCTCCAGGGCCATCAGGGGATACCGCACGATATCCTTCGAAGCGGCGAGTCTCCTGGCCGGATCGCCACCATGGATCCTGGAAGCGAGGGTCTTTCGGCACTATATCAGTTCCGAAAGGAGGCGCGGGAGCGGGGATTCGATCCCGAGCCCGAGGTTATTCGGGCCGAGAAATCCCGGCTCCACCAGGTCATGGTGGCCGAGTGGGAGCGACGACTTGGGCAACCACGCGCAGGGCACGCCGTGATTGCGGCGGTAAGACCCATCATGGGGGAGTGGCTAGAGAGGCAACACGGTAGCCTCTCGTACCGTCAGACGCAGATTATCACCGGGCACGGTAGCTTCGGGCGGTATCTGCATCTGATGGGTATAGAGCCAACGCCCGAGTGCCATCACTGCGACGCGAGCGTGGACTCGGGGCTGCACACGCTCACCGAGTGCCCGGCGTTTGAGACGCCGAGGCGGGAGCTTGTGGCGGCCCTGGGGGTGAGAGTGCTCACGCTCTCCACCCTGCTCGCGGCGATGGTCCGCTGCGCGGATGCGTGGGCGGCCAGCGCCTCCTTCTGCGAGCAGGTCATGCTCGCGAAGGAGACAGCAGAGCGGGCGCGGCGCGGTGAGCGAGAAAGGCTCGCTGACATCGCTGTACACGCCCGAAGGTGGCTCGGGCGTCGGAGGGCGCAAACTGACCTCCGCCCCCCATGAGCGCGGGCCTGAGGGTGACGGGTGGAGCCGCTCGTCACCCTAGCAGAAGCAGGCCACGGCGGCGGCGCGCATCGTAGGACGATGCGCGCCTCCCCACACCGGGGTTTAGTCGGGGACCGCGTGGTCCCCCCCTTCCCGAGGAGGGCCAGACCGAGAGGGATGGCCCTGGGTCAGCCGGGGTGCGAGGGATATGTCGCATGACAACCTCACCTTCGGCCTAGCACTACGACCCAGAGACGGCATGCGGTTTAGTCGGTTCGAGTCCGACATAACCTTCCCCTCCGGCTCCGGAGGGGTGGGTATCCGTGGGGATTTCCCGCACGTAAAAAAAAAAAAGGATACTATAAAACGAGTTACAAATACAACAAAATGTAAAAACCTCTCCACACAGCTTCTAACATGCTCCTCAATAAATGTCCAATCCTGCAATATGGTAAACTCTTTTTTCGTAAACATTGGCAAAGAACTAGCGGACAAAATTAGTGCAAAAGTGATGCCACAGCCAACATTGACGAAAAATAAGACCACTCCAGTGATGTCTTTTGTCTTGGATCCCACAGACCCGGGGAAAATTATGTCGATTATAGGCTCACTAGGATCAAACGCTGCTACTGATTGGGACAACATTTCAATAATCTTTTTGAAGAAATAATGCGAATACTCTGGCGCCCATACTATGCCATATATTTAATCTTTGTTTCTAAACTGCTGTATTTCCCACTTCAATGAAAAAGGCAATAATTCATCCAATTTTCAAGGGTGGAGATGCGACCCTCCCTAACAATTATCGCCCAATCGCAGTTTTGGGCACGCTGTCTAAACTTCTGGAACGGCTGATAAACAAAAGACTTGTTCATTATTTAGAACATTACAACCTTTTATCCCCGCAACAGTTTGGATTCCGGAAAAATAGATCTACCTGTGACGCAGTTCGGGACTTGACAAATCACGTAGCACAACACCTAGACCAAAATAAAAAAGCTCTAAAAGCTTTCGATACCGTCCCGATCTCCAATCTTTTACTCAAACTTGAAGGTGTGGGCGTTAGAGGAGTACAACTGGATCTTTTCGAAAGTTACCTAACTAGTCGCTCGGAAATTGTTGCAATTGATAACTGCAAGAGTGATGAGCTACCCATCAGCTACGGAGTTCCACAAGGAAGCATACTAGGCCCTACTCTCTTTCTTATTTTTATAATGAGGATATTTCTAATCTTAACTGGGAAAATGATTTTAAGAGCTTACATATTGAGGGGGCTGTGGAACGTTTCTACTCACTTATTAACAATATGATTAGTAAGTATGTTCCAACTAAATTAGTAAATTATGAGCATGACCCGGTGTGGTATTCACCTGCGTTGAAAAAAATGATTAAAGAAAAATATAAATTTCATAAAAAATTCAAACGTTACGGCAATCTTTCCGATAAATATAGTCATGATTTATTGAGAGAGCGAGTAAAAAGGGTGGAAACAGAATGCTATCAATTCTACATTAAAACAATAGAACAGTCCATCACTAGTGACCCCAAGCAATTCTGGAAATTTGTGAAGTCTAAAACAGGTAGATCTAGCGTTCCGAGCTCTGTTTGTTACGGTGATACCACGGCCACCGGGTCGGAAGATATATGTAATCTATTCTCTGACTACTTTGTATCAACTTTTTTACATCCATGCGCTCCTAGTGACGATGCTGGTGTAGACTGTGATTCGGTATCGGATATCGGTGGCATAACCGTGAACCAGGATCAAGTAACAACATTACTTAAAGCGCTTGATTTAGGCAAGTCGGCGGGACCCGATCGGATACCTGCTGTTCTATTGGTGAACTGCGCCGACACGATAGCCCTACCGATTAGTCTACTGTTTAGACAGTCATTGAGTGAGTGTGTAATGCCCTCAATATGGAAGTCAGCCTTTGTAACACCAATCCATAAGAAGGGTATAGTCACTGATATAACCAACTACAGACCAGTGTCTAAGCTGTGTTTAATCGCAAAAATCTTCGAAAAGATCATTCATATTCAGTTATATGCATCACTCAAGAATGTCATAAGTCAGTACCAGCACGGATTTGTTAAGGGCAGGTCTACAGTTTCAAATCTCGTAATTCTTGACGATTATATTACCCATAACATGAGTCAGGGGAAGCAGGTTGATGTCGTTTATACTGACTACAGTAAAAGCTTCGACAGGATTGATCACTGCATTCTAATTCGGAAACTAGCTCGCTCGGGGATAAGGGGCGATCTGTTAAGATGGTTCACATCCTACATTTCTAACAGATCGCAAGCAGTTGCACTTAATAATTATGTATCTCAATGGGTCACTGTTCCAAGCGGTGTTCCTCAAGGACCCCTTTTGGGTCCCTTATTGTTTGTAGTCTTTGTAAACGACATTGAGGAATGCTTCTGGTCTTCCAATCTTCTCTGTTTTGCGGACGACATGAAAATATATGCTACCATCTCGTCCCCGGCTGATGCTGAAGCACTTCAAGCCGATTTGGCGAGGCTTGACAATTACTGGATCTGAACCCCTTAAAATGCTCCGTGGTCGCTTTCACTCGAAGACGCCAAGTTATTACCTCCGAATATTTTTTGAAAGGACATAAGCTAGCTAAATACCGATGCCTCCTACGTAAGTTGTTGTAAGCCACAAAATAGCTATTTTGTGTTTTTTACGCAAAAGTGTCTAATTTTATGTATAGTATCCTGTAAAAAATAAATCAAATTCAAAAAACACTTAATTTAGGTAGTTTTCAGATGTATAATATCGTAAGTTGCGAACTATCCCGGCGCATATTACGGTATTATTATTTGCAACAGTTTACGGCGGACGGTGTGTGGTGTGAAGAGCGCGCTCACCCCGCGTATGAGTGACATAAAACAGACTACGCCGGAACTCGCCGTAGTTTTCATGTCACGCGCTCATGTTTTGTGTCGATTTATATTTATTACGTAATAGTACTAGCACTTCAATATTTTTTGTACATTTGTACCATAATGAAACGCATGCAAACCAGAGGACGCAAACTATGTGATATGGTTAATAATGCCAACACAAAAAAAATAACATTGAGGAATCCATCGAAATGATCGTTAATCCTATTAATCAGATTGAAGATATCGATTTTCATGAAACATCTTTCCGAAGCATTCAAGGTATTTTAAAATTTAACATCCGTATGGCAATTTTTTTCTTCTTTACAATATTGCTGATTTAAAATGCGGTATTGATTACATACAACAATGTACGTTGCTGAATTTACAAGTATTTTATGTTAAGTAATACATACAATATTTTACTTCGGAATTAGTTATACTGAAGTAAATGGCAAGATGACTTACAATGATTTACGTGGCCATATTAACTATTTTATGGTTAATAAGTAACACATACAACAATCAACTTCGCTTATCACTGACATTGTGTAAGGTGTAAGTAACATTTGCGGTTACCAAATGTAATCAACAATCTATAGAAGTAAATAAAATTAAAGTGTCTGTTTGTAATGTCAAAATAACAAGTTTTCCTGAATATGTATGAATGTATATCGGGTACCATTAACGAAAACCTAAATTAAATGTCTTTGGTATGTCTGTCTGTCTGTTCCGCTAATTTCCGGAACGGCTGGGCCGATTTTAATGAGACTTTCACTAATAGATAGCTAATAATATATAAGGTATAACATAGGCTACCTTGTATTCCTTCCCGGGAATGGGAACCTATTGCGGGAACGGGATCAAAATACCAGACGGCGAAGCCGCGGGCATCTAGCTGATATTGCATAATAATTATTATCCTTCGTGGGGTGTTTTAATGATGTTTATGAGATTTAGTAGTCTATTAAACTTATATTAAAAACTTATTGAAATGCAATATTACGTTGTTGCAGAGTCACCCTTCCCAGTAAATTTTAATGAATCTGAAATCCTTGAAGTGGCTAATTTAATAGGTGATACTTTTTCGAAATTAATTTAAGTAATGATACTACAACAGATCGCCCCTGTCTTGAAACTGCTCACCCATCTCCTGAATGTAGTATTAACCACTTGGATTACGACTGTGATAACTATTTCTGTCCGTATTACATTGAAAAAGAAAATTTACCCATATTAGATCAAATACCACTTCTAGCTCAGCCATCCCCTGCGTATTTTTCAGACTGTTCCACTCCCCAAGCTAATAGTCCTTTAACTGTTATTTCATATTCATAACAATTTCATAACAGTCCACGTGCAAGAAAAAACAAAGGTAATGTAAGAGGAAGACACGTGAAAGACTGGATAGATGTGAAAAGAAAGACCTTAAGAAACTTGGGAAAAGAATACCTTTCTAGAAAAGGAGTAGTAAAAGCCAGTAGATAAATGGGCCCGCCGTGTCACTGCCGTATGCAATGTTTTAATAAATTAAACGAGGAAGAGAGAAAGAATATTTTTGAAAGTTTTTGGTCGTTGGGAGATAGGGACAAGCAGTGGATGTATGTGACTAATTTAGTTACAAGGAAGACTAAACATCGAATATATACTGATACTGTTTCAAGACGTAAGTATATTTTAAAATACAAATTGCCTGTTGCCGGTGATGAAACTTTGAATTATGTAGATGTGTGTAAGAAACACTTTTTGAGTACCATCTCTGTCAGCAATCAAGTTATCAATACAATCCTAGATAAATAAGATACGACAGCGGCAACACTAATCCCCGATCAAAGAGGCAGACAATCAAACTACATCGAAAAATTACTGAATGTGTTAAAACCAGTGTTTGTGACCACATCAATAGCTTACAACCAGTTGAGTCACATTATGCTCGACTAAGAAAGACTGCAGGCAGATGCTGGATGCAACAAGCTGAACACAGGGCGCTATGGCGCTCATTAGGGGAGGGCTATGTCCAGCAGTGGACTAATATAGCCTGATGATGATGATGATGCTCGACAAAATTCACAAAAGCTGTATTTGGATGGAGATTTGAATTTTCGGCGACTCTCAGACCATATTGAAGAATATTTTATAATAATGATATGCCGCGTGGTTCCCGGCAGAGTAGAATTTGGGCCACCCCTTCTCTTCCCATGTGGTGTCGTACAAGGCGACTAAGGGATAGGGCTGATTAACTTTAACATCAGACAGATATGTACAGCCCAGACTCAGCTTCAGATGCATGGCTCAAGTCAACAATAGTTTCCGGAATACGGCAATAGGCTCACCCCCTATTACGTGGGACCGAATACAGATTGGTGAAATGTGGGTGCTAATTCACCTCTGCCTAACCCTCCGGGGATAAAGGCGTGATTATATGTATGTATGTATGTATGTTTTTTTATAAAAAGTTTTTTTTGATTTCATTTTTTCATAATTTTTGATTATATTTTAGATATTAATTATGTTGATTAAAGAAAGCAAAAGGTCAAGAATTTTATGTGGTGAATTTTATGTTGATTTATGGACAAATAAACGATTTTTTAGAAACAAGGTTATATTTATTATGTATAATGCTATACATACCTGATCTTTTTTTTCTTTCTATTCGGCGTACATTGTTGTATCTAGTATATATGACTAAATGCTTCTTATGTGTTCCGGTGTACGTAAAAGTAAGTGGCTGATACAATAATTTGTAAAGGTCATACACCGCAGTAAAATGTGGTAACAGCAAAATCTCTAAAACCTTAGGTATTTTTGAACAATACCGTAAGGTAAACGCTAAAGTATAACTAACTGAAGTCACGTATTGAATTTTATAAAGATTGGTTGAAAACTGCGGTTTTTATTGCCATTAGTACCTTTGAAACGCTCTCCTGTAAAATCACAGATTAGAGGTTACAACAGTTTACGTGGGAGGCATCGATACGATCAGATACGTGATCTCGGTGTTGTTTACGATTCGAAACTGATCTACCACGAACATATTGATAGTATAGCTAAAAAGGCATCTCGAGCCTTAGGTTTCATTATGCGTACTTCGAACAACTTTGAAGAAGTTAAGACCATCAAAATATTATACTGTACGTATGTTCGAAGTATATTGGAATACGGGTCTGAGGTCTGGAATCCCAGATACGATATATATACCGATAGACTGGAAGGTATCCAGAGGAAGTTCATCAGGTACCTGTGCTATCGCGCTAAAGTAGTGTATAGGTCCGATGATTACCTTAAATTGTGCGCTAGATTCCACTTCCTCCCATTAACACATCGGCGTAAAATTGCTGACGTAATATTCGTCCAGAAAATTCTATGCAACAAAATCGATAGCCCTCAACTTCTTGCTAGAATGAACATAAATACACCTGTTAAAATCCTACGTAACTTTATGCCACTGTACGTACCAATTGTGTCTTCCAATTAACGCCAAAATACGTTTTTGTGGAGAGCGTGTTACACGATTAACGCGGCGAGCTCACATCATAATCTCGACATATTTAACGCAAGTATAGCATCAGTCAGGAGGCTGCTTAGCCTGGAATTCTTTCAACAATACAAATAGTCATTAATTAGTTTTTAATCTATTTTTTGTTTCTTTTTCAAATATATATGTTAAAGAATGTTCAATTGTACGGCAGTACGATTCACACAGCACTTGTGACTATACTGCCTATAAAGAAAAGAAAAAGAAAAATGTTGTAACACTTACTACTATTACCTATCATTGTTAAAGTGACACAAACTTCTTAGTCCGCATTTTGATTATAGTCTGAATTATATCAGTGAGGACCTATAATTGGCTGTATGTAACTAATTTCAATCACTATACCTGTGTTATGGCTGTTGGTCTTCCAAATAAATAAATAAATAAAATAAATAAATAAATAAATGACTTGTGCAATCTTAAAATTCCTGAAGGTAAAATATTAACATTTGCTGACGACACGGCAATAACTTTTACCGCTGAAACTTGGTCAGGTCTGGAACGTATGGCATAGCGTGACCTAGACGCGGCGCTGGGATGGCTAATTGCTCATACCCTAACCTTAAATACTTGCAAAACGAAATTCATGGTATACTCAATCAGTGCGGCTTCCCAACCCCATTCTGCAATATCTCTAAAAGCCCACTTTTACCTTAGAAGAGACTCTTGCAGCTGTCCACCTATAGATTCTGTTGACCATATAAAACACCTGGGTGTAGTACTGGACACGAACCTACACTTTAGGACGCACATTAACCTACTCGCAGGACGAGTCCGTAAATTAATATATATATTTAAGACCCTTCGGTACGTTAGCGATTTTAAAACTATTCGTACCGTTTACTTTGCCCTGTGCTCCTCTATTGTCACATATTGTATCTTCTGTTAGGGTGGTGCTGCGAAGACTATTTTGAAGCCACTAGAGGTCGCCCACAGAGCCATTCTGAAAATTCCTTCTTTTCGAACTATAATTTACCCTACAGCTGGGTTATATAAAGATTGGGGAGTTCTTAATATCAGACAACATTGTATTTCACAAAACAACTAAGAAACGACGAAAAGATAAAATTTTAACTCTCCCAAAAACTCGTACATCCTTCATCAGAAAATTCAAGCACTTTCTGGGACCCCATCTCTATAACTTATTGAGCAGGCACTGTGCCATGCATAGTCTATCATATTATGAGTGCAAGAAAATATTATACCAGTACCTTCAGGAAAAAAGTTAAGATGACACCGAAATAATTGTAACATAAACTTAATTTACATGCTCAAACTTGCGCGCGCCCGCTCACACACATGCACGCACGCACGCACGCTCGCACGTACGCACGCACGCACGCACGCACGCACGCACGCACGCACGCACGCACGCACGCACGCACGCACGCACGCACGCACGCACGCACGCACGGACGCACGCACGCAAGCACGCACGCACGCACGCACGCAAGCACGCACGCACGCACGCACGCACACACACACACACACACGTATAATAAATGACTTTCCAATAACACTTTGTTGTACTACAATGTTATAGTATGGTAAATAAGGAATTATTATAGTTAGGTATTATTAGGTTAGGTAGAGTGACGTTTGACGTGTGCGCCGGTACGGTTGTGTTGAGTGCTTGTGGAGAAAAAATAAAATAAAACACGAATTTCAAGTTTGAAACTTGAAATTCGTGTTTTATTTTAGTTTTACCGTACCGGCGCACACGTCAAACGTCACTCTACCTAACCTAATAATACCTAACTATAATGAGGTGCGGAGCTTGCGGGCCGAAATAGGGGAGATGAAAGGTGAATTGTTGGGTCTAAGTACATCAATTACAGCATGCCATACGCGCATGGATGCACTGGAATGTAGGTTGGAAGGTCAGATACGAACAAGGGAGCAACCTCTATCTGCCTGCACGACGGACCGCATTGTTGAGCAGCTCAAGCAGGAGATCAACAACCGGGAACAGGAGCTCATGGCAAATGATGTCATGATCACAAACATTCCCGAGTCTAATGCTGAGAACCCAACCCATTTAGTGCAGCTGGTGGCCACTAATATCGGAGTGCAGATTGAGGAGAGGGATATCGTCTGTGCGGAACGTATCGGCGGGCGCTTAATTAGGGCGGTCAACAGCGAGGGGCCTGAACCCACGCGACCCCGGGTGCTGACGGTGAGGTTTGTGCGCCGTGAGCAGCGTAACGCCATATTGAGCGGTGCACGAGTACGTCGAGGCGCCACAACAGAAGACCTGTGAGTGTCGGGACCAGCCAAGCGCTTTTTCATAAATGAGCGCTTGACTAAGATCAACCAGCTCTTGTTTCGTAGGGCACGAGCGGCAGCGGAGCGTCATGGCTGGCGATTCGTATGGACGAAGCAGGGCCGCGTCCTCGCCCGGCGTGGGCCGAAGGATCCCGTGCACCGGATTACTGCGGATGAGGACATTTTACAGTGCATGTGGACTTATGAATAGGTCTAGTGTTAGTGAGGGAATGTTGATATCTGATATTTTGTATTGTTTTTTGTTTTGTGTTCTTCTCAGGTACATTATTTTGAGGCAATGGTATGCAGTTGAGCCAGATAACTTAACCAACAGCATGACAGTTGAGCTTTCGACCAAAAAGGGATATACTGGAGGACTTTTTTGCTGTGGACCTAGAGCTCATTCCATGGGCTGTGATATCAGACCTCCCCTCTGTCAATGATATGGTATATACTTTTTCTGTTTTTACGACCACGTTGTTTGATCTACATGCCCCTGTTAAAACTAAGCGATTTAAAGATCCACCAACACCTTGGATCACCGACAACATACGAATCATGTTCAAACTCCAGGATGAGGCAAGGGCTAGGTATCATAAAAATCAATTAAGTAGCTGCAAGACTTACTATTTAGATTTAAAAAAACAGGCAAAGCAGGCACTAGAGAGGGAAAAAGTTGCATATTTTGAGGGGAATATAAACAAAAATATTAACGACCCTAAACTCTTATGGAAGAACTTAAGGTCCGATGTGATTCCAATTTTGGATTTCCTACCTAACAATCTACAGGATCCTGAACAGATTAACGAGGCATTTCTGGATGTCCCTGGTAGTTATGAAATCAGCATATCACAACTGACCTTTTATGAAATTCATAGACACTCCCAATGTAGTTTTCAATTGAGGATAGTAAGTCAGGAAACAATTACTCATATTATAAAAAACCTTCACTCCAATGCGGGGGGGATAGATGGTATCAGTTTACAAATGCTAGCATTAACTATGCCAACATCTCTTCCAGCACTAACCAACATCGTGATCAGCTCTATAGTGTCTCATACCTTCCCAGAGCTATGGAAATTTGCTAGTGTCCGCCCTATTCCAAAAATCAATAACGCGGTTACAACGAAAGACCTCAGACCAGTGAGCATACTGCCCTGCCTATCAAAATTTTTGGAAAGGGTGGTGTACCTTCAACCGGTGGACTACTTGGGGAGGAGTAATATACTACCAGACTTGCAATCTGGTTTTAGAAAGGGACGGGGTACAGCAACAGCTCTATCGGATGTGATAGGCAATATTCTAGAGGCAAGGGATAGAGGGGAAGGAACCATACTGACTTTACTGGACTACTCTCGTGCTTTTGATGCTATAAATCCGACTCTGCTGCTGTCCAAACTTGCATACTATGGCTTTGAAAGGGAAACTATTAAATGGTTCATAGCTACCTGACAAAATCCACACCTCGGTATGTCCCTAGAGGTGTGCCACAGGGGTCCATTCTGGGCCCCCTTTTATACATATTATACAGTGCTGATATTGTTCATTCTTTCGAAAATTGTAAATATCACATGTACGCGGATGATATTCAACTTCGGTAGCTTAGTGGTTAAGGAGGCGGCCTTACGACCGAGAGGTCCCGGGTTCGAATCCTGGCCATTACACTACCGACGTGAACCCACTCCTAGCACAAGCAATTTAGCTCAGTTGGAGGGGTTAGAGGGAATATTAGTAATTTCGGTTGCTAATATTCTTAAATTCAAAGAAAAAAAAAACTGTATATATCTTTCAAACCTAGTGACACTTTAGCAGCAATGAAACTTTAAAAGCAGATCTTCAACGTGTGACAACATGGTCTGAACAAAATTCATTAGTTCTAAATCATAAGAAGTCGAAATTTATTGTACTTGGGAGTAAGAGACAGATCAACACAATATTGTCAGCAAATCCGGAAGTTACCATTCAGGGAAATAAAATTGAGCGCGTTGATGTGGCTTGTAACTTGGGGCTAACAGTTGACCCAGAGCTGCACTTTGAGAAACATGTGTCTAATGCCATGCGGAACTGCTTTTACAGGCTCAAGGTCCTCTATAACATAAGAAACTACCTCAGTATAGACTTAAGAAAAAGTCTGGTAGATAGTTTGGTACTCTCAAAGTTAAATTACTGTGACACAGTTTATGGGCCATGCCTGCTGGCTAGGACAGTCCGGCTAATAGATAGATAGATAGATAGATAGATAGATAATTCTTTATTGTACACCAATAAATTTACACTAGGACAAGTAGAATAGAATGTATACAGTTTAATGTACAATAGGCGGCCTTATCGCTGGAAGCGATTTCTTCCAGGCAACCTTGGGATGGACAGTAATGTGACAGAAACAGAAGATATGGTGTAGTTATCAAATAAACTAAACTAAGACAAAAATGTACGAGAGAGAAGTACAAATAAAATAAAATAATAAATATACGGCTTTACGTGAAGTATAATAAGGTATAAATAGATATAAACAGTTTTAACACATAAATGTAATATGTACATATATATATATATATAGTAAATATAGGTCAGTTTTGGGACCCTTGCTGTTCATACTTTACAGCGCAGACATTGTTCGGGCTATAAAACACTGTAAATTTCATATATACGCAGATGATGTGCAAATTTACTTCTCCTTTAAGGCCACTGAATTCCAGGAAGCTATAAGGAAGGTGAACGAGGATCTGAGCAGCATTTGTCGATGGGCTAGTAAAAATACCCTCGTACTGAATGGTAGTAAGACCAAGTATATGATATTGGGCTCTAGGGATCAAATCACTCGGGTGGATGATCTAAAGCCCCCAATCTTTATTAATAATATCCTAATTGAGCGTGTGCATGTGGCTAGAAACTTAGGCTTATTAATGGACGAGAAACTGAGGTACGAGCGCCATGTTGCGGATTGTGTGCGAAACTGTTTTTACAGGTTGAAGCTGCTGTATCGAATGCGAGGTTATCTTAGTGTCGAACTCCGAGAGAAGTTGGTTGATACCTTGGTGCTTTCCAAGTTCAATTACATGGACGTGGTTTATGGCCCGCGACTACTAGCAAAAACGGCCAATTTAATTCAAAGGGTGCAAAATGCGTGTGCTCGATTTTGTTATAATATACCGCCTAGAAACCATGTGACGCCGTATCTGAATAATCACAATAAGCTAAAAATGAAGTACAGGAGGGAGTTACATCTTGCAACTGTTCTTTTTGGTATTGTCAAGACAGGAAACCCTTCCTATCTGTACTCTAAACTGCAATGGCTCAATGAAAATAGTAGGTATTTGACAAGAGCATCGCGTATGAACTTACATGTTCCGAAACATAGATCTGCGGCATTTCAGGGTGGTTTCAGATACCGAGCGAGTAAGATATGGAACAATATTCCTCCGCCTCTTAGAAGGCTTGCCGGCGTACATGGTTTCCGAGCTAGGTACAGAAATATCCTGCTTAATATTCAAAAATTAAGCTGATTATGGGTTCTAGCCTGGAGGTCTTTCGGATATGTGTGTGTGTATATGTATGTGTCAATGTATGTATGTATATGCGCATGTATGTGTATGTGTGTGTGTATATATATATATATATGTGTGTGTATATGTATATGTATATATATATATATATATATATATATATATATATATATGTGTGTGTGTGTGTGTGTGTGTATGTATGTATGTATATGTATGTGTGTGTGTATGTATATGTGTGTATATGAGTGTGTATGTGCATATGTATAAAATTTTTTGTGTTAGATGTGTGTGGTAATTAAAGGGAATGCGGCAGTTACGGGTTAACTGGAGGTTCGAATAGTGTTGTGTCAAATTTGTTATTAGTTAAGTTTAATTTTGTTTTACTTGTGTCTCTTTGATTTTTGCTCTTCTGCCCATGGCTGTTTGTATAATGGAAAGAAAGTATCTATTGAATTTATGTACATAATTATAATTATAAATATAGCACAATTTGTGTTAAGGGAACTTTGATCTTACATAGGAATCTAATGTAAATTGAATGCGTTACTAATTGTAATTCTTCACCTGAACCTAGATTTTTATTACAAATCTGTAAATTAAAGTACAGCATGTAACCTGGTTGGATTGGGCTACAGTTGAAAACCAGCGCTGCAGATTATATCTACTCAATCTGTAGCATTAGCTGAACTGCGGCCTTTTGGACGCACACTCCACACTGACATATAAAATGTAGCGTAGGTATGTAAAATGTAATCGAGGGAATGTAAAATATAATCTTACAAAGATAATTATACGCTAGTGCGGCAGACCGTTGGTGTGCGGAGAACTGCCACTGGCAGCAGTGTCATCTCCACCACTCCAGGACGCTGTGCTCGTGTGGGCCCCGTCGCTCGGCACTCTGCATCTCGTGGCTGCAGGGACAGTGGTAATTTAATAAATAGTAGCGTGTGAAGTTCTGAGGGAGTAAATTTGAAATAAGGTGTAAAAAGATACTTACCCCTCTGGTATGGCCATACGACGAGCATTGTGCTTGGCAACGAGGGCTCAATAGCTGAGCAAGCTGACCATAGGTGCCTTATATTTGTTGTGTACCAATCTTCATTGTGACATCACGGCACGGCAGTTTGTAAGTGTAGTGGGTATGCGGGCGCTTCTCGGCGCGGCGGGGTTCCGCCACAGTGATAAATAAGAATAATAATATTCTTCATAAAATCGCAACAGCAGCACGCGTATGCCCAGCGAGTCGGCCTGGACAAGACTGTCGCGCGCGTGCGCTGTGGTGATTCACTGTGGCGGGGCGCGGCCGGGTTGATTGTGGGCGCCTCGTATCTACGTAGGTACTAGGTATCCTTTGTTTTGTATTTTTTTTTTCGGTTGACTTTGTGTGCTTACATTATTTTTATTATTTTTTTTGTTGTTTTTATTGTTTTTATGGCTTTTTTTTTTGTATTTTCTTTTTGTTTATTTTATGTTTCGGTGTGTAGTGTGTGCACAATAAATGGATTTTCTTTCTTCTTTCTTTCTTTCTTTCTTTCTTTCTAGTACATAATAATATGAAAGAAGGATCACAGCAATGAATCAGCGTTTTTAACTGCGAGCTATGTACTAGATGATAGATAGTGGTCCTTTACCATTCTTTTAAAAACATTTAGTGATTGTGCCCGTCTGATATTTAATGGTAATGCATTCCATAAGCGCACAGCCTTAACAGTGAAAGACTTATCAACAAAGTCAGTGGAATGCATTGGCATTCTCAGCCTCAAATTCTCGGAAGACCTCAGGCATCTCGTATGTGTGGCATGGAGGAACTGGAATCGTTCTTTGAGATAAGAGGGAGTGGTGGGATTAAACAATACATTATATAGCATTGATAGAATATGGGCATTCCTGCGAAGCCGAATTGGGAGCCACTTGAGTTGTTTACGAAAATCTGACACGTGATCATACTTGCGAAGACCAAATATGAATCGTATATCGCTAATACAAAGAATACAAAATGCCTGTACACGGTTTTGTGTAAATATTCCACGGAGAGCCCATGTTACACCTTACATTAATACTAACAAGATATTAAAAATGGAATCGCGTAGAAGGATACACTTGGCCAGTATGCTGTTCGGTGTAATAATTAATAAAAAACCAAAATACCTGTATGATAAACTAATTTGGCGAAGAGGGTATGGGGGATGTATTCGTCATACAACAGTGCCACTGTCGGTCCCCAAACATAGAACCACAGCTTTTAGGGGCAGTTTTGTGTATGCAGCAACTTCCTGCTGGAATAATATCCCGCCACCACTCAGGGTGCTGAGATCAAGGCCACTCTTAATAAAAAAGCTGAAAAATAATTATATGGAGCTACAAAGACATATTTAAATTTCACTAACGCACAGACATACATTACACTGTGGTTACTATCTCATACAAACACTACACCCTGTTTTTATTGCTCATTTCTTAATCAACATGTACAATTATCCTTTTAGTTCATACAATATATTATATACCAAATAAAAAATAGTGTATTTAAGTTGTTTGCATTCACACTCTGGATAGCAACAGACTAGATTTGCAGTGCTTTGTTTATTTATTATTGAATATACTAACACAGAGGTGAAATCAAGGCATGACGAGGAGGTGCGAATGAAGCGCACACAGTGCCACTGGACTCCTGGCTCCCTCGGAACATCATTTGCCTCACTGAAACCTGAAAGCGTATAATTAAAATATATAATATTACATAAACTTACATCATGTACATACTTCAATTGACATTTATTGCAACAGAATCAATTAATTCCACCTTACCTCAGGGTATGTACGTTTTACTGTTAGATGATGGGCACGTTGCGCGGGGATCCAGATCTTTGATCCGTCTCTGTGAGCATGCTGAGTGACTGCACTGGTCTTAGGCGGGATTTGTGTGAAGTTGCTGCTGTAAAGATGTGTATTAGTTTTGGATATGTGCGTAATAGGCTGGCTTGACTGGATGCTTGCGCGGGAGTCCGTCTTGTGTCGGCTGAAGCGTCGCAAATGGCCTTCCTTGTATAATTATGGAAATGTCCAAGATGTCTGGCGTAATGTAATGTTACCCAATTTTTTTTTTTCTATTTTTTTTTTTGTAGATACACTGGATGCATTCAGTCGTCATCTAAATTGTGTTATTTAGTTTGTATAGGGTATGATTAATACTGTTATATTTATATTTATATTATGATCCAAAACAGCCGTTGTTCTACCAATGAACCACCGCCGGGTGGCGTGATGCGTCACTGCACAAAATGGCCGTGAACGAAAATCAGCGCTTGGTGTAGATTCTTACGAATACTACATTGTAACGAAAAATATTTTTGTGCTAGGGTTTTATGAAAGTAAAATAAAGTATATAAAAGTGAATTAAATGTGGCTATGAGAGCTCTAAAAAGTATAAATATAATGTTTGGCTGGCTAGCTAGTGAGACAAATGAAAAGATTGATTATAACAATTATCAATTATAATGAATAAAAAGCGTTACATGAATTTATGTATCTGGTATTATAGAAATGAATCTCAGGGCGGATTCGCAATAAATATTCTGCCGAGGCGTTGTTTGATCCGTTGTGCAGAGATGGTGGTATGCACTTAGCTCGTTCACTCCCGGCTGCTGATGTTGCCGGCGTGCCAGGGTCCTCGCTGGTGTGCCTCACGGCCGAATGATGGCGTGAAGCCCGGTGCGAAGACCCCGGTGCAGACAGCAGTTGGCCGCCGGGGTCAAAGCGACCTTCCTCGGCGAAGGGTAGCCGAAGAAAGGGCCACTTTAGCGCCGTGAATAGACACTTAGGTAATGTTGTCCAATCTCGCTCGCACACCCATAGACAAATTAGTTATTTAGTGTCGAAAATACTAAATTATCGACTATTTTAGAGAATTTATTTTAAATAGATTTATAAAAAATCCACAACGTTACAACATCACAGCACCAAGCTGTGAAGCGACCAGTTTTAGCGGCTGCAGCGCATAGCATATTAACCTTTTATCACAACACTTATGTTATTAATAAACAACCATTTTTTTAAATTATTTTTCTAACACAGGCGATTTATTGTTGTTATGGTTGAAAATGTTAAAAAAAAATTGCATCATAGAATTGCATCATTGATTCCATAGATTATAGATTATTATGTATTGAGTCACAGACTATGATCGGTATGATGTCATAATTTTGTCATAGATTAAATAAATCATACACTGATAGGAACTGATTTATAGATAGTTTAAATTTACTGTTTAAATTTTTGTTTTAATTTACCTTATTGAAATTCAACTGTGTGTAAAAAAAAAAAATTAAATTACCCATGTAAAATTATTTATAATGTCTTCAATACTTAGTATAAGTTTTGTATTTGAGTTGATCTGTTTTGTGTGCTGCAGTAAGCTGAAATAAACGCAATTTTTCTTTTTTTCTTTCTTTCTTTATTATACTCTGTTTTTTTTTTCGTCTAATACCTTGCATTACGTACTATAATAGTGATATGCAAGACCAAACTTAATATTTTCTCAGAGAAGAGACTCTTGCAGCTGTCCACCTATAGATTCTGTTGACTATATAAAACACCTGGGTGTAGTACTGGACACAAACCTAAACTTTAGGACGCACATTAACCTACTCGCAGGACGAGTCCGTAAATTAATATATACATATATTTAAGACCCTTCGGTACGTTAGTTATTTCAAAACTATTCGTACCGTTTACTTTGCCCTGTGCTCCTCTATTGTCACATATTGTATCGCCTGTTAGGGTGGTGCTGCGAAAACTATTTTGAAGCCACTAGTGGTCGCCCACAGAGCCATTCTGAAAATTTCTTCTTTTCGAACTATCATTTAACCTAAAGCTGAGTTATATAAAGATTGGGGAGTTTTTTTTTTTTTTAAGCGGGCCTGAGGGTGACGGGTGGAGCCGCCCGTCACCCTAGCAGAAGCAGGCCACGGCGGCGGCACGCATCGTAGGACGATGCGCGTCCCTCCACACCGGGGTTGAGTCGGGGACCGCGTGGTCCCCCCCTTCCCGAGGAGGGCCAGACCGAGAGGGATGGCCCTGGGTCAGCCGGGGTGCGAGGGATATGTCGCATGACAACCTCACCTCCGGCCTAGCACATCGACCCACAGACGGCGTGCGGTTTAGTCGGTTCGAGTCCGACATAACCTACCCCTTCGGCTCCGGAGGGGTGGGTATCCGTGGGGATTTCCCGCACGTAAAAAAAAAAAAAAAAAGGGGGAGTTTTTAAGTAGTTTTGTCACAACATTGCACAACGGGTCACAAAACAACTACGAAACGACGAAAAGACAAAATATTAACTCTCCCAAAAGCTCGTACATCCTTCATCAGAAGATTCTCGCACTTTCTGGGACTCCATCTCTATAACTTATTAAGCAGGCACTGTGCCATGTAACCTCTGAACGTGTCAGATGGGCTACGCACCAGCTGACCCAGCGGAGAGATGCTCGAGCTCAAAAATATCCCAGGGCGCCTTTTCGTCAGCAGAGAAAAGTATGCGCGTGCGTATGGGAACCCCAGGGGAGACTTCAGAGAAACTAAAAATTTTCTTTGAGTTTTGCACACATATATATATTTGATAATTGCTCGTTTACACAGGATACACAGAGTAAGAAACTTGTAAACTATAGTAGATCACAAATCTCAGCTTACAATCCCGAGTATGATCATATCATCACCGTCTGCAGCACAGTAGCATAGAAGCCAGCCCGAGATGGTTGGGGGGACGTCCTATACAATAGGGGCAATCGACGGGCTACCAGGAGAGGCAAAAGCAGTAATAAATTGTAATACGTGACCCTTGATCCGATCGTCGGCCTGCGTGTAATCCAGGAGCGCCCTTCACCACGCTCTCGGACAGCCAAGGCGCTGCACCTGCAGGAGCCCTCCGGTTTCACAACCAATGGAAAAAGGACACGGCAATGGTCGACGTCGAGGTGATTTTAGGATATGGGGTCTTCTTGAGCCGTATCTGGAGCCCTATGAACGAATTAACACTCAGAGTCGTCTAAAATTGTAGAGGATCGGTAACAAAGACAAAAATAAAATTACTTACCACGAATGTGGGTAAAACTCAGATACACTGATTCTAATTGCAGAGTAACAATGAATAGTATAACGACAGATAAGTCACCAAAAGTAATGAGTCCAGTGCGTCTCGTAAAATCGATCCTGGCTTATATAGCCACTGGATTAGAAGTTTCGCGAAGCCATCCATTCCTTT
Organism: Eilema caniola; assembly: GCA_949126895.1. Lineage (NCBI taxonomy): Eukaryota > Metazoa > Arthropoda > Insecta > Lepidoptera > Erebidae > Eilema > Eilema caniola. The sequence goes on from CASBPR010000003.1 coordinate 1,242,169, forward strand.
TTTTTTTTACTTAATGAGCTTAATGATCAGCAACCACCCTCATTACCGTGATTCGATCACCAAGGTGAATAATACAAAGCAGGTGGCAACGCCACCCCGCGAACACTATGCGAACTAGCATAATCGATCTTAACATCAGCAACTCGCTACGAGAAGTCCGCACTGACGGAGCACTAGATGGCGCTACCGACAGATAATATTTATAAAAAATCTTAGTACAAAAATTCTGTTACACCACCCCCTCCCTCAGAGTATTCCCTGCATAGTATGCGCAGGGAATATCATCGACAGGATCTAAACTGAGAGATGGCAAAGAAATTTCGTAACTCGCGATGACCACACTAGTTGTGAGCATCACGAAGTCCAAACAAAACAAAAACTAACCTTTCCAACAACAAAAAAAACAATCAAAGTCAAAATACTAAACCTAACACCATAGAAGTGTTACCCTGTTAACTAACCTGATTACTGTATGCTTCTCACATAAGTGAATAACATAGAGTGAGTAGGTGTAGGGTGAACCGAGACCACTCGACGCGAAGTGTACAATCTCACGATCGGCCGAACGACACAGAATAGGCACCGACAGAAGAAGGAGAAGGAGCAGAAGGTTGTTCCTCCTCACTATATTTCAAAATATCCTTAATGTGATATACTCCCAGATCTTTACCATCCAAATCCGACAGTTCATAGACTAAAGGCGAGCGTTTGGCGGTTACAATGCATTTCATAAATTTAGGCGCCAACTTCGCCGTAAAGTTCTTTGCCTTGTTAGACAAATAGAACGTTCTTTTGTAAACAATCTGTCCCACTTTCAATTCCACATGCCTTTTTCTGAGGTTGTAGTATTTTTCGTTACGCCGGTGAGCAACATCTAAGTGTTTTCTCACCTGGTCGTAGATACGATTTAGTTCCTTCAACCTCTCGCCAAAGGACACTGGACTGTCAATGGAGACAGAGTCAGGATGGCAAGGAATCTCTTCCTGCCTATAAAGAACACCATCCCCTATGAATTCCCTACCGTGAACAAGAAAAAACGGGCTGAACTGAGTAGCTTCGCTTACAGCCGTGTTTAGAGCACACTGGACTTCCACGAGATTCTCGTCCCATTTCTTGTGGTGTGACTTCACATAGCAAGAAATTCCCTGAACCACGTTGCGAATGGCTCGTTCTGCCTGATTGGTCTGTGCGTGATATCTGGGATTATAATAGATGTTGGGCACATTGTATTTAACTAGTAAGTCCTTAAACTGTTTGCTAATAAATTGTGGACCATTATCCATGTAAATGGTTTTACATAACCCGTGGACTAGAAAAACATTCCTTTCTATAAATCTCGCGACTGCAACGCCTGTAGCTATCCGTATAGGACACAACATGACATATTTGCTAAAATAGTCCGAGACTACAATCAAATGAACGTTTCCCTTGCTGGAAGTAGGAAATGGACCCAGTAAGTCACAAGAGATGGCCTCAAAAGGTCTAGACACCCGTTTAGGATTACCCATTAGGCCCGGACGAGTTGTGTTCACAGGTTTGTACTGCTTACAAATGTCGCATTTGCCAACATATTCCTTAACGCTCTCGTACATCTTAGGCTAATAATAGTGGAGAGCCAGGCGTTTATGGGTCAGAATATTTATTTATTTTTTGACAATCTGAATAAACAGTTATTACGTATGTCAAAGTTAGGAAAATGCCTAGGGTTCTTCTTCACACTGTTCAGGGTGTGGAGATACCAAGAGTCTGTAGTAACATTGGTGTCTATTGCGTTAATCTGAATTCGTGACAGAGCATCAGGTACCACATGGTCCTTACCCTTTCGATGCTCTATATCGAAGTCAAACTGGCTCAACCTCATGCTCCAGCGCGCTAGACGACCTGTCGGATTCTTTAGCTTGTGGAACCACAGTAGCGAGGCGTGGTCCGTAACGACGGTGCACTTCTGTCCTTCCACGTACTGCCTGAACTGTTCCAAAGCAAAGATCACAGCAAGGAGTTCTCGCTCAGTGGTACTGTAGTTGACTTCATTTTTGTTGAGTGAACGACTACAATACGCGACAGGGTGTTCCACTCCCTCATGTGTCTGCGTCAGTACAGCAGCCACAGAGAAGGATGACGCGTCACTGAGAATTCTAAAAGGTAATGAGTAGTCAGGCATTTTTAAAATAGGAGCGGTGACCAAAGCGGCTTTCAGTAGATTGAAAGACTCTTTAGCTTCACACGACCACTCGAAGGCTACATTCTTAGAAGTTAATTTACATAAGGGTTTACTAATCTTAGAAAAATTGTTCACGAAACGCCGATACCACCCAGCCATGCCCAGGAATCTTTTCACCTCCTTGGCATTAGAAGGTGTGGGATAGTTGAGGATGACATCGACTTTACCTGGGTCTGTCCGCAGGCCATGCTTGTCAACATAGTACCCGAGGTATTTCAATTCGCTACGACAGAAATGCGATTTTTGCATGTTGATCGTTAGGCCCGCATCCTTAAGGCGCTGATAGACTCTATTTAAGAGGTCCACATGCTCCTCAAAGGTGCTGGCCACAACGATTATGTCGTCCTGAAAGGAAAACACTCGGTTATCGAACTCTGGGCCAAATAGACGGTCCATGAGGCGTTGCATCGAGGCGGAAGCTCCTATAAGTCCAAAGCACATCACATTGTAGTGAAAAAGACCTCGCCTTGGGACAGTGAAGGCGGTCTTCTCGGCGGATTGGAGCGAATCAAAAGGAATCTGCCAATATGCCGCACTTAAGTCAATGGAAGTCAAATATTTTGCATTATTGAGATGGTCTAAGATTTGGTTGATATAAGGTAACGGATACGCATCGCTCTTAGATACAGAATTGAGCTTTCGAGAATCAAGGCACAATCTCAGGTCACCGTTCGCTTTCTCCACCATCACCACTGGTGAGTTCCACGCGGACTGAGACGGGGTCACTACTCCCATCTCCACAGCATCCGGTCTAGTTCCTCTTCCAGGGCTTTCTGCTTCAGGGGAGAGAGCGGATAGTACCGTTGCTTGATTGGCTTGCTGTCGCCTGTGTCTATGACATGATGCGCCAGAGATGTTCGACCTAAACCCACCTTGTCCGTGTTGATAGTATCAAATTTCTCAATAATGCTGTTAATCACCCGCTTCTGATCGGCGGTTAAATTGTTGTAATCCTCTAGACCGCTGTTAAGAGACAGAGACTCTACTGGATTACAGTCGCTAAAGTTGGAAAGATTGATATTCTGAGATATCAATCTATCCCCTAATTGAAATTGTTGCCAGAAGTCTACTCCAAATATCATTGCAGTAGTGATCTCTGGAACAACATAAAACTTAATAACTCTGACAGCAGAATTATATTCAATAGGCAGAGAAATACAGCCCAGACATGGCAAATAGGAGCCGTCTGCTGTAGTTAAACTAAAGTTAGGGCTGATGCTTTCAAGCTCAAACCCTAATTCCAAAAAAGTGTGGTGCGCTCCCTTACCCAGCACTGAGCAAGCTGCACCCGAATCAAGCAAACCTAGAACATTTAAGTTCAGGATCCTAACAACTAAATACGGTCTTATATCATTATCCCGTTTGGTAAACAGGACCCTATCAGAGAAGGCATCATACAGAGAGGCTCGCTCTGAACCGAGTGGTGATCTTCTAATAAGGCCCTGACTTACTCAATTTTTGGTTTGGTATTACATTTCGGACACTCAGGTGATTTGACTCCTTTTTGTCCACACCGGAAACACACCAAATCCCTCGACTGTGTACAGCCGTATGCAGTGTGGCCGCCTTCACCACAGCGGAAGCATCTGCGTTCGCTTGAGGTCGTTGGGCTGGCCACGGCAGAGACCTGCTGGGAAGTTTTTTGTACACTTTTGTTTTTAATATGGTGTAAATCCGAGGTGATCCCAAACTTATCTAAAGCTGGTTCATGGAATGCCTCAGCCCTAGCACGAGCAAGTTCTAGGCGCTTCCCCAATCGCTTCAGATCGCTTATCGAGTTTACCTCGTGAAGGGCCAATTCCTTCATATAATCGGGCCTAATATTATGCATCAGAATGTCCAGTTGTCCCTCACTGGGCATTTTGCACGATAATCTAGAGAACGTGGCCTGCATCGTAGAGATGTAGTTGCCTAATGTTTCAGATCGGGCCTGTGTACGCTGCCTAATTTCATTTCGGAGGCGATAATCGTAGTCGGGAAGGTCGAAAGTCTCTCTCAGCTCCTCTAACATATCATACGAGGTAAAGTTATACCTGTTGGTGCGGAACCAAGATAAGGCCGGACCATCCAATAGGTCAGAGAAAGCTGTGAGGACCTTATCCTTAGTGACTTCCCGAGCACACCTAAGCTCTTCCAGTCTCTCAATGAAGACACGTACACAAGAAGAGCCATCATATTTTATATTAAAAGAGTTTAAGTTTACGGGTCTATCCCTTATTACTAAATTTCCACTAATTGTGTCGGAACTGGGCGCGTCACGTCGCATCGAGCGGTCCCCCCTCACCACAGGCGAGGTGTAGCCTATGTTGTCGCGATGTATAGGTTCGGTCTCTTTCTCCGACCCATCAGAGTCAGAATCGGTATCTGATTCTGCCACCGATAGAATCTTGACTAAACGGTTACGAATACCTAACAGTTCCGGACAGTCTAAACCACACCTAACTAACCTAGTGAGAAGGTAGTTTGCCCTCAAAGCAACCCTAGTACGACAATTTTTATTTGAAACGAAGTCACCTGAAGAGAGGACCTCTTCCAGTTCGAAGACTTTAGGCTCACAGATAGCCAACTCAGAGGCGGCAACGGCAGGTACAGCGGCGATGGCCTTAATGCTGCCACGCCGGACAAGCCGCAGCGCAGTACGCAGCTCACTCCGCAAGCCGACAACCGTGGCATCCGGATCCGCTGAAACCCCCATGGCGGAAAGTTCATTAAAAAGTTCATCCTTTTTAAGGTAGTTAATGCACTTCTGTTATTGGGCCATAGTGGTTCAAGATTTAAATTCAGTTATAAACACTTAACCGTAGTAGAGATACAACCCACTTCAGGTTTACAAATTAATAATACAGACTAAATAAAAATTTTACAGAGGATTTTAAAATCAATTAAAAATTTAACAAACAAGTCACTATGTACACTTCCTCTAGATCACAATTTGTGAGGTAGCTACAAAAAAAATCTAATATTTTAGAATAGAGAAACAGTATCAACTAATTAAAAAAATTTCTTTGTCCAAGGATTAGGACACCTGGTATAATTTCTCTAGCTTAACAATTTGTGAGATAGTTACAAGTTCTAATATTTTATAACTGAGAAACAAATTCAAACAATTAAAAATTCTTTGTCCAACATTTAGGACATCAGGTATACTTTCTTTAGATAAACAATTTGTGAGGTAGTTACAAAACAATTCTAGTATTTTATATGTTGCCGTTCTTACTTGATTTTGGGCAGGTTATAGAGAATTACTGTACTGTACTCAGTAACCCAATGAAATGAATTCAAGATTTGAAATTACAGTTTAAATTACAAAAGTTTTCTTGACAAATTGATAGTAAGTAGGTATTCAGCAAATTTGTTAACTACAGATCTACTGCAAGGCTATACAGTGCGAAGCAGCTATATATATAAGATAATGACAATTATACAGGTATATACCCAAATCCACCAATGCTACATACACGAACTGTCTAGACTAAATTTACGCTAGTAGGAAACGAATCAGTTCCATCCACCGTCCACTCGATTGTTCTAAATATGTATGTTTCATACAATGGACAATGGAAGGTACATGAAACTAAAAATGTTAATTACAAGAAGATCACACCAGATATATATGTATGCACAACTTCACGCTAAGGACCTCAGAGGGACAGACAGAAGCAACTAAAAAAAAACAAAAGAAAAAAAAGAAAAAAATGGTTTTGCCAAAAATATGTCACCAAACTTACCGAAAAATATGCAGTTATAATTTGGGATTTTGAATTTTGTCTCAATGATTTTTCTTGCCTTCTTGCCTCAGGCTGAAAAATACAAAGAGGGTAAATATTACATGCGTAACTGCAACCGCACAACCAATTAACGTCCTGGGTCGTATCGGACGGAAGGTAGCGTTTTCTCCAAAGCGACCCCCCACAGACTCCCACACACAATGCACCCACAGAGAACAGAGTTAGCCCTTAAAGTTGGTCGCCAATTTGTAACCTCTGAACGTGTCAGATCCCAACGGAGAGATGCTCGAGCTCAAAATTATCCCAGGGCGCCTTTTCGTCAGCAGAGAAAAGTATGCGCGTGCGTATGGGAACCCCAGGGGAGACTTCAGAGAAACTAAAAATTTTCTTTGAGTTTTGCACACATATATATATTTGATAATTGCTCGTTTACACAGGATACACAGAGTAAGAAACTTATAAAACTATAGTAGATCACAAATCTCAGCTTACAATCCCGAGTATGATCATATCATCACCGTCTGCAGCACAGTAGCATAGAAGCCAGCTCGAGATAGCTGGGGGGACGTCCTATACAATAGGGGCAATCGACGGGCTACCAGGAGAGGCAAAAGCAGTAATAAATTGTAATACGTGACCCTTGATCCGATCGTCGGCCTGCGTGTAATCCAGGAGCGCCCTTCACCACGCTCTCGGACAGCCAAGGCGCTGCACCTGCAGGAGCCCTCCGGTTTCACAACCAATGGAAAAAGGACACGGCAATGGTCGACGTCGAGGTGATTTTAGGATATGGGGTCTTCTTGAGCCGTATCTGGAGCCCTATGAACGAATTAACACTCAGAATCGTCTAAAATTGTAGAGGATCGGTAACAAAGACAAAAATAAAATTACTTACCACGAATGTGGGTAAAACTCAGATACACTGATTCTAATTGCAGAGTAACAATGAATAGTATAACGACAGATAAGTCACCAAAAGTAATGAGTCCAGTGCGTCTCGTAACATCGATCCTGGCTTATATAGCCACTGGATTAGAAGTTTCGCGAAGCCATCCATTCCTTTTTTTTTTACTTAATGAGCTTAATGATCAGCAACCACCCTCATTACCGTGATTCGATCACCAAGGTGAATAATACAAAGCAGGTGGCAACGCCACCCCGCGAACACTATGCGAACTAGCATAATCGATCTTAACATCAGCAACTCGCTACGAGAAGTCCGCACTGACGGAGCACTAGATGGCGCTACCGACAGATAATATTTATAAAAAATCTTAGTACAAAAATTCTGTTACAGCCATGCATAGTCTATCATATTATGAGTGCAAGAAAACATTATACCAGTACCTTCGCTCGCACGCACGCACGCACGCACGCACGCACGCACGCACGCACGCACGCACGCACACACGCACGCACACACACACATATAATTAATGACTTTCCAATAACACTTTGTTGTACTACAATGTTATAGTATGGTAAATAAAGAATTATTATAGTTATTATACTCTGCTTTTTTTTCGTCTAATACCTTGCATTACGTACTGTAATAGTGATATGCAAGACCAGACTTAATATTTTCTCCATTAAAGGTGAACCTACACCAGCACCGTAAGGCCAGTTAAGGCTAGGTATTCCAACAGAGGCCGCGCTTTTGAGTTCTTTAAAACCATCTGAATCATAAAAAAAAGCGTTTTAAGTTTCGAAAAAAGATATATATTAGTTAAGGATCTAGTCTAATCATATTCGCATTCAGTAACCAGATCTAATGAACTTCACTCGATAGAAAAAAAAACCCAAAGTTACCCCTTTTCATAATTGTTTTTTCAATATTATGACTAAACTACTGGTGTTTTCTATTAAATTTTTGTACTCAACTAAAGGTACTACATATGTATAGACATTTTCGGAGCGTTTGACTATATTGTTAAATAATTACACGACTGCCCAAAAAAGGAGTGTATTGTGTTTAGGGTTAACGTGTGTTTGTATGTGACTTTCTTTGTGCCACCATATCTCCTAAATACCTGTACCGATTTACATGTGTGGGGTATCATTAGAATCCTTGCGTTAACCCGAGTGACACTGGCTATATAAAGATATGAAAAATAAAAAAAATAAAAATTAAGGAGCCAAAACAGATGTTGAAAAAAAAAATCGAGTGGGGTATCAAAATGAAGAAATTTAAAAGACAATTTCAAATAAATATACAACTTATGTGTTTCTTTGTAATTTGTAATAAGAAATGATATTTAAAAAAATAAGTTAAAAATTGTATTAATAACAACTACCTACACTAAATTAGCTGACTCTAGAACGCTGAACCTATTATTCTTAATCTAGTGTATATGGCAAAACATTATTTAAACACAAAGAGCAAGAGAAATTGTACGCAACAACATTTATATCATACTAGCTGTTGCCCGCGGCTCCACCCACGTGGATGTCGGTTATCGCGACCAAACATAGCCTATGTTCTTTCTCAAGGTCTAATCTACCACTATACCAAATTTCATCGAAATCGGTTCAGTGGTTTAGGCGTGAAAACGTAACATACAGAAAGACACAGACAGACAGAGTTACTTTCGCATTTATAATATTAGTATGGAAGCTGGGAGTACTTTCAAGCGGTGAAAGCGGTAACAGCTTAGCTGGCTAAAACTCCCATTAAACTATATATCTATGCCTTCGAGCTTATGTTATTGTTGTTGGATATTTTTGCAGACACCTATTTGCCACGGTAGCCTACCCGGTTGCACACAGCTATTTAGCACGGTAGCCTGCCCGGTAACGCAGGGGAGCAGCCATCTAGCGTCCGTTTGTTATTAAATATTACATAATTAGTATAATATGGAGTAATGGAGTGCTATATTCCCAACCACTGGATCTTAACAGGAGCGAGCAAACGCCCGCGGTTTAATAGGCCGTGCAGAGAAGCTAGAGACCGCAAGCAATCTGCGTATAAGGCTTGGACCACGGCAGTTGCCAATAAGGATTCGAACACCGCTGAAGTGAAGCGGAAATTGAATGCCGCCTCGAGGTCCTATAAAAAGGCAACGGCCAGGGCTAAGTTCGAGTTCATCGGTAGAATTGACGAGCGGCTTGCAAGGTACCCATTTGGCAGCCGTGCATTTTGGTCGCTAGCCAAAGCTGCCGAAATTTCTGTCAGTCTTGCCTCCCGCCGCTGCAAAAACCCGACGGTAGTCTGGCCCATGGTGCTATGGAAAAAGCCGAAGTCTTGGGTAATCTCTTTGCGTCAAACTCGACTATGAACACATATTCTCTCCAGCTGTGGTACTTCTATGCCGGAAATAAAAATCACCAACGGGTGTTCCGGCGAGAACTTAAATCCTTAGATGTTCGGAAGTCGAGTGGGCCGGACGGTATACCGGCGATGGTGCTCAGGCACTGTGCGGCCGAGTTGTGCCCAGTACTTACACGCCTTTTCGCGCTCTCTTATTCCGCGAGGCAAGTCCGGGCTCTTGGAAGACTGCGTTCGTACCTCCTGTGCCTAAGAGAGGCGACAGGATCGACCCATCCAATTACAGGCCCATTGCTATAACCTCCCTACTTTCAAAGGTTATGGAGCGCATTATTAATACGCAGCTCTTGAGATACCTGGAGGGAAACGATCTAATGAGTGACCGATAGTACGGCTTTCGCCACCGTCGCTCTGTCTTCTTGTGTATCTCACAAGCCGATGGGCGCAAGCCGTCGAGAGTCGGGGGGAGGCACTAGCGGTTAGCCTCGATATAGCGAAGGCCTTTGATCGGGTCTGGCACAGAGGTCTTCTTACGAAATTGCCATACTATGGACTCCCTGAGGGACTATGCGAACCCCTTCCCACGGTAACCACTTCCCATCAGGTGGGCCGTGTGTTTGTCTGCCAACTAAGTGGCATAAAAAAAATCGTCGTCGATGGCAGTTGCTCGGACCGCATGGACATAAACGCTGGTGTCTCACAAGGCTCTGTGCTGTCGCCGACCCTTTTTCTGCTGCATATCAATGATATGCTATTTTTTTTTTACGTCCGGGAAATCCCCACGGATACCCACCCCTCCGGAACCGGAGGGGGAGATTATGTCGGACTCGAACCGACTAAACCGCACGCCGTCTCTGGGTCGTAATGCTAGGCCGAAGGTGAGGTTGTCACGCGACATATCCCTCGCACCCCGGCTGACCCAGGGCCATCCCTCTCGGTCTGGCCCTCCTCGGGAGGGGGGGACCACGCGGTCCCCGACTCAACCCCGGTGTGGGGGGGGCGCGCATCGTCCTACGATGCGCGCCGCCGCCGTGGCCTGCTTCTGCTAGGGTAACGGGTGGCTCCACCCGTCACCCACAGGCCCGCGCTCATGGGGGGCGGAGGTCAATTTGCGCCCTCCGACGCCCGAGCCGCCTTCAAGCGTGTGCAGCGATGGCAGCGAGCCTTTCTCGCTCATCGCGCCGCGCTCGCTCTGCTGTCTTCTTCGCGAGCATGACCTGCTCGCAGAAGGAGGCGCTGAACGCCCACGCATCCGCGCAGCGGAACATCGCCGCGAGCAGGGTAATGATATGCTATCTGATGACTCCATCCATTGTTATGCGAAGAAATTGTGTCCGAAATCGAGACTACTCTCTTAGGAGTATCCGATTGGGGTCGACTAAACCTAGTCCAATTCAACCCCACTAAGACACAAGTATGTGTATTCACCGCTCAGAAAACCCTATTTATTGTAGTGCCGCAATTGCTGGGTACATCGCTTACCATTTCCTCGAGTATCGGGATCCTAGGCGTCGACATCTCAAGCGACGTCCAGTACCGCAGCCATTTGGAGGACAAGGCCAGGCTGGCATCTAAGAAACTTGGAATGCTTAACAAAGCGAAGCAGTATTGGAGCACCTGCATACCAACTTGACCCCATCGAATCGATACAAAGACAGGTAGAGGCTCGTCGACAATCCCATACTCGCAGGCGCTGTGGAACCTCTCACACAGGAGGGACTTTGCCTCACTGTGTGTGTTCTACCGCCTATACAATGGTTTGTGCTCAGATGAATTATTTGACATGATGCCGACAGCTACTTTCTATCACCGCACCGCTCGCCATAGACAGGGAGTTTATCCTCACACATTGCGACCAGAAATAGTGCGAACCGTGCGGTACAAAAGGAACTTCATCCCATGCACGCTCAAGCTGTGGAACGACTCCCTGCTGTGGTTTTCCCAAGCGGCTAAAATATGGGGTTCTTCAAGAAGGGCATTAGAAGGTTTCTTCAGGCACGGCGGCGCGAGTGCGTCGCCCCTGGTGTTGCACACGTCCATAGGCCACGGTAACCACTTTCCATCTGGTGGGTTGTGTGCTTGTCTGCCACTAAGTGGTATAAAAAATATATAAATTAAAAATTACTAAGATGTTTCTTTCGAGGAAGCTCGCCAGACGGCGAATAAGCAGAAACAAGAATCTCCGCATACTCGTCAACAGAGGCTTAAAAACATGAGAGAGATAATGAGAAATAATTGCTCTCAGCTCTCTGCAGTCGAGAAACGGAGACTTTCACAGCAAGCTTCTCAGAGTGAATCCTTGAAAATGCAGCGCAGTAGTTTGGGACAAAAGAAATCAATGCGTACTAGGCATCGTTTGCTAGTTGCTAGATCCCGAAATGAAGAATCTCCGACTAGCCATGTGATGAGGTTATCGTAGATGCGAGAGCACGCATCCTCAATGCGCGCACTTGAATCACCGTCTACGCGTGACAAAAGATTGATTCAGATAAGAGATCACGCATCAAGTATGCGTGAGAAAGGGTTGACTCAAATGCGAAAATACTCTGCACTATCACGTCAAAATGAGACTCCTTCTTCAAGAAAAGAAAGGCTTGAAGCATCACAACGAGATTATCGTTGCCGAAGGCAGCTTATTTTTGACGACACAAATTTTGAAAACCTTATACATCAGGTCCCCGATTGTATTTGCTACTCTTGCGAAAAAAAGTCGCGTAAGACAGTTAGATGGCTTGGCAGTCAGCGTTTTAGATCCTCGAAAACCTATCCACGAGCCGCACGATAAGAACTCTATAGAAGAGTTAAATCGCCTCAGAAATCTACCAAATATTCATTTGATAGAGCCTGCCAGTGCTACCCAGCACTAGTTACCGTAAGCGTGAATAAACTCACACACAAGCAGCGAGCGAGGGCATTCTTGCAAACCTGTGGAGCATAGGTTCGCAAGAGTCAATGACGGCATTATCTTTATATACTCCACCCACACATCTCTTACAGAGTCACTAAAATGTAGAAAATAAAAATAAATAATTTAAAAAATTAAAAACACGACTGCCCAATTTACCAAGAACTAAAAAGTAAAAAACAAGAACGAAACAGAAAAATAAAAATTTCATTGCAGTCGGGGGACAGTTCTCTGGAACTTTGTTAATCTCTGTTTGTCCCCCGACTGCAATGAAATTTTTATTTATCTGTTTCGTTATTGTTTTTAACTTTTTAGTTCTTTATAAATTGGGCAGTCGTGTTTTTTATTTATTTTTTTAGTTTTGTTTAAATACCTACAAAATTCGCAAGTGCTCGCGCCGCTGAGGCCCGAACAGTCACACCAGTCGCGCGCTGGTGCTTACCAAAGTAGGGCCTGTGTCAGTTTTTGCGCGACAGTTTCGTACACCAATCAATCGGTTTTACGTATTTATAATAAATTGTTGCAAGTTATTCAATGCGGGCAATAAACAACGCAAGCGAAAAAAGTCGTAGAAAACCATAAAAATGACAAATAAAAAGAATGCACTCCAAATATATGTGAAATATGTAAATATATATAAATATGTAAATATTTATATAATAGTCATTTAATAAAATAATTATGTTAGATTTGACTAAATGTCTATCTCCGATTGGTAATTTATAAAATTATCATACCTAAAATACGTTCATAGCGCCATAGTATAAAAACATCAGTATAACTGCTGAAGATGTACTACTTACGATTTCACAGGTCTACAACAAAAATGCTGCATGGATGTTTTCAACTGATTTATATGCATTTGAATGTTCTGAGCCTTAAAAAATACTCAAATATTTCCAGGACGTCAGATTTTTTTGCAAAACGCTAAGTTTTATCAGAGAAATGGTGTCATTGGGTTAATTTGAGGACACAATAATAGGTAAAATTTTATTTTCATCGATGTTTTTAAAAAAGTATGCAGATCGTAAATATCAAAAGATTTTAACTAATGAACGCCCTGTGTGAGCTTCATCAAGAAACAAAAAGATATGGTAACCTGAAAGATACAGCGTTTCAATGATAGCAGTGTAATGTGCACTGCCATAACCATAGTATCCTGGTCACAGGCACCAAATTGTAGTGTTTTTCTGCGTCACGGGCAGGAAATTGTAATGGAGCGGTGGTCATACCTGTTGTATCCTACCACACTAATTAAATCGTCTATATTATTTATTAATTCTACTTTGGCCAATGATCGTATAATGGTCAAAGGTGACCCTAGATGAGCCCGTATATCCCGGATTCTATAGAGTTCTAGGAATGCTGGTATTTATATAATGAAACATTACTATACAATTACTTAATTCTACCCCCGCTTACCCTAACTGCTTTATGATAAGGTACAATAATTTCTCGACGAATAAATCTCTCACAATTAATTTTCTCACAGACAACCTTCAACCGTACTGGATCCTAGCACTGCCCTAATTACTACTACTATGGCAAACAACTCGAATAACCTTAGTGACCTAACTTCTTACATTGCCGACTTAGTGTTGCAAACCGCTTATTCCTAATTTATTGTTTCCCATAGGCATATATACCTTTGAATTTATTAGTTTTGTTTCCCCGTTGGCACATACTTTGAATTTATTAGTTTTTGTTTCCCCGTTAGCACATACCTTGAATTTATTAGTTTTTGTTTCGCCGTTGGCACAGGCTCCGCCAATCGCCGTGTGTAGTGGGATACTACCAACTTTAAATATCCCCCCTATATCTTTTTGTAGGCCACGTAGTCCTAAATGGATCTTCCGCGCCTTTATGAGAGTAAGATAGCTGACTCGTATTTTCCCCACCCCAATATCTGAATCCAGACAAATACATTTGTCTAATCAGACTTGAATTAGAAAGGGCATTGCCAATTAGTTCAAGATAAGATTATTTCTTTCTCAATATTGTCAAAACATATGACTAGTACAGATTCAATGAATAGTTTCATGTCGTAGCGCGGTCTGATGACCAATCCATCAAATGAGATTCCGTGTCCCAAAATAGGATCTTTAACATGTCAAAACTGACTCATACTTGTCACGTGCATAATCGAGATCGATACAGTGTCCCTGGTGTAGAAGACAGCCATATCTAGGGTCAATTGCCCAAATCAATTAAGGTTCGATACAAGTTCCAAATTAGGAAAGCGCTCTGCTAACGTGAGCTAGGTGTACCTCGCCAAAATGATCCCTCGGCTACGACGCTCCGAGTAATAGGTATTATTAATAGCATAGTACTTTATTCAAAGTCAATTGGTAGATCAGTCAAACAAACTTCTCATTTCGGAATAATTTCCATTATGAATTTGATTAATTATGATGTAGGTGGATTTAAAATATGTTATGTCACCAATCCAAGTTTCATTGAGACCATACTAAGTCAATTGCTAGGCAAGTAGAACGTTAATATACCCTCTACCGACAACATTAGCAATGCGGTCCAACGACGGCTCGCTTATAGGTCTAATCCGAATACCTCGAATGTCTACTATGCTTTACAACGCGATAGCTCGTGTACAATTTACTCAAATCACGATTTCACTACGGTATTAATGCACTTAAGCCTTAACTAAATCAATCACAAGCATTACCAAGGAATGATATGTTATATCACTAAGCAAGGGTCCGATTAGCTCAGAACCGTTACAATACTAGTCCTCACTAATTCACTTCTCAGCCTATTCCCATTGTGTGAGTACTTACTCTACCCCCAACTTAGAACTTCTGTTCAACCAAAACTAGGTGTAACGTCACCTCATTTACATTTAAACGTGTGGTGTGTCATGAGCCTATCATGCATTGATGGTATTCCATCAACACTTCCTGCTCTGCTATGGGTGCAAGCTAGTTAGGCTTGACTTGGCCTACCCTCATAACTGTGTGCTTGTTCCAGTCCACGAGCCGAAGCTCAGGGATGTGAACTGAAACCCTAACGAGATAATAGTTAGTGTATATATAAATAGATATATAAGACTGAACTGCGAGCTCCGTAAGTTCTGATCCAGGCCCAATAGGACGGTTCCACTTCGACGGTACCTACCCATCACAGAACGAATAGTCACCCACATTCAGAAAGCTTATCCGATCCCGTTTCCACAGGTAAAATCGGAATGCCGCCCGCTTCAAAGGTTATCGGCCCCTAGCTAATTCAGAGGAATATGGAGTCGTTGCCACCGTTAGGTATCCCTCCATAACCAGGCACATCGCCTTGGGTTTCCTACGGGAAAACTAGCTAAAACACCGCAGCGCTACCCTCAACTTCTAACATAATAAAAGATGATAAATCGACAGCAATGACTTTACGAATGTACTGCCAGACTCAACAGCACAAGACAGTAATAATACGCATACATTTACACGTACTATCCCTGCCCAATGTAAGGTGTCTTCATTTTCGTAAAGGCCCTAAGTCCTACTCCGAACGCGGCCCAGACCCAATATTCGACGCGAGAATGATCTGCCCCACACACTAATCGTAACAAATAAGTTAGAAACGGTCAAAGAATAATTAAACCTTAATCGCGCTCCCTTGTACGTAACACGCCCCAAAACACACAAAATCAAGATTAACATTTAGTTTCAACAATCTATAATTTTTACAGAATTATAATCCTCTCGACGCGACGGTACATTGGAAAAACTCTAAACTGTTCGCGTTAAGCAAAGATAGCTAATAACTTGTTTATTTCACAACACCGGCACAATTTTATGTAATTCACAAAAGGAATTTAACACTATTTCTTTACAACGATAGAAAAATATATAACTTACAAAGACAGTCCGCTGAGCCGTACCCTGTGTTAACTACCTGGATCGAATGAATAACGAATAAAGAATGATCTCCGCCTCCAGAAAACCCACTTCCAAGGCTCCGGTCTCCCTTCCCCAAATTAACCTCGCCGTTTCTAGAACTATCCAACATCCTTCGTCCAATCGTGAACGAGTTCCGGCGGGCGCCTCAGGAAAAATTGTTCCTTTTTTATAAATACTCCTTAATTCATACGATTAGAATAAGAATAATCCAAGATAATGTCTAACTAATTTTCCAGTTAATTATTCGTATTCTAATATTTAGAATCCGCGTCTAACGCAATAACACAGAACATGCAACCAATTGAGATTCCCGGTTCGATCAACCGCAGAATCAGTAGTAGTTAAAGTTAAATCTTATTTCAATTTTTAACGGATAATCTTACGTTATTTCGCTTCCAATAAGACATAAACATGGAATTTAATTTATTTATAATAAGGAAAATGGCTCATCCGCTGCGCCATCTGCCATCCCTTTTAAGACTACACACATTTTTGAATTTCAATTTTAGCTCCATCTACCCATGTTATTGCGAACTACTTCCACTCAACAACTATAGTCCGTTACAGCAGACTACTGTTGGACGCTTCAGAGATACCTTTCAGATGCTTCACATAAGCAAAATGAGTCTTACTGGGAAAAATAAATATTTTTAATGCTTACTTATAAACGTTATCTACATTAAAAAAGAATAGATTTGTTAATCTGTTTGGTCTTTTATATTTTATTTTAAGATTGTAGAAATGGTAAATTGTTCAAAATTGACACTGACATACATTGTAAAAAACGTGACGTGCTATGACAAAACAAAACTCAATTTCGAATTCAGCATACCCAAAAACATAAACAATTACGCCGCACAACCAAAGCAGCTCTCAATTTTTATTTTTTGCAGACCTGTGATTTTGGATCATTCATATTTTATCTATATCAGTACCCCTGTCTACCGTTTGCAAACGCCTTACTATCGGCCAAAAATAGAAAATGTTAATTGTGTAGAGTCCATAGTTTTATCATCTTCTGACCCAGACTCAGACTTGCAACTCACACGAGAAATAAGCTTTGAAGCATTTTAAGATTATGTACATTAATATTTTACATTAACTAGGTATTACATCCCTTTATACAAAACAATATTTGAAATAAACAACCGGAATATACGAACTACACAAATAGATAAATATATATATTGTAATCTCTTACACCAACCTACATTGACACCCTTGTTTCTTAGGTTGTAGGGTTTTATTACGAATTCTGCAGTTTTAGTGTCCCTGACTACTGAGACAGAAGCCGTGGGTTCCAATTCCACCCAGGACAAATCTTTGTGTGATGGGTACGATTATTTGTTGTGGTAGGTGTAATTTATCTATAATACGCTAAATGCTTTGTCTTCCGCAACGACGGCACAGAAACTCTGTGTTTACAGGGTCGGCAGCACGAGTTTGACTCCCCTGGTGTTGCACATGTTCTCAAACTCATACAGTATTTTTTTATTTACTATTTATTACTTACTTAATTTATTGACGAAACTAAATAAAGTTAAAAAACTGCATTTAATTTCCTAAGTCAAATCAAGTTTTCTTACTGTTTATTTCTATACTGTGTCGCTGGCGGGGTCACCACCGAGTTCACCGTCACTGCGGCCGCGCGTAATATTTTCTGACCGGCCGGGATAGCGATAAATGCCTACTTTTGTAGGAATACAGGGCCTTAATTACTGGCATACGTAACGGCGCTGCTATGAACTAATGATTTTAAAATAGAGAGTAATTTGCTTGGCCGAGGCGAACATTTACCTATGTTATTACGGAGTTTTTGTAAAGTAGGTGATTGTGATTTGTTTGTTCAGCAATGTAAGTGTAGGGGTATCTACTCTAACGTAGTCTTATTCTATTATACATTAATTTATTATTTACTACTGATCTTAAATTTGCGAAAATAAATCGCAAGCAAACCTGCGGCAAATAGTTTATGTATATTTGCAAACTTGTGAGGCGCGCTGTACCTTTTGTTCTCACTGCAGTGCAAGCGCAGCGCGCCGCCGGCTCAGCCCGGCCCGCGGCCAAGTCAGTCGCTAGTAGCTACGACGGCGAATGCACGCTTGTTTGCGCTCCCAAAATAATTACGTATGCTCTTATTTCTGTGCCTCATTTGTTATTACCTAGTGCTTACGTATAGTGCTTTGTTTGCTTTATTTCTGTGCACGAAAATAAACATTATTGTGTGACGAACTTACTGTGCTTCATTGAAGAGACCTAAAACGCTGGTAGGTTCATTCCCACATATTGGTGACCCCGCAAAAGAACACGGATTTCAAGATGGCGCTTCCTCAACCAGAAACACATAAGGTTGGTGTTCGGATTCCACCTTTTTGGCCAGAGGATCCAGAAGTCTGGTTTGCGCAGATTGAAGGACAATTTGCTATAGCCGGAATCACCGTGGATTCAACAAAATTTTATTACGTGACCTCCAACTTAGAGCCACAATATGCAAGGTACATAACCGACATTATCAAGTTACCCCCATCTGAAGGGAAGTATGAGAAAGTAAAGAACGAGCTCATAAAAAGGCTCTCAAGTTCAAAAGAAGCCAAGGTCAAGCAACTTCTCAACGACGAGGTACTTGGTGATCGAAAGCCGTCGGAATACCTAAGGCACTTAAAAAAATTGGCAGGACCTTCCGTTCCTGACGACTTCATAAGGACTCTCTGGGCAGGTCGGTTACCTACACATATCCAAACAGCCGTCGCTTCACAAAAAAGGTTAACTTTAGAAGAAGTGGGCGAGTTAGCCGACTGCATTTACGACATTGTACAGTGCCCCACACAAGTTGCGACCATGAACCGCGATTCTCCGTCGGACGAAGCTTCTCGACAAATAGCGCAGTTGTCTAAAGAAGTTGCCGAATTGCGTAATTTGATTAAATACAATCACTCGGACCGTCCACGTCGCCCTCGCTCCAGATCTCGAGGTAGAAACGGAAACCATAACCGGCAGCGGTCAACTTCGAAATCACCCGATCGGTCTGTTTGTTGGTATCATAAACGATTTGGATCGAGAGCCACTAGATGTACTACACCATGCAGCTACAGTCAGACAGCGGGAAACGCGTCGGGCAGTCGGAATTAGCGGCCACCGATTGTCAAGTCTCTCCAGGCCGCCTCTTCGTCGTGGACAGAAACACGAATGTCAGCTTCCTGATCGATACTGGTTCTGATTTGTGCGTGTACCCACGTTCGATATTGCGAGGACAGCGGGCGGAGACAGATTACCAGCTGTTCGCGGCCAATGGAACTATTATATCCACCTACGGCTGGGCGCAGTTACAGCTCAACTTGGGATTACGACGTGTGTTCAACTGGAGTTTTGTTGTTGCTGAAGTGTCGAAGCCTATAATAGGAGTAGATTTCTTATCCCACTACAACTTACTCGTAGATGTTCGGCAGCAGCGGTTGGTCGACACCCTCACATCACTCTCCACTTCAGCACCTGCATGTCAAGCTACCGAAGGCATCACCTCAGTCAAGGCCATCACGGGAGACTCCAAGTTTCACGACATCCTACGTGAGTACCCCGACATCACGCGGCCAGCTGGAGCACACAGATCGCCTGAAGATAGCCCAGAAGGAGTTCGAGGAGATGCTGCAGAGTGGTATAGCCGTTACATCTGAAAGCTCATGGTCGTCGCCACTTCACCTCGCCCCCAAGAAGGACAATGGTTGGAGGCCTTGTGGAGACTACCGGGCCCTCAACGCCCGTACAATCCCAGATCGCTATCCCATCAAGCATATACAGGATTTTACCCACCAGCTCATTGGAAGCAAGATCTTTTCCAAAGTGGACCTCACTAAGGCCTATAGCCAGATTCCAGTTCATCCTCCAGATGTTCCGAAAACTGCCATTACCACCCCGTTCGGCCTATTCCAGTTTCCATACATGACCTTCGGGTTACGTAACGCAGCACAAACGTTCCAGAGACTTATGGATGAGGCATTGAGAGGTTTACCATTTGTGTACGGTTATCTGGATGATATCCTGATATTCTCCCAGAATTCAGAGCAGCATGCTGATCACTTACATCAGCTGTTCCAGCGTTTGACGGACTATGGCATGCTCATCAACTTGACCAAGTGTGAGTTCGGGCAGTCTAGCATAACTTTTCTGGGGCATACAGTCTCAGCAGATGGAATTGAACCACTTCCAAACAAAGTCCAGGCGATAAAAGAATTTCCAGAGCTTAAGACTGTCAAAGAGCTTCGACGTTTTCTGGGTATGTACAATTTCTACCGCCGTTTCATACCAGGAGCCTCGGCAATACAAGCTCCGTTAAACTCTGCTCTCTCCGGTCCCAAGAAGAGACCATCTCAAGCCATCGAAATGACAGCTCAGATGAAAAAGTCATTTGAGTCATGCAAAGAAGCAATGTCAAAAGCTGCATTACTGGCACATCCTGATACAAACGCAGAGCTTGCCCTTCATACGGACGCGTCAGACACCGCAATTGGGGCGGTTCTTCAGCAAAAAGTCAACGGCCATTGGCAACCCCTGGCTTTCTTTTCAAGATGTCTCAAGCCATCGCAAAAGAAATACAGCCCGTATGACCGGGAGCTGCTGGCAATATATGATGCGATACGCTACTTTCGCCATATGGTCGAGGCCAGAGCATTCATCATTTACACGGACCACAAGCCCTTGACACACGCTTTTACATCTCGCCGCGAAAATTGTTCCCCGCGCCAGTTCCGCTACTTGAACTATATAGCTCAATTTTCAACTGACATTAGATATGTCACGGGCCAAGAGAACGTGGTTGCAGATGCCCTATCGCGAATAGAGGAGATTGAAGAACCTCTTAACTTCAATGAACTTGCACATTCTCAAGATCAAGATCATGAGCTGCAAGAGTTATTAAGAAAGGGCAGCGCACTAAAATTGGAGAAGTACAAAATGGGCGATGCTTATGTCTATTGCGATGTGTCAACTCCAAACCCAAGGCCATTCGTAACAAGAGCTCATCGCCAGCAAGTTTTCAAAGTTCTTCATGGACTTAGTCACCCCGGCGCAAGAGCTACGGCTAAGCTTGTAGCACAAAGATTTGTTTGGCCAGGAGTAAACAAGGATTGTCGAAGATGGGCCAATGAATGCAATGATTGCCAACGTTCCAAAACCTATCGGCACAGTTCCACCCCTTACACTCCTTTTTCCAGCCCCACTTCACGTTTCTCCCATGTCCATATGGACATAGTAGGGCCTTTACCAGTTTCTGCAGATTTCAGGTACTGCCTCACGGTGATCGACCGGTTCACCCGTTGGCCTGAGGCATACCCCATAGCCGACATCACGGCGGAGACCTGCGCGCGCACTTTCATCGCTGGTTGGGTGGCTCGCTTTGGCTGCCCCGAGAAGATAACCACAGACCGAGGAAGGCAATTTGAGTCTAGTTTGTTCCAGCAGTTGTCATCCATTCTCGGCGCGCAGCACCGCCCTACTACAGCCTACCATCCCGCATGCAATGGGCTGGTCGAACGACTGCATCGCCAGCTAAAAAGTGCCATCATGTGCCATGGTAATGACCGTTGGAGCGAAATTCTTCCCCTCGTGCTGCTCGGTATTCGCAGTGCGTGGAAGGAGGACCTGCAATCTTCCGCGGCTGAGCTTGTATATGGTGAGCCTCTGCGTCTTCCAGGAGAGCTCTTCGCCACGCCGAAGAATCTACCTAATGATTATACGCAGTTCACATCACGGCTACGGCTTCACATGGCAAAGCTCGCCCCTGTTCCTGCAAGTTGGCACAATGACAGTAAGTCGTTCTACTTACCTAAAGACCTAATGACAGCTGAATACGTTTTCCTGCGGCGTGGTCCAGCACGGAAGTCTCTCGAACCCCCTTACACTGGCCCCTACAAAGTTCTTGAGAGAGGGGAGAAGGTATTTAAAATCCGCATCCAGGACAAAGAATCTGACGTGAGCATAGATATACTAAAGCCAGCATACATGACTCGAGATGCTGATCATAATAAGCATGTCCCAGAACCAGTCACAAAGACTCGCAGTGGAAGACTTGTCAGATTTCCTGATTACTATCGACCTTAACAAGTTACGGTCTCGATGGGGGAGTAGTGTAGGGGTATCTACTCTAACGTAGTCTTATTCTATTATACATTAATTTATTATTTACTACTGATCTTAAATTTGCGAAAATAAATCGCAAGCAAACCCGCGGCAAATAGTTTATGTATATTTGCAAACTTGTGAGGCGCGCTGTACCTTTTGTTCTCACTGCAGTGCAAGCGCAGCGCGCCGCCGGCTCAGCCCGGCCCGCGGCCAAGTCAGTCGCTAGTAGCTACGACGGCGAATGCACGCTTGTTTGCGCTCCCAAAATAATTACGTATGCTTTTATTTCTGTGCCTCATTTGTTATTACCTAGTGCTTACGTATAGTGCTTTGTTTGCTTTATTTCTGTGCACGAAAATAAACATTATTGTGTGACGAACTTACTGTGCTTCATTGAAGAGACCTAAAACGCTGGTAGGTTCATTTCCACATAAGTGTAATTTTTTGAATACCCTCGTAATAAAAATGGTACACTAACATATTTATGCATATTTTCACCAACTTCAAAAAGGAGGAGGTTCTCAATTCGATGAGCATTTTATTTATGTATGTACATCGATTACTCTGAGATTTATGATCCGATATTCCTGTAATTTTTTCGTGTAGTATGGAATGGCCAGTTAGGCCCATATTTTTTTTTACATTGTTTGACATAATAGTTATCATTTTATAATAATTTTATAATTCAAATTTATAACAGACTTCTTATTTATGTTGTCCCATATTTACGTCGTTTATGAACCGATTTCAAAAATTATTTTTACATTGAGTTCTGCATTACTCATAGGTCTCCCATACAGTCCTATATCAATTTCATGGGACACTGGACCTTGGACTTTGGAGATACACCAGAGAACTCCTCAAAATCAAATAGAAATAGGACAGGAAATTATTGCTTTTTAGCTAAATTTAGGGCGATCCTGTGACAAGGTAGGCAACATTATGATGGTTAAGGACGTGCTGGAATTACCTAGTCTTGAACTACGGTGACCGACAACAGGACTTCTTAATGACGAATAGTTGTATGTCTCGTTTAAGTTATTGAAAGCAGTATGTCAATCTTATGAAACAAAACTCGAGAACTATGGTCAGGCATGCTGGACTGCATCAAACCAGTAATAAAAATAATTAATGAAAAAAATTAAAAAACACCACTGCCCAATTTACAAAGAACTAAAAAGTAAAGAACGAAACAGATAAATAAAAATTTCATTGCAATCGGGGGACAGTTCTCTGGAACTTTGTTAATCTCTGTTTGTCCCCCGACTCCAATGAAATTTTTATTTATCTGTTTCGTTCTTTACTTTTTAGTTCTTTGTAAATTGGACAGTCGTGTTTTTAAATTTTTTTAATTATTTATTTTTATTTTCTACATTTTAGTGACTCTGTAAGAAATGTGTGGCTGGAGTAGATAAAGACGATGACGTCATTGACTCTTGCGCACCTATGCTCTACAGGTTTGCAAGGATGCCCTCGTTCGCTGCTTGTGTGTGAGTTTATTCACGCTTACAGTAACTAGCGCTGGGTAGCACTGCCATGCTCTATCAAATGAATATTAAGAAGAAAAAGAAGAAATTTAGAAAACTATACATTGCTAAGTTAAGTTGCACATTACGATATAAATGATCTTTTGAAACGAGCCATTCGAGTGCATTTTTAATTTTTTCCATATCCACGCAATACCTCCTGGTGCAAGACACGTTTTCTAACGATTCAGTAACGATTGAAAGCCCAGCGTCTGCAACAGAAAGACGAATGGCCGAACACGCGACACGAGCCATACCTCTATCTCATTAAGGCATGCCAGCTGAAGAGGAATTGGTGCTACTCTCATTTTATTCCAGAAGGCATTCGGTGGAGTTTTATTTTTTTGAGATGCTTTTGGCGCATCTATTGCAGCAAATAAGTAAGTCTGGATGATCTTCGGGTAAGACTGTTGTGTTACTATCTGCAGGTATACGACGCGTCTGCTTCTGATATACCATTTTTCGCAAGAGTAGCAAATACAATCGGGGACCTGCTGTATAAGGTTTCCAAAATTTGTATCGTCAAAAATAAGCTGCCTCGGCAACGATAACCTCGTTACGATACTTCAAGCCTTTCTTTTCTTGAAGAAGGAGTCTCATTTTGACGTGAAAGTGCAGAGTATTCTCTGCATTTGAGTCAACCTTTTCTCCTGCGCAGAAGGTGATTCGAGTTCACGCATACTTGATGCGTGATTCGGTATTTTTAAACGTAGCTTCTATTTTTTTTTGCTTTTTGGTGTCTGTAATATGTTGTTCCTAAAAAGGGGAAAAATATAATTTAGTTACAACATATTAGACACATAGACACCAAAAAGCAAAAAGAAAAGAAGCTACGTTTAAAAATACCGGTGGTGATGGTGCCTGCATGACGCATGGTACCTAAACTACTATGATAGAATCAATTGAAATACGACCTCTCGAACTGGACACCGACTACTAAAGCTGATCGCACATTTGTCAGCAACGTACGCGCCGCACGCGCCGAACGCGCCGCATTTTAGAATTCGTTGAATTGCAATGATTTGAAACCTCGCACGTTTCACCCGCACCGTACCCGCTGCATTTCGTAAAATGCGGTAGGCATCCGAATTTTGAAGAAAGCATTCTGATGACGTCATATATGCGGCGCGTACAGCGCGTGCTAGTACTCGGTGTCGCCGCATGCATGCTCAGTGTTGCCATATATACGGATTTAAATTTAATGTTCAAATCAGACAATACATGCACTCAGATTTTTATACGGAATTATCAGGCAAATGCCAATAGTAGTTATTTTAATATTCTTAAGAAAATAATTTAAAATAAAACGGAACTTTAAAATTTATTTGATCTTTCATAAACTAGCTATTTGTATTTTTCTGACCACCCTGGCGGAGTGGTCAAAAAATTACAAATGTGGTGGCTCCTATTACGGTCGCACTCTCGTTTTGTTTCTCGTTAAAGTGAATGACATTCTAAAATGTGGCGCGTACGTTGCTGACAAATGTGCAATCAGTTTAATAGGTTGTCTTAAATATTTTTTCCCCTTTTTACTGGTCTTATCCAATCCAGCATAGTTTTCGAGTTTTATTTCATAAGATTGACATACTGCTATCAATAACTTAAACGAGACATTTTTTATAAAATCTGTGAATGCCGGTTCAAAATGTTTTAAAATATTATGGATGGCCCTCAGATCGCCTGTACCAAAATAATATTAATAATAGAATAAGACAGGAAGAAAGAGAATTTATTTATTTTAAAATAACAGCGCTCAATTACAATGAAATTTATAACAACGATTAAGGTAACTCACCCAATCCACCCACTATAAACGTAGCTGTATAAGGTAACACTTCACTCTGCCACGCTGGTTTTCTATCAATAAAATTTTTCTGCAAGGAATGTTAGAATTCTCTCTATGATTAGAAAAATATAATTATTCTATACGGCACCAAGCAGGAAAATCGCAGAAGATAATGTGAGGGTAAGAATTTCAACCAAATCTACGTCATATCTTAGTAGATAGAGCACGTACGTCGCCGTCCGCGTAACTCACGGTCGCGCTGGGTGCTCGTTACGTGCCGCGAGTCGTGACGCAATTCATGAGATTGTAGCTTCATTACGTTACAGGAAATGATATTCTACTTTTCTGGCTAAGCCAAAATTTAATTATTATCACTTGACTGGGACGAAGCTTGTTAAGACTGGTGGTTTGATGAATGGTCTAACATTCTCGTTTGCATACAAAGTTTGGGGTTTTTTTTCTATACTTTGGTTTATCTTAGCTTTTAAGGGAGCGACAGCCGTTTTAAACATTTGTGTTAGGGCCTTATATCTAACAATCAGCTGCGGTAAGTAAACCCTGTTTTATGTTTCAAAGATATAACATGTCCTTAGTGCTGGCACTTACCTTATAAGAAATTATAATATTACAATTTATTTATCTCGTTATTTTAAGGTATTTGTGGAGTTAATATAATAAAGGTACATTTTGGGTGTTAATACACCCCTTGCCTTCCCCTTTGGGGAGTATTTGTATGTGTGTATTTTATTCTTTTTGAAGTCGATTTTATTTTAAATATTTTGTACCTATAGTTTGTTTATTTGTATGCTCTATGTTTGCGTTTATAAATAGCTCGCTGTTGTTAAAATATTAAGTTACACTGCGACACTCAACTGGTGGGTAGACAATGTGCTTTTGTTTTTCTGTTTATTTTTTCTTATTTCAATTTATTATATAATAATAATTATCTATTTATTTTTATTATTTATATTCTTATTTAGTATATACATATTTATTTATTTTTATACTTTACATTCTATTATTTTAACATTATTATATCATAACTATGTGTGATTTTATGAATATTTTAGATATCAGCAGCGATGACAGCTGCGTTAGGGGTCCTTCGCTTCCTGATATACTTCGGGCGCAATTTTCGGATGTTGCCAGGAATTTCAATGTTGTTCACATCAATGCTCAGAGCATTCCGGCTCACTATCCCGATATGCTGGCATCTTTAGAGTGTCAGAATATTCATGCGGTTCTTGTATCAGAAACATGGTTAAAGCCTTGTCTTCCGTCTAAATCATATACATTGCCAGGTTACCAACTCATACGCAATGACCGCACGGGACAGTGTGTGGGTGGAGTTGCTATATATCTTCGAGAACAGTTTCCCTATACCATTATTGACCTGTCTTCACAACCACCACCATCCGATGCCAGTGAACATATATTTATTGAAATAGTGCTTAACCAGGTTAAGGTTTTGCTCGGTGTTTATTACTCTCATTCTTCACGCGTTAATTACTTCTCGTCATTTGAAAATATACTAGAGAATCTTGTCTCTTCGTATGACCATACGATGATATTGGGAGATTTTAATACATGCCTTCTGAAAAAAGATTCACGAACATCTGCTATCAATAACATTATAAGCTCCTACAATCTGTCTATTCTTCCTCTAGCAACTACTCACCACGTCCCGAATCATCCACCCTCACTTCTTGACCTGATAATTGTGTCCTCGACCAGTCATGTTGCTAAGATTGGTCAACATGAGGCCGATAATTTTTCCCACCATGATCTGCTCTACCTGTCCTACAAAGTACGCACACCTAAGGCAAAGCCTAAAGTCCTTCGTCAGCGCTGTTTTGGTGGCATGGACCTTGGAAAACTCCTGGAGGATGCCAATAATATCGACTGGTCACCACTTTTAGCTGCAGAAACCATAGATGAAAAAAATTCTATATTCACTGACCAGCTTCTGCGACTTTATGATATACATGCCCCTGTGCGTGAGATAGCAGTGAGACACCTTCCGACTCCATGGCTTACACAGGACATAAAAGCACTTATCGCAAGAAAGGCTGCTGCTAAAACAAAGTATAAACGCCGACCTACACAAAACAATCTGGACAAATTTATTGCTATCCGTAATCACTGCAGCAAGGTGTGTAGGAAAGCACAGCGCCAACACATTCACGATTCAGTTCAAAATGGTGACCCAGCTAAAGTCTGGAAGTTTCTTAAATCACTTGGAGTTGGAAAGTCGCAACAAGAAACAATACCCAAAAGTTGTAATATAGATTTATTTAATCAACATTTCACAGCTTCGTCTAATTTTAATAGGACAACTAAAGGTAAGACTTTAGACTATCTTTCATCGCTTCCAACTCCTGATTATCTCCCGTTTACTTTCAATAAAATCGCTGCTTGTGATGTTAAAAAGAGCATACTGTCAATTACATCAAATGCTGTTGGAACCGACTGTGTCAGTCGTAACATGATAGTTCCTATTATAGATGCAATTCTTCCTATCAAATGCCATACCTTGAATTATTCCTTATCAAGCACCTATCCTTCAACATGGAAAGACGCTCAAATCATACCTCTGCCTAAAAAACCTAATCCTTCATCCCTCTCCGAATATCGACCAATCTCTATACTACCATTCCTCTCTAAGGTCATGGAGCGCCAAGTCCACAATCAACTTAGCATCTTCCTTAATAGGCACAAACTTCTGAATCCTTACCAGTCCGGTTTTCGGCCTGGGCATAGTACTACTACAGCACTAATAAATATTACGGATGACATCAGAACAAGCATGGAAGGTGGAAATCTCACGGTGCTATCCTTACTGGATTTCAGCAACGCATTTAACACCGTTGACATTGACATTTTGCTGGCCATGCTCCGCTCGCTTAACATATCTCCAACGGTGATTGATTGGTTTCGTAGTTACCTGTCTGGTCGCCGTCAGTGTACGCGCATCGGTGATACATTTTCATCCTGGTGTAAAACATCTGTTGGTGTACCACAGGGTGGCGTTTTATCTCCTTTACTCTTCACAATATTCATTAACCCCATTTCCTGTAAACTTCTTTCGTCCAACCACCTCTATGCTGATGACTTACAAATTTACACACATGCTCCACCAGGGCAGCTATCTAGAGCAGTTAATGGTAACATCATCCCTGTTAGTCACAAAGTGAAGAATCTGGGAATCTATATCGACAGCACGATGTCATGGGTCCCTCAGCTGCAAGAGGTAAACCGTAAGGTTTACGCTTCGGCGGGATCTCTGAGGAGACTGCGTAATTTTCTACCTATTGCAACGAAAACCGCGTTGGCTCAATCACTCCTGCTGCCAATCCTCGACTACGCCGATGCAAGCTATTTAGACCTAACTGAGGAACAACTTAATAAACTTGAGCGACTCCAAAATTTCTGTATTAGGTTCATATTTGGCTTGCGCAATTATGACCACATATCTGAATTTCGTGTTAAACTCAAGTGGCTCTCTATCCGACTTCGCCGAAATGCTCACATTCTATTTCTTCTTTACAAAATATTATTTAATCCTTGCGCACCCACTTATCTAAAAGAACGGTTCTCGTATCTTAGTGATACACATTCTAGGGTTCTGAGATCATCGGAGAACCTGCGCCTGAAGTTACCAATGCATTCCACCAACAACCTAGATAAATCTTTCTCAGTACAGGCTGCTCGCCTGTGGAACGCTCTACCTGTGTCTATAAGGCAAGCGAAATCTCTTCCAATTTATGGTTTTTAACTACTACCTGTCATTATAGCTATCTATTTTTCCTATGTTTTGTTTAAAATAATATGTATTAGATTAGCGTACATTCCAGTGTATGTAAAATTATGTTTATATATTTATTTTATTTATTTATTATTATTATTTTATATAGTTTATGTAGTATTTTTATGTAGTATAAAAATATGTATATAACATATTTCTATATATATCTTTGTATATCTGTAATAATATTGATAAAAGAAAAATCTGCATATTTGTGCACCAATTAACTGCCCATGCATACTCCACTGCACAGACTCCATTGTCTCAGGTTGTCTGTAAGAAATCGCACCTAGCGATAAGACCGCCACTTGTACTGCCTCATAATTTGTAACTGTTTTTTTGTAAATAATTGTTTATGGTGTACAATAAAGAATATTGTATTGTATTGTATTAATTCAAATAAGTACTACAACATGTAAACTACTAGCAATTTACTATTATTTAGTGTAGGTGTTAGTTCTTACCCTAAAACTATTTAACCAATTTTAATTGAAGTACATGGAAGTCAATAAAAAGCAATTGACACACTCCAAGTAATAGGATCAAATGAGAAATGCACGCAACCGAAACACGTGTATTTATTCTGAATCCGTATGAATAAATAAGAATACGTCCTCTTCTTACTTTCATCATTGAGCATGGTATAAATGTGCAAACTCATTGTATTATATTTCTGAGACACCCGCTGAAATTACCGCACCCCATGCAGGTGCAGAGAGCTAAACTATAGAAAAGGCAATAGATCTTGAGATAGAGATAACGGTAACGACAAAGATAGAAGGTTAGGTAATTTTATTTACTCTTGCAAACCGATGTGCTCAAGACAGTTTGGCCGAAAAGGTGCCTTGAAGTGAAAAATATTTCTTTTTTTTATCAGTTCTCTAGATAATCAATTAAGACGTTTCTACTTAAGAAATTAGTTAAACAATATTACCTAGAGACAAGGAAATTGCCTGTTATTTAAAATTTGTTAGCCTATTATTGTAATAAAGCTGCGTCATAAAAAATCGATTTAAATATTTTTGTGAATTTATATCTATTTTATAAAACATTGCCATTCTAAATACAGTACATAGTACACTATAGACATAGCTTTGGTTGTCTGTTATATGATTTCTGAAATAAGAAACATACGTCGACACATTTTTGTACTATAAATATTATAAGTACAAGACTGCTGTAAATAAAAATATTTATGAAAAATAAAGGGAATTGAAGCGATGGCACGGAGATCATAGTAGTATCAATGAGAAATATTTGCAAATAACACAATTCCTAAGTATTGTCGTATGGCTGAAATGCAAAAGCTGCGACGTGACCGCTGGGGCACGTATATCAAATAACCGCCACTTGCTGACCAAGACATGCTCTGTTAAACGAAGTTTAATTCCAGGTTTTTGCAATTATAATATGTATAAAGTATTTTTTTTTGTAATCTGTTTATCTCTTATAGAATACATATACAGAGTGGAAGATTTTGACCTTACTTGGATTGAAAGTAAAAATACTGGAGATAGCAAATTTAGCACAGATGAAACATTCCTTTATTTAAAAAAAAATTTAACAGCATTCAAAGATTTAAAAAAATTTTAAAATAAAAAAATGTAACGTACTCTATTTTTATGGCGTCAATCGATAGTGTCAAGGTTCTCTATTTTTATTCCTAAAATTTTATGTCATAACTTATCATTGCATAATGTTACTTGTCATAACATTATTTACGCATAATACTCATTTGTCATAACTTTTTAAGCATATTTTTTTTACTCCTATTTACTATAAGCATAATATTTTATAAGCATAATATCCCAAAACATAAGTTTACTTAAGCATAACGACGCATAACCATAACTATTCCGAAAAATTCAATACAAAATTTTTATTAATAATATTATACTATTTTATACATTGCTCTCGTCAAACTTGTAGGCGCATCAAAGTTCATTTAACCTAATGTTCTTTTGACCTAATTGGTAACCTATTGGTACTTCTGGGTGGTTTATAAAAAAATAACCACGAAACCTAACCTAACCTATCCGAGTCGGGCTGCCCTAATGTCCAGATTGCATCCAGATCATTGCTAGCTTGCTAGCACTATGTTAGCAGGCGTTTATCATTATCCCAAATAACTATTAGACAAATAAACAATATGCTTATACTGTTGATTGATGGCACTTGGTGGAACTTGCTACACATCTTCAATGAAAACACTTGTACTATTCCACATTGTTTATTGAATTCCTGACCGGTTTCGCCTTACGGCATTATCAAAGGTTGATACATGTTTTTTAGGTATCAGGTCAGGAATTGAAAGAAGAAAGAAAGAAAGAAAATACGTTTATTAAACACACACACACATACACACACACAAATACAAAAATACGATAGAACACCCACACAAATAATACAAAAAAAAAAAACATTCATAACAATATACATAAACAAACGCTCGCATACAGTCACAGTTCGCTACGCACCGCCATGGCTCATCATTAGGTTTTTTTTTTGTTACGCGAGCGCGCGGCACGCGGTCGATCAGATCAGTGTCGCCCGATTCAACCCACGGGACGCACGCTCCAGGAATCACAGATCGAGCCACCGCGGGCGCAGGGAGAACGCGTACGATAGGTATAGGCAGGTACCATGCGTCTGCATAGCACAAACCCACACCCAGATGAACCAACGACCCGTGAGTTGGGCAAGATATAGATATCAATAAACAATGTGGAATAGTACAAGTGTTTTCATTGAAGAATAAACAATGTTATGAATAAAATCATTAGGATATACAATATTTATGCTTAATAACACAGTATGCTAAAAACCAATTATGGCACACTATTATTATGACAAAGAAAATTATGCCTAATTTGTTATGGCAATTTAAATTAGGACAAAAACCATTATGACAAAAGATGGAATCCCTTGCTTTACTCGTACTCATTTTTGAGAAATATTTCGTTTGAACAATACTGGCGATTAAAAAGGTTGATTACAACGGGATTCCATCTTTTATTTTTTTATTTTTTTAAATTTAATTTATTCTTTCCCCGTTAGCCGTTAGTTAGGGGGTCGACTAATTAGGTCAAAAGAACATTATGTTAAATGAACTTTGATGCGCCTATAAGTCTGACGAGAGCAATGTATAAAATAATGTAATCTTGTGTCGTATTATATATTACTATACTACTATTTTTAATGAAAAACCAAGCTAAAAAAGTGGGTGGTTGCAAATCAAAAAAAAAGCTGAAAAGGAAAAAGAAACGGTTTTTCTGTTCACAACAATTTTCAGCTACGAGACTTCGTCTAAGTAGGCCTCAGAAGTCCTTTATCCCACTTCTGATATAAGCTTCAGGAGTGGAAATTTATTAAAAAAAAACAATTCACAACAGAAAACCCATTTTTTACTTCATAAATATAATTGACGCAAATTACAATCAGCAAAATTTACTTACAGTCCACTAAGACTTCAAATTCACTAAACGAATAACAAACTCACTTTATCACTTCTGCAACAAACTAAACTCAAATGGCTTACGTAACCGTACGACTGGCTGATGATTCACACGTCCGTCCAGTCCGAGCGTCGGGCAGCAAATGGTCGTTCTATCCCCAGCGCCTTGCTTTTATAGGCGAGGTGGAGTAGTTACCGACTTAAGAGAGGATTCTCCTTACAATATATTACATCAACAAGAGATTACATATTAATGTTGAGATGACTCTGCTATCTCTTTGAGAAGCCATAGCCGAACTCTTGACTTGAACATATCCCGGGTCGTGCTCATCCTGATCTTGGGAGGCAGTGCATTCCATAGAAGGATAGACTGAACAAAGAAAGAGGAGCCTAAGAAGTTAGTTCTGTGGGAAGGACATGAGAGGAGACGGTTATTCGAAGAGCGAAGATTTCAGTTGTGGTTTGTACATAACAGTTGGAAGGAACAAGTTAGGTAAGTAGGAGATGTAGGAGAGTAAAGAATGTCATAAAGAGTGGTAAGGCAGCGCAACTTACGGCGATGACAGATAGGCAACCAATTAAGCTGGGAACGGAAGGAGGACACGTGGTCATATTTACGAAGGTTGAAAATAAATCCAATGCAGTTATTGAGAAGACGGTCCATCTTGTTGAGAAGGTCTGCATTCAGCAGTGCAATTCTCTAACTTCAACATCGACGCGACATCGATGCGACAGCGATGTCTGGGCGATGTGTTTGAATTTGGTATTCTCTAACTGTACACTAGCACCATAGGCTCTAAGATGTGCCGTATGATGTAGGAACTACTCGACAATGACATCCTACTATGATTGGTGTCAACCTAAGCTCAACCTTGAAAATGATTGTAATTGGTTGATTTTCGTAGTTGCAGTCGCCGATGTTTCGTCGATGTAAGCAAATGAAACAAAGCATGTCAAACACGTTTAACCTCATCTTCATCCTCAATATAAATAAAAATAATTAAAAAAATAAAAAACACGACTGCCCAATTTACAAAGAACTAAAAAGTATTTTATTTTATTATTTATTTATTTATCACCTTAAAAACATCATATATACATAATTATTTACAGTGCATTTAGAAACCACTGAGGTTTGTAATAAATGCAACGAGTTATTTTTCAATAGGTAATACAGGTTACAAAAAATAATCACTAGAAATCACAAAGTAAAATATAAGAAATAAATGTAGGTAGCTTAATATTATAACGTAGGTGTACCGGCGCAGAATGGCGACACGTACCTACTCACGGCTAAGCAAACATCCTTATTGAAATGGTATATGTTTACAAAAATCCAAAAAAGAATCGCTTCAATACATGTTTAATATTTTTTTTATTTAATTTTTCCTTTACAATATTTGAGGGTAGTTTATTAATTAAGCGCGGTACGATGTATTGCGTTGTTCTCTCACCGAATACGTTAGCAGCGCGTGCGGTTTGTAACCGGTTCTGTGAGACTGCTCTTGTGCATACATGATGTTCCACTTTATCACCCAAATAATATTTAAAGTAGTTTTCTTTTAACAAACTATATTTTATTTTTAAATGAATGGGTAATACTTTACAGTGTTTAAAAAGACCCAGATCATCATTGCTATATTCTAACTTAATTTGCTTCGATATTATTGTCTTTAATATTTTCAGTTGCAGATTATATATTTTATTTATGTGTGTTTTATAGGTCCGTCCATAGCTGGTGAGTCCATACAATACAATACAAAACATATGAGACTCGGCTAGAGAGTTATAAAGTAGTATTTTCACATGATAGGGGATACGACGATTTAAGATTTTAATATTTGCCAGGAAGCTTCTCAGCTTATCACATACTTTATCGATATGGAGTTTCCAGTTCAATTTATCATCAATGATGAGGCCCAGATATGTATGAGAGGTTACACGTTCAATGGTTGGACAGCAACAGCCGTCACTATTAAAATTATGTAGGCATGAGTGATCGTGAGCTATTATCTGATTGTTGACTGTTGAGGACTTTAAGTATGGTGACCTGATATGTAACAGTTTGGTTTTGTTTGCGTTAAGGACAAGCCCTGCATCATGACACCATTTACAGAGGGTATAAAAATCTGCCTGCAGGTACTCGTACGCTTTATCTAGGTTCCTATTACTAACTAGTAAACACGTATCATCAGCAAATTGGTAACAGGTGCTTTGTTCGATACAATCACTCATATCATTGACGTATGTCAAGAAATGAAGAGGTCCCACCACTGATCCTTGTGCCGTGCCCTTGGACAC
The DNA here is from genome assembly GCA_949126895.1 of Eilema caniola. NCBI lineage: Eukaryota > Metazoa > Arthropoda > Insecta > Lepidoptera > Erebidae > Eilema > Eilema caniola. Next base: position 1,277,179 of record CASBPR010000003.1, read on the forward strand.
AGTCACCGTATCACTGAAAGCATCATTGACCTTAACAGTATATGTGCGGTCAGAGAGGTAACTTTTAAACCATTTTAGTAAAGGCCCGCGTATTCCACAAGAGTCAAGTTTATGAAGAAGCACCTCGTGATTAAGAGTATCAAAAGCACGGGAGAAGTCAATGAAGAGTGCTAGGGTATGCTTCCTTTGATTCATGGACTCGTTAACATGGTCAGTAAATTGTGATAGGACGTCACTAGAGCCCTTTCCCTGTTGAAACCCAAATTGATTTTTATAAATGATTTCCTTATCGTTATAAAAATTATTCACTTGACCACAGACATACTTTTCAACTATTTTGTCGATAGTGGAGAGTAGCGTGATAGGGCGATAGTTGCCATATTTATTGCGAGGACCTTTCTTAAAGATCGGTCTAACGCAGCCAGTTTTTAATTCGTCAGGATAATCACCCTTTTTAACGCTGCAGTTAATGAGATTAGCTATGGACTGAGAGATACCACTGCTTACTGTTTTTATGACTGAAGCTGAGATAGTGTCTATACCTGGAGCTTTCTTGAAATTTAGTTTTTTTATTATTTCACTTACGTTTTTTTTTGTAGCCTTTTGAAATCGAATACTGGAGTTTACCGGATTTGAAAACGTATGCTTACCTAGTAATTGGGTCTTACATTGTGGGATAATTATTTTAACCGCCTGATCAAATTCTTTGGCGAATCCATTTGCCAGATCTTTGGTGGACAGACCTTGCGATTCGAAGGCTCTAATAATGGCTTCATCGACGGATAAGGATGTGCGACCTAGCATGTGATTTATTATTTGGTAAGTTTTTTTAATATTATTGAAATTATCGCTAATAGCATTTACATAATACGAGTTTCTACAATTTTCCAGTATTTTATGTGTTTTATTGCGTAATTTATTGTATTCAAGTCGCAATTCAAGATTATTGGGGTTTTTTCTCCAAGTACGAAATAGACGGTCACGTTTTTTTACACAGTTTATTTATATTAACATTGATCCAGGGAGCCCTATATAAACCCTGGCTTACTTTATATTTCTTTGTCATACTAGCTTGGTTATGAGCACCGGTTAAGGAATCCCTAATGAAAGTATAAATTTGTTTTGGGCAGTTCATGTCACCAGTCCGCGCCCATACAACTTTGTTTAGTTGATCATTTAACACTTTATAATTCACATGTGTTTTGGAAACCTCCTGTGTGCGTCGGGTATGTAAGCATTGACTTACGCATGAAAACATAATGACCTTATGGTCGGCTAGTACTACATCGAGCGCTGCCGAGTACGGATCTAATGTAGGGAATCGCGCAAATAAGTGGTCAATGCAAGATTTTGTTATTATATTTAATTTTGTCTCAATTCTTGTGTATTCTGTGATTCCACACATAAGCCCGCGCTCACTCAGTGTTTCCAAGTATGATTCAGTATGTGATGACATAGTTTTCAGGTCTATATTCATATCGCCGATTATTAGTGCATCGTTTTGCAACTTGAAAGTAGACACGTACTTATCTAGTTCTTTAATGAACAGTTGTTTATGAGTGTATGAAGATGGCGGTCTATAAACGGCACTTATAATTACGGTTTTACTGTCTGTTTTCAAGATACCTGTTATATTTTCGAAAGTGAAGCTTTTATATGGGGTTATCGTAAATTTTAAGTACTTTTTTGTGTAAATAATAATACCGCCACCCTTCCTATTTGTTCGTAGTTTCGAGTGCATATTGTAGCCAGGTATATTAAATAACATGACAGTATTCTCAGATATGCCAACTTCGGTAAGTACAATCACGTCCAGCGGATAAATACATTCATGGATAATTTGTAACAATTTAGGAAAATTCTTTATTATAGATCTAATGTTAACATGTAGGCAGGATAGAAATAGATTATGGTTGGAAGGTAATTGTTTAAAAAGTCGTTAACAGATTTACAGCTGCTAATTTCTTTAGGTTTTAGTGGTTCCATGGACTAAAAACACAAAAAAAAAAAACTTAGCTTTCATCTCGATCAGGGATACATAATTTTATATTTTTACTTAGAACTAGAAGACGCGTAGTTGTCAAGCAGTTCAATATCCTGGATTGAATATATGTAGTGGATCTTGCTAACGCCTGTTTGACGAGCGCATATCTTCCCTTCCTTGATCCATATAAATTTGTATGAACTACCAAGCCTTTGCTTTGTTGTATAGAAAAGCGTCTTCATATACTTAGTTAGGGCTTCACGAACAAAATTTTTATTATTTACCTTCTCCGCTGGTGTGTCGGGTAGAATAGTTCCGAGTGTTAGGCGTTTGATTCTGCTGGCGACAATCCATCGGTCCTGTGCAGACTTTGTCTTCATCTCGGCCAGTATATAACCGGGCTTACCCTTGCGTCCGTTTACATGACGAGTTGACTGGATATCCTGCTTGTCCACCTGCAATTGAGTTGCTACCAAGAACAGCAGGCTTACTCTTGATATCAATCTCTATCACGATCCAATTCCAATACAGTTCCAATTCCAATCTCAATCTGAATAAAGTTGGTACTCTTGAATGAAAACTGGATTGGAATTGAAATCGAGTGCACGATCGAGTTGGCTGAATGACATAAGATGGCCATACAAAATAAAACAAAAACTGCCAAATACAAAACTATGATAATCGAACAAAATCTTCACTTATTTAAACTTTTTAAATAATGTTAACGTAAATAATCATCAATAGTCTTCTGTATCTTTGTATTACGTAGTCATAAACATAGTTTTCGGAGAACAATGAAATAATAATCGCTGATTATATTTGGCGTAGGCCACACTTGCCTTCACCGAATGCGCGCGAATAACATTTTACTTTAAAGTATGTAAACAAACAATAAATTTGTCGTAAGTTATGTTTGAGATAAACCTCTTAACATTATTGGGATGGTATTTCAAGTGTTTTTTAAGTTTGTGCTGATATGGATTGTATTCATAACTTCTTAAAGTAAGTGGAGTGCAGTTAAACCATCGCTGAACCTATTCCTTTACGGACGTACATTATTTTGAGTTGAGATTGAGTTAATTTAATACAAAATAAGTCTATTTTATAACTTGTTATTTTTTGAACTATAAAGCGGTTTTGTTTACACTTTCTGACACAAAAAATGAGCAGGCCATCATACCAGCAGTTGGAGACTTTGGCAGATTTTTTAATGCAAAACCCGGGCATTGCAAAGGGGCTCTTGCGCACTGCGCATGCGAAACAAGAGACGAAAAGAAAATGGGACGAAATTGCAACATCATTGAATGCTTTGGGAGGTGCGCAAAAAGATGGAAAAGGCTGGGCAAAGGTACGTACCTTTTCAGAATTATCGTTTATTTTTACTAAAAAATTGTTTACAATAAAGTTACAACGATTTACTTCTTGTTCTAGTACTGGGCAGACAAAAAATGTGCCCTGAAAAAAACGTGTGCGCAGCAAGCACAATCCATGAGGCGTACAGGAGGCGGGCCTGGAGAAAATTTACCAGGTCTAAATCCACTAGACCAAAGGTTTGTAGCAGTAATGGGAGGTCCGCAATTCGCCATAGGAGACAGGCACCTTGCCGTTAACCCATTTCCATCAACAGTAAGTACCAGGAGTAATGGGTAGAATCAGTAGTACCCCTCATTAAGATCTAATGTACAATTATTGAATAATTTCAGAGCCAAAACATTGTTCAAGACATTGTTATAGAGACGGATGAAGTTATAACCCCGGAGGCAGTTGGGCATGTGTTAGAGTTGCCTGCTTCTCCAGAAGAAAATGTAGTGACATTAGGTGGCTATTCCTATACTAATAAAAAAAAAATCTAGTTTTCATGATTGGTATATTTTATATATGAAACTGATCAATGTTTAATTTCTCAGATACACCACCCATTATTGCTGCATCCACCACACCACAACCACAACCCAACCAAAGACAGCCTCGGACTACTCGGTCAAGGGTCCTAGATCGACAACAGCAAATTTTTGCTGACATTGAGCGGCAAAGGGTTGAGGCAGAAACGGCGACAGCAGCAACTTTTTCCAACCTTGTCGCGCAGATGTCAACTTTCCATAGATCTATGGACGATATGGCTGCAGCTATAAGAGAGAGTGGACAAATGATTGGAAGTGCCCTCAATAATGTTGGGAGCGCTCTCAATAATATTGCAAGTGCTTTGCAAGATAGGCAATAAGTAGATAAAATATTATAGTGTAAGTTGTATTTTTCATAGCTTTAATTATAGGTATGTACTTAAAATAACTACAGATTAAATAATAACTCTATAGATCTTACATTGATTTATTTGCTTTTATAACCTTTCCTAATATTAAAGCTTGCCAATCTCGTTATGTTTATTTAGGTACAATATATTATACATATAAAGTTATATCATACTTAATACATATCTATATCATTTAATGATCTAATGTAATAGTATACATCACTTTTATTACTAAACCATGGTTCTCACAAAATTAACAAATATAACAAGGAATTTCTAATGGTTTATGTACAAGTGTTAGTAAATACTTAAATGATTAAAATGAAACAAACACATTGAAGTGCAACTATCTTTACAGACTATTTACTATTGCTATTTACAACTATTACTATTACTTTATTATTACTATTTACAAATTATTTTCCGTTTGGTGAGTGAGAGTGTTGTAGGCCCAAACTCCTTTCCCATTCCCTTTCCTTTCTTTTTACTTAACTCTATCCTAGGGTCGGCAGCACGAGTGTGACGCCCCTGGTGTTGCACACGTCCATAGGCCACGGTAACCAATATCCATCAGGTGGGCAATGTGCTTGTCTGCCACCTAAGTAGTATAAAACAAGAAAAGCCTATTAATGCACTTGGTGGTGTACATTCTTAAGTGCGTCTTGCTGCCCACAATTCTTGGACAAGCTGTGCACGAGCCTGAACACCCCTTCTCAATTCATCAATGCCCTGTGTTCCCTCCTCTTGGGTCCAAGGTACATCTGCCACGAGTGGAAAAGTGTTCTCAATATCATCCTCATCCAGCCGTGCTTTATTACAAATGTTGTGTAGGACACAGCAAGCATTTATAATTTTGCTGACTTTATCTGGATGGTAATGGAGAACTCTATCACCTATAAGACATCTCCATCTATTTTTTAAAACTCCAATTGTACGTTCGACCGTATTCCGTGCCACACAATGGAGATTTGTGTAATATTCTTCGGCCGATCCTGGAGGTGCATTTAATATTGGAGTCATCATGTATTCCCTTTGAGCATAACCTGAATCACCTGCAAATTATATTTTAAAATGGTAAGTCATGCAATGCACATTACCTACTACTATAAATGGTGTTAGCCAAGAGAATATTATGTTCTTACCAAGTAAAAAAACTCTTTCTCTGGCATTTGTCAAGTCTGAAATGTGCATCTTAATGGGGTGTTCATTCCAGATGAAACTGTCATGTGTTGCTCCTCCATAAGTAGCATCCACACTCATTATATTAAGGTCTGCATCACATATCTGTAAAAATAAATCAAGACAAACTTACTAGATTCCTATTTGAAATGCTTAATATAATAAAATCAAAATACTTATTATATAACTTACAATTAAAACATTCCTAGAATGAAAGCCTTTCCTGTTGTAGAAGCGTTCTTCATTTTGTGATGGCTTTACTAATGCTACATGAGTTCCATCAATGCATCCTACAATGCAGGGAATTTTAAATTTTTCAAAAAATCTGAAATATCAACCATTTAATCAGGATCAAAGCTTAAAAAGTCTACTTCCCTATAGTGTAGTTTCCCTATACTTTGATTATAACATAAGAGTTGACTGATTGATTCATCACAGCAGTCTCTGAGGCTACAAACATGTAATTTTGGTATTTCAACGCTTCTTGAGTGATATAAAAATGTTGTAGGCATCCACTATGGAAGGATTTTGTAAATTTCACCCATAAGCGGGTAAAATTGAGGTTGTAAGTTTCTATGTAAGTCTGTCAGTTTTAAAGTTAGTGTTTTGTTTTTTATTTTATTTTAATGAAGACACTTGATTGATATAGAACTACTCTGCTGCAACTAATTTTAAGAAAGATTTTATTTTCATACTGAATAGATATTTTTCTCCATAGTTTGTTCATTTATGTATCAGGGAATCCTATTGTTGTATACTGTATTGTGTTACACAAAAGTTATCTTTATATTACTATTGGTTTTTTAAATAAATAATCTAGAATACAATAAAAGATTTGATATCAATTGAATAACAGTATTCATTGCAGGAAAACATTTACCTCCTCTTAATTACATCTCGTTCCTGGCGAGTTTGAGGAAACTGCAGCCACTTATTCAAGATAACATCAGAATTAAGAGCATCTGTGACTTCTCTTAGTGCCTTTGAAACTGACTGCTGAGACATCATTGTTCCTAGTGTTCCACCCACTAACCGTTGATAACTGCCCGTGGCATAAAAAGAAAGTGCCACTAAAATCTAAAATTTTGACGATAACATTAAAAAACAAGACGACGCACATAAAAAAAATAAGCAATGGTTCTATTTCAATAAAAACGATACAAACCTTGTACTTTGTTGAAATATCACTACGCCGAGTAGGTCGAGACATGAGAGGTTCTAATTCGTTTAATAAAACGTCGAAAAGTTCCTTAGTCACTCTGTAATTCTGTCTAAACTCGTCATCACCCATGGCAAATGCATTGTCGGCATATCGCGCCATTCGTCGCAAATTCCGCCTTTGTCTTACATCTAACAAGTGTGCATTATCCAAAATACTACAAATAAGTCCTAAACGAGCCATACTTCACTATAAAACCTTTAAAAATAATTGTAAAACTAAAGTCGATTCTCAGAAAGTTATATTTTTATAACTGTGAAACTTCGATCTCAAACTCGACGCGATACTCGAACTGTCAACGTCAAAATCACGTCAAGAGTACAAAAAAAGTGCATTCATTCGACTTTATTCGATTTCATTTAGTTCCAGAAGTTGCCACCAAATTCCATTACAATCCTGCGCTAGTATTGCAGTCGGGAGTACCAAATGCCAGATTTCGATCCCAATTTCACGAAATCGAGTGTCGAGAGTAAGCCTGCAGCACTTTATTAGTGTCCTGGGGAGTTTCCTCCGGTAACCCCACAACTTCGACGTATGTAGATATTGAGTGCTGCTCATATTTTTGCTTTCCTCGTTCTAGAATCGCAACACGCAGTTCCAAATTTAAATAAAAAACAAGAACGACTGCATTACAGTCGGGGAACAGTTCTCTGAAACTTTTTTAATCTCTGTTTGTGCCGACTTCAATGAAATTTTTATTTATCTGTTTCGTTCTTGTCTTTTACTTTTTAGTTCTTTGTAAATTGGGCAGTCGTGTTTTTTATTTTTTTAATTATTGTTCGATAAACTTCGAATGATCCAAGTATGACGGCAGACGGCGCCACTGCCGCGCCGTCTGCGCGCGGGCAGATCGGCCACCGCGCCGTTCAGCCAACGAAAGCATTCTTGGGGCGCGCACGTACGCAATCGTGTCGCGAATTGACCACTAATATACGCGTATTCGGTACGCCGGGAATTACGAACTGAGTGTTCAGACTGTAAGCTATATACACGCGTGATCGCCGGCAGTGTTTTAGTAGCTTACGATAAAATTCGCTTCCACTGGGCAAGGGTGTAGACTGTTGAGCTCCCACGGGCTGAAGACATTGGAGTCGAGATATTGGGGGCCCCCATTTGACAAGACTACTCTTCGGGCAGCGGCACAAGAAACCCGTGGTGAGTTCTGCACAGTCTACTAAACAATTATTTATTTTTATTTTCTCCATTTTAGTGACTCTGTAAGAAATGTGTGGGTGGAGTAGATAGACGATGACGTCATTGACTCTTGCAAACCTATGCTCTACAGGTTTGCAAGGATGCCCTCGCTCGCTGCTTGTGTGTGAGTTTATTCACGTTTACGGTAACTAGCGCTGGGTAGAGCACTGTCATGCTCTATCAAATGAATATTTGGAAGAATTTCACTATTCATTGCTAAGTTAAGTTGCACATTACGATATAAATGATTGTTTGAAACGAGCCATTCGAGTGCATTTTCAATTTTTTCCATATCTACTCAATACGAATAATATGAATCGTTAGAAAACGTGTCTTGCACCAGGAGGGTGCAAGACACGTTTACTAACGATTCAGCAACGATTGCTGTTCTGACAGCTCTTCCACTTGCTGCGCAAACAGCACGGCTTGGCCTTTGAATCTCTGTGGACCATACCTTCCACCTAAACGTACAATTTTGACGAATGGCCGAACACGTGACACGAGCCTTACCTCCATCTCATTAAGACATGCCAGCTGAAGAGGAATTGGTGCTACTCGCATTTTATTCCAGAAGGCATTCGATGGAGTTTTATTTTTTGAGATGCTATTGGCGCATCTATTGCAGCAAATAAGTAAGTCGGATGATCTTCGGGTAAGACTGTTGTGTTACTATCTGCAGGTATACGACGCGTTTGCTTCTGATATACCATTTTTTCGCAAGAGTAGCAAATACAATCGGGGACCTGCTGTATAAGGTTTCCAAAATTTGTGTCGTCAAAAAGAAGCTGCCTTCGGCAACGACAATCTCGTTACGATGCTTCAAGCCTTTCTTTTCTTGAAGAAGGAGTCTCATTTTGACGTGAAAGTGCAGAGTATTCTCGCATTTTGTAACGTGATATTTTTCACTGTTGCTTATTGTTTTCTAATATAGATTTCTTTGTTCCAGAGCCACCTAGAGTGTCTCACGGGAACTAGGCATAATTGTTTGGCAGTGAAACTTCTAATCTTCGATTAGGTGTGTTCTAGTTCTCACACTCGACCGGCGGATGGCGCTGGTGTCCTACAGCATATTTCAATTTTTATAATTGCACTCATATATCATTTTATTTACAATTTAACAATAATAAATAAATGATACTTACTTTCTCAGAAATAGTGACATATTCGTGAACAAGTCATAATTATAATAAATGTTTGTCATATTTGGTCTAGTCGTGTCTGTGGCCATCAGCGGCTGATTAGTTTGCTTGTCTATGGGCCGCTAATAAGTTTGGTCGTGACCAGCAGAATTTTGAGGTTTGTTCACGAATATTCGATGGATAGGGGTATAAATAGGCCTGCGCCGATCCTCAAGAGGAACTTCTATCTCAATCTTCGTAGCTGTCTCTGAGTAAATAAAATCTGTGTCTATTTCTCGTAATAAAATTGTTTGGTGAAAACTTCGTTCCCAGATATTCTGGGTCGCTGGTCTGAGCTCGTGTGCCCCTCTGAATCCGACCTGTCTTACATTTATCTACTGCGTGCTTCGTGGTACATCGGCTGCTGTGAGCTGCATATAGCGGAGAAAGGTCTACTCCGAACATCCCTGAGGCCATCCAGCAATCACCTAAGGCCAGTACACTGCCGCTGTGTGCCTATTACCTGTGTAGCCGTAGCCGTGTAGTACCATTTGTAAAACTTAGTACGCTTAGTAGCCTGTGCTAGATTTCACGTACCTGTTAATGTGTAGCTAGTGCTAAAATTCGTATGCAAATTGTGTGTTCATCTGCTCATTATCTGTGCCTGCTGTGTGTGTTCTTTCTGTCTCACACTTCTGTATTCTGTACCTGTCTGTCTACCTACTTATCACTACGCATCTTCTGTATTCTGTGCCTGTCTGTCTACCTACTTGTCTGTACATATTCTTCTGTCACCTGTATCTACCTACTTCACTACTATATATTCCTCTGTGTGTAACTCTGTGTTCTATTCTATCAAATATATGTGTGTACACCTAAACTACCAGCTGTTTTCATTGGAGCCCTAGCTTCCCTGTGCACGCACCTCTCTAGCTCTGTGGAGAAGGCGCCCTGGGTAAGAGTTCTGCATCAGCCCCTGAGCGAGCCGGTGAGTATCCACCTGACTAGGTCAGTGGTTACAATTTGAGTCAACCTTTTCTCCCGCGCAGAAGGTGATTCGAGTTCACGCATACTTGATGCGTGATCTCTTATCTGAGTCAATCTTTTGTCACGCGTAGACGGTGATTCAAGTGCGCGCTTTGAGGAGGAAAGTCACATACATACATACGTGAACCCTAAACACAATACACTCCTTTTTTGGGCAGTCGTGTAATAAATAAAAAGCTTTCAACATTTACCCAGACAAGGAGTAAAAGTTAAGTATGTGGTTAAAGTTTCATTTGTATAAGTGATGATTTGAAATCTCGAGAAGCGAGGAAAAACGCTGAGACGAAAGTAAAGTTTAAAATAATAATTATACAGGACAAAAGGTACATTTTAGTGCATGTGATAGTGATGCAGATTGGCATTATGAACAAAAACGGTAGGTACAGCAAGCTGCAAAAGTGCATGGCCATTACAAATACTAAATCGTTTGCGCCGGTATTCAACGCCATCTGTTGACGTAGTAAAATGGTTCATAAATATCTCACTAGATGGCGCTGCGCTACTTTTCAAATGTAAAAAAAACTATCAAAGTAATTTATTATATATACGAAACATCATTTTCACTTATTTTTGTATATTATCAATATTTTCATTACATTGATTTATACAAACACAAATTAATCAACGTAATATAATTACAAAAACACAATGCTCTCGGCAGGGTTCGAACTCGAAACTCTAAAACTTAGTTTCACGATAATATATCTTATAAACACATATATTGGCTAACTTTGCACATGACTCATGCGTTGAAATAGAATATTACTTGATTTTTGTAGTTTAACTTAATGTTTTAATCTTAGAGGGTGAACTAAATTTATAATTAAATGAACTACGTGGGTAGTTCAGTTTATTTAATAGCTGCTTAAACTCAGTGACTTGCTAGTTTGTTCGTTCGCTAACATCATTCCTATTTCTATTATCCTTGAGCTGAGTTAACCAAATAATTTTTACTACAATGAGTACGCGATGCAATATTGACATGACGACCATAGCAAAAATAATTGCTCTGCATGATTAAGACAAAAACATGTCTGAAATAGCACGAGAGATTGGCATAAACGTAAGTGTGTCCTGTTATATAACGTCTATGTAAATAATCCTATTGTTTTATTTCAAGGTAAAAGCTACTTCAATTGTTATTTTAATATTTCTCTTTCTTTGTTCTAGCGAAAAACAGTGGTCTTATGGGTGCGACGATTCGAAGAAGAGGGTTCTTTGAAACACCGTCAAAGAAGTGGCAGACCACAATTAATAGACACAACGCAAAGGCATGCAATGAGAAGGGGCTATGAGGAAAATAAATTTATGCCGACAAAGCAGTACGCCGGTTTGTTTGACACAAGTGTGGATACTGTTCGTCGCGTCTTGCACAGTGAAGGTTTGCATTTTAGGAGGTATGCTGTAAAACCATTACTGACGGACAGCTATAAAAGAGCCAGACTTGAGTTCGCATTGGAGTACTCCAATTACGACTGGAGTAACGTCATCTTTACTGATAAAAAAGATGAGTCAACATGAGCGTTTAAATTTATGGCGTCGTGACAATACCATGCAGACACAACAGAGATCACGTAGTGCCCAATATGAGGTCTGGTCGTATAACAGTGAACATGTGGGGATGGATGAGTGCTGCTGACCCAGGAGAACTCATTCGAGTGCTTAGTCGAGCAAATAGTGGCCATTATATAAATGTGTTGGAGGAGACTATGTTGCCCACGGTTCGAAACGTGTTTCCTGAGGAAGAAGTTCCTATATTAAAATTTGTGCAGGGTAATTGTCCCATATACCGTTCGTGTAGTGTGCAAGAGTGGTTTGGCCGGCATGATAACATTTCTGTTATTCCATGGCCTGCTAGATCGCCGGATTTAAATCCCATTGAAAACTTGTGGGGTGTTATTGTCCAACGATGGGAAAATCAAAACGAGCGACCCCAGATGCCTTAGAGAAGCATTGCTTAAAAGTATGGGACGAAATAAGTGGTTCTGATATTATGTAAGAACCTCGTCAGCTCAATGCGTTCCCGCATACTAGCTGTTATCGATCAGCACGGTGGTTACACGAAGTATTAACATAATTGTTTAGTTTATTTAGTGGTAGTATTTCATAAGTGCTGACCGAAATGTGATATTCTATGAATAGTAAATTGTTATACAATTTATTATAAGTTGAACTTTTAATATGTTTGTATTGCGTGAGTTTACTTAAATAACAATGTTTCATTGAAAACGATGCAGTTGAAAAAAAATTATTTCAGGCTTCACTTTTTTAGTAGCTAGATTTACTTTTGTTTACATTTTTGTGTAGTCAAGTTAAACTTACTATATCAAATTACATCACAGGAAACTAACGTTTTATAGTATTTCGCTCTCCAGTTTATTTTATTGAGTTTACAAAAGCTTCAATCTTCTTTCTGATATCGGAAACGAAAACTTAAGCTATGTCCTCAATAAAAATTATTAATATTATACTACCACTAAGAAATAAAAATTATTAATATACTATATGGAAAAACTGTGTAAACTATGAAAGAAAGAATAAAGCGTTTATAAATAAGAAATAAATATTTTTGATTAAATTGTTGTATGATTTTTAAGTTATGAATATAATCATCATGCTCTGAACCTTTTTCCCAACTCAGTTGGGGTCAACTTTCCAGTTTTACTGTGATGCGGCTTAACTTCGATACTTTCCGTGAAGCGACTGCCATCTGACCTCTATTGGTCTTCTTCTATATATATATATCGCCATTGGCCATTGGTCCAATGACCAATGGCGATATCGAAGTTCCAAGTTAGACTGGTTGGACTTTTGAGGGCTCCAATTACCCGTAACGACTGCCATAGATGTTTGTATTACGAATTATTTTTATTACGAATATAATACACTGGTCCAAAATAAACCTATCTACTTTTTCATTAAAATGACAAATATATTTGCGGAGGTAGGTATACAATATTACTATTAACAATGAAACGGTAGTTAGCATAATAATAACAACCGTATTAATGTCGTAAAATGTAATGCGTAAAACCACCGGCGCCATCTAGTTTATTCTTTATAAACTGGGGTTTGAAAGTTCATAGGATTTCGATCTCAAGCTATCCAAAAAAAAAAATATTCTGAGAATCTGGTATAACTATATTTGGATTATGACAATATGGGAAACATAAAAATACTATTTGAAAATTTGGTTTTAGTGCACCTAGAAATTGATTCATCTGGGAAATGAAAAACGGAATTATAGAAAGTTGTCATTCATTACATCTGTCTTTTAAAAGTTTTACCAACCGTTTTCGGGGTTTTAAGATTCGGATAACAGAAATTCGATATTTCAATAGGTTACCGGAGAACAGCCTTCTCCCTTAGTCGCCTTCTATAGTTCCTGAGAAGAAATAGAGTGGCCCTATTCTTCTTCACTGGGACCAACATATTTTTTACATTCTGTTCCCGCTACACATCGAAACATATTCCCAAGATAGAAAGTACCATAATGTGTTATTCCAGACTATAAGCTATTCCTGTACCAAACCACGGATTACCTAATTGACCAAATAGCTAGATTCTTTCTGCCATTAGAATGTTATTGAATGATGAACATCTTCACAAACTTTCACACTAATATATACACACATAATCTTGCCTGTATCCCCGAAGGATTAAGGACAGGTGAATTAACATCTACATTTCACTGATCATTGTAATTAATAGGGGGTGAGCCTATTACCATATTCCAGGTACTATGACCGACTCGAGTCTCGAGTATATATCTATCTCATTTTAAATAGCCCTATCCCTTAGTTGCCTTGTATGTATATAATATTAGTAGAAAATAAGTAAAATAGGATTTAAGACAACAATTTATTTATAATAATGTTTATTACATAAACATTAATATAAATAAATTATTGATTACATTGTAATTCTCAAAGAACCTACCGACATTGTTCACTTACTGAGAAATCTAATTGTGTGCAAAAATAAAAAGAATACCTTATATGTATTTAAAGAACAATACAGTACTAATTATTATATCATCATAATTATTATGATTGGAAGATAATTTTGTGATCACTTTTCTGGAAATGTGAAGCACACTTCAAGAGTTTTTGAATCAACCTGGTTGCTGGAACTCCTTTGTTATAAGGAATGCCAGTATCATACTTGGTACAGTGTGCAGAGTGGTTTAGATGCCTTTATGGATTCGATTTTTGATGTTGACAATAAAAGATTTTTGCACATTTTAATTTTTATTTAATCCCCTATAAGCTAACACCTGATTGATACTCACAGAACTGTCTTTTATGCTTCCACACCACAACTATTGAGCAGATTTTGATGATATTTGGTACAGAGTAGAGTAAATTTATTTATTTATTGCAAAACCTCCCATGTAACTGTTTTGCCAGTCAAGAGAAGGTTGGGTAAGAATATACATATGACAACTGAACTGACTAAAAACAATCTGAATTATAGACACTGAACTTCAAAAGCACTTCACTTGACGCCAAATAAACTCTTAGGTTATTATTTATTGGACAATTTTGTGGTGCTGTAAAATAAAAATATAAATTAATTACATGTTACTCAAATAGTGTTAAAGAATAATGAAAAACATTCAATACTTAGAAAGAAAGAAAGAAATAAAGAAACGTTTATTTCCCAGAATATGGTCACTACAGGTATTAAATTTTCTTGATCTGCATATTCTGCCAAGTGTGGCGTGCAAATATTTGATTGATAATAACATTGTACAATATGGTAATTTAAGATAATAAGATTTAACATAATAATAATTATACCATTAATAAGTTACACATTATCAAAAGTAGCCAATATAGCAATGAGTCAATTTAAGGTCTCTTTTAAGAACTTAAAAATAGCAATATAATAATTTTAAAAGCAACCAAATCATATTTAATCTGCTGCCAAAATTTATCGATAACATCCGTAGCATGTTCAGCGGCGCGGCGGTGGAGCACAAAATGCAATCATAATATTCAAAGAATATAATAGTGTATGGGGAAGTCGGCTTTATTTCTCTCGCGAATTGGGCTTAGATAATTTATGCCGGTATGTACTTATCTAACATAGCGTGAAAAACAATGAGAATTAAATAAATAAATTGAATACTTGGATTTATGAAATATAGGTTGTCGATCAAATATGAAATTAATATTATTATTAATTTGACTGTACCGTTATTCGAAGCTTATTTAATTGAGATAGGCACTTCCGTTTCCGCCTGACTATACCTTTCTTTTTCCAATATTTCTGTCTCTTTCTGACACGTCACTTCCGCCTGGCAGTGGTGGGGTATATAAGTACGAACACCATTTTAATCTTCATTGGCGTCTTGTTTCCCGCCGTGAACGGTCGTGTGACTCTTGGCCACAAGACCATAACTATACCTTTAATATAAATTCTGATTTTATTTTTTTACAAGTACCCTATATATAACAGTTTTTCTGTGTGTGAACAAAGTTTAATAACTTTCGATATATAATATGGAAGAATCGCGTAATAATGCCGATAAGGTTCTTAGTGATGCGCTCCCGGGTCCTTCAGCCCCGCGTAGGCTTCGAGCACGGTCAAGCAGCTCTAGTTCTAGTAGCTCAAGCTCTGAAAGTAGCTCCTCGTCTAGCGGAGGTAACCCGAAAAGGAGTAATCGCAAAGGGAAAAAAAGTAGCAATCGTAAGCTTGTTTCTAATCGTAAGGTGCGTAAATTAACGAAGGAATTACGTGACCTTCGCCAGCAATTAAATTATAAGGAAAAAGATCATGTGAGTACAAATTTTGATTACGATTCTATTTCTTTGTTGTCGGGTGTCAGTGAAAAAACTACGAACAAAATATTTTGAACGCTGAAAATGATAATAGCGGTTCTCATATCAATCAAGGATTTAGCTTAACATTATAAACCAAGCTAAAGGAGCCGGCAATGCCTTAAACTTCCGAAAAATATTTGAAGATGTTGTGTGATTTGCAACACTTAAATAAGAGTGACTGGGATCAGATTAGGTATTCAGACACTCAAAAAATGTATAACCATTCGCCGGGTTATACAGCTATCGAAATAAACGAAGAAGTTAAGGCATACGATTCTCCACGATACCTTGTATATGCCGATAAAGCGTTTGCAGCCCTGACCATGTGTGTACTCAAACAACGGGAGGGGTTACAAGAAACCCTTGCGGACCTATTGCTGTGGGCAAAGCATTGTGGGTCGCTTAATTATGATGCCCTGCAGCAAAAAGTTAATGATCTTTTTTCCACAGAGGATTTTAACAAGTGTTCCTCAGATTTAATACAGATGGTTTGTGGGCATCGTGCTGAAATTATACAGATGCGTAGAGACTGTGTTACCAAACAGGCAAAGGACCCTATGTTGAAGGCCAGCTTGAAGAGAATTCTACCAACATGTACCAACTTGTTTAATGCAGAGAAGTTTACTGCTACAGTTGAGAAAGCTGGTGGAATTAGGAAATGTTTTTGGCCGTCTTCTGCCTCGCAGGCTGAAGCGAAAAAGTCTCGTGGTCCCTCGCAGGGATCCAGGCTTCACCACAAGCCCTCGCAGTGTTATTCTCGTCTAGCTTCGGCTTGTCAACACAGTAATGCACATGTGCATTGTGTTGGAAGGATTCCGCTTTCGCAAAGTGGACAGAGCTGCTGTAAACCACCCTCGCAGGGTGTTCATAATATTCATGGTCAAGCAGCCCAGTACAATTCGGTCGCACTGAATAGTCGCAATTTTCGAGGCCGCTCAGGTGCAAAACCAAATAATAGGTATGGGCAAAAGCGTGCATCGTCACCTACCCAACGGAATGACGGAAAACGACGTAAGTATTGACTCGTTTCGAGCAGGCCGTATCCTTCAATTTCGGGATCGATGGGAACAAATGAATGCACCAGATTATATCCTAAACATCATAACCGTGTATCGCATACCCTTTTGTCGGAAGCCGCCACTTGTTCACCCAGGAGTTATGAGCTCAAATCTAAATATCCCAGAATCTGTTGCAATGACATCTGTCATAGTCAACATGATAGAGCAGGGAGTTCTAGAACCAGCTGTAACGTCACCAAGCTTCCTCTCATCGATGTTTCTCGTTCCGAAAGGCGACGGTTCGGCCCGTCCGATATTCAACCTGAAAGGACTAAACCAGTACATCAAACAAATCGATTCAAACTAATAAATGTATATCGAATACCAGATTTTCTGCAACCACAAGATTGGCTATGCAAAATCGATCTGTCACAGGCCTATTTTCATCTATCCGTGGCTCGCAGCTACAGGCGATTCCTACGACTCATCTATCGAAAACAATTGCTCGAGATGACTTGTTTACCTTTTGGTCTAAGCACAGCGCCCAAGACCTTCGCTGCGCTAACAAATTGGATAGCTCAGACTCTCAGACAACAAGGCATCAGGATAATAGTCTATCTCGACGATTTTTTTATAGCAAACCAGGACGAGGGCAAGCTTCGGAGTCAGGTAAATGTTGTACTCAACACATTAGAAACACTAGGGTGGGTGATCAATTACCAATAGTCTATAACCACCCCGTCGAGGAGCCTAGTGTTTTTAGGAATTCACTGGGACCCATGGTTGAATCGCAAGCGTCTTCCCGACGAGAAAATACCTGGCCTGTTGGACAAAATAAGTCACATGCTGCGGAAGCAACGAACAACTCCCAAAGAACTCCAAAGCCTCGTAGGCTTTCTCAATTTTGCGAGCTTTGCTGTTCCCAAAGGGAGATAAATTTTCGGGCGCTTTTGAACTTCCTAAACTAAGTGTTGAGGTCAGACCACAGGATCGTGCACACCCTGCCCCTCGTAGCTCTAGACGACTTGGTGTGGTGGCATCAGAATTGCCAGAACCCGTCGGCCATACATATGCCACCTCCTTCGCACTTCCTGACTACAGATGCGTCGGACAAAGCTTGGGGAGCCCGCCTGGACAACCTGTCTCTCTCGGGTCTGTGGTCAGAGGGGGAGAAAAACCTCCATTGCAATCAAAAAGAGATGTTGGCAATCCTAAAAGTGTTTCAAAATCATTGTCAGCTCCTGAGTCACCAGACAGTATTAATTCAAAGCGATAACAAGTCTGTAGTTACATACCTTCGTCACGAAGGAGGTACCAAGTCAGTTTCTCTCCTAGAACTGACCAACAAAGTTTTCCGAATAGCAGAGAGTTATCACATACATATGAATGCCTTCTATATACCCGGCATATACAACAGCCACGCGGATCACCTGTCCAGGTTGCGTGTGGCGCCGGAGTGGCATCTGACTCCAGAGGCAACGAACAAAGTTTTCTCCAGATGGGGAGTTCCACTAATCGACCTGTTTGCATCCAATCGGGCTCATGTTGTGTCGAATTACGCGACTCTGGATCAGCTCGACGACAAAGCCCTGTTTTACGATGCCTTCTCCCAGAGGTGGAATTACAACCTAGCGTGGGTGTTTCCTCCACCATACCTAATTCCCAAAGTGTTGAGTTATCTGAATCAAGCTCAGGGAACGTATCTTCTTGTAGTTCCACGATGGGAGCGAGTGTTCTGGCGTCCCGATACCAAATCGCGTGCCCTAGCAGCTCCATTCACGCTTTACCATTTAGAAAAAGTCCTGATCGACATAACGACAGGACTACCGCCCCCGAATGTTCTAGACATGACTCTAGAGGTATGGAAATGTGGGGGTGGACTGGGTCTCTAACAGACTGGAATGATAGCCAACTCCAGCTGCTCGAAAAGTCATGGCGTCCATCGACTCGTAAGGTGTATAGTGCAGTATGGAAGAGATGGGTAGTTTGGTGTCGAAATCATCAAGTTATCCCCTCAACACCAACAGCTAGTTTGGCAAGATTTTTATCAGATTTACATTTAATTCACAAATTATCTTATAATACTATCTTGTTACACAAACCGGTAGTATCAACCGTTTGCAATCCCGAATTATCAGGCCAATTAAGTACTAATGTGCTGGTAAAACAGGTTCTAAAATCTATAGCGTTACAGAAGCCAGTCCCTCACGCAAAGCCCCCCATTTGGAACATTAACGAATTGGCTAGTTACTTAGAAAATAATCGTATTGATGATACTAATTATTTCCAAGTACAGAGGCATACCGCCATTTTACTTCTTCTATGCTCTGGGAGAAGGATACACGATTTAACCTTGCTAAGCATTGATTCAAAAAATTACTTAATTCAAAATGATGCGGTAGTGTTTTGGCCAATTTTTGGTTCTAAAACTGATTGTGTGGATTATAGGCAATCTGGCTGGAGGTTAATTGATAATCAAGAAACTAAAAACTTGAACCCAGCTTATTGGGTTAAGCAAACAATCTCCCTTTTAGCGAATCGTAGAATTTCGGGAAAATCCAGTAATTTATTTATAAATATTAGAGGTGAACCAAGACCTGCCTCAAAAACCCTAATTGCAGGCTGGATCAAATCCTTATTAGTCGAAGCTGGCATAAAGGCCTCTCCTGGGAGTATTAGATCAGCTGTCGCCTCAAAAAATTGGGTTGATAATTATCCTATTGAGGATATATTAGCCAGAGGAAATTGGAGATCACATAATACTTTTTGCAAATTTTCAGCGTTAATCAATCTTCGGTAATCACATTATTTAATCCAGTTGATTAGATGTTCATATGGTTTATTGATTCATTACTTAGTCTCACATTATGTACGCATGGAGTAGTTTACCTTAATAAATATATTTTCTACACATATCCTGTATTTTCTAAACCTATAGCTTATCTTATTACCTATCTTACATAGGTAAATTCTATTTTTATTGCTACTATTACTTACAACAAATATATTCAATATAATAATTAATAGTCACATTGGCGTCCTCTGTCACTTCCACCAGGCGATAACAAACACGTCTCAATTAAATAAGCTTCGAATAACGGTACAGTCAAATTAATAGCAGCGTTTTACCTGAAAATAAAACGCATATTAATTTACTTACCTTATTCGAAGCTTATAAATAATGTCTGCCTGGTGAACAAGACTCAATGAAGATTAAAATGGTGTTCGTACTTATATACCCCACCACTGCCAGGCGGAAGTGACGTGTCAGAAAGAGACAGAAATATTGGAGAAAGAAAGGGATAGTCAGGCGGAAACGGAAGTGCCTATCTCAATTAAATAAGCTTCGAATAAGGTAAGTAAATTAATATGCGTTTTATTTTCAGGTAAAACGCTGCTATTATTATAATAACCTTTAGTAATATTATATTCTTTTAAGAGCTTAAGAACACCAATATAATAATTTTAAAAGCCACCAAATAATATTTAACTCTCGACAAGATTTATCGATAACGTACGTAGATTCCTAACCTGTCTGTGTCGATAACTTTTTATGACAATAAAATTACTTTCCAGCCCTAGCCCGCCTTAGAAACATGACGTGACAACATGCTACATAGCGTTTGTGATTGGTCCCAACCTTGGGACAACGTTGAGAGGGTGACGTCACCAAGGTCACATGTTACAAAGCGATTATGATTGCTGCCACTCTAAGATCAACCTTAAAACTGTATACAATTGATTGATTTTCGTAGTTGCAGTCGCCGATATTTCGCCGATGCAGCCGAGCACGTGTTAGAAGTAGGTACTTTGTGTCTTAGAACAAACATGTCAAAATACAGCGTATGAGGCGTATGACATTTATTTTTGAACAATCAAATACGTTTAACCTTGTAACAGAATTTTTGTACTAAGATTTTTTATAAATATTATCTGTCGGTAGCGCCATCTAGTGCTCCGTCAGTGCGGACTTCTCGTAGCGAGTTGCTGATGTTAAGATCGATTATGCTAGTTCGTATAGTGTTCGCGGGGTGGCGTTGCCACCTGCTTTGTATTATTCACCTCAGAGATCGAATCACGGTAATGAGGGTGGTTGCTGATCATTAAGCTCATTAAGTAAAAAAAAAAAGGAATGGATGGCTTCGCGAAACTTCGAATCCAGTGGCTATATAAGCCAGGATCGATGTTACGAGACGCACTGGACTCATTACTTTTGGTGACTTATATGTCGTTATACTATTCGTTGTTACTCTGCAATTAGAATCAGTGTATCTGAGTTTTACCCACATTCGTGGTAAGTAATTTTATTTTTGTCTTTGTTACCGATCCTCTGCAATTTTAGACGATTCTTAGTGTTAATTCGTTCATAGGGCTCCAGATACGGCTCAAAAAGACCCTATATACTAAGATCACCTCGACGTCGACCATTGCTGTACCCTTTTTCCATTGGTTGCGAAACCGGAGGGCTCCTGCAGGTGCAGCGCCTTGGCTGTCCGAGAGCGTGGTGAAAGGCGCTCCTGGACTACACGCAGGCCAACGATCGGATCAAGGGTCACGTATTTCAATTTATTACTGCTTTTGCCTCTCCTGGTAGCCCGTCGATTGCCCTATTGTATAGGACGTCCCCCCAGCCATCTCGGGCTGGCTTCTATGCTACTGTGCTGCAGACGGTGATGATATGATCATACTCGGGATTGTAAGCTGAGATTTGTGATCTACTATAGTTTTATAAGTTTCTTACTCTGTGTATCCTGTGTAAACGAGCAATTACCAAATATATATATGTGTGTGCAAAACTCAAAGAAAATTTGTAGTTTCTCTGAAGTCTTCCCTGGGGTTCCCATACGCACGCGCATACTTTTCTCTGCTGACGAAAAGGTGCCCTGGGATAATTTTGAGCTCGAGCATCTCTCCGCTGGGTCAGCTGGTGCGTAGCCCATCTGACACGTTCAGAGGTTACAAATTGGCGACCAACTTTAAGGGCTAACTCTGTTCTCTGTGGGTGCGCTGTGTGTGGGAGTCTGTGGGGGGTCGCTTTGGAGAAAACGCTACCTTCCGTCCGATACGACCCAGGACGTTAATTGGTTGTGCGGTTGCAGTTACGCATGTAATATTTACCCTCTTTGTATTTTTCAGCCTAACGTACCATCATCCCTGAGGCAAGAAAAATCATTGAGACAAAATTCAAAATCCCAAATTTTAACTGCATATTTTTCGGTAAGTTTGGTGACATATTTTTGGCAAAACCATTTTTTCTTTTTTTTCTTTTTTGTTTTTTTTTAGTTGCTTCTGTCTGTCCCTCTGAGGTCCTTAGCGTGAAGTTGTGCATACATATATATCTGGTGAGATCTTCTTGTAATTAACCTTTTTAGTTTCATGTACCTTCCATTGTCAATTTTTATAACTACCTCACAAATTGTTTATCTAAAGAAAATATACCTGATGTCCTAAATGTTGGACAAAGAATTTTTAATTGTTTGAATCTGTTTCTCAGTTATAAAATATTAGAACTTGTAACTACCTCACAAATTGTTTATCTAAAGAAAGTATACCTGATGTCCTAAATGTTGGACAAAGAATTTTTAATTGTTTGAATTTGTTTCTCAGTTATAAAATATTAGAACTTGTAACTATCTCACAAATTGTTAAGCTAGAGAAAGTATACCAGGTGTCCTAATCCTTGGACAAAGAATTTTTTTTATTAGTTGATACTGTTTCTCTATTCTAAAATATTAGATTTTTTGTAGCTACCTCACAAATTGTGATCTAGAGGAAGTGTACATAGTGACTTGTTTGTAAAATTTTTTTAATTGATTTTAAAAGCCTCTGTAAAATTTTTATTTAGTCTGTATTATTAATTTGTAAACCTGAAGTGGGTTGTATCTCCACTACGGTTAAGTGTTTATAACTGAATTTAAATCTTGAACCACTATGGCCCAATTACAGAAGTGCATTAACTACCTTAAAAAGGATGAACTTTTTAATGAACTGTCCGCCATGGGGGTTTCAGCGGATCCGGATGCCACGGTTGTCGGCCTGCGGAGTGAGCGTACTGCGCTGCGGCTTGTCCGGCGTGGCAGCATTAAGGCCATCGCCGCTGTACCTGCCGTTGCCGCCTCTGAGTTGGCTATCTGTGAGCCTAAAGTCTTCGAACTGGAAGAGGTCCTCTCTTCAGGTGACTTCGTTTCAAATAAAAATTGTCGTACTAGGGTTGCTTTGAGGGCAAACTACCTTCTCACTAGGTTAGTTAGGTGTGGTTTAGACTGTCCGGAACTGTTAGGTATTCGTAACCGTTTAGTCAAGATTCTATCGGTGGCAGAATCAGATACCGATTCTGACTCTGATGGGTCGGAGAAAGAGACCGAACCTATACATCGCGACAACATAGGTTACACCTCGCCTGTGGTGAGGGGGGACCGCTCGATGCGACGTGACGCGCCCAGTTCCGACACAATTAGTGGAAATTTAGTAATAAGGGATAGACTCGTAAACTTAAACTCTTTTAATATAAAATATGATGGCTCTTCTTGTGTACGTGTCTTCATTGAGAGACTGGAAGAGCTTAGGTGTGCTCGGGAAGTCACTAAGGATAAGGTCCTCACAGCTTTCTCTGACCTATTGGATGGTCCGGCCTTATCTTGGTTCCGCACCAACAGGTATAACTTTACCTCATATAAGGGCATGTTAGAGGAGCTGAGAGAGACTTTCGACCTTCCCGACTACGATTATCGCCTCCGAAATGAAATTAGGCAGCGTACACAGGCCCGATCTGAAACATTAGGCAACTACATCTCTACGATGCAGGCCACGTTCTCTAGATTATCGTGCAAAATGCCCAGTGAGGGACAACTGGACATTCTGATGCATAATATTAGGCCCGATTATATGAAGGAATTGGCCCTTCACGAGGTAAACTCGATAAGCGATCTGAAGCGATTGGGGAAGCGCCTAGAACTTGCTCGTGCTAGGGCTGAGGCATTCCATGAACCAGCTTTAGATAAGTTTGGGATCACCTCGGATTTACACCATATTAAAAACAAAAGTGTACAAAAAACTTCCCAGCAGGTCTCTGCCGTGGCCAGCCCAACGACCTCAAGCGAACGCAGATGCTTCCGCTGTGGTGAAGGCGGCCACACTGCATACGGCTGTACACAGTCGAGGGATTTGGTGTGTTTCCGGTGTGGACAAAAAGGAGTCAAATCACCTGAGTGTCCGAAATGTAATACCAAACCAAAAAACGAGTAAGTCAGAGCCTTATTAGAAGATCACCACTCGGTTCAGAGCGAGCCTCTCTGTCTGATGCCTTCTCTGATAGGGTCCTGTTTACTAAACGGGATAGTGATATAAGACCGTATTTAGTTGTTAGGATCCTGAACTTAAATGTTCTAGGTTTGCTTGATTCGGGTGCAGCTTGCTCAGTGCTGGGTAAGGGAGCGCACCACACTTTTTTGGAATTAGGGTTTGAGCTTGAGAGCATCAGCCCTAACTTTAGTTTAACTACAGCAGACGGCTCCTATTTGCCATGTCTGGGCTGTATTTCTCTGCCTATTGAATATAATTCTGCTGTCAGAGTTATTAAGTTTTATGTTGTTCCAGAGATCACTACTGCAATGATATTTGGAGTAGACTTCTGGCAACAATTTCAATTAGGGGATAGATTGATATCTCAGAATATCAATCTTTCCAACTTTAGCGACTGTAATCCAGTAGAGTCTCTGTCTCTTAACAGCGGTCTAGAGGATTACAACAATTTAACCGCCGATCAGAAGCGGGTGATTAACAGCATTATTGAGAAATTTGATACTATCAACACGGACAAGGTGGGTTTAGGTCGAACATCTCTGGCGCATCATGTCATAGACACAGGCGACAGCAAGCCAATCAAGCAACGGTACTATCCGCTCTCTCCCCTGAAGCAGAAAGCCCTGGAAGAGGAACTAGACCGGATGCTGGAGATAGGAGTAGTGACCCCGTCTCAGTCCGCGTGGAACTCACCAGTGGTGATGGTGGAGAAAGCGAACGGTGACCTGAGATTGTGCCTTGATTCTCGAAAGCTCAATTCTGTATCTAAGAGCGATGCGTATCCGTTACCTTATATCAACCAAATCTTAGACCATCTCAATAATGCAAAATATTTGACTTCCATT
Organism: Eilema caniola; assembly: GCA_949126895.1. Lineage (NCBI taxonomy): Eukaryota > Metazoa > Arthropoda > Insecta > Lepidoptera > Erebidae > Eilema > Eilema caniola. The sequence goes on from CASBPR010000003.1 coordinate 1,302,144, forward strand.
GACTTAAGTGCGGCATATTGGCAGATTCCTTTTGATTCGCTCCAATCCGCCGAGAAGACCGCCTTCACTGTCCCAAGGCGAGGTCTTTTTCACTACAATGTGATGTGCTTTGGACTTATAGGAGCTTCCGCCTCGATGCAACGCCTCATGGACCGTCTATTTGGCCCAGAGTTCGATAACCGAGTGTTTTCCTTACAGGACGACATAATCGTTATGGCCAGCACCTTTGAGGAGCATGTGGACCTCTTAAATAGAGTCTATCAGCGCCTTAAGGATGCGGGCCTAACGATCAACATGCAAAAATCGCATTTCTGTCGTAGCGAATTGAAATACCTTGGGTACTATGTTGACAAGCATGGCCTGCGGACTGACCCAGGTAAAGTCGATGTCATCCTCAACTATCCCACACCTTCTAATGCTAAGGAGGTGAAAAGATTCCTGGGCATGGCTGGGTGGTATCGGCGTTTCGTGAACAATTTTTCTAAAATTAGTAAACCCTTATGTAAATTAACTTCTAAGAATGTAGCCTTCGAGTGGTCGCGTGAAGCTGAAGAGTCTTTCAATCTACTGAAAGCCGCTTTGGTCACCGCTCCCATCTTAAAAATGCCTGACTACTCATTACCTTTTAGGATTCTCAGTGACGCGTCATCCTTCTCTGTGGCTGCTGTACTGACGCAGACACATGAGGGAGTGGAGCACCCTGTCGCGTATTGTAGTCGTTCACTCAACAAAAATGAAGTCAACTACAGTACCACTGAGCGAGAACTCCTTGCTGTGATCTTTGCTTTGGAACAGTTCAGGCAGTACGTGGAAGGACAGAAGTGCACCGTCGTTACGGACCACGCCTCGCTACTGTGGTTCCACAAGCTAAAGAATCCGACAGGTCGTCTCGCGCGCTGGAGCATGAGGTTGAGCCAGTTTGACTTCGATATAGAGCATCGAAAGGGTAAGGACCATGTGGTACCTGATGCTCTGTCACGAATTCAGATTAACGCAATAGACACCAATGTTACTAAAGACTCTTGGTATCTCCACACCCTGAACAGTGTGAAGAAGAACCCTAGGCATTTTCCTAACTTTGACATACGTAATAACTGTTTATTCAGATTATCAAAAAATAAATATTCTCTGACCTCTGATTTTGATTGGAAGCTGGTGGTGCCGATGGAAGACAGGTTATTTCTGCTCACCAAGTACCATGACGACATGCTCAGTGCCCATGGTGGCGTATGGAAGACCCATAAACGCCTGGCTCTCCACTATTATTGGCCTAAGATGTACGAGAGCGTTAAGGAATATGTTGGCAAATGCGACATTTGTAAGCAGTACAAACCTGTGAACACATCTCGTCCGGGCCTAATGGGTAATCCTAAACGTGTGTCTAGACCTTTTGAGGCCATCTCTTGTGACTTACTGGGTCCATTTCCTACTTCCAGCAAGGGAAACGTTCATTTGATTGTAGTCTCGGACTATTTTAGCAAATATGTCATGTTGTGTCCTATACGGATAGCTACAGGCGTTGCAGTCGCGAGATTCATAGAAAGGAATGTTTTTCTAGTCCACGGGGTATGTAAAACCATTTACATGGATAATGGTCCACAATTTATTAGCAAACAGTTTAAGGACTTACTAGTTAAGTACAATGTACCCAACATCTATTATAATCCCAGATATCACGCGCAGACAAATCAGGCAGAACGAGCCATTCGCAACGTGGTTCAGGGAATTTCTTGCTATGTGAAGTCACACCACAAGAAATGGGACGAGAATCTCGTGGAAGTCCAGTGTGCTCTAAACACGGCTGTAAGCGAAGCTACTCATTTCAGCCCGTATTTTCTTGTTCACGGTAGGGAATTCATAGGGGATGGTGTTCTTTATAGGCAGGAAGAGATTCCTTGCCATCCTGACTCTGTCTCCATTGACAGTCCAGTGTCCTTTGGCGAGAGGTTGAAGGAACTAAATCGTATCTACGACCAGGTGAGAAAACACTTAGATGTTGCTCACCGGCGTAACGAAAAATACTACAACCTCAGAAAAAGGCATGTGGAATTGAAAGTGGGACAGATTGTTTACAAAAGAACGTTCTATTGGTCTAACAAGGCAAAGAACTTTACGGCGAAGTTGGCGCCTAAATTTATGAAATGCATTGTAACCGCCAAACGCTCGCCTTTAGTCTATGAACTGTCGGATTTGGATGGTAAAGATCTGGGAGTAAATCACATTAAGGATATTTTGAAATATAGTGAGGAGGAACAACCTTCTGCTCCTTCTCCTTCTTCTGTCGGTGCCTTTTCTTTGTCGCTCGGCCGATCGTGAGATTGTCCACTTCGCGTCGAGCGGTCTCGGTTCACCCTACGCCTACTCACTCTATGTTATTCACTTATTTGAGAAGCATACAGTAATCAGGTTAGTTAACAGGGTAACACTTCTTTGGTGTTAGATTTAGTATTTTGACTTTGATTGCTTTTTTGTTGTTGGAAAGGTTAGTTTTTGTTTTGTTTGGACTTCGTGATGCTCACAGCTAGTGTGGTCATCGCGAGTTACGAAATTTCTTTGCCATCTCTCAGTTTAGATCCTGTCGATGATATTCCCTGCGTATACTATGCAGGGGATACTCTGAGGGAGGGGGTGGTGTAACAGAATTTTGTACTAAGATTTTTTATAAATATTATCTGTCGGTAGCGCCATCTAGTGCTCCGTCAGTGCGGACTTCTCGTAGCGAGTTGCTGATGTTAAGATCGATTATGCTAGTTCGCATAGTGTTCGCGGGGTGGCGTTGCCACCTGCTTTGTATTATTCACCTCAGAGATCGAATCACGGTAATGAGGGTGGTTGCTGATCATTAAGCTCATTAAGTAAAAAAAAAAAGGAATGGATGGCTTCGCGAAACTTCGAATCCAGTGGCTATATAAGCCAGGATCGATGTTACGAGACGCACTGGACTCATTACTTTTGGTGACTTATATGTCGTTATACTATTCGTTGTTACTCTGCAATTAGAATCAGTGTATCTGAGTTTTACCCACATTCGTGGTAAGTAATTTTATTTTTGTCTTTGTTACCGATCCTCTGCAATTTTAGACGATTCTTAGTGTTAATTCGTTCATAGGGCTCCAGATACGGCTCAAGAAGGGCCTATATACTAAGATCACCTCGACGTCGACCATTGCTGTACCCTTTTTCCATTGGTTGCGAAACCGGAGGGCTCCTGCAGGTGCAGCGCCTTGGCTGTCCGAGAGCGTGGTGAAAGGCGCTCCTGGACTACACGCAAGCCGACGATCGGATCAAGGGTCACGTATTTCAATTTATTACTGCTTTTGCCTCTCCTGGTAGCCCGTCGATTGCCCTATTGTATAGGACGTCCCCCCAGCCATCTTGGGCTGGCTTCTATGCTACTGTGCTGCAGACGGTGATGATATGATCATACTCGGGATTGTAAGCTGAGATTTGTGATCTACTATAGTTTTATAAGTTTCTTACTCTGTGTGTCCTGTGTAAACGAGCAATTACCAAATATATATATGTGTGCAAAACTCAAAGAAAATTTGTAGTTTCTCTGAAGTCTCCCCTGGGGTTCCCATACGCACGCGCATACTTTTCTCTGCTGACGAAAAGGCGCCCTGGGATAATTTTGAGCTCGAGCATCTCTCCGCTAGGTCAGCTGGTGCGTAGCCCATCTGACACGTTCAGAGGTTACAACCTCATCTTCATTCTCAATATAAATAAAATAAAAGCCGTAGTATATTAGTCACTCTGTGATAAAACTTTCAGCATTTACGCAGATAAACGGTAAAAGTTATGTATAAGTGATGCTAATGAGTGGGAGAAATCTCAATAAGCGAGAGAAATGAATACACTTGTACTTTAAATTTACATAGATAAAGGACGAGACGAAAGTAAAATTTAAAATAATGATATATAGAACAAAAGGTACCTACATTAGCGCATTTGATAGTGATGCAGATTGTTTTATTGGTGTATGAATATACTTAATTTGAAAGATAGTATTGGTTTAAAGAGATAAATTTTTGTAAGTATAATTTTTTCTTTTTCTTACATACATAGTATTCACCCAAATTTCACTATGATTGTTGATCCCATGAAATAAGGTGCCAGCCTGTAGCCATCAAGCAGACACTTTGTCGTGGACCCTATGGTTACTGTTGAATGGAGAACAACCTTCTCCCTCAGTCGCCTTCTACAGTTCCTGGGAAGAAATGTAGTGGCCCTATTCTTCTTCACCAGGACCAACATATTTTTTACATTCTCTACCATGGTTCAGTTCATTGCCTTGTCATGTCTGAACTTGATAGTATACTCGAAACAAATGTTGACTAGCAGATGCCGATGTTGGAGGAAGACAAGATAGATGTACTTGCTTTTTGTTTCGTGTATTTTTTACAAATGTTAAATATCTGTACGTATCTATGCAATCAATTTATCATCAAATTATTTATATTTATTATCAAATTACGTTAAAGGTTTCTTCTCGATCCCACACAACGTGATGTAGTAGATATCCTCCATCAATAATGTAAGCAGCGTTTGCGCAAAAGTATTTACAGAAATTAATTCTTCACCTCAAATACTAATTACTAAAGGAATTCGGTTTCTTCCTGCGGTTTAAGGAGCTCCAAAAAAAATTTGATTGCATAGATACGTACAGATATTTAACATTTGTAAAAAATACACGAAACAAAAAGCAAGTACATCTATCTTGTCTTCCTCCAACATCGGCATCTGCTAGTCAACATTTGTTTCGAGTATACTATCAAGTTCAGACATGACAAGGCAATGAACTGAACCCTGAATACTGGGGTTGGAAATTGATAAATAATACTTTGGAACCGATTCGAACTTTACTGCCCCCTGCTCCAGAAAAACTTCTTAACACTATTTTTTGCAATTGCAAGAAAGGTTGTAGTGCCAAATGTGGCTGTAAAAAAGTAGGGTTGCAGTGTTCTCCAGCGTGTACTAATTGCCAAGGTGTCTCTTGCTCAAATGTTCAATTAAATACAAGAGAGGAAGATTCATATGATTTTGATGAAGAGACAACTGATTCATCTTCATTTGAACAATTTCTAAGCGTTCATCAACAGGAAGGAGAAGAAGAAGAACAAGAAGAAATTGAAGAAAACATGATTGTTGAAGTGGAATATGAAGAGTATGAGTCAGATTAAAGTAATAAAAAAAAGTTAGAACGACAGTTAAACTCAGTAACCCATATCAATAATCTTCATACTATTAAATAGTTATTGTTCCTAATAACGTCATAAAGGTTCGTGGAATAGGCCTACCGGGGATAACACGTTAAAAAAAAACGCGCCGAGTATTATATATATATATATATATATATATATTATAATACCTCACAGGTGGTGTGGAAATGTGTGCATTTTATGTAGAACGTGATTCTTACAAGCGCAATATCTGGGAAATAGTGGGTCTTAGAGAAAAAATAGGGACCATTTTTATAGAGAATTTTAAGATCTACAACTATGCTCTGAGGTACTTTTTCGATAAAACTTACCGTTTTCGAGAAAAATCCAAAAAACCTAAAATTTTGACCTTGGGCCCCGAATAAGTCCCTAAGCTCACATGGGACTGATGGGGACTTTTGACAATTTATTCCTTGTGGTAAACCTAAGGTCTCTACGAAGATTTGGCTCTGTCGGAATTTTCTTTATTTCAATTGTCTAAAATGACCGGACTATGAACTGTAGTGTAGGACATCTATTATTTTTGTCTTTTTTCGTAATAAAGTACCTCTTACTTTGTGTATTTTTCTTATTTTTAGAAGACTCCTTTCCATAGCTTTCTGACAATTTACTAGTTTCGTTTTCGTTTTTGTGTTATAGGTCCATGTTTGGCAGCCATACGTAAGAGTTGGCAAAATGCATGTGTCCATCACTGTTTTCTTTAGAGGGAGTTGATAGTTACCCTTCATTATCTCTTTTAATGCCCAATATTTTTTTCAACTCATATTTACACGTCGTTCTACTTCTAGTTCTTCATTGTGGTCATCAAATGACAGTTGTTTTCCTAGGTATATGTATTCATTCACATACTCAAGTTCTTGGCCTTCGAGTTTTATAGTATGTTTAAAGTTGTTTGTCATTAGTTTTGTTTTATCTTTATTCATCAACAGACCTACTTTTTCGCTTTCTTTACTTAGTTGGTTTATCATACATTCTAGTTTATTGCTATTTTCTTCCAGAAGGACTATGTCGTCCGCGAATCTAAGGTGGTTTAGGTACCGGTTACATATTTTTATTCATACAGTTTCCCATTTCAAATTATCAAAAATGTTTTGTAGCACAGCTATGAAAATCTTGGGTGACAAGGGATCTCCTTGTCTCACCCCTCGTAGAATTGGTATTTTTGGCCCTCGTTTTTCTAGTTTCACACAACTTTTGTTATTATTGTATATATTTTTTATTACATTCATATATTTTTCATTCATATGAGATTTGTATAGTGCTTCCCAGATTGCATTGTGTGCATATTGTATCGAAAGCTTTTGCATAATCGATAAAGGCTACATATACTGGCGTATTAAACTCCCTGTACTTTTCTATTATTTGTTGCATCACATGTATGTGGTCAATGGTTGAAAATCCAGGGCGAAAACCCGCTTGTTCTACAGGTTGGAGGTTTTTGATTTTGCCACTTATTCTACTTAGTAGTATTGAAGTAAAAAGTTTATAAATGCTAGGGAGTAGGCTGATTGGCCGATAGTTACCTATGTGACAGGGATCACCTTTCTTATAGAGTAGAATTATGTCTGATTTTTTCCATTGTTCTGGTATGTGTCCTGTGTTTATGACTCTGTTGAATAAATATGCTAATGGATATGCTAGCAGAGAGATTCCTATTTTTAGAGTTTCATTTGCTATACCATCTGGTCCTGGACTGTTTTTCTGATTTGAGATTTTTAATATGTTTTGCTACTTTCATCGTATCTACTTCTGCGATCTCAAATTCTAGCTCACTAGAATTTCCGTTGTAGTTGTTAATGTTTGTGCGGGGCTGATTGTTACATTGATATAGCTCTTTATAGAAATTTGTAGCACAGTCTATAATATCTTTCCTTGTAGTGGTGCCTGTGGTTCTCTTAGGGTCTCTTAGATTTTGTATCCAATCTTTATGTGTGTCTAATTGTTTATATGCTCTTTTTGTGCTCCTATTTTGCTTTAGGTTTTTTTCTATTGTCTTTTTTCTGTACTCTGCATAGTCTTGTTTGATGGCTTTATGAGTGTTTTTAAATATCATACTTAGTTCTTCCTTCATTTCCTTAGATTTTAGTTTTATTTTCAATAGTTCTGAGCGCCTCGACATTAGTTCTATTGTAGGTTTTGTGAGGATTTTATTTTCGGTGTTTTTTCTTTTTTCTTTTTGTTCCATGGACATACTTTGTTTAATTACATGTTCTATTTTATTATATAAAAACTGTGTGTCGTCATTTTCATCAAAGGATTCTAATTCTTTCAAATTCCTTTTTAAATTTCTAGTGAATAGTTTCATTTCTTCTTCTGTTTTGAATGTGCTTAAACAAGACTTAAATGACTTTCTACATTTTTTATTACTTTGTAGAAGATATGTAGCTCTTACCAGTCTGTGATCTGAATTGAACCGTGTAGTATTTCTATATTTCTTATTGTTTTTGGCTTGTTAGACAGAATAAAATCCACTTCATTCTTTATTTTTCCATCTGGTGAAATCCATGTCCATTTGCGATTATGTCTCATTTTAAAATATGTGTTCATTACAGATAATTTATGTTTTTGAGCGAAGTCTAAAAGTTTTTCTCCTCTTTCGTTTCTTTTACCGTAGCCAAATTTTCCTAGGATTATGTCTTCGTTTGTTTTTGCTAAGCCCACTTTGGCATTAAAATCTCCGATGACTATTATATTATCACCAGCCTGACTATGTGCTGTCTGTAGGGTGTCATAAAATTCATCAATTTCTTCTTGAGAGGCTTTTGCAGTTGGAGCATACGCTTGTATGATTGATAATGTCTTTTTGTTGAACTCTAATTGAAGTAGCGCGAGAAATTTAATATATTTTTCTTGTATTCTTTTCTTATTAGGAAACCTACTCCGTGCAGGCCCAGCGTTTCACCCTTATAGCAGAATACAAATTCCTCGTGTTCTTCAATATTACAACCTAATCGCCTCACTTCGGCTAAGCCTAAAATATCTATTTTTATTTTTTGTAACTTATACATTAGTTCTATGAATCTTTCTCTTGATGCTAATGATCTTACGTTGAATGTTCCAATATATAATGACTTTTGTAGTTCTCTCTTTTCTATTGGAGGGTTTTGGTCTAATTCCCCACGGAGACAAGCCGGATTGGGGAATGTTTTTATTGATGTTTTATGTTTATTAGTTTGTGTTAGGTTTATGTTTATCCGGCTGCCAGTTTCCTATGCTTTTTTGGAAGTAGAAGCGACTACGGTAAGGGACTTGCTTCTCACTCTCATTACGTCGAAAGCATTAGATCTGTTTGTTTTAGTTATTTTGTTTGTGTCTAGTTTGCCCTTTTGGATATTTCTTTGTGGTGACATTGATGTTGGTCTTTCGCGTTTGCGTTTTTCCTTTATATTAAAAGTTTCCCTTACAACTAACTACCGCCAAGTAAGGCTTACTGCAAATAATTTTCATACTATTTGTCACGTTTACCTATCTTAATCCCGAATTTTAATATTCCGAATATCATAATCCAGAAAACGTTTGGCCAATTTTTCATAATCCAGGGTTTTTCAAATTCCGAAGTTTTATTTGCCATATAATCGCAACTCCGGATTTCATTTGCCCATTTATTCATTTGTACGACGTTTTATAATCCAGACGAACGAGTTCCAGACACACGAAATCCAAATGCACAAAATCTAGATGACCGTAATCCATATGCACGAAAGCCCAATTTTTAAAACACAAATTTTTGAAATGCAATTAATTGATATCCAGTTAATTGATATCCAGACAAACAATATCCAGATTTTTAAACCTAAAACTAAACCTCATATGGCGTCTACTAACTACAACTGGAAAATTTCTATGATGACTTCCTTTTGTGAATATATCAACAATACGCCCATCAGACTCCCTTATTGCGTCGTCAATTATTAAAAGTTGAGGATCCTCTCCACTAAACATAGTTAGGTCTGGTATACCTTGAATATAATTAACATTTTGGACCAATTTTATAAAATTTGTTACAAATACCGATTTTCCACATCCACTTGGACCAACAACTATAGCAGTAAACGGGTGATTGAAATGAATCATTTTGATAAACGTCCAAGTGAGTAAAGACTAAGACTAAGAATGAAACAATTTGTTGAAGAACATGCATTTATTACTACTATATATTATTACTACTTACAATAATACAATTAAACGTATATATATATATATATATATATATATATATATACAATAAAACTAATATTACTTCAATCTTTTACAATGCTACAAATTATATCAAAATTATTCTAAAAAAATAAAATAAAATTACATCTAATGATAGCGTTCTCCGTACGTTAAAGTTTCTGTTTATAAGTTTCGGCTACCAGTTTTTTATCAATTATATTATAAACATCTTTATAGAATTATTCTATTTTAACAGTTCCAGGTAGATGTTTGAAAACATTAGTAACTATATTATAACTACAGAGTTATATATTAGAATAGTCAAAGATACTCTCTTATTTAATAATTGTACATAAAATAATGTTGCAATTAAATTTTCTTAATTTTGTAGTGACCCCAAGCTAACGTATTGATACCGTCTTCTAATATGTATCGTTTTGTATCACTATTTGAAAGTGATATTTTGTTAATTTTTTGAGTGTAAATGGTATGTTTTAGCGACTTAAATCGTAACATTTCACTGTAATGTATTTTTTCTTGTAATAAACAGGTTTTATAATCATTTAGGGTAAATTTTTTTGTGACACATTTATTAAATCCCTTTGCTTTAGCTGTAAATTTATTTTGTACGTCCATAGCATACATTTTTGCTCGAAGTCCTACAAACTCTTTAAGAATTTTACCGTTATTTTCATCTTTGAAAAATTCTAACTTCTTTTTATTTATCAGCGGTAAACCTTATTTATTATCAAGGGGATAATCAGATGTATCAAAGTAATTCTCTAAATTTTCTTTAATGTCATGATAAAATTATCGCTAAATATTTGGTATACTAAACTGTCAGTATCTGTATATAGTAGTTTAATATTTTCCGGATATTTTTCTTTCATAAAATCGTAATGAAATTCATGGTAACCTATTGAAATATCGAATTTCTGTTACCCGAATCTTAAAACCCCAAAAACGGTTGGTAGAACTTTTAAAAGACAGATGTAATGAATGTCAACTTTCTATAATTCCGTTTTTCATTTCCCAGATGAATCAATTTCCAGGTGCACTAAAACCAAATTCTCAAATAATATTTTTTTGTTTCCCATATTGTCATAATCCAAATATAGTTATACCAGATTCTCAGAATATTTTTTTTTGTTTCCCATCGTACCATTTTCCAAATTAACTATTACCAAATTTTCATAATCTTTTTATTTAGTTCCCATACAAATCGTGTTCCAGCTAAACTATATACAGGTATAGTAAAAATCAGTAAATTTATACGATTCATTTAGGGTATGAAACGGTTGATATAATAAAAAAAATCTAACGTTCACTTAAGACATAATTTCACTTCATATAATTTTGTTTAAATTATTGTTTTCCATGTCATGCATGAACAGTTTTGTATGCAGGTATAATCAAAGAATCAGGAAAGCGAGCTCGTGAACACTGCGTACCACGCCCGACCCGACTCGCCGTGGTACTTGTCTGCCCTACACTAGAGTGTTATTTAAGAACCGGAGGTGCGGAGGGAGGGCAGTCCTCGCTGGGTGCCGGAACTTTGTAACGCAAGGGCGTAAGGACTTCACTTTCCGCAGCGCCGGAGAAGAGCAACACTAATGCTTGCCTGCTTGCTTGCTTGCCTGCATGCTTGCCTGCTTGCCTGCCTGCTTGCCTGCTTGCCTGCACGCATGCATGCCTGCATGCCTGCATGCCTGCATGCCTGCATGCTTGCCGGTTTGATTGCCAGCTTGCCTGCATGCATGCTTGTTTGCTTACATGCATACATATATTTTTTAAGGCAACATGTGTTTTGTTCAGTAGGTCTCCAGTTGTAGTTAGTAGACGCCATATGAGGTTTAGTTTTAGGTTTAAAAATCTGGATATTGTTTGTCTGGATATCAATTAACTGGATATCAATTAATTGCATTTCAAAAATTTGTGTTTTAAAAATTGGGCTTTCGTGCATATGGATTACGGTCATCTGGATTTTGTGCATTTAGATTTCGTGTGTCTGGAACTCGTTCGTCTGAATTATAAAACGTCGTACAAATGAATAAATGGGCAATTGAAATTCGGAGTTGCGATTATATGGCAAATAAAATTTCGGAATTTGAAAAACCGGGATTATGAAAAATTGGCCAAACTTTTTCTGGATTATGACATTCGGAATATTAAAATTCGGGATTAAGATAGGTAACCGAAATTCATACATTAATGTTTTTGAAAGAAAGAAAGAAAGAAAAATACGTTTATTAAACACACACATACACACACATAAATACAAAAATACAGAAGAACACCCACACAAATAATATAAAAAACATTCATAACAATATACATACACGGCCGCATACGGTCACAGTTCGCTGCGCACCGCCATGATTTATCATTAAGAATTTTGAAATGTTTAAAATACAAAATCCCAGATAAATCGGCTTGTTGATAAGCTTAAGTAATTAAAGTTAATTCTGTCCTCGCTGGGAATGCGTGTTGGTTATTTAAACCCCATTCTGACTGCGATTTTTGGGACTGCGGTCCATTTGGTCCTAACGAACCGGATCATTCGGCATCTTAGGTATTTTACGATTTAAAGTACTTAAGCATTGGCGTGTGGTTGTATTAGTGGATTGCTAATACACGCCTGAAGTGTGTGCGGATTGGCATTCGTGTGGGAAGTACGAGACTTGGCCGACAGAGGGCGCAACGGTGCCTTGGAGTTCAAGAATTGGTTCCAACCGCTATCAACTGCGGATAAGGAATTGTAAACAGAGCCACCTGGAGAACGAGAGACGCTGTGTTTGTAAGTGCACGTGACACAAGTGAGGTTTGGCAGAAAGAAACCGTGAGTACATTAGAACTGTTTACGCCTTTGTGAAAGTTGTAGTTTGTGAAGATAGTTTGAACTTTAAATTTAGCAGTGTTTGGAACTTAGAGAAAGTATAGTGACTTTGTTAGCGACTTAGAATAATTCCGTAGTTAGTTAACGTAGACTTAGAATAGTTTAGCAAAAAGTGTAACTATGGGGAACCTATACCCGATTTTTCCTAGATTGGTTTATATTCTCAAACACTTGTAAAAATTTTGGATTTGATCTTTAACTTAGAATTTTGCAGAACATAGGTAGTTGTAGACTTAGAAAATTTCAGTGTAAAATTAAACTTGTAATTTATTTCAATTCGGTTTTCGACTTAAAAGACAATTGTGTAAAGCTCGTAGACTTTTGTGTGGCTTTCTTTAGTATACTATAACTTAAATTGTATTAGTGTATTGCAGTAAATATGGAATCTTTATCAAAGTTGCAATTAGATACAAAGAGTATTATTGAGAAAGGTAGATCTAATTTTAAGAAGTCGCCTAAAGACAGATTAACTCCATCATACATAGAAACAAGATTAGACACATTGGAAGGTCAATGGACAGAATTTGTACAAATACATCGTAGTATGATCGAAATTGCCACAGATGAAGAAAGAAAAAGCATATCATGTTTTACAAAAGACATTTATGAAAAAACAGAAGATATTTACATTACATACAAATCGGAATTAAAAGAACTTAAACCTAACCCTAGCACTAATAAATATGTACAAGTTGACAATTTTAATGTTAAGTTGCCCACAATTGGTCTTCCCAAATTCTCAGGACAATATAGTGAATGGAACTCCTTTCGTGATTTATTTTTGTCTTTAATTGATAAAAACGTCCAGATCGATGAGGTTCAAAAGCTGCACTATTTAAAGGCTCATCTTTCTGGCGAAGCAGCACAACTATTAAAATAATGGAATGAGAGAATGAGAAAATCAGAGACTCTGTTGCTGACGAAACAGCAACAGAGTCTCTGATATTCTTACTACAACGGACCGTAATCAGTGGTCACATGTCCAGTCTAAAGATAACCCTGCTGATTGTGCATCTCGAGGAATGAATCCGTTGGAGTTTGTCGAGTTTGAGCTTTGGAGGAACGGGCCCAGTTGGCTTAAAGAGAAGAATATTAATTACAATAGGGGTGTTATAGAGAAAACTAGTTTAGAAGAACGGAAAGGAAAACATTTAGTGTTGAATGCAGTAGTCAATGAGAGCAAGGAAAATAGTATAATAACAAAATTCTCATCTTTAAAAAGATTAGTTAGAGTAATAGCGATTTGCAGGAGATTTTTAAGATTAGCACAAAAAATAGAAGGCCTATTAACACTCTTTTATCCTTTGCAGAAATTAATCTCTCATTGTTTACTTGCATTAAGATATGTCAATTGGATCACTTGGAGGAAGAAATTATTAGTTTAAGGAAGATAGGAGAGGTTAATAAAAGGAGCAAGCTTGCCTCACTGAATCCATACCTCGATTATGATCAAATTTTAAGAGTAGGCGGTCGATTGCACCGAGCTAACATTCATGAAGACATGAAACACCCAATTATTATACCTCACATGTCGCACTTTACAACCCTTTTAATCGCAGATGCTCATGAACGTACTTTGCATGGTGGGCCACAGTTGGTATTGAACTATTTGCGTAGTCAATACTGGATAGTCAATGCCAGGGGTACTGTCAGGAGTTACGTGCGCAAATGTGTTTCGTGTATTCGATTTTCGGCCCGAGGGATCACGCCGTTAATGGGCCAATTGCCATCTGCCAGGGTTAATGCTCATCGACCTTTCTATCGCAGTGGTGTGGACTATGCAGGTCCTATCAACGTCATACCAACGAAGGGTCGCGGTTATCACGCCACCAAGGGATATATCTGCCTCTTTGTATGTATGGCTACTCGAGCCATACATCTAGAAATTGTGAGTGACATGGCGTCACAAGCATTTTTGGCAGCCTTTAAGCGCTTTACGGCTCGACGAGGCCATTGCAGAGAGCTGTGGAGTGATAACGGCACTACTTTCGTTGGGGCTGACAAGGAGTTGAAGGCTCTTTTCCGCCATGAAAGGTCGGGCGTAGCACCTGAAATTGTTGACTGGCTGGCAACTAATGGAACTGAATGGCACTTCATTCCACTCCACTCTCCAAACTTTGGAGGGCTTTGGGAGGCTGGAGTGAAGTCCACCAAGCACCATCTAAGGCGAGTGATAGGCACTAGTACGCTGACATTTGAAGAGATGACGACAGTTCTAGCACAGATTGAGGCTTGCCTCAATTCCAGGCCAATATCTGCAATAAGCACAAATCCTGAAGATCCATGTCCGCTAACACCAGATCACTTTTTAGTTGGTGAACCTCTGCTGCTAACCGCAAATAATAACTTTGTAGACCTAATTACGCTAATTAGAATAACATAAACCTATACAAACTATACCTATTTAGATTCGGGCCGCTCCCGGCAATACAGCGCCATCAATTTTTTTTACATTTTTCACAGATTTTTCGTGAAAATCCATTACTTTGACCGCTTTGTTAACATTTTTGAGCGACTTACCACAGTAAACTGCTTGTTACATCATTTTTTGTACTGACCCCTGATTATCTAATTACACCACATTGTGTACGACGACGTCCCACGTCGTCTGATACCATACATGAGTTCATCAGGTGGGTGCTGTGCACCACAAGACCGTATTTCGCTTGTGGAATCGGGATTTTCACCGTTTTTTGACAATAAATCCTTTTTAATTCGTTTTTTGACTACGGACGCATAGTGCGAATTGCATATCATCAGGTGCGCGGAGACATTACCTGTCTTCCGACGATCCACACGGAATCATCATCATCTGCATCGTGCAACATTAGGCCGACTCCATAGATTTTTTATTATTTCGTTTAAATTTTAATTTCTGTAAATTCACGTAAGTGCAGGGGGCTTCTGATGCCTTGGGCAGTTCACGGTATACGGCAGCTTCATTGCCACACCATTTAAACACCAATCCTTCGAGGGGTTCCCGAGGGAGTGACGGTTCAACTCTGTACCTACTTACCAAAACTTACCTGCTCGTTTCTGGTCTTCCATCCATAGAAACCTGTTCATCTGGCGCTGGGAACGTGTCCACTGAGACGCCCTCTGTCCGTAGGTACCGTTCCCGATCCTCTAGGTGGTCCAGTTCGCCTAATAAACAGCATTCTCTTCAAAATTTCACAATAAATTTTACGTTTTTGGGCGTTATTTCCAAATTTTTACAAGGAAGCCTATACAACTCTTCGCACCACCGTGTGGCCACCGACGAGGCCTTTCTATAGGTACCTCACTCAACTGCCTGGTGTCCGTGGTTTTTGAGTAAAATCAGTTTTTAAGCAACGCCAGCCCCGCCTGTCCACCCTGTTTTTTGGCCTTAGGCTTATCGGCTCGGTTGGAGGGGTCACGCGGGTCGCCCGATACCGGTTGAAACCGGAGTGTAGCGTAATTTTTAGGTTTAGGTTTAGTCTTAAAGCGACCTGAGAAGTAACTTACATATTATTTTAAGCATTGATACGTTTAACGTGCTAACTTGTGTACATTGTACACTTTTATTTGGACTTTTTTACATACTAGCTTACCAATTTCAAAGTTGGAATCACATCATTTTATATTTTAATAACGATCTATTGTCAGTAGTTAATTCTTGTACTCTTTACACTTCTATTTTGACCTTCAATTGAAATTGACATTTTACCTTGACTCATTACTGACTATACTTTTTACCTGACAATTACATACTTATTTAAAGCTTAAGCTCAAGTCGCTGTATGTAACTTTGTATTGTCCCATATACAATTTTTATATTTACATTTTATAAATACATTTTATACATCTTATACACCTACTTAGTTTTAGTAAACATCTAGTCACTCGACTCTATCTTATTGCCCCCTTCAAACATGAATTTCGGAGGCCACTCACCGTTCCCAAGCGATACATACCGTCACACTAAAAACGAGAAAACTTTTGTCTTGGATAGTGGCCCCGAGACACAGGCGGATAATATGTCGAAAAAGGTGACGAACACCAAAAAAGGTAGAAAGTCCACCGATCAGGCGTCAAACACCTACCCTGATTCAGGAGAGCCAGCGGCATTGCCTTCTTGCTCGTCGACAGTGGCAGCGGCGGCTCTTGACGGGCCCGCCGCACCAGTGGCAGGCAGGGCACAGGAGGCGAAGCTGTGCAATAACCGCGCCAAGATGGCACTGAATAGCGCGAGAAACCTCAGGACTGACATCAAATTGACCGTCACTAAGGAAATAGAGCGGCTCTACCAACTTGTAAAAGAGGCCGAGGCGGTAATAGAGGGGAAACGGTCTATAAAGGAGCCAAACGTGAGACTCGAGCGGGGAACCGTCAATAGTGTGACGGTGGAGTCACAAGGGAGAGACTGGGCATGTTTACAGGAGATGGAAAGTCGCATCCTAGCCAGAATCGATGAAGCCTCCAACCAACTCTTAACGGACAGTAAAGATAGGTGGGCAGAGCAAGGTACCTATCTTGAAAAGTCCAATGACCAATTCACTGCTCTCGTCATAGATATCGACGAAGTCAAACGGGTCACCGCGAAAACCTGGGACCGCGTCCAAAACGGTAAGCCGGAGCCGAAGACGCTCTACTCAGTGGCTGTCTCCTCGACAGACGAAAACGAAACCGCGGATGACATATTGGGGAACATTAGGGGGGCTGTCGATGCTAAGTCAGGGGGATGGGTAAAAGTGGAAAGGATTAAGAAGGCCAAGGACAGGAAAATAATAATGGAGTGCAGTACCATCGAGGAGAGAAACAAAATTAAAGACCGACTCGAACAAAAAGGACGCTTCGTCGTCGAGGATATTCGAAACAAGGACCCCCTTCTGATTTTGAAGGGTGTGCTTAAGGAGTATAGTAATGCGGAACTTCTGCTCGCCCTTCGGAGTCAGAATGGGGAGGTGTTCGGGCACCCCGACGACGACGACAGTCGCATAACCGTCCGATACAAACGGAGAGCACAAGACCCTGATTGTCACCACGTGATCATTAGCGTGGCGCCGGGGGCGTGGGCGAGGGCAATTGAGGCTAGGCGACTCTACATAGATTTTCAGCGAGTCGTAGTAGAGGGCCAGTCGCCCCTCGTCCAGTGCACTCGGTGCCTGGGCTATGGCCACGGTAAGCGCTACTGCACCAGTGGGGAACCGGAAGACCTCTGCTCAAACTGCGGGGTGCATTCCCACGCCAGGGACGAGGAATGCCCGAGAGAAGGCTACCGTCCCTGGTCCCTGCTGTATAAATTGCTATCGGGCCACTGGGAAGAAGGAATACCATCATGCCTTCTTTGACGACTGCCCAGTACGAAAAAAGTGGGACGCAGTGGCCAGAGCGTCAGTAGCATACCGTTAGGGATACTTTGGACACTGTGTCCGACACAAGGAGTACGTAAATAAAATTCTCCTAGTATCTAACATCTTTTTAATAAGGAAACATAACTATGTTAATATTAATAATTATGATTAGTATTACATAATATCTATGAACAACATCAATGCATTTTAAGGGAAAAGATCTAAATAATTTAACTACGTACAGACTCAATCCGTCACAAGATGCTTGCCAGGCAAAATAAACATACACATACGACACAAAATGAAACACTGTACAATTTGCTACACACCAGCATCAGGACACACATTTCATTATGAAACACATACATGTTACATCAAAATTACCATATCTAAACACATCGGGCATTCTGCATTTTATATAAGATAAAATCGCACAATAAACCAATAGTAGTATATTATTGGGCATTCTAGACCACTCTCAGTCGCCTCGCGGCTCCTGCGAGCGGTCTAGTAATGCCCAATAACATACTGTAAGCGTTTAAACAAATTCAAATCATTACAAGCATTCGGCAAACGTACTTTATTAAATGGTATTTGTATAGTTTGTATTTGCGCGTCCACAACTGTAAAACAGTTAAGTAGCTCATCGCAATAGCAAAGAGAACCAACAGGCATTTATATAGTTTGCATTTGCTGGTCCACAACTGTAATACAGTTTAGTGGCTCATCGCAATAGCAAAGAGAACCAACAGGCATTTATATAGTTTGCGTTTGCTCGTCCACAACTGTAAAACAGTTTAGTGGCTCATCGCAATAGCAAAGAGAACCAACAGGCATTTATATAGTTTGCGTTTGCTCCTCCACAACTGTAAAACAGTTTAGTGGCTCATCGCAATAGCAAAGAGAACCAACAGGCATTTATATAGTTTGCGTTTGCTCGTACACAACTGTAAAACAGTTTAGTGGTTCATCGCAATAGCAAAGAGAACCAACAGGCATTTATATAGTTTGCGTTTGCTCGTACACAATTGTAAAACAGTTTAGTGGCTCATCGCAATAGCAAAGAGAACCAACAGGCATTTATATAGTTTGCGTTTGCTTGTCCACAACTGTAAAACAGTTTAGTGGCTCATTGCAATAGCAAAGAGAACCAACAGGCATTTATATAGTTTGCGTTTGCTCGTCCACAACTGTAAAACAGTTTAGTGGCTCATCGCAATAGCAAAGAGAACCAACAGGCATTTATATAGTTTGCGTTTGCTCGTCCACAACTGTAAAACAGTTTAGTGGCTCATCGCAATAGCAATGAGAACCAACAGGCATTTATATAGTTTGCGTTTGCTCGTCCACAACTGTAAAACAGTTTAGTGGCTCATCGCAATAGCAAAGAGAACCAACAGGCATTTATATAGTTTGCGTTTGCTCGTCCACAACTGTAAAACAGTTTAGTGGCTCATCGCAATAGCAAAGAGAACCAACAGGCATTTATATAGTTTGCGTTTGCTCGTCCACAACTGTAAAACAGTTTAGTGGCTCATCGCAATAGCAAAGAGAACCAACAGGCATTTATATAGTTTGCGTTTGCTCGTCCACAACTGTAAAACAGTTTAGTGGCTCATCGCAATAGCAAAGAGAACCAACAGGCATTTATATTTTGCGTTTGCTCGTCCACAACTGTAAAACAGTTTAGTGGCTCATCGCAATAGCAAAGAGAACCAACAGGCATTTATATAGTTTGCGTTTGCTCGTCCACAACTGTAAAACAGTTTAGTGGCTCATCGCAATAGCAAAGAGAACCAACAGGCATTTATATAGTTTGCGTTTGCTCGTCCACAACTGTAAAACAGTTTAGTGGCTCATCGCAATAGCAAAGAGAACCAACAGGCATTTATATAGTTTGCGTTTGCTCGTACACAACTGTAAAACAGTTTAGTGATTCATCGCAATAGCAAAGAGAACCAACAGGCATTTATATAGTTTGCGTTTGCTCGTACACAATTGTAAAACAGTTTAGTGGCTCATCGCAATAGCAAAGAGAACCAACAGGCATTTATATAGTTTGCGTTTGCTTGTCCACAACTGTAAAACAGTTTAGTGGCTCATTGCAATAGCAAAGAGAACCAACAGGCATTTATATAGTTTGCGTTTGCTCGTCCACAACTGTAAAACAGTTTAGTGGCTCATCGCAATAGCAAAGAGAACCAACAGGCATTTATATTTTGCGTTTGCTCGTCCACAACTGTAAAACAGTTTAGTGGCTCATCGCAATAGCAAAGAGAACCAACAGGCATTTATATAGTTTGCGTTTGCTCGTCCACAACTGTAAAACAGTTTAGTGGCTCATCGCAATAGCAAAGAGAACCAACAGGCATTTATATAGTTTGCGTTTGCTCGTCCACAACTGTAAAACAGTTTAGTGGCTCATCGCAATAGCAAAGAGAACCAACAGGCATTTATATAGTTTGCGTTTGCTCGTCCACAACTGTAAAACAGTTTAGTGGCTCATCGCAATAGCAAAGAGAACCAACAGGCATTTATATAGTTTGCGTTTGCTCGTCCACAACTGTAAAACAGTTTAGTGGCTCATCGCAATAGCAAAGAGAACCAACAGGCATTTATATAGTTTGCGTTTGCTCGTCCACAACTGTAAAACAGTTTAGTGGCTCATCGCAATAGCAAAGAGAACCAACAGGCATTTTTATTGTGCGTTTGCTCGTCCACAACTTTAAAACAGTTTAGTGGCTCATCGCAATAGCAAGAGAACCAACAGGCATTTATATTTTGCGTTTGCTCGTCCACAACTGTAAAACAGTTTAGTGGCTCATCGCAATAGCAAAGAGAACCAACAGGCATTTATATAGTTTGCGTTTGCTCGTCCACAACTGTAAAACAGTTTAGTGGCTCATCGCAATAGCAAAGAGAACCAACAGGCATTTATATAGTTTGCGTTTGCTCGTCCACAACTGTAAAACAGTTTAGTGGCTCATCGCAATAGCAAAGAGAACCAACAGGCATTTTTATTTTGCGTTTGCTCGTCCACAACTGTAAAACAGTTTAGTGGCTCATCGCAATAGCAAAGAGAACCAACAGGCATTTATATTTTGCGTTTGCTCGTCCACAACTGTAAAACAGTTTAGTGGCTCATCGCAATAGCAAAGAGAACCAACAGGCATTTATATAGTTTGCGTTTGCTCGTCCACAACTGTAAAACAGTTTAGTGGCTCATCGCAATAGCAAAGAGAACCAACAGGCATTTATATTTTGCGTTTGCTCGTCCACAACTGTAAAACAGTTTAGTGGCTCATCGCAATAGCAAAGAGAACCAACAGGCATTTATATTTTGCGTTTACTCGTCCACAACTGTAAAACAGTTTAGTGGCTCATCGCAATAGCAAAGAGAACCAACAGGTATTTTTATTTTGCGTTTGCTCGTCCACAACTGTAAAACAGTTTAGTGGCTCATCGCAATAGCAAAGAGAACCAACAGGCATTTTTATTTTGCGTTTGCTCGTCCACAACTGTAAAACAGTTTAGTGGCTCATCGCAATAGCAAAGAGAACCAACAGGCATTTATATATTTTGCGTTTGCTCGTCCACAACTGACAACTGAAACACACAATACATTTAACTGTAATACATTTATTTAATAAGTAAGTAATTTAACAAATTATTTATCTGACATAAACTTTGGGGGATCAGAAAATAATCCGTCTACAGACTGCACCAATGACTGTAGCTTTCGCCATTGGTGGGAATCCTCATCAGTCTGAAATTTTATACGCACTAAAGCCTTCTTCCAGAGCTCTGTGTTTTCTGTGACTCGAACATCGTTCACGTGGTACACCTTCAAGTCTATGAGAAAATCACCGCGTGTGTCTGTGGACCGACGTTCGTTCCCGTTGGCTACGCGGTTCACGAAGAACGATGATATCGTATTTGTTTCTTCGTTCGGTTCAATTCCTTCTCTACAAATGCCGAAGATGTCAGCCGTGTTCGGTTTTTTTCTGGAACAAACATAGGGACATTTATTTTAATCAGTTATTATTCATTTAAATATCTATGAATACATAGTAAGGATTTTGCCAAATAATTCAATAGTTAATATATTATGCAAATAAGATACAAACAGTTACAAAAAAAAAACATCTTACTAATTGACTTGGTTACTTGGTATGGAATAAGTAGTTCCTGTTGACACGTTTTAAACAATAATAGTACACACAAGAAAATTACCTTGCACAAGTTGATGTTTTCTTCATCGATGGACTTTTCCGTTTGTTTACAGGAGTCGATCGTTTACGTGAAATTTCTGCTATACCTCTATTTAAACTCGTTGATGCTTGATCATACTCTGAGTCAAACCTGTTGAATTAAAATGAAAACAATAAGTTAGTAAATTCAAAGATACTTTATCCATCGACGGTTTTGATCGAATTAATCACATGGCGCACATTGGGGAGGCCTATGTCCAGCAGTGGACTGCTATAGGCTAGTTGATTGATTGATTGAATCACATTAATTACATATTATATATTAATTACATATAATCACATACATATTAGCACTTACTTACATTTTCTTGGTGAATATTGAATCTCTTGATTATGATAATGACTTAGGTATTCAAAACTGCGGTTAATAAACAAAAATCATACTTAAATTTGCTAATTTAAAAATACCTCAATTGAGTGTCAATTTAAGGAAGAATTTACTTTTTTCTTTGTACGCATTAAACACACGTCTAAAACGATGACAAAGGTTTTAAAGAATTGTTGATTATTATTGCAACATGTTAACAGTAACATACATGTTTCCGACATTGTACAGAAAACCTGATGTCTGAGAGAAGTCCGAACAACGTTATACTTAGAGCTTAAAAGTAAGTACATAGATATTAAAATCAAAATAGATAAATCCAAACTCTAGTTAGATCAGTCATCAAATTAATCTAATAACATTTTTTCTTATTTTTATTTGTATTAATTCGAAGTAAATTATTGATATTATAACTTTTCTATACCTCTGTGAGGCGTGGTTTACGCTAAGACTAACCATTACGGTTCCTATAGCTCAGTTTTCGTCTACATTGATTACATAATGTAGTTATTATAATATACTAGATTACTTATATACTTTAACGGTTGCATATACAACCTAAGCGTTAATGAATATTGACTTGTAATTTAAAGCATTGAATTAGGGTTTTTTTTTTTTTTTTTTACGTGCGGGAAATCCCCACGGATACCCGCCCCTCCGGAGCCGGAGGGGTGGGTTATGTCGGACTCGAACCGACTAAACCGCACGCCGTCTGTGGGTCGTGGTGCTAGGCCGAAGGTGAGGTTGTCTTGCGACATATCCCTCGCACCCCGGCTGACCCAGGGCCATCCCTTTCGGTCTGGCCCTCCTCGGGAGGTGGGGACCACGCCGTCCCCGACTCAACCCCGGTGTGGGGAGGCGCGCATCGTCCTACGATGCGCGCCGCCGCCGTGGCCTGCTTCTGCTAGGGTGACGGGTGGCTCCACCCGTCACCCTCAGGCCCGCGCTCATGGGGGGCGGAGGTCTGTAAGCGCCCTCCGACGCCCGAGCCGCCTTCGGGCGCGAGCAGCGATGTCAGCGAGTCTTTCTCGCTCACCGCGCCGCGCCCGCTCTGCTGTCTCCTTCGCGAGCATGACCTGCTCGCAGAAAGAGGCGCTGGCCGCCCACGCATCCGCGCAGCGGACCATCGCCGCGAGCAGGGTGGAGAGCGTGAGCACTCTCACCCCCAGGGCCTGCACAAGCTCCCGCCTCGGCGTCTCAAACGCCGGACACTCGGTGAGCGTGTGCAGCCCCGAGTCCACGCTCGCGTCGCAGTGATGGCACTCGGGCGTTGGCTCAATACCCATCAGATGCAGATACCGCCCGAAGTAACCGTGCCCGGTTATCATCTGCGTCTGACGGTACGAGAGGCTCCCGTGTGGCCTCTCTAGCCACTCCCCCATGATGGGCCTTACCGCCGCAATGACGGCGTGCCCTGCGCGTGGTTGCCCAAGTCGTCGCTCCCACTCGGCCACCATGACCTGGTGGAGCCGGGATTTCTCGGCCCGAATGTCCTCGGGCTCGGGATCGAATCCCCGCTCCCGCGCCTCCTTTCGGAACTGGTATAGTGCCGAAAGGGCCCTCGCTTCCAGGATGCATTGAATTAGGGTTGTTAAAATAAATGTGTTGTGAGCCGTGTGCTTGGCTGGCAAGGTGGTATAAAAAATGTTTTATCATTTTTTTCTCGATTTTAATGTGATGCGATAATAATATCATTTGACTTACATACATTATACAAATATTATCTCAAAATAACTGTTGTTAAGTAGTTTAGTAGTAAAGTTTTGCGTTTTCTCGTATTATGATAAAGTTTTATCAAATCTATTAAATAGTTTTTGTGTAAAAGAGTAACATACATTCATACAGTAATAATTACTCATATCTTACGACAACCCTATTCACGAAATTGCTTAAACAACATTATACACAGCGCGCGTGTAACCTACTTAAAATCTGAGACTTAGCATTTTTGGGCCCAATTTACACCGAAGCAGAATGGGAGCGTCAAATTTGTCTGATGCAAAGCATATTATATACATTTATGTTAATTGTAATATAATCTTTGCTAAGGAAATTCTCAAAACGAAAGTCTCACGACTTTTTGACTCGTATTTAGTTTGTATCTTATAAACTTGAAATGAAGGGTCATTATGCTTTATATCAGACGAATTTGATGATTCTATTCTGCTACGGTGTAAATGAAGCATTATATTCAAACTAAATATTTTATTGATTTATTGCAAAACTAAAGCTGATATGATTTTTTGTCACAAATAACAAATAATTGTTGCTTGACAGACATTAAAAATCGTTTATTGAAAGTAGTAGGATCAAAGAATCCCTAAAGCGTCATTCGATGTGAAAGTTGTGTATCTACCTATCTAAGTATACCTACCTACAATTCATATATTTTATCAGGTAATTATATCAATTATATTATATTATATTGGTTCTATTTTAGTTGAATGTATTTACAGTACTCAAATAATTCATGTGGTGTCTTATTTTCAGGTAAAATAAACTATAAGTTAAATACCAAAAAAGGACAACAACTTTGAATATAGAACCCATTTGGAAATACAATATTACTACTCAGGTAAGTTGATCGTTTACACTACTTTTACATAATGTACTAATTTACTATGTATTTATAGTACTCAAATAATTCATATCGTGTCTTATTTTCAAGGAAAATAAACTATAAGTTAAATACCGATAAAGGACAACAACTTTGAATATAGAACCTATTTGGAAATACAATATTACTACTCAGGTAAGTTGATCGTTTACACTACTTTTACATAATGTACTAATTTACTATAATCATTATCTGAACGTCAATCCCTGTTGAGCTCATGGTGCACATTTTTTTTTCGTAGATTCAGTTGTTTAGGCTAATGAGAATTAATTGTGAGAGCGACTGCCAGCTGAGCTCCTTTCCCAAGAAGGATGCGTGCGCCAGAGCCTCGCTCATGAACGAGCGCACGCAGCGTCATCATCATCATTCTTGCATTTGCCTGCTTCACCCTTCCCGTAGAGCCAGGAATGTTGGAAGCGCCTGTTGTTTGACCTTAATTCTGGTTTGATATCTATTTAACATATTGATTTAATATTTGTTTTTTTTTTTTCAGAAAAGTAAATATTATTCTGGAAATCAACAACAAAAACAAGAGCTACGAGTATTAAAGAGAAAAGTATTTATTTATTCAGGTACCTTTGTTATTGTAGTGTATACTTATTTTCAGAATTATTTATTTAGATATTCCTTAATATAGGTCATTGTGGTTAGTTACTGAAGTTATTTATCTGTTTGAGTGTTTTCGTATAGTCATGATGCGATATTGTATGGTTTGTCATGTTTCTGTAGATAGCCATCGCTGGTCAGGTCATTTGCGTAGCAATTTACATAAAACTCAAATTGCAACTCCTTTTTATGACAATATAGAGATAATTAAATCATGTTTCAAGAAGCGTATTATAAGTTATAGAATTAGAGCTACTGATGAAGTAATCACTCAATTTCCAGAGACTTTTCTTAACAAAATTCGAGGGCAAGTTAAGACTCTGATAGATCAGTCACTACTGAGATATACCTCTCTCAAAATTAATTTTGAACTTTTTTTAGTATTTCATTTGTTTAAAAACGACTATCAGGAAATAAAATCATTTGCTACAAAAGTATAACATTCATTTAAATTATAATTTCAACAAAATTTTCAGTTCAATAATTTTATTTCTTCTTAAAAAAATTGAAGAGTTTCAAGAAAGAGATAGCGGTTGGACACTTTTTAAATAATTCATACTTAGAAGTGAATATTAATAATTATCAACCCCTTCATGGCTCTAAATTTATAGATTTGCCAGCATTTATAAAAAGTAAAAAATCTTGTCTGAATATTAAAAACCGAGATCCGTATTGCTTTTTATGGAGTATTGTAGCAGCCTTGTACCCTGCCACGAGCCACCCTGATAGAGTTTCATCATATCCACACTTCCAAGATGTTTTAAATATTAATGGTTTGTCGTTTCCCCTTACTTTTACGGATATACCTATTTTTGAAAAAAATAATAACGATTTAAATATTTTTGTTTATGGTTTAAAAATAATAAAACTATAATCGGACCTTTGTATAAATCAGTCAATAAGAAATCTAGGAGTATACATTTATTATACTTAGAAAACAATAATGACTCTCATTATTGTCTAATTAAAAAAATTTCACGCTTAATTCGCAGTCAGATTACCAAACATCACAGTAAATTATATTTCTGTGAATCTTGTTTATTGTTTTTTCCTGACATCACTCAACTCGAAACTCATTTATGTGAAGGAGTTGTGACAGTATTACCTGAAAAAGGCTCGTTTTTAAAGTTTAAAAATTATGAAAGAAAACAAAATGTACCGTTCATAATCTATGCAGATTTTGAAACATTACTTGCACCCATTTCCTACATTGGCTGCGTTTGGTTACAATATTGTATCATCTTTCGATAGTACAATTTATCCGACTGCGGCGAAACAAAGGGAGGGAAATGATCTTAATAATCAGTATAGAAGTTACCGCGGCAGTGACTGTGTTTCTAAGTTTGTACATTTCCTTACTGAACATGTCATTGCGATTTATAAAATTTTAACTAAAAATAAACCTATGATATATACAGAAAAAGATGCTGTACATTTCAAGGATGCTATTAAATGCCATATTTGTGAAAACTTGTTATGGTCTAACAAAGTCAGAGATCACTGTCATATTACTGGTCGGTACCGCGGTGCGGCCCATCGCCATTGCAATCTTCAGCATAAAGTACCTAAATTTATACCTATATTTTTTCACAATTTATCAGGTTATGATTGCCATTTATTTATAAAAAAATTAGGAGAAATGCCTGGTTTCATAAAAATTATACCCAAAATGAAAGAAAAATATATGTCATTCTCTAAGTTCATTCCTGTGGCAAGCAATGAATACGTGCAGTTACGGTTCTTAGATTCCTTTAACTTTTTGAGTACTAGTTTAGACAAACTTGCGAAAACAATGGAAATTGAAGATTTTGTTAATCTACGATTCCATTTTCCTGACGATAGACAGTTTAATTTATTGACGCGGAAAGGTATTTATCCCTATGATTTTATCACGAATTGGAAATGTTATGAACATAAAACGTTGCCATTAAAACAACACTTTCATAGTTCTTTAACCAATGAAGGGATCAGTGATAAGGATTATAATCATGCTCAAACTGTTTGGAATTATTTAACATAAACAACTTAGGCGAATATACTGATTTGTACTTAAAAACAGATGTATTATTACTAACAGATATATTCCAAAACTTTCCAAAAACTTGTAAGCGATATTATGGGTTGGACCCTGCGTTTTACATAACTACCCCTAGTTTGTCATTTGATGCGATGCTTCTTAAAACAGGGGTTCAATTAGAACTGTTGTCCGATTTAGCAATAATTAAAATGATTCAGGACGGGATTAGAGGAGGATTGTGTATGTGTTCGCACAGATATGCAAAAGCAAATCATAAGTATATGTCTAACTACAATGCCTCAGAACCCGATTGCTACAGTATATCTAGACTGTAATCTAATTTATATGGTTTTAGCATGTGTCAGTACTTACCATATTCTAGTTTTTGTTTTCTTAGTGAACATGAATTAACTCATTTACAAATAGAAAGTATTGATGACAACGCTGAGTGGGGCTATATATTGGAAGTAGATCTCTTATATCCCCATAGTTTACACAATTACCACAATGACTTACCTTTTTGTCCAGAAAAATGCATTCCGCCAGGCGGGAAAAACAAGAAATTAATAGCAAACTTGTATAATAAGTACCATTATGTTATACATTATGTACATTTGAAAAAATGTATAGAACATGGATTAATATTGCGTAAAATTCATAGAGCCGTTACTTACAAACAAAGTCCGTATTTAAAAGAGTATATAGAGTTAAACGCTAAATTACGTCAAAAAGCAAAAAGTTGTTTCGAGCAGGACTTTTTTAAATTATTAAACAATAGTGTTTTTGGTAAAAAATTAGAAAATACTGAAAAAAGGGTTACTGTACACTTAGTAAATAAATGGAGTGACGAAACGAATCGAACTAAAAAGTCATTATCAGCAGAGAGACTTATAGCTAGCCCCTATTTTCATAGCGCATCCATAATTATTATCAGAGAATTTAGTTGCTATACAAATGAACCCTGATCAGATAATTTTAGATAAACCTATATATATAGGATTTACGGTTTTGGATCTGTCTAAGTCATATATGTATAATTTTCACTATAATATTATTAAACCGTTTTATAATGACAGAGTACGATTATGTTATACCGATACTGATTCTTTTGTTTATGAAATATTTACCAATGACTTTTATAGTAAGGATCTAAAGTACCAGTTTTTGCAATACTTCAAAACTAGTAATTATAATAATCACAATTTACCTTTAAAAAATAAAAAAGTTCCAGGCTATTTTAAAGATGAAATGGGGGGTAAATATATTTCGCAATTTGTGGGTTTAAGATCAAAACTTTATTCCATAAAATCTTCTAATCATGTGATTAAAAAAGCGAAGGGCATTAAGTCATGTGTGATCCGCGATTTAGATATTACAGATTATGAGAATATTTTCCAAATGGAGGAACACTGCGTAGGAAAATTACCATATTTAAATCAATAAAATACGAAATTTTTACTCAAAATGCCCGATATGCCCACAAAATTTCATGAGAATCGGTCGAGCCGTTTCGGAGGAGTTTGGGAACAACACAAAACTGTGACACGAGAAACTTATATATTAGATAACAATTTAGTAATTGAATGGAACAAAGTCAAGAGCTTAGTTTTGTCTAGAAAATTACGAAATATTAAATCAGATTGCGATAGTATGTTTACTAATCAGAGGATGTGAATCATCATTCCATAACCATATTATTAATATATTTGAAAAGTGTTAAATTAACCATATTGTAGAACATTGACCCTGTAGTGCATGTTCGATCGTAAATATTAATTTCAGATCTCAGTAACACACAAATCAATTGTGACTTAAATGCAACACATCTAAGCTAGTAACAAGTCGGAATTAAAAACAGTCAAGTTTCAACGTCAAAGTTAAAATACAGCATATTATTATAATGTCAACGGTAAGTTTTGAAGATTTTTTCTTTTTATCCTACTTAAACGCGTTAATCATTGCGTTATCTATTTTTTAGCTTCCCGCTTACATAAATGGATACCGACGATGCGGCCTAAATTATGGCCACATAAATTTCTGATTTTATTTATTTTTCATTTCTCATACTCGGAAAGTTATGTATTTCTAACCCGATTACCGGGTGGAAAACGTTGTTTCCCGCCCTAGAGAAAAACTCATAGCAATTTCATTCCCTCCCTAGGGCGGGAATAAACTTTAAAATTAGAACTTGTGGTTACGTCGTCTGCTAGGAACAATTTTACATAATAAAAAAAATAATTAAAAAACGTTTTTTTCCCACCCTAGAGAAAAACTCATAGTAATTTCATTCCCTCCCGGCGAGAATGAACTTCATCTGCTAGGAACAATTTTACATAATAAAAAAAAAGATTAAATAAGAAAAACTGCGGCCTTACGAATTTATAAACAGCCAGTGTGAATAATACAATATACCTACCATTTTTATTTCTGCTTATATTAAGTACATAAGCGGAATAGCATGCAGTAGTGACACGGTAAGTATGGACCATTTTTAATTTAAAAAAAAATGAGAGATAGATACTGACTCTGTGGACTGTACCGAAATTAAAAAACTCGGTTTTGTAGACTAAAATTCGTTACAATGAGTTTAAGCGAACTCCAGATTCGTTTAGAAAAATTTTCACACAGTATCCTTAATATTATATCATCCTCAATATATATCCTGGTCTTGCATAATTTACCTACTTAACTTAAATAATACATTATTAGAATAAAATCGAAATGTATGTATGGCCATAATTTAAGCCAGGATAATCGCCGGGAGGGAATGAAATTACTATGAGTTTTTCTCTAGGGTGAGAAAAAACGTTTTTTAATTATTTTTTTTATTATGTAAAATTGTTCCTAGCAGACGACGTAACCACAAGTTCTATTTTTAAAGTTTATTCCCGCCCTAGGGAGGGAATGAAATTACTATGAGTTTTTCTCTAGGGTGGGAAACAACGTTTTCCACCCGGTACTCGGGTTAGAAATACATAACTTTCCGAGTATGAGAAATGAAAAATAAATAAAATCAGAAATGTATGTGGCCATAATTTAAGCCGCATCGTCGGTATCCATTTATGTAAGCGGAAAGCTAAAAAATAGATAACGCAATGATTAACGCGTTTAAGTAGGATATTTGACATTGTGCGCCTTTGACATTCTGCGCTTTTGACTATGTGCGCTTTTGACATTCTGCGCTTTTGACAATCTGCGCCTTTGACTATGTGCGCTTTTGACATTCTGCTCTTTTGACAATTTGCGATCGTTTGTCATTTTGCGCTCCTTACCTTATGCGCCTCAACCGAGTCGAATACCTCGGCGTGGAATAAAATTGATAAAAATATCAGTAATAGATCTCGGTCGAGAACCCAGACAGTGGTAGTGACAGTGAAAACGTTATAATTAACGCTCAGTACGTGGTGAAAGATTTGGTGGATAGCATTATGGATGAAACTGAATACCTTGTGAAAAAAAATTCTAAGTCATTATTGGACACTGATTATTAATTTGTAAGTGCTATATTTATAGATATATTTACTATTTTCTGCTAGGTATGTTCAATAAAATAAATGTATTAAATGTATAAACTGGTTTATTTTCACCCATTGGATACAATGTAATCCTGTTTCTCTAAATAGTTTTTAATACATAAAACATTTTTCAGTGCACAGTGTTTTGAATGCTTTATACAATTTAAATTATTATGTGAATATTTTTTATATAAAATAGACAAATTTGGGTGCTTATCACTGCTAAGGTCTGATACTGTACAGTTCTCACCAAGATCCCTTATCCACTTCACTTTCTCTAAACCCTTTACAAGAATATCTTTATTTTCTAGGTAGGGCACAATTAGACGTTGAAATTCTCTATAGTCAATATAACCCTCGTTCCAGTAAATTCCTCTGTTTCTTTCCAACCATCTAACCTGTTTCTTTTCATCACTAGTTAAGTATCTAAATAAGTATGGAGGTTTTATTAAGAACGTTTGCGTATAATCATGAGTGGCCAGAGCTAATTCCTTGACTATAAAGTTATCACAAGTGTCTTTAAACCCCTGGACATCCACTATAATCGTATTCGGGTTCATGATAATTTTCTCACAGTGCTGCTTAATGGTTTATACTCAATTATACAGTCGTTCAATATAAGACAATATGCCGAAGTTTGATCTGGGATATCAAAATCACTTTCAATTCCACTCTTACGTCCACAACAGGACCTGACTTAAGATTATCTGGTTGTCTAGAACAGTCTACGACGAATAACGGAGCAACGTTTTTAAATTGTTTCTCACTTAATAAAGGCTCAGCGCGACGTCCGTAATAAGACTGTTGAAATCTAGTATATTGTTCATATATTAAAGCAATTCGATTATTCGAGAAACTTGTATTTATATTTTCATATGGGAAGTAGGTGGAATTAAGGTATACCTTAACATCACGAATCTCACAATGATCAAACTGAGACATATCAGATATAGCATTATTTTTTCTATTTGTCTGTAAACCGATAACAACAAATCTTGGTTTCTCTATTTGCGAAGATGTTTTTATTGACCAAGTATGTTTGGTGGTTTTAAGCAACATTGGATATTCATACAAATCCCAATTCCTGAATATCATCTGAAGTGGTCGATCTTTTTCTAACAATTTTAGAATGTTTATTTTTTCTCTATCAGATACTTTAACACGTGGTACACGCCATATTATTTTGTTTATAATAATATCTTCTACAATTTCACCAGGGTTAAGTTTTAGTGCGTTCAGATTGGTATTACTTCGTAATAAGATTAATTCATGTTTACTGTTTATTACTACTTTCTTAAAATCTTCTGCAAAACCAAGAATGTTGCAAAGTGGTATAGAAGCAGAAAAGCTAGCTCCATTAGTACTTTTTATTCCGTCGATATTCCAACCCCAAGTAGAAGATGTTTTAGCTTCGCTCTCATTCATTGATATAAATGATTTCATCGTGCTAGTTATCCCAGCATTTTTTATTTTATCTATCTCCACTCCATTTATCTCATACCTTATATCTTGAAACAAGTAAAGTAGACCATTGTTTGTGAAATGAACACTACTGACTCTCTCTTTCGAATTTTCAGCCTTGTTAACAATAACAGTCCCTTCCAAAAATAAAGTGCTTCCTGATGGTAATATATACAAGTCTTGCTGATTAATAGGTATCCTGATTTCATCGCTTCTATTAAAACTTGTTACGTAAGGCTTGTAAGAGTGAATTTCGATTCCTTCCACAGAGTTGTCGTTGGCTGGAGCGGATAAAACATCTAGGATATTCATTTTAACAAACCAATCGCCTTAAGAAATGCTTTATTGTTTTTATTTAACTTTATTCTCCTTTTAGGTCGAGCTCTTACTTGATTGAGAGTTTGAGTAGAACTGTTATTTTGAATTGGAAGAAACATAGTATATTTATTATAGTCAATCATGTTTTCTTTTGAGGTGTAGATACAACTGTACTTCTTCACCTCGCAAATTTATTAAGTTATTATTTATATCCAAAAGTCTGATCTGTATGCAGCTGATGTTGGTTTGGTTGATTGGAAAGTAAATTGCGTTTTTTGGTATTTCTATAATTCTGTATCCAGGTGGGACATTAAGTGCGAATTCATGTAGAATGTGACTGGATTGTCCGTTTATATAGGAACCGCTAACTATATCACATTCAACTCTTATCACGGTTGTAGGCAAAATGTTGACTGGAAACTCTGATACATGATATTTATTGGCTTCCAAGACTTGTCTTTTAAACCCCAACAAACCTCCGAACGTACAATCTTTAGTAAAATCTATAGTTGATGTGCAAAATAACATAGTTTTTAAGGTGTTGTTATTGCAATGGAGTTTTATGGATGCATCCTTTACTTCAGATTTTAAATAATCACTGATATCTTGCAACTCATAAGTACCTTCAGGTATTTCAATAACATTCTTTGATCCATAGTATAACTTATTATTTGTTTTATCAATATTTGGAATAGAATTATATGTGGATAAATGTAATAATGCACATTCATGCTCCCCGATTAATTGTAACGTATGTGGGTAGAAGGTAGTTAATACCGATGAGTTTCTAGTTATAGACAAGGTGAGTGTCATCTTGCAAATGATTGAAATGAAAGAACAGTATAAAATTTATAGTATTTATTCCAAAAAGATTGTAGATATTCTAAACACAAATGTCCACAAATAAGTGTGTCAAATTTTTGATACCTTGTATAGGTTTAATTAATATTACAGTTCTCAAAATATCGTGTCAATTCGATTGGTGGTCTTAAATCACCAAAACTATCAAAATATTCACAATAATTATTTACCTTAACATAAGCTACCCAATGCGTTCCATCGTTTTCTGAATTATCTAGGTTAACTATACCACATTCAATTCGTTTAGGGATTTTGGTAACTGATCCTTCATGTAAACTCCTCGAAAATAAGGAATACCATATGCATAATTTTGAATATCGATATTAGTTAAGGCACGATTAGGTAGCTTATTATTTAGTTTTTTGACGATTTTATAAACAATCCTTTGCCTTTTTTGTGTGGTTTAATGTATAAACCCTTACCTAATGCTATAGCTTCCATAGTCTTATCATGACGTTCAGATTCTAGTATTTTTTTTTGACCTTCTCTATAATCATTCGCTGTTTTTGCAATACCTGCTGCACCACCAGCCAAAGCTTCTAAAGCTGATAAACCAGCAAAAATCGGGATTAAAGGCAGAATGCCTCCGGTTTTTGGTAAAGCTATGACTCGTGGTACTCGAAGTTTTGGAACGCATGGAACAATTTTTTTAGCAGCCATATAAGCTGCATGTATTAAAGATTTACTATCTTTGGGTGAGCGTTTCTTGATTTTTCTTTTAATTTTTGTAACGAAATTATTAAATGTCTTAACACCAGCACCAGATTTGAGTTTAGCTTTCATAACTTTACTCACTAGCCACGAACTAAGCTTTTCTCCTTTACTAGCATCTTTTGCTTTCATTCTTTGTTTGACCATATTTAAAAGTTGTAAATCGGCTTTGTGACGATTAGACAAGTCTGTATAGTTTTCGTATGCAATGTCGTGAAACATACAAGCTTCGTCTAGCTTATTTACACCTTTGTGACCCCGCAGTAAACGTTTTGAAAGTTTTGTTCAAGGTCCGCAATAATTATAGCCGGGTAAGTGCAGTTCAAATGGCAAATGATTAATAACACTATTGAGTAGTCCACCACCTTGCATAGCTCAAAGTATAATGAACAAAATATTATAATTAAAAACTGTTATGTATATTTATTCCACTATTGCAGTCTTATCAATCCAACTATTCTCTTTATTGCTTAAGCCCAACCATTTTACGAACAGTTTATTTCCTTTCCTTCGTAAAACTTTTTCTATTAAATAGACACCTGGACAAGATGATTTTTGAAGTTCGTGTTTGTAAAAGGTTCCTAATATAACTTGATTGTGTTGATCTTCGATGTTATATGTTTCTGGTACAGTGTTATTGATATTTTTTATAGTAAATAGTTCCGTTGACCAATTAGGTGTATAACCTTTCTCAAATAGTTGTTTGTATTTACTAATTCTAACTCTATCACCAATCATAAATTTGGGCTTATGTCTATACGATACCGTTTTCATTGAGTTCTTAATATTATTTTTAACATCTGCTTCAGTCAATTTATTGACATCAACGGGTGCTAATTTAATAGTGCTATGTTTTGTGTTGTTATATGTCTTTACAACACTCTCCAAACCAAAATCTATCCATTTATAGTGTCCGTTGAGACTAAAGTACTTATACAATTTATTTTTAATAGTTTTGATAACACGTTCTACAATTGAAGCCTTTTTCGTTGAAAACGTTGAGTAGTGATTAATTTTATAGTTCTTTATAAGCTTTTGAAATGATGAATTATAGAACTCGGTACCCAAATCAGTTTGGAGATGAGCTGGTATCCGATGGTTAGTTGATATCAATTTCTCGAATGCGTTAGAAACATCATGTTTATTTTTAGTTTTTAGTGGTTCTATCCAAACGTACTTTGAGAAGCAATCAATAACTATTAAAATATAGTTATAACCTTTATTAAATCTTTTCAAGTTTTGCATGTCGATTAAATCAGCTTGCCACAAATCATCAATGCCTTTTAAAATTACAGATCGACGAGGAAAATTTTTTCGTGCAGCTTTATGTATTTCGTTAACAATTTGTTGTTTTGTCATTTTGAGAATCTTTCAAGCTTATACTTTTGATCTAATACAAATTTAACTGCTTTTTCAACTATCTCATCAACTGCTTTTCGACTATAAAATTTGCTTTCCAAGTGAACCACTGCCTCAGATACTATTGATTTTAAAGCTTTCTCCAGATGGTTCTGAACATCGTTTAACATAGTATTTTGCAATTTTTGTAAGTCGGTTATTAGTTTAATTCTCAATTCATCTACATATGCTTTGTTTACTGCATCATCTGCATCTTGAGGAGGTTTGACCCCTGTTAGCTTCGATGTCTTCAAATCGTAATCACCATTTTCAGATTTTAGCAATGCATTATCATAAAATCCAAGCAATTCTGATATACGTAATCGCTTATGAATATAATGACCAAATTTGTCTACATTCATATTTAAGATGTATTGTGTTGAACGGTGTACAATAAAATGATGCACATTTCTTATTAGTAAATCTATTTAATGATTTTGCTTTCACGTAGTTCTTCAACGATAGATATTATTTCATTATCTAGTCCTGTGTTGCCAGCATCTCGAGAAGCAATTAATAACTTTAATCTATCAACCAATTCATTTGGATCATCCCAATATACAAAATCTGTGTTTTTTTTCCACATTTTTGTTAAAGGTAATCCTTTTCCTACTTTTGGTTCACAGCTTGGACTTTTACTTTGTTGATCGAAAAGAGGTTTAATAACTTGCATATATTTTTGTCTTTTATTACTTTTAATTGGTTTTCTTGAATCAAAATCGCGACGATGTGCATTTGTTACAAGTAACATCGACTTATAATTTTTCATGTCATAATCTGTAACAAAGCTCAGATCAACGTCTTTTTTTAAGAGCAACTGTCGCAAGCCAGGTGTACATTTGTATTTGTGTCCGGCTACAGTAATAACGTCGTCACCAATCGTTATACTAGAGGAACCTAACATTAACTTTCCACGTTCATTTCTTACACCAAATGGCACATCCGCTAATATTTCTGAAGATAATGACCAAGATGATACATCATGATTTGGATTAGTATCGAATAATGATTGAAATGAAGAGTCAATATCGGTTTCCGATTCGTCACTGGTGTCATTTGTTTCTTTTATATCTTTATCTTTATAATCTTTCTGTAAGTCGTGGTTGAAAGGTTGATCATGAAATTCTCCTTTTTCTTCTTTTTTTGTTAGAGCTAGTTGGTTATTGGTGTTGGCTATTAAATTAAGAGCTTCTGTAACAGGCTTAAAAACTGTATCAAGCACTTGTCTGTTATTATCTTCAAAATCCTTCATGTTTTTTTTATTATTAATTAATATGTAAATTGATAAAACACCTCTTTCGTAAATGATCTAATACATAATGTAACTTCTTTTCTGGCTTCTTTTCTAACATATACTGCTGCATTCTCCTTAAATCTCTATCTATATACTTATCTATAAATTATGTAATTCTATTCTAAACGTAAAATATAAAAAACACACTTGAGAAAAATTTTCCTTAGGAAAATTAGACCAAGCTGCATCTGTTAACTACTCTTACTCCTTCGTTAAAACTATAAACATAAATATAACACTTAATAAAGGCTCAGCGCGACGTCCGTAATAAGACTGTTGAAATCTAGTATATTGTTCATATATTAAAGCAATTCGATTATTCGAGAAACTTGTATTTATATTTTCATATGGGAAGTAGGTGGAATTAAGGTATACCTTAACATCACGAATCTCACAATGATCAAACTGAGACATATCAGATATAGCATTATTTTTTCTATTTGTCTGTAAACCGATAACAACAAATCTTGGTTTCTCTATTTGCGAAGATGTTTTTATTGACCAAGTATGTTTGGTGGTTTTAAGCAACATTGGATATTCATACAAATCCCAATTCCTGAATATCATCTGAAGTGGTCGATCTTTTTCTAACAATTTTAGAATGTTTATTTTTTCTCTATCAGATACTTTAACACGTGGTACACGCCATATTATTTTGTTTATAATAATATCTTCTACAATTTCACCAGGGTTAAGTTTTAGTGCGTTCAGATTGGTATTACTTCGTAATAAGATTAATTCATGTTTACTGTTTATTACTACTTTCTTAAAATCTTCTGCAAAACCAAGAATGTTGCAAAGTGGTATAGAAGCAGAAAAGCTAGCTCCATTAGTACTTTTTATTCCGTCGATATTCCAACCCCAAGTAGAAGATGTTTTAGCTTCGCTCTCATTCATTGATATAAATGATTTCATCGTGCTAGTTATCCCAGCATTTTTTATTTTATCTATCTCCACTCCATTTATCTCATACCTTATATCTTGAAACAAGTAAAGTAGACCATTGTTTGTGAAATGAACACTACTGACTCTCTCTTTCGAATTTTCAGCCTTGTTAACAATAACAGTCCCTTCCAAAAATAAAGTGCTTCCTGATGGTAATATATACAAGTCTTGCTGATTAATAGGTATCCTGATTTCATCGCTTCTATTAAAACTTGTTACGTAAGGCTTGTAAGAGTGAATTTCGATTCCTTCCACAGAGTTGTCGTTGGCTGGAGCGGATAAAACATCTAGGATATTCATTTTAACAAACCAATCGCCTTAAGAAATGCTTTATTGTTTTTATTTAACTTTATTCTCCTTTTAGGTCGAGCTCTTACTTGATTGAGAGTTTGAGTAGAACTGTTATTTTGAATTGGAAGAAACATAGTATATTTATTATAGTCAATCATGTTTTCTTTTGAGGTGTAGATACAACTGTACTTCTTCACCTCGCAAATTTATTAAGTTATTATTTATATCCAAAAGTCTGATCTGTATGCAGCTGATGTTGGTTTGGTTGATTGGAAAGTAAATTGCGTTTTTTGGTATTTCTATAATTCTGTATCCAGGTGGGACATTAAGTGCGAATTCATGTAGAATGTGACTGGATTGTCCGTTTATATAGGAACCGCTAACTATATCACATTCAACTCTTATCACGGTTGTAGGCAAAATGTTGACTGGAAACTCTGATACATGATATTTATTGGCTTCCAAGACTTGTCTTTTAAACCCCAACAAACCTCCGAACGTACAATCTTTAGTAAAATCTATAGTTGATGTGCAAAATAACATAGTTTTTAAGGTGTTGTTATTGCAATGGAGTTTTATGGATGCATCCTTTACTTCAGATTTTAAATAATCACTGATATCTTGCAACTCATAAGTACCTTCAGGTATTTCAATAACATTCTTTGATCCATAGTATAACTTATTATTTGTTTTATCAATATTTGGAATAGAATTATATGTGGATAAATGTAATAATGCACATTCATGCTCCCCGATTAATTGTAACGTATGTGGGTAGAAGGTAGTTAATACCGATGAGTTTCCAGTTATAGACAAGGTGAGTGTCATCTTGCAAATGATTGAAATGAAAGAACAGTATAAAATTTATAGTATTTATTCCAAAAAGATTGTAGATATTCTAAACACAAATGTCCACAAATTAGTGTGTCAAATTTTTGATACCTTGTATAGGTTTAATTAATATTACAGTTCTCAAAATATCGTGTCAATTCGATTGGTGGTCTTAAATCACCAAAACTATCAAAATATTCACAATAATTATTTACCTTAACATAAGCTACCCAATGCGTTCCATCGTTTTCTGAATTATCTAGGTTAACTATACCACATTCAATTCGTTTAGGGATTTTGGTAACTGATCCTTCATGTAAACTCCTCGAAAATAAGGAATACCATATGCATAATTTTGAATATCGATATTAGTTAAGGCACGATTAGGTAGCTTATTATTTAGTTTTTTGACGATTTTATAAACAATCCTTTGCCTTTTTTGTGTGGTTTAATGTATAAACCCTTACCTAATGCTATAGCTTCCATAGTCTTATCATGACGTTCAGATTCTAGTATTTTTTTTTGACCTTCTCTATAATCATTCGCTGTTTTTGCAATACCTGCTGCACCACCAGCCAAAGCTTCTAAAGCTGATAAACCAGCAAAAATCGGGATTAAAGGCAGAATGCCTCCGGTTTTTGGTAAAGCTATGACTCGTGGTACTCGAAGTTTTGGAACGCATGGAACAATTTTTTTAGCAGCCATATAAGCTGCATGTATTAAAGATTTACTATCTTTGGGTGAGCGTTTCTTGATTTTTCTTTTAATTTTTGTAACGAAATTATTAAATGTCTTAACACCAGCACCAGATTTGAGTTTAGCTTTCATAACTTTACTCACTAGCCACGAACTAAGCTTTTCTCCTTTACTAGCATCTTTTGCTTTCATTCTTTGTTTGACCATATTTAAAAGTTGTAAATCGGCTTTGTGACGATTAGACAAGTCTGTATAGTTTTCGTATGCAATGTCGTGAAACATACAAGCTTCGTCTAGCTTATTTACACCTTTGTGACCCCGCAGTAAACGTTTTGAAAGTTTTGTTCAAGGTCCGCAATAATTATAGCCGGGTAAGTGCAGTTCAAATGGCAAATGATTAATAACACTATTGAGTAGTCCACCACCTTGCATAGCTCAAAGTATAATGAACAAAATATTATAATTAAAAACTGTTATGTATATTTATTCCACTATTGCAGTCTTATCAATCCAACTATTCTCTTTATTGCTTAAGCCCAACCATTTTACGAACAGTTTATTTCCTTTCCTTCGTAAAACTTTTTCTATTAAATAGACACCTGGACAAGATGATTTTTGAAGTTCGTGTTTGTAAAAGGTTCCTAATATAACTTGATTGTGTTGATCTTCGATGTTATATGTTTCTGGTACAGTGTTATTGATATTTTTTATAGTAAATAGTTCCGTTGACCAATTAGGTGTATAACCTTTCTCAAATAGTTGTTTGTATTTACTAATTCTAACTCTATCACCAATCATAAATTTGGGCTTATGTCTATACGATACCGTTTTCATTGAGTTCTTAATATTATTTTTAACATCTGCTTCAGTCAATTTATTGACATCAACGGGTGCTAATTTAATAGTGCTATGTTTTGTGTTGTTATATGTCTTTACAACACTCTCCAAACCAAAATCTATCCATTTATAGTGTCCGTTGAGACTAAAGTACTTATACAATTTATTTTTAATAGTTTTGATAACACGTTCTACAATTGAAGCCTTTTTCGTTGAAAACGTTGAGTAGTGATTAATTTTATAGTTCTTTATAAGCTTTTGAAATGATGAATTATAGAACTCGGTACCCAAATCAGTTTGGAGATGAGCTGGTATCCGATGGTTAGTTGATATCAATTTCTCGAATGCGTTAGAAACATCATGTTTATTTTTAGTTTTTAGTGGTTCTATCCAAACGTACTTTGAGAAGCAATCAATAACTATTAAAATATAGTTATAACCTTTATTAAATCTTTTCAAGTTTTGCATGTCGATTAAATCAGCTTGCCACAAATCATCAATGCCTTTTAAAATTACAGATCGACGAGGAAAATTTTTTCGTGCAGCTTTATGTATTTCGTTAACAATTTGTTGTTTTGTCATTTTGAGAATCTTTCAAGCTTATACTTTTGATCTAATACAAATTTAACTGCTTTTTCAACTATCTCATCAACTGCTTTTCGACTATAAAATTTGCTTTCCAAGTGAACCACTGCCTCAGATACTATTGATTTTAAAGCTTTCTCCAGATGGTTCTGAACATCGTTTAACATAGTATTTTGCAATTTTTGTAAGTCGGTTATTAGTTTAATTCTCAATTCATCTACATATGCTTTGTTTACTGCATCATCTGCATCTTGAGGAGGTTTGACCCCTGTTAGCTTCGATGTCTTCAAATCGTAATCACCATTTTCAGATTTTAGCAATGCATTATCATAAAATCCAAGCAATTCTGATATACGTAATCGCTTATGAATATAATGACCAAATTTGTCTACATTCATATTTAAGATGTATTGTGTTGAACGGTGTACAATAAAATGATGCACATTTCTTATTAGTAAATCTATTTAATGATTTTGCTTTCACGTAGTTCTTCAACGATAGATATTATTTCATTATCTAGTCCTGTGTTGCCAGCATCTCGAGAAGCAATTAATAACTTTAATCTATCAACCAATTCATTTGGATCATCCCAATATACAAAATCTGTGTTTTTTTTCCACATTTTTGTTAAAGGTAATCCTTTTCCTACTTTTGGTTCACAGCTTGGACTTTTACTTTGTTGATCGAAAAGAGGTTTAATAACTTGCATATATTTTTGTCTTTTATTACTTTTAATTGGTTTTCTTGAATCAAAATCGCGACGATGTGCATTTGTTACAAGTAACATCGACTTATAATTTTTCATGTCATAATCTGTAACAAAGCTCAGATCAACGTCTTTTTTTAAGAGCAACTGTCGCAAGCCAGGTGTACATTTGTATTTGTGTCCGGCTACAGTAATAACGTCGTCACCAATCGTTATACTAGAGGAACCTAACATTAACTTTCCACGTTCATTTCTTACACCAAATGGCACATCCGCTAATATTTCTGAAGATAATGACCAAGATGATACATCATGATTTGGATTAGTATCGAATAATGATTGAAATGAAGAGTCAATATCGGTTTCCGATTCGTCACTGGTGTCATTTGTTTCTTTTATATCTTTATCTTTATAATCTTTCTGTAAGTCGTGGTTGAAAGGTTGATCATGAAATTCTCCTTTTTCTTCTTTTTTTGTTAGAGCTAGTTGGTTATTGGTGTTGGCTATTAAATTAAGAGCTTCTGTAACAGGCTTAAAAACTGTATCAAGCACTTGTCTGTTATTATCTTCAAAATCCTTCATGTTTTTTTTATTATTAATTAATATGTAAATTGATAAAACACCTCTTTCGTAAATGATCTAATACATAATGTAACTTCTTTTCTGGCTTCTTTTCTAACATATACTGCTGCATTCTCCTTAAATCTCTATCTATATACTTATCTATAAATTATGTAATTCTATTCTAAACGTAAAATATAAAAAACACACTTGAGAAAAATTTTCCTTAGGAAAATTAGACCAAGCTGCATCTGTTAACTACTCTTACTCCTTCGTTGAAACTATAAACATAAATATAACACTTAATAAAGGCTCAGCGCGACGTCCGTAATAAGACTGTTGAAATCTAGTATATTGTTCATATATTAAAGCAATTCGATTATTCGAGAAACTTGTATTTATATTTTCATATGGGAAGTAGGTGGAATTAAGGTATACCTTAACATCACGAATCTCACAATGATCAAACTGAGACATATCAGATATAGCATTATTTTTTCTATTTGTCTGTAAACCGATAACAACAAATCTTGGTTTCTCTATTTGCGAAGATGTTTTTATTGACCAAGTATGTTTGGTGGTTTTAAGCAACATTGGATATTCATACAAATCCCAATTCCTGAATATCATCTGAAGTGGTCGATCTTTTTCTAACAATTTTAGAATGTTTATTTTTTCTCTATCAGATACTTTAACACGTGGTACACGCCATATTATTTTGTTTATAATAATATCTTCTACAATTTCACCAGGGTTAAGTTTTAGTGCGTTCAGATTGGTATTACTTCGTAATAAGATTAATTCATGTTTACTGTTTATTACTACTTTCTTAAAATCTTCTGCAAAACCAAGAATGTTGCAAAGTGGTATAGAAGCAGAAAAGCTAGCTCCATTAGTACTTTTTATTCCGTCGATATTCCAACCCCAAGTAGAAGATGTTTTAGCTTCGCTCTCATTCATTGATATAAATGATTTCATCGTGCTAGTTATCCCAGCATTTTTTATTTTATCTATCTCCACTCCATTTATCTCATACCTTATATCTTGAAACAAGTAAAGTAGACCATTGTTTGTGAAATGAACACTACTGACTCTCTCTTTCGAATTTTCAGCCTTGTTAACAATAACAGTCCCTTCCAAAAATAAAGTGCTTCCTGATGGTAATATATACAAGTCTTGCTGATTAATAGGTATCCTGATTTCATCGCTTCTATTAAAACTTGTTACGTAAGGCTTGTAAGAGTGAATTTCGATTCCTTCCACAGAGTTGTCGTTGGCTGGAGCGGATAAAACATCTAGGATATTCATTTTAACAAACCAATCGCCTTAAGAAATGCTTTATTGTTTTTATTTAACTTTATTCTCCTTTTAGGTCGAGCTCTTACTTGATTGAGAGTTTGAGTAGAACTGTTATTTTGAATTGGAAGAAACATAGTATATTTATTATAGTCAATCATGTTTTCTTTTGAGGTGTAGATACAACTGTACTTCTTCACCTCGCAAATTTATTAAGTTATTATTTATATCCAAAAGTCTGATCTGTATGCAGCTGATGTTGGTTTGGTTGATTGGAAAGTAAATTGCGTTTTTTGGTATTTCTATAATTC
This sequence comes from Eilema caniola, assembly GCA_949126895.1. NCBI lineage: Eukaryota > Metazoa > Arthropoda > Insecta > Lepidoptera > Erebidae > Eilema > Eilema caniola. Next base: position 1,346,185 of record CASBPR010000003.1, read on the forward strand.
TGTATCCAGGTGGGACATTAAGTGCGAATTCATGTAGAATGTGACTGGATTGTCCGTTTATATAGGAACCGCTAACTATATCACATTCAACTCTTATCACGGTTGTAGGCAAAATGTTGACTGGAAACTCTGATACATGATATTTATTGGCTTCCAAGACTTGTCTTTTAAACCCCAACAAACCTCCGAACGTACAATCTTTAGTAAAATCTATAGTTGATGTGCAAAATAACATAGTTTTTAAGGTGTTGTTATTGCAATGGAGTTTTATGGATGCATCCTTTACTTCAGATTTTAAATAATCACTGATATCTTGCAACTCATAAGTACCTTCAGGTATTTCAATAACATTCTTTGATCCATAGTATAACTTATTATTTGTTTTATCAATATTTGGAATAGAATTATATGTGGATAAATGTAATAATGCACATTCATGCTCCCCGATTAATTGTAACGTATGTGGGTAGAAGGTAGTTAATACCGATGAGTTTCCAGTTATAGACAAGGTGAGTGTCATCTTGCAAATGATTGAAATGAAAGAACAGTATAAAATTTATAGTATTTATTCCAAAAAGATTGTAGATATTCTAAACACAAATGTCCACAAATTAGTGTGTCAAATTTTTGATACCTTGTATAGGTTTAATTAATATTACAGTTCTCAAAATATCGTGTCAATTCGATTGGTGGTCTTAAATCACCAAAACTATCAAAATATTCACAATAATTATTTACCTTAACATAAGCTACCCAATGCGTTCCATCGTTTTCTGAATTATCTAGGTTAACTATACCACATTCAATTCGTTTAGGGATTTTGGTAACTGATCCTTCATGTAAACTCCTCGAAAATAAGGAATACCATATGCATAATTTTGAATATCGATATTAGTTAAGGCACGATTAGGTAGCTTATTATTTAGTTTTTTGACGATTTTATAAACAATCCTTTGCCTTTTTTGTGTGGTTTAATGTATAAACCCTTACCTAATGCTATAGCTTCCATAGTCTTATCATGACGTTCAGATTCTAGTATTTTTTTTTGACCTTCTCTATAATCATTCGCTGTTTTTGCAATACCTGCTGCACCACCAGCCAAAGCTTCTAAAGCTGATAAACCAGCAAAAATCGGGATTAAAGGCAGAATGCCTCCGGTTTTTGGTAAAGCTATGACTCGTGGTACTCGAAGTTTTGGAACGCATGGAACAATTTTTTTAGCAGCCATATAAGCTGCATGTATTAAAGATTTACTATCTTTGGGTGAGCGTTTCTTGATTTTTCTTTTAATTTTTGTAACGAAATTATTAAATGTCTTAACACCAGCACCAGATTTGAGTTTAGCTTTCATAACTTTACTCACTAGCCACGAACTAAGCTTTTCTCCTTTACTAGCATCTTTTGCTTTCATTCTTTGTTTGACCATATTTAAAAGTTGTAAATCGGCTTTGTGACGATTAGACAAGTCTGTATAGTTTTCGTATGCAATGTCGTGAAACATACAAGCTTCGTCTAGCTTATTTACACCTTTGTGACCCCGCAGTAAACGTTTTGAAAGTTTTGTTCAAGGTCCGCAATAATTATAGCCGGGTAAGTGCAGTTCAAATGGCAAATGATTAATAACACTATTGAGTAGTCCACCACCTTGCATAGCTCAAAGTATAATGAACAAAATATTATAATTAAAAACTGTTATGTATATTTATTCCACTATTGCAGTCTTATCAATCCAACTATTCTCTTTATTGCTTAAGCCCAACCATTTTACGAACAGTTTATTTCCTTTCCTTCGTAAAACTTTTTCTATTAAATAGACACCTGGACAAGATGATTTTTGAAGTTCGTGTTTGTAAAAGGTTCCTAATATAACTTGATTGTGTTGATCTTCGATGTTATATGTTTCTGGTACAGTGTTATTGATATTTTTTATAGTAAATAGTTCCGTTGACCAATTAGGTGTATAACCTTTCTCAAATAGTTGTTTGTATTTACTAATTCTAACTCTATCACCAATCATAAATTTGGGCTTATGTCTATACGATACCGTTTTCATTGAGTTCTTAATATTATTTTTAACATCTGCTTCAGTCAATTTATTGACATCAACGGGTGCTAATTTAATAGTGCTATGTTTTGTGTTGTTATATGTCTTTACAACACTCTCCAAACCAAAATCTATCCATTTATAGTGTCCGTTGAGACTAAAGTACTTATACAATTTATTTTTAATAGTTTTGATAACACGTTCTACAATTGAAGCCTTTTTCGTTGAAAACGTTGAGTAGTGATTAATTTTATAGTTCTTTATAAGCTTTTGAAATGATGAATTATAGAACTCGGTACCCAAATCAGTTTGGAGATGAGCTGGTATCCGATGGTTAGTTGATATCAATTTCTCGAATGCGTTAGAAACATCATGTTTATTTTTAGTTTTTAGTGGTTCTATCCAAACGTACTTTGAGAAGCAATCAATAACTATTAAAATATAGTTATAACCTTTATTAAATCTTTTCAAGTTTTGCATGTCGATTAAATCAGCTTGCCACAAATCATCAATGCCTTTTAAAATTACAGATCGACGAGGAAAATTTTTTCGTGCAGCTTTATGTATTTCGTTAACAATTTGTTGTTTTGTCATTTTGAGAATCTTTCAAGCTTATACTTTTGATCTAATACAAATTTAACTGCTTTTTCAACTATCTCATCAACTGCTTTTCGACTATAAAATTTGCTTTCCAAGTGAACCACTGCCTCAGATACTATTGATTTTAAAGCTTTCTCCAGATGGTTCTGAACATCGTTTAACATAGTATTTTGCAATTTTTGTAAGTCGGTTATTAGTTTAATTCTCAATTCATCTACATATGCTTTGTTTACTGCATCATCTGCATCTTGAGGAGGTTTGACCCCTGTTAGCTTCGATGTCTTCAAATCGTAATCACCATTTTCAGATTTTAGCAATGCATTATCATAAAATCCAAGCAATTCTGATATACGTAATCGCTTATGAATATAATGACCAAATTTGTCTACATTCATATTTAAGATGTATTGTGTTGAACGGTGTACAATAAAATGATGCACATTTCTTATTAGTAAATCTATTTAATGATTTTGCTTTCACGTAGTTCTTCAACGATAGATATTATTTCATTATCTAGTCCTGTGTTGCCAGCATCTCGAGAAGCAATTAATAACTTTAATCTATCAACCAATTCATTTGGATCATCCCAATATACAAAATCTGTGTTTTTTTTCCACATTTTTGTTAAAGGTAATCCTTTTCCTACTTTTGGTTCACAGCTTGGACTTTTACTTTGTTGATCGAAAAGAGGTTTAATAACTTGCATATATTTTTGTCTTTTATTACTTTTAATTGGTTTTCTTGAATCAAAATCGCGACGATGTGCATTTGTTACAAGTAACATCGACTTATAATTTTTCATGTCATAATCTGTAACAAAGCTCAGATCAACGTCTTTTTTTAAGAGCAACTGTCGCAAGCCAGGTGTACATTTGTATTTGTGTCCGGCTACAGTAATAACGTCGTCACCAATCGTTATACTAGAGGAACCTAACATTAACTTTCCACGTTCATTTCTTACACCAAATGGCACATCCGCTAATATTTCTGAAGATAATGACCAAGATGATACATCATGATTTGGATTAGTATCGAATAATGATTGAAATGAAGAGTCAATATCGGTTTCCGATTCGTCACTGGTGTCATTTGTTTCTTTTATATCTTTATCTTTATAATCTTTCTGTAAGTCGTGGTTGAAAGGTTGATCATGAAATTCTCCTTTTTCTTCTTTTTTTGTTAGAGCTAGTTGGTTATTGGTGTTGGCTATTAAATTAAGAGCTTCTGTAACAGGCTTAAAAACTGTATCAAGCACTTGTCTGTTATTATCTTCAAAATCCTTCATGTTACGTTTTTTTTTTTACAGCTTGTGTCGCATCTACAATTTGTCTTTTCAATGATTTTTCCATCATGTATAATAGATGGTAATCGGATAAGAGTCGATTAAAGAATAACAAGAAAGTGAAAGCAGTCTATTTAAATATTCAAATGTTATCTAATTCTACAAAAGTGTCAATTTTTTTTCTATAGCAGCCGTTGTTTTTAGGACAGTCTTTATTAATCACAACATAGTCATAAGGCTCTTTCCATATTTGAGAACACATGGTACGAAATTCCAACTACGTTATGTCAGTGTTAACATGTTCTTCATAAACATGTTTCAAATTAATTTCGTCTTGCTTAAAAAGCACAATTAATTTAGCGTTATCTCTTATTAGTTGTTTAGGTATTTTGCTATATGTTTGATTTAAATAAAAACTGTCAATCAATTTATGTCTCCCCATGGCAAAATAATCACGCATATTACTTTGATTTTCACATGTTACATCGTCAAAAATAATCACTGAATTAGGTTTTGCATCTGACACTTTCATAACGTCATCATTTGCCTGATATTTCTGAAAAGTGATTCCTGGTACTCCTCGTAAAACCTTTTCTAAAAAAATGTACTTTGGTTGATATAGAGTTTTAGAATATACATAAACATTTTGAAATGTCAATCCATTTTCGTGCAAAAGGAGACTAATTAACAAATTGGTTTTTCCACAATTTGATGGTCCGCAAATGATGCAACGTACTGTATTCGGCAATAATTCTCCGTGGCGTAACTTGATTTTTTAGTAAATCATTACAGATTATACTAATCTGTAACGATTTTGCTTGTTTAATGAATTTCATGTTTGATGCAATGCTGATGGACTGGTTATGAACAGATGTAATTCTGACATTATGTATTTATAACCGTAAATAGTTAAACCAATCTGCTTACAGACAACGCAATAGGTAAACGTAAGACCGTACTGTTTATGAAATGACTCTATCGCTAACTAACAGAGCATCTTTCAACGCAATTACGACGCAGGGGATCGCAGAGAGCCGACGGAACGGTAATGTATTGAAAGACATTAAAATGTGGAACGTTGGCTTATTACAGTATGTTATTGGGCATTACTAGACCGCTCGCAGGAGCCGCTAGGCGACTGAGAGTGGTCTAGAATGCCCAATAATATACTACTACCATTATAAATAAGTCACACACAAAACACAAACTTACACAAGCAGACGCAACAAATAGAACACCGAAATTAACCAAATTCTAAATTGACTAAAACAATACTTGGATTAAATTTAAAATAAATAAATATTATTATTAATCATAATAATAGTACTACCCCGAAAATCCTGACAACGTTTTAAAATAAAACAAAAATTAATATGTAAATTGATAAAACACCTCTTTCGTAAATGATCTAATACATAATGTAACTTCTTTTCTGGCTTCTTTTCTAACATATACTGCTGCATTCTCCTTAAATCTCTATCTATATACTTATCTATAAATTATGTAATTCTATTCTAAACGTAAAATATAAAAAACACACTTGAGAAAAATTTTCCTTAGGAAAATTAGACCAAGCTGCATCTGTTAACTACTCTTACTCCTTCGTTAAAACTATAAACATACATATAATAAAATATAAACATACATATAGTAAATATATAATCATAAAGAAATAAACTTCTACTTATGTAACTATAAATATTATATCACATCTATCTACATATTATAAGGATATAAAATCAAACAACACTATAAATATAATAAGAGTATTATTAATAAGAGTATAATAAGAGTATATTCTCTTCTTTTTACTCCATTCTACAATCACATAAAAAATTACTTCCTAGCTGATTAAAATAAAATTGTAACAAGGGCCCCGCAAGATTAATCTAGCGGGGGGATTCCTGAAAAGTCCCTAGAATATAATGTTCTAGTGGGGCCTATTTAAAAAAAAAAAAAAGAACCTCTGCTGCTTGTACCCGAGTCCAGCTTTGAGAACTCAAATATCAGCACATTGAAAAGGTGGCAACTGACACAACGCATGCTTCAGGACTTTTGGCGTCGGTGGTCTAGTGAATATCTCATTCAATTTCATCATCGTCATAAATGGTCACACCAAACTCCAGAACCTAAGGTAGGGTACGTCGTATTAGTGATGGAAGATGATTTACCCCCGGCACGGTGGCTTTATGGTCTTATTGTTGAAAAACACACTGGTTCGGATAAGGTCACGAGATTTGTTTCTTTACGCTGTAAGGGCTCCATAATAAGGAGACCTGTTTTGAAGCTCATTGTACTTCCGGTCAGCAATATTTAAATAGATTAAGTGTTTACGCCATGTTTGTTTACCGATTTAGATTTTTTTTTTTGTTGTTGTTAAGAATTTTTAAATGTATATTACAGTCCACGAGCTCTGATAACGCCTTCCAGGCTATACTGTAATACGCTCATGGTGGGCGGCTATCTAATTGTAAGTCTGTCGAACCATGTATCATGCTGAACTTTTGATTGTTATGGCCATTCTGTCCATGGTGGGCGGAATGTTTAGTGCTAAGTTGTAAAATGTTTACATAATTTAGTTCTAAGTTGTTTCCTAGATAGCATTGTACAATTTGTCGGATTTTGTAGATGGCGATATGGAAAGTCTCCGGAACCATGTTATAAGCTTAAGTAATTAAAGTTAATTTTGTCCTCGCTGGGAATGCGTGTTGGTTATTTAAACCCCATTCTAACTGCGATTTTTGCGGACTGCGGTCCACTTGTGTTTTGTTTAATTGTACTGCAATTAAGTCCTCTGAAAATACAGATAAACTATGAAATTCAGGTCTTGCTATTAAAGTTTCAGCTCCCTGAGTTTTCCCACAATTTACCCAATGGTTTACTAATTTAACATTTACTCGTTTTAAAACATTTTCCATTGTTTTACCAAAAACAGAGTTATTCATTAGTTTAAAAAAATCTTTTTCAAAATCGGAAGTTGCCAACGAACGCATACGAGTGTTCAAATCTATATAAACTTTTAACCACGCTGATTGATTAAATTTAAGAATTTTGTGAACTTTAACCAAACGAAGTCCTGTTTTTAAACATTGCTTAAGATTCCTATAATGAATGACATAGTTATTTTTATCGTTTAAATTTGGAATCAATCGCTTGTCTTTACTAACACCAAAACATATATTTTTAGGACATAACGGCAAATCCGTATGGAAATCGTGTAATTCTTTTGGATATTCTAAATCCACTTCTAAAATGAATCCGTGATCCGAATCATCAGATTGTTGAAATTTTGTATTCACATAAACCCATTCAAATTTTCTAGTAGGGAGATATTGTGACATAGCCCAGCCGTAAAGGTTATTTGCATCCAGGTACATTAGAAAGGAAGATGGTACAGTTGGATCATATTCTGTCATATAAAGATTATTTGCTTTAGCATGTCTGTTACTACATTGGGATATACCCCCTCGAATATTTTTTGCGATAAAAGCAATTTTGTTTATATCAGTTAACAGCTCTAAATTTATTTTAGTATATGCTAATATAGCGTCCCAACTCAAACTCGGTGCTGTGTAATAATGGGCTGGATCTAATTCATATGTTTTAAGACATACATCTCTAAAAATTTCAAATACATCTGCTAATAATAAAACATCTGTTTTTAAATATAAGTCAGAGTATTCTTTCATATTTTTACAATGGAAATGATTCCCATACGTCTTGCGCATATGATTCATGCTCATTTACCTATAATCATAATCATTTTTTGTAACATACATATCAGTTAATGAACTATAAAAATCTTCATGAGGAGGAAGAGATGTTATGTTTAAACATTCAAATGAAGTCATGTATTCGTAAGGATAAATACCTTTACGTATTAACCGTCGAAAGTCTTCCTCACATGGAAAATTTAATTTGAGTTCTTTGAATTGTTCCAGTTTTAAATTTTTAGCTAATTTCTCCAAACTACTAGACATAAATTTAAAAGAATCAAGAAATCTTAATTTCATGAAACGATTATTTATGTTTAAAATTTTTGAAAAAGAAATGTACTTCTCTTTATTCTCAGGAATGATTCCTATATTACCATCTTCAAAATTAAGTCCGTGAACAATAAAATGAGAATCGTAATTACCCAAGTTATGTAAAAATACGGGTACGAAATTCGGTACTAGATATTTTTCAGAAAAATGTGTATGACCAACTCCTTCATATAAACCAGTAAACCAATTATAACAAATTTTTAAATCTTTATTCAAGTTGCGATTACAAATATAACACACTTTAGTTTGATTACAGGCATTAATATTTTCTTCTGTTAACGGTAGCGGACTTTTAAAAAATGTATCTTTTTTGCAGATATTTACCAAATCCTCTTTTATCATTTTCATAAACATAAGTGCACAATCTTTACCAGTAAATGATCTATACTTTGAAAGCTTATCATCGTAAGAACATTTAATGTAATAACCAAAGGTATACATTTCATGTTTTTGGATGTTTTCGGTCGCAGAGTTATTTGGATTATTAGAACAACTATTAATAGGATTCAAAAAAGCTTCAAAGTCAGTGTATATTACAAAGGGTACTCTTAATTTTCGTTCGTAATTGTTAAATGAGATTTGGTTTGAAGGTATTAATTCGTTAAACCAATTTCTTTTTCTATCACAATCAAAATCAAAAACAATCTTTTTCTTGATGTTGATTTAAATTTATATGCGATGTAAAGTTTAACAAACACCCGTCACAAATATAAACCACACATTTCATTGTTGAAATTTGTTGAGCTACTAACCTTGAAAGATTTTTTATGTAACAATAATGACCTCGGTTAGCTTGAGTTATGTATAATAAGTTTATATGATTGTTTTTTTTTTTAACTTTTATTTCTAATGACAAGTCTATGTAGGATAACCCTCGTAATGGATTAAATTTATTAACATTCATGTCCAAGTAATTAATTTTTAGCAAACTCCATCCACTGTCTTTTTTCTCGAAATTTGAAATTTTGGTTATTATTTCAGAAGTTATTAAAGAATAGATTATATCTTTATCATCACCGCGACAAACAACATAATTTGTTATTTGGAAGTCGAACGTATTAAGTAAATTTTTAGTTGTCTGTGTAAAATCCGCATTGAGAATAAAATTTACTTTTACAATAAAAAGATATGTAATACATCTTTCAAGTTGTTTATGCAACATGTTTATTTTCTTTTAAAAATAATTCAGGTGTTTGAAAAGGTTGGGTATTGTGGTCAATAATTATATCAGATTTAATTCTATATGTGATAATTCTATTCCCGAAAGCACTTTCAACGATTTGAACATTTTTTTAACTCTGAGTCATTCTTTAGCGAATTATTTTTATGAACGTTACTTTTCAAATGGTTACTCAAAAACTTTTTTACTACCGACACATTGCAAAGTGAACATTTAATTATATCATTATTTTCTGTACTTACAATTTGAAAACCCCCTGATGATGTGGATGGTGCTTCAATGTGTATTCTTTTCATAGCTGGTTCCTCGTCTGTTGCTGTTTCTGTTTCTTCATTTCCTTTTCCAGATTGGGAAATATTGAATTCCTGGTTGAATTCTGATGCTATAAAATCTAATGATACTTCTTCAGCAAGCTTTACTAGTTCCGTGTTATACCCAAAATCATTATCGTAAATTTCAAAAACCTTTTGAGATTTAAAGATATCAAATTTTTTTGAACAAAACCATTATTGTAAATTTCAAAGACCTTTTGAGCGGAAAAAGAAATCACATTTTGTCCCAAAATCATTATCGTAAATTTCAAAACCCTTTTGAGATTTAAAGATATCAAATTTTTTTCGAACAAAACAATTATCGTAAAGGACATTTTCCATTTTGTTAGAGATTTTGGCTAAGCATGAACAACTACTTTTTAACCAAATCTGATATGGAACTTGTACCTCACACTAACAACTAAGAGATTTTACTAATAAAGTTGTATCCAGGTTCACACATCACCTTTTATTGACAAGTACATTTAGCAGGTTCATGTAAATAAAACATCAATTTTAATGTTTTTTTTTTTTGTAAATCTGAGTCATATGTTAACAGAATGTAGTCTAAAAACTGATGTGCTAATGGACTAATATTGACTTTATATCTTGTCCAGGTCATGAACCAAATAATTGTCATTACATGAGCACAGCAACCCTCCGTCCTTTTGCCTACAATAGAATATAGCTTCTCTGCCATGGTTATTATAGTAGATTATTTTATTTATATGCCTACTATCAATTTTAGCTCACAGCAACTGTTAGTCGGATCCATGCTAGCTTTGCTGGCTATCTTTAGGCAAGTAAAAGTAAAAAAAATCTTCAGGCAGATATATAGATAGCACATTATTTTGACGTGGTGATGGATGGGATATTGCTTGATCAAATCTTTGCCATTATTGATAACATATTTGGTGTGCTCCATATAACTGCAAGTAAAAACATTCCTCATTAATATTCAATATTAGTTTATATTCATCAATAATAGCTGCGACTGGGATTAACGCTAGGATGAAGAAGATAAGTTTATATTCATATCGCCTTAATTATTATTACCACCAACCACACATTTAATGACATAAATAAGAATAATAATAATAATAATAAATATTCCTCAACATTTCACACAACGCTATCTAGACCCATGGTAAGCATAGCTTAACTAGCTTGTGTTATGGAATCTAGAATGCGGATAAACATACTTAAATACTTTTTTTTTGTAAATGCATACATATTATACATAGAAACACCCAGACCAATGCAAATGTTCATATTCATGCATACAAATATTTGCACTGAGCGGGGATCGAACCCGCGCCTCCTGCGTAGCGGCCGCGTTCACTACCGCCATATGTTAACCCTAGATTATAAAATGACACCGAACAGTCTTGACACCGGCAGGACAACTATGTATTACTATACAATTACAATCTATAAAACAAACTTACTTGTCGAGGTTCAATCCATACTACTATAACATTTAAAATGTGTGCTTCTCGTTCAGTGCCAGATTGGAATGAACGCGATTTTGTTTGCAAAATGGAACTTCCAAAGTTGGCACACACTAAACACTTGCTAACGATACCCATCACTGGTAGAGGCTCCTGCATTCACTTGAGTATTTGAATCATATAACGCCAAAGTTCAACAGGTAGGAGTTACATACAACACTGTCATCTTCGATCTGGAAAACGATTTGGATTAGCTACTATATTTTATAGTTGCATTACATATTGACATGCTAATATAATGAGGAAGAAACGTACCACATGTGTGAGAATCGGCTGTCTAAAAACAGAAAAAACTTCAGTGAGACGAAGAATATGGCTCGTCCTTGGGCTAGGCTGCATTCGGTGCCACAATTCAATTCTTAAACATGTAATCCAGTCCCATGTTGCGTTCAGTGTCAATATTCAATCCATTGTTAAGGTAGGCGCGTCAGGATCGTCAATAAACGGAATATCCAGGATTCATTTTCAATTATCAACGTATCAGGCGTATCAACAGTGCCAAACGAAAACAAAGCGAATGACAGTTGGCTGTGTTGCCATATATTTCCAAAAATAATTATGAGAATCGGCATCGATTAATGAGGAATGAAGCAAATAAATCGATTTATTAATGTTGTATTTAGAACTAAGTGTTTATATGATGTAAAATATGACTGTGATAATATATTAGTACTTATTATTATTCAAATAGGGACAGTTTTAGGGAAAAACCAGTATTCTAATAATATGTATCGATTATATATATAATCGATTATTTCTATTAAATATATCTTGGCAACATTATAAGGAAATAAAATGGATAACCAAAAGGCTGAACCTTGAAATTAATTGAAATACTACTTATTCAACGAAATAAGTTGATACAAAAACCAAACACCAATATCTTTATAAAAATGATATTTAATTAATGGCACTAATAACCATTTGCTAACATCTTGTTCACGATAGCCGATTATGAACTATGTCCTTTCAAAGAGCGAAAAAAAAATCACACTTTATCCCAAAATCATTATCGTAAATTTCAAAAACCTTTTGAGATTTAAAGATATCAATTGTTTTCTAATAAAACAATTATCGTAAATTTCAAAGAAAAAATTGATATTGAGGTGGAGTATGGATACATTATAAGCCCATTTCGTCCCTTGCTGATGATGGACCTATTGAATTTCAAGTAACTGGAGCAGGCGACGACTATGTTGATTTATCGCATACTTTACTTCAAGTAAAAGCGAAAATAGTAACCCAGGATAATACAAAACTTGCCGCTAGTGCAGTGGTTGCTCCGGTTAACAATTGGTTACACTCGCTTTTCAGTCAACTTGACGTGTACTTAAACCAGAAACTGGTATCACCTCCGAATAACACATATGCTTATCGAGCTTACATAGAAACACTATTGAACTATGCACCTGCAGCTAAAAAGTCTCATCTATCATGTGGTCTTTGGTATGAAGACGTGGCCGGCGAAATGGATGAGATGGATGATAAAAATGAAGGTTTTATGAAAAGACAACAATTGGCGAGTGAAAGTAGAGAAATAGAAATGATTGGACATCTTCATGGTGATGTATTTAATCAAGAAAAATGTTTGATTAATGGTGTTGATATGGGTGTAAAATTAGTTCGCTCTAGGGAAAATTTTAATCTCATGGCTTCTTCGAACGACCTTAAATTTAAAGTTACTATTACAGATGCAACTCTGATTGTTCGTAGAGCACGAATTAATCCATCTGTGTTACTTGCTCATCAACAAGTGTTGTCATCAACCACGGCAAAATATCCTATTACACGAGCTGAAGTTAAAGTTTTAACTTTACCATCAGGCGTCCAGGGTAAAACGCTTGATAACATATTCCTTGGGCAAGTTCCTAAACGGTGTATAATTGGTTTTGTGAATAATACAGCATTCAATGGAAGCCTCTCTAAAAACCCATTTAACTTTGAAAATTACGATATTAGTACGTTTTGTTTATACATAGATGGGCAACAAATACCTTTAAAAGCTTTACAACCATCATTTGGGAATAATATTTTTACCTCTACCTACCATACGTTGTTCTCAGGAACAGGAATACATTTCCTTAATGAAGGAAACGGTATATCTAGAGAACAATATGCTAAAGGGTTTTGTCTTCTGGCATTCGATTTGACCCCCGATCTTTCGGCCAATAGTAATTTTCACTGGAACCATAAAAAACATGGTAGCGTACGGATAAAAGTTCGCTTTGATACGGCTCTAACACAAACTGTTAACTGTATTGTTTATGCAGAATTTGACAATGTTATAGAAATAGATAAAAACCGTAACATTTCAGTAGACTATAGTAGTTAAACAAATTGTATTAGAACTAAGTGTGTATTAGAATTAAGTTTGTATTATTGTATATTGATCCTTTCAATAAAATATATTCGTACAAAATATTTCTTTGTTTTATTAGTTATGTGTTCGGTTAGGTTAGGTTAGAATTGTGATAATAGAAGTTCCCTTCTATTGTTGTGAATTCAAATAATATGATATCCATATTGATGATTTTCATTACTTGCTTATCTACCATCCCGATACCACCTACCATACAGCGGTCATGAATACATTAGAAATACAGAGGTAATTGAGACTAATCGATCCAAAAATTGAATATAATGTCTATGCTGCAAACCGCTTGCCGATTCACGTAGATATACCTACATATATCATAAGTAACTTATATTGTGACTGGGGGGAATTAAGGCATGTAAAATAGGTAGGTACCTTATTTGTTGCCGGCGAGGCTTGATGTAGTTTTTTCCATAGATAGACGTTTTTTCTTAATCACTCAATGCACTATATCACTTTTAACAGTTTATGATCGATCTCAGTATAAGATTTTAAATTATTCAGACTTAATTAGAGCTTAAGGTTTATAGCTCGAACGAGCGCGGCCGCGGCGATTTCTTCACTGGTACCGGGGGGTAGGAAGGGGAGAGAGGAAAAAAAATGTGTTCCGTTATACGAATTATTTCTTGTGTTGTGTAAAATGTAGTTGTGCGGCGCAGCCAACTTCTGGGGGGCTAGAGGTTTCCTCTACATTGAGATAAGAGAATATAAAATAAAAGTGAGAAACATGAGTTAAGACTAAATTGCAAAGAACTTACACAGTAAACTAAATTAAGAGAGAATTAATAATATGAGACTATTGGGACGACATGGGGCAAAGTCGAATTACAGGTCGAATATAACTATTATCGTTAGATGTTCTTACTTTAACAGTACGAATGATATTATCTTTACCCGGATAAATATCAGCAACAACAGCTAAAGGCCAAAACATAGGATGTGAATTATCATCTTTAATAATTACAACAGTCCCCTGAATAACAGGTTTTGAGGGCGTATTCCACTTTTCTCTATTTTGAAGAGATGTTAAATATTTAATACTCCAGCGTTTCCAATAAATCTGCTCAATTTTATTTAAAAGTTGATAGCGGTTTAGTCTATTTTCAGGGGTATCACAATCTATATTTTCAGCGGGCAAAAATTTCATACAAGTCACATTGAGAAAATGATTAGGAGTTAATGCAGACAGATCAGAAGGATCCGAAGAGAGTATACACAAAGGACGACTATTTAGTAAATTTTCAATCTGTATTAAGATAGTATTGAACTCTTCATATGTGAGTATTTGTTTCCCGATAGCTTTAAAAAGATGAGTTTTAACTGATTGTACATTTGTTTCACTTAAGCCATTAAAATGGGGGCCATATGGAGGACTGTGTCTAAAAGTAATTTTATTTTGAGTTAAATAATGACAAATAGTTTTCAAATCTGTGGACTGTATATGTGAGTAAATTTCGTTTAATTTTCGTTTCGCACCTATAAAGTTAGTACCGCCATCACTATACATCATAGAAACTGGGCCTCTTCGTGAAATAAAGCGCTTAAACGCGGCAAGGAATAGATCTGAACTCAGGTCAGAGACCAACTCTAAATGGAGAGCTTTAGTAGTTAAGCACACAAATAAACAAACATATGCCTTATGACTCTTAACTCCCCGCTGGCGTATGTGCGTGATAAAAAATGGACCAGCATAATGTACAGCGGTGTGTACGAAAGCTTTAACTTGAGAAACTCTAATTGAGGGAAGATCGCCCATTTGCGGATTAGTAAAGCGTGGTTTCAATTTGAAACAAAAATTATATTTATGAACTATAGCACGAACTAGATTGCGAGCTGAGAGAATCCAATATTTTTGTCTGAGTAATGATAAGAGTAAGGCAGGACCTGTATGTAAATTAATTTTATGATAATATTGAATAATGAGGTCTGTGATACGATCTTTGCTGAGCAAAATAGGGTATTTTTGGTCAAAGCTAAGGTCTGACTGTGAGAGTCTACCACCAACTCTGAGTAGTCCATTATGTAAAAAAGGGTTGAGTTTTAAAATACTTTTACTTCTGCATATTTTATTATTTCTGAGATCAGAAATTTCTTGTTTCAAATATTTATTTTGCAAATAGCGAATAGCAAAATCTTCGGAATTTTGTAAATCATCAACTGTTATAGCACCGTGAGAATTTATTAACTTTGAGAATCGTAATACATACACTAGGGCGCGTATAAATTTATTCCAAGAGGAACAGTTTTCAGCGAGAGCGTGAATAGGGTGAGTAGTTTCATGTTGTATAGTTTGTGTAATTAAAGATGTAGTTTTAGATTCCTGATGTTCGTCATTATGATTAATTTTATATTGTTTTACAGGCCAGTCTGAAATCGGGGAAGAAAGCCACTGTGGACCTTGGAACCAAAAGGAATTATCAACTATTTCTTTGGGTGTTACAGGGCGTGATACTATGTCAGCGGGATTTTCAGCACCACGAACATGAAACCAGTATGAAGCAGGTAAGTACCTATTCATTGATTTGAGCGATGCGATTTGCCACAAAAGTGTGAAATTTATAAGCGGGAGAATGAATCCATGTAAGAGTTACTGTTGAGTCTGAGAATGCGTATATTTTATTTATGTCACACCCTTTTATAAAAGTCGTGTAAACAGAGTCAATGAGCTTAGCTAATAGAACAGCAGCGCAAAGCTCTAAGCGTGCGAGAGTTTTATTTGGAGAAGATACTTTAGATTTAGAAGCTAGAAGTTTCACGGTGTTTGCACTCGAGAATTCATCATTAGCAACGCGTATATAGATACAAGCACCGTAACACTTTTCACTTGCATCCGCAAATCCAATCAAAGTAATATTATGAGAGTGAGTTATTCCTATATGACGAGGGATTTTTAACTGTTCTGAATGTGTTAATTCGTTATGAAATTGCTTCCATTTAGCAAGAATGAAGTCAGGCACCTCATCATCCCAATCGAGCTGTAGTTTCCAACAATCTTGTACCAAAAGCTTCATATATGCTACGACTGGACTGATGAGACCCAAAGGATCAAATAAGCGAGCTGTAACTGAGAGAATTGAGCGTTTAGTACATTTATCTTGCATATCTATATGAACTGTGAATTGAAAATTGTCATCTGAAGGATTCCACTGCATACCTACAATTTTGGTGCACGCGTTTGATTCTGAATCAAAGTTTATAGCGCTTGGGCTTCTATGCGAAGACGGAATTAGCGACATGAGTTCTTTATTATTGGATATCCATTTTGTTAAAACCACCAGATCTGAACATTTCAACCATCTGTTTGAAAGCAGTTTCAGCGTTTTGTATACCGTCAATTGAACAGATATAATCATCCATGTACGTATGATTTTCAGCTTCGTTTGCAACGAGAGGATACTTTTCGCGACTGTCCGCGGCGAGTTGTCGGACGACACGCATAGCGAGATAAGGCTAGCTTGACACACCAAAACATACTCTATTGAATTGATAAATGTCAATAGCGTCCTGTGGGTCGAATCTGAAAAGTATGCGTTGAAATGGTTGATGTTCAGGTGAGAGCTTTACTTGAAAGTACATCTTTTCGATGTCAGCGGTGAGTGCAATAGAGAACATGCGTAATCAAAAATGTTACTCTGTAAATTGGGTCCAATATAAAGTAAGTCATTTAGAGATTTTCCACTCGTGGATTTACATCCTGCGTCTAGAACTACGCGTGTTTTCGAAGTCTCTTTTTCTGGTCGATAGACAGCCCTATGTGGTATATAATAAGCGTGAGTATCTATTGCGGTGTCAGTGCGTTCAAGTTTTGTCAGATATCCTTGATCAATATATGATTGTATCGTGGCATTGTAATCTGTTCGTAAGTCGTGCGAGTCGAGTTTCTTTTCTAGATTTAGTAAGCGGTGTTTAGCGGCGTTGTACGAGTTTCCTAAATTATTAAGGTCCTCTTTGAATGGAAGATTAACAATGTATCTACCCGAGCCTACGCGCGGGTATGTTGAACGAAACAAAAGCTCACAGGCCTCGTCCTCAGGACTTAAATGTTTTTTATCGGGAACGTTTTCTATCTCCCAGAAACGTTGAGTTATGTGTTCGAGAGATAAGGATTGCGAGTTACAGAAAAATGCCTTTTAATTGTTGAGTGCGTGCGATGAGTGAGAGGTTTGCGTAAAGTTAGTTGAGGTATTAAATTCAGCTTGGTGTTGTGAGTGCGTAGAGTTTTGAGTGAGAGCAGAAGCTTGAGTTGAAGCGTGTGAGTTTGTAAGAGAGTTTTGCGGGTATGCTTGAGAGCGTGAGTGTGAGTGCGGTTGCGTTTGTGTGTTCCTAGACTGTGTCTGAGGATGAGAAATGCATTGGGCCTTGCCCATGGCTACATAGCCTAGCATGGTCTGTATGCCGATTACTGACGAATGAGAAGAGACTATTTTGTCGGATCGTAGTAAGAGCCGTAGATTTCATTGCCTATGAGACAGTCAATTTGAGCAGGAGCGTTATATTGATCATCTGCCATTGCAATGCCTTGGAGGTGAGTCAATTCAGTGACATCAATTTCAGCGTTGGATAAATAGTCGGTTATTGTGTTAATAACTCGAGCGTTAATCGTGTAAGCGCAGCGTGAGTCGAAACGAGAATGTATTTTAAATTGCGTAAAACCAAATGACTTGCTTTCAGCCTGACCGATACCTCGCACCGTGGAATGAGCGGGCGTAATTTTCAAACCTAAACAATCGCAGCAAGATTTAGTGATGAAGTTACTCATTGACAATGTGTCCAAAAACAGGCGAATTTTAATTGGTTTATTCTCTTTATAAACATGTACTGACGCAGTAGGTAACAACACTGTAGTATTACAGGAATGCGACGGGGAAGTCACAGAAAGCGCAAAGTTATTGTTTTCATTATTTGAATTTGCGCGCGAAGCGGTATCTAGCGTGAATTGTGGCGAGAGCGAAGACAGCTGATTAGCGTGCGTCGAATGCTGAGTACTGTCAATGGCGGGAAACGATCGTGGTTGCTGCGAGTGTGTGTGCGAGTGAGACGCACGATGCGCAGTCAACGGAGCGGGAGCCGAGGCGGCGGTGGAACTAGCCGAAGTCGCGTGAAGCTGCAACTGAGTGTGATTCGGTTGGACTGGCTGCGATCCGACGGCGCGGGAATTGTGATTAGCGTTATTATAATTATCCAGGTGTAACAAAGAGTGATGTTTGTGATTGCATATGTTGCACCTGCGTTGAGATTTGCAGACATTAATATGATGAAAACCCAAACAATTCTTGCAAAATGAATTTTCATGCACAATGTTAGTACGCGTTTGCGGGTCTTTATTCAAAAATTGCTCACACTTATATAGTGGATGCATTTGGTTAGATTTACAAACTTTGCAAAAATAAGATTGAGTTTGTTTCAGGAATGATACTGTCAGCTGATTGCGTGAAGTATGACTGAGTAGGTTTATTTTTATTTGAAGATTTGTTTGTTTGTTGTTTACTATTGGTATGTGAGTAAGTGGGGTGAAGCGCTTGAATTTTACTTTGTTCATTTAAAAATGTTTTTAATTCCTGAAATGTAGGTATTTCTGAATGTCTGTGAGATTGTTTGAATAGGTGGAGAGTGTCTTTGTCAAGTTTACTTAATGCAATGTGAGTTATTATGAAATCATATCAATTTTTAACTGGCAAGCGATGGAGTGCAGCTTCGGCAGAGCAAAAGATTTCAATTAAGTTATCAATTGATTGGTTCGGTTTGAGTTGCAACATTTTGTCTAGATATGAAGAAGCTTGTACTCTGGTATCTTGGTATTTACTTAGCAGGGCGTTCCATATGATTTCATAATTTTCAGCAGTAGCGCTGAGTCCTGAACAAACAGTGAGTGCTTTACCCGAGAGACAACCTATTAGATATTGAACTTTTTCAGCGTTGGATAACCGTGTGCTTACATGTATGACACTGTGGAAGTTATCATAAAATATTGGCCACTTGCTGGGAGTGCCATCAAAACTTGCTAGCTGCAAAGGTGGGTATTTATGATGAGTGATATCTAAATCTTTCCTTTTTTCAATTAACTGCTGTCTCAGAGTATTCTCTGCTTGTTTAATATAACCATACAACTGATTGAATGCATTAAGAGCACTGTAATTCGGCTTTATTTCAGGATTATCCTGTAAGGATTCTAGAACGTATTTGTCTGATCGATAGTGTGTGATTGAGCGAGGAACTGAGACCGTTTATCAGGTTCTGAAACCTTTAAAGTTAAGTCATATAATGTTTGAGCGATTTGAAACAAACTTTGTTTCTTTTGGTCGAGTACGAGGAGTTTGACATTGACACTTTCGGACTTGAAGCTATCGTCTTGTTCACTAGCAGTAGGAGGCTTGGCTTTGCCTTTGCCACCCATGGTAAATAAGTGGAATTGGCGAAAAACGTAGTAATTGAAATAAAATAAGCTCTAATGAGTATGGGAATATGACCCGTATGCGTAAAAACTAAATGCGAGAATAGCGTGAACGTGTCGGTAATGAGCGCGCGATTTTCTAATAAGAGTTTATCTAATCTATTATCTAAGAAATGCATTAAGATGCGAGAGGATAAGGGATTTAATTATTTCTTTGTTAAATAATTGCGTATTGATGCGATGCATAAAGATTAAAAACTGCGCCCGGCTGCGTCGGGTGCGTGGCGTGCGTATGTAGGTATTTAAAAAATACTGAGATAAATACGTAAATACATTAAATATTAAGTGTATTTTGTGAAGAAGAGTATGAGAGGAGTAGGAGTGAGGATCCGGCGTTGGAGGGACCAAAAAACTTGAGGGGAATTAAAGGCATGTAAAATAGGTAGGTACCTTATTTGTTGCCGGCGAGGCTTGATGTAGTTTTTTCCATAGATAGACGTTTTTTCTTAATCACTCAATGCACTATATCACTTTTAACAGTTTATGATCGATCTCAGTATAAAATTTTGAATTATTCAGACTTAATTAGAGCTTAAGGTTTATAGCTCGAACGAGCGCGGCCGCGGCGATTTCTTCACTGGTACCGGGGGGTAGGAAGGGGAGACAACTCTCCAACCTTGATGTTCGGTTGGGGTGATCGCCACTTTCCTCTTGGTGTTAATTGGCTCAGATACTCCGACTTCCACCTCTTCCATAAGTCTTGAAGTAGTTTTTGTGTCAAGTGCCAACGTGTTCGGGCATCTTCGCCGGTTTCAATGACCGTGACTCCTGCTCTTCCAGTCAGAAAGTGTGCTGATGTTAGACAGTCTAGGTTGTCTATGTTTTTTGTTAGAGCACATAGGGGGCGCGAGTTTAGGCAAGCTTCGATTTGAGCTAGCAATGTCGAATACTCCTCAAAGGTCAGCTTCTGTTGTCCTACCACGCGCTTAAGGTAATCCTTTGTGCTCCTCAAGTTTCTTTCCCATAAGCCTCTCGAGGCGGGATTAGCCGGCGCATTGAAGTACCATTCGATGTTCATGTCAGTAACTTCTGCTAAAAAACTGTCACTGAAAATTCTTTGGAGGTGGTCCCACTCTTCCTGTAAGACCTTGCTTGCTCCCACAAAGTTTGTTCCATTGCCGCAGTATATGTGACGAGGAGCTCCTTTTCGGGCTGACAGTCTTTGTTAGGCTGCTAAAAAGGCTGAGGTGGCCAATTCGGAAACTGACTCCAAGTGGACGGCTTTGGTCACCATGCATATGAAGATAGCGATATATCTCTTTGATGTTTGCCCGCCTCGGCCCGCGTTCCTTTTCACTTCCACAAATCCCGAATAGTCCACGCCTGTATGATAAAAGGGGCTGGCTGGGTTTGTTCGAGCGGCGGGTAGGTCTCCCATTAATTGTTTTTGTCTCCTATTTTCATATTTGCGACATGTTATGCATTTACGGAGCTCTTTCTTTACTGTATTTTTGCCACTAGGAATCCAGTACTCATGCCTCAACGTGGCTAGGGTGAGACGGGGACCTCCGTGAAATGTTAGTTTGTGCACCATATCTATGAGTAACTCAGCGAGCCGGGAGTTGTTTGGTATTATTTTGGGGTGTTTCATCTCTATGCTAATGTTTGCGTTGGCAAGTCGCCCCCCTACTAGCAAGATGTCGTCCTCGTCAAGAAACGGGTTCAACTCAAGCAGTTTACTCTTTGGGTTCACCGCGCCTTGTTTTTGTAAACTCTCCCTGTCTGACTCGTATGCACAACTTTGTACATGTTTTATTATAATAAATTTTGCATGACGTAGTTCTGGTAATGTGAGATAATTGGGTCGTTGGCGATTCTTCGTAAAGGTGAATGCTCGTAATATGTAGGCCAAGATACGTAATATTTTATTGAGCTTTATATGGAGCTGTGTTTTGTTAAAATTTCGTCAATAATGCTGATACTGTTATTGTGTTGTATTCCAAGTGATTGTTTCGTATTCCGTTGTTCTAAATCGGTTGTATAACATGACAGGTTCACAGACTTAGGTAGAAATGATACAAGCCATTTTGGACCCTCTTTCCACTGTCTTTGTTGGTTTAGGAATTGAGTGGGATATACGCCTCGACTTGCTGCGTCCGCAGAATTATCGGATGTTTTGACATAACGCCATAGTTGCGCGGGCATTGTTTCGGTTATTTGTCTCACTCTGTTCAGGGATGCCATTTGTGTGGTTCACCATTGAGCCAGCCTAACACCACCTTTGAGTCCGTCCATCCATATGTCTCGAGCTGATGGTTCGATAATGCTTGTCTCAATTTATCCATGAGTTTAGACAACAAGTAGGCTCCCCTTAGTTCCAGCCGAGGTAGTGTTAGTTGCTTTTTCAGTGGAATAACCTTAGTTTTAGCAGCGACTATGAGCGACTGGAGTTGATTCTGACGCGTGCATAGACCACACATGCGTATGCTTGGATCGATGCGTCACAGAATCCGTGTAGCTCGATTTTGTCATGCTCGTTGCTGGCGATCCATCTCGGTATTCTAAATGTATTAATTTTGTTAATGTCACTTTGTATTTTGTGCCATTCCTGTTGGATATCCTTTGGTACTTCAGTGTCCCATGGGGTGTTAGATTTCCAAACCTTTTGGAATAATAATTTTAGTTTTATCACTATAGGGGCCAACCATCCTAATGGATCAAATATCTTTGATATTTCCGATAGCAAGCTCCGTTTTGTTAATTTTTTCGGGTTTGAAATTTGGCAGTTAAAACTAACACAGTCCTCTTTAGGATTCCATCGTAATCGTAAAATTTTTGACGTGTTTTCAGTCTTGAAGTTAAATGTTTCAGTTGCATTAGTCTGTTTTGTTGACAGCAACTCTTGTTTATTCGAAGCCCATTTACGTAGGTTAAAGCCTCCCGCTTTTAGTAGAAGGGTGAGGTCTTTAATCAACTGTTGGCCCTGTTCTAGGCTGTAGCATCCGTATACTAGGTCATCCATGTAGAATGCTTCTTGTAGGACTCTTGAGGCTTCAGGGTATGAGTCGTATTCGTCCTTGGCAAGCCATTTTAGCGTCATCATTGTTAGGAATGGCGCGGGCTTGGTTCCATATGTCACAGTCATTAGCTCAAATGACTGTAATGGTTTTTCTGATGATTCCCTCCAAACGATCCTCTGCAGCGGGGTGTCCAATTTGTTGACTAGAATTTGGCGATACATTTTTTCGATGTCAGCTGTAAAAGCGACTGGGTATTGCCTCCACTTCACTAGTAGGTTTTGTAAGTCAAGCTGTAAATTGGGCCCTGTAAACATCAAATCGTTCAATGTCTTAAGTCTGTCTTAATAAATCCTGTTGATGTCTTAGCTGATGCATTGAATACGACTCTGTATTTTGTAGTTGTGGACTCCGCCCGTTCCACTCCGTGGTGGGGTATGTAGCATTCAGGTGTAATAGTATTGTTCCCTACACAGGGTTTCATATGACCGAGTTCTATGTATTCTGACATAAATTCACAATAGGAGGTCGCCAATTGCTATTGTTTGTGCAAATTTTAATTCTCCAAATTTTTGAATTGTGCCACAGCTATGTTTTTCGAGGAGCCTAGTTTCGACTCTACATCGCCTTTCAATGGCAGGCGAACGATATATCGGCCCTCGGCATCTCTTGTGGTTGTTTCCTCATAATGTTTGAGGCATTGTAGGTCTTCCGATGACATCTCTCCTTCTTCAGCAATCTCTTCTACTTCCCAAAATTGTTGCATGTCATCTATGTTATTTATAATGACATTAAAACGGAATGTTTGTGCCGCTCCGCATAGTATCCAGCCTAGATTTGTTTGTTGAGTGACGGGTTGTGCGGTATCCTCGTAACCCGCGTAATTTCAGAGTATACGTCGGCTCCCAGCAATAAGTCGACTGGGCGGCTGATATAAAACTCTGGGTCTGCTAAATTAATGTTTGTAATGGCGGGCCATGTTGGTTTGTTAAAGGTCTTGTTCGGAAGGCGCTTTATTAGGTTGGCCATAATGATTACTTCCGCGTTGAACCAGAAGTCATTGTAGAGTGACTCACACGTAACTCTAATCTTTCCCTTAGAGCTGTTTTCCCGTTGTCTAATTCCGTAGATAAGTCCTTTGTAACTTTCTATCTTGATACCTAAAATCTGAGCAGCATGTTCCGTTATCAGTGATACTTGCGAACCCTGATCCACTAGTGCGCGCATGTTGTGGAAGGTACCATCCGCTGCTAGAAATTTCAGTTGTGCAGTTGCCAACAGTATCTCGGGATGGTTCTCGTTATACACGTGTGAGCTACTGCCCTCCTTATTGTCGGTGGATGTTGCAATAGCCTGAAATGAGGTCGATGGCTTAGATGCTGAGTTGACACAGGCCTCGTGCAATATAGTGTTATGACGTTCCGTGCAGTTTCGACATGTATGTGCGGAATTGCAATCTTTCCCATTGTGCGAAAATAAGCAGTTCAGACAAAGCCCGAGTTTCTTGACAGTCATCAATTTCTTTTCATTTGGTAATTGTAAGAAAGCTTTGCAATTGTACAAGCCATGCGTATTTTTGCATAGTGGGCATTTGAAGACGGCTCCGGTCACTTTGTCGGATTTCGCAACTGACGCATTGCTTGTGCTCTTTGGGACGTATCTAGCACCCTGTTTTCCATGAGATGAAAATATTTCATTGTTCCCGGGGCTCTGCGCCTGTTTCTGTGGAGGTACTTCCTGTTTTCGACGGGCGGAGGTTTCCAACGTAGTAAACTTGCTTTTCAGAAAGTTTAATGGGTCACTGAGTACCGGCAGAATACGTGGGTTTTTCATTGACTCCATATAGTCGTTGTGGGTATCGGGGTCCATTTTCTGGGCCAATAAATGTACTATAATTGGGTCCCATGACTGTGTATCCACCCCTAAGTTCTTGATGGCGTTAAGGGTTTCTATTGTTACGTCATGCATCTTTTTAAGAAGTGCTACCGATTTATGTTGGATGTTAGGTAAGTCAAATAAACTATTCATGTGGGATGTAAAAATTAATCTGTGATTATTATAACGATTGTTTAGAATTTCCCAACATGATGTGTAGTTATCGGACGAAATACTTAGGTGCTGAATTAATTTGTTAGGTTCTCCTATCACCTTTGTTCTTAGAATTTGCATTTTTTGCGAATTCGGCATCATTGTGTTGTTGTGTATGGCATCTAAAAATAAATCTTTAAATGAAATCCAGTTGTTATAATTACCATTGAATGTAGGGATCTCTACTTTTAGCGTCGAGTGTTCTTTATAGTGTGCTGACCACATTCTCTCGTTCATTTCCCTTTTCAAGGTGTAAAATTGTTGTTCATGAGAAGAGAAATTTGCTTCATACGTCTCTTCTACTCCTTCTAACTCGCCATCAATTTGCTAATGCAATTTATCAATGACTGACCACCCATGTTCTAGAGTTTTTAGGGCATCTTCAAACTCCCATTTGACGATTAAATGTTCTATATTCAGGTTGTTTATTGTTCGCTTAAATGCTCGGAAGTTAGCTTCTTGCTGGCGTAAAAGATCATCCAGCTTGCTGTAACTCCCAGTATGTTTGTTTGGTGAACACAAGAGTCGCTCCTTGGGTTCATCTGTTGTTCTAGAAGAATACAGTTGGTGTTCCATATCCACAGCTGTTTTCTCCAATAAACCTGTTTTACCTAACATGCTACCTGAAGTCGAGGCATATTGCTCTAAGCTGCCTGTCTGGATTGCCGTTATATAGTTATGGTGAATGATTTTAGCCGCTTCGTAGCACCCATCGGTAAAGTAAGGATCGGCAGGACTAACTATCTTGATCAGAAGCTCATGGTGATTCTGTATGTCTTGCCACAATGACTTTCGCCCTCTGATTTTTGTAGTAGTCAGCTCTACTCTTCCTATCCTTCCCATCTTTCTTGAAATTGGCGAAGTGATTTTCCAGCTCCGCCAAGCGTACACGCTGTTCTTCAATTTGAGACATCGTAAAGTTAGCGTTAAAAATGGAAAGCTCTTACTTGAGATGCGGCTGACGACATGGGGCTTACGTGCGTTGATGGCGGCTGTTTGATCACGAACTACTGCTCCCTGGCACTATCCTCGTTCCACTAAATGTATCGCTAGTTATCACTTCACGCGGTTTGCACTCGGATATGGTGACGCTACGCGTAAAGTCCTTAAGGCTTCGAAGGACCAATGTTCGGGGAACGATAACTTTAGCGCGTTGGGTTCGGAAATTCGTGAGTAAAAGTTGTTGATTTTGGTGGTAATTATTTTATAATATAAATGTTGGGAGCCCCTTATTTCGTAGAAAGAAATTTCATAGAATTTCGTTTCACAGAAAATGTTTCATATAATATTTGGTTCTTATATTTTTATTTCGAATATTATTGTTTCAAAAACAATTTACTACAATGAAACATATTTCACAGAAACACAATTTAACGAATTTTGAATCACATTTTTTTGTTTAACAAACTTATAAAACTGTAGAATTATCCAATTTGCCATGATTTTACTGTCATCATCTTCCATGTTCTCCATTAATTTTTCAAAATTAATAGGTATTTCTGAATGTTTCAAGTAACTAAGTGCTATAATACATTTCATATCAATATAGAATTTTTTGTCTTTCGCATATTTTGTTGCAAATTTGTTTGCTTGAATTCTTCTGTAAAATATAATAAAATCATTTTGTTATTAAATTATTAATAAAACGTCATTACAGTTAACACCCCGACTCAGATTACCCCGACTCGGATAGGTTAGGTTAGAAG
Organism: Eilema caniola; assembly: GCA_949126895.1. Lineage (NCBI taxonomy): Eukaryota > Metazoa > Arthropoda > Insecta > Lepidoptera > Erebidae > Eilema > Eilema caniola. The sequence continues at coordinate 1,372,735 of CASBPR010000003.1, forward strand.
GCTAATGCGGGAGCGGAGCGTAGCGAAGATCCCGCATTAGGCCTTCGTGGTTATTTTTTTATAAACCACCCAGAAGTAGGAGCCCCGCGTAGCGGGGCTCCGTCGACTTTGTAGACGCATCAATCGTTTAGTTTATAAAGTTTTCTATTAAATAAACAATATAATGATTAAGAATATTTGATTTGATATTCTATGAAATGATTATTCTAATGTTTAACTTTATATGAAACAAAATTCAATGATTTAAAATTCTTTAAAGTAAGTATTCTGTATATTGATTATTCTATGAAACGAAATTATGCGAAACATTTTCTGTAATACGAAATTATATTAAACAATTGTCTATAAAACAACGCACACCCATAAATGTTATAATTAATGTTAATGCTTGATGAATGTTCGAGTGTGCCCGGTCGCGATGGAATCGACTACGATGCTATAGTGATCGCGATGACCGCTATTGGTACACTAAATATTTCTAATTATTAACTTCTAAATGAAGTGTCTCGACACGCGCCCGGGCTCACCTCACGTGTTCGATGTCAGCATTTACACCGAACACATACCGTAAGTGCGGCATGGCAGGCAGGAGGCAGGTGGTCAAGCTTCCCCAAGGCACGTGGTGCAAAAGACATTACAGTAAAAGCCACAGCTCACAGCATTACATCAGCAGGAAAAGGTGCACAGAAACAACATAGGGGTGTTAACACGAGGTTAGTGATCCCACGACCGCATGGGTCAATGTCCTTTTAACAAGCATGTGAAACACAAACCGAAATAAGCCTTGCAACTATATTGCAGAAGCATTTAATATTAAATAAAATATGATGGACACTGTTCACGTAAAAAACAGCATCCATCCCAGGGTTTTTACCCCGTTACATGCACACACAATCGTGGCGTTAAAATATTCCATATTTGACACTATATGGATAAAATAAAATACGGCACACCATGCTCACGTAAAAAGCATGGTTATTGCCTGGAAGGAGCTTTGCATTAGCTACATGAAAACGACGTGGCACCGAAAATAAATTATTGCCAATGAGCACAGAAGGTCTCAGGACTAAGCTTTGGTAGGATGCATCGTTTTCATGTCGTTATTGAGCCACCTGAAATAAAAAGGAGATTAGCACACACTGCGTATAACTATCAGTAACTCTCACCCAAGCCTTAGCAGTAGGAAGCTGATGTCAAGAGAAAGGGACTCGAATGAGGCTGCAGTGGCTTTAATAGCCTCCCCCAGACATCAGCCAGTGGGCGGGCCCACATGACCAGCCTCCTGGTAATGTTGGATATGGCGAAATTGCCTCTCCGGGGCTATATATTAGCACTAGTTTTACATCATCACTGTCCGGTCGCCATTATGATTGTATCAGAATGTTAGTATACCGCACACGGCCAGAGACAAATCAAACGTACTGATAGAACGGCAGATTAAAATTGTAGCTAAAATATAATTTTACATCGATACTAATCGACTAAATGTGTAATTAATAATTCAAACTACAATAGACGATTTGCATCGTTACACACATACACACCTCACAATACAGACACGCCTTGGAGGGTTCTGAAGGTGCCGGTGACATCACAATCGGTGAGTGAATCATTGATTGTTCACATTAGGTTAGGCCATAAGTACAGCGCTGCGTATCGCAGCCAGTTTGGAGTAGGGAACAGGGGTTTATCTCCAACAGTATATGTGTATTTATCGGGCGGTGTACTAGGTACAAACGTTGTTTTCTTCATAACTAGTACTTGTAGACATTTTAATTAATAAATAATTATGATTTCTCCAGTAAAAACGAATTGCGAAACTTTTGGGTACTAGCGGACTGGCGGGAATAATAAAAAAAAATCACTGGCCACAGACTAAATGAATGAAGTTTCTTTTTTCATTTCGCTTGCTGTTTGATCCTTAGTTACTAGATGTGCCACAAGATAGCGCTTATTGTACCTGTGTGAATCGCACTAGCAAGATCTACCGCAAGGAATAGATAAGGTCTTAGTTTTAGTTCAAGTATGTGCCACAAGGTGGCGCTTGGTATATTTACACCTTATTCCGAATGGCGGTATGAAAAATGCGAACACGGCTAGGGCGTCCCTCGTAAGCGACGACTCCCATGACAAGAACAACTGTTCGCAACCAATTACCAAAATAAGAATGGCGACATGGAAGCTAGGATCACTAACCGGACGTGGCCAAGAACTAGCAGAAACCCTAAAACGGAGAAACATCAATTTGTGCTGTTTTCAAGAGATACGTTGGAAAGGATCGAAATCTAGAGACCTGGGATTAGGATACCAGCTGATCTACTACGGAACAGACAATAAGAGAAATGGTGTGGGCGTAATACTCGATACTCATCTTAAGAACAGGATTGTAAACATCGAAAGGAAAACAGACCGTCTCATTTCAGTGAAACTAGCTCTAGACGACCAAAGCATTATGAATGTTGTCTGCGCATATGCACCACAAGGAGGGTGCAATCAGCAAGATAAGGAAGCTTTTTGGGAAGATATAGACGAAATAATGGCGAACGTACCACAGGAGGAAACGAAATTCGTTTTGGGGGATCTAAATGGCCATGTAGGCGAATACAGTACCGCATTTAGAGACACGCATGGTGGGTTCGGCTATGGTAATCTAAATAAAGAAGGAGAACATATCCTTGAATTCGCTTCGCGACATAAAATGACCATCATAAACACCACATTCCAGAAAAATCACACCCACCTCATAACCTACAAAAGCGGGGGGAAAATGTCACAAATAGATTTCATCTTAGCAGACAGTGCCTTCAAAAAGAACTTTAAGGACTGTAAAGTTATTCCTGGAGAGTCCTTAACCGCACAGCATAGAATCTTGGTAGGTGTGTACAAATTGCCCAAACCTATTAAATCAACATTTGACAAGACACCCCGAATTAAATGGAAAGAACTCGCTGGCGCGAAGGGCAACTCACTCCTTGAAGAGCTGCAAAATTATTTGACCAAAGATATGGAGAAGATTTATGAAAATTCTGAACCAATGTGGTCTAACTTTGAGAAGGAATGCAAGAGCCTTGCAGGTCAAATACTGGGTGTATCGAAAGGTGGTGTAAGTACCGGAAAAAATATATCCTGGTGGGATAAAGCAGTTAAAGCATGTATCCAAAACAAAAAGACCACGTTCAAGAACTGGCAAGAGTCTGATCTAGAAGAGGACCACTTGAAATATAAGGAGGCGAAGTCAAACACTAAGAAATGTGTAGCACAGGCGAGAGCTAAAGCAAGGGAGGGGTTCTACAGTAAAATTGAAGAAGCACAATTAGATACAGAAATTTTTAAAGTCGCTAAATACAGGAACAAATCTACTTTGGATATTAAAACCAATAAGTTTATTAAAAATCATGCCAAAAAGTTGCTAACAACTAATGAAGATATAAACCAAAGATGGTTCCAATACTATAAACAACTTATGAACGAAGAGTTCCCTAGTAAAGATCTGAAACCGCTTGCACCAGTGGAAGGACCTATACAGGAAATAAGCTTGGCAGAGGTACAGTTGGCAGTAAAGAGGATGAAAAACCGTAAAGCCGTAGGTCCGGATGAAGTCCCAGCGGAAGTATGGAAATCACTCGGTCCATTGGGACTAGAATGGCTTATGAGACTTTTTAACCTCATTCTCAGAACCAGAAAAATACCAAATTCCTGGCGCCTTAGTCACTTAGTTCCGTTCTACAAAAACAAAGGTGACATTGCAGAATGCAGCAACTACAGAGGAATCAAACTCACATCGCATACTTTAAAAATTTGGGAACGAATAATTAACGGCCGTATTCAAAATCTGTCATCCATAAGCCCAAATCAGTTCGGTTTTACGCCCTCCAAATCAACAACCGACGCGATCCAAGCGGTAAGAATAGTCATGGAAAAACATCGTCTGAATAAGGAAGATTTACATCTTATATTCATCGACCTTGAAAAGGCTTTCGATAGGGTCCCCCGCAAACTCGTGTGGCAAGCTTTAAGAGCACAATATCTGCCCGAGTCATACATACAACTAATACAAGATATGTATAACAATGTGCACACTAGAGTCAAAAGCCGCGCTGGGGTAAGCGATGAATTTGAGGTGAGAGTGGGGGTCCATCAAGGCTCTGCCTTAAGCCCGCTTCTGTTCAATCTTGTCATGGACTATGTCACGAAGAAAATTCAAGCCCCGTTACCCTGGAACCTCCTTTACGCTGATGACATCGTATTAATAAACAACTCTGTAACAGAACTACAAACTGCCCTAACATCATGGTTTAATGTGCTCGAGTCTGTAGGCCTCAAAGTCAGCATATCGAAAACGGAACACATGGAATGCCGATTCAGCAATGACGTCACATCTGCCACAATACACTTTCCCGACTACACGCCAGTACCTAAAGTGACGCAATTCAAATATCTAGGTTCTGTTATTATGAATAATGGAGATATTGGGGCGGATGTAACACATAGAGTAAATGTGGGCTGGCAAAAGTGGCGAGCATTAACTGGAGTGCTGTGTGACTCTCGCATGCCTGTTCGAACTAAAGGCAAGGTCTACAAGACTGCAGTGAGACCGGCATTGATGTATGGGGCGGAATGTTGGCCAGTAAAGAAGACACCTACAAAAACTTCATACTACCGAGATGAAAATGTTGAGATGGTCTGAAGGGGTACCTAGACTAGATAAAATCAGAAACAAATACATCCGTGGTAGTTTCAAAGTTGCCCCCGTCACAGAAAAACTTACCGAAAGCCGTCTCAGGTGGTACGGCCATGTGATGCGAAGAGACGAGGATCATGTCGTCAAGAAAGCACTGAGTTTACCAGAGAAGAAGAAAGGCCGAGGACGCCCCCCTGCTACCTGGTGGAACAGCATGACAAAACTCATTTTGGAGGAACAATTACCCGACCCGACAACCCAGGACCGAATGTCCTGGCGCCGCATAATTAGGAGAGCCGACCCTGCATAAAGTGGGAAAGGGCAAAGAAAAAAGAGAGATTCCGAATGGCGGTATTAAGATCGGCAGCAAGCTATTTATAGTGTGATAATTGATAATAAATGTTTGAACTCGCTTGTAATGGTTGTTTCACTTCCAAAAATTCATTATAAACACTGAGGTAAACAATTAGAGTGGCATGTAGAATATACTGTTTCCGGGCTGTTTGGCCGTGGTCTATGTGAAACTTGCGTCCATCCAATTCACCATGGAAGTTGAGAAGAACGGGGAGCTACCTTTCCTAGATGTCCTAGTATCCAGAAAAGATGATGGCAATCTTGGTCACCGAGTCTATCGAAAGCCGACACACACAGACCGTTACCTACACAAGGACTCCAACCACCATCCCAGACAAAAAATGTCAGTTATCAAGACACTGGTCCACCGAGCTAAGACCATCTGTGAACCTCAACACCTACAAAACGAGTTACACCACTTGAACTCGGCCTTCCGCTCTTAATGGATTTTCTGCACATGAAATACGGAGAGCTCTTAACCCAAAGAAAGCTTCGCAAACAAACCAGAATGAGGAAAAACCTGCTCCGATAGGGAAGGCTTTCTAGTAGTATATTATTGGGCATTCTAGACCACTCTCAGTCGCCTCGGCTCCTGCGAGCGGTCTAGTAATGCCCAATAACATACTGTAATAAGCCAACGTTCCACATTTTAATGCCGTTCAATACACTACCGTTCCGTCGGCTCTCTGCGATCCCCTTTTTTTTTTTTTTTTAACGTGTGGAAACCCCCACAGGCTTCACCCCATCGGTGCCGACGATGGGGTGAGCGTGTCGGAATCGGACCGACTAAAACCACACGGTGTCTTTCCCCAGTGTCCATTGCCGGGCACCCCGGGTAAGCCCTCGAAAGGATAACCCCAGGGTTGCCGGCGGACATTGGCCGCCACCGCGGCCTCGCCTGGTGGGGTCGGGCTATATCCCGCGTCGGTGAGTTGGCAAGCGTGTGTAGGATACACACGACACGCCTCCGCCACGGCCTGCTTCTGTAAGGACGGCGAGTCGGCCATCTGCCGTCCTCAGGCCCCGATCATGGAGGTCGGTAGTCCCGGGCGTAGACGAGTCTGCGGCGTCCACGCCGCAGACTGCGGAACTCAGGGGGCAGAGTTCTCTCCCGCTCCCTCTCCGCTCTCTCTGTCCCTCCGTCGGCTCTCTGCGATCCCCTGCATCGTAATTGCGTTGAAAGATGCTCTGTTAGTTAGCGATAGAGTCATTTCATAAACAGTACAGTCTTACGTTTACCTATTGCGTTGTCTGTAAGCAGTTTGATTTAACTATTTACGGTTATAAATACGTAATGTCATAATTACATCTGTTCATAACCAGTCAATCAGCATTGCATCAAACATGAAATTCATTAAACAAGCAAAATCGTTACAGATTAGTATAATCTGTAATGATTTACCAAAAATTAAGTTACCCCACGGAGAATTATTGCCGAATACAGTACGTTGCATCATTTTTTGTATATTCTAAAACTCTATATCAACCAAAGTACATTTTTTAGAAAAGGTTTTACGAGGAGTACCAGGAATCACTTTTCAGAAATACCAGGCAAATGATGACGTTATGAAAGTTTCAGATGCAAAACCTAATTCAGTCATTATTTTTGACGATGTAGCATGTGAAAATCAAAGTAATATGCGTGATTATTTTGTCATGGGGAGACATAAATTGATTGACAGTTTTTATTTAAATCAAACATATAGCAAAATACCTAAACAACTAATAAGAGATAACGCTAACTTAATTGTGCTTTTTAAGCAAGACGAAATTAATTTGAAACATGTTTATGAAGAACATGTTAACACTGACATGACGTGGTTGGAATTTCGTACCATGTGTTCTCAAATATGGAAAGAGCCTTATGCCTAAGTTGTGATTAATAAAGACTGTCCTAAAAACAACGGCTGCTATAGAAAAAAGTTTGACACTTTTGTAGAATTAGATAAAATTTGAATATTTAAATAGACTGACATATTTGGGGTGAGGCTATGGACAAGCACGGCGAGTCATTGCTAATTAGCCTTGACATCGCCAAAGCTTTCGATAGAGTTTGGCACAAGTCGTTTCTTTCCAAGTTACCAGCCTTTGGTCTGCCTCCCAGACTGTGCGACTGGGTTGCCGGCTTCTTGCAGGAGCGCCGTATTCGCGTCCTTTGTGATGGACGAGCCTCGGAGTTCTTGCAGGTAAATGCCGGCGTACCGCAGGGATCTGTCCTATCGCCAACTCTCTTTCTTCTGCATATCAATGACATGCTGTCGACCGGCAGCATTCATTGCTATGCGGATGACAGCACCCTACACGGGAGTTATCATGGACGTCCTGCGGATAAGCAGGCGCATATCGCGGAAAAAAAGCAGCTTCTTGTCACTGAGCTTGACCGGATCCTGAATCACATTTCCCAATGGGGCTCTGAGAACTTGGTCGAGTTCAATGCCAAGAAGACGCAGGCATGTGCGTTTACAGCAAAGGTATCTTCTTTCCTTCCTCTTCCCACTCTTCAGAGCACGCCACTGCCACTGCAGGACAACCTCAATATCCTCGGTATGGATGTTCGCTGCAAACTGAACAACAAAAACTACATCGAGAGTATCATCAAAGCAGCCTCGCGTAAACTCGGAGACCTGAACAGAGTGAGACGGTTTTTCACGCCGGAGCAACGGTGTCTTCTTTACAAGACACAAATTCGTTCCTGCGTGGAGTACTGCTCACATCTCTGGGATGGATCCGCAAAGTACTTATTAGATGCTCTCGACAGGTTGCAGCGACGTGCGGTCCGCATTATCGGAAATCCTGAGGTCACGAGTACCCTCGAGTCTCTGCAGATGCGTAGAGATGTTGCTTCCTTGGCAGTTTTTTACCATGGTGAATGTTCTGAAGAGCTATTCCAATTAGTCCCACCCTCCCCCTTCCTATACAGGACGACACGCGCAGGACTTAGATGTCACCCCTATACGGTGCAGAACATTCCTTCAAGAACCAAGCGGTTCGGTGACTCTTTCCTTTGTCGCACCATTAAGACCTGGAATTCCTTGCCAGCTCACGTGTTTCCCTCTTCCTACAGTCCCGGGTCCTTTAAGCGGGGCGTGAAAAAGCATCTGATGAGGCCGTCAAGCTGAGTGCCACCATTGTTAACATAGCACGTGTATATAATGGTGGCCCTCTTTCTTGAGACTTTACCTTCAGCTTACCATCAGGCGAGGTAAAGTCAAATTGACGTGTCCTATTTAAAAAAAAAAAGACTGCTGTCACTTTCTTGTTATTCTTTAATCGACTCTTATCCGATTACCATCTATTATATATATACATATATACACATATATACACATATATACATGATGGAAAAATCATTGAAAAAACAAATTGTAGATGCGTCACAAGCTGTAAAAAAAAACGTAACATGAAGGATTTTGAAGATAATAACAGACAAGTGCTTGATACAGTTTTTATGCCTGTTACAGAAGCTCTTAATTTAATAGCCAACACCAACAATCAACTAGCTCTAACAAAAAAAGGGGAAAAAGGAGAATTTCATGATCAACCTTTCAATCACGACTTACAGAAAGATTATAAAGATAAAGATATAAAAGAAACAAATGATACCAGTGACGAATCGGAAACCGATATTGACTCTCTATTTCAGTCATTAGTCGATACTAATCCAAATCATGATGTATCATCTTGGTCATTATCTTCAAAAATATTAGCGGATGTGTCATTTGGTGTAAGAAATGAACGTGGAAAGTTAATGTTAGGTTCCTCTAGTATAACGATTGGTGACGACGTTATTACTGTAGCCGGACACAAATACAAATGTACACCTGGCTTGCGACAGTTGCTCTTAAAAAAAGACGTTGATCTGAGCTTTGTTACAGACTATGACATGCAAAATTATAAGTCGATGTTACTTGTAACAAATGCACATCATCGCGATGTCGATTCAAGAAAACCAATTAAAAGTAATAAAGGACAAAAGTATATGCAAGTTATTAAACCTCTTTTCGATCAACAAAGTAAAAGTCCAAGCTGTGAACCAAAAGTAGGAAAAGGATTACCTTTAACAAAAATGTGGAAAAAAAACACAGATTTTGTATATTGGGATGATCCAAATGAATTGGTTGATAGATTAAAGTTATTAATTGCTTCTCGAGATGTTGGCAACACAGGACTAGATAATGAAATAATATCTATCGTTGAAGAACTACGTGAAAGCAAAATCATTAAATAGATTTACTAATAAGAAATGTGTATCATTTTATTGTACACCGTTCAACACAATACATCTTAAATATGAATGTAGACAAATTTGGTCATTACTCATTATATTCATAAGCGATTACGTATATCAGAATTGCTTGGATTTTATGATAATGCATTGCTAAAATCTGAAAATGGTGATTACGATTTGAAGACATCGAAGCCAACAGGGGTCAAACCTCCTCAAGATGCAGATGATGCAGTAAACAAAGCATATGTAGATGAATTGAGAACTAAACTAATAACCGACTTACAAAAATTGCAAAATACTATGTTAAACGATGTTCAGAACCATCTGGAGAAAGCTTTAAAATCAATAGTATCTGAGGCAGTGGTTCACTTGGAAAGCAAATTTTACAGACGAAAAGCAGTTGATGAGATAGTTGAAAAAACAGTTAAATTTGTATTAGATCAAAAGTATAAGCTTGAAAGTTCCTCAAAATGACAAAACAACAAATTGTTAACGAAATACATAAAGCTGCATGAAAAAAATTTTCCTCGTCGATCTATAATTTTAAAAGGCATTGATGATTTGTGGCAAGCTGATTTAATCGACATGCAAAACTTGAAAAGATTTAATAAAGGTTATAACTATATTTTAATAGTTATTGATTACTTCTCAAAGTACGTTTAGATAGAACCACTAAAAACTAAAAATAAACATGATGTTTCTAACGCATTCGAGAAATTGATATCAACTAACCATCGGATACCAGCTCATCTCCAAACTGATTTGGGTACCGAGTTCTATAATTCATCATTTCAAAAGCTTATAAAGAACTATAAAACTATAAACAATAACTACTCAACGTTTTCAACGAAAAAGGCTTCAATTGTAGAACGTGTTATCAAAACTATTAAAAATAAATTGTATAAGTACTTTAGTCTCAACGGACACTATAAATGGATAGATTTTGGTTTGGAGAGTGTTGTAAAGACATATAATAACACAAAACATAGCACTATTAAATTAGCACCCGTTGATGTCAATAAATTGATTGAAGCAGATGTTAAAAATAATATAAGGAACTCAATGAAAACGGTATCGTATAGACATAAGCCCAAGTTTATGATTGGTGATAGAGTTAGAATTAGTAAATACAAATAACTATTTTAGAAAGGTTATACACCTAATTGGTCAACGGAACTATTTACTATAAAAATATCAATAACACTGTACTAGAAACATATAACATCGAAGATCAACACAAACAAGTTATATTAGGAACCTTTTACAAACACGAACTTCAAAAATCATCTTGTCCAGGTGTCTATTTGATAGAAAAAGTTTTACGAAGGAAAGGAAATAAACTGTTCGTAAAATGGTTGGGCTTAAGCAATAAAGAGAATAGTTGGATTGATAAGACTGCAATAGTGGAATAAATATACATAACAGTTTTTAATTATAATATTTTGTTCATTATACTTTGAGCTATGCAAGGTGGTGGACTACTCAATAGTGTTATTAATCATTTGCCATTTGAACTGCACTTACCCGGCTATAATTATTGCGGACCTGGAACAAAACTTTCAAAACGTTTACTGCGGGGTGACAAAGGTGTAAATAAGCTAGACGAAGCTTGTATGTATCACGACATTGCATACGAAAACTATACAGACTTGTCTAATCGTCACAAAGCCGATTTACAACTTTTAAATATGGTCAAACAAAGAATGAAAGCAAAAGATGCTAGTAAAGGAAAAAAGCTTAGTTCGTGGCTAGTGAGTAAAGTTATGAAAGCTAGACTCAAATCTGGTGCTGGTGTTAAGACATTTAATAATTTCGTTACAAAAATTAAAAGAAAAATCAAGAAACGCTCACCCAAAGATAGTAAATCTTTAATACATGCAGTTTATATGGCTGCTAAAAAAATTGTTCCATGCGTTCCAAAACTTCGAGTACCACGAGTCATAGCTTTACCAAAAACCGGAGGCATTCTTCCTTTAATCCCGATTTTTGCTGGTTTATCAGCTTTAGGAGCTTTGGCTGGTGGTGCAGCAGGTATTGCAAAAACAGCGAATGATTATAGAGAAGGTCAAAAAAAATTACTAGAATCTGAACGTCATAATAAGACTATGGAAGCTATAGCATTAGGTAAGGGTTTATACATTAAACCACACAAAAAAGGCAAAGGATTGTTTATAAAATCGTCAAAAAACTAAATAATAAGCTACCTAATCGTGCCTTAACTAATATCGATATTCAAAATTATGCATATGGTATTCCTTATTTTCGAGGACTTTACATGAAGGATCAGTTACCAAAATCCCTAAACGAATTGAATGTGGTATAGTTAACCTAGATAATTCAGAAAACGATGGAACGCATTGGGTAGCTTATGTTAAGGTAGTGTTATAGTGAATATTTTGATAGTTTTGGTGATTTAAGACCACCAATCGAATTGACACGATATTTTGAGAACTGTAATATTAATTATAACTATACAAGGTATCAAAAATTTGACACACTAATTTGTGGACATTTGTGTTTAGAATATCTACAATCTTTTTGGAATAAGTACTATAAATTTTATACTGTTCTTTCATTTCAATCATTTGCAAGATGACACTCACCTTGTCTATAACTGGAAACTCATCGGTATTAACTACCTTCTACCCACAAACGTTACAATTAATCGGGGAGCATGAATGTGCATTATTACATTTATCCACATATAATTCTATTCCAAATATTGATAAAACAAATAATAAGTTATACTATGGATCAAAGAATGTTATTGAAATACCTGAAGGTACTTATGAGTTGCAAGATATCAGTGATTATTTAAAATCTGAAGTAAAGGATGCATCCATAAAACTCCATTGCAATAACAACACCTTAAAAACTATGTTATTTTGCACATCAACTATAGATTTTACTAAAGATTGTACGTTCGGAGGTTTGTTGGGGTTTAAAAGACAAGTCTTGGAAGCCAATAAATATCATGTATCAGAGTTTCCAGTCAACATTTTGCCTACAACCGTGATAAGAGTTGAATGTGATATAGTTAGCGGTTCCTATATAAACGGACAATCCAGTCACATTCTACATGAATTCGCACTTAATGTCCCACCTGGTTACATAATTATAGAAATACCAAAAAACGCAATTTACTTTCCAATCAACCAAACCAACATCAGCTGCAAACAGATCAGACTTTTGGATATAAATAATAAATTAATAAATTTGCGAGGTGAAGAAGTACAGTTGTATTTACACCTCAAAAGAAAACATGATTGACTATAATAAATATAACATGTTTCTTCCAATTCAAAATAACATTTCTACTCAAACTCTGAATCAAGTAAGAGCTCGACCTAAAAGGAGAATAAAGTTAAATAAAAACAATAAAGCATTTCTTAAGGCGATTGGTTTGTTAAAATGAATATCCTAGATGTTTTATCCGCTCCAGCCAACGACAACTCTGTGGAAGGAATCGAAATTCACTCTTACAAGCCTTACGTAACAAGTTTTAATAGAAGTGATGAAATCAGGATACCTATTAATCAGCAAGACTTGTATATATTACCATCAGGAAGCACTTTATTTTTGGAAGGGACTGTTATTGTTAACAAGGCTGAAAATTCGAAAGAGAGAGTCAGTAGTGTTCATTTCACAAACAATGGTCTACTTTACTTGTTTCAAGATATAAGGTATGAGATAAATGGAGTGGAGATAGATAAAATAAAAAATGCTGGGATAACTAGCACGATGAAATCACTTATATCAATGAATGAGAGCGAAGCTAAAACATCTTCTGCTTGGGGTTGGAATATCGACGGAATAAAAAGTACTAATGTAGGTAGCTTTTCTGCTTCTATACCACTTTGCAACATTCTTGGTTTTGCAGAAGATTTTAAGAAAGTAGTAAACAGTAAACCTGAATTTATCTATCGTATGAATATCCAATGTTGCCTAAAACCACCAAACATACTTGGTCAATAAAAACATCTTCGCAAATAGAGAAACCAAGATTTGTTGTTATTGGTTTACAGACAAATAGAAAAAATAATGCTATATCTGATATGTCTCAGTTTGATCATTGTGAGATTCGTGATGTTAAGGTATACCTTAAATCCACCTACTTCCCATATGAAAATATAAATACAAGTTTCTCGAATAATCAAATTGCTTTAATATATGAACAATATACTACGAGGGGTGAAAGCCTATTTGGTTCAAGCGACATCTAGGGCGATATTGAGTTATATACATATTCAGAATCAGCGAATTTTTCTCCGTCGAATGATGCCGGATTCATTAAAATCAGAGCACTTTTTTGGCGTTTGAAACAATACTAGTTTTGGGTTGTTTCCAAAGTAGCAGTGTGTTATCCGACATGGATTTTGCATATTTTTTATAGTAATATATTTGAATCATACAATGATATTAAGAACTGAGACATAAACCATTTACCCTTTCTCAGATTATTAATTCAGGGGTGCTAGGTAGGACAACCTCCACGTGGTGCACCCTGGTAACGTGGACGACGACGTGGGCTTCGCCCGAGGCGCACGTCGTCGCCCATGGCCAATAGTCCACCAAGGAGGGGGGGCCTCTACGGCCGGTTGCGAGCTCTCCGCATGCGCTCTGCTAAGCAGAGCGTACTTAGCGGAGAACTCTCAGGGCGACGAGTACCTTGCCACTGGGCGACCAGTGGCAAAGTACACGGTCCCATAGGGACCATCGATCGGCCGAGCCGTAACCCCGTCTGGCAACAGACGGGCACGGTGGCTCTTCGGAGTTGCGAGGAAGAAAACCTCTATAAAAAATCACCCCGAACCCCACGCTCTGACGCCCGGCAATGGGATGCATCGCTGGGGGGAACTCAGTGCCTAGGGCGTCACTTAACAATCAAAAATATGGCTATGGAAACGAACATGGATAAATCTACCCATGAGGGTACCCGGACTCCGTCCGGGGAATCCCTTGCTATGACTGGTGGCCGAATGGACAGCCATTCGGCGACCAGCCATGGCGACCCCCGCCCGGGTTCATCCCGGGTGGTATATGGGAGGGGTCACCACAGTCTTACAGGCCCAACGGTGTGCCTCAAAATCACCAAAAAAAAAAACAATGCGACGCGGACTTCGTCAGGCCCGCCACTCCACCACCACTACCCATGGGAGAGAGGACGGACATGGTGATTGCGTCTACGGGTAGGACTGACAGCGAGTCAGCTGCCAGCCAAGTGGAGACAAAGAGTCTCCGGCGAAAGAGGCCTCGCTCGTGTGGACCCGCTCTGGACCGTAGCAGATGCTCCTCTGGACAGGGGGAGGTCCACTCGAGCGAGGACGATCGGCCGGCAAAATTGCTGGCCACTACGGCGGGAAGGGTACCGGTGAACATCCCCCCACTACCAAGTGGCAGGGACCAAGGTGTTCCCGCCGCGAGGGCGCTCCTCGCAGCGCTTGCCCGGATCACGGACACCACCAAAGGTGCCAAAAACGTGGCCGGGAAAAAAAAGACGGTGGTGGATAATGTCGCCGTCGCCAAGGCAGCGCTAGAGGAGCTCCTCTCTCGGAGCGTATCCGAGGAGGAAGCGAAGCTCAGGGACCGGGTCGCAGCCCTGGAAACTGAGCTCGCTGACTCGCTGGAGCAGCAACGGGTCCTCCGCGGGGAGGTTGAAAAGCTGACCCAGCTAGTCAGGGGGCCTGCGGAGGCCCTGACTGCGCCAGGCGCCCGAGATGCACGGCCAGCCCGGGGTACCCCCGGTGCCGGGGGGATAGCGGTGCCTAAACAAGCGCCAAAGGCGGTTAAACCAACGCCCAGGCCGGCACCCGAGTCGCCGCCAAGCGTAACGCAGCTGCTGGCGGCGATCGAGAGGCGCCTTGGTGCACTTGAGGACCGGGCGTACCGTCCTCCGCTGGTGCGGCCCGCCTCCTACGCGACGGCCGCCAGAGGAAATCCCGCCGGTCCCACGACCGCGGCCCTCCCGGCGAAGCCAACGCTCGATAAGGCGAAGGGAAAGGGGAAGAAGCGCGGCACCCCCGCCCCCGCGATAACCGGTGCTCCCGCTACAATCGAGCATTCCTCCAGAGGGGAGGGATGGGAGGTAGCGGGAGCCGCGAAAAAGGCCAGGAAAGAAGCCAAGAAGGCGGCCAAAGCCGCTGCGGCGAAGGCGCCGAAGAGGCTCCGCGCCCCACGCTCCACTGCCGTGGTCCTGACGGTGACGACGGAGGGTGTGGAAAGGGGCGTGGGGTACGCCCAGGTCCTGAGGCAGGTAAAAGCCTCCGTGGACCTCAAGGCCCTTGAGATTAATGGGCTCCGGTATAAGACCACTCGTACCGGGGCTCGCCTACTCGAGGTCTCCGGCGCCACCAGTGGCCCCAAAGCTGACGCCCTAGCGGCCAGACTTAGGGAGTCGCTGGACTCGGAAGCCATCCGCGTCACCAGACCCAACAAATGCGCAGGTTTGCGCATTTCGGGTCTGGACGATGCGGCCACGACGGAGGAAGTTATCTCCGCTGTCGTGGAGGCGGGCGGCTGCCCCCGTGATCAGGTGAGAGCTGGAGAAATTCGGTTCCGCCCCACCAGTCACGGCACGGCAGTCGTCAACTGCCCCGTCGCAGCGGCGCAGAAGATTGTGGACGGACGGAGCCTCCTTGTTGGGGGCTTCCTTAAGGCGCGGGTGCAACTCCTGCGGCCCCGCGAGACCAGGTGCTTTAGGTGCCTGGCCGTGGGGCATATGGGAGTGCAGTGCACAGCGGAAGACACCGTGGGGGATCGGTGCTTCCGCTGCAGTCAGCCCGGGCACAAGGCCAGTGCCTGTGATGCTCCGCCACGCTGCTACAAATGCGCAGCGGAGGGCAAAGCGGCGGAGCACCGGGCGGACAGCAGAACCTGTGCCGCCTCGAGGCCAAAGCCCCGTTCGTCCGCACCGGGTAGTGGGGGTGCCGCTCAGGAGCGGCCACATTCGCGGCGGGATGCGGAAATGGAAGTCCAATAATGGACACACCAATCCGCATCCTGCAGGTGAACATAAACCACTGCATCGGTGCTCAGGATCTTCTGTACCAGAGCATCGTGGAGTGGTCTATCAATGTGGTCGTGGTCGCTGAACCGTACTGGGTCCACCCCGGAAGCCCGGTGGACCTGGACGGCGTAGCGACCGTCTTTGGGGGCTCCGCCGCGGACACCTCACGCCTTGCATTCATTGCAAGGGGCCGAGGCTGTGTCGCGGCGGACTACGAGGGCATGGCTGTCGTGGCCGTCTACTTCTCGCCAAGCCTTGACCAGTATCAGCTTGAGCTACGGCTCGCTGAACTGGACATCGTTCTCGCCGCGTGCCGTCCTCGTCCTGTCTTGGTCCTGGGAGACTTCAACGCCTGGTCTCTGGCCTGGGGCTCCCGGGAAACCAACGACAAGGGACGAGTTCTAGAGGACTGGGCCAACACCCGTGGTCTGGAGGTCCTCAATCGGGGGAGTGTCGCCACCTGGGAGCGGCGGGAGCTCAGTTCGGTCGTGGATGTCACGTTTGCGACCCCTGCTCTCGCCCGCCGCGTCCAGGGATGGCGCGTGGTGGAGGAGGAGGAGACGGCTTCCGATCATAAGTACATTCGGTTCAACGTCTCCTCTCCACCTAACCTGCCACCTACTACCGCGAACCCCCCGGATCCACGTTGGGCGCTCAGGCGCCTGAATCGGGAGGCTCTCCTGGAGGCATCCATTGTGCAGGCCTGGATTCCGTCACCGGCCAGGCCTGCCGATGTTGACGCAGAGGCGGAATGGTTCAGGAGAGCCATGTCGCATATCTGCGATGCGGCGATGCCTAGGGTTAAGCCCAGCCCGGCAAAGAAGCAGGTGTACTGGTGGTCTGCGGAGATTGCACAGCAGCGAGCAACGTGCGTGACCGCTCGCCGCCAGTATATCAGGTTTCGCCGGAGGCGTAGCCGCCCAGATGATGCGGCAGCCCGAGAGGCGGAGCTATACGAGGCGTACAAGGGAGCCAAGAGGACCCTCCAGAAAGCCATAAAACAAGCCAAACGGCGGGCCCGCGAAGAGCTGCTGGAGTCTCTGGAGCAGAACCCATGGGGGCGCCCTTACCTTGCGGTCAGGGGCAAAATCCGCCCAAGGGCGCCCCTACTGACCCAGAGCCTCCAGCCTAGGCAGCTGGAGGGAATCCTGGGCTCTCTGTTCCCATCGAGAGCGGAGGAGCATGTTCCTCCGCAAATGGCTCCGTCTCAGGCGCCTGACGCTGATAATAGCGAGAGCGATGTGCCCGAAGTCAGGGAGAGTGAGCTGGGGGTAGCAATGCTCCGGCTTAAAGCCCGGAAAAGCACTGCCCCCGGACCCGACGGCATCCCAGGCCGAGCATGGGTCCTGGCCCTTGAAGAACTAGGGCCTCGACTGGTGGCGTTCTTTAGCGCATGCCTCGAAAGGGGCCAGTTTCCAATTGCGTGGAAGACGGGTAAACTGGTCCTTATCCGGAAGGCGGGGCGGCCGGCGGATCAGCCATCCGGTTACCGGCCGATCGTGTTGCTCGACGAGGTGTGCAAGCTCTTTGAGCGGATTATTGCAGAGCGACTCGTCGAGCATCTCACGAACGTGGGGCCAGATCTGGCGGACAACCAGTTCGGTTTCCGCCGGGGGCGCTCCACCGTGGAAGCGATCATGCGCGTGAGGCGCCTGGCGGAGGAAGTAGTCTCGCGAGGTGGGGTGGTGGTGGCGGTGTCTCTCGACATTGCCAACGCCTTCAACACCCTACCTTGGAGCTGCGTTAGGGTGGCTCTCGCGTATCACGGAGTGCCTCCTTACCTCCGCTGCATTGTCGAGGCATACCTATCTGAAAGGGCCATAGTTTACCCGAGCTGGCTAGGGCCAGGGCGGCGAGAAGTGTCGTGCGGTGTTCCGCAGGGGTCGGTCCTAGGGCCACTCCTGTGGAACATCGGATACGACTGGGTGCTGCGCGGAACGTTGCTCGAGGGTGTCAGCATAACTTGCTATGCTGACGACACCCTCGTTATGGCGCAGGGAGCAACGTACCAAAGCGCGGCACTAAAGGCCATGGCAGGGGCTGCTCAAGTCGTGGGTCGAATACGGCGGCTGGGACTCGAGGTGGCTCTCCACAAATCCGAGGCTATGTGTTTTCACGGGCCTCGGAGGGGGCCACCTGCGGGAACCAGTATTTCCGTAGGGGGCGTGAACATCGGCATCGAGCCCACGATGAAGTACCTTGGGCTCGTACTCGATAGCCGATGGGACTTCGGACCCCATCTCCGAAGTCTGGTCCCAAAACTGAGGGGGGCTGCGGCCGCGCTATCGCGGCTAATGCCCAACGTCAAGGGACCCAATGCCCCCACGAGGAGACTGTACCTGGGGATCGTGCGAAGCATGGCCCTGTACGGGGCTCCCGTATGGGCGGAGACTCTGGCGGCCCGCAACGTGGCTGTATTAAACAGCCCATTAAAAGCGATGGCCGTCAGAGTGATCAGAGGATATCGCACGATCTCTGTCGAGGTGGCATGTCTCCTAGCCGGGACCCCTCCATGGGACCTGGAAGCGAGAGCCCTTGCGTTGCTCTATCAGTGGCGCAAGGAGGCACTGGAGCGGGGACATAGGCCGGAGCCCCGAGAAATCAGGGCTCAGCGGTCCCAGCTCCGCCGGGAACTCATGGAGACATGGTGGGTGCGACTTGAGCATCCAAGGTGGGGGGAATCCACCATTGCGGCGGTGAGACCGATCATGAAGGAGTGGTTGGAGAGGCACCACGGTGACCTCTCCTACCGGATGTGCCAGATACTTACCGGGCACGGGTGCTTCGGTAAGTATCTATGGCGCATCCACCGGGAGACAACACCGCAGTGCCAGCACTGCGAGGATCCTGGCGAAGACACGGCGCTCCACACGTTGGTGGGGTGCCCTGCGTGGGCGAGTCAACGCCAGGATCTCGTTGCGGTCCTGGGCGTGGACGTTCTTTCTTTGGAGACCATGGTGAGGGCCGTGGTTTCCGACGGGAGCAAATGGCACGCCGCCGCCGCTTTCTGCGAGCAGGTAATGCGCGCGAAAGAGGCGGCGGAGAGGGAGCGGGAGAGAACCCTGCCCCCTGAGTTCCGCAGTCTGCGGCGTGGACGCCGCAGACTCGTCTACGCCCGGGACTACCGACCTCCATGATCGGGGCCTGAGGACGGCAGATGGCCGACTCGCCGTCCTTACAGAAGCAGGCCGTGGCGGAGGCGTGTCGTGTGTGTCCTACACACGCTTGCCAACTCACCGACGCGGGATATAACCCGACCCCACCAGGCGAGGCCGCGGTGGCGGCCAATGTCCGCCGGCAACCCTGGGGTTATCCTTTCGAGGGCTTACCCGGGGTGCCCGGCAATGGACACTGGGGAAGGACACCGTGTGGTTTTAGTCGGTCCGATTCCGACACGCCCACCCCATCGTCGGCACCGATGGGGTGAAGCCCGTGGGGGTTTCCACACGTTAAAAAAAAAAAAAAAAGATTGTTAATTCAATAAGAGTTAAAGCATTTTTCCTGTTTCGAATTTTTATAAAGACGTAACATAAATCATTTAGACTTCCACCAATTATACGGTGTGATGTCACTTAAACCATTTGTCCGTCACCCAAATACGATACGAACGATAAATAATTTCTTTATTTATTCAATATAAGCACATGATATTTTCGGTGATTGCTATATATTCAGGTTGTTTTAACAGTCATTGAGTATTAGATTTAAAAAAAATCTAATATAAAACGTTAAATTTTCAATAATATATGTCACATAAGTAAATTAGCCATAATAATCTAAACTGGTAGTTGAGATAAATAGCTTACTAGTATTAATTTTGGAGTATGTCACTTAATGTTTTTTGGCCTATTCTGAAAATATCCTGCAGCGCCGCTTAATTTCTTCTTCCTTTAGCCAATTGAAGTTATGAAGTCACTTAAACCTTTTTTCCATACTCTGAAAAATAAGAGCTTAAGGCAATTTGTATTAAGTGACATTTCTCTTTGCAATTAAAGGTCCATTTTAGTTGATATTAGAATCAAATATTCGAGCTTTTTAATTGAATTTCAATAAAGTTTACCTCATTTAAATAGCTGAAGAAGTTTTATAGTTATGATTTTTTTTCCAAAATTTTAAACTTTAAATTGCTCTCCTGTAAAGTTGCAAAAATGTCGCTTGACCCAAATAGCCTTTCACCCCTCGACTAGATTTCAATAGTCTTATTACGGACGTCGCGCTGAGCCTTTATTAAGTGAGAAACAATTTTAAAACGTTGCTCCGTTATTCGTCGTAGACTATTCTAGACAACCAGATAATCATAAGTCAGGTCCTGTTGTGGACGTAAGAGTGGAAATTGAAAGTGATTTTGATATCCCAGATCAAACTTCGGCATATTGTCTTATATTGAACGACTGTATAATTGAGTATAAACCATTAAGCAGCACTGTGAGAAAATTATCATGAACCCGAATACGATTATAATGGACGTCCAGGGGTTTAAAGACACTTGTAATAACTTTATAGTCAAGGAATTAGCTCTGGCCACGCATGATTATACGCAAACGTTCTTAATAAAACCTCCATACTTATTTAGATACTTAACTAGTGATGAAAAGAAACAAGTTAGATGGTTGGAAAGAAACAGAGGAATTTACTGGAACGAGGGTTATATTGACTATAGAGAATTTCAACGTCTAATTGTGCCCTACCTAGAAAATAAAGATATTCTTGTAAAGGGTTTAGAGAAAGTGAAGTGGATAAGGGATCTTTGTGTGAACTGTACAGTATCAGACCTTAGCAGTGATAAGCACCCAAATTTGTCTATTTTATACAAAAAATATTCACATAATAATTTAAATTGTATAAAGCATTCAAAACACTGTGCACTGAAAAATGTTTTATGTATTAAAAACTATTTAGAGAAACAGGATTACATTGTATCTAATGGGTGAAAATAAACAAGTTTATACATTTAATACATTTATTTTATTGAACATACCTAGCAGAAAATAGTAAATATATCTATAAATATAGCACTTACAAATTAATAATCAGTGTCCAATAATGACTTAGAATTTTTTTTCACAAGGTATTCAGTTTCATCCATAATACTATACACCAAATCTTTCACCACGTACTGAGCGTTAATTATAACGTTTTCACTGTCACTGCCACTGTCTGGGTTCTCGACGCCGAGATCTATTATTGATATTTTTATCAATAATTTTATTCCACGCCGAGGTATTCGACTCATTACAAAAGATTTCATCGGGTTCAATTTTTTCGTTCTTTCTTTCCGTCGTGGTTTCGATTTCTTGGGTTCTTTATTAATTAGGTTACTGCTTCATGAAGCAGTGTTCTGCAACATCTCGTAGTACTCCTCATAAGGATCCTGAGTGTATTGAGAGAAAACTAGCTCCGTGTCCTCCTGAAATAGATAAAAATATCACATTTATCACCGATGCAATATAAGACCTATACATACACGTATTTAATTATATTAATAAAAAGAAAAAAATCTGCAAAACTTACCGTTGACATTATAATAATATGTTGTCTTTTAACTTTGACGTTGCAACCGACAGATGGCGCTGTCAAGTAAAGACGTAAACGAAAGAAGCTCCGTATTTATAATAAGATTAAAAATAGTTCTAAGTGCAAATTAAATAAAAAAACGATTAAAAACTATCAATAACGTATACCAGGAGAAGTGTGAACGTTAACCAAACATTAATATGCACAGTGAAAAAAACTAAAGAATAATAATGTGTGAATCCTAATTATCTAATAGAACTTTCGAAGAGCAGTTTGAAAAAAGTGATTATCATAAATAAAGTACATAAAGAATTATGAAATTGTACATAAAGTGATAAAATAGTCTGAATTAGTGAAGTGTTAAGTGATTCAACGCACGTTACATACTTGGAATGTTGTAAAAAATTCCAATGTAATGAGTCACATTTACAGAAAACTATAGTTCAAAATTTCTAATACTGGCATATGATCACAAATTTTCATTTATTTAATTAATGTCACTGTGGCGAGATACGCAACATAAGGGACTTGTGATCAAGAGGCGGCAGTTCGAGCCTTAGCCACCGCGTACTTTTTGTGCTATTTCTATGATTTAATTGTACATTGGGAACGCCCCGCCCGTGCATTTATAAGGAGTAGCGAGTGTAGCGACCTCTCTTCGATTATCTGTCTTGTGTTGTAGTGAACGTCTTAAAACTACACCATGGAAAGTACTCGTAGTAATATTACAATGAGGAGAGGAACAAAAACAAAAAGTGTGGAATCAATTGACATTTCTTTCACATCAATCCAATCTGATACAGAAGCTACAAGTTTACCGGACCTATCGACTCAATACAACGAAAGTTATGAGCTTCACGAGGAAATTAAGATGCTAAAAATTGGCTTAGAAAGTGCACATAAAGAAATAGAAGAATTATCCCTCAAAAATATAGAACTGCAAAAAAAAATAGCTGAAAAAGAACTAACAATCAAACACTTCAAAACTATTTGCACGGGTACAGTAGGCAGTAGTACGAAAAAGTCCCACAAGAAAAAGAACTCAAAACATCGTGGACAGCGAATATTAAATACTAGTACTACCGATCTTGGCTTATCGAATGAAATACAGTCATCAGCTGTTGACACACTAGTCTCCCAGTCCCAGACATCACAAAATATGTTGATCGGATCTTTGGGGGATGGCGCTATTGTCGAGAGATCTACTATACAAGAAACAAATAGCAACACCTCGTCAAACGGAGATCATCGTTGTAAACAATCCCATCTCTTGTTGACAAAGCCCCGATTGTTGATCTTGGGTAGTCAGCAACTTACCGGATTGTCAAAGAAATTAATAGAATCACGAAGAAAAAATGGCGATTTTGAGCAATATAACGTTTCTGCTTGGATAAAACCATATGCTCTAGCGGACGAAGTTCTTAAATCGTGTTATGTTTATGATTTTACTAGCAACGATTACATCATCATATGTATAGGAGAAAACGACTCGAACCCTACGCGGCTGCTTCATGAACTATCGGGGGCATTGAAATGCTTAGAAAAGTGTAATATAATCATAGTTAATGTTAATAAAAATAGATATATCAACGAAAATAGATTAAATAGTGGCTTGAAGATATTATGCAACGAGCTGAACAATTGTAAGTTTTTAAATATATCTCAATCACAATATCTGACGCATAATCACTATTTGACATGTTTATGTAGGGAGCTTAATTGCATAATTGACTCACGTTACTATAATAAGAACTATCTTCGTATAAATCGTAATATTTTATCAAAAACAAGCAGCATACAGCAAAATACAGTGCATAATAAGAACAATGGTGCAGTAAAAAAGGGATCTATATTGTATTATTTTAGAAAAGTAAATAATGAACGCTTGGCTGCAGAGCAAAACTTAAAGCACAAATCTGAGGCTCACAAGGGCACGATTCCTTATTATTTTCCATTTGTTAAAGACAGGAGCCCTGATGTGACCGTTACTGGAAACTGTTCGTTTTTTCGTTAAAAACGAGGAATGTCAAACCCTAACTGTTTTTCATCAGAATATTGCTGGCTTGCTGAATAAATTGGATAAGCTGGAAATATGTATTGATAATTTTGATCGTAAAAATATGGAATTGGATATTATTTGCCTATCTGAAACATTTGTACAATCGGGTAGTCAAGCCAATATATGTCTTAAAGGGTTTGTACTGGCTAATTCTTATAATAGAACTCGTAAGAAACGGGGGGGGGGGGGGGGGTGTGTGCATTCTTGTAAGGGAAGCTATTGAATACCGGGTTTTAGATATTTGTAACGTATACTCTACAGATAACGTGTTTGAGGTCTGTGGTATAATGATTCCATCAATTAATTGTGTTATTTTATGTTTATATAGAACCCCTGACAGTGACGTTGACATCTTTTTGAATAGACTTGACATTTTATTATATAAATTACTAAATAAAAATAGAAAGAAAATCATCATCGCCGGTGATTTTAATATCAATACATTAAAATCAGGCGTCTCAATTTCACACTATAACGACCTTATTGTAAACCATGGGCTTGAATTGCATATTACAGACCCTACCCGTCAAAAAAGCTGTATAGATCATATAGCTAGTAACCTTGATGAAGTGAAAGGCTGTACGCATCACCTAGGTCTGTCGGATCATGATACTGGTCAGACAATAACATTTCCTGTTCTAAAGAAACCCTTACGCTTGGAATATTGGTACATTAAAAAAAGGAATTATAGTCCAGAGAATATTCGAAAATTCATGGATCATATTTCGGCTTTGTCATGGTCTAGCGTTATGTGCGAAAGAAATTTAAACATAGCCTTCAATGACTTTCACGACACTTTATGCCTGTTTTATAACTTGTGCTTCCCCATTGAGAGATGCAAAGTTCGTAGCAACCTAGGCTTAGCCAAATGGATAACACGGGGTATCAGAAACTCCACTAAAAGGAAGAGAGAGTTACGTTTACGTTATTATAGGGATAGAACATCACATAACAAAAGCACTTATCAGAAATACACAGTAATGTTGAAAAGATGCATAGTGAAAGCAAAATCGAATATGAATTTCAAATATATTAGTAAGTCTAAAAATAAATGCAAAGCAACATGGGACATCATCAAGAATAAAGTTGATTGCACTCATTTTCAAGACAACATAGACGAAATTGAAACTAGCAGTGGCCTCATCAAGGATCCACAAGTAATGGCTGAAACTTTTAACAATTTTTTTATTGACTCAACAAACAAAGAAGAAAATAAACAAATAAGCAATGTTTATTTTTCAATGACACAACATAATAGCGGTAGTCTGTTTCTAAAACCTGTAACTGATGTGGAAATGATACAGACTATACTTTCTCTGAACAACACTAAGTCCGTTGGTTTTGATGGCATCTCCACACATATACTGAAACAATGCGCAGGTTTAATCTATCACGTACTGAGATACCTTCTAAACTTGTCCCTCACAGAAGGAATTTTTCCAGATAGACTTAAACTATCTTTAGTCAAGCCAATTTTTAAGAAGAAAAGCAAAAAGGATGTTAACAACTATCGGCCCATAACACTCATTCCGATCATCGCAAAAATATTTGAGAAAATAATGCATAAACGTATTAGTGATTATCTGGATAAATTTAAGATAATTAAAGAGGAACAGCACGGTTTTCAGAAAAATAAGTCCACTACTCTAGCGTCCACTACTCTAGCAGCTTACAAATTAGTTAAAAATGTGGTGGATAGTATTGATAAGCGAGTGCCTGTATCTATAGTCTTTTTCGATATGACCAAGGCCTTTGATTTTGTAGACCACAGCTTGTTAATCAAAAAGTGTGAAGCATATGGCATCAGAGGCCCGGCCTTGAACTGGCTGAGGAGCTATCTAAATAATAGAGAGCAGTTTGTAGAAATGAAACGGTTAAACGAAGCTCTCGTATGTACTTCGTATAAATCTGAACATCGAGTTAATAAGTCTGGTGTACCACAAGGTAGCATATTGGGACCGTTATTGTTTTTGATCTACATTAATGATCTACCATCCATTACGAAACATCAATGCATCTTGTTCGCCGATGATATTTCCCTTATAATTGATGATAATGATAACGAAACAAATGAGAAATATGAAGACATACTTAATAATGAAATAGAATCTATTTTAAAATGGTTAGATAATAATAATCTCAATGCAAACATTTCTAAGACAAAATACATTCAATTTACCAATTCTAATAATAATACTAATAACTTTACATTGACATGTCGTAATGAAATAATAGAATCAGTAGACGATACAATTTTTTTGGGTATTGCAATCGATAAACACTGTAACTGGAAAGCACATGTCGATAGAACTTGTAAAAGGCTTAACCGATTTGTATTTGCGCTTAAGAAGCTTAGACAGGTATCAGGTCAGAAGACAGCTATGACTGCCTATTATGGATACGTTGCCTCAGTTTTGAGATATGGCCTTATCCTCTGGGGAAATTCCACTAACGTAAGCGCAGCATTCATTATCCAAAAGAAATGTATAAGGGCGGTTTGTGGCGTGAGTCCTCTTACATCATGTAAACCTCTGTTTAAGAGACTGAAGGTGCTGACATTGACGTGTATGTATATATACCAGGCTGGATGTTTCGTTAGAGATCATGCCTCATTATTTAAAAAAATTAGTGACGAAGTTAAATCTAGACTAAAATGCAGAGATCCATCCAGATTGATTCTTCCTAACCGAAAAACAGCGCTGTGTCATAAAAATTGCCACGTTATGACGATAAAAATTTACAACAATCTACCTAAATATATAAGGGAGTTACCTACACGACAGTTTAAGTCAACGCTGTATGGGTGGCTCATTGACAAGTGTTTTTATAGTGTGAATGAGTTTTTTGAAAGATGATAAAATTAATATAAATGTTTAACAATCAACGTCCTTATCTTGCAATTACAAGGTAGAATTTAGTAGGTACTTATATATAGTAATTGATTAATAATTTCATTGTAGACTTACCATTATGTGTTTAGGTTAATGTAAAATTTTGCATGCCGGGCATCATTCCAGCGGAGTATGTGGAACTAACTACTGATTTATACCAACACTAAATGTAATACCATACTTCAAGCAAATAAATCCCATTTCATTTCATTTCATTTCATTTCATTGACTGTTTTTAATTCCGACTTGTTACTAGCTTAGATGTGTTGCATTGAAGTCACAATTGGTTTGTGTGTTACTGAGATCTGAAATTAATATTTACGATCGAACATGCACTACAGGGTAAATGCTCTACAATATTGTTAATTTAACACTTTTCAAATATATTAGTAATATGGTTATGGAATGATGATTCACATCCTCTGATAGTAAACATACTATCGCAATCTGATTTAATATTTCGTAATTTTCTAGACAAGACTAAGCTCTTGACTTTGTTCCATTCAATTACTAAATTGTTATTTCAATATAATTATTGTGAATAAAATTATAAAAGATCTTGACGTGTTCTATCTGTCAGTTGTTTAGTTGACGTTTTATATGAAATAGGTTACATTGCATATAATCACTGTACAAAAATCACTTTGTGTTTTGTAAATTTATTTTAATAGGTTCTGGAAACACTTATTAATAGCTACACGCTTTGAAAGTTTATAATATTCTTATAATAATTGAACGGACACCATCTTTATTATATTTTCGAAGACACACTAAAAAAAAGGACAGTGTTGTCAATCGCAAAAACAAAAGGTCATTCGTTCAGAAACGATTCTGCAACGTTCTCCAACACGGAAAAAGAAAATAAATTACATTTAAGAAAACGAATGTTACTGAACGAGTTATGGTTTACATTAACTAGCCACTAGAGGGCGTTATATACAATTTTACAGTTCAAAGCTTCCGCTACTCGCCTTTAGATGGCATATTTAGTACTTTTCGAAACTAGAGTAATTAATAAATCTAGAGATTTATACATTATAAGCAAAATTAGAATTTTACGTTGAATCGGAATATAATAGCTTAAGTATTTTAAACATAAGTCACTTACTTATTAGCGAATCTTAATGATTAATTGCTATGAAACTTAAATAACTATTATATAGCATGTAAAATAACTAATTACATAATTTGACATCCCACACTCGGTTTTTTACTGAAATACTTGACAGAATAACAAGAACTACATACACTAGAGCTAGACAGACAGTCAGTATTTTTGATATATGTTGAATTTGCTTGGAAGCTTTACCTGTCTGCCGTACTTTTGTGTGGAGAAATCAGTTAAGTTTTCTTTGTCTTTAGCAGCTGGTTTGTCAGAGCTGAGTTCTAGTGTTTAAGGATCACTGGAAGACTGGCTTGTTTGACCTATTTGATCAGAAGAAAGTAATTTTTGGGTAGGTGTGGGTGATAAAATGTCATTATTTGACACCTCTAGATTATATAGGCGCTGGATCGGTCTGACTTTTATACCTATAGCCGTTCTTACCTCAGCTGTCCTTTCTACGCCATCCTTCCCAGGGATTAGTTTGTTAATTTGACCTAATGGCCATTTTATTCTCTTCTCAGCTGTTTCTATTAGAACTATATATCCTACTTTTAAATTACTTTGCTTTTCCTTGCCTTTCTGAATCAGTAGTGTTAAGTATTCTGCCTTGAATGTCTCTTTGAACTGTTTTTGAATATTCTGTATGAATTTCAATCGATTATTTAGACTATTACTATCAATTTGATCGAGATCACTTACCTCCGTTGTAGGCTGATTGGCTGGTAGCAAAAAATGTACGGGAGTGAGAGGCTCCAAACAGGTATTTTTATCATCATTTATGTAAGTTAAGGGCCTCCCATTCATCACCGCTTCACACTCACAAAGGATCGTCTCCGGCTCGTCATATGTTAAAGAGGCCTTACCTATAATCTTACGTAATAGTTCCTTCATTATTTTTATTAGTCTCTCGAAAAAACCTCCCCACCAGGCCGCAGTTGGTGCATTCATCTTCCAATGGATGCGGCGTACAGTGGATACACGATGTACTTCCTCCCAATCTAGAGCATAAGGTAAACTTTTAGTACATTGAAAATTCATCCCTTGGTCAGAAATCAGCAGATCAATGCGGCCCCGACGCGCTATAAACCTTCTTAATGTCATTATAAACGCTTCTGTAAAAAGAGAACGAGTCGCCTCTAGATGTACCGCACGATAAACAGCGCATGTGTACAGCACGATCCAAATCTTCTCGCCATTGCGTAGATTTAGTGGGCCTGCCAGATCAACACCGCATGTTTTGAAAGGGGCAGAACTTATCAACCGTTCGCGCGGTAGTGGCGCTGTAGCGGCTTGTTCTGGTTTCGCGCTGTATCTTCTGCACACAATGCAGCTTGATATTATCGATTTGACTACGCGACGTATCCCTATTATCCAGAACTTAGTTCGTAGATCTACAATGAGCTGATCACTGCCAACATGCTGAAGCTGCTCATGGCGTTATCTCACCATCAGTTTGACCACAGGATGTTTGGCTGGGAGCAGGTAAGGTGCACGAATTTCTTCTGGAAAATCCGATAAGGTAAGTTTAGTTTTTATTCTTATTAGGCCATTTTCATCTTTGTATTTAGTAAGATTTTTAGCATCTTTGTCTATGCATTCATGGCTTCTTTCTTGTATTAATTGTGTAACTTTCCTTTCAGCCCTCTCGTACTCCTTATATGTAAGCTCTCCTTTCTTCTTGTTATTTGCCTGTCTTAGGTTATGTATATATCTCAATATCCATGCAACCGTTCTTACTATTTTACTGTATTTCGAAAAATAATTCTGTAGTTTGTCTAGCAAACAATTATAAGAAGATACTTGTAGATTACATATTGTTCTTTTAGTTTCAGCAAGTACTTCTCTTTCATCAACGACAACTTCGGAGCATGGCCATTGTTCTGGAGCCTGATGCAGCCATGCTGGTCCTTCCCAACAGCGAGTCTCATAGAGGGTCTTTGCTGTGCAGCCTCTAGATGCTAGATCCATCCAGTTTGCAGCTCCTGAAATGTGTCGCCAATCATTTATTTCAGTGAGTTTTCTTATCTCTTTAATTCTGTTTCCTACAAAGTTATTCAAAATAAGTTGTCTTTTTATCGAGCATAGTACTACACTTGAATCTGTCCAGCAGTAAGTAGGACTTACTGCTGGACAGTAGGGTTCAAGCCTTGGTATACTTATATTTTTAGGTGGTGTGACTCTGGCCTTTGCTAAAATGAACTGAGCCGTTACCTTGTTATTCTTTTCAGCTCTGAGTACTACACCTGCAGCATATCCATTCTTGCTGGCATCACAGAATAAATGAAGGATTAACTTACTTTCTATAATCTTATCTGCAGTTAGTCTTCTTGGAATTTGACATTCATTTAAATAGGTGATTTCCTGATACCAATCTTTAAAATTTTTTAGCTGTTGTGATGGAAGAGGGTCATCCCACTGTAATTCCTTTTGCCATGTTTGTTGTAAAATTAATTTAGGAATTAACATCACCGGTGCAGTATATCCGATTGGATCCCATATTTTCTGAGTGATTGAGAGTAATTCTCTCTTAGTGATGTTTTGGATATCAGTAGGATTTGGTAAGTAGCCTGGGTTGCCGTTGTCCGTTGTAGTATCCCAGTTGAGACCTAATACTGAAATAACATCCATACTGGCTTCATTTATTTTTAGCGGTGAAGTGACCCACATGCGTAAATTGAACTTGGCTGCCCCCAGAATTTGCTTGGATTCATCTATGAACTTCTTCTCGCTCTACAGGAAGATGTAGTGCCTTTGCCATCTGGTCCTTAATGTATGTTCTTTGTGAGCCGCTGTCATATAATGTACGCACAGGCATTTTTCCATTGTGCTCTATTTCAACAACTACAGTTTGAAGTAAAGTACAGCTGTCTGTATAATTTGATGTTGATGCTGTGGAAGTTGTGCTTTTAACGCTTGACTTTTGTTCTTTGTTCTTTTGTTTTGACTTTTGTTCTCCATTTAGTAAAATATTCTCATAATCTGTAATATCTAAATCGCGGATCACACATGACTTAATGCTCTTCGCTTTTTTAATCACATGATTAGAAGATTTTATGGAATAAAGTTTTGATCTTAAACCCACAAATTGCGAAATATATTTACCCCCAATTTCATCTTTAAAATAGCCTGGAACTTTTTTACTTTCTAAAGGTAAATTGTGATTACTATTATTACTAGTGTCGAAGTATTGCAAAAACTGGTACTTTAGATCCTTTTATATAAAAGTCATTGGTAAATATTTCATCAACTAAAGAATCAGTATCGGTATAACATAATCGTACTCTGTCATTATAAAACGGTTTAATAAAACTATAGTGAAAATTATACATATGTGACTTAGACAGATCCAAAACCGTAAATCCTATATATATAGGTTTATCTAAAATTATCTGATCAGGGTTCATTTGTATAGCAACTAAATTCTCTGATAATATGGATGCGCTATGAAAATAGGGGCTAGCTATAAGTCTCTCTGCTGATAATGACTTTTAGTTAGATTCGTTTCGTCACTCCATTTATTTACTAAGTGTACAGTAACCCTTTTTTTAGTATTTTCTAATGTTTTAACAAAAACACTGTTGTTTAATAATTTAAAAAAGTCCTCTCGAAACAAATTTTTGCTTTTTGACGTAATTTAGTGTTTAACTCAATATACTCTTTTAAATACGGACTTTGTTTGAAAGTAGCGGCTCTATGAATTTTACGTAATATTAATCCATGTTCTATACATTTTTTCAAATGTACATAATGTATAACTTAATGGTACTTATTATACAAGTTTGCAATTAATTTCTTGTTTTTCCCGCCTGGCGGAATGCATTTTTCAATTGTGTAAACTATGGGGATATAAGAAATCTACTTCCAATATATAGCCCCACTCAGCGTTGTCATCAATACTTTCTATTTGTAAATGAGTTTGCAATATGCACTGCCATAACCATAGTAATCCTGGTCAGCGGCACAAAATTGTACTGTCCCAATCCTGGATCACGTCACCAAGTTGTAATATCCTGGTCACGCGGGACCAAAATGTAATAAAGCGGAGGTCATACCCGTAGTATTCCACCACACTAATTAAATCGTCTATATTGTTAATTCTACTTTGGCCAATGATCGTATAATGGCCAGAGGAGACCCTAGATGAGCCCGTATATCCCGGATCCTATAGGGTTCTAGGAATGCTAATATTTATATAATAAACATTACTATGCAATTACTTAATTCTACCCCCCACTTACTCTAACTGCTTTATGATAAGGTATAATAATTTGTCGACGAATAAATCTCTCACAATTAATTTTTCACGAACAACTTTCAACCGTACTAGATCCTAGCACTGCCCTAATTATTACTACTGTGGCAAACAACTCGAATAACTTTAATGACCTAACTTTTACATTGTCGACTTAGTGTTGCAAGCCGCTTATTCCAAATTTACTGTTTCCCATAGGCATATACTTTGAATTTGTTAGTTTTTGTTTCCCCGTTGGCACAGGCTCCGCCAATCGCCGTGTGCAGTGGGATACTTCCAACTTTAAATATCCCCCCTCTATCCTTTTGTAAGCACGTAGTTCCAAATGGAACTTCCGCGCCTTTAGAGAGTGGGATAGCTGACTCGTATTTTCCCTCCCCAATATCTGAATCCAGACACTTGAATTAGAAAGGGCATTGCCAATTAATTCTAATTCAAGACAAGATTATTTCTTTCTCAATATTGTCAAAACATAATATGACTAGTACAGATTCAATGAATAGTTTCATGTCGTAGCGCGGTCTGATGACCAATCCATCAAATGAGATTCTGTGTCTAAAATAGGATCTTTAACATGTCAGAACTGACTCATACTTGTCACGTGCATAATCGAGATCGATATAGTGTCCCTGGTGTAGAAGACAGCCATATCTAGGGTCAATTGCCCAAATCAATTAAGGTTCGATACAAGTTCCAAATTAGGAAAGCGCTCTGCTAACGTGAGCTAGATGTACCTCGCCAAAATGATTCCTCGGCTACGACGCTCCGAGTAATAAGTATTATTAATAGCATAGTACTTTATTCAAAGTCAATTGGTAGATCAGTCAAACAAACTTCTCATTTCGGAATAATTTCCATTACGAATTTGATTAATTATGATGTGGGTGAATTTAAAATATGTTATGTCACCAATCCAAGTTTCATTGAGACCATACTAAGTCAATTGCTAGGCAAGTAGAACGTTAATATACCCTCTACCAACAACATTAGCAACGCGGTCAAACGGCGGCTCGCTTATAGGTCTAATCCGAATACATCGAACGCCTACTAAGCTATACAACGCGATAGCTCGTGTACAATTTACTCAAATCACGATTTCACCACGGCATTAACGCACGAAAAACCTTAACTAAATCAATCACAAGAATCACCAAGGAATGATATTATGTTACATCACCAAGCAAAGGTCCGATTAGCTCAGAACCGTTACGATACTAGTCCTTGCTAATACACTTCCTAACCTATTCCCATTGTGTGAGTACCTACTCTACCCCTGACTTAGAACTTCTGTTCAACCAAAACTAGGTGTAACGTCACCTCATTTACATTTAAACGTGTGGTGTGTCGTGAGCCTACCATGCATTGATGGTATTCCATCAACACTCCTGCTCTGCTACGGGTGCAAGCTAGTTAGGCTTGACTTGGCCTATCCTCATAACTGTGTGCTTGCTCCAGTCCACGAGCCGAAGCTCAGGGATGTGAACTGAAACCCTAACGAGATAATAGTTAGCGTATATATAAATAGATATATAAGACTGAACTGCGAGCTCCGTAAGTTCTGATCCAGGCCCAATTGGACGGTTCCACTTCGACGGTACCTACCCATCACAGAACAAACAGTCACCCACATTCAGGAAGCTTATCCAATCCCGTTTCCACAGGTAAAATCGGAATGCCGCCCGCTTCAAAGGTTATCGGCCCCTAGCTAGTTCAGATGAATATGGAGTCGTTGCCACCGTTAGGTATCCCTCCAAAACCAGGCACATCGCCATGGGTTTCCTACGGGAAAACTAGCTAAAATCACCGCAGTGCTACCCTCAACTTCTAACATAATAAAAGATGATAAAACGACAGCAATGACTTTACGAATGCACTGCCAGACTCAACAGCACAAGACAGTAATAATACGCATGCATTCACGCGTACTACCCCTGCCCAATGTAAGATGTCTTCATTTTCGTAAAGGCCCTAGGTCCTACTCTGAACACGACCCAACCCAATATTCGACGCGAGAACTGGCCTACCCCACGCCCTAGTCGTAACAAATAAGATAGAAACAGTCAAAGAATAATTAAATCTTAATCGCGCACCCTTGTACGTAACACGCCCCAAACACACACAAAATCAAGATTTATAATTAATTTCAACAATTTATAATTTTTACAGAATTATAAAATTCTCGGCGGTACATTGGAAAAACTCTAAACTGTTCGCGTCAAGCAAAGATAGCTAATAACTTGTTCATTACACAACACAGGCAACAATTTCATATAAATCACAAAAATCAATTTAACACTATTTCTTTACAACGATAGAAATATACATATAACTTACAAAGACAGTCCGCCGAGCCGTACCCCTTGTTAACTATCTGAATCGAATGAATAACGGATAAAGAGTGAAGTCCGCCTCCAGAAAACCCATTTTTTAAAGCTGAGGTCTCCCTTCTCTTAACTTTTTTTTATTTTTATTTATTACCATTTACAAAAATACAATTTAAATACATAGAAAGCAAACCATAAGCCACTTGAGCTTGTCTGGAATGCTGTACCTGTTATGAAAATAAAAATATTCTATTGCAACAAAAGAGTATTCATAGTATAGCACAAGAGAGAAAAAGAGCGAACATGTAGTTTACATAAAGTAATACAATAATACTATAACACTATAATACACAATATAAAAATACAACATATAACAATATTATAAACAATATAACAATTTTATAATGTAACCATTAAAAACATTTCTTAACTACCCACAGATTTAGGCACTCATTCACAGGTACACAGCTGGTATCGGACATAAGATATGATAAGCGGCAGCGCGATCGCTGTGCCGCGCACGGAACACTATGAACCGGTTTGTTTTGGGGCGGGGCCAGCGCATCTACAGGTTGTTTAAAAAGTGCGAGCGTAATTTATATTTTAGGTTTATTTCTGATAAGGCTTCGACAAAGGATGGATCTAAACTGTTTAACAGGCGTGGTACCAGATATTTAGTGGTTCTCTCGCCATAAGTATTCATTGCTCTTATCGTTTCCAGCCTTTGTTTGGTAATTTGACGTGTTTGTATTTTATGTGATATTTTGGTCCGTAGGGTTTTATCAAAGAAATTTTCTTTAAGGAGATGGCATTTTACTTTGGTTTGGACGGGCAGTACTCCTAGGTGCTTGTATAACTTCAAGTCATTGTCCCTAAATTTTTCTTTCATGCGTGGTGGAACTATGGTTTTCAAAATTCTGGTTTGCAGTTGGAATATACGATCAAGGTGAGTTTTGAAAGTTCTGCCAAAGCTGGAGATGCCGTACCCTATAATGGAGTCGGCAAGGGCATTGTAGAGCATGAGCTTGACCTTAAGTGGTATCCTATTCTTAATTATATACAAATTGGCCAGGAAAGCCCTTAGTTTTTCGCAGACTCGGTTTATATGAGGCAGCCAAGTGAATTTATGGTCAATAATTAAGCCAAGGTATATGTGTGTATCCACCGCTTCAATTGAAGGACAATGACAAACGTTAGCGTGTTTGTGTAAGCATAAATGTTTATGGGCCGTTAGATTTATCATTTTGAGGCACTGGGTTTTGCTATAAGGGGAACGTATATGGACAAGTTTAGTTTTATCGGCATTGAGAACCAGCCCATTATCGTGGCACCATTTATTGATGTTATCTAGATCAGATTGCATCTTAGCGAGAGCCGAGGGGACATCCCTATCCGAGACAAGTGGGCAAGTGTCATCCGCATACTGATACGAAGAACAATGTTTAAGAACATTGTTCATATCATTAACGTAGGCAATAAAATGAAGTGGACCAAGTACAGATCCTTGCGCTGTTGCCACATCAGCCGGAACGGTTCTACTGTGGTTTCCATTCACGTTAACATAATATGACCTTTTCCGTAAATAGTCTTCACATAGTTTTAGCAGGGGGCCTCGCACACCGGTGTCACTTAGTTTCTTTACGAGTCGGTCGTGATTTAGAGTATCAAAAGCACGCGAAAAATCAATAAAAAGGGCAAGCACATGCTTTTTGTCATTTAAGGCAGCATTAATGTCATCTAAAAAACGTGACAATAATGAGGTACTACTTTTATTTGGTTGGAAACAAAATTGGTTCTTACATATGATACTGTGTTTACTATAAAAAGCATGTATTTGTTCGCTTAGATACTTCTCTACAACCTTATTGATAGTTGACAGGAGCGTTATGGGCCTGTAGTTTGATACATCTTCGTATTTACCTTTTTTATATATGGGACGAACACAGCCACACTTTAACTCATCAGGATATTTTCCGGTCTTAATGCAGGTGTTAATAAGATTTGTGATAGCAATGGATATGTTATGGTTTATTCTCTTAAGGTCTATGACTCTAATTTTATCAGGGCCGGGAGCTTTGTGGGTATTTAAATTATTGATTATTTTACTTATTTTTTGGGGGGTAGCTTTGGTTATTAACATGCTTACATCACCGTAGCCGTTGTCGTTAAGGAGCAGATTATTACATTTGGGTAATATATTTTTTATTGAGTTCTGTAATTCATCTGCAAATTTGTTAGAGATTCCTGAAGAAGAGAGACTCTGGTCACCGAAAGCTTTTAAAATCACCTGGTCAACTGTGGGGGTCACTCTTCCACAAATAGAGTTTACCAGCTGCCACAGTTTTTTAGGGTTGCACTGGTTGCTTTTAATGGTACTTTTATATAATTCATTTCGGTGATACTCAAGGACTTTGTGACATTTATTGCGTAGCTTATTGTACTGTAATCTGAGACATTTGTTGGTAGGGTCTGATTTCCATTGCTTAAGTGCTCGGTCTCTGTTATCACACAAATTTAAAATGTTTTGGTTGATCCACGGGTGCCTAGCTCTTGGTGTTGTCATTTTATTTGCCGTGCGACATGACTCACTAATAGCGTTTTCAAAGTTATTCTTGATATATCTATATATTTGATTAGGACATTTCATCATTTCCGTTATTGACCAGTCTATATTAATAATTTCCTTGTCTAGTATAGCTCGGTTCATACGAGATGTCTTTGCTTTAGCAACATCCTGTAGTTGCGACCGTACCTCACCGCAGCAAGCGATCACTATGACACTATGATCCGCTAGAACAGTGTCGACAGCCGACGTATACGCATGCAATTTATTTAGTTTAGTAAATATATGGTCAATACATGACCTTGTGACTTTATTCGCACGTATTTCAACACGCGTATATTCGGATATCCCACATAGGAACCCGTGTGCTGCGAGCATATCTGCGTATGAGTCCCGGTGTAAGGAATAGGCCTTTAGGTTGATATTAGTGTCACCAATTATTAGCATATCAGTGGGCTTACTGTGTTTCTTTATAAGTTTTGACAATTCAGTGACAAAGAAGTTCTTATTAGTGGAGGGCGGTCTATAGATTGCACATACAGTGACAGGGTTATTATTAGAAGTTATTAAAGTGCCTGTTATTGTTTCAAAAGTATATGTTATCTGGGGATGGGTGGTGAATTTGAGGTGATTCCTAACATAAATTATTATTCCACCTCCTTTTTTGTGTTGTCTAAGCTGTGTGTGCATTCTGTAGCCTGGTATTTGAAAAAGCTTACATACATCGTCGGATATACCCACTTCGGTTAAAATAATCAAATCTAATGCTATTTTTGATGAGTCTATTACACTGAGCAGCTTGGGAAAATTTTTAATTATTGATCTTATGTTTACATGTATACAAAATAAGTTAATATTAGTAGTCGAAATATTATCAATAAAAGAGTTAATATTAAGACAGTTATTGATTTCTATAATTCTTTCTGACATGATTTAACAAATAATCTATATAAGTTTAGATATAAATATATGTTTTTTTTGTTTTTTTTTTATTATGAACGTTTTTTATGAACTTAAATCACTAGGGGAAGGTAGGTAGGTAGCTAGCTTCGAGTTTATGATTCTAGAAGCGAATCGATGTCCAGTTCGGAGCGGATTAAAACCGAGCGTTCGGAATCATCATTTTTCTTAGCTAGCACCTTTCCTTCTTTACACCATATGTATTTATATGTACCTGTTAGACGCTTTTTGGCATTATATAAAAGTGTCTTAGTATGATGGGTAAGGGCAGCACGAATAAAGACGCGACGTGTAGACTCTTCACGGGGTAGGTCCGGCAAAACGTTCCCAGTCAGGATCTCCATGTTTTTTGCAGAAGAAATCCACAA
Organism: Eilema caniola; assembly: GCA_949126895.1. NCBI lineage: Eukaryota > Metazoa > Arthropoda > Insecta > Lepidoptera > Erebidae > Eilema > Eilema caniola. The sequence goes on from CASBPR010000003.1 coordinate 1,411,040, forward strand.
GTCTCGGTCCCGTTTTGATTGGAGCTCGACCACTATTTGTCCCGGCTGTTCCCTGCGACGACGAGATACGCGCCGAGCACTCATGAGGTGTTTTAGGTCTGTTTTTAGCTTGGTTGCCACTTCTTTGACAACACCTAGGATATTTTCGTTTGGAGTCTCCGGAATACCAGCTATTTCTAAAGTGGAATCCAGCATCTTCTGATCAATCTCCTGAGATCGTTGCTCCATTACAGATATACGGAGCTCCAGGTTTTTATTTTTGTTAATTAGATCAGCGTTTTTATTCACCAGCTGTTTGATCGCATTTGCCTGTTCCTTAACCGTGTTTTCAATGTCGGCAATTTGGGTGTTCATGAAGTTGAGAGATGCAGTTAACTCTTCCAGTTCGTCCTTAACCGCTTTCCTTATTTCACGGCTGATGTCTCGTAGCAGCTTTTTGGAATCGAACGTGACAGCATTCTCCATTTCCTCGTTCTCGGAATCATCAGGCACGAAAAACGATGACCGCTTAGACATTTTGCATTGGCACTCCTCGCAGCTCCACTCCAATCCATCACCGTTACGGAGAGCTGCTAGTTGTTTGTTGGTTATTTTAGCACAGGCTGCTGTCGCATGAACATACTTTTTACACCTACTACATTCAAGTCCAGGAGATTTTTGTGTTATATTTTTATTACAGTTCGTGTTGCCGTTTCTAGAACTACACATCATCCTTCGTCCAATCGTGTGCTAGTTCCGGCAAGCCGCCTCAGGGAATTTGCTCCTTTTATATAAAAACTCCTTAATTCATATGATTGGAATAAGAATAATCCAAGATAATGTCTAACTAATTTTCCAGTTAATTATTCGTATACTAATATTTAGAATCCGCGACTAGTGCAATAACATAGAACATGCAGCCAATAGAGATTCCTGGTTACATCAACCGCAGAATCAGTAGCAGTTGATGTTAAATCTTATTTCAATTTTTTAACGGATAATCTTACGTTATTTCGCTACCAATAAAACATAAACATGGAATTTAATTTATTTACAATAGGGGAAATGGTTTAACCGCTGCGCCATCTAACATCCCTTTTAAGTACAACACACATTTTTTTGAATTTTTAATTTTAGCTCCATCTACCCATCTAATCGCGAACTACTTCCACTCACTAACTTTAGTCCGTTACAAGTTAATTCATGTTCACTAAGAAAACGAAAACTAGAATATGGTAAGTACTGACACGTGCTAAAACCATATAAATTATTACAGTCTAGATATACTATATAGCAATCGGGTTCTGAGGCATTGCAGTTAGACATATACTTATGATTTGCTTTTGCATATCTGTGCGAACACATACACAATCCTCCTCTAATCCCGTCCTGAATCATTTTAATTATTGCTAAATCGGACAACAGTTCTAATTGAACCCCTGTTTTAAGAAGCATCGCATCAAATGACAAACTAGGGGTAGTTATGTAAAACGCAGGGTCCAACCCATAATATCGCTTACAAGTTTTTGGAAAGTTTTGGAATATATCTGTTAGTAATAATACATCTGTTTTTTAAGTACAAATCAGTATATTTGCCTAAGTTATTTATGTTAAAATAATTCCAAACAGTTTGAGCACGATTATAATCCTTATCACTGATCCCTTCATTGGTTAAAGAACTATGAAAGTGTTGTTTTAATGGCAACGTTTTATGTTCATAACATTTCCAATTCGTGATAAAATCAAAGGAATAAATACCTTTCCGCGTCAATAAATTAAACTGTTTATCGTCAGGAAAATGGAATCGTAGATTAACAAAATCTTCAATCTCCATTGTTTTCGCAAGTTTGTCTAAACTCGTACTCAAAAAGTTAAAGGAATCTAAGAACCGTAACTGCACGTATTCATTGCTTGCCACAGGAATGAACTTAGAGAATGACATATATTTTTCTTTCGTTTTGGGTATAATTTTTATGAAACCAGGCATTTATCCTAATTTTTTTATAAATAAATGGCAATCATAACCTGATAAATTGTGAAAAAATATAGGTATAAATTTAGGTACTTTATGCTGAAGATTGCAATGGCGATGGACCGCACCGCGGTACCGTCCAGTAATATGACAGTTATCTCTAACTTTGTTAGACCATAACAAGTTTTCACAAATTGGCATTTAATAGCATCCTTGAAATGTACAACATCTTTTTCTGTATATATCATAGGTTTATTTTTAGTTAATATTTTATAAATCGCAATGACATCTTCAGTAAGGAAATGTATAAACTTAGAAACACAGTCACTACCGCGGTAACTTCTATACTGATTATTAAGATCATTTCCCTCCCTTTGTTTCGCCGCAGTCGGATAAATTGTACTATCGAAAGATGATACAGTATTGTAACCAAACGCAGCCGGCACATGTTTTTGAGAATATGATGTGTTAGCAGTATCAATTTCATTGCAGGAAATGGTTGCAAGTAATGTTTCAAAATCTGCATAGATTATGAACGGTACATTTTGTTTTCTTTCATAATTTTTAAACTTTGAAAACGAGCCTTTTTCAGGTAATACTGTCACAACTCCTTCACATAAATGAGTTTCGAGTTGAGTGATGTCAGGAAAAAACAATAAACAAGATTCACAGAAATATAATTTACTGTGATGTTTGGTAATCTGACTGCGAATTAAGCGTGAAAAATTTTTAATTAGACAATAATGAGAGTCATCATTGTTTTCTAAGTATAATAAATGTATACTCCTAGATTTCTTATTGACTGATTTACACAAAGGTCCGATTATGGTTTTATTATTTTTTAAACCATATACAAAAATATTTAAATCGTTATTATTTTTTTCAAAAATAGGTATATCCGTAAAGTAAGGGGAAACGACAAACCATTAATATTTAAAACATCTTGGAAGTGTGGATATGATGAAACTCTATCAGGGTGGCTCGTGACAGGGTACAAGGCTGCTACAATACTCCATAAAAAGCAATACGGATCTCGGTTTTTAATATTCAGACAAGACTTTTTACTTTTTATAAATGCTGGCAAATCTATAAATTTAGAGCCATGAAGGGGTTGATAATTATTAATATTCACTTCTAAGTATGAATTATTTAAAAAGGTCCAACTGCTATCTCTTTCTTGAAACTCTTCAATTTTTTTAAGAAGAAATAAAATTATTGAACTGAAAATTTTGTTGAAATCATAATTTAAATGAATGTTATATTTTTTTGTAGCAAATGATTTTATTTCCTGATAGTCGTTTTTAAACAAATGAAATACTGAAAAAAGTTCAAAATTAATTTTGAGAGAGGTATATCTCTGTAGTGACTGATCTATCAGAGTCCTAACTTGCCCTCGAATTTTGTTAAGAGAAGTCTCTGGAAATTGAGTGATTACTTCATCAGTAGCTCTAATTCTATAACTTATAATATGCTTCTTAAAACATGATTTAATTATCTCTATATTGTCATAAAAAGGAGTTGCAATTTGAGTTTTATGTAAATTGCTACGCAAATGACCTGACCAACGATGGCTATCTACAGAAACATGACAAACCATACAATAACGCATCATGACTACACGAAAACCCCCAAACAGATAAATAACTTCAGTAACTAACCACAATGACCTGTATTAAGGAATATCTAAATAAATAATTCTGAATATAAGTATACACTACAATAACAAAGGTACCTGAATAAATAAATACTTTTCTCTTTAATACTCGTAGCTCTTGTTTTTGTTATTGATTTCCAGAATAATATTGACTTTTCTGAAAAAAAAATCAATATGTTCAATAGATATCAAACCAGAATTAAGGTCAAACAATAGGCGCTTCCAACATTCCTGGCTCTACGCGAAGGGTGAAGCAGGCAAATGCAAGAATGATGATGATGATGATGATGATGATGATGCGTGCGCTCGTTAATGAGCGAGGCTCTGGTGCACGCATCCTTCTTGGGAAAGGAGGTCACCTGGCAGTCGCTCTCACAATTAATTCTCATTAGCCTAAACAACCGAATCTACGAAAAAAAATGTGCACCATGAGCTCAACAGGGATTGACGTTCAGATAATGATTATAGTAAATTAGTACATTATGTAAAAGTAGTGTAAACTATCAACTTACCTGAGTAATAATATTGTATTTCCAAATAGGTTCTATATTCAAAGTTGTTGTCCTTTGTTGGTATTTAACTTAAGAAAAAGAAAGAAAAAAAAAGAAAGAAAAAATGCGTTTATTTCAGCTTACTGCAGCACACAAAACAGATCAACCCATACACAAAACTTATACTAAGCATATTGAAGACGACATTATAGATAATTTTACATACGTTTTTTTTTTAATTTCATTTAAATACTTTTTTTACACACAGTTGAATGTCAATAAGGTAAATTAAAACAAAAATTATAACAGTACATTTAAACTATCTATAATCATATTCTATAATCATATATCATATCACAATCATATATCATATATGACAAAACAAATCATAGATTTATTTATTTATTTTGTCATAGATAAAATAAATCTATGATTTATTTTATCTATGACAAAATTATGACATCATATCGATCATAGTCTGTGACTCAATACATAATACATAATAATCTATGGAATCAATGATGCAATTCTATGATGCAATTTTTTTTTAACATTTTCAACCATAACAACAATAAGTCGCCTTTGTGTTAGAAAAATAATTTGAAAAAATGGTTTTTTATTAATAACATAAGTGTTGTGATAAAAGGTTAATATGCTATGCGCTGCAGCCGCCAAAACTGGTCGCTTCTCAGCTTGGTGCTGTGATGTAGTATTCGTAAGAATCTACACCAAGCGCTGATTTTCGTTCACGGCCATTTTGTGCAGTGACGCATCACGCCACCCGTCGGCGGTTCGTTGGTAGAACAACGGCTGTTTTGGATCATAATATCTAAAATCGGTACAGTACTTATCATACCCTATACAAACTAAATAACACAATTTAGATGACGACTGAATGCATCCAGTTTATCTACAAAAAAAGAAAAAAAATAGAAAAAATAATAATTGGGTTCACATTACGCCAGACATCTTGGACATTTCCATAATTAAACCAGGGAGGCCATTTGCGACGCTTCAGCCGACACAAGACGGACTCCCGCGCAAGCATCCATTCAAGCCAGCCTATTACGCACTTATCCAGAACCTATACACATCTTTAACAAATACACATCTTTACAGCAGCATCTTCACACAAATCCCGCCCAAGACCAGTGCAGTCACTCAGCATGCTCACAGAGACGGATCAAAGAGATTGCGAACGGCGCATATCTGGATCCCCGCACAACGTGCCCATCTTCTAACAGTAAAACGTACATACCCTGAGGTAAGGAGGAATTAATTGATTCTATTGCAATAAATGTCAATTGAAGTATGTACATGATGTAAGTTAATGTAATATTATATATTTCAATTATACGCTTTCAGGTTTCAGTGAGGCAAATGATGTTCCGAGGGAGCCAGGAGTCCAGTGGCACTGTGTGCGCTTCATTCGCACCTCCTCGCCATGCCCTGATTTCACCTCTGTGTGAGTATATTAAAAAATAAATAAACAAAGCACTGCAAATCTAATCTGTTGCTATCCAGAGTGTGAATACAAAACAACTAATACACCATTTTTTATTTTTTTTTATTTGGTATATAATATATTGTATGAACTAAAAGGATAATTGTACATGTTGATTTGGAAATGAGCAATAAAAAACAGGGTGTAGTGTTTGTGTGAGATACTAACCACAGTGTAATGTATGTCTGTGCCTTATTGAAATTTAAATATGTCTTTGTAGCTCCATATAATTATTTTTCAGCTTTTTTATGAAGAGTGGCCTTGATCTCAGCACCCTGAGTGGTGGCGGGATATTATTCCAGCAGGAAGTTGCTGCATACACAAAACTGCCCCTAAAAGCTGTGGTTCTATGTTTGGGGACCGACAGTGGCACTGTTGTATGACGAATACATCCCCCATACCCTCTTCGCCAAATCAGTTTATCATACAGGTATTTTGGTTTTTTATTAATTATTACACCGAACAGCAGACTGGCCAAGTGTATCCTTCTACGCGATTCCATCTTTAATATCTTGTTAGTATTAATGTAAGGTGTAACATGGGCTCTCCGTGGAATATTTACACAAAACCGTGTACAGGCATTTTGTATTCTTTGTATTAGCCGGACTGTCCTAGCCAGCAGGCATGGCCCATAAACTGTGTCACAGTAATTTAACTTAGAGAGTACCAAACTATCTACCAGACTTTTTCGTAAGTCTATACTGAGGTAGTTTCTTATGTTATAGAGGACCTTGAGCCTGTAAAAGCAGTTCCGCATGGCATTAGACACATGTTTCTCAAAGTGCAGCTCTGGGTCAACTGTTAGCCCCAAGTTACAAGCCACATCAACGCGCTCAATTTTATTTCCCTGAATGGTAACTTCCGGATTTGCTGACAATATTGTGTTGATCTGTCTCTTACTCCCAAGTACCATAAATTTCGACTTCTTATGATTAAGAATCTTTGATTTGTTCAGACCATGTTGTCACACGTTGAAGATCTGCTTCTAAAAGTTGTATTGCTGCTAAAGTGTCACTAGGTTTGAAGGATATATACAGTTGAATATCATCCGCGTACATGTGATATTTACAATTTCCGAAAGAATGAACAATATCAGCACTGTATAATATATATAAAACAGGGCCCAGAATGGACCCCTGTGGCACACCTCTAGGCACATGCCGAGGTGTGGATTTCAGTGTAGTACCATCCTCCTGCCGTATCTCAACATACTGCATTCTATTTGTTAGGTAGCTATGGAACCATTTAATAGTTTCCCTTTCATAGCCATAGTATGCAAGTTTGGACAGCAGCAGAGTCGGATTTATAGCATCAAAAGCACGGGAGTAGTCCAGTAAAGTCAGTATGGTTCCTTCCCCCCTATCCCTTGCCTCTAGAATATTGCCTATCACATCCGATAGAGCTGTTGCTGTACCTCGTCCCTTTCTAAAACCAGATTGCAAGTCTGGTAGTATATTACTCCTCTCCAAGTAGTCCACCAGTTGAAGGTACACCACCCTTTCCAAAATTTTTGATAGGCAGGGCAGTATGCTCACTGGTCTGAGGTCTTTCGTTGTGACCGGGTTATTGATTTTTTGAATAGGGCGGACACTAGCACATTTCCATAGCTCTGGGAAGGTATGAGACACTATAGAGCTGTTCACTATGTTGGTTAGTGCTGGAAGAGATGTTGGCATAGTTAATGCTAGCATTTGTAAACTGATACCATCTATCCCCTCCGCATTGGAGTGAAGATTTTTTATAATATGAGTAATTGTTTCCTGACTTACTGTCCTCAATTGAAAATTACATTGGGAGTGTCTATGAAATTCATAAAAGGTCAGTTGTGATATGCTAATTTCATACCTACCAGGGACATCCAGAAATGCCTGGTTAATCTGTTCAGGATCCTGTAGATTGTTAGGTAGGAAATCCATTTTAAAAATTGGAATCACATCGGACTTTAAGTTCTTCCATAAGAGTTTAGGGTCGTTAATATTTTTGTTTATATTACCCTCAAAATATGCAACTTTTTCCCTCTCTAGTGCTTGCTTTGCCTGTTTTTTTAAATCTAAATAGTAAGTCTTGCAGCTACTTAATTGATTTCTACGATACCTAGCCGTTGCCTCATCCCGGAGTTTGAACATGATTCGTATGTTGTCGGTGATCCAAGGTGTAGGTGGATCTTTAAATCGCTTAGTTTTAACAGGGGCATGTGGATCAAACAACGTGGTCATAAAAACAGAAAAAGTATATACCATATCATTGACAGAGGGGAGGTCTGATATTACAGCCCATGGAATGAGCTCTAGGTCCACATCAAAAAAGTCCTCTAGTATGTCCCTTATTGGTCGAAATGTAACCACCCCACCTTTTTCTTTTTGATGACAGTGTCAAATGCAATAAATGCATGATGACCAAGGTCCTCATTCCTATCTAATACAACATTACGGACACCAATGTCAGTACAAACTACGTCAATCAGAGTGGCACCCTCCTTATAATGAGTAGGTTGAGTAACTACTTGCTGTAAGCTATGGTGTTCTAGGAATTCCAGGTGTACTTTTGATTTTGAATCCTGTAAGTCCAGCAAGTTTATATTAAAGTCCCCTAGTAGTATTACACTATCATATGGCCCAAGTGCACACATACTCTCATTTACACTCTCAAAAAAAAACCAAAACACTCATCCACTGCGGACGATAGGCTGTTCCTATAAGAATTTTCTTCCCACCATTAATCAAACTTAGCCACATTTGTTCCACTTCAGGTTTTACAGGGTGTGGTCTCACATGCGCTCTTACCCCCATTCTAATATAGAATCCAACTCCGCCACCTCGCTGCCTTTCTGCTGAATGCCTGGGAATATGTTTTAACCTGTAGCCTGGGACATGTGGTGCTCGACCATCCTCACCGGGTTTCAGCCATGTTTCATTTATGGCCATAATATCCACTGCATGTAAACTCATAGCTACTTTAAATTTATCCTGACCGGTCCCCAGAGAGCCCGGATTAAATAATCCAAATTTCAATTGTTTATTATTAATCATTTATATAGATATGTATGTAGATGTATAGTATTAGTAAATAGTGTAGTAGCAATAAATAGAAGATAAGATGTAAATATATATTTATATGTAAATAGTGTAGTAATATTAAATAGAAGATAAGATGTAAATAGTTGTGTGCTGCAAATTGAAGTAAATATGTAAATAGTAGTGTCAAACAAAATAATGTATGTTTCTCTGCTGTCACACTGTAAAATAATCCCGATGCGGCTGTTAGCCCGACTGTCATGCTGTTGGTTAAGTTATCTGGCTCAACTGCATACCATTGCCTCAAAATAATGTACCTAAGAAGAACACAAAACAAAAAACAATACAAAATATCAGACATCAACATTCCCTCACCAACACTAGACCTATTTATAAGTTCCAATGCACTGTAAAATGTCCTCATCCGCAGTAATCCGGTGCACGGGATCCTTCGGCCCACGGCGGGCGAGGACGCGGCCCTGCTTCGTCCATACGAATCGCCATCCATGACGCTCCGCTGCCGCTCGTGCCCTACGAAACAAGAGCTGGTTGATCTTAGTCAAGCGCTCATTTATGAAAAAGCGCTTGGCCGGTCCCGGCATTCCCAGGTCTTCTGTTGTGGCGCCTCGACGTACTCGTACACCGCTCAATATGGCGTTACGCTGTTCACGGCGCACAAACCTCACCATCAGCACCCGAGGTCGCGTGGGTTCAGGCCCCTCGCTGTTGACCGCCCTAATTAAGCGCCCGCCGATACGTTCCGCACAGACGATATCCTTCTCCTCAATATGCACTCCCATCTTAGTGGCCACCAGCTGCACTAAATGGGTTGGGTTCTCAGCATTAGACTCGGGAATGTTTGTGATCATGACATCATTTGCCATGAGCTCCTGTTCCCGGTTGTTGATCTCCTGCTTGAGCTGCTCAACAATGCGGTCCGTCGTGCAGGTAGATGGAGGTTGCTCCCTTGTTCGTGTCTCTTCCAACCTACATTCCAGTGCATCCATGCGCGTATGGCATGCTGCAAGTGATGTCCTTAGACCCAACAATTCACCCTTCATCTCCCCTATTTCGGCCCGCAAGCTCCGCACCTCTTGTACCAACAGATTGAGAGTGGCCTGCATTTCTTTGGATTCAAGAGAAGAATCATCCTCTGCCTTCCTCGTTTTGCTCTGCTGCTCACCCGCATTACTCTGGCCACAGTTTCGTCCTCTCACGGGTGTCTCGGATTTGTTATCCCTAATGATATTTTTTTTGCACTCAGGGCACTGCCATTGAGAGGGAGTAGAGCCGCCTGCAGAGAGTCCCACACAAGCATAATGAAATGGTGTGTGACATTTAGTACACTTCACAGCATCCATCTGTGAGATGAATTTGCCACAACCACCACAGGAAAGGGGCATGTCTGCAGCGCAAACGTAATATGTAAATATAGTTTATAAGCTAGATAGAAGTATTAGATATGAGAATGATTAATTATTAGATATAAGGATTCAGATATTTAGGCTTAAGATTTATTTTATTTATTGATTTTAATTATTATTTATCAGAGAGTTGGGGGGTACTTCGAAAAATACAAGTTACTGTGTCCAGTTGTTTACTCTGTTTTTATACACTTAATTCACCTTAACCCTAGATAGATAACCATATTGTACAATACTGTAAAGATAACCATGCGTCATTTCGACTCAAGTGTATGTGTTGGTCGATTTTGCGTAATATATAGTATATTATGTTTTGTAACAAGTAGGGCTGCATTATTAATTATCATATGCAATAAATAAAACGAATATTTATGTAATTTTGATTTTTTTTATTATTAAGCATTTGAAATAAACAAAACACTTTTTTCTTACAACAAAAAAACTTACTATTGATGAGATCTGTTCCCAATCTTAAAAGTATTATTAGAAAATGTATAAAATCAACTTTTTATAAACTTAGTAATATAAGAAGTAATAAAAAAATGTTAAAATATATGTTATATGACTCAAAGGCACTTAGGGCAAGAGCTACTAAAAAGTTGCAATAAAGATAACCATGCGTCACTTTGACTCACGGACGATGCATATTTACGAAAATAAAACACTTACCTTAGCAATACGAGTGTCACCTGCAAGCTCTGAGGTCCGACTGAGGTGGCGGGAGCGGGGAACGCAGTGTTGCGAAATACGCGCGAAATATAACAGTTTTTCGAAATGGAGGGAGTCGATTTGACGTAGGTTATCTTTCTAGGGTTAAAATCACTCACTATACTGTATTTGAAATTGTATTGTCCTTGCAAATATACTGCAAATTTAAAAACTTGAAATTCGTGTTTTATTTTATTTATTTTTCCTCCACAAGCACTCAACACAACCGTACCGGCGCAAACGTCAATCGTCAAAATTATTTTAATTTATTTTATTATTATAATTATTAGTTTATTTTGCCTGAAAATAAGACACGATATGAATTATTTGAGTACTATAAATACATAGTAAATTAGTACATTATGTAAAAGTAGTGCAAACGATCAACTTACCTGAGTAGTAATATTGTATTTCCAAATAGGTTCTATATTCAAGTTGTTGTCCTTTGTTGGTATTTAACTTATAGTTTAATTTGCCTGAAAATAAGACACCACATGAATTATTTGAGTACTGTAAATACATTCAACTAAAATAGAACCAATGTAATATAATATAATTGATATAATTACCTGATAAAATATATGAATTGTAGGTAGGTATACTTAGATAGGTCGACTGCAGCTATTAACAAAGTCGGAACTACATTTTGGCGATTTTCGTTTTATTGCTCCTGAGGTCTTCAAACGTCTATAATTATGTTCTCGCAAAGTTTCAAATTTGAAACTAAATGCTATCATAGTATTTCTAGATTAACAAAGTCGGATTTTATAGGAGCGTACGAATAATAATGTAGGTAAGCATGTTACTACAAAGTTCGCGGGGCTAAGAAGGGGAAGGGGCGCGCGCGCAACGGGCGGTTCTGCCAGTTCGCTCATTGTTAGCGGGGCGACTGCGCGTGCGTGTTTTATATTTTTATATTATTGTTTTACGTAAATGTGCAGTATATAGTATAAAATAACAATGTCTCGATCTAGACGTACTTTAACTGTTAAGATTGTAATATGTGTCAAATCCCACATTGTTAACGGATTATTATTTTATTACCTGTGTCGAATGTACCACATTCTACATTATTGTGCGCTTTGAGTTCGTTCATTTTTGTCGGATATGGCACTACCGACTTTGTTTCTTGTACCTAACATTCCCGTTTTTGTCGGTTATGGTACTGTCGACTTTGTTACTCGTTCTTCTATTAAACGTTTTTGTCGGATATGGCACTACCGACTTTGGTATTCGTTCTTATAATGAAAGTATTTGTCATACATGGTACTACCACCATTTTTAATTGTATATTACTAAATTTAGATGTTGGATGTGTTAGTATCGACTTTATTTCTAAAACAGTTATACAATAATGTAGGTTGGATATGGTATATAGTGCTAAAATTAGGAAGAGTTGACTGGTTTTCTATTGCCTGATGTGACATTTTTAATTATAGGTATGTTATTTTAGAAGGTAGGACACGACGGTATCTCCCGTTACAACTGATAGGTATGTTATTTTAGAAGGTAGAACATGACGGTACCTCCCGTTACAACTGAGCAGTCCGACTGGGGAAGTATACCTTCGTCCTACAGAATACCGCGGTTATAGTAACCTTGTGTTGTGATCCAGACGGTGAGCAGGGTAGCCAGAGCTCACTGGAGAGGCTCTGTGTCGTCAGTGGGAAGACCAAAGGCTTTGGATGTCACCACTGACTAGCGCGGGAGTGAAATGTTGGCGCGGCGGTCAGGGAGACCCGGTGAAACGGTTAACCGCTGGCCGCCCGCAGGCTGTACGGTTCCCGAACCCGGGGATCACAATCTCCGTTCCAGGAGGCTGAACCAGCAGCATGTGTAAAGTTCCCGGTGCAGTAGTCGTGCCGGAGAAGGAAACCGGAGTAGACTTGGCAGTATCTGGGAGGGGACTCGGGGCCCGTCCGCCCGACGCGCCAGCCAATCACACAACTCTAGCTCGTTTGCGGTGGCGAGAAACCTTACTTTGTCTTCTACACTGACGGCATAGAGACTCTCTATACCTCCCCCTCCCATTTTTATTATGGCCAAGAAAAATAAGAATAGACGTTCTACAGCGGCACCTTCATCCACAATGAAAGTTGACTTCTGTAACATCAGGGGCCTCCACACCAATCTTAACGAGGTCCATCACCATCTTGAGACAGCAAAGCCGACCTTATTCTTTCTGAATAAGACCCAAATATCATGCCCGGCCAATACAGCCTACCTTATGTACCCCGGGTACAAACCCGAGCATAACTTCCTGAGTAAAGCCGGGTTATGCATGTACGTCCGGGATGACGTTTGCTGTCGCTGTCTAAACGGCCTTGAAGACAGGGACCTGTCCACTCTATGGGTACGTATGGGTCACGGTGGCCATACCCGTACCTATGCGTGCGTCTACAGGTCCCATAGCGGTGACCTGGGCACGGCTCAACTATTTGAGCACTTACAGCGGTCGGTGGACAGAGTAATTGAGCAGTACCCTGCCGCGGACTTGGTATTCTTGGGGAACTTTCACGCTCACCATGTGGAGTGGTTGGGTCGCACAGAACTGATTTTACGGGAAGGGCTGCTCACTACGCCCTGACCTATGGGTTCTCGCAACTGGTGCATTCTATCACTAGAAAACCAGATATCGAGACCCACAGAGAGTCTTTATTGGAACCTCTGCTGACTACGTACCGAGTGGAGGCACCACTCGGTACTTAGGACCACAGCGTCGTCTGGGCGCAAGTGACTCTCGCGTGGCCAGAACTACCGCGGCCACCTCAATGGTGGCATGTCTGGCACTACCCGTGGAGGTGGCTTTGCGTCACTTCAAACGATTCAAGCTCTTGTGGAAGAGCAGTCGCTGAAGCGATTCTAACGGGTATGGAATGCCATATTCCCAACCGCTGGATCGCATCAGGAGCGAGCAAACGGCCAAACTTCTACCACTCTTGCCTTCCGCCGCCGCAGGAACTCGACGGTAGCCTTGCCCATGGCGCTAAGGAGAAAGCCGATCTTTTGGGTAACCTCTTTGCGTCAAACTCGACAATGAATGACGGGAATGCCGAGCCACCCATTCTCCCCAGCTGTGGTGTTTCCATGCCTGAAGTTAAAATCACGCAACGGGTGGTCCGGCGGTAACTCAAGTCCCTAGATGTTTGGAAGTCGAGTGGGCCGGATGGTATATATGGCGCTCAGGCGCTGTGCCCCCTAATTGTGCCCAGTACTTACGCAGTTTTTCGCGCTTTCTTGCTCTGCCTCGTGGAAGACTGAGTTCGTGCATCCTGTGCTAAAGAAAGGAGACAGGACAGACCAGTCCAATTACAGGCCTATTGCTATAACATCCCTTGTCTCGAAGGCTATGGAGTGTGTGATTAATACACAGTTCCTGAGATACCTTGAAGGAAGCGATCTACTGAGCAACCGACAGTATCCAAACCGTCGTCGATGGCAGCTGCTCGGACCCCATGGACACAAACGCTGGTGTGCCACAGGACTCCGTGCTGTCTCCGACCCTGTTTCTGCAGCACATAAATGATATGCTGTCTGATGACTTCATCCATTGCTATGCGGAAGACAGTACCGGGGACACGTGTTACACGGGCCGTGCAAATATCTCTCAGTCTAAGGTGAAGGAGAGTCGCTAAGAATCGGGAGAATCCGATTGGGGCCGACTAAACCTAGTCCAATTCAATCCCACTAAGACGCAAGTGTGTATTCATCTCTAAGAAAACCCCATTTGTTGTAGCGCCGCAGTTCCTGGGTACACCGCGTACCATTTCCTCGAGTATCGGGATCCTAGGCGTCGACATCTCAAGCGACGTCCAGTACCGCAGCCATTTGGAGGATAAAGCCTAGCTGGCATTGAAGAAACTTGGAGTGTTTAACAAGGCGAAGCAGTACTTCACTGCGGGGCAACGACTCCTTCTTTATAAGGCAAAAGTCCGGCCCCATATGGAGTACTGCTGTCATCTTTTGCCGAAGCATCTGCATACCAGCTTGACCCCTTCGAATCGATACAAAAACGTGCGTTGAGGCTCGCCGACAATCCCATACTTGCAGGCGCTGTGGAGCCTCTCAGCCACAGGAGGGACTGGCATCCCACACGGCAATAGAAATAGCACATCACCCCTTCGTCGTCAGTGGTTCTGGACTGTAATTGCTTGTACTTTCCATTACTATTGTGAATTTTTATGATTTTTAACCTGTTCGATGTACTAACCGTACACTATCTTGATTTAATTTACATTTAATTGGATATTAATAAAACAATTTATCAGTTTTAAAACCTTCTTTTAATACATAAGGCCTATGAACACCCCCACATCCGACATAACCTTGTAATTACGTACCGTGAAAAATTGTTGGATGTGACACTTCCGACTTCCCTAGTACGTGAAATATTGTAGGATGTGCCACTTACGACTTTCATAGTACGTGAAACATTGTAGGATATGTCACTTACGACAAGTGTGCTAGTATCGGTTTCGATTAACAATGTAACAACTGCTTTTTCTAGAATTTCCTAGATTTATTTTTGTTATTCACATTACGACCTTCATTATCTTTCAAAACTGTAGCACTACGCGAAATTTGGTTTCAATATATGGGCATTTGTGAATTTGGTGCAAGTTCAAAACTTTATTTGGCCATACTGAAAAGTAGTGTTTTTGTAGTTCCGACTTTGTTAATAGCTACGGTCGATGGTAGATACACAACTTTCACATCGAATGACGCTTTAGGGATTCTTTGATCCTACTACTTTCAATAAACGATTTTTAATGTCTGTCATGCAACAATTATTTGTTATTTGTGACAAAAAATCATATCAGCTTTAGTTTTCCAATAAATCAATAAAATATTTAGTTTGAATATAATGATCCATTTACACCATAGCAGAATAGAATCATCAAATTCGTCTGGTAAAAAGCATAATGACCCTTCATTTCAAGTTTATAAGATACAAACTAAATACGAGTCAAAAAGTCGTGAGAGATCGTCGTTTTGAGAATTTCCTTAGCAAAGATTATATTACAATTAACATAAATGTATATAATATGCTTTGCATCAGACAAATTTGACGCTCCCATTCCGCTTCGGTGTAAATTGGGCCCAAAAATGCTAAGTCTCAGATTTTAAGTAGGTTACACGCGCGCTGTGTATAATGTTGTTTAAGCAATTTCGTGAATAGGGTTGTCGTAAGATATGAGTAATTATTACTGTATGAATGTATGTTAATCTTTTACACAAAAACTATTTAATAGATTTGATAAAACTTTAGCATAATACGAGGAAACGTAAAACTTTACTACTAAACTACTTAACAACAGTTATTTTGAGATAATTTTTGTATAATGTATGTAAGTTAAATGATATTATTATCGCATCACATTAAAATCGAGAAAAAAATGATAAAACATTTTTTATACCACCTAGGTGCCAGCCAAGCACACGGCTCACAACACATTTATTTTAACAACCCTAATTCAATGCTTATAAATTACAAGTCAATATTCATTAACGCTTAGGTTGTATATGCAACCGTTAAAGTATATAATCTAGTATATTATAATAACTACATTATGTAATCAATGTAAACGAAAACTGAGCTATAGGAACCGTAATGGTTAGTCTTAGCGTAAACCACGCCTCACAGAGGTATAGAAAAGTTATAATATCAAAAATTTACTTCGAACTAATACAAATAAAATAAGAAAAAATGTTATTAGATTAATTTGACGACTGATCTAACTAGAGTTTGGATTTATCTATTTTGATTTTAATACCTATGTACTTACTTTTAAGCTCTAAGTATGACGTTGTTCGGACTTCTCTCAGACATCAGGTTTTCTGTACAATGTCGGAAACATGTATATTACTGTTAACATGTTGCAATAATAATCAACAATTCTTTAAAACGTTTGTCATCGTTTTGGACGTGTGTTTAATGCGTACAAAGAAAAAAGTAGATTCTTCCTTAAATTGACACTCAATTGAGGTATTTTTAAATTAGCAAATTTAAGTATGATTTTTGTTTATTAACCGCAGTTTTGAACAGCTAAGTCATTATCATAATCAAGAGGTTCAATATTCATCAAGAAAATGTAAGTAAGTGCTATTATGTAAGTGATTATACTGATTATATGTAATTAATATATAATATGTAATTAATGTGATTCAATCAATCAATCAACTAACCTATAGCAGTCCACTGCTGGACATAGGCCTCCCCAATGTGCGCCATGTGATTAATTCGATCAAAATCGTCGATGGATAAAAGTATCCCTGAATTTACTAACTTATTGTTTTCATTTTAATTCAACAGGTCTGACTCAGAGTATGATCAAGCATTAACGAGTTTAAATAGAGGTATAGCAGAAATTTCACGTAAACGATCGACTCCTGTAAACAAACGGAAAAGTCCATCGATGAAGAAAACATCAACTTGTGTAAGGTAATTTTCTTGTGTGTACTATTATTGT
The DNA here is from genome assembly GCA_949126895.1 of Eilema caniola. NCBI lineage: Eukaryota > Metazoa > Arthropoda > Insecta > Lepidoptera > Erebidae > Eilema > Eilema caniola. The sequence continues at coordinate 1,428,256 of CASBPR010000003.1, forward strand.
TTAAAACGTGTCAACAGGAACTACTTATTCCATACCAAGTAATAATAGTCTTAGGTCGATAGTTAACTTATAACAAGTATTAGTAAGATGATTTTTTTTTTTGTAACTGTTTGTATCTTATTTGCATAATATATTAACTATTGAACTATTTGACAAAATCCTTACTATGTATTCATAGATATTTTAATGAAAATAATAACTGATTAAAATAAATGTCCCTATGTTTGTTCCAGAAAAAAAAACCGAACACGGCTGACATCTTCGGCATTTGTAGAGAAGGAATTGAACTGAACGAAGATTCTCTCTAGAATGCCCAATAATATACTACTCTTTCTTGCCATACATTCGTGGTATTACTGATCGTATCGGAAGACTGCTAGAAGCTTATAACATCAAGGCGATCTTCAAGCCCACGACGCAGCTACGGAATTTTCACCGTTCGGTCAAGGACCCTCGTGATCCACTATCGTCAGCTACAGTTTACAGAATCCCCTGCTCATGTGGCTCGGTATACGTGTGTACCACCCAAAGAAGCATCAAGACCCGCCTGTCGGAACATGAACGGAATTGCCGCCTCTGCCACTTCGACAAGTCAGCGGTTGCAGAACACACCCAAGAGAATGGGAATCATACCATTGAATTTCAGAACACGAAAGTTCTAGCTACCACTACACATTTTTTCCCACGTATACTTCGAGAAACCATCGAAATATTCAAGCATCCCAACAACTTTAACCGAAAAAACGAAGGATTTCAGCTCCAAAAAGATTGGTACACAGCACTGAGAGCCACTCGGTATCACAGTACAAACAACCAATCAGGATCGAGTACGTTGGCGCCACAGCTCTCGACCAATCAGAATCGAGTGAGTCGATTCCCCGCTCCGACCGTGCCTATAAATACGACAGTGATTCAAGACTTCGCATCAGTCGCAACTCAGCTGCCGACGAGGCAAGGTCTCCGAAGTCGTCATCGCCCGGACCTGCGCCACTGAAGATGTCGACCGCAGTGATCGACGAAACGTCTGGAACGCAAGTTTCACATAGACCACGGCCGAACAGCCCGGAAACAGTGTATTCTACATGCAACGCCGGCCGTGAAAGCCTGAAGACTTAAATTAAAGTGGCAAACCAGTACAGATCGCCGCCACAAAAAGCGATGCCACTTGTGAGCTTACAAGCGCAACTACGAGAATAACTACTTAACTATTGAAGATGCTGAAGGTAAATATATATGTCTCACTCGCACGCGTGGCATGAACACCAATGTCGCTGGGATTAGACAAAGACAAAAGTATTAACATGTGATCGTGGGCCAGTGTTTACACACGTATGAATATTTAACCACGATAATATAGAATGTAGGTATGTATGTATCTACTGGTACATTATGAAACAAATTATTTCTATTTGAAAATAGTTTCTAATTAAGTAAAACGTATGTGTATGTAAATATAAGCATTATGATTTTTCACCTTCGAAAATAAAATGTGCCAAAGGAAATCAACTGAATATATCGACCTTCAAGATTCGTCCATTAAAGTAAAAGCACCAATGGCCGACACTTTATGGGCAAATCAAACTTCAATAGGTATACGAAACGACTTAATTTATGTTTTTTTAAAAGAATGGTCGTTACGTCTTTCCTCAATTCTACCAGCAACATTATGACTTTAACTTTTGCAGATAAAATCTTTATAAACTAACATATTTTTATATAATTTACAAAACGGGAATTAACGCGTCAGGTCTGTCAGCCTGTGACCACGGCCGGTGTAACCTGGTCGAAACGTCAGGCAATCAAAGGTATGTAAGTACCTATACCATGATCGCGTTAATTCCTGTTTTGTAAATTATATATCATGGAACGCGAGAGTTTAAAAGTTAGTTTAACATATTTTTAGTTTAAATACAATTATAAAACACTTGATCCTTATCACCAAAAGTGGACAATCACATAAAACTGTTTGAAATTCTAACCATAGAAATACGGCAATGGACTAAGAAGGTCAAGAATTTACTTATTTTTAACATCCCTCCCATCATCATATTAATAATACAAAAATCACATCTATTAAAAATAAGTTCCCTTAACAAAAATCTTAAGTAATAAGGGTTTCTAATTCAAAACTTGCCTGCGACAGTGTTGCGAATTTTTGAACATGCTTAATAGATGCCAATAAGCATCTTTTAAGTCAATAGTCCTATAAACCGAATAGTTACTTTTCTTTAAATAAAGGAAACTTTTCGAAAGTGTTGACTATCGGGTCACAACTATTTAAGGTAAAAGCACCAATATCTACGTAGGTCGACAATTTACATATTTATAACATCTATACTAATAGTGATAATCATTAATAATAAATAAAAAAAATTACACCTATTAAAAAACTTAACAAAAATCTTTAGAAATAACTGCCTCCAATTCAAAATTTACTTACGACAGCGAATGGCGAATTTTTGAACATGTATTATATATGCCATTAGATGTATTTTAAGTAAATATTCATGTAAAAAAAATAGTTACTTTTCTTACAATAAAGGTTTTGCTCAGTGTCCACCATTGGTGCTTTTACCTTATAAAAGACATATATTTTTTTATCTAAGTATTCCTAATGTTCTTATAGAAGTATAATATCCTACTATACCTACTGACAATACAACGTACGCGCGTGCGGTGGCCCCTTAACTCCCTACTCACCTCAATCCGAGGCGCCTGCGCTCGCGTTAGACGGTGCACAAGTCAACTGCTCTAGGTCTAGTCAGTAGCAGCCAGGAGTGCAATTCTCTAACTTTCTCGCAACGTTGCGCGCATCGATGCTTACATCCACGCCGGATCAACCAATGACAATTGATATTAAGGGCGAGCTCAAGGATGTAACGAATCACAAACTCTTTCATCGTTGTGCCTAGGTTGTGCCTAGGATTAACCAATCACATTCTCTATAAAGGATGACGTAGTTTGAATAATGGGTTGGCAACTGTCAAAGTGACGTATAATTATAATAGTTTGTTCCTAAAACATTGCGTTTTTCTACGGTTGAATTCAGAAAATAATTCTAAACAGTTACAATGACGCGCTGTATTGTCTCTAATGCAGCAAATACCAAAGGATAAAAAAATACGAAAGCTTTGGTTGAAAGCCATCCGTCGTGAAAAATTGATTATTAAAAAAGTACGAGGTTATCTGGTAAACACTTTGTTGAAAGTGATTATGAAATAATAAGTAAATAAACAGGTAAGCTGCTTATGAATAAATCTTTACAATAATTCCTTTTCCACAAAAGGGTGGCAGAGGTGTATTGTCCCATGTAATAGGGGACGACATTTCGTACTTGCCTATTTAAAATGTTAAAAATCACTTGTTCTAGGAGTTCAACATCAACATAAGTTCTTCAATAAAGGTGCTATACCGTCTGTTTTTCCGTGGAATACACAAGCAATTTCCGGGAATGCAAAGGCTAGAGAAGAAAGATTGACATACTGCAACCTGGAGAAAAGAGAGTGTTTTGAGGTGCCATCAAGTACACAATGTTGTGAGGATATATTGCCATTAGAAGGAGATAATGGTGTGTCTCAAGACCTAGTGATAGAATGTAGTTCTTGAATCTATTCGGCCAAACCACAGCACTTGTGGGACACAAACATCTTATATACTAAGATTGTTCGCTACAGAGCTATCACTTGCAGATGATGAGACAGTGCATTTTTATACTGGATTAGAGACAGGGTAAATTTCATCTAATTTTCAGTACTGTTACAGTTCTACCCTTGGAGTAGAGTCATTTCCTTGACCGTACAGGATCAGTATCTTAAGCTATTAAGCTTAGAAGAGATACAACTGATTATGAATTAGGTAAAATGTTTGGTGTAAGTGAAGCTGAAGTGTCAAATATTATAGTGATGTGGATAAATTTTATTGGCGATATCTGGAGCTTAATAAACATTTGGCCTAGCCGCAGTTTAGTGAATTTTTAAATGCCTGATAGTTTTAAAAAATATTATCCCTCAACAAGGCTAATACTAGATGGAATTGAAATAGAAATTCAAAAGCTTAGCTAGCCCAATGACCAAAGAGCCACTTTTAGTAGTTATAAGCATAACAATACCTTAAAATTTGTAGTAGGTGCCTCACCCAGTGGTTAAATGATGATAAATGATTAATACTTGGATAACTAACTATTAATCGTATATGCATGTATCTTCATTTATATACCTATGTATGCATTATCATTTCTGTACTGTTAGGGATATTGTAAATAAAACTAACATGAATACCTATGCCTGTTTCATTTGAATTCTAATTGCTCACATTTTTCAAAGAAAGCTTCTTTAAAGATGGAAAAAATGAATCTAATTTTTGTATCTAAATTTTCTTTTACAATATAAATTACTTTAAAATCCCTGTATGTATATATATAATTAGGTTACAGTATGTTCAGTATGTTATTTGAAAGTAATACGGGCTAGTTTTTTTTAGTAAGAGAGTACCATTATTGTTTTCTAAATAGGGAACAGTAGAAGTATTAATTTCCTGGTATCTGCTTGCAAAGGGACACTTTATTTCTATTATGATCCCTTGTCCCAGTATCCCATCAGGAGAAGCAGCAAGATTTGGTTTTTCTAAACTTATAAAAATACCACTTGGCTCTATGAGTCCATATTCAGCAGCGTATTTGGTTAGAGCGATTGGTTCATTCAGTATGACATGGCTTATTGCTTTTGTCATAAATGGCTTTCTGTCTAACATTTCCTTTGCATACTTACACATTGTGCTTGGTCGAAGGTGACAAATAGTAAAGCCTTACTTGGCGGTATGTATGCTATTCAAGACAATCATTGAGCTCAGCCGCAGTTGATACTATATTGGAGTATATTAGAATATATTGGAGTGTGAAGTGCTTGTTTTTAGTCAATTCAGTTGTCATATATATTTTCATACCCTGTCTTCCATATCATCAAAATCTGCTCAGTAGTTGTGGTGTGGAAGTACAACAGACAGTTCTGTGAGTATCAATCAGGTGTTAACTTCTAGGGGATTAAATAAAATTAAAATCTGCAAAAATCTTTTATTGTCAACATCAAAAATCTTATCCATATATAGGTATCTAAAACACTCTGCATACTGTTCTAAGCATGATACTGGCATTCCTTACGGAGTTCCAGCAACCAGGTTGATTAAAGAACTCATGGGGTATGCTTCACATTTCCTGAAAAGTGATCACAAAATTATCTTCTAAACATATGTTGATATAATGACAGCCTCCGTGGCATAGCGGTAGTGAACGCGACCGCTACGCAGTTCAATCCCCGCTCAGTGTAAATATTTGTATGCATGAATATGGGTATTTGCTTTGGTCTGACCGTGCCTTGGAGAGCATGTTAAGTCATCGGTCCCGGTTGTCATACAAACATCTATGGCAGTCGTTAAGGATAGTGGAGCCCTCAGAAATCCAACAACTGGTTTAGCTGCAAAGCTTCGATATCGCCTTTGGGTTGTGGAGGGCAGATGGCAGTCGATTCACGGAAAATATCGAAGTTTAGCCAAATCTGTAGTTAGACTATTAACAAGCGGACCCCAGACTCCAAATTGAAAAGCTTCGGATGCGACTGGGATTACAGCTCCGACCCAGCCTCAGATGCGTGACTCATGTCACCCATAGTACCGAGTATCAGTGAAATGTAGGTGTTACTTCACCTGCCCTTAATCCTCCTGGGATACAGACAAGATTATGTATATTATTATAAATGTGAAAGTTTGTGAAGATTTTAGTTATTCCATAACATTCTAATGGCAGAACGAATCTAGCTATTTGGTCAATTAGATAATCTGTGGTTTGGTACAGGAATAGCTTATAGTCTGGAATAACACATAATGGTACTTTCCATCTTGGGAATATGTTTCTATGGGTAGCAGGAACAGAGAATGTAAAAAATATGTATGTCCTGGTGGAGAAGAATAGGGCCACCTCATTTCTTCCCAGGAATTGTAGAAGGCGACTAAGGGGGAAGGCTGTTCTCCATTCAACAGTAACCATAGGGTCCACGACAAAGTGTCTGCTTGATGGCTATAGGCTGGCACCTTATTTCATGGGACCAACAATCATAGTGAAATTTAGGTGAATAGGTACTTTGTATGTAAGAAAAAGAAAAAATTATACTTACAAAAATTTATATCTGTAAACCAATACTATCTTTCGAATTAAGTATATTCATACACCATTATAACAATCTGCATCACTATCAAATGCACTAATGTAGGTAACTTTTGTTCTATACAATCATTACTTTAAATTTTACTTTCATCTCGTCGTTTAACTCAATATAAGTACAAGTGTATTCATTTCTCTCGCTTACTGAGAATTACTTTTACCGTTTATCTGCGTAAATGCTGAAAGTCTTATCACAGAGTGACTAATGTACTACGGCTTTTATTTTATATAAATTGAGAATGAAGATGAGGTTAAACGTATTTGATTGTTCAAAAAAAAAAATGTCATACGCTGTATTTTGACAAGTTTGTTCTTTAGACACAAAGTACTTCTAACGGCTACATCGGCGACTGCAACTACGAAAATCAATCAAATGTACACATTTTTAAGGTTGAGCTTAGAGTAGCAGCAATCATAATCGCTTTGTAAGGTGACGTCACCCTCTCAACGTTGTCGCATGACGTCACGTTATGTTTCTAAGGCGGGCTAGGGCTGGAAAGTAAATTTTATTTTCATAAAAAGTTATCGACACAGACAGGTTAGGAATCTACGTACGTTATCGATAAATCTTGTCAGAGAGTTAAATATTATTTGGTGGCTTTTAAAATTATAATATTGGTGTTCTTAAGTTCTTAAAAGAATATAATTTTACTAAAGGTTATCTTTACTAATATTATAAAGCTGAAGAGTTTGTTTGTCTGTTTGAACGCGCTAATCTCAGGAACTAATGATTCGAATTGAATAAATCTTCTTGTGTTGAACAGCCCGTTTATCGAGGAAGGTTATAGGGTGATATAATATCATCACGCTACAACTCAAGGGAGCGGAGCTGTAACCCTATCAACAAATCCGGCAACCTCCCATAGGCTTTCAAAGTGTGCCACGGGCGAAGCCGACCTCGGAAATTAATCGGGGAAATTAATATTATTATTATTAAAACTAGCTGAACCACCTGGTTCAGCTAGTTTTAATAATAATAATATTAATTTCATATTTGATCGACTACCTATATTTCATAAATCCAAGTATTCAATTTATTTAATTAATTCTCATTGTTTTTTCACGCTATGTTAGATAAGTACATGCCGGCATAAATTATCTAAGCCCAATTCGCGAGAGAAATAAAGCCGACTTCCCCATACCCTATTATATTCTTTGAATATTATGATTGCATTGATACCCATATAATTGATAGATTTTGTTCTCCACAGCCGCGCCGCTGTAACATGCTACGGATGTTATCGATAAATTTTGACAGGAGATTAAATATGATTTGGTTGCTTTTAAAATAATTATATTGCTATTTTTAAGTTCTTAAAAGATTATAGTTTAACTAAGAATTATTACTATCAAGTAACTTAATTTAATTCAACAGTTGGCGTAACTTCAAAGGTTGAATGATTGGTATCTATGCGTTATGCACACGTTAAAACAAAACGTCAATAATAAGAAAAACAAACAATAAACATATAACCTTAAAATCGTCTTGTCCGATGATATGTAATAACTGTATTAACAATATTTTGGTTATTCTGCTGCAGAAACCGTCAATATTAAGAAGAATTTGAAGTATTTTACGACAGAAGCAAAGCAGAAGAAACAATTCTAACGATGGGAATGAACGAACAATATTCAATATCCGAATTGTTTTTATTGTTGTCATGGAATGTTACAAAACAAAGTAAATGAATTTGAGATCTATTTCAACAGCCACAATAAGGAAATACACTTCACAATATGTACATTACAATTATTTAAATAAAAATATAAGAACAACCTGCAGGTTCAGGCGTCAAAGAATTCCTCCCCATCGACGTCAACTGGAAGGGTGGCCAGAAGCCTGGCATTACAAATCATATAAATCATTGTCATAAAAATCTAAGTACAAATAAGTATTGAATGTTTTCATTATTCTTTAACATTATTTGAGTAACATGTAATTCATTTATATTTTTATTTTACAGCACCACGAAATTGTCCAATAAATAATAACCAAGAGTTTATTTGGCGTCAAGTGAAGTGCTTTTGAAGTTCAGTGTCTATCATTCAGATTGTTTTTAGTCAGTTCAGTTGTCATATGTATATTCTTACCCAACCTCTTGACTGGCAAAACAGTTACGTGGGAGGTTTTGCAATAAATAAATAAATTTACTTTACTCTGTACCAAATATCATCATAATCTGCTCAATAGTTGTGGTGTGGAAGCATAACAGACAGTTCTGTGACTATCAATCAGGTGTTAGCTTATAGGGAATTAAATAAAAATTAAAATGTGCAAAAATCTTTTATTGTCAACATCAAAAATCGAATCCTTAAAGGCATCTAAACCACTCTCTCTGCACACTGTACCAAATATGATACTGGCATTCATTATAACAAAGGAGTTCCAGCAACCAGGTTGATTCAAAAACTCTTAGGTATGCATCGCATTTCCTGAAAAGTGATCACAAAATTATATTCTAATCATAATATGTTGATATATTTTGTCCTTTAAATACATATATGGTATTCTTTTTATTATAATTAATTTGCACACAATTAGATTTCTCAGTAAGTGAACAATGTCGGTAGGTGCTTTGAGAATTACAATGTAATCAATAATTTATTTATATTAATGTTTATTGTAATAAATCAATATTGTGCATACTATTGTTTGTTTTGTGTTGTTATACTTATTTCCTACTGATATTATATACATACAAGGCAACTAAGAGATAGGGCTAATTAAAATGAGATAGATATATACAGCTCTGACCCAGCCTCAGATGCATGACTCGAGTCAGTCATAGTACTGGGAATATGGTGATAGGCTCACCCCCTATTAATTACAATGATCAGTGAAATGTAGGTGTTAATTCACCTGTCCTTAATCCTCCGGGGATACAGGCAAGATTATGTATGTATATATTAGTGTGAAAGTTTGTGAAGATGTTTATCATTCAATAACATTCTAATGGCAGAAAGAATCTAGCTATTTGATCAATTAGGTAATCTGTGGTTTGGTACAGGAATAGCTTACTGGAATAACACATTATGGTACTTTCTATCTTGGGAATATGTTCCTATAGGTAGTGGGAACAGAATGTAAAAAATATGTTGGTCCCGGTGAAGAAGAATAGGGCCACTCTATTTCTTCGCAGGAACTGTAGAAGGCGACTAAGGGAGAAGGCTGTTCTCCATTCAACACTAATCATAGGGCCCATGACAGAGTGTCTGCTTGATGGCTATAGGCTTGCATCTTATTTTAAGGGACCAACAATCATAGCGAAATTTGGGTGAATACTATGTATGTTTGTAATATAATTTATCTCTTTAAACCAATACTATCGTAAAATTAAGTATATTTATTCACCATTACGGATACGAGTATCTAAATGATCTTATATCACTGTGTTGGATTATAAAATACAAAACTACCATGTATAGTAGGTACCTACCGTTCTTGTTCATAATGCCAATCTGCATGACTTTCACATGCACTGAAATGTGCCTTTTGTCCTGTATAATCATTATTTTAAACTTTACTTTCGTAACTATATGTAAATTTGTATTATATTAGTATTCATTTTTCCTCGCTTCTCGAGATTTCTCCTAATCATCACTTATACAAATGCAACTTTAACTACATACTTAACTTTTACCCTTTGTCTATGTAAATGTTGAAAGTTTTTTATTTATTTTATATAAATTGAGGACTACTATACATAATAATCTATGAGGTTAAACGTGTTTGACATGCTTTGTTTCAATTGGCTTACAACGACGAAACATCGTCGACTGCAACTACGAAAATCAACCAATCACAATCATTTTCAAGGTTGAGCTTAGGTTGACACCAATCACAGTAGGATGTCGTTGTCGAGTAGTTCCTACATCGTACGGCACATCTTAGAGCCTATGGCGCTAGTGTACAGTTAGAGAATACCAAATTCAAGCAAATCGACGAGACAACGTTGCCGCATCGTTGTGGCGTCGATGTTGAAGTTAGAGAATTGCACTGCAGAGCGTCTCGAAGGGTACGCGTGCTTCTTTGTTGTTGCGAGGGAGCCCGAGAACGTGATGATATTTATTTTGTAATTGTATTTTGACATTATTTAACGTGTGTGAAGGTCAGTACTATTAGACCTTGTTGTAACCTGATTTGTGTTCAACGTATTTATGGCCTGAACTAGCTGTTGCCCGCGGCTCCACCCGCGTGGATGTCGGTTATCGCTTAGTGTTGATCCGACGCTATTGAGCATTAAATTCGCCTCTCTACTCAACTTTGTCCTCGACTATGTACTCACCTCTGTTCTCGACTTTCTACTCGCCTCTATATTCGACCTCTCGCCTCTCTACTTGCCCATCCTTTCGATTCTCTTTTCGCCTCTCTACTTGACTCTCCCCACTCGCCTATCTACTCGCACCTCTACTCAACTCTCTGTTCGATCTCTACTCGCCACTACATTCATCTTTCCACTCGCCTTCCTATTCGCCTCTCTACTCAACCCTTTACTGCATTCTATTTGGCTCTCTAGTCGCATATCTACTCGCCCCTGTAGTCGACTCTACTCGACTTTCGATCTTTACACGCCTATCCACTCGTCCCTATAACAAACTCTACTCGCCTCTCCATTCGCTTCTATATTTGGTTCGCTACTCGACTATGTCCGTTCCGAAGCTCTAATTCACCTTTGTACCAAATTTCATAAGGACATCTTAAAATAAATTCTTACTATTTATGCCATATTCACCCACTTTTTTGTGCCAATGAAAAATTAGAAACTTTAATCCCATAGCCCTATTCCCCTTCTATATTTTTTCCGCGATAAGGGGTAGCCTATGTCCATTTCCAACCTTTAATACATCTCTATACCAATTTCATCAAGATATCTTTAAAATTGGCAAACTTACATACCCTTGCCATATTCCACCCCTTCAACTCCCTTTTTCGCAATAAAAGGTAGCCTATGTCCATTTTCGAGCTCTAATCCATCTCTGTACCAAATTTCACCAGGATATCATCAAAAATAACCAACTTTTATTCTAACTATCCAGTCCATATCCCTTCCCCACCCTTTTACCACATTATTCGCGATAAAAGGTAGCATATGTCTGTTACCAACCTCTAATTAATCCCTGTACCAAATTTTATCAGGATATCTTGGCCAGACCGAAAGGGATGGCCCTGGGTCAGCCGGGGTGCGAGGGATATGTCGCAAGACAACCTCACCTTCGGCCTAGCACCACGACCCACAGACGGCGTGCGGTTTAGTCGGTTCGAGTCCGACATAACCCACCCCTCCGGCTCCGGAGGGGCGGGTATCCGTGGGGATTTCCCGCACGTAAAAAAAAAAAAAAAAAAAAAAAAAAAAAAAAAGCCTATGTTTGTTCCCAAGCTTCAATCCATCTCTGTACCAAATATCAGGATCTCTTCACAACTGGCGAACTTTCATCCTGATAAGGTCTCAGAAGGTTTTTTAAATAATAGATTCAGATTTTGTGTAATTAGCACTGTAATGAGCGTGTTGTCAGTAATAGCGAACAACCGAGAAGAAAAAAAACATGTTCTTATAGCTAGGTACACCGTCGCGGTTGAAGACGATGCTATTGTGAAACGATCAGGCGTTTCTTCTGGTTTGGACCGTTCTTAACATGCCCGCCGACGTTGGAAAGTTCAACTTTCAACCAACAACTTGATCAGCTTCAAGAAGGGGACTAATCTTTGAGAATGCTCTGCGTACTACTCCAGAAGACGTCTTAACCTCTGCAACTCGGACGATGCCATCAGTTCCCGGGTAGACATTCACTATTCTTCCAAGCTTCCACCTCTGTGGAGGCAAGTTATCTTCCTTCAGCAGAACCAGGTCATCCACCTTCAAATTGCTCTTTGATGCTCGCCATTTAACTCTGAGCTGAAGTTCGGAGACATATTCCTTGCTCCAACGACTCCAGAAGTGCTGGCGAAGCTGTTCAATTCGATGGAAACGAGACAGGGAATGACTTGGACGATCTTGAAAATCAGGTGTTGCAAGAGACGTGAGAGGACGCCGATGAAATGTCCAGGGGTCAACGGGGTGAAATCTTCGGAACTTGAAGAGAGAGGTGACAACGGCCGGGAATTTAGAACTGCTTCGATCTGTGTCAACGTGGTGCTAAGCTCTTCGTAAGTCAAATGTCAATTTCCCAGCACTCTAACTGAATGATGCTTACAAGATCGGACACCAGCCTCCCAAAGACCGCCATAGTGTGGACTATACGCAGGTATGAAGTGAAAGTTAATGCCATCATTAGCTGCATTCTCAACTATAGAATTGCTATTATCCTTGATAAACCTGTAAGATATGTAAAATATGTAGGTACGTAACACGTCTACCCTCTTCCTAATTATAAGTGCCTACCTGTGTAATTAGCTTGTAATAAAGTTTAGTCTTGATTTGTACTGCACCGAGTTTGATTGTGACACCCTATAGTCTATCCCTAAAGAACCTATATTACATTGGCGACGAGTAAAAATTACGCGTACAGACCAAGTGGCTCAGCGACGTTTCAAATAAAATAAAAATTATTATTGACAAGATGTCTGTTGGAAAGTTGGAGGCATTTGATATCGAGTCAGACAATTGGACTTTGTACATAGAACGCTTAGAACAATATTTTGTAGTAAACAATGTGAAAGTGGAGATGCGTGTGCCGACCTTGATAACGGTCATGGGGAGTGCTTGCTACGAGTTATTGGTGACCATCTGTACCCCGAGAAAACCGTCGACACCACCGTTTGAAGAACTAGTGCAAATTATGCAAGGTCACCTTCAACCGAAGCCGAATGTTCTAGCGGAAAGATACAAGTTTAGACAACGGAAGCAGTTAAAAGGGGAAAATATTGCGTCATATGTGGCGGAATTAAAGAAGATGACGAAATTTTGCGACTTTGAAAAAGAGTTAGATTGCAATCTGCGAGATCAATTTGTGTGCGGCTTGGAGAATGACGTCATTAGGCAGCGGCTGTTCACGTGTGATACACCTACGTTCGCCAAAGCACTCCATTGGGCGGTGGCTATGGAAGCGGCGGAGTTGGACTCTGCGATGTTAGAGGATCGGGGTCTGGAGCGCGGCAGGGACGTCACGGTTAGCGGCCGGCAACCTCCAATGGTGGCGACGAACCATGTGGCCACATTCGAAAAGGGGGGTCTACAGCGCAGGGAACGCGATCACCCTACAAGAGGGCGGGGCGGAGGTAGAAGTGCGCGCGGCCCGGCACACAATGTACGACGGGATTCAAGGTCATCAAATGTCAGATGCGAGGCGTGTGGTGCAGCACATGAAGCAGCTTCGTGCCGTTTCAAGATGTATACTTGTCGAGTTTGCAACAAGGAAGGCCATTTAAAGAAGATGTGTCCTAGATTCAGTACGGGCATTCGCTGGTCTGAGACCCAGCAGGTACGGCAGCGATCTTCCAGCACGGAGGAAGACTTGGATAGCGATTTAGTTCAGGTAAATTTAAACTCATTACTGAACAGTAATAGCAGTGATAGCATGGAAAAGTACAAACCTTATTTAATTTGTGTGACAGTGGCAGACAAAAACATAAGTATGGAGGTAGATACGGGCAGCAGAATATCCTGTATTAATTATGAATTGTATGAAAATATGTTTTCAAACATACCCTTGTTACGATCGAATTTAGTCATGAATGATTATACAGGTGAAAAAGTGTACCCTCGTGGTAGAATTAAACCATTGGTCCGATATGCGGGTGCATGTAAGCAGTTAGAGTTGTATGTTGTAACGGACTGCAGTTGGTGAGTGGAAGTAGTTCACAATTAGATGGGTAGATGGAGCTAAAATTAAAAATTCAAAAAAATGGGTGTGGTATTTAAGAGGGATGTTAGATGGCGCAGCGATTGAGCCATTTCCTTTATTGTAAATAAATTAAATTCCATGTTTGTCTTATTGGTAGCGAAATAACGTAAGATTATCCGTAAAAAAAAATTGAAATAAGATTTAACATCAACTGCTACTGATCCTGCGGTTGATGTAACCAGGAATCTCTATTGGCTGCATGTTCTGTGATATTGCACTAGTCGCGAATTCTAAATATTAGTATACGAATAATTAACTGGAAAATTAGTTAGACATTATCTTGGATTATTCTTATTCCAATCATATGAATTAAGGAGTTTTTATAAAAAGGGAGCAAATTCGCTGAGGCGGCTTGCCGGAAATAGCTCACGATTGGATGAAGGATGATGTGTAGTTCTAGAAACGGCGAGGTTAGTTTAGAGAAGGGAGACCTCGCCTTTAAAAGATGGGTTTTCTGGAGGCGGGGGGCACTTCTTTTTCGTTATTCATTCGATCCAGATAGCTAACAAGGGGTACGGCTCGGCGGACTGTCTTTGTAAGTTATATATTTCTATCGTTGTAAAGAAATAGTGTTAAATTCCTTTTGTGAATTATATGAAATTGTTGCCGGTGTTGTGTAATAAACGAATTATTAGCTATCTTTGTTTAACGCGAACAGTTTAGAGTTTTTCCAATGTACCGCCGAGAGTTTTATAATTCTGTAAAAATTATAAATTGTCGAAATTTATTGTAAATCTTGTTTGTGTGTTTGGGGTGTGGGGTAGGTCAGTTCTCGCGTCGAATATTGGGATGGGTCGCGATCGGAGCAGGACCTGGGGCCTTTGCGAAAATGAAGACACCTTACATTGGGCAGGGATAGTACGTGTAAATGTATGCGTATTATTACTGTCTTGTGCTGTTGAGTCTGGCAGTGCATTCGTAAAGTCCTTACGGTCGTTTTATCATCTTTATTATGTTGAAATTGTTGAAATTAATTGTAAATCTTGATTTTGTGTGTGGTTGGGCGTGATACGTACAAGGGTGCGCGATTAAGATTTGTTACGACTAGGGCGTGGGGTAGGCCAGTTCTCGCGTCGAATATTGGGATGGGTCGCGATCGGAGCAGGACTTAGGGCCTTTACGAAAATGAAGACACCTTACATTGGGCAGGGATAGTACGTGTAAATGTATGCGTATTATTACTGTCTTGTGCTGTTGAGTCTGGCAGTGCATTCGTAAAGTCATTGCTGTCGTTTTATCATCTTTTGTTATGTTAGTAGTTGAGGGTAGCACTGCGGTGTTTTAGCTAGTTCTCCCGTAGGAAACCCATGGCGATGTGCCTGGTTATGGAGGGATACCTGACGGTGGCAACGACTCCATATTCATCTGAATAGCTAGGGGCCGGTAACCTTTGAAGCGGGCGGCATTCCGATTTTACCTGTGGAAACGGGATCGGAAAAGCTTCCTGAATGTGGGTGACTGTTTGTTCTGTGATGGGTAGGTACCGTCGAAGTGGAACCGTCCAATTGGGCCTGGATCAGAACTTACAGAGCTCGCAGTTCAGTCTTATATATCTATTTATATATACACTAACTATTATCTCGTTAGGGTTTCAGTTCACATCCCTGAGCTTCGGCTCGTGGACTGGAGCAAGCACACAGTTATGAGGATAGGCCAGTCAAGCCTAACTAGCTTGCACCCATAGCAGAGCAGGAGTGTTGATGGAATACCATCAATACATGATAGGCTCACAACACACCACACGTTTAAATGTAAATGAGGTGACGTTACACCTAGTTTTGGTTGAACAGAAGTTCTAAGTTGGGGGTAGAGTAGGCACTCACACAATGGGAATAGGTTAGGAAGTGTATTAGTAAGGACTAGTATTGTAACGGTTCTGAGCTAATCGGACCTTTGCTTGGTGATGTAACATATCATTCCTTGGTGATGCTTGTGATTGATTTAGTTAAGGCTTTTCGTGCGTTAATGCCGTGGTGAAATCGTGATTTGAGTAAATTGTATACGAGCTATCGTGTTGTACATTTTAGTAGGCGTTCGTTGTATTCGGATTAGACCTATAAGCGAGCCGTCGTTGGACCGCGTTGCTAATGTTTCTACTTGCCTAGCAACTGACTTAGTATGGTCTCAATGAAACTTGGATTGGTGGCATAACATATTTTAAATCCACCCACATCATAATTAATCAAATTCGTAATGGAAATTATTCCGAAATGAGAAGTTTGTTTGACTGATCTACCAATTGACATTAAATAAAGTACTATGCTATTAATAATACTTATTACTCGGAGCGTCGTAGCCGAGGAATCATTTTGGCGAGGTACATCTAGCTCACCTTAGCAGAGCGCTTTCCTAATTTGGAACTTGTATCGAACCTTAATTGATATGGGCAATTGACCCTAGATATGGCTGTCTTCTACACCAGGGACACTATATCGATCTCGTTTATGCACGTGACAAGTATGAGTCAGTTCTGACATGTTAAAGATCCTATTTTGGACACAGAATCTCATTTGATGGATTGGTCATCAGACCGCGCTAAGACATGAAACTATCCATTGAATCTGTACTAGTCATACTATGTTTTGACAATATTGTGAAAGAAATAATCTTATTTTGAATTAGAATTAATAGGCAATGCCCTTTCTAATTCAAGTCTAATTAGACGTATACATTTGTCTGGATTCAGATATTGGGAGAGGGAAAATACGAGTCAGCTATCCTACTCTCTAAAGGCGCGTAAGTTCCATTTGGGGCTACGTGCTTACAAAAGGATAGAGGGGGGATATTTAAAGTTGGTAGTATCCCACTGCACACGGCGATTGGTGGAGCCTGTGTCAACGGGGAAACAAAAACTAACAAATTCAAAGTATGTGCCAACGGGGAAACAAAAACTAACAAATTCAAAGTATATGCCTATGGGGAGCAAAAGTTGTTCGGGTTGTTTGCCACAGTAGTAGTAATTAGGGCAGTGTTAGGCTTGCAACACTAAGTCGACAATGTAAAAAGTTAGATCAATAAAGTTATTCGGGTTGTTTGCCACAGTAGTAGTAATTAGGGCAGTGTTAGGCTTGCAACACTAAGTCGACAATGTAAAAAGTTAGATCAATAAAGTTATTCGGGTTGTTTGCCACAGTGTAGTAATTAGGGCAGTGTTAGGATCTAGTACGGTTGTAGGTTGCTTGTGAGAAAATTATTTGTGAGAGACTCATTCATTGAGAAATTGTTGTACCTTAACATAAATCAGTTAAAGTAAGTGGGGGTAGAATTAAGTAATTGTATAGTAATGTTTCATTATATAAATACCAGCATTCCTAGAACTCTATAGGATCCGGGATATGCGGGCTCATCTAGGGTCTCCTCTGACCATTATACGATCATTGGCCAAAGTAGAATTAACAATATAGACGATTTATTTAGTGTGGTGAAATGCTGCGGGTATGACCACCGCTTTATTACGTATTGGGGCTGTGACGCAGGATCACGGTACAATTTGGTCCCGCGTGACCAGGATATTACATCTTGGTGACGTGATCTAGGACCGGGGGTTATTACAATTTGCTGCCGCTGACCAGGATTACTATGGTTAAGGCAGTGTTTATTACAATGTGATTGATAATGGTAAAAATCCGTTGATAGGCAGAGAATGGCTACAGGAATTGCAGATTAGGCTACAGGATATTATCGTAAAACAGAATAATGATTGTAATAACATTGTTAGTACAAAAAAAATTGACTTAAATGAATTCAATTCCAGATACTCTGAGGTGCTATCGGACGGACTCGGCTGTTATACTGGCGGTGAAGTGAGCCTACGGGTGCGGCCTGGCACGCAACCTGTGTTCATGAGAGCGCGGCCGCTCGCATACGCGCTGCGCGAGCGGGTAGATCGGGCGTTAGATCAGCTGGAGCGTGACGGCGTTATCTCGCCCGTCGAGTCATCCGACTGGGCGACGCCGATCGTGCCAGTTATTAAAAAGGACGGAGGTTTGAGATTATGTGGTGACTATAAATTAACTCTTAACAAATGCCTGAAGATTGACCGTTTTCCGTTGCCGAGAATAGACGACTTGCTGACTAAATTACATTCGGGTCAAAAATACAGTAAAATTGATCTTTCACAGGCGTATGCTCAATTTTGTCTTGATGATCAATCGAAATCGTATACTGTCATAAATACTTTTCGCGGATTGTATAGGTACAATAGACTAATTCAAGGCCTGGCGTCCAGTCCCGGGATCTTTCAAAGAAAAATCGAACAAATATTCTCAGGTATGCCTAGAGTCGGAGTATTCCTTGATGACGTCATACTCACTGGCCGAGGCGATAAGGAACATATCGAAACTTTGTACCAGGTTTTTGATAGGTTACAACGTAACGGTTTGAAAGTTAAGCGAGAGAAATGTACCTTCTTTGCTGATGAAGTGTCGTACTTAGGTTTTATCATTAGTAAGGACGGAGTAAAGACTTGTACAGAGAAGGTGGAAGCGATACAGCAGGTACCGAGACCATCCAATGTGTCGGAACTTAGGTCGTTTTTGGGAATGGTAATGTACTATGCTAAGTTTGTTAAAAATATCAGTATGACGCTAGCACCGTTGTACGAATTGGTAAGAAAGGACAATAAATTCATTTGGACAAAACGTTGTACGGAAGTATTCGATAAAATTAAGCAACTATTATCATCTAGTGAAGTACTCGCGCATTACGACCCCCAGATGCCACTAACGTTGACGACTGATGCCAGTGCCACGGGGATAGGAGCTGTCATTTCACATGTGTTCCCAGATGGAACGGAGCGGCCTATAGCTTATGCCTCGAGAGTCCTTAATGCAGCTGAAATTAACTACTCGCAAATACAACGGGAGGCGCTAGCCATAGTGTATGGGGTAAAAAAAATTCACCAATATTTGTACGGCCGATTATTTACCCTCAAGACTGATCATAAACCTTTAGTGTCCATTTTTGGGGATAAAGTAGGCATTCCGTCAATGGCGGCAAGTAGGTTACAGAGGTGGGCGGTTATTCTATCAGGTTATCAATACGATATCCAGTACGTACCGACAGATAAAAATGGAGCCGATGCATTGTCACGGTTACCTGTTGGCCGACGGACAAAAGTCGGACCTGAGATAACGTACGTTAAGTTTGTACAGGATTTCTTGCCGGTTACATGTAAGGACATAAATGAATTTATAAATAAAGATGAGATATTAATGAAAGTAGTCATGTACTTGAGATCAGGTTGGCCTGCGGCATGCCCACAACCAGAGCTTAAGCCCTATTTTATTAGGAAACATGAACTTTATACGGAATCGGGTTGTGTGATGTGGGGTTACAGGATGGTGATGCCATCTATGTTTAGGAAACGAATACTAAAAGAATTACATGTGGGTCACCAAGGTATTGTTAAAATGAAGTCCCTTGCACGGAGCTATGTATGGTGGCCTGGGATTGACGCGGACATTGAAACTGAATGTAAAGAGTGTGCGACATGTAGGTTAGAAGCCCCGGCGCCACCAAAAGCACCTCCGCAGCCCTGGCCATATATTTCTGAACCGTGGAGTCGTTTACACATAGATTTTTTAGGCCCATTTAATGGTAAAACGTTTTTTGTTATCATTGATTCGACTACAAAGTGGATTGAGGCATTTGAGATGTCTAGTACTAAGGGTAAAGAAGTATTAAAGGTTTTAAGGGATGTGTTTGCGCGCTTTGGCTTGCCAAAAGAAATCGTCTCAGATAATGGCCCACCGTTTACTTCATCAGAATTAGCTAATTTTATGCTTATTAACGGTATTAAACATATTTTAACGCCAGTATATCACCCAGCGTCGAACGGGGCAGCGGAAGGTGCCGTTAAACTATGCAAGAAAGCTATAAAAAAAGCCTTGAGGGACAAATGCGATGTAGACACAGCTTTAAAGTCATATCTGTTTATGTACCGGAACACGGTACATTGTACAACGGGGCAATCACCGGCGATGTTGTTACAACATAGGACGTTACGGTCTCGTTTAGATTTGCTTCACACTGCAGGTAACACTGACAGTGTTAAGAAAAAGGTAGAAGGTACGCAGAGTAAACAGGTACAAAGTGCGGGTGGTAGGACGCGAAACTTCGAGGTAGGCGATATCGTGTGGACGCGAGGTTTTGGAGGGGAAGGTAGGTGGTTGAGTGGTAAAATACAAGCTCAGTTAGGATCTAGATGCTATTCAGTAGCTAGGGGAAACGGTCCCCCGATTAAAAGGCATGTAGATCAGCTTTGGAGAAAGTCACCACAGACGATAACAGCGTGCCCATTACCCGAACCCGATATTCATTCCGAGAATATAGCCCATTCTCTCGCTCCGCCGCCAGTAGAAACAGCTGGGTCTAGAAGTATGCGCATCAGAAGACCTGTTATTAGATATCCTGATTAAAGGTCCTTATTTTATTTTATTTTATTAGTTTTTAAAATTGTATAAAGTTCTCAATTGTTGTTAAGTTTAACCTTTGTTTAATATTTATATTGTTAATGAATGTAACTTAAGATAAGTGGTAGGGTGTAAGATATGTAAAATATGTAGGTACGTAACACGTCTACCCTCTTCCTAATTATAAGTGCCTACCTGTGTAATTAGCTTGTAATAAAGTTTAGTCTTGATTTGTACTGCACCGAGTTTGATTGTGACACCCTATAGTCTATCCCTAAGGAACCTATATTACCCTATATTACCTATATTATTTAACCTATATTACCCTATATTGCCCCAACAAACGATGTACCATTATCGGAATAAATGTCCCGAGGTTTGCCTCGTATGGCAATAAAACGTTTTAGCGCAAGTAGGTAAGTATTACTTGTAAGATCACCCACCAACTCGAGGTGCATTGCTTTAGTGGCAAAACATACGAAAATTACGATATATACCTTTACCAGTTTACTACCTCGCCCTTGACGGCTTAACGAATTGATCGGACCTGCATAATCAACACCTACAGCCTCAAACGGGCAACCCCCGGAAGACACGTGTTTCTCAGGTAGGTTTCCCATCAGGGGAGCTACGATTTGGCCTTTGAAACGACGATAACGCACGCATTTGCGCACACAAGATTTAGCCAAGTTACGGCCTCCTATGGGCCAGAAGGTCTCTCTGATTGTAGATAGTAGGAGTTGCGGACCAGCATGCAACAATTTTTTATGCTCATAATTAAATAAAAGTGAAGTAAATCGATGAGTGGACTGTATTAATATAGGGTGTTTTTATTATAAGAAAACTTTGAATTAGCCAAACGACCTCCGACACGCAGGATGTTATCGGAGTCAAGAAAGACATTAAATTTTAAAAGTGAGCTCTTTCTAGGTAATTCTTTTTTATTTAATAATAATTGATACTCTGGGAATGATTCAGATTGGGAAATTTTAATAAGAGCATTTGAAGAACTTTTAATTTCGGTTGCAGTAAGGTTAATAACATCTGAAACGTTTTCTTTTCGACAAGATTTTATAAACCGAATCATGTATGCCACAGTCCGAATCATTCTGAGGTAATCAGAGAATCGATCAAATAATATGTTCTCGTTGGAGACAGTGTTTGCAATAAGCGAAACATTTTGTTTAAGTTCAGGTAATATATCGTTTTCGTAAGGAACAGATTACAAATGAAGCCATAAAGACTGCCTGGCCGCTACTGGCTTCCTCATTAACACATTTATTTAACCTTATATTAAAAACTTCTGAAATACCATCGCAATGGGTAGAGTCGGAAATCATTTTAATTTACAAAAAAGGTGACTCGAAAGATATCACGAACTACAGGCCCATAAGCTTACTCTCAGTTATCTACAAGCTGTTTTCCTCCATAATTAACAAAAGAATAAGTGTAACAATAGAAGCAAACCAATCAATAGAACAAGCAGGTTTTCGTAGAGGTTTCTCAACAATTGATCATATACATACCCTAGAACAAATAATGGAAAAATACCAAGAGAAGCAAAGAGCGCTCTACATCGCATATATAGATTATAAGAAAGCTTTTGATACCGTGTCACATTCAAGTATATGGACCGCCTTGCAAGCTCAAAAAGTGGACCAAGAGTACATAGAAATAATCAAAAACATTTATAAAGATAGTACAGCAAAAATAAGATTGGAATGCAGTGGACCCTTGTTCTCCATCGGAAGAGGCGTGAAACAGGGCGACCCGCTATCTCCAAAATTGTTTATTGCTGTTCTAGAGTCAATAATAAAAAATCTCAACTGGGATAAGTCAGGAATAAACATCAATGGCAAGTATTTATCCCACTTACGCTTCGCAGATGACTTAGTTCTGCTATCAGAATCTGGCACACAATTACAAAACATGATTGATTCACTAAATACAACTAGTAAAGGGGTAGGGCTAGAAATGAACCTTTCAAAAACTATGGTCATGACAAATAGTTTATAGAGAAAAATATCAGTGGACAATGAAACTCTGAAATATACAGAAAAATACATTTACCTGGGAAAACAAATTGGTTTCAACAGAAAACAACACGAACTAGAAGTAGAACGAAGAGTACAAAATACTTGGAACAAGTACTGGTCCTTAAAAGAGATATTCAAAAGCAACATGCCAATAAATATCAAAACAAAAGTCATGACGTCATGCCTCCTACCTTGCCTAACCTACGCATGTCAAACTTGGAAATTCACATCCAAAATAAAAAGCAAAATCACTACCTGCCAGCGCGGAATAGAACGAAGCATGCTCAACATAAAAAAGACGCAAAAAATACGTCACAAAAAAATTAGAGAAACTACCAAAGCCACGGATGCTCTAACCTACGCTAAAAAACAGGGTAACAACGTGGAAGGGTCCAATCGGCAAACGTCTCCAAGGCAGACCTTACACGAGATGGGCAGACGAATTGGAAAAAATAGCTGGTCCCTGTTGGCCGCAAATAGCCCAAGAGAGAGAAAAATGGTATTCTTTAGAGGAGGCCTTCACCTTCACTTGAAGAAGGGTTCATGCAATCAAACTTCTTTTATATCATTACCTAATCTAAGCATTTTTAAAAATTTAATTAAACTACGTGTAAATAACATTAATATGTATGTAGTCGCACTTTTGCATGAAATAAAAGGTTCATTATTATTATTAAGGAACAGAAGGCCAATCCACTTTAGGCTGTTTTAAAAAGGCTGGACCCTCCCACCACATCTGAAGTGAATGCAGAACGTCAATGTTGAAGCCACCGGAAATGAAGTCAGCAGGATTCTCGTCTGTTGGGACGTGATTCCAGGTACAGCGATCACCAGTGTGTTCCAATATTTCGCCGACACGGTTGCGAATAAAAGTCTGTAACTTAATAGGTATTACCTTTAGCCATCCGAGAACAATAGTCGAATCTGTCCAGAAGTAAGCATGATCAATACTCATGCGCAGCGATTTTAAAAGCTTATTATAAATACGAACGCCAGTAAGCGCTCCGCACAGCTCAAGCTTAGGCAGGGTAATGGGTTTAAGAGGTACGACACGACCTTTGGCTAAAAGCAAGCGCACTGTAACTTCGCTATTTTCATTGATGCTGCGTAGGTAAGCGCAAGCACCGTACGCAGTTTCAGAAGCGTCCGAGAATACGTGAATCTCGGTTCCTTGACGCAAATCGCACGAAAATTTAAAAATTACGAGAGAAAACAAGATATTCCCTTTGTCATATACGCAGATTTTGAAACATTACTCAACCCGATTTCCGGCGTGAAATTAGATAGTGCTAATACATCATGTTTACAACGACACGTTCCAGTAGCATTCGCATACAACATAGTGTCAGCATTTTCTACTACAGTAGAAGGCTATAGAAGTTATCGGGGCCAAAACTGTGTTTCAAAATTTTTTGATTTCTTTTTTTTTTTTTTTTAATTATTTATGTACACTTAAATGGTATTTATACAAACAAATGAAATATTATGTACAAAGGCGAGCTTAACTCAGATTGAGTTCTCTTCCAGCAAACCTGGGAGTGCACAGAGGAATCGCAATGCAATGAGAGAGGCAAAGTCTTGTGTACATTTGTCAATACTTAATAGTATGAGTAGGCATACAAAAGGTATACCCCTGACAGAAAGCATTACATGTACATACATATATAACCATAATAGACTACATTCACATATATAAAATACTCATGTATACACATAATAAAGACTATATAAATACATACATATAGGCATACATACATTTACATACATATAAATACATATTATGTCTGTTATTGTTGAGAAAGGTAATAGTCTCTTGTTCGTTCCTTAAAGATATTTAAAGAAGGGCTATCGCGTATTGAATGAGGAAGAGAATTCCACAACCGCACTGCAGAAACCGTAAAAGAATTGTCATAGTAAGAGGAACTATGGGAGGGAGTTCGAAGTAATAGAGAAGAAAAAGTACGACAGGGTTTACCCCTGGGGACAAGAAACTCAAATCGCTCACGAAGATAAATAGGAGAGTGAGGATTATGAAGAACAGAAAAGAGTAAGGAAAGAATGTGAATATCTCGACGCCGCCGAATCGGTAACCATTTCAGTTTCTGTCGGAACTCTGAAACGTGATCGTACTTTCGTAGACCAAATCTGAACCGGATACATAAATTTTGCAACCGCTCCAGCTTGTTCCAGAGTTCTTCAGTTGCGTCGAGAAAGGTGACATCAGCATAGTCTAAAAGAGGAAGGAGAAGAGATTGAGCAAGACAGATTCTTGTCTTAAAAGGAAGAAAATTCTGAAGGCGCTTAAGAGAATGGTGCGTACCGAAGACTTTTCTGCTGACCTCGGTGATATGCCTAGTCCACGACAGATTACAATCAATATATACCCCTAGATTTTTGACAACCGCGGTATACGGTATCACAGTATTGTTAAAGTAAACAGGAGAAAGAGAGGCATGGTCAAGATTATTGTAGAAGTATCTGCCACCTACAATGAGTGCCTGGGATTTAGCAGGATTGACAAGCAGTCCGAACGATTTTGCCCAAGCACCAATGCTTTTGAGGTCATTATTGATGGCAGTAATGGCCTCATTCCTTTCGTCAGTCCCAAAATGGCGATATAGCTGCAAATCATCTGCGTAGAGATGAAAATTTGAAGATATCACTTTGTTGATAGCATTGATGAAAATCGAGAAAAGAAGAGGAGAGAGGACGGCACCTTGTGGAACGCCCGCAGCAAGGTCACACCAGTCAGAGGATGCCTCGTCAGAGCGAACCCGCTGCGAGCGACCACGAAGATAGGAGTTAAACCATGCGATTACAGAGGACGACATATTTAATGATGATAGGATGCCCAGGAGGATGTCGAAATCAATAGAGTTGAAGGCGCTACTGAAGTCCAGCAAAACCATTACTGTCAGGAGTTTATTCTCCATGGCCAGTCTTATATCATCTGATATTTTAAGTAGTGCCGTGACTGTACTATGGCCTGGACGAAAGCCAGATTGGTATGGACTCAGTAGACCATGAGAGGAAAGGTAAGAAGCTAATTGATTTCGCACTGTGTTCTCGAGGACTTTGGAAAGAATTGGCAGGATTGAAATAGGACGAAACTGGGATGCTAAGGTGGGATTGGTGGTTTTGGGCAACGGAATGACAAGTGCTTTTTTCCAAGCCGAAGGGAAAGCGCTATTCTCAAGTGAAAAATTTATTATATGTGTGATGGTTGGAAGAAGTTCACTTAGAATAGGTAGCAGCATTTGAAGTTGAATGCCATCATTACCCATCGCTTTTGTTGCTATTGATTTTATTTGTTTGCTTATATCGTCCTCTGCAACCGGGTTGAATATAAAGGAAGCACATTCAGGCAGGGGGATTCTTGAAAGATAACTGAGAGTAGCAGCTTTATCTACTTCATCTACCAAAGTTGGAGGCGTGGCGAAATGTGTGTTCAGCGCATTGAGATCAACATTGTCTGCGACGTCGACATTATCTTTACCGATACCGAGAGACCTCAAAAATTGCCACACCTGAGATGTGTTTGAATTATTAATGGAATCGTGAATGTGGCGCCTTTTCGCATCCCTACACAGACGACTGCAGCGATTTCGAAAAATTTTATAGGTAGACCAGTTCTCGTCCGAGGGATAACGATTGTACTGTCTTTTGGCTTTATCTCGTTTAGACATAGCCGTTTTGATATCCTTTGACAGCCAGGGCGCAGGCAAATGCTTCACCCTAATCTTTTTTAGTGGAGCATGTTTATCGAAAATACTTAAGAGTATTTTATTAAAGCTATCTACTTTTATGTCGATGTCATTTATGTTGTGCACCAGAGAAAAGTCAGTATCCCTCACATCGGCACTCAAAGTATCCCAGTCAATGTTTTTGAAGCTCCGGAGCAAGAGAAATTTAGGTTTAGGTTTCGGCGCACGAATTTTGTAGGAGAGGTATATTAGATCGTGGTATGAGAAAGGAGCAGATAGTTGACCATGAGTAACAACTTTATCACGGTTGGAAACAATGATAAGGTCTAAGAGAGAAGGAGTACAGTGCATGTTTACCGAGGAGACCAGGGACTGGAGTCTCCGACTGCGCGCATCATCTTTGAGTAGACACGTGTTGAAGTCACCCAAGATTATAGAGTGCTGGTACAAAGCGGATAGATTCTCTAACTTACATTCGAAGGAAGAGAAATAGTCGATTTTAAGAGAAGGGCTATAATAGACACCCAGAAGGAATTTAACATAATGAAAATCAACTTCAAGAAAAATATGCTCAGTAAAACCAGTGTAAACAGTAGGAGACTGATCTAACACTTTGAAGGCGATATCATCACGAAGGTAAATCCCAACCCCGCCATATCCCACACCCACCCTGTCATTTCTTATAAGCTTATATCCTGGTAAAGTATATTGTTTTGAAGGAAGTGAAGGTTTGAGAAATGTTTCGGAAATAAGGACAGCATGGATGTTCAGAGAATCGAAAGATGAAAGTAAATCAGGATAGTGAGCGTGAACGCTTTGAGCGTTGATATGTACAACATTTAAGAATTTATCTAATGGACCAAATATAGTAAGCAGCTCTTTGTGTAAAAGGACTGCATCCCCTTCGTTATCGCTACCTGCACTGGCGTAATCGCCATTAGATGTATCAGAAGAACAAGAAATATAACGGTTTTTTTTTTTTTTTTTTTTACGTGCGGGAAATCCCCACGGATACCCCCCCCGTCGGAGCCGAAGGGGGAGGTTATGTCGGACTCGAACCGACTAAACCGCACGCCGTCCGTGGGTCAATGTGCTAGGCCGGAGGTGAGGTTGTCTTTTGACATATCCCTCGCACCCCGGCTGACCCAGGGCCATTCCTCTTGGTCTGGCCCTCCTCGGGAGGGGGGACCACGCGGTCCCCGACTCGCCCCCGGTATGGGGGGGGGCGCGCATCGTCCTACGATGCGCGCCGCCGCCGTGGCCTGCTTCTGCTAGGGTGACGAGCGGCTCCACCCGTCACCCGCAGGCCCGCGCTCATGGGGGGCGGAGGTCGGTTTGCGCCCTCCGACGCCCGAGCCGCCTTCGAGCGCGGCCAGCGATGTCCGCGAGTCTTTCTCGCTCGCTGCGCCGCGCCCGCTCCGCTGTCTCCTTCACGAGCATGACCTGCTCGCAGAAGGAGGCGCTGGCCGCCCACGCATCCGCGCAGCGGACCATTGCCGCGAGCAGGGTGGAGAGCGTGAGCACTCTCACCCCCAGGGCCGTCACAAGCTCCCGCCTCGGCGCTTCAAACGCCGGACATTCGGTGAGCGTGTGCAGCCCCGAGTCCACGCTCGCGTCGCAGTGATGGCACTCGGGCGTTGGCTCTATGCCCATCAGATGCAGGTACCGCCCGAAGTTACCGTGTCCGGTAATGACCTGCGTCTGACGGTACGAGAGGCCACCGTGTGGCCTCTCTAGCCACTCCCCCATGATGGGTCTTACCGCCGCAATCACGGCGTGCCCTGCGCGTGGTTGCTCAAGTCGTAGCTCCCACTCGGTCACCATGGCCCTGTGGCGCCGGGACTTCTCGGCCCGAATTTCTTCGGGCTCGGGATCGTGTCCCCGCCCCCGCGCCTCCTTTCGGAACTGATAGAGTGCCGAAAGGGTCCTCGCTTCCAGGATCCACGGTGGCGATCCGGCCAGGAGACTCGCCGCTTCAAAGGATATCGTGCGGTACCCCCCTCTGCGCCGCGTGGAGCAGAGGCAGGAATCTGGCCCCCAGGGTGTCCGCCCATACGGGGCACCCATATAGGGCCATGGACCGCACGACATCCGCGTAGAGTCTCCTGCAGGAGTCCTCTGGGCCCCTCAAGTTGGGCAACAGCCTGCCCAAGGCATTCGCCGTTGCCACCAACTTGGGGCAGAAATATAACAGTCTTCATAATCGGACATAAGTATGACATATAATAATAAAATAATAATATATAATCATAAATTGTTTAAAATAAATAAGCAAATTAAATAACTTCTCATGTAGTTATCCTCAATGCACCTAGGGAGCCAGAGACAATTACAAAATACTGCAACAACAAAACACACTGACAGCTGAATGACATATTGTGACACATGACACAACGTCATCTGTCACTCAGTAATATCATATTTATGTAAACAATTCTTTTGTAAATGTGAGGTTGTGAGCAAAATTATTCAAGATACAAAATTGACTGAAAATTATATGCAAGAACGATGCTATTTTCGAAGTTAGAAGGAGACAAAAAGTTAACTTACAACTGACCTCAAATGCAGATTGTAAAAAAAAAAAAAAACAAATAACAAAATTCAAGCATTACCCGGTAGTATACAGGAGGTTAAACTAAATATTGGTGCTACTTGACTTGCTTCCGGGGTCTTTTCTCATTGATGGTGGCTACTCTGGCTGCTGTTTGACCTTGAACAACTGGCTGTGGAGCTTTTGATGTCCCAGGAGGTGGTAATTGTGGGTTTGGGAATTCGATGCACAACTTACGCAGTTCAGATGATGTCTCAATCTTACGACGAAAATTATTTGCGAGTTGTATGACAATCTTTCCGTCTGAGGTCCAACACTGCCTTACACCAAAATGCTTGCGGGCGTCCATAAAGACGTCGTGGCGTGGCTTGGTCAGAAATTCAGACAGAGTTAAACCCGTACCCTTAAGCCTAGTCTTGCTATTCCATACCTCATTCCGCAGCAGATAGCTTTGAAACCTTATGAGGAGTGGACGGGGTTTAGAAGCATTGCTTCCCAGGCGGTGACAGTTCTCCAGATCGTTGATTGAGATGTGAGGCAACTGCAGTTTCTCCTTTAAAATATGAAGAGCCAGATTTGTACAGGTGGCTTCTTTTGATTCTTCCAGGCCATGAATCAACAAAACTTTTCTCCGGGAAGCCATCTCATGCCTGTCTAGCCCAGAAAACAATAACTCCATCTGCGCTTTCATCATATTCATAGTCTTCCAAATGAGTGCCTTGAAATCCATAAAGTCCCGTGAGAGGCCAGCTATAGACTTATGGGATGTATCACTGCCCGCAGCATTCTTCAGGTCTTCCTCATATTGTGCCATACGTGATGTAAATGCGAACGAAAGTTCTTCCATGCTATTTGACAGCTGAGTATACAGATCCATAGTGATAGTTATGATTTTATCAGTGCAAGAGAGATTTTACAGGAGAATCAGTGAGTTGTTATGGTGCACTAAAGGATAACTATTAGTTTTAACTGTTATTTAACATTTAAAATTAAGTTTAAATATATTTAAAAATTACTAAATCTGAAACTATGATATTTACCGAAAAAGATGCGTGTGATTTTAAACATTCGACAATATGTCACATATGTGGCAATTTGTTATGGAATAATAAGGTTAGGGACCACTGTCATATTTCAGGAAAATATCGCGGTGCAGCTCATTCTATTTGTAATTTGCAATATAAAATACCTAAGTTTATTCCCATATTTTTTCATAATTTATCTGGATACGATTGCCATTTATTTATTAAAAAATTAGGAGAAATTCCCGGTCAAATAAAAATTATAGCTAAAACTAAGGAAAAATATATTACTTTTACAAAATTTATTCCCATTTCAATAAATGAGTATATACAATTAAGATTTTTGGACTCCTTTAACTTTTTAGGAACAAGTTTAGACAAACTCGCTAAAACAATGAGAGTAGAAGATTTTATAAATCTCCGCTCTCAATATCCTGATGAAAGACAATTTAGTTTACTCACAAGAAAAGGAGTATATCCGTATGATTATATGTCGGATTGGAAATTTTATGAGGAAAAATCGTTACCACCTAAATCTTGTTTTCATAACTCTTTGACCAATGATGACATCAGCGATGAAGATTATTTTCACGCTCAAACTGTTTGGAAAGAATTCAATATTAGCAACTTAGGCGAATATACAGACCTGTATCTGAAAACTGATGTGCTATTATTAACGGATATATTTCAAAATTTTCGAAATACTTGTAAACAGCATTATAGTCTGGACCCCGCGTTTTACGTAACCGCTCCTAGTTTGTCATTCGACGCAATGTTGCTTAAAACAAATGTTCAGTTAGAGCTCATATCGGATTTATCTATTATTCGTATGATTCAAAATGGTATACGGGGTGGTTTGTGTATGTGTTCCCATCGATATGCAAAAGCCAATCATAAATATATGCCAGAATATGATTCTTCGAAACCTGATTGCTTTATAGTATATCTAGACTGTAACAATCTTTATGGGTACAGCATGTGTCAGTATTTACCTTATTCTAGTTTTCTATTTTTAAGCCAAAATGAAATAGATAATTTACACATTAGAGACATTGTGAATGACGCCGAGTGGGGTTTCATATTAGAAGTTGATCTCTTTTATCCGAATCATTTGCACTCTCTCCATAACGATTTACCTTTTTGTCCCGAGAAATGTCTACCTCCAGGGGGTAAAACAAAAAAACTAGTAGCTAATTTATATAACAAGTATGGATACGTCATTCATTATATTCATTTAAAAAAATGTTTAGATCATGGTTTAGTATTACGCAAAATTCATAGAGTTATAACTTTCAGACAAAGTCCATATTTAAAACAATATATAGATTTGAATACACAATTAAGACAAAAGGCAAAAAGTTCTTTTGAACAAGACTTTTTAAGCTATTAAACAACAGCGTCTTTGGTAAGACACTAGAAAATACTGAGAATCGAGTAGATGTTCATTTAGTTAATAAATGGTGTGACAATTTTAATCGTACAAAAAAATATATATCCGCTGAGAGACTTGTAGCTAGCCCATATTTCCATAGCGCATCTATTCTCACTGAAAACTTAGTTGCAATACAAATGAAAGCCGATCAAATTATTTTAAATAAACCTATTTATATTGGTTTCACTGTATTAGAACTTTCTAAGTCTCATATGTACGACTTTCATTACAATACCGTGAAACCTTTTTACAAAGATCGAGTGAAGTTGTGTTATACAGATACAGATTCTTTTATCTATAAAATTTACACTAATGACTTTTATCAGGATTTAAAATATGAATTTTTACACTATTTTGATAGCAGTAATTATGATGTGCAAAATCAATACAACATTCCAATAAAGAACAAAAAAGTTCCTGGTCTGTTAAAGGATGAAATGGGAGGTCAATACATTTGTGATTTTGTGGGTTTGAGATCTAAACTTTATTGTTTAAGAACTCCCGATAAAGTTATTAAAAAGGCAAAAGGCGTGAAATCTTGTGTAGTCAGAGGTATTAGTATGAACGAGTATAAAGATGTTTTATTTAAAGATATTGTTATTCGTAAAAAGAACATTATATTTAAATCGATCAAGCACGAAATTTTTACTCAGAGTGTTGACAAAATAGCCTTGTCCAATAATGACGACAAGCGTTCACTCTCCGTAGATAAAATATCAACTAGAGCCTGGGGTCATTCGTGTATTTTTAAAAATAACCAATTAAAATAGCAGTCCTCCATCACACATAACATCACTATTCCACTTTTTATCAGAATAAATAGTCCTGTAGTAAATTTAGAATAACAACTTATACCCTGTTTTTTCTTTTTTACTTTATTTTTGTTGTATAGTATAAAATAAATTGATACTTAACATACTTGGATGTTTTATTTTACTAATTATTATTTCCACTTTCCGACCATCGCCTGTCAGCGGGTGCAAATCCCTCAGTCATTGCAATACATAATTATTATACATCCAGACGAGCGGATCTGCGAGCATATGCTAGACAGTATATTTATGTACTAGCTTTTGCCCGCGGCTCCGCCCGCGTGAATGTCGGTTATCGCGACCAAACATAGCCTATGTCCTTTCTCAAGGTCTAATCTAACCCTATACCAAATTTCATCAAAATCGGTTCAGTGGTTTAGGCGTGAAAGCGTAACATACAGACAGACAGACAGACAGAGTTACTTTCGCATTTATAATATTAGTATGGTTTGCATATTTATGTATTGCACAATATTTTGTTCGTGATTCGAGTAAGCACTAATATCAACTTACGTTCAACATTCATATTATAATGAAAAAAGCTTAACATAGCAAAATTTATGTGACCGTGGTATAGTGATTAATTTTATCAAAAGGATATCAGTTCAAATCTATAATGTAATATTAGATACTTAATCTTAGTGCAGTTAATTGTGTTCTGTAGGTACTGTATGTAGGCTGTTCTGTGTAAACACTAAATACATTTTATATATTTTTACAAACATTTGGAATACTTATACACTTTTTCAAATCGGTGGCTGAGCATTCCCCTGTAAAGGAAAGATCGTGGGTTCGAGTCCCACCTGGGCATTCACTTTTTCCTACCTTAATCGATTTGAAAAGTTAGCATAGTAAATGCTTCAAAATTTCATTCAATTACTTATACACTTATTTTATTTTATTTTTACTTTATGTTTGTTTTATAGTATTATACAAATTGATACTTAATATACTTGAAAGTTTTATTTTGGTTTGGTGTAGATAACGCGGAACCCTAAACTTCAACCTAAATAAATATTTCGTATAAAAAGGTGTAAGTGTCATTAACATAAACATAATTTGTTGCATCCGTAGCAAGAAACACATCGTACCTACCTCGTAATAATACAATTAGTAATTAATTTGAGCAAGTCATTAATAATCAATAATTTATTCGCTTCATAATGTCGACGGTGAGTAAATAATAAAATATTATCTACGCTATTATTTTTTTAGAAAAGTATTGATTCAGTTTTAAGGATTTGTAATAGCGAATTATGTAATTACAGATATGAATATAATATGTATGTATGTACGTATGTATGTTAGAGCAGGGTTGATAATATCCGTTTTTAAAAATTGTTACAGTTTTCGGAGCCAGACGTGGTATTCAGCCAGTCCGCACAGGATCCTTATGAGGAATATCATGAAATGATGCGACAAGCAGCTACAGAAAGCCCTGCTCCTCTGAGCAATACCAACACCAAGAAATCCAAGCGTCGTAGAGAGGGGAAGGCGAGGAAACAAGTGAATCAATCCTTCGTCATGAGCAAGGCTCAGAGACGAGGGCTTAAATTGATAAAAATAAGCGTGATAGACCTATGCAACAACCCTCAGCCCAGTGATAGTGATAGTGACACTGACAATATAATTATTAGTGCGCAATATATCGTGAAAGACGCGTTAGACTCAATTGTGGACGATACAGAGTGTTTAGTACAAAAAATTTCCAAATCATTAATAGAAAGTGACCTATAAGAACAGTTCAATTCAATTCAATAAATATAAAAGTGTTTAATTTTAAGTATTTATGTATCTTTTTTCAATACTTCGAACAGTAAATTAAATTTAACTTCAAATGATTTAGTAAAAACTTAATATTTTGACATTACAAACAGACTTCAGTTTTATTTATTTTTTTGTATAGATATGCGTGTTTGATTATTAACGACTTGCTCAAATTAAGTACTTTAATGTATTGATTATTCAATTATTATAAATTTTTTTGTCTTTTTTTATATTTGTAAATAATTTTTTGACACTTGTAAATATTAGGTTTAATTTACTTTCATTTTAGAGTAATTAATTATATAATGAAGAAACTTTTTTTTTTTCTACAAAATTTGTTTATTTATTTGAAACTTTTAACCTAAAATACATTTTCATCCTCTAAATAACTTTTTATACATAACACATTTTTAAGTGCACATTGTTTTGAATGTTTAAAACAATTAAATTTAATTTCACTGTCTGAACATTTTGTATGTAACACAGATATATTTGGGCATTTGTCTTGATCAAGCTCCGATACTATACAATTCTTGCAAAGGTCCTTAATCCACTTAACTTTCTCTAAACCTTTTACAATAATTTTCTTATTTTCTAGGTATGGAATAATTATACGATGGAATTCTCTATAATCGATATAGCCCTCATTCCAGTAAATCCCTCTGTTTTTTTCCAACCACACAACTTGTTTCTTTTCATCAGCAGTTAAATATTTAAATAAATATGGAGGCTTCACTAAGAAAATTTGAGTATAATAACGAGTAGCCAAAGCTAATTCTTTAACAATAAAGTTATTATAAAGGTCTTTAAATCCTTGAACATCAACTATAATAGTATTCGGGTTCATGATATCTTTCTAACAGTACTGCTTAGAGGTTTATACTCAATTATGCAATCGTTCAGTATAAGACAGTATGCAGAAGTCTGATCTGGTATGTCCAAGTCACTCTCGATTTCAACCCTTCTGTTTTCAAATTATCAGCTTGTCTTGAACAGTCAATGACGAAGAGCGGCGCTAAATCTTTGAATTTTTTCTCACTTAACAAAGGCTCTGAACGCCGTTCGTAATACGACTGTTGAAATCTAGTGTACTGCTCGTATAATAAAGCAATGGTATTATTTGCAAAGTTCACATTAAAGTTTTCATATGGGAAGTACGTGGAATTGAGGTGCACTTTAACATCACGAATATGACAGTGATCGAACTGAGACATATCAGCACTTGCATTATTTTTTCTATTTGTCTGTAGACCAATGATAACAAACCGTGGTTTTTCTATTTGAGATGAAGTCTTAATAGACCACGTATGTTTTGTAGTTTTAGGTAACGCTGGATATTCGTATAGATCCCAATTTCTGAATATCATTTGGAGAGGTCGATCTTTTTCTAATAGTTTTAACAAACTTATTTTTTCTCTGTCGGATACTTTAACATGCGGTACCCTCCATATGATTTTATTGATAAGAACGTCTTCGACAATTTCACCGGTATTTAGTTTTACAGTGTTTAAATTAGTGTTGCTTCGTAGCAATATCAACTCATGCCTACTATTTATTACAACTTTCTTAAAGTCTTCAGCAAAACCGAAGATGTTACAAAGCGGTATAGATGCAGAAAATCTGCCATCGTTAATGTTTTTTATGCCATCGATATTCCAGCACCAGGCGTTAGATATTTTCGATTCAC
Source organism: Eilema caniola (assembly GCA_949126895.1). Lineage (NCBI taxonomy): Eukaryota > Metazoa > Arthropoda > Insecta > Lepidoptera > Erebidae > Eilema > Eilema caniola. Next base: position 1,463,733 of record CASBPR010000003.1, read on the forward strand.
TCTCATTCATTGAAATTAATGACTTCATTGTAGTGGTTAAACCAACATTTTTTATTTTATCAATTTCCACTCCATTGAGCTCATACCTTATATCTTGAAACAGGTAAAGTAGGGCGTTATTTGTAAAATGAACACTACTAGCGATTTCTTTTAAATCGTTCTTTTTTACTACTATAGTTCCTTCCAAATACAAGGTGCTGGCTGATGGTAAGACATACAAATCCTGTTGGTTGATAGGTATGCGTATCTCGTCATTTCTGTTGAAACTTGTGACGTAAGGCTTATAAGAATGGTACTCGATTCCCTTAACAGTGTTATCAAAGGTTGGTGCAGATACAATATCTAAGATATTCATTTTAGTAAACCAATTGCTTTAAGGAATGCTTTATTTTCACTAGTTAATTTTATTTTCTTTTTCCTGATAGCTCTTAGTGGTATAAGAGCTTGTGTTAAACTGCTACTTTTTATCGGTTGATGTGCATATTTATTGTAATCAATCATTTTTTTTTCTGAGATGTAAATACAGCTGCACTTCTTCACCACGTAGATTTATTAAATTATTGCTAATATCTAATAACCGTATATGTATGCAGCTTATGTTGTTTTGATTAATGGGAAAGTATATTGAGTTTGTAGGAATTTCTATAATTCTGTATCCAGGAGGAACGTTGAGTGCAAATTCATGTATTATATGACTAGGTATTCCATTTATATACGATCCACTCACAATATCACATTCAATCCTGATCACGGTCGTAGGTAAAATGTTCACTGGAAACTCGGACACATGCCATTTATTTCCTTTTAAAATCTGCTTATTGAAGCCTAATAAACTTCTAAGTGTATCTTCTTTCATGAAATTTATATTTTTTGTACAGTATATAAACGTTTTTAAAGTATTATTGTTGCACAATAGTTTGATCGATGCATTTTTTATTTCTGACGTTAAGTAATCACTAATATCTTGCAATTCATAGGTACCTTCTGGTATTTCAATAACTTCATCTGTATCATAATATATCTTATTGTTCGTTTTATCAATGTTTGGAATAGAATTGTACGTTGAGAAATGCAATAAAGCACACTCATACTGACCGTCTAACTGTAGGGTGTTGGGATAGTAGGTAGATAAATCTGCCGAGTTGCCAGTTATAGATAAAGTGAGAGACATCTTGAGAATGAGTAAATTAAAAGACAGACATTTTATTTTATATAATTTTATTTTCCCAAAAGTTCCACAGATACTTTAAACATAAATGCCCGCAATTTATTGTATTGAATTGTTGATATCTTGTATAGTTATAGGAAACATCACAGTTTTTAAAATACTTTATCAATTCTAATGGTGGTTTCAAATCACCAAAGCTATCAAAATATTCACAATAATTATTAACTTTAACATATGCTACCCAATGCGTACCTATATTTTTAGAATCATCCAAGTTAACGATAGCACATTCGATCTGCTTTGGTGTTCTTGGTAACTGATCGTTCATGTGTACACCTCTAAAGTGAGGCAAGTCGTAAGCATATTTTTGAATGTCTAAATTAGTTAAAGGTCGATTAGGTAGCTTATTCAGTTTTTTGTTGATTTTATAAACAACCCTTTACCATTTTTATGTGGCTTGATGTACAGCCCCTTACCCAACGCTAAAGCCTCCATAGTCTTATTGTGTCGTTCGGTTTCTTGCAATTTCTTTTGAACCGCTTTATAATCGTTAACTGTTTTTGCTATACCTGCAGCACCACCTGCCAAAGAGCCTAACGCTGATAAACCAGCGAATATTGGAATCAAAGGTAGAAAGCCCCCTGTCTTCGGTATAGGTATAACTCGGGGTACTCGAATATTCGCTATGCATGGAAATAATTTTCGTGCAGCTAAGTAAGCTGCATTGATGAGAGTCTTGCTGTCCTTAGATTTCAGTTTTTTAATTTTTGATCTTATTTTCGATACAAAAGTATTAAACGTTTTAATCCCTGCACCGGACTTTAGTTTCGCTTTCATCAATTTGCTCACTAACCATGAGCTAAGTTTTTCACCCTTGCCAGCGTCTTTTGAGGTAAGTCTTTGTTTGGCCATGTTTAAAAGCTGCAAATCGGCTTTATGACGATTGGATAAATCTGCGTGATTTTGGTAAGCAATGTCATGATGCATACAAGCTTCGTCTAACTTATTGACACCACGATCGCCTCGAAGTAATCGTTTCTGAAGTTGTCCACAATAGTTGTAACCAGGCAAATGAAGTTCAAATGGTAAATTATTAATTACACTGTTAACTAGTCCACCGCCTTGCATTCCTCAAAATTAAATGAAATAAATATAACTAAGTGAATGCTTTTAAGGTTTGATTAATATATCAATTAACTATTGCAGCTTTGTCGATCCAGCTATTTTCTTCATTGCTTAAACCCAACCACTTTACAAAAAGTTTATTTCCTTTTCTTTTTAAAACCTTTTCAATCAAATAAACATCAGGATGGTACGATTTTTGAAGCTCTTGTTCATAAAAGCTTCCTAATATCTTTTGTTTTCGCTGATCTTCTATATGATACGTTATTGGTAAAGTTTCATTAACCTTTTTTATGGTAAATAATTCCGTTGACCAGTTAGGGGTGTATCCTTTTTTGAAAATATGTTTGTATTTACTGACGCGAATTTTATCACCTACTTTGAATTTAGTTCTGCACCGGACAGATGGCCGTTTATGGGAATTTTGAATATTGGCTCTTATTATTAACTCATTGTATTTATGTACTTCTATAGGTTTGCATTGAATAGTACGATGTTTTGTGTTGTTATATGTATTTAATATATCTTTCAATACCGAACCAAACCACTTTTAGTTTCCATTTAGACTGAAACATTTATAAAACATACTTTTGATAGTTTTTATCAGTCGTTCAACAATTGATGCTTTCTTTGTTGAAAATGATGAGTGATGATGAATATTATACTTCTTTATAAGCGTTTGAAAAGTTGTGTTATAAAACTCCTTACCAGAATCCGTTTGCAAATTAACTGGCACGCGTTTGCTTACAGTAAGTATGTTTTGAAAGGCGCGAGTAACGTCAAGTTTATTTTTTGTTTTTAGGGGTTCTGCCCAAGCAAACTTGGAAAAGCAATCAATCACTGTTAAAATATAATTATGTCCGCCATTGATTTTTTCCATAGCCTGCATATCTATGAGGTCAGCCTGCCATAAGTCATCTATTCCCTTTAAAATTACAGAACGCCTGGCAAAATTTTTTCGCGCAGGTCTGTGTATTTCATTAACAATTTGCAATTTTGACATTATGAGGAGGTTTTAAATGCTAATAATTTATGTACATCCTCTTTAGTGTAAAACTTGTTATCTAATTGAGTGAAAACCTCACTCAATACTGTTTTTAAAGTATTTTCAACAGTGTTTTGAATATCCATAATAATTTGTTTACTTAGCGTATCCATAATTTTATGCGAATCTTTATGTAAATCCTGTTTAATTTTTGTTGTTACTAGATCTATATATTCTTTATTTACTGCATCGTCTGCTTCTACTGGAGATTTGATTCCTCTAAGCCTAACTGACTTCATATCAAAATCGCCACTTTCTGATTTTAGCAATGCATTATTATTAAATTCAAGTAATTCTGATAAACACATTCGCTTATGAATATGATGACCGAATTTGTCGACATTCATGTTTAAGGTGTATTGTATTGAAAGGTTTAAAGTAAAATGAAAGTAGATTACTGATAACATATTTATTTATTTAATAATTTTACTTTCACGTAACTCTTCAATTATGGATATAATTTCATTGTCCAACCCAGTGTTACCAGCATCTCGAGATGCCATTAATAACTTTAACCTATCGACCACTTCATTTGGATCATTCCAATATATGAAATCACATTTTTTTGCCAAAATATTGTCACAGGTAAACCTTTTCCAATCGACTGACTGGAACTAGCTAGTGTGAAAAGAGGTTTAATAACTTGCATATATTTTTGTCCTTTATTACTTTTGATCGGCTTACTTGGATCAAAATCTCGTCGATGTGCATTTGTAAAAAGTAGCATCGACTTATAATGCTGAATATCTCTATCCGTAACTAGACTTAAATCAATGTCCTTGTTGAGTAATAATTGTTTCAAACCAGGCGTAGTGCGGTATTTGTTTTCCCCCACAGTGATGAATTCGTCCCCGATAACTATGGCCGCAGAACCTAACATTAATTTCCCACGATCTCTTCGAACACCAAACGGTACTTCAGTCAACACCTCTGAAGATAAGGACCAAGATGATGTATCATCCTCTTGTTTGTTATCGACCAATGATTGATATGAGGCGTCCGAATCAATATGAGATTCATCACTATTATCTGTATGTAAGTCTTTCTGTAACGTTTGATTCAAAAACGGTATGTCGGTTTCATCATTCACAGTGCTTTGAGAAAGGGGAGTTTGATCGCTAGTGTTGGTTAATAAATTGATTGATTCCGTTACGGGCTTAAGAACTGTTTCCAGAGCTTGCTTATTATCAGTCTCCATATCCCTCATATTACGAACTTTTTTCTTTACAGCTTCTGCAGCAATGACGATTTGTCTTTTTAATGACTTATCCATAATGATAAAAGGGTCTGTTATCGGTTAAGAGTTGCCTAAATAATAATAACATCGCAACGACGTACAGTCTTAAATACGATCTTAAGTTCTTAATCAAATTCAACAAAAGTATCAAATTTCTTTCTATAACATTCATTGTTTTTAGAGCATTCCTTATTAATTACTACGTAATTAAAAGGTTCACTCCATATCTTTGAACACATTTCACGAAACTCAAGCCACTTGATATCTAAATTTACATGCTCATCATAAATATGTTTTAAATTAATGTCATCTTGTTTAAACAGTACTATTAAATTTGCATTATCTCTAACCAACTGTTTGGGAATTTTACTATATGTTTGGTTCAGATAAAAACAGTCAATATATTTATGTCGACCCATGGCAAAATAATCTCGCATGTTGTTTTGATTTTCACAAGCAACGTTGTCAAATATAATAACAGAGTTAGGTTTTGCATCTTGTACACTCAATACATCCTCATTTCCCATATATTTCTGAAGTGAAATACTTGGAATCCGTTGCAAAACTTTTTCCAAAAAGATATACTTAGGCTGGTGTAAAGTTTTTGAATAAACATAGACATTTTGAAACTTCAATCCATTTTCATGTATTAGAAGACCTACAAGTAAATTCGTTTTACCACAATTTGACGGTCCGCAAATAATGCATCGTATTATGTTGGGTAATAACTTGCTATGACGAACACGAAACTTTGGCAAATCATCGCAGATTGTGTTTACGTGCAAGGATTGCGCCTGTTTAACAAATTTCATGATCAGTATGTGTTTAGAGTTCAACGTTGAATGAGAGAGCGCGTTCACGGCATTATCATTTAAACTAGAATGGGGATGAAACGTTGAATTGATTGAGTTCATCTGCAGTGACAATCATTTCATACATCTGTATATTATTGGGAACGACACCTCACAGAGTGAGGCCTGGCCGGAGGCCTGGCCGAACGATGTGGGGTAGAGTTCCCAATAATATACTACTTTCATCCACTCGATAGGTTTAGGATTTTTTTATATTTTTAAACATCTGTTTTGGCGCCTTAATTTTTTTTTTGTTTTTCATATTTTTATATAGCCAGTGTCACTCGGGCTAACGCAAGGATTCTAATGATACCCCACACATGTAAATCGGTACAGGCATCTAGAAGATATGGTGGCACAAAGAAAGTCACATACATACATACGTGAACCCTAAACACAATACACTCCTTTTTTGGGCAGTCGTGTAATTACGTTCACCTGATTTTGTTCAAAATCCGGCTAAATATCAATGACACCGCTTAATTGAAAAAAAAAAAACACGACTGCCCAATTTTCAAAGAACTAAAAAGTAAAAAACAAGAACGAAACAAATAAAAATATCATTGCAGTCGAGGGACAAACAGAGATTAACAAAGTTCCAGAGAACTATCCCCCGACTGCAATGAAATTTTTATTTATCTGTTTCGTTCTTGTTTTTTACTTTTTAGTTCTTTGTAAATTGGGCAGTCGTGTTTTTTAATTTTTTTAATTATATGCTTTCATCATATCATCTTCGGAATAATTAAACATTTTACCCTTTGTTGGAGGCATGATTAATGTATTTTAGTAGTGTTTAGTAGACTGTGCAGAACTCACCACGGGTTTCTTGTGCCGCTGCCCGAAGAGACTCTTGTCAAGGGGGCCCCCTATGTCTTGACTCCAATGTCTTCAGCCCGTGGGAGCTCAACGGTCTGCACTACACCCTTACACAGTGGAAGCGATTTTAGTCCCGGCGTACCGAATACGCGTATAGTCGTGGTCAACTCCCGAAAGAAAAGGCGACACAAATTGCGACGTGCGCTCGCCCAAACCGCTTTCGTTGACTGGACGGCGTGGTGGCCGATCTGCAAGCGCGCAGACGGCGCGGCAGTGGCGCCGCCTGCCGTAATACTTGGAACATTCGAAGTTTTTCGAACATCCACCCGCCCTACTCGGCAGTAGGGTTTCCCTAACCCGAGTACTTATTAACCTACAGGCAGCCGGGATAACGAACCGACTGCCTGCCTGAGGACTGAACCCCCAACCAGGACCTCGGCCAGCCTGGGCGTCCCATCGGCCCCTGGTAACAGGTTAACAATGCGCCCCCTTCGCCAGCGCAGTGGCGAGAGGTTGGCATCCTTAACCAACACGAGGTCTCCCACCTGGGGAGGGTTTGACCTGTCCGTCCACTTAAGGCGCTGCTGCAGAATGTGCAGATACTCCAATGACCAGCGTCTCCAAAAATCTTGCGCGAATTGCTGCAACATCTGGTACCGCGTGAGTCTATGCAACCTCACGCCCTCATAAGGGTACTCCGGCAACGCGTTAAGCGGACGCCCTACTAGAAAATGTCCCGGCGTCAATGCTTCGAAGTCGTTAGGGTCCGAACTAACGGGACACAACGGACGCGAATTGAGTACCGCCTCAATTTTACAAAATACGGTCGCGAGTTCCTCGAACGTCAGCGTGGTCTCACCAATGACGCGTGACAAATGCCGCTTTGCGGAGGCCACTGCAGCCTCAAAAATACCGCCCCAAGAGGGGTAACCCGGAGGACTGAAGGTCCATCTGATACCACGCTGACAAAGACCTGTCCCTATATCCACCTGGTTTACATTTAAGAACTCTACGACCTCCCGGAGATGCCTATCCGCCCCCACGTAGTTCCGGCCGTTGTCCGAACGAATCAACGACGGAATCCCCCGACGCGATACAAAGCGGTCGAGACAGGCAAGAAACCCTTCAGTTGTTAAGTCTCCAACCACCTCAAGGTGGACGGCCTTAGTGGACAGGCAAACGAACACACACAAATAGGCCTTCACTAGCCTAGTGTTCCGGGTGCGAGAATTTCGTACCATAAATGGGCCGGCAAAGTCCGTGCCCACTCCCAAGAAGGGTCTAACCTCCGTGACCCGATCAGGAGGAAGATCCCCCATCTGGGGTTGCATTGTGGCTGCCTTAAGCCTATAGCACGATATGCACTTAACACAACGCTACGAATGATGCGACGTCCCGACAAAATCCAGAACTCCCGCTGGAGTGTCGCCATCAATGCGGTTAACCCTGCATGTGCATTTCGGACGTGCCTGTCCCGTATCAGTAATTCCACGAACGAACCCGATTTAGGCAGCAACAATGGGTGACGTGACCCGTAAGCCAGCTCGGAGTTCCGCAGTCGACCGCCGACCCGGATCAACCCCTCGTTGTCGAGAAAAGGGTTGAGGCGCATGACTGCTCCCTTGAGCTTGGGACGGCCCCTCCGGAGGGTATCCAACACGTCATTAAAGCTCATCGACTGCTCCAGGCGTACCAGGACCTTCAGAGCCTGGTCTCGCTCAGTTGGACATAGGACCGACGATAATACTTGGTTGTGCGCTGGCACACGACAATTTGAGATGAACCTTCTCATCCAAGCCGTGACATTCACAAGCTTGCCAAAGGAGCTGTACCGATTCGCGAGGAATCCCTCCTCGATCTCCGTAAGCTCTGCCACGCAGACCTGCTCCCTGAGCCCCATATCGACGGGGACCACCGTTGTCCCCGGCCACTGAGCCCGCTCTAGCGTGAGCCAATGCGGTCCCCACCATAAAGAATGGCACACCAGTTCAGGAGCCCGGCAGCCCCGGGACGCTACGTCCGCCGGATTCATCTCCCCTGGTACATGCCGCCACACTAAGGGGGTCTCAGAGTTCTGTATCTGAGAAACCCTATTTGCCACAAACACCTCAAGGGTGTGCACCGACGCCCTCAGCCAGCAAAGTACGATCTGGCTATCAGTCCAGGCGTACACAGTCTCGTCAAGGTCCACCTTGGCTCCCAATAACGTGGCGGTGTGATTCAACAACCGTGTCAAGAGCGCCGACCCAGACAATTCCATCTTTGGAATGCTTAATCGCACTCGGAGAGGGGCCACCTTGCTCTTTGCCATCACGAGTTGTACCCCGACCCTTCCCGACGGGGTCACCGTACGGAGGTACACCGCAGCCGCGTACCCAAGTTCCGATGCGTCGCAGAACCCATGCAGCGACGCCCGGCACTTCCCTGCTGGAAACAGCTTACGAGGCAACATGATCCGGTCAACCTCACCCAACGACCGGTGGAACTTCACCCAGTCAGCCTCCAGATCTCCCGGAAGTGGGTCATCCCATCCCAATTGCGCGGCCCATAGCCGCTGCATAAAGCACTTCAGCCTGAAGGTGACCGGTGAAATCCACCCATTCGGGTCGAAAGTCCTGGCCACCGTGGACAAGATAGTCCGCTTCGTCCACACCCTGGGAATGTCCAAGTCAACCTGATAGGTGAAGGCGTCTTGGATGGGCCTATATTGGACCCCCAGAACCGCCAGCATGTTGGGGTTCTCCACATTCTCAAACAGGTGTGGGTCCTGTTGATATTCCCCTGGCAACCCGACCAACAAGTTTTGAGAGTTGGCCAACCATTTCCTCAACTCATATCCACCCTGGGCTAACAGGCTTATGAGTTCATCCCGGCGGGCGAGCCCCTCCTCGATGCTGTCAGCTCCCGTGCAGATGTCGTCTACATACAAATCCTGCTCCAGGATCGCAGCAGCCCGAGGGAACCGCAGTCGCTCCCGATCCGCCAACTCTCTCAGTGTTTGGATCGCCATATAAGGGCTGGAACGCAGGCCATACGTGTTGGTGTTTAATTCATACACCACCACTGGCCTATCTGGGCCTTCCCACCAGAGCACTAGTTGGTACCGTCTGTCATCCGGATGGATCACTGTTTGCCGAAACATCATCCGGATGTCGGCCACAAAGACAAACTGGTGCCTCCGGAAACTTGTGAGTACATCTCCCACATCCCGGGTTAGCTTGGGTCCCGAATGTAAGCACTGGTTCAGTGACACCCCTGTGCTAGTAGGCGACGACCCGTCGAAAACCACCCGAATCTTCCCGGTGGGAGTCTTGAGAACAGCATGGTGGGGGAGGAAATAGTGGTCCTCCCGCTCCCAATCCACCTTCGACACCGACATATGTCCCAGGTCCTCGTACTCCCGCATGAAGCCCACATACTTCTCCCGAAAATTCTTATCCCTGGCCATCCGCCGTTCCATGGATCTCAGCCTGGCCCATGCCGCATCATAGGACCAACCCAAGGCTGGACAATTTCCTCGGAACGGAAGCCGTGTGATGAATCTACCCGATGGAAGTCGGCTGGTGTTGTGCTTATAGAACAACTCGCACTCCTCGGCCTCTGGATCCACACGGCGTGCCATAGGTGGCTCCTTTACTTCCCAAAACTTCTGCATGATATCTGACAGCACAGATCCCACTAACAGCTGGTCACTGTCCTTGGGTACCCTGGCAGGCAAGACTGGACCCAGCACTGCATACCCAAAGACAGTATTGATCGCCAGCAACCCGTGTGGGTCTAACACCCATCTGTCACGCAGGAGTATCTTCCCGAGAACATCTACCCCAAATAGAAGGTCCACGGGGCGTGGAATATCGAAGTCCGGATCCGCCAGATCCCCAGCGCGGTTGCCACGCTCCCGCATTATCTGACCGCATTATTGAGCTTGGCGTGAGGGTGATTACCCATCACCTCCGTCATCACCACCGTCCCCGCCGCCAGCATTGGCGACCCCGGCTTCGGTGCCTGGAATCTGAAAGCCACCTTCCCCTTCACGCCACTCACCTGTAGACCCCCGACCCCATAGAGTTTGTTCCCGTGGGGCATTATGTCCAAACCCAACTGTCGCGCGAGGCGGTCCGACATAATGCTCCCCTGCGCCCCAGTGTCCAGCAGCGCGCGTGCCAAGACCGCTTCGGCCTTACCCCGGCACTCCCCCCAAACCACTACCGACACGGTCGGAAGCACCACCGCTTCCGGTCGGAGTGGGACTAGCGGTCGCTGTACCGCTAGCTAGTCCTCGGGTACCCGCATGCCCCAAGGCCCTCCCGAGAAGTCCCCATCATCCCTCCCCCCTGCCCTAGGCTGGTGTTCAGGGAGGGGCTCGGTAGGCGGCCTCCACTCGCCCGCATACACCCCGCGGCGGCCCGGGTACCGCAGGTACCGCCATTCATAGGGGGTCCCCGGCGGATAGCGCAAGTGTGGAGGCCGTGGGTCCAGTCGCGGTCACTCCAGCAGCGGCGGCGATAGTGGGCCACCCTAAGTTGGGGTCGGACCCCCCTGCCCGGCGCAGGCATAATACAGGGGTGGGCCTTGCCACCCGCCCGTGGCGGGTCCCCCGGCGGCATTGCTGGGTTGGTCACCCTGGGACGCGTGTGAGGACCGCATCAGTCCCACATCGCGCCCCGACCCGCAGCCCGCGATGTCACCGGCTCGCTCGCTCCCCCTGCTGTCGGGTGAGCGGCGGAACTGCCCACGACCTGCGCCGTTGCCCCCGCTGATGATGAAGGCCTCAGCGGTCCCAGCCCCACTTTCCCTGGGGTGCGCGTCGCCCCTTTCACGGGGTGATCGACGGCCCTGCGAACCCCCCGACCCGTGGCCCCCTGCCCCATCATCCGGACCCCTGGGCCGGCCCTGTCCCGCTCTGTTCATACAGAGGATCGGGTGGTGGTCTCCCTGGCAGTAGGAGCACGGGCGTGAATTGTCGCAGCGGTTTGCGAAGTGGGGCCCCATACAATAGAAACATAAGCGGCGCTGCTGGATTATGCCCCGGCGGCGTCGCCTTACCTCAAGGGCCAGGAACTCCTCGCACCTTGCGAAGGAGTGACCCCCCCCCTTACAGAAGCCGCAGCGATCCCCCCCGCTGGGCTCCACCGAGGTCACCTGGCCGTACCTTGCCCCCCGCTGCGAGTGGCCCTTGCCTCCCCGGGCTTTCCGTTGCGCCGCCACAGCTCCCGCGGGCTGCGCCTGAACCAGGTTCTCCACCCTGCGGCATTCCTCCTCAAGGTAGGAGGTGAGCTCGTCAATGGTGGGCAAATCCCCCTCACCCCCCCATGAGGACTGCTTAAACCGAAGCTGCATGTCCCCCGGCAGCCGGTTGAACACCAGGTAAAATAAAATATATGACCACTCGCAAACGGGCAGCCCCAGGTTAGCCAACGCTCGCCTGGCCACCACGAGCGGGTTTAACACGGCGGTCTTGACCTCCGTCACCCGAGTCACCCTGGGTATGGCGAATAGCTTGGCCAGATGAGCATCCACCAGCCGGCGGGTATTTTGGTACCTGGCGATGAGGATATCCCGGGCAAGGGCATAATTACCATCTGTCACCGCCAGGTGTCGTAGGAGCTCCAGAGGCTCCCCCCGCAGCGCTCCCAGTAGCTGGGCCAACTTGTAGGAGTCGGGCAAGTCCCCTCGTAGATGGACCAGTGAGTCAAACAGGTTCAAGAACCCTGTCCACTGATCCATCTCCTCCGAGAACACGGGAAGCGCTATTGCGGGAAGGCGCGCCACTACCCCCGTGGCACCCCGGACCCCTGCCTTTGTCTCCCCCGACGTCTGCGACTCCGCCCGTATTTGAGCTTCCCGCTCGAATATGGTGTCAGCTGCCGCTTGCAACTGCTCCATATCCAGCGCGGCCTCCTTCAATAAATTTGGATCCGCCGCCGGCTTCAAGGCAAATAAGCCCTCCAGGCTGTTGCGCGCCCTCTCCAAACGGGCGTCTAACTCCCCGGCCCGTCGTAGAAGGGCCCCCTGCCGGTCTCGACGCTCCACCAGCAACAGCGCTGAGGCAGCCCATCTGAGCTCGGACCCGATGGCTGCCCTCAATTGCCTGGCCGACATCTTCGGAAGGTTTACAAACAATAAACAATACCTATAACTATACTAGCGGTGGTACAGCAACAATATATTGTTGTTGTCGACAGTACCAGTTCGGCCTATGTGTAGGTGACTGTACTACCCAATAAAATACGACAACAAACCCAAGGCAATACCAATACGCGCGCCGTACTACTACGTACGTATTTGTATTGCTCCGTATTTCCCGTGCTTGCCGTACCTAGTCAACCAACCTTAACACACACAATTGTTTACAAATATAACTTAAAATCAAATATAAATTAGCGCGTGAATGAACAACAATACAACTTAGTACTTAGTACAATAACTTAGTACACAGGTGGATAACACGCAACTCACGCGCGACCCGTACCTACCCGCATATCGACAATTATAAATTGCGACACGAAAGTGCAATTTTAACCCAGAACCCGTAGAACTAACCGCGCTCTGTCTACCAAATGTTTAGTAGACTGTGCAGAACTCACCACGGGTTTCTTGTGCCGCTGCCCGAAGAGACTCTTGTCAAGGGGGCCCCCTATATCTTGACTCCAATGTCTTCAGCCCGTGGGAGCTCAACGGTCTGCACTACACCCTTACACAGTGGAAGCGATTTTAGTCCCGGCGTACCGAATACGCGTATAGTCGTGGTCAACTCCCGAAAGTAAAGGCGACACAAATTGCGACGTGCGCTCGCCCAAACCGCTTTCGTTGACTGGACGGCGCGGTGGCCGATCTGCAAGCGCGCAGATGGCGCGGCAGTGGCGCCGCCTGCCGTAATACTTGGAACATTCGAAATTTCTCGAACAAGTAATTTAATAAGTGCCTGCAAAAAAAGAAAGCCAAGTTTAATTTTGTACCAGTATTTGGTATTTTATGTTCTAATAATTGATACTCCTTATCAACCACTAGGTAGAAGTCACATATAAAAGTTATATTCGAAATTAAGATAGTTTTTTATTAAGATATATATTACAATAACCTTATGCTTATTGTAATACTATAAATAATCGATCGAATCGAGCAGATGAGAATATACCTAGTAGATGATAGTTGTATCAGGTACTGGAAATCAAAGGTTTTTTGTCCTAGTATTTGATACCCCTATATTTCGTTGAACTATTTAAAAAAAATATTAGAAAACCATACATTTACATAATCTATACTATCCCAAATAGAATAATGTATATACTTACCACTTTATGAGCTTCAATTTAAACTTGATATGAGCTTCAATAAAACAAAAAACAAATTTGGTAACATAAACATTGAACGGCGAACACGTGATGACACTATTGTAAACTAAAAAAAAAAATTAAAAAAATTAAAAAACACGACTGCCCAATTTACAAAGAACTAAAAAGTAAAAAACAAGAGCGAAACAGATAAATAAAAATTTTATTGCAGTCGGGGGACAAACAGAGATTAACAAAGTTCCAGAGAACTGTCCCCCGACTGCAATGAAATTTTTATTTATCTGTTTCGTTCTTGTTTTTTAATTTTTAGTTCTTTGTAAATTGGGCAGTCGTGTTTTTTTAATTTTTTTAATTATTTATTTTTATTTTATACATTTTAGTGACTCTGTAAGAGATGTGTGGGTGGAGTAAATAAAGATGATGACGTCATTGACTTTTGCGAACCTATGCTCCCCAGGTTTGCAAGAATGCCCTCGCTCGCTGCTTGTGTGTGAGTTTATTCACGCTTACGGTAACTAGCGCTGGGTAGCACTGGCAGGCTCTATCAAATGAATATTTGGTAGATTTCTGAGGCGATTTAACTCTTCTATAGAGTTCTTATCGTGCGGCTCGTGGATAGGTTTTCGAGGATCTAAAACGCTGATTGCCAAGCCATCTAACTATCTTACGCGACTTTTTTTCGCAAGAGTAGCAAATACAATCGGGGACCTGATGTATAAGGTTTTTCAAAATTTGTGTCGTCAAAAATAAGCTGCCTTCGGCAACGATAATCTCGTTGCGATGCTTCAAGCCTTTCTTTTCTTGAAGAAGGAGTCTCATTTTGACGCGATAGTGCAGAGTATTTTCGCATTTGAGTCAACCCATTCTTCCGCGCAGAAGGTGATTCGAGGTCACGCATACTTGATGCGTGATCTCTTATCTGAATCAATCTTTTGTCACGCGTAGACGGTGATTCAGGTGCGCGCATTGAGGATGCGTACTCTCGCATCTGCGACAACCTCATCACATGGCTAGTCGGAGATTCTTCATTTCGGGATCTAGCAACTAGCAAACGATGCCTAGTACGCATTGTTTTCTTTTGTCCCAAACTACTGCGCTGCATTTTCAAGGATTCACTCTGAGAAGCTTGCTGTGAAAGTCTCCGTTTCTCGTCTGCAGAGAGCTGAGAGCAATGATTGCTCATTATCTCTCTCATGTTTTTAATCCTCTGTTGACGAGTATGCGGAGATTCTTGTTTCCGCTTATTCGCCGTCTGGCGAGCTCCCTCGAAAGAGCCATTTTAGTAATTTTTAATATATATATTTTTATACCACTTAGTGGCAGACAAGCACACGGCCCACCAGATGGAAAGTGGTTACCGTGGCTTATGGACGTGTGCAACACCAGGGGCGACGCACTCGCGCGGCCGAAGGGGTCAAGCTGGTATGCAGGTGCTTCAGTACGGCTTCGGTTTGTTAAGCATTCCAAGTTTCTTAGATGCCAGCCTGGCCTTGTCCTCCAAATGGCTGCGGTACTGGACGTCGCTTGAGATGTCGACGCCTAGGATCCCGATACTCGAGGAAATGGTAAGCGATATACCCAGCAATTGCGGCGCTAAATAAATGGGGTTTTCTTAGCGGTAAATACACATACTTGTTGTTGGCAACCCCAACAAATATTTTGTAAGTTGTCAATGTTGTAATGTGAGTGTAGTCACTTCCGTTAAGACCTTTTCTAAATCGACCAACGTGTACGTTAAAATTAGGTTATTACAGCGAGTATTTTGTCTCAATAGTGGTTTCATTCAAGAGTTGCCAGCGATCAATCTACAGTCCACAGAAAAGAATTAAATTTGTTCGGGTTACGTCCCGAACATATGGTCCTTCTCCCATTATACGTGTTGTGACGCTGCGAGACGAACATCGGGTCCATCACGCAAACTCTCAAGAGTGAAAACGCCACGCCTACAAGATACTACGGCACGTCCTACGAACAATCATCAATACGGGAGGTGTCGCGACGCTACGAGGCAGAAAATCCTTCAAGAATTCAGAGCGCCGAGCCACGACTACGAGATATTTCGACACGTCCTGCGAACAATCATCAATACGGGAGGTCTCAACAGCGACGAAGGATTTTACAAGTCAGATCAAACCTTTATTTTATTTTATTAGCATTGCATTATGTATCTATTTTGTTAGCATCAAGACTAGCCGATAGTCGACCGAATTTGTGGTGCAACTTCACGTCACTCCGTCATCGTGTTTTTTATCTCCCGGCGCGAGCGCTGGTGGCAAAGAGAGAGAGGCATTGATACAGCGGGATGCCTGTGAGAGCGAGACGAAGCGAAGCGAACCACGCGTCGGCATCGTCGTCAAGTTGGCCATATTGTTTCCGAAGCACGCTACCTACCGGCTACGTAAACGTCAAAAAAAAAATAACCTGTGTACTAAATTGCGTCTAATCTTTAGAATTAAAACGTAGTGATTATATACTCTCTGTTTAGAATAAGTGAATTTGTAACAACAAAACATAATTTTAGTAGTAATAATTAGGTTCTGGCCTCTAAATAGGCAGGCACAAAATGGCAGACAAGGAGTTAAGACGGCTGGTGGCGGAGCGCGGGTATGAAAAAGCAAAAATTACTCGAATGGAAAACCAGATTCCCAATGCAACTGATGCAAAGAGTCTTTCTATGAGCCAGCTGGAAACTAGAATATATGATGTCATTGCAGTATTTGCCGCATATGAAAGGTATAACAAAGAAATTATACTGCTTGATCCAACGGACTCGGAGAACATCGGCGATGTTGAGTTAAAATACCTGCGCATACTTGATTTCTACAATGAACGAAAGACAGAAAAGGAAGAAACCCGCGACTATAAGCAGAAGCCTCCCCCACCGCCGCCTAAAACTGCCATTTCAGTGCATTTGCCAACTACGAGGGTCAAACTGAAAGTTCTTAGAAAATCAAAAAATGATTACATTAACCAGTTATTAGTTTTCTTATATCTTTTCAAAATATTGTCCATTCACGTCAATACACCGCTACATGCGATGGAACCACTGGGAAAAGCACTTTGCCCACTCGTCCTTAGGGGTCTCTTCAATGGCATCGCGATACGCAGCCACCGCTTCTTCAGCATTCATAAACCGCTTTCCTTTAAGTTTTTCTTTAATTTTTGGAAATAAATAAAAATCACAAGGCGCGAGGTCGGGGCTATACGGCGGGTGACCCAGTAATTCAACGTTTGATGTCGTCAAATAGTCGATCGTTCGCTTGGCGGTGTGCGACGAGGCGTTGTCGTGGTGAAGGAGGATCCTACTGCGAGGTCGTTTCTCTCGAACTTTTTCCAAGACAAGTGGCAAACAATTGGTAGTGTACCATTCTGCAGAAACTGTTTTTTGATCCTCTAACACAATTGTTGGGAAATGACCTATCCTTCCAAAGAACGAGGCCACCATTTTTTTCCCCGCACTTCGATCTCTCTTCATTTTAGTTGGCAACTCCTCGAAAGGAAACACCCACTGAGCAGATTGTCTTTTGGTTTCAGGATCATAACAGTAAATCCAGCTTTCGTCACCTGTTAGTATGTCGAACACAGCATTTCAGTCACCTCCGTTAAATCTTTCAATCATTTTACGGCACCAATCCACACGATGGATTTTTTGAGCCTCAGTCAAATTATGAGGTATCCACCGGGCGCAAAGCTTCCTGACCGCTTAATGTTCGTGGAGGATTTTGTGCACTTGACTTATACCGATGCCTAAGCTTGTCCGAATCTGCTGATA
Organism: Eilema caniola; assembly: GCA_949126895.1. NCBI lineage: Eukaryota > Metazoa > Arthropoda > Insecta > Lepidoptera > Erebidae > Eilema > Eilema caniola. The sequence continues at coordinate 1,481,039 of CASBPR010000003.1, forward strand.
GGTCACTCTTTTGTCAGTCTCTATCATACGCCGCACAACACAGATGTTATCTTCAGTCGTCGCCGTAGAAGGCCGTCCCTCACGTAAATCATCAGTGAGATTAGTGCGACCACGTTTAAACTCATTAAACCAGTTGTAAACAGTCGCACGAGATGGGGCTTCATCGTGAAAGGCCAATCGTAGTCTATCATAACTTTCTTGTTGACTTAAATGACATCGAAAGTCATAAAAAATCATTGCACGAAAATTTTCTCGTGTTAAATTCATGTTGACGTAACACAGACAATTTTCAATTTGCCGCCAAATCGTAAAACAAATGACACATGAATGAAATATTTACTCTGTAATATTGGCAAAGAGTTCTATTTTCAAATTTTAGAATTATTTTTTTATTATATTGTTTATAAGTGGCCAGTTCTAAGAACTTTCAGTTTGACCCTGTATTTCAGTTCCAAAATTTACAGGAAAATACAATGAATATGTGGAATTTAAAAATTTGTTCAACAGTGTCATACACAATGATAAGGATCTAGATGAGATCCAAAAACTGCATTACCTGCGATCTTTCTTATCAGGTGAGCCATTGGATCTTATAAAAAACCTACCACTCGCTCCGCTTAGCTATGGAGAGGCAATTAGGTTGCTTGATGAAAGGTTTTATAATAAACACAAGACACCACACCCACACATTAGGTCACATTGGTCTACTTTTAGATTATAACAGTATTGTAAAGCCCACACCTGCCAATTTAAGAGATTTTATTTCACTTGTTAGGCAAAACTTAGCTGCGTTAAAAAATTTAAATGCTAAGGTCGATGATTGGGACCCCATTCTAATGTGTATACTCCATCGTAAACTAGACTCCAATACGGCGAGTGCGTACCAGCTTGATCGCGATGTTTCGGGCGAGCCCACAGTCACCGGGTTCCTCGCGTATCTGGAGAGACGTGCCCGAGCCTTGGAGGATGCAGAGACAGCTTGTCTGGCAAGTAAGACATCCAGGGTCGTCGTGAACGTAGCTACCTGTAGTGGAGCCAAGCAGGAGTGCATATACTGTAAGTGTGCTGATCATAAAATTTATTTATGCAAAAAATTCAAGCTCTTACCTTCTGCAGAGAGGGTAAAGTTTGCGAAAAATAAACGACTGTGCTATGTATGTTTAAATATGCATTCTGGCAAATGCAAGTTTCACTTCCGATGTGGTCAGTGCAAGAAATCACACAACATATTGATTCATCACGATGAGGAAGTGCAACAGAATCCTGTCATCATGTTGTCAGGCAAGAATGCCACTGAGGCTTTACTTCCCACAGTCCGAGTTAAACTTATTCGGCCATCAGATAATAGAGAGGTGCATGTAAAGGCGGTACTCGACTCTGCCTCTCAAGTCTCATTGATAACAAGCAAGGTGGTTGATGTTTTAGGTCTAACACCTATGCGAGATAGTATAGATATCAATGGGGTATTCGATACTCAGAACAATGCAGAATATTCAATCCCTCTTGACATTTATTCATTAAAAACCCCATTTCAGACTTCTGTGAATTTCCATGTAGCCAATAGCGCAATTACCTGCCGCTTGCCTCAGAACAAAATTGATGTATCCACATTGTTGTTGCCTCCTAATGTTAAATTAGCAGATGAAGAGTTTTACATTCCATCTGAAATAAACATGCTGATAGGTGCTAATGTGTTCTTCCAGGCCTTGCTGCCAGAGCAGGCGAAAGAGGTTGCACAGGCTAAGCCTGTGTCCATGCTCTCAAGGCCGCAGCCTGACCCGTCTACGAGCCAGTCTCTTTGTGTTGTAAATACTGAATTTAAAAAAATTAAAAATTACTAAACAGCTTGAGCAGGCAGACCGCCTGCCACAATATGTCCATTGTGGCAGGCGGTCTGCCTGCTCAAGCTGAGGTAACAAAAACTTTACTTAGTCTTCATTGCACGTGTGATTCATCGGGGGTCGATCTTCAAAAATTTTGGCAGAGCGAACAGGTTCCGGAAGTCTATGAGGAGCAAATTCCTGAACATGATTTAGTCGAGAGCAATTTTTTATCTTCTGTAAAATTAAACAATAATAAATATCAGGTTGATTTGCCATTAAAGATCCCATTGCCCAAGATAAATCAAACTCCGGGGGAATCTTTCGATTTGGCCTTGTATAGATTTTTAAACCTCGAAAAAAAACTTCATAAAAGTGTAAACTTGTTAAGTGATTACCAACGGTTTATACACGAGTATGTGGAGCTAGGGCACGCGCATTTTGTTAATTTTGAATCATACAATTTTGACAAAGATCCCTTGTATTTTTTACCGCATCACGCGGTTGTAAACGAAGGCAGTAAAACCACACCAACACGTGTGGTGTTTGACGCCTCGATGAGAACGCGAAATAAAGTGTCATTAAATGACACATTATTGAACGGACCGATCGTACAAAGAGACATATTTGATATTATTTTGTTGTATCGATTCGGCGATTATACTTTTAATGCAGATATTAAAAAGATGTTTAGAAATGTCATGGTTAACCCGGAATTTACTTCTCTACAAAATATTTTGTGGCGCGACACCCCGAACGAGCCGATAGGAGTAGTGAGTTATTGGGCATTCTACCCCACCTTAGTTCCTTCGGTTATCTTCGATAACCTCAGTCACGGTGAGATAGAATGCCCAATAACTCTTTGTAACCTAACCTAACCTCAGTCATGGTGGGATAGAATGCCCAATAACTCTTTGTAAAATCATTTACCTAAGCCAACGTTCCACATTTTAATGCCGCTCAATACACTACCGTTCCGTCGGCTCTCTGCGATCCCCTGCGTCGTAATTGCGTTGAAAGATGCTCTGTTCTACCCCACCTTAGTTCCTACTGTTATCTTCGATAACCTCAGTCACGGTGGGATAGAATGCCTAAAAACTCTTTGTAAAATCATTTACCTAAGCCAACGTTCCACATTTTAATGCCGTTCAATACACTACCGTTCCGTCGGCTCTCTGCGATCCCCTGCGTCGTAATTGCGTTGAAAGATGCTCTGTTCTACCCCACTTTAGTTCCATCTGTTATCTTCGATAACCTCAGTCACGGTGGGATAGAATGCCCAATAACTCTTTGTAAAATCATTTACCTAAGCCAACGTTCCATATTTTAATGCCGTTCAATACACTACCGTTCCGTCGGCTCTCTGCGATCCCCTGCGTCGTAATTGGGTTGAAAGATGCTCTGTTCTACCCCACCTTAGTTCCATCTGTTATCTTCGATAACCTCAGTCACGGTGGGATAGAATGCCCAATAACTCTTTGTAAAATCATTTACCTAAGCCAACGTTCCATATTTTAATGCCGTTCAATACACTACCGTTCCGTCAGCTCTCTGCGATCTCCTGCGTCGTAATTGTGTTGAAAGATGCTCTGTTAGTTAGCGATAGAGTCATTTCATAAACAGTTCAGTCTTACGTTTACCTATTGCGTTGTCTGTAAGCAGTTTGGTTTAACTATTCTTTTAAGACCTATCATACTAGTAGAACCATCTAGGGTATCCTATAGTAATACGGACTATGAATCTTATAGTGTTGTCGCTAAGTACTGACTGAGTATGGTAGACAATAATGTCTTTGAATTTGTCCATTCTAGAATTCTAACATAGCGAAAAAACGTAAATTTGTTCGTCATGATGATAGTTTTGTAAATGCTATAGGAAATTAAATTAAAAAACTGAAAACTTTATAATAATACATTTTTATTTTTTTTATTTTTTACAGTTTTACTTAGTTTAGTTTATTAAAATAATTACAATTTCTTAAGTCTAGGTACTTATATAAGACAGGACAGCACACTTAATTCTAGTTAAATCCAATAAGCTAGCAGTCCCGTTATTAGTAGACCTTAGTCCGATATAACGGGTCTGATCCCAAGACATCATGTCACAGGGCTAGTTACGTCACTTTCACATTACATGTAGCATCTCAAATGATATACTTCACAAAACTTCGTATTTAGTGCACATAACATGTGAATATTATTTGCTCATTTTATGGTAACTTATAAAAGGTACGTAGCTTATAAAAGGTCTGTAAGAAGAGCGGATTTTCCTGATACAAGCATATATTGTGCAAAAGGAGATCTCTCCAAACATTGTAACATGTACTTAAAGGAAACAGTAAATAAACATTTTTATTTATTAGTTAAAAATTAAAAATATTGGTATGACCCCATGCTCGAGTTGAAATCTTATCTTTTGCAATTACTCTTTTATCATCATCACCAGACAATGCAATTTTTGTTACAGCACATGTAAATAGCTCATGTTTTATTGACTTAAATAAAACATTTGTTTTATGAACAATGTTACCATCATAAAGTGTTTTTTCATAATCAGTAACGTTAAGGTCACGTACAACATTCTTTTTAATACCCTTGGCTTTTTTAATTGTGTTGTGAATGGTGTTGATACAATATAACTTCGATCTCAATCCAACAAATTCGCTTATTATTTTACCAGCCATTTCATCTTTAAATAAGCCTGGTATTTTTTTGTTCTGTATGGGTAAAGAATACACATTATTTTTACAAAAATTGCTAGTGTCAAAGTAAGATAAAAAGTTATTTTTTATGTCTTCATAGAAATCATGGGTTTGTATATGATACACAAAACTATCTGTATCCGTGTAACACATCCGTATCCTATCCTTGTAAAAAGGTTGCATTACTGAATAGTGAAAATCATACATATGACTTTTTGATAATTCTAGAACAGCAAAGCCAATATATATTGGTTTGTTCAAAGTTATTTGTTCAGGATTTAACTGCACCGCTACTAGATTTTTAGTGAAAACCGTTGCACTATGGAAATTTGGACGAGCAATAAGGTTTTGAGCACATTTTCTTCTTTTAGTTATGTTTTTGATATCTCGCCACTGAGAAACTAAATGGACATTAACCCTGTTTTCAGTATTTTCTAAGGTTTTTCCAAATACACTATTATTCAAGAGCTTAAAAAAATCTTGTTCGAAAGTTGAAGAACTTTTTTGTCTCAGTTTGGTATTTAAATCAATATATTGTTTTAAATATGGGCTTTGTCGAAAACTGATTATTCTATGAATCTTCTTCAATATTAACCCATGTTTCATACAAGTTTGTAAATGCACGTAATGAATAACATATTTAAATTTATCGTATAAATTAGGGATTAGCTTAGAACTCTTTTCCCCGGGGGGTATAAATTTTTCAGAACAAAATGGTAAATCGTTGTGTAAGTTATGCAAATGCTTAGGGTATACTATATCCACTTCCAAAATATAACCATAATCTGCATCAATTGCAATTTTCGTTATATCTAAATTGTTAATTTCCTGTGGAGTGAGAAATTTGAAGTTGGATAATGGTAAGTATTGACACATACTATACCCATACAAATTATTACAATCTATATAAGAGACATAGGAATCAGGTTCCGAAGATTTGTAATCCGGTAAGTATATGTTATTTGCTTTCGCATGCCTGTGAGAGCAGAGGCACACGCCTCCTCTTATACCACTTTGTAACATGCGTATCATAGACAAGTCATTAATTAGTTCCAATTGAACACATGTTTTTAATAACATAGCGTCAAAAGATAAACTGGGTGCAGTTAAATAAAAAGCTGGATCTAAGTGATAATGTTGTTTACAAGTCTGTCTAAAGTTTTCAAAAATATCTGCTAATAAAAGCACATCAGTTTGTAGGTATAGATCCGTATAACCACCTAAACTAGTAATTCTAAATGTTGACCAAACTAAATGTGCATGCCGGTAATCATCTTCAGAAACATTTTCATCATTGAGGGAGCTATAAAAGTATTTCTTTGGAGGCAAACATTTTTCATCATACCGTTTCCACGAATCCATGTATTCATATGGATAAATTCCTTTGCGAGTAAGTAATTGGAATTCATCTTGGGCAGGGAAGTGATTTTGTAAATTTTTAAACATTTCTGGTTTTAAAGTTTTACATAATTTGCTTAAGCTTGTTCCCAAAAATTTAAACGAATCAAGAAAACGCATTTGAAAGAACTTATTATTTGAAACTGATACAAATTTCGTAAATGAGATATAGTTTTCTTTATTTTTAGGTATTATCTTTATTTCACCAGGGACGTCACCCAAGGCTTTAATAAATAAATGACAATCATAACCAGCTAAGTTATGAAAAAAAATGGGGACAAATGCAGGGCATTTATATTGCAAATTACAGAACGAATGTGCAGCTCCACGATAGCGACCGGTAAGATGACAATGATCACGGACTTTGTCCCAAAAAAGAAAGTTTTGACAGATATGACAACGTGTTGCATTTTCAAAGTCATACCTGTCCTCCGTGGAAAATATCATTGCAGCTGGTGACTTAATTATATCATAAATTTTTTGCACGTCTTTAATTAAATAGTCAACAAACCGCTTATCACAGTCTGGACCTCGATATGACACGTAACGATTATAGCTAGGTTCATCAGAGCATACAATATAATAACCAAAAGCAACCGGTACGTGTTGGTGAAACATATTCATATTTTTACTAGAACAATTATTAGGCTCAGTACTTGTTTGTAGCATCGATTCAAAATCTGCATAAATACAAAAAGGCATAGTTTGTTTCCGTTCATAGTTTTTAAACTTAATTACTGAACCTCTGTTTGGAAGGACAGTTACTACACCTCCACATAAATGGTTGTTAAGTTCGTCAGCGGTATTGAAAAATATCAAACATAATTCGCAAAGATGTAATCTGCTGTGATGAGATGTTAGTTGACTTCTAAAAAGTCTGGAACAGTCTTTGATCAAGCAATAATGAGAAGAATTATTATTTTCTAAAAACAGAAGGTGTATCAATTTTCCGTTGTATTTAAGGTTGAATTCAGATTTATACAAAGGACCTACAAAGTTTTTATGATTTTTTAAGCCATAAATTATAAACTTTATATGTGGATTGTTTTTTTCAAATGTTCTTATATCATTAAAGGTTACAGGAAAAGACATTCCTCTTAAGTTAAATATTTCTCGAAAATTAGGATAAGAAGACGTTCTTTCAGGGTGTTTCTTAGCTGGATATAAAGCCGCTGTTACACACCATAAAAAACAATAGTGATCATTATTCACAATATTCAAACATGCTTTTTTAGCCTGAATTAATTTGGGTAAACTGATATAACTAGAACCACCAAGTGGTTGGTATTTATTGAGATTCATCTCAACATACAAATTGTTTATAAATGTCCATCCACTATCACGACCTTCAAACTCTTCAATAGATGTTTTTAAATAATTAACTGTTTCAATATACAATTTTTCGAAATCGAAGTTAGAATATAATATTTTATTTTTGGTTCCAAAAGATTTCACTTCTTGTGAATTATCTTTGAATTTTAAAAATGTACCAAAAAACTCAAAGTTTACCTTAACACAAGTATGCTTAGCAAGGAATTCATTTAAAAGAGATTTTAATTTGTCAAAAATACTTGAAAAAAAGGATTCAATTGACGCTCCTTGATGTTCATCACGAGCTAATATTTTATAGGTTAATATACGACTGCGAAACGCTGAGTTTATGATTTCTACACCATCACTATGTTTTATTGTTTGAGTACTTTTCCTATGTGAACTACTTCGCAAATGTCCTACCCATGATTTACTGGGTACTGATGTGTTACACGCAGTACAAAAAGGCATTATTATTAAATAAGATATTTGCTCCTACAACACTAAGTTTAAAACATAAAAATTAAAGAAATTTATGTATTATAGATCTACACACTTAAAAAAGTTTGTGATCACTTTGAAAATTAGATACTTATATTTGTGGTACAGAAGATTTTTTCTGATAAGATTCTAAAAATATTAAAAATTAGAATTAGAACGTGAAACAATAAAGTCAGATTAAACGTAGGTAAACATTTTCTCTTGATTGGGTTAAATTTGAAAATATATCAGCTTTGTAAGTGATCTCAAACTATTTTTGATGTGTGTATATTATAATAATATACTTCGCCTCTTTGCTTCGATAATGTGTTATCTTGAAAACTGCAATTTTACAGGAGACTGATTTTTAACTTACAAAACATAATTGTGACGAAACAAAGAACTTTTTTACTGTAGATCATTAATTTATTATTTAATACAACAAATATAGTATTTGAAAAGTTGTTAAAATCTTGGCTATTTGAAAGCTTAGCAAGAAATTGACTTCAATTTCAAAAAGGGGTAAAATATATCACGTTATTCTTGCAAAAAATTAATAACATAAGTGTTACAACCTAAGTAGTCACGGTGTTGATGATATTACTTTTTTATGACACTGAGTTATGTCATAAATAAACATTGAAGAAATAAAAACTATTGGATTTGAGAATCAATTTTTATTGAAAAAAAGAGGAACCGATACCTCACTTATTGTAATTTATATTATGACAAAACCAACTTAATACCTGCTACAAAAATAATCACAATTTGTATCGCTTACTTACTGAGATTACAGAGTCCACGTCATAATTTCGAAATAATCTGGCCGACCGTCAAAATTCTGAACGCTCATTTCGCCGATGATGAATTCAACGAATGGTTGTATGGCCGACTGTTAAAACTCCGAATGGTCATTCCGCCGATAATCAGTTCTACTAATTATTGTATGGTCGACTATTAAAACTTCGAATGCACATTACGCATTTTTTTTATAACTATGCAGAAATAAATATTTTTTCTAACTGTTGTTTGGGTCGGGTAGTAGATGCAGCGTAGTATTGGTTTACTGACGACGATATAGTTTACTGACGATGTAGCATACCATCGTTTTAGTGTACTAACGATGTAGTGTACCAACGATTTGGCGTACTGTCGATGTAGCGTACCATCGATTTGGGGTACTGTCGATACATTAGCCTGTCGATGGAATTTTTGATACAGCGATCATCGATATAGTGACTGTTTTAACAGTCGACCATACAATCATTCGTAAAACTGATCATCGGCGAAATGACCATTCGGAGTTTTAACAGTCGACCATACAACCATTCGTTGAATTAATTATCGGCGAAATGAGCGTTCGGAATTTTGACGGTCGGCCAGATTATTTCGAAATTATGACGTGAAGCCGAGATCACATTTTACTAGACAAGTTAAAGCATCTTCAGCTAAAATCTGCTTGATGACGATGAGGAGTCAGTCGACGAACTACTGCTACTACTAGTTGAATCACAACGATGGCAATTAGATTTTTTTTTTATAAATAGGACACGTCAATTTGACTTTACCTCGCCTGATGGTAAGCTGAAGGTAAAGTCTCAAGAACAGTTGTCTCAGTTTTTTTTTCTGCTACAGTATCTACAACTTCATTTACGTCCATTACATCCTCTATATTTGCATCCTCCACGCTTAGCATTGTGTAATTTTGTAAAACAAAAGACGTTCTGTTGCTTTAAATCTTTAAAATATTTTAGTAGGTACCTTCTTTGATTTATAATGTACCTTTTTTAACCTACTATGCACGCCTGATAACGTGTTCGAGAATAATAGCGTGTAATAATCACTTGAATAACTACTATAGTAGGCGTGACAGCGTAACAAACTAACTAACGAACTCGCAGACGTAATTAATTAGTTTTATTATGAGGCATAGATTAGGATTTGTACGAATCAAACATTATTACTAAAATATTAATAGTACCCATATTTCTGTGCATTATTTAAATAGTAGATAGAACTAGTATTTAAGTCAGACGCGCGTTGGTATCTCGCACAGCGAAGTAGGTATACTAAGATTTATGGTTATACCTACACACAAATACGTAGTTACCTACACTTGTGTTTATTTCAGGAGTATTTGCATGTTCCACTGTCATTGCCAGTTTAATTAGTTTTTTACTTCTAGGTTCCATCTGAAAAATTAAGTACCAATGGCTATTAGTTTTAGCATTAACAAAGTACTATTTGGAAATAATTCCAAGAAAACAAATTTATTTTTGTTCTAAAACGAGACATAAACAATTATCTATTGCTTAAATTTTATATTAGAAAAAGTTTTATTACCTACAATGTTACATCGTAAGTTAAGACAAAGCAAAACTAACAGCCTTTCGGCAGCAGTGTGACATAAACATAATATAACAATCGACCTTCCGTATTATTTTTCAATATCAATGTGTCAAAGTTACATATCACATTATAAAATTAAAAATCGTATTTAAAATGAACCTTACCTTTGCAATTAAAAGGCGATATGGTCGATAAGTCACGTTTTTGCAGAAATTCTTTAACACCTTCCGCTGCAAGCGCGCGGTGGCTACTATTATGTTGCGTTGTCGCATCAAACCTCTCCGCAGTAAGAGACAACGTGATATTGTGATCTATCACAGTGGCGCTGTCTTTTTCACCCACAGATTAGCTATTTCGCGCGTAAAAAATACCACGTTTTGTGAGAAAATAAAATCGGATACGGCGGTTTTAATGATCAAACAATAAAAAAAAACGATTTTTCGGATATATCACGTTATTGAAGCAAAGAGGCGACTTATCGACGACGATCAATGAACATACCTACATAAATTATAATTACATTTTATATGTATCATACACAAATCATAACATTCGTCGGAATTAATCGGAATTAGCTTTGGCGGTGTTGGTAAAGACATGGTTTTGTATTTCAATTGTAATAACAAAAGTGGAATTAGACGAAATGAGTTTTCAATCATTTTGATTTAAATAGTCGTAAGTAACATAAATTAATAAATACACCTATATAAATAATAAGTTAAGTTTTAATTTTGTTGGGAGGTGATAATTGCTGAATTAATACTTTTTATGTATAAAAACCCATCAATTTTTCAAATAAATTACATTCGCTCCAGTATCCTCCAGTGATCTTCTCCAACAATAAAATGTGAGTAAGTGCTTTTAAATTAATTATTATTTGGTTAATTATTATCCAGCTGAGTTGCTTGGTTAATTCCTGCCGGCTGATAATGATTAATTATTATTTAGTTAATTATTATCCAGTTGAGTTGCTTGGTTAATTCCTGCCGGCTGATAATGATTAATTATTATTTAGTTAATTATTATCCAGCTGAGTTGCTTGGTTAATTCCTGCCGGCTGATAATTATTTACGCATATTATTATAAAATGTGATTACTGATTATGTTATCCCACTGAGTAGTGAGTTGCTTGGTTAATTCCCGCCGGCTGCATTATCTATAATCAGCCGTGATGCTAGCAATATATCTATTCGGAAAATCTTGGGAATATATTTGTTTATAATTTTATTTTATTTTAACAGGTCTGATTCGGAGTTTGAAACTTCTTCTGTAGTAGAGTCGGAGTGTGTAGCACCAAAGAAACGCAAACAGGCGGTGGAGAAAAAGCAAAAACAACCGAAGCCCAGCTGCACCAAAAGTGTACAACGAAAAAACACTTCACCCGAGTTTAACACCACAAAGAGGTAGGTTTCATTATGTTCAACTAAGTTTAACATCGTCACATTTTAATTAAAATTGAATAAGGTGTAGTTTACACCTTTAACTTAATTTATATACATAGATAGATCTTTTGACAACACTTGTACGTTTCAATACCTACACGTTTAAATACTATAACTTTTTTGTGTTTTGAGCCCAAGTTCCCAGGTCACTTTGAATAGATACTTTTATAATTTACACTTTTTTCTATTTACAGAACGAATAAAACAAATATTTTGAATATTTTGCGGGCTGAAGAAGTCAGTTGCAGAGAACCACGGCGCGACTTAGCTTCCAGTTTCTCAAGTCGTGTTTCAACTGGGACGTCTCGTCGCTCCAAGAAAACGGAAGGAGGGTATGTGGTTGATTTAAAACTCTATAAAACCAACGATTACATATCACACGCCCCTGATGTGCGCTACAGGACAGCGTTGGTGACTGTAAAATTACAGTGCGATGAGTCCTCACTATCTTGGGAGTCACTTCAAGACTTTCTAGGACATGCATATAAAGAATTTCAAGACACTGAACCAGTGCATTATTCGGATAAGATTTTTTTTAAGTAGATTTAATCGTTTACCTTAACCTTTACCATCGTTTTACCTTATGTATATTATTATAATATACACACATCAAAAAATAGTTTGAGATCACTTACAAAGCTGATATATTTTCAAATTTAACCCAATCAAGAGAAAATGTTTACCTACGTTTAATCTGACTTTATTGTTTCACGTTCTAATTCTAATTTTTAATATTTTTAGAATCTTATCAGAAAAAATCTTCTGTACCACAAATATAAGTATCTAATTTTCAAAGTGATCACAAACTTTTTTAAGTGTGTAGATCTATAATACATAAATTTCTTTAATTTTTATGTTTTAAACTTAGTGTTGTAGGAGCAAATATCTTATTTAATAATAATGCCTTTTTGTACTGCGTGTAACACATCAGTACCCAGTAAATCATGGGTAGGACATTTGCGAAGTAGTTCACATAGGAAAAGTACTCAAACAATAAAACATAGTGATGGTGTAGAAATCATAAACTCAGCGTTTCGCAGTCGTATATTAACCTATAAAATATTAGCTCGTGATGAACATCAAGGAGCGTCAATTGAATCCTTTTTTTCAAGTATTTTTGACAAATTAAAATCTCTTTTAAATGAATTCCTTGCTAAGCATACTTGTGTTAAGGTAAACTTTGAGTTTTTTGGTACATTTTTAAAATTCAAAGATAATTCACAAGAAGTGAAATCTTTTGGAACCAAAAATAAAATATTATATTCTAACTTCGATTTCGAAAAATTGTATATTGAAACAGTTAATTATTTAAAAACATCTATTGAAGAGTTTGAAGGTCGTGATAGTGGATGGACATTTATAAACAATTTGTATGTTGAGATGAATCTCAATAAATACCAACCACTTGGTGGTTCTAGTTATATCAGTTTACCCAAATTAATTCAGGCTAAAAAAGCATGTTTGAATATTGTGAATAATGATCACTATTGTTTTTTATGGTGTGTAACAGCGGCTTTATATCCAGCTAAGAAACACCCTGAAAGAACGTCTTCTTATCCTAATTTTCGAGAAATATTTAACTTAAGAGGAATGTCTTTTCCTGTAACCTTTAATGATATAAGAACATTTGAAAAAAACAATCCACATATAAAGTTTATAATTTATGGCTTAAAAAATCATAAAAACTTTGTAGGTCCTTTGTATAAATCTGAATTCAACCTTAAATACAACGGAAAATTGATACACCTTCTGTTTTTAGAAAATAATAATTCTTCTCATTATTGCTTGATCAAAGACTGTTCCAGACTTTTTAGAAGTCAACTAACATCTCATCACAGCAGATTACATCTTTGCGAATTATGTTTGATATTTTTCAATACCGCTGACGAACTTAACAACCATTTATGTGGAGGTGTAGTAACTGTCCTTCCAAACAGAGGTTCAGTAATTAAGTTTAAAAACTATGAACGGAAACAAACTATGCCTTTTTGTATTTATGCAGATTTTGAATCGATGCTACAAACAAGTACTGAGCCTAATAATTGTTCTAGTAAAAATATGAATATGTTTCACCAACACGTACCGGTTGCTTTTGGTTATTATATTGTATGCTCTGATGAACCTAGCTATAATCGTTACGTGTCATATCGAGGTCCAGACTGTGATAAGCGGTTTGTTGACTATTTAATTAAAGACGTGCAAAAAATTTATGATATAATTAAGTCACCAGCTGCAATGATATTTTCCACGGAGGACAGGTATGACTTTGAAAATGCAACACGTTGTCATATCTGTCAAAACTTTCTTTTTTGGGACAAAGTCCGTGATCATTGTCATCTTACCGGTCGCTATCGTGGAGCTGCACATTCGTTCTGTAATTTGCAATATAAATGCCCTGCATTTGTCCCCATTTTTTTTCATAACTTAGCTGGTTATGATTGTCATTTATTTATTAAAGCCTTGGGTGACGTCCCTGGTGAAATAAAGATAATACCTAAAAATAAAGAAAACTATATCTCATTTACGAAATTTGTATCAGTTTCAAATAATAAGTTCTTTCAAATGCGTTTTCTTGATTCGTTTAAATTTTTGGGAACAAGCTTAAGCAAATTATGTAAAACTTTAAAACCAGAAATGTTTAAAAATTTACAAAATCACTTCCCTGCCCAAGATGAATTCCAATTACTTACTCGCAAAGGAATTTATCCATATGAATACATGGATTCGTGGAAACGGTATGATGAAAAATGTTTGCCTCCAAAGAAATACTTTTATAGCTCCCTCAATGATGAAAATGTTTCTGAAGATGATTACCGGCATGCACATTTAGTTTGGTCAACATTTAGAATTACTAGTTTAGGTGGTTATACGGATCTATACCTACAAACTGATGTGCTTTTATTAGCAGATATTTTTGAAAACTTTAGACAGACTTGTAAACAACATTATCACTTAGATCCAGCTTTTTATTTAACTGCACCCAGTTTATCTTTTGACGCTATGTTATTAAAAACATGTGTTCAATTGGAACTAATTAATGACTTGTCTATGATACGCATGTTACAAAGTGGTATAAGAGGAGGCGTGTGCCTCTGCTCTCACAGGCATGCGAAAGCAAATAACATATACTTACCGGATTACAAATCTTCGGAACCTGATTCCTATGTCTCTTATATAGATTGTAATAATTTGTATGGGTATAGTATGTGTCAATACTTACCATTATCCAACTTCAAATTTCTCACTCCACAGGAAATTAACAATTTAGATATAACGAAAATTGCAATTGATGCAGATTATGGTTATATTTTGGAAGTGGATATAGTATACCCTAAGCATTTGCATAACTTACACAACGATTTACCATTTTGTTCTGAAAAATTTATACCCCCCGGGGGAAAGAGTTCTAAGCTAATCCCTAATTTATACGATAAATTTAAATATGTTATTCATTACGTGCATTTACAAACTTGTATGAAACATGGGTTAATATTGAAGAAGATTCATAGAATAATCAGTTTTCGACAAAGCCCATATTTAAAACAATATATTGATTTAAATACCAAACTGAGACAAAAAAGTTCTTCAACTTTCGAACAAGATTTTTTTAAGCTCTTGAATAATAGTGTATTTGGAAAAACCTTAGAAAATACTGAAAACAGGGTTAATGTCCATTTAGTTTCTCAGTGGCGAGATATCAAAAACATAACTAAAAGAAGAAAATGTGCTCAAAACCTTATTGCTCGTCCAAATTTCCATAGTGCAACGGTTTTCACTAAAAATCTAGTAGCGGTGCAGTTAAATCCTGAACAAATAACTTTGAACAAACCAATATATATTGGCTTTGCTGTTCTAGAATTATCAAAAAGTCATATGTATGATTTTCACTATTCAGTAATGCAACCTTTTTACAAGGATAGGATACGGATGTGTTACACGGATACAGATAGTTTTGTGTATCATATACAAACCCATGATTTCTATGAAGACATAAAAAATAACTTTTTATCTTACTTTGACACTAGCAATTTTTGTAAAAATAATGTGTATTCTTTACCCATACAGAACAAAAAAATACCAGGCTTATTTAAAGATGAAATGGCTGGTAAAATAATAAGCGAATTTGTTGGATTGAGATCGAAGTTATATTGTATCAACACCATTCACAACACAATTAAAAAAGCCAAGGGTATTAAAAAGAATGTTGTACGTGACCTTAACGTTACTGATTATGAAAAAACACTTTATGATGGTAACATTGTTCATAAAACAAATGTTTTATTTAAGTCAATAAAACATGAGCTATTTACATGTGCTGTAACAAAAATTGCATTGTCTGGTGATGATGATAAAAGAGTAATTGCAAAAGATAAGATTTCAACTCGAGCATGGGGTCATACCAATATTTTTAATTTTTAACTAATAAATAAAAATGTTTATTTACTGTTTCCTTTAAGTACATGTTACAATGTTTGGAGAGATCTCCTTTTGCACAATATATGCTTGTATCAGGAAAATCCGCTCTTCTTACAGACCTTTTATAAGCTACGTACCTTTTATAAGTTACCATAAAATGAGCAAATAATATTCACATGTTATGTGCACTAAATACGAAGTTTTGTGAAGTATATCATTTGAGATGCTACATGTAATGTGAAAGTGACGTAACTAGCCCTGTGACATGATGTCTTGGGATCAGACCCGTTATATCGGACTAAGGTCTACTAATAACGGGACTGCTAGCTTATTGGATTTAACTAGAATTAAGTGTGCTGTCCTGTCTTATATAAGTACCTAGACTTAAGAAATTGTAATTATTTTAATAAACTAAACTAAGTAAAACTGTAAAAAATAAAAAAAATAAAAATGTATTATTATAAAGTTTTCAGTTTTTTAATTTAATTTCCTATAGCATTTACAAAACTATCATCATGACGAACAAATTTACGTTTTTTCGCTATGTTAGAATTCTAGAATGGACAAATTCAAAGACATTATTGTCTACCATACTCAGTCAGTACTTAGCGACAACACTATAAGATTCATAGTCCGTATTACTATAGGATACCCTAGATGGTTCTACTAGTATGATAGGTCTTAAAAGAATAGTTAAACCAAACTGCTTACAGACAACGCAATAGGTAAACGTAAGACTGAACTGTTTATGAAATGACTCTATCGCTAACTAACAGAGCATCTTTCAACACAATTACGACGCAGGAGATCGCAGAGAGCTGACGGAACGGTAGTGTATTGAACGGCATTAAAATATGGAACGTTGGCTTAGGTAAATGATTTTACAAAGAGTTATTGGGCATTCTATCCCACCGTGACTGAGGTTATCGAAGATAACAGATGGAACTAAGGTGGGGTAGAACAGAGCATCTTTCAACCCAATTACGACGCAGGGGATCGCAGAGAGCCGACGGAACGGTAGTGTATTGAACGGCATTAAAATATGGAACGTTGGCTTAGGTAAATGATTTTACAAAGAGTTATTGGGCATTCTATCCCACCGTGACTGAGGTTATCGAAGATAACAGATGGAACTAAAGTGGGGTAGAACAGAGCATCTTTCAACGCAATTACGACGCAGGGGATCGCAGAGAGCCGACGGAACGGTAGTGTATTGAACGGCATTAAAATGTGGAACGTTGGCTTAGGTAAATGATTTTACAAAGAGTTTTTAGGCATTCTATCCCACCGTGACTGAGGTTATCGAAGATAACAGTAGGAACTAAGGTGGGGTAGAACAGAGCATCTTTCAACGCAATTACGACGCAGGGGATCGCAGAGAGCCGACGGAACGGTAGTGTATTGAGCGGCATTAAAATGTGGAACGTTGGCTTAGGTAAATGATTTTACAAAGAGTTATTGGGCATTCTATCCCACCATGACTGAGGTTAGGTTAGGTTAGGTTACAAATTCGGCGGGAGGCGAGGGATGCCACCGTCCATCACTGGACGGTGGACCTCGCCGCCGCAAATTTTGGTCGCCGGACGTTGGACGCGCTCGGGCCGGTCCTGAAGGACTGGCTCGAGCGGCAACACGGCTTCCTCTCTTTTCGACTGGTGCAGGTGCTGTCCGGGCACGGCTGTTTCGGATCGTACCTGCACCGGATCGGGAGAGAGGAAAGCCCATCGTGCCACGACTGTGGCGCGGTGGAGGACACGGCGCAGCACACCCTAGAGGTGTGCGCGTCGTGGTCCGAGCGGCGCCGCAGTCTTGTCGCGGTGGTCGGACCGGACCTTTCGCTCCCCAGCTTGGTAAGGGCCATGCTGGGGAGCGAGGAGGCGTGGGCAGCGGTCGCCTCCTTCTGTGAAAACGTAATGTCACAGAAGGAGGCGGCGGAGCGCGCGCGGGAGGAAGATCCTCTCGCGCCGGAACTCCGCCGACGAAGGAGGGGCAGGAGAGGGCGGGCACGCGGCCGTCCTCCTAGCCCCCGGTGATGAGCCGCGGGTGACAGGCGCGGGGGCGCCCTCACCCGCATTGCACTGCCCATCACCCCGCCGTACGAGGATGACTGGGCACTCACGGCCATCCTCGAGCCCCTTCCCGCGCTCGGGAGGGGCGTGAAGGGCCCGCCGCGACTAGGCGGGCAATCGCCGGAGGGGGACTGGACGTAAAGGCTCTGCCGGTTTCCCAGACCCCCTCCAAGAAAGGCGATGCGGGAGTGCCGCTGGGTCGTTTAGTGGGTATACCGGGAACCTGTTCCCGGGGAGTCCCACATATCCCTCTCGTCCCCCGACGGGAGGGAATGCGTAACGCATTTTTCCCAGCGAAAAAAAAAAAAAAAAAAAAGGTTAGGTTACAAAGAGTTATTGGGCATTCTATCCCACCGTGACTGAGGTTATCGAAGATAACCGAAGGAACTAAGGTGGGGTAGAATGCCCAATAACTCACTACTGATAGGATGCTTGCGCTTAGACACAGTGACTTACGGCTTGAAGTCTTCTAGCTATCTTGCTACGCGTTGTTTGTTGCATCTGGCGGACGAGCATGAGAGAAACTTACCTTTAGCGGCTTCTATTCTGAGAAACTGTACCTATGTCGTCGACGTGCTACATGCAGAGTCCGACATATGTGTGCTGTTACAGGCTAAATCTCAGCTTAAAGAGTTGCTAGGTTTAGGTGGGTTTCAATTACATAAGTGTCTTCAAACTCTAATGAGGTGCTACACGATATTCCGTCAAACATGCAACAGCTAGACGAGATAGACATTCAAAAAGAAAACTTTAATATCAAAGCATTAGGGTTAACTATTGATGCGTAAAAAGATTGTTTTGTTATCAGGTCTCCCCAGAACATAGTTGCAATGTCAGTAACGAAAAGAGAAATTTTAAGTCAAGTTGCAAAGTTCTACGATCCTTTAGGATTTGTCAGTCCTGTAATAGTAAAGGCTAATGCTATTATGCAGCGATTGTGGCTTGAGAATGTTGAATGGGATGCTGTGCCACCGCAGGGGCTGAAGGATGATTGGTTGCGCTTTTCTAATGGTTTGGCCTCTATGGAGCCAATTTATTTAAACAGAAGCATCCAGATTCCTCCCGACGTGCAGGCTGTGCAGCTGATAGGCTTCGCGGACGCCTCCCCCTCCACCGGCTATGGATGCTGTGTCTATCTGCGTGTGGTTCATTCAACAGGTAAAGCTGAACTCTCTTTACTCTGTTCGAAATCAAGGATTAATCCATGCAATAAAACTCTCACAGTTCCACGACTTGAACTTAACGCCAATCTGCTTTTAGCCAAGCTTATGAACATGGTGCATGACACATTAAAAATTAAAATCAATATTGACGACGCATTTTTATTTACGGACTCGCAAATTGCTCTTGCATGGATAAAACGGAGGTCGCAAAATTACAGGCCTACGTTTCGAACAGAGTCAGGGTGATTCAGCAACTGACCAACAGATGGCGCTGGCTGTATGTGAATACGCAAGAAAACCCCGCAGATTTCATAAGTAGAGGTATAGATCCGCAAGAAATCGCCTCCTGCTCTATGTGGTGGCACGGTCCAGGGTTTTTGCAAGATAGGGAGTATTCATTCGATTTAAATATCGCCAAAATTTGGTCTCGCTGTAACTTGCCCGAGAGCAAGCCCGTCGTCGCGTCCTCAGATAAAGAACTGGTGTCGCTCGCTACGCAGGTCGGGGATGACTTTTTCAAATATTTGGACAGGTATTCAGATATTAATAAAATGACACGCGTAACTGCTTACATCATGAGATTCTGTAATAATTTAAAGGGCGCGAAATTTAATTCTTTTTTATCTGCTACGGAATTACAAGATGCGTTGAATTTTATAATTAAACATGAACAGCAGGTTCATTTCAAAAAAGAAATTAATGCGATTATTGCAGGAAAGAACGTCGAGGGCCCACTGAAGCAGCTCCATCCATTCCTTGATAAAAATGGTATGCTAAGAGTAGGTGGTCGGCTGCAAAATTCTCAGCTCCCTTTCTCACAAAAGCACCAACTTATTCTGCATAAGGAATCAAGAATAACTGCAGGCTTACTCTCGACACTCGATTTCGTGAAATTGCAATCGAAATCTGGCATTTGGTACTCCCGACTGCAATACTAGCGCAGGATTGTAATGGAATTTGGTGGCAACTTTTGGAACTAAATGAAATCGAATAAAGTCGAATGAATGCACTTTTTTTGTACTCTTGACGTGATTTTGACGTTGACAGTTCGAGTATCGCGTCGAGTTTGAGATCGAAGTTTCACAGTTATAAAAATATAACTTTCTGAGAATCGACTTTAGTTTTACAATTATTTTTAAAGGTTTCATAGTGAAGTATGGCTCGTTTAGGACTTATTTGTAGTATTTTGGATAATGCACACTTGTTAGATGTAAGACAAAGGCGGAATTTGCGACGAATGGCCCGATATGCCGACAATGCATTTGCCATGGGTGATGACGAGTTTAGACAGAATTACAGAGTGACTAAGGAACTTTTCGACGTTTTATTAAACGAATTAGAACCTCTCATGTCTCGATCTACTCGGCGTAGTGATATTTCAACAAAGTACAAGGTTTGTATCGTTTTTATTGAAATAGAACCATTGCTTATTTTTTTTATGTGCGTCGTCTTGTTTTTTAATGTTATCGTCAAAATTTTAGATTTTAGTGGCACTTTCTTTTTATGCCACGGGCAGTTATCAACGGTTAGTGGGTGGAACAGTAGGAACAATGATGTCTCAGCAGTCAGTTTCAAGGGCACTAAGAGAAGTCACAGATGCTCTTAATTCTGATGTTATCTTGAATAAGTGGCTGCAGTTTCCTCAAACTCGCCAGGAACGAGATGTAATTAAGAGGAGGTAAATGTTTTCCTGCAATGAATACTGTTATTCAATTGATATCAATTTTTTTATTGTATTCTAGATTATTTATTTAAAAAACCAATAGTAATATAAAGATAACTTTTGTATAACACAGTAGTTTTTGAGTTTATTCATTACAAAACTTACAAAAATACAAATCTTTAATAATAATAATAATAATAATAATAATAATCTTAATTGGAACAGAAAAACAATACAGACAAATACAAATTGTGTCGATGATAGGTGCTAAAGTTTACACTGTGGTGCAACTATCAACGCCACTCCCCTGATAAGACGCACAGAGAACACAATACAGTATACAACAATAGGATTCCCTGATACATAAATGAACAAACTATGGAGAAAAATATCTATTCAGTATGAAAATAAAATCTTTCTTAAAATTAGTTGCAGCAGAGTAGTTCTATATCAATCAAGTGTCTTCATTAAAATAAAATAAAAATCAAAACACTAACTTTAAATCTGACAGACTTACATAGAAACTTACAACCTCAATTTTACCCGCTTAAGGGTGAAATTTACAAAATCCTTCCATAGTGGATGCCTACAACATTTTTATATCACTCAAGAAGCATTGAAATACCAAAATTACATGTTTGTAGCCTCAGAGACTGCTGTGATGAATCAATCAGTCAACTCTTGTGTTATAATCAAAGTATAGGGAAACTACACTATAGGGAAGTAGACTTTTTAAGCTTTGATCCTGATTAAATGGTTGATATTTCAGATTTTTTGAAAAATTTAAAATTCCCTGCATTGTAGGATGCATTGATAGAACTCATGTAGCATTAGTAAAGCCATCACAAAATGAAGAACGCTTCTACAACAGGAAAGGCTTTCATTCTAGGAATGTTTTAATTGTAAGTAATATAATATTTTGATTTTATTATATTAAGGATTTCAAATAGGAATCTAGTAAGTTTGTCTTGTTTTATTTTTACAGATATGTGATGCAGACCTTAATATAATGAGTGTGGATGCTACTTATGGAGGAGCAACACATGACAGTTTCATCTGGAATGAACACCCCATTAAGATGCACATTTCAGACTTGACAAATGCCAGAGAAAGAGTTTTTTTACTTGGTAAGAACATAATATTCTCTTGGCAAACACCATTTTTAGTAGTAGGTAATGTGCATTGCATGACTTACCATTTTTAAATATAATTTGCAGGTGATTCAGGTTATGCTCAAAGGGAATACATGATGACTCCAATATTAAATGCACCTCCAGGATCGGCCGAAGAATATTATACAAATCTCCATTGTGTGGCACGGAATACGGTCGAACGTACAATTGGAGTTTTAAAAAATAGATGGAGATGTCTTATAGGTGATAGAGTTCTCCATTACCATCCAGATAAAGTCAGCAAAATTATAAATGCTTGCTGTGTCCTACACAACATTTGTAATAAAGCACGGCTGGATGAGGATGATATTGAGAACACTTTTCCACTCGTGGCAGATGTACCTTGGACCCAAGAGGAGGGAACACAGGGCGTTGATGAATTGAGAAGGGGTGTTCAGGCTCGTGCACAGCTTGTCCAAGAATTGTGGGCAGCAAGACGCACTTAAGAATGTACACCACCAAGTGCATTAATAGGCTTTTCTTTTTTTATACTACTTAGGTGGCAGACAAGCACATTGCTCACCTGATGGATATTGGTTACCGTGGCCTATGGACGTGTGCAACACCAGGGGCGCCACACTCGTGCTGCCGACCCTAGGATAGAGTTAAGTAAAAGGAAAGGAAAGGGGATGGGAAAGGAGTTTGGGCCTCCAACACTCTCACTCACCAAACGGAAAAATAATTTGTAAATAGTAATAATAAAGTAATAGTAATAGTTGTAAATAGCAATAGTAAATAGTCTGTAAACATAGTTGCACTTCAATGTGTTTGTTTAATTTTAATCATTTAAGTATTTACTAACACTTGTATATAAACCATTAGAAATTCCTTGTTATATTTGTACATTTTGTGAGAACCATGGTTTAGTAATTAAAGTGATGTATACTATTACATTAGATCATTAAATGATATAGGTATGTATTAAGTATGATATAACTTTATATGTATAATATTTTGTACCTAAATAAACATAACGAGATTGGCAAGCTTTAATATTAGGAAAGGTTATAAAAGCAAATAAATCAATGTATGATCTATAGAGTTATTATTTAATCTGTAGTTATTTTAAGTACATACATATAATTAAAGCTATGAAAAATACAACTTACACTATAATATTTTATCTACTCATTGCCTATCTTGCAAAGCACTTGCAATATTATTGAGAGCGCTCCCAACATTGTTGAGGGCACTTCCAATCATTTGTCCACTCTCTCTTATAGCTGCAGCCATATCGTCCATAGATCTATGGAAAGTTGACATCTGCGCGACAAGGTTGGAAAAAGTTGCTGCTGTCGCCGTTTCTGCCTCAACCCTTTGCCGCTCAATGTCAGCAAAAATTTGCTGTTGTTGATCTAGGACCCTTGACCGAGTAGTCCGAGGCTGTCTTTGGTTGGGTTGTGGTTGTGGTGTGGTGGATGCAGCAATAATGAGTGTTGTATCTGAGAAATTAAACATTGATCAGTTTCATATATAAAATATACCAATCATGAAAACTAGATTTTTTTTTATTAGTATAGGAATAGCCACCTAATGTCACTACATTTTCTTCTGGAGAAGCAGGCAACTCTAACACATGCCCAACTGCCTCCGGGGTTATAACTTCATCCGTCTCTATAACAATGTCTTGAACAATGTTTTGGCTCTGAAATTATTCAATAATTGTACATTAGATCTTAATGAGGGGTACTACTGATTCTACCCATTACTCCTGGTACTTACTGTGGATGGAAATGGGTTAACGGCAAGGTGCCTGTCTCCTATGGCGAATTGCGGACCTCCCATTACTGCTACAAACCTTTGGTCTAGTGGATTTAGACAAGGTAAATTATCTGCAGGCCCGCCTCCTGTGCGCCTCATGGATTGTGCTTGCTGCGCACACGTTTTTTTCAGAGCACATTTTTTGTCTGCCCAGTACTAGAACAAGAAGTAAATCGTTGTAACATTATTGTAAACAATTTTTTAGTAAAAATAAACGATAATTCTGAAAAGGTACGTACCTTTGCCCAGCCTTTTCCATCTTTTTGCGCACTTCCCAAAGCATTCAATGATGTTGCAATTTCATCCCGTTTTCTTTTCGTCTCTTGTTTCGCATGCGCAGTGCGCAAGAGCCCCTTTGCAATGCCCGTGTTTTGCATTAAAAAATCTGCTAAAGTCTCTAACTGCTGGTATGATGGCCTGCTCATTTTTTGTGTCAGAAAGTGTAAACAAAACCGCTTTATAGTTCAAAAAATAACAAGTTATAAAATAGACTTATTTTGTATTAAATTAACTCAATCTCAACTCAAAATAATGTACGTCCGTAAAGGAATAGGTTCAGCGATGGTTTAACTGCACTCCACTAACTTTAAGAAGTTATGAATCCATATCAGCACAAACTTAAAAAACACTTGAAATACCATCCCAATAATGTTAAGAGGTTTATCTCAAACATAACTTACGACAAATTTATTGTTTGTTTACATACTTTAAAGTAAAATGTTATTCGCGCGCATTCGGTGAAGGCAAGTGTGGCCTACGCCAAATATAATCAGCGATTATTATTTCATTGTTCTCCGAAAACTATGTTTATGACTACGTAATACAAAGATACAGAAGACTATTGATGATTTTTTACGTTAACATATTTAAAAAGTTTAAATAAGTGAAGATTTTGTTCGATTATCATAGTTTTGTATTTGGCAGTTTTTGTTTTATTTTGTATGGCCATCTTTTGTCATTCAGCCAATTCGATCGTGCACTCGATTTCAACTCCAATCCAGTTTTCATTCAAGAGTACCAACTTTATTCAGATTGAGATTGGAATTGGAACTGTATTGGAATTGGATCGTGATAGAGATTGATATCAAGAGTAAGCCTGCTGAACTGATTATCAGGGCTGAGCATTTAGGACTGCTTCATGCGGGTCCTCGTATGATTCTTGCAAGTTTAAATCAAAAATATTGGTTGCTTAATGCGCTTAGACAAATAAAAAAAATTACGTACAAATGCCTTCATGTTTTAGGTTCAAGGCAAGCGCGGCAAAGCAGCTCATGGGTTCCTTGCCCCAACAGCGCGTCGCAGGTTCCAGGGCGTTCCAGGTTGTCGGGATGGATTTTGCTGGGCCGATCCAAATAAAAAATTCAAGAGTCAGACGAGCCCTGGTTACCAAAGGGTATATATGTGTTTTCGTCTGCTTTATAACAAAGGCGATTCATTTAGAATTAGCCACAGACTTAACTACAGGTACATTTCTCGCTTGTTTCAAGAGATTCATCTCTCGAAGATCATTACCCAGTGAAATCTTTTGCGACAACGGCGGCGCCTTTGTGGGTGCGAGGAACCGATTAACTGATTTGTACAAATTGCAGAGCTCCCGGGAGTTAAAAGTACCAAGCATCATTTAAAACGAACACTTGAAAAAGCCGTTCTTACGTATGAGCAGCTAAATACTGTCCTATGCCAAATAGAGGCAATTTGTAACTCGCGTCCATTGATGCCGATCTCGTCCTCTGAGCTCAATGATTTTACGTACTTGACTCCCGGTCATTTTTTGGTAGGGCGCCCTCTGGTGTCATATCCTGAACCTGATCTGTCGGATGTGCCGACCAACAGACTTAAGTTTTGGAGTCTAGTAGAGAGTATGAAGCAGGACTTTTGGAAGGTCTTTTATAAGCAATATATAAACACTCTTCAAAGTAGACCAAAGTGGCGCGACAGTTTACCTAATCTCACGGTAGGAACGTTGGTTATCCTTAAGGAACCTAATTCGCCTCCCTTATACTGGCCAATGGCAAGAGTGAGTGAGGTTTTTCCTGGGCCCGATGGTAAGGTAAGAGCCTTAAATGTAAAAACTGCCAATGGCAAAGTGTATACTCGCTCGTTGTCCGGTGTGTGTCCTTTACCTATTTGTGATTAAATTTACTTAGAGTTAACACTTCCTTAATCTATATAGAGATGTGAAAAAAAAGAAAAAGTAAAGAAAATTGTACCTTTTTTTCATATAAATTTATTTCTATTTAACATAACATTGTTAACGATAAACTGTGTATTAGTGTCATACTTACAAAATAAAAAATATATATAGGAGGTAGTACAAAACTATACTTAATGCCTTACATCAGAAATAAAAATAAATAAAATAAAACTAAATAGTCAGCGACCGTGGTTGGATTATTTCAATAAAATTCGATGACAATATAGAACATATACAGTCTAACATTAAATATACAAAATGTTTAAATACAAATACATGGCAAGAAGAATTAAGAGCGTCCGAGGGTAGTTTTAATGTTGTACATTTGAACATCTGTTCGTTGAGGAAGCACTTCAATGAGCTGGAAGCGCTGACAAGCGAGAGTATGAGTCACCTGGATATCATAGCACTAACAGAGATAAACATAAAACAGTATGAGTTACCACTATACAAGTTGTCAGGATACAGTACATATGTAGACACAAGAGAAGGTTCCAGAGGAGGAGGAGTGCTTTTATATGTGAAAAATAAACATAACTTTAGTGCCAATCCGATAAACTCTAGACATGCACAAATAATACATGGCAGGTTGTATCAGGATGGGAGGCGTGTATGTGTATGCACGTAGTGATAACGTATAGATCACCTAAAACTGATAAACAAGGTTTTGTACAAGAAATAAATCAGCTACTGTCTAGCATTCCAAAAAGTTGTGAAGTATTATTTGTGGGAGATACTAACATCAACATATTGTGTGAAACGGGGCACAGCGTTCCAAGTGTACACAACTTGTATGTGAATAATATGTACGAGTTAGGATTCGATTGTGCTATCAACGACGTAACGAGAGAGGAAGTATGCGACGGCTGGGTGACGAGGTCATGTATCGATCACGCGTGGATTCGATCCCAGCGAGCCGCTGCGGCCCACTTGTTAACGTGTAAGATGTCCGACCATTATCTCATAGGCGTGTGCGTGGCCGGCGTAAGTAATAACCCTGTAAGTGAAAAACAAAAAATTACAGTGATAAGTGATAAAAAAGTGTTTAAAAGCCTATCGGAACTTTCGTGGGATCATTTAATGAACTGTAATTGCCCTCTGCACTTGTATGATCAGGGGCCTGTTTAATAAACGCGACAATGACAGGTGACAGGCGACAATCCGACAATTTGACAATTTGACAATATTTTGTTTAATATAAATTATTGCTGACAAATAAGTCACGTTGGAAAATCTACAATAATGTCGACTTGTTATGACAATTTGACTTATTTCTGTTTAATAAATATTAAACCTTGACAGGCGACAGGTGACAATTTGTCAGGAAAAACTTGTAAAAATTGTTTTATTAAACACTAAATTGTCATTGCAGGCGGACATATTTGTCAATTTGTCACAGATTTTCGACAAGCATTTCATCCAATGTCAACGGTAATCGGGAATTAAATTAGTACGATTAGTTTAAAAAATGGTTTTAACGTCGTCGACGGATAACAGTAGTAGTGAAGATGAATATTTGATGCAAACTATACGACGTCGCATATTTAAACCAAGAATAAAAGCAAACAAAACAAGTTCAAGTCATGTTGTCATATGACAAGTATGACAACATCAGGGTAATATCTAAAAAGTAACTACCTACAACAATTTGACTTTTTTTTTGACTTGAACTTGTTTTGTTTGCTTTTATTCTCGGTTGCATATGAATGCATGCCTCGATATTGAGATGCGACAAATATGTCGGAATTAGTGACAAACTTGTCAATTGTCATGACAAATAAGTCACAGAATATTTTCTTAGAGACTCGACGGGTAAAACCTGACAATTGTCGCTTTTATTATACAGTTTTATAGCTTGAAAATTTTGTCAGTATTTGCCTGTCGCATTTGGACTTAATTGTCAACTTTATTAAACGCCATTTGTCGCGACAATTCGTCTAATTTGTCAAAAAGTGACAAATTTGTCGTATTGTCACTTTTATTAAACAGGCACCAGATGTGTTCAATGTTTGTCAATGTTTACAACGAGTCCAAGCTACAATTGACTGTGACTAAAAAACGAAGATGTAAACCTTGGGTAACGGACAGCTTACATAAGATGATTACAAATAGGGATAGACTGTTCAAATTACGTAAAAATAAACCAAATGATATGAATATACGATTGCAGTATAATAGGTACAGAAATAAAGTGAACAAACATATAAATAAAGCTAAAAATAATTATCGAAGGGAGGAGATAGCAAATTGTAACAAAAACGTTAGAAAGATATGGTCTAAGATTAATGAATGGACTGGAAAGGAAACAAAAAGTGTAGATGAGAATATCATTAAATATATGGCTAGAACAGAAAGTACAATAAATATATGTAACAATTTTTCCAATTGTTTTACCCAGGAAATAATAAATATCAAACATGTATGCGACCATAAATTCCTAGACAGATCTGAATATGTTGTAAGTAGTAATGTATCTTTAAGATTTCGAAAAGCCCACCCTTCAGATATAGAAAAAATTATATGTAATCTAAGCTGTGACAAAGCACAGGGGGTCGATGCAATTAGAGTAAAAGATATCAAAGCGATTAAGAATAAAATTAGTCCCGTTATTGCCTATTTTATTAATATGTGCATTGAATTGGGGGTATATCCGGAAAAACTCAAAACGGCGATAATAAGGCCTATCTTTAAGCAAGGATCGCATTGTGACTACTCTAACTATAGACCAATAGCTATCTTGTCGGTAATTAATAAAATAGTAGAAAAATATATTGTAAGTCAGATAAGTACTTTCCTAGAAAAATATTACATTTTAACTGATAGCCAACACGGTTTCCGAAGGGGTAGGAGTACAGCAACAGTGCTGGGGCGTTTCACTGATGACATCAATGAGGGTCTGGATCAGCGGAAGCAGGTGGTTGTAGTATACATTGATTTCCGAAAAGCATTTGACACTTTGGAAACAAACCAGCTGCTTCAAGCCATGGAAGAGTGTGGAATTGCGGGGCCGCTTAACAAGTGGCTCCGGGCCTATTTCTTCGAATATAATAAAATGGGCACATGACAACGGAATTATTATAAACCTGAGTAAGACTAAATGTATGCATATATATTCTCCTTACCTCAAAAATGTAGATCAGCAGCCGAGAATAGTCGGACATAGTTACGAATGTATACATGACTACAGTGAAGCAGCATGTACGTGCTCAAGCATTGAGGTGGTGGAGTCTTACAGGTACCTAGGCTTATGTATAGACTCTAAATTTTCATGGAAGTTACATATAAAGATAGTATGTGATAAATTAAAAGCAGTGCTTGTGAAATTCCATCACCTCAGTTTTACTTTGGATAGGGCAACGTTGTATACCGTGTATTATGCGCTCGTAGATTCAATACTTTCGTATGGACTGACTAGCTATGGTCGTACATTTAAAACTTACTTAGATAAAATAAAATTAATACAAATAAGATTTCTTAAGTTACTAGTAGACAAAAACACAAAAAATCTCTGTAAGCATAATTATGAGGAACTTTTCACGGAATGTAAAATGCTACCAGTGCATGAGAAAGTGTTGTTATTGTTAGCAATTGAACAGTACGCTAGCGATGAGTTTAAAGTGCACAAAAAGCGCCCGAGGAGACAATGTACTAACATACTAGAATTACCTCCATGTAATAATTATTATGGCGAGAGAAATAGACTTTATTTAGTACCTAAAATATTTAATAACCTACCCCCATCTTTGTCAAATAGTACATATACTAAAAAAGTATTTAAAAATAAAACAAATAAATATTTATTGGCAGAAATTAGAAGCAAAACGTAATATACTGAGTGCGAGTGCTACCCGCAAGTGTGTATGTAATTGGCTGACAACAGTAACTTTGTTCAGACGTGTATTAGAATGAGCGAACTATGGTACGTACTCGTGCCTGCACTACCTATCTATTGACCTACATTGTGATTAGGATTGTGATTCCATAAGAAATGTACCTACTTTTTGCAGAAAATGTGTTGAGCGTAAAGTATTTAAAGTATTTGAAGTATTTACTTAATACCTACTGTGTTTAAAGGATTTCGTTGCAACGTTTAATAGTTATACCTACCCAAATTAATGTATAGGATGAAATTAACATACAGTTTTGTTATTCTGCAATTGACCGTGCATGCTTTGTGTCGGGTATTCTGATGAGTGGTTTTGTGGAGGTAGGTGCCTGCCTACTTTGTCAGCCGTATACATGATTTGTATGATCTTAATAATGGGTAGGTACTTGTTAGTGAACATACATGAAATAATAAATATTAATATTAATGTAATACAATAATGTAATAATAAAATATTTTAATAAACTGTGACATGCCTAAATAATCGATTAATAATAAAATTATTATGTGTCTAAGTAATTAATTTTAATATAATGTAAATAATTTTAGTATATAAATACCATATATGGAAAATTGCTATTTATAAATCAGGGAGCTTCATCTGCCAACAAACTGTAATACAGTTTGGCAGAAGAAATTATTGTAAAATTGCATTTTTTTCCGTGAATAAATTTTATTTCATTTCATTTCATTCATTACATAACTATGGAAATATGCTATAGCTTTTTCTTTTTAAATGAAATAGCATATTAATAGTTGTGTCTTTACAATAAAAAACTTGTAAGTTAAGTTCTTTTTTTGAATTTCTCGCTTAAGATTGAGTTTTTTGTATTTATATGCTAATTTAAGTGAGGATATTGGTTTCAAATATTGTACACTTGTGCTATACTAAGTAGGTATTCAAGTTATTAAGTAGATTTAAGACATTCCTTATAAAGTAATATTCTTGTATGTATACCTATTTCTGTTTTCTCGGCCAGGGCCGCAGCATGGTGGCAACCCCAAAAAATATTTTGTAAGTTGTCAATGTTGTAATGTGAGTGTAGTCACTTCCGTTAAGACCTTTTCTAAATCGACCAACGTGTACGTTAAAATTAGGTTATTACAGCGAGTATTTTGTCTCAATAGTGGTTTCATTCAAGAGTTCCCAGCGATCAATCTACAGTCCACAGAAAAGAACTAAATTTGTTCGGGTTACGTCCCGAACACTTGTGTCTTAGTGGGGTTGAATTGGACTAGGTTTAGTCGACCCCAATCAAATGGCTGCGGTACTGAACGTCGCTTGAGATGTCGACGCCTAGGATCCCGATACTCGAGTCAATGGTAAGCGATGTAAACAACAATTGCGGCGCTACAATAAATGGGGTTTTCTTAGCGGTGAATACACATACTTGTGTCTTAGTGGGGTTGAATTGGACTAGGTTTAGTCGACTCCAATCGGATACTCCTAAGAGAGTAGTCTCGATTTCGGACACAAGTTCTTCGCATAACAATGGATGGAGTCATCAGAAAGCATATCATTGATTTGCAGCAGAAAAAGGGTCGGCGACAGCACAGAGCCTTGTGGGACACCAGTGTTTATGTCCATGCGGTCCGAGCAACTGCCATCGACGACGATTTTTTTTTTATGCCACTTAGGTGGCAGACAAACACACGGCCAACCTGATGGGAAGTGGTTACCGTGGGAAGGGGTTCGCATAGTCCCTCACGGAGTCCATAGTATGGTAACTTCGTAAGAAGACCTCTGTGCCAGACCCG
Source organism: Eilema caniola (assembly GCA_949126895.1). NCBI lineage: Eukaryota > Metazoa > Arthropoda > Insecta > Lepidoptera > Erebidae > Eilema > Eilema caniola. The sequence goes on from CASBPR010000003.1 coordinate 1,512,622, forward strand.
ATCAAAGGCCTTCACTATATCGAGGCTGACCGCTAGTGCCTCCCCCCGACTCTCGACGGCTTGCGCCCATCGGTTTGTGAGATACGCAAGAAGACAGAGCGATGGTGGCGAAAGCCGTACTGTCGGTCGCTCAGTAGATCGTTTCCCTCCAGGTATCTCAAGAGCTGCGTATTAATAATGCGCTCCATAGCCTTTGAAAGTAGGGAGGTTATAGCAATGGGCCTGTAATTGAACGGGTCAGTCATGTCGCCTTTCTTAGGCACAGGATGTACGAACGCAGTCTTCCAAGAGCCCGGACTTGTCTCGCGGAATAAGAGAGCGCGAAAAGGCGTGTAAGTACTGGGCACAACTCGGCCGCACAGTGCCTGAGCACCATCGCCGGTATACCGTCCGGCCCACTCGACTTCCGAACATCTAAGGATTTAAGTTCTCGCCGGACCACCCGTTGGTGATTTTTATTTCCGGCATAGAAGCACCACAGCTGGAGAGAATAGGTGGCTCGGCATTCCCATCGTTCATAGTCGAGTTTGACGCAAAGAGATTACCCAAGAGTTCGGCTTTTTCCTTAGCACCATGGGCCAGACTACCGTCGGGTTTTTGCAGCGGCAGGAGGCAAGACTGACAGAAATTTCCCTCGGCAGCTTTGACGAGCGACCAAAATGCACGGCTGCCAAATGGGTACCTTGCAAGCCGCTCGCCAATTCTACCGATGAACTCGAACTTAGCCCTGGCCGTTGCCTTTTTACAGGACCTCGAGGCGGCATTCAATTTCCGCTTCACTTCAGCGGTGTTCGAATCCTGATTGGCAACTGCCGAGGTCCAAGCCTTATACACAGATTGCTTGCGGTCTCTAGTTTCTCTGCACGGCCTATTAAACCGCGGGCGTTTGCTCGCTCCTGTTGCGATCCAGTGGTTGGGAATATAGCACTCCATTACTACATATTAAACTAATTATGTAATATTTAATAACAAGCGGACGCTAGATAGCTGCTCCCCTGCGTTACCGGGCAGGCTACCGTGCCAAATAGCTGTGTGCAACCGGGTAGGCTACCGTGACAAATAGGTGTCTGCAAAAATATACAACAACAATAACATAAGCTCGAAGGCATAGATATATTGTTTAATGGGAGTTTTAGCCAGCTAAGCTGTTACCGCCTTCACCGCTTGAAAGTACTCCCAGCTTCCATACTAATATTATAAATGCGAAAGTAACTCTGTCTGTCTGTGTCTTTCTGTATGTTACGTTTTCACGCCTAAACCACTGAACCGATTTTGATGAAATTTGGTATAGTGGTAGATTAGACCTTGAGAAAGGACATAGGCTATGTTTGGTCGCGATAACTGACATCCACGTGGGTGGAGCCGCGGGCAACAGCTAGTATGATATAAATGTTGTTGCGTACAATTTCTCTTGCTCTCTGTGTATAAATAATGTTTTGCCATATACACTAGATTATGAATAATAGGTTCAGCGTTCTAGAGTCAGCTAATTTAGTGTAGGTAGTTGTTATTAATACAATTTTCAACTTATTTTTTTCAATATCATTTCTCATTTCAAATTACAAAGAAACACATAAGTTGTATATATATTTGAAATTGTCTTTTAAAATCCATCATTTTGATACCCCACTCGATAGGTTTAGGATTTTTTTTATTTTTTAACATCTGTTTTGGCTCCTTAATTAATTAATTTTTTGTTTTTCATATTTTTATATAGCCAGTGTCACTACCCTACTCGATAAGTTTAGGAATAAAACATTTTTTTAAACATCTGTTTTGGCGCCTTAATTCAAAATTTTTTTGTTTTTCATATTTTTATATAGCCAGTGTCACTCGGGCTAACGCAAGGTTTCTAATGATACCCCACACATGTAAATCTGTACAGGTATTTAGGAGATATGGTGGCACAAAGAAAGTCACATACAAACATACGTGAACCCTAAACACAATACACTCCTTTTTTGGGCAGTCATGTAATAAAAATGTCAGTGTTTGTCAGCCAATCACATAGATAGTAATTTCAAATGAGATTAAGAGATGTCTCTGCTAGTATAATTGATAAATGTTTCATTAATACCTGTGGAGGTATTCTTATTATAATGAGTTAAACTAAAATTTGTCAACTTCTAGGACAATATCAAGAACTGGTACAATTACCTTAAGTTAAACCAAAAAGACGGCCAATAGAAAATATAAAATTAAATCGTAATATTGTGTTACCTCAAGTGGAACTGGCGGGCTACAGCATCTATTATCTGGTTTACGTGTGGAGACTCAGACTGGAGAGAGTGTGCTTCAATCCTCAAAACTGACCTGGCCACCGCTGAAGCATACATGCCCATGACCAGTTAAAGGTATATCCTGACAGGTTGGATAACGTATATGGACATAATATCATACTGTCGCTTGATATCTGTACCTAAAATAAAAAGTAAATACGTCATTACCTCAGAATACAGAAACAAATCATTACTTTTTTTTGTATAGAAACTATCGTGAGCCATTTTTCATTCGATAAATTTATTACGGCTGTACTCACGTCACTTGTCAGGATGCGCCCGACTAGTTTCGGACCCGACCGGAGTCCTTAATCATGAGCAGAGCACCCAGGCGCGGCGACGTCGGGCGCATCCTGACAAGTGACGTGAGTACAGCCGTAATAAATTTATCGAAATCATTACTTACCAACTGATATCACTAACTACATTTGTTTTAGACTGAGACTCAAATACCTTAAATATAATTTCATACAAACGCCTACATGTTGCCGCTGTCGATGTATGAGACGGTAAATGTTTATACCAATGCACCTTAAATGCCCTCTTGGCACTGTAGTTCCAGAAAACGATATACACAGATGTCACAGAGAGTACGTCTGACAGATTAATTTATGATTATTTTCTAAAACATGACGATGTTGCAATTTACGAAATAAAATATTTGTAAATCGATATCATACATAAATTTCTCAATTAATCTACTCATCAAAAATGCTTTAAAATAGATTCAATAGGTTGCGTCGACCTAAAATAAATATGGACGGGTAGAAGGATAATGACACCAATAAATTGTAAATATTTAACTTTATAATGTTCATAAACCATAACACAAACTTTATTAGTCTGAAAACACAGAGTGACACCCGATTATTCACTCGTTTTGAATGGTGTATTCAAATTACAATTCAAAGAATATCTCGAGATATGAAAATATTTAGAAAACTAATTTCATAATCGAATATCAATTCGATATTACCTCGATTTTTGCTCTAGACAAAGACAATTTCGAACCTAGTCTTGTCGTTCAAATAGCAGGCTCCATTTCCATTGCAATCCTTACTAAATCGTAAGCAATCACTGCTCTTGCGTTAGCATTATTAAAATTCGAATGTCCCTCGTCAAATGCAAACGCATTCGACGAGGGACATGCCAAGATAAGTCAGGGCTATGAAGACAAACTGCCAATTATTCCCTCAAACAATAACCTAATCAAGAAAGAGAGATTTGACAAGAAATACAGAGTACACATAGGGCAGAGAGACGACTGGAATATAGAAACAGACGGCACTATCTGTTACACAGACGGCATCAGAAAGGAAACAACACAGCTCTCTAGCTCCGAAATGCACATTAAATACGAGGACTGGACAGAGGTACACAGATCAATACCATTGGGCAAGTTTGCAAGTATATACCAAGCAGAAATCTTTGGCATCAAGGAGTGCGCCGAAATAACAAAACACCTAAATGCCGACAAGGTCACGCTCTACAGCGACAGCCAAGCTGCACTGAAGGCAAATAGACACCACCTCGGCAATGGTAAAGGTGTATAAAAAGGCGTTGAAAAGACTGGCAACAGCAACCGACGTGACGATTGCCTGGGTACCCAGACACGAGGGTAACACGGGCAATGAGGTAGCTGACAGGTTGGCCAGAAAAGGAGCTGATGTAAACCAGGTGGGCCCTGAACTCAAACTGCCAATAGCCCACAAAATCACCAAAGGAGTCATCAGCCGGAGCATAGTGGCAAAAACCAACCGAAGATGGAAATCCTCGCCTGTCATGAGACAGTCGAAAATGTTCATAAAAAGCTTTTACAAAAAAAGAACAAACCAACTGATGAAACTATCCAGGAAAAACATGAGGCTTGTCATAGAAGTTATAATAGGACACTGCCGATTGAACAGGCACCTGAGACTAATAGGAGTGAAGACTGATCCCAAATGCCCGGAGTGCATGGATGCTAAAACCAGCATCCACCTGCTGGCCGAATGCCCCATTACTCACCGAAAATATGGGAAATTAAGGGAACGGACAAAATTTCCAATCTGAAAGAAATATCCAATCTGAGGATGGAACAGATCGCAAGTTTTCGCGAGGAAACGGGTAGGTTTGATGAAGCGCCGTGATTATCGGACACCCCTATCTCTTACAGGAAAATAGGGGAAATGGGTGAAATGGCCCACACCGAAGAGCAGATCACCCGTCCGGTCCCGGCGGCGTCCCCTCCTGGGAGTAAGTAAGTAAGTACTACTCTTTGGAGCCCCTGCGTCTATCTGCAATCTGATCACTGCCACTCATTATAGAGCCTACAATGATGAACTTGTCATACCGGGCTACCACGCGTTGGTGCCTCAACAACCACATAACAATCAGACAGGACGACTACTCATTGGTACCCAAACAACCACATAACAATCGGACAGGGCGACCACTCATTGGTGCCACTAGCCCACGAAGCAGTTGGACCGGGCAACCACTCATTGGTGCCAGTAGACCACCAACCGGTCGGACCGGGCGACCATTCATTGGTGCCCCTACGACCACAAACCAGTCGGACCGGGAGACGACTCATTGGTGCCCCTGCGACCACAAACCAGTCGGACCGGGCAACCACTCATTAGTGCCCCTACGACCACTATGACACTACGGTACAACCCGCAGAGCTGGTGAGCTGCGACACCAGGACGCGCACGTCAACACGCTGTCCTCGTCCCTTGGCACCAAGTGGCCCTACAAGCGGACCATCTCGGCCCAGCTACCATGCCATTAGCGCGATTAGTATTATACACATACAGTAGTCTAAGCAGCGTACTATCGATTTGGTTTACTGTCGATGTAGCATACCGTCGTTTTTGTGTATTAACGTTGCAGCGTACCTACGATTTGGGGTACTGTCGATATAGCGTACCATCGATTTGGGGTACTGTCGACACACCAGCCCGTCGTTGGAACGTTTTCGATACAGCGACCATCGATGTAGTGACTGTCGATATTATGAACTAGACCCGTACCTAATATGCCGGTAGTTGTTAAGGATTCTGAGACACTTCAATGTTAAGGGTGAGGTGAGGGTAGCATATATCCTGAAATACACAGAAACATAAACTCACATAAATATCCATACAAACGCAAAACTTTTTTTCCTCCTACAGAGCGCGAGAAGGTGTACTCCCGCCAGTACTCGGTGCCCCTGCTGAAGCGCAAGTCGTCCCGCTTCGGGCCTGGCCAGCTGCTGGCCGCGCCCGCCGCGTTCAGCGCCCGCGCCGGTGCCGCTATAGGTAAATCAGTGCCGCGACTGGCCGCATCACTTTCCGCCGGTGCCGGTGATGTGGTTCGCCGCGGCACTTGCTTATGACAGGTTTCACATTTTACTTGCTTGTTTATTTTTTCAAATATTGTTATATTTAATCTATTATTAAAATACTATTGCAACTTCCGTCCATTTAAAAATAATATATTAAAATTTTAACTAATTTTACGTACCTATCTTTGGGTCTACGCGTGTGGCAAGACTACGGCTAACATCTGATTGCATTTCGTTCCGTATTTATTACACGACTGCCCAAAAAACGAGTGTATTGTGTTTAGGGTTCACGTATGTTTGTATGTGACTTTCTTTGTGCCACCATATCTCCTAAATACCTGTACCGATTTACATGTGTGGGGTATCATTAGAATCCTTGCGTTAACCCGAGTGACACTGGCTATATAAAAATATGAAAAACAAAAAGAAAAAAAATTAAGGAGCCAAAACAGATGTTGAAAAAAAAATCCTAAACCTATCGAGTGGGGTATCAAAATGAAGGATTTTAAAAGACAATTTCAAATATATACACAACTTATGTGTTTCTTTGTAATTTGAAATGAGAAATGATATTAAAAAAAATAAGTTGAAAATTGTATTAATAACAACTACCTACACTAAATTAGCTGACTCTAGAACACTGAACCTATTATTCTTAATCTAGTGTATATGGCAAAACATTATTTAAACACAGACAGCAAGAGAAATTGTACGCAACACATTTATATCATACTAACTGTTGCCCGCGGCTCCACCCACGTGGATGTCGGTTATCGCGACCAAACATAGCCTATGTCCTTTCTCAAGGTCTAATCTACCACTATTCCAAATTTCATCAAAATCGGTTCAGTGGTTTAGGCGTGTTTTCACTTTCAAGCGGTGAAGGCGGTAACAGCTTAGCTGCCTAACACTCCCATTAAACAATATATCTAAGCCTTCGAGCTTATGTTATTGTTGTTGTATATTTTTGCAGACACCTATTTGTCACGGTAGCCTACCCGGTTGCACACAGCTATTTGGCACGGTAGCCTGCCCGGTAACGCAGGGGAGCAGCTATCTAGCGTCCGTTTGTTATTAAATATTACATAATTAGTATAATATGGAGTAATGGAGTGCTATATTTCCAACCACTGGATCGCAACAGGAGCGAGCAAACGCCCGCGGTTTAATAGGCCGTGCAGAGAAGCTAGAGACCGCAAGCAATCTGCGTATAAGGCTTGGACCACGGCAGTTGCTAATCAGGATTCGAACACCGCTGAAGTGAAGCGGAAATTGAATGCCGCCTCGAGGTCCTGTAAAAAGGCAACGGCCAGGGCTAAGTTCGAGTTCATCGGTAGAATTGGCGAGCGGCTTGCAAGGTACCCATTTGGCAGCCGTGCATTTTGGTCGCTCGTCAAAGCTGCCGAGGGAAATTTCTGTCAGTCTTGCCTCCCGCCGCTGCAAAAACCCGACGGTAGTCTGGCCCATGGTGCTAAGGAAAAAACCGAACTCTTGGGTAATCTCTTTGCGTCAAACTCGACTATGAACGAAGGGAATGCCGAGCCACCTATACACTCCAGATGTGGTGCTTCTATGCCGGAAATAAAAATCACCAACGGGTGGTCCGGCGAGAACTTAAATCCTTAGATGTTCGGAAGTCGAGTGGGCCGGACGGTATACCGGCGATGGTGCTCAGGCACTGTGCGGCCGAGTTGTGCCCAGTACTTACACGCCTTTTCGTGCTCTCTTATTCCGCGAGACAGGTCCGGGCTCTTGGAAGACTGCGTTCGTACATCCTGTGCCTAAGAAAGGTGACAGGACCGACCCGTCCAATTACAGGCCCATTGCTATAACCTGCCTACTTTCAAAGGTTATGGAGCGCATTATTAATACGCAGCTCTTGAGATACGATTTACTGAGCGACCGACAGTACGGCTTTCGCCACCGTCGCTCTGTCTTCTTGTGTATCTCACAAACCGACGGGCGCAAGCCGTCGAGAGTCGGGGGGAGGCACTAGCGGTCAGCCTCGATATAGCGAAGGCCTTTGATCGGGTCTGGCACAGAGGTCTTCTTACGAAGTTGCCATACTATGGACTCCCTGAGGGACTATGAGAACCCCTTCCCACGGTAACCACTTCCCATCAGGTGGGCCGTGTGTTTGTCTGCCACCTAAGTGGCATAAAAAAAAATCGTCGTCGATGGCAATTGCTCGGACCGCATGGACATAAACGCTGGTGTCCCACAAGGCTCTGTGCTGTCGCCGACCCTTTTCTGCTGCATATCAATGATATGCTATCTGATGACTCCATCCATTGTTATGCGAAGAACTTGTGTCCGAAATCGAGACTACTCTCTTAGGAGTATCCGATTGGGGTCGACTAAACCTAGTACAAATCAACCCCACTAAGACACAAGTATGTGTATTCACCGCTAAGAAAACCCCATTTATTGTAGCGCCGCAATTGCTGGGTGCATCGCTTACCATTTCCTCGAGTATCGGAATCCTAGGCGTCGACATCTCAAGCGACGTCCAGTACCGCAGCCATTTGGAGGACAAGGCCAGGCTGGCATCTAAGAAACTTGGAATGCTTAACAAAGCGAAGCAGTACTGGAGCACCTGCATACCAGCTTGACCCCTTCGAATCGATACAAAGACAGGTAGAGGCTCGTCGACAATCCCATACTCGCAGGCGCTGTGGAACCTCTCAGCCTCAGGAGGGACTTTGCCTCACTGTGTGTGTTCTACCACCTATACAATGGTTTGTGCTCAGATGAATTGTTTGACATGATGCCGACAGCTACTTTCTATCACCGCACCGCTCGCCATAGACAGGGAGTTCATCCTCACACATTGCGACCAGAAATGGTGCGAACCATGCGGTACAAAAGGAACTTCATCCCACGCACGCTCAAGCTGTGGAACGACTCCCTGCTGTGGTTTCCCCAAGCGGCTAAAATATGGGGTTCTTCAAGAAGGGCATTAGAAGGTTTCTTCAGGGTCGACAGCGCGAGTGCGTCGCCCCTGGTGTTGCACACGTCCATAAGCCACGGTAACCACTTTCCATCTGGTGGGCCGTGTGCTTGTCTGCCACTAAGTGGTATAAAAATATATATATTAAAAATTACTAAAATGGCTCTTTCGAGGGAGCTCGCCAGACGGCGAATAAGCGGAAACAAGAATCTCCGCATACTCGTCAACAGAGGATTAAAAACATGAGAGAGATAATGAGCAATCATTGCTCTCAGCTCTCTGCAGACGAGAAACGGAGACTTTCACAGCAAGCTTCTCAGAGTGAATCCTTGAAAATGCAGCGCAGTAGTTTGGGACAAAAGAAAACAATGCGTACTAGGCATCGTTTGCTAGTTGCTAGATCCCGAAATGAAGAATCTCCGACTAGCCATGTGATGAGGTTATCGCAGATGCGAGAGTACGCATCCTCAATGTGCGCGCACTTGAATCACCGTCTACGCGTGACACAAGATTGATTCAGATAAGAGATTACGCATCAAGTATGCGTGATCTCGAATCACCTTCTGAGCGGGAGAAAGGGTTGACTCAAATGCAATACTCTGCACTATCACATCAAAATGAGACTCCTTCTTCAAGAAAAGAAAGGCTTGAAGCATCGCAACGAGGTTATCGTTGCCGAAGGCAGCTTATTTTTGACGATACAAATTTTGAAAACCTTATACATCAGGTCCCCGATTGTATTTGCTACTCTTGCGAAAAAAAGTCGCGTAAGACAGTTAGATGGCTTGGCAATCAGTGTTTTAGATCCTCGAGAACCTATCCACGAGCCGCACGATAAGAACTCTATAGAAGAGTTAAATCGCCTCAAAAATCTACCAAATATTCATTTGATAGAGCCTGCCAGTGCTACCCAGCGCTAGTTACCGTAAGCGTGAATAAACTCACACACAAGCAGCGAGCGAGGGCATTCTTGCAAACCTGTAGAGCATAGGTTCGCAAGAGTCAATGACGTCATCATCTTTATCTACTCCACCCACACATCTCTTACAGAGTCACTAAAATGTAGAAAATAAAAATAAATAATTAAAAAAATTAAAAAACACGACTGCCCAATTTACAAAGAACTAAAAAGTAAAAAACAAGACCGAAACAGATAAATTAAAATTTCATTGCAGTCGGGGGACAGTTCTCTGGAACTTTGTTAATCTCTGTTTGTCCCCCGACTGCAATGAAATTTTTGTTTATCTGTTTCGGTCTTGTTTTTTACATTTTAGTTCTTTATAAATTGGGCAGTCGTGTTTTTTAATTTTTTTAATTATTATTTTTTTTAATTTTTAATTAATTATTTCGAGAATTTGGGCCAAAATTCATCACAAAACACGATCTTATAATTATAAAATTGTATTTAGGTAAAAACGTGTGTGTAAAAGTGAAATAAATCTGTGAAAAAATAAATAAAAAACACGACTGCCCAATTTACAAAGAACTAAAAAGTAAAAGAAAAGAACGAAACAGATAAATAAAAATTTAATTGCAGTCGGGGGACAAACAGAGATTAACAAAGTTCCAGAGAACTGTCCCCCGACTGCAATGAAATTTTTATTTAGCTGTTTCGTTCTTGTCTTTTACTTTTTAGTTCTTTGTAAATTGGGCAGTCGTGTTTTTTTAATTTTTTTAATTATTTATTTTTTTATTTTCTATGTTTTAGTGACTCTGTAAGAGATGTGTGGGTGGAGTAGATAAAGACGATGACGTCATTGACTCTTGCAAACCTATGCTCCACAGGTTTGCAAGGATGCCGTCGCTCGCTGCTTGTGTGTGAGTTTATTCACGCTTACGGTAACTAGCGCTGGGTAGCACTGCCATGCTCTATCAAATGAATATTTGGAAGAATTTCACTATTCATTGCTAAGTTAAGTTGCACATTACGATATAAATGATTGTTTGAAACGAGCCATTCGAGTGCATTTTCAATTTTTTCCATATCCACTCAATACCTCCTGGTGCAAGACACGTTTTCTAACGATTCAGCAATGATTGTAAGCCCAGCGTCTGCAACAGAAATTGGTAGCTGTTCTGACAGCTCTTCCACTTGCTGCACAAACAGCACGGCTTGGCCTTTGAATCACTGTTGACCAAAACTTCCACCTAAACGTACAATTTTGACGAATGGCCGAACACGCGACACGAGCCTTACCTCCATCTCATTAAGGCATGCCAGCTGAAGAGGAATTGGTGCTACTCGCATTTTATTCCAGAAGGCATTCGATGGAGTTTTATTTTTTGAGATGCTATTGACGTATCTATTGCAGCAAATAAGTAAGTCTGGATGATCTTCGGGTAAGACTGTTGTGTTACTATCTGCAGGTATACGACAAGTCCTCTTCTGATATACCATTACCAACATCAGGTCCCCGATTGTATTTGCTACTCTTGCGAAAAAAAGTCGCGTAAGACAGTTAGATGGCTTGACAATCAGCGTTTTAGATCCTCGAAAACCTATCCACGAGCCGCACGATAAGAACTCTATAGATGAGTTAAATCGCCTCAGAAATTTACCAAATATTCATTTGATAGAGCCTGCCAGTGCTACCCAGCGCTAGTTAACGTAAGCTTGAATAAACTCACACACAAGCAGCGACCGAGGGCATTCTTGCAAACCTGTGGAGCATAGGTTCGCAAGAATCAATGACGTCATCATCTTTATCTACTCCACCACACATCTCTTACAGAGTCACTAAAATGTAGAAAATAAAAATAAATAATTAAAAAAATTAAAAAAATTAAAAAACACGACTGCCCAATTTACAAAGAACTAAAAAGTAAAAAACAAGAACGAAACAGATAAATAAAAATTTCATTGCAGTCTGGGGACAGTTCTCTGGAACTTTGTTAATATCTGTTTGTCCCCCGACTGCAATGAAATTTTTGGTAATATTATTTGGTAGATTTCTGAGGCGATTTAACTCTTCTATAGAGTTCTTATCGTGCGGCTCGTGGATAGGTTTTCGAGGATCTAAAACGCTGATTGCCAAGCCATCTAACTGTCTTACGCGACTTTTTTTCGCAAGAGTAGCAAATACAATCGGGGACCTGATGTATAAGGTTTCCAAAATTTGTGTCGTCAAAAATAAGCTGCCTTCGGCAACGATAATCGCGTTGCGATGCTTCAAGCCTTTCTTTTCTTGAAGAAGGAGTCTCATTTTGACGTGATAGTGCAGAGTATTCTCGCATTTGAGTCAACCCTTTCACGCATACTTGATGCGTGATCTCTTATCTGAATCAATATTTTGTCACGCGTAGACGGTGATTCAAGTGCGCGCATTGACGATGCGTACTCTCGCATCTGCGATAACCTCATCACATGGCTAGTCGGAGATTCTTCATTTCGGGATCTAGCAACTAGCAAACGATGCCTAGTACGCATTGTTTTCTTTTGTCCCAAACTACTGCGCTGCATTTTCAAGGATTCACTCTGAGAAGCTTGCTGTGAAAGTCTCCGTTTATCGTCTGCAGAGAGCTGAGAGCAATGATTTCTCATTATCTCTCTCATGTTTTTAAGACTCTGTTGACGAGTATGCGAAGATTCTAGTTTCCGCTTATTCGCCGTTTGGCGAGCTTCCTCGAAAGAGCTATTTTAGTAATTTTTAATATACATATTTTTTATACCACTTAGTGGCAGACAAGCACACGGCCCACCAGATGGAAAGTGGTTACCGTGGCCTATGGACGTGTGCAACACCAAGGGCGACGCACTCGCGCTGCCGACCCTGAAGAAACCTTCTAATGCCCTTCTTGAAGAACCCCATATTTTAGCCGCTTGGGAAAACCACAGCAGGGAGTCGTTCCACAGCTTGAGCGTGCGTGGGATGAAGTTCCTTTTGTACCGCACGGTTTGCACCATTTCTGGTCGCAATGTGTGAGGATGAACTCCCTGTCTATGGCGAGCGGTGCGGTGATAGAAAGTAGCTGTCGGCATCATGTCAAACAATTCATCTGAGCACAAACCATTGTATAGGCGGTAGAACACACACAGTGAGGCAAAGTCCCTCCTGAGGCTGAGAGGTTCCACAGCGCCTGCGAGTATGGGATGGTCGACGAGCCTCTACCTGTCTTTGTATCGATTCGAAGGGGTCAAGCTGGTATGCAGGTGCTCCAGTACTGCTTCGCTTTGTTAAGCATTCCAAGTTTCTTAGATACCAGCCTGGCCTTGTCCTCCAAATGGCTGCGGTACTGGACGTCGCTTGAGATGTCGACGCCTAGGATCCCGATACTCGAGGAAATGGTAAGCGATGTGCCCAGCAATTGCGGCGCTACAATAAATGGGGTTTTCTTAGCGGTGAATACACATACTTGTGTCTTAGTGGGGTTGAATTGGACTAGGTTTAGTCGACCCCAATCAAATGGCTGCGGTGCTGGACGTCGCTTGAGATGTCGACGCCTAGGATCCCGATACTCCAGGAAATGGTAAGCGATGTACCCAGCAATTGCGGCGCTACAATAAATGGAGTTTTCTTAGCGGTGAATACACATACATACTTGTGTCTTAGTGGGGTTGAATTGGACTAGGTTTAGTCGACCCCAATCGGATACTCCTAAGAGAGTAGTCTCGATTTCGGACACAAGTTCTTCGCATAACAATGGATCGAGTCATCAGATAGCATATTATTGATATGCAGCAGAAAAAGGGTCGGCGACAGCACAGAGCCTTGTGGGACACCAGCGTTTATGGCCATGTGGTCCGAACAACTGCCATCGACGACGATTTTTTTTATGCCACTTAGGTGGCAGACAAACACACGGCCCACCTGATGGGAAGTGGTTACCGTGGGAAGGGGTTCGCATAATCCCTCAGGGAGTCCATAGTATGGCAACTTCGTAAGAAAACCTCTGTGCCAGACCCGATCAAAGGCCTTCGCTATATCGAGGCTGACCACTAGTGCCCGCATCGGTTTGTGGGACACACAAGAAGACAGAGCGACGGTGGCGAAAGCCGTACTGTCGCTCGCTCAGTAGATCGTTTCCCTCCAGGTATCTCTATCAGGAGCTGCGTATTAATAATGCGCTCCTTAACCTTTAGAAGTAGGGAGGTTATAGCAATGGGCCAGTAATTGGACGGGTCGGTCCTTTCGCCTTACTTGGGCACAGGATGTACGAACGCAGTCTTCCAAGAGCTCGGACTTGTCTCGCGGAATAAGAGAGCGCGAAAAGGCGTGTAAGTACTGGGCACAACTCGGCCGCACAGTGCCTGAGCACCATCGCCGGTATCCCGTCCGGCCCACTCGACTTCCGAACATCTAAGGATTAAGTTCTCGCCGGACCACCCGTTGGTGATTTTTATTTCCGGCATAGAAGCACCACAGCTGGAGAAAATAGGTGGCTCGGCATTCCCATCGTTCATAGTCGAGTTTGACGCAAAGAGATTACCCAAGAGTTCGGCTTTTTCCTTAGCACACTGGGCCAGACTACCGTCGGGTTTTTGCAGCGGCGGAAGGCAAGACTGACAGAAATTTCCCTCGGAAGCTTTGGCGAGCGACCAAAATGCACGGCTGCCAAATGGGTACCTTGCAAGCCGCTCGACAATTCTACCGATGAACTCGAACTTAACCCTGGCCGTTGCCTTTTTACGGAACCTCGAGGCGGCATTCAATTTCCGCTTCACTGCAGCGGTGTTCAAATCCTGATTGGCAACTGCCGTGGTCCAAGCCTTATACGCAGATTGCTTGCGGTCTCTAGCTTCTCTGCACGGCCTATTAAACCGCGGGCGTTTGCTCGCTCCTGTTGCGATCCAGTGGTTGGGAATATAGCACTCCACTACTCCATATTATACTTATTATGTAATATTTAATAACAAACGGACGCTAGATAGCTGCTCCCCTGCGTTACCGGGCAGGCTACCGTGCCAAATAGCTGTGTGCAACCGGGTAGGCTACCGTGACAAATAGGTGTCGGCAAAAATATACAACAACAATAACATAAGCTCGAAGGCATAGATATATTGTTTAATGGGAGTTTTAGCCAGCTAAGCTGTTACCGCCTTCACCGCTTGAAAGTACTCCCAGCTTCCATACTAATATTATAAATGCGAAAGTAACTCGGTCCGTCTGTGTCTTTCTGTATGTTACGTTTTCACGCCTAAACCACTGAACCGATTTTGATGAAATTTGGTATAGTGGTAGATTAGACCTTGAGAAAGGACATAGGCTATGTTTGGTCGCGATAACCGACATCCACGTGGGTGGAGCCGCGGGCAACAGCTAGTATGATATAAATGTTGTTGCGTACAATTTCTCTTGCTCTCTGTGTTTAAATAATGTTTTGCCATATACACTAGATTAAGAATAATAGGTTTAGCGTTCTAGAGTCAGCTAATTTAGTGTAGGTAGTTGTTATTAATACAATTTTCAATTTTTTTTAAATATCATTTCTCATTTCAAATTACAAAGAAACACATAAGTTGTGTATATATTTGAAATTGTCTTTTAAAATCCTTCATTTTGATACCCCACTCGATAGATTTAGGAATATAGTTTTTATACAACTGCCCAAAAAAGGAGTGTATTGTGTTTAGGGTTCACGTATGTTTGTATGTGACTTTCTTTGTGCCACCATATGTCCTTAATACCTGTACCGATTTATATGTGTGGGGTATCATTAGAATCCTTGCGTTAACCCGAGTGACACTGGCTATATAAAAATATGAAAAACAAAAAAAAAATTAAGGAGCTAAAACAGATGTTGAAAAAAAAATCCTAAACCTATCGAGTGGGGTATCAAAATGAAGGATTTTAAAAGACAATTTCAAATATATATACAACTTATGTATTTCTTTGTAATTTGTATTTCTTTAAACGCATCATGTCTGAAGGTTCTACAACTCGTGGCAGAGGTAGAACAAGGCGTGAAGCAAATATCGAAACTAATGAACTTCGTGAGACTTTAGGCACAATTCTAGCGCGCTTGAACGCGTTAGAGTATGTCGGTCTACCCTCGGCATGCGCCACGCCACCGCCGCCGTCGCAACCGATGGCGTCAGGCGAGCGCGCCATGGCGCTGCCCAGTCCCGTCGCTACGTGTTCGCCGGCCTCGCAGTCCACAGCGCTGGCCGCTGTGCCACCCGTGCACGCGCTGCCGCGATCGGGGGCCGAGGTCTCCGTGCCGGCATCCAATGCCAGCACCATAAGCGATTCCATGGCAAATGCTACGTGCTCTCAGGACGCCACCGAGCGCCTTATCGGAGCGTTGAGTACGCTGAGTAAGGTTAGGTCGAACCATTATTATAATTTCGATCCTAATCTCCACGATATCGATTCTTGGTGTGAGGAAGTGGAGAAAGCGCGTGGTACAAATTGTTGGGACGACAATGAGTGTTTATCTCGGATAGCTAACTGCTTGAAGGAATATGCTCGTAGTTGGCTCAATGATTGGGTTACTAACGACCGTACATGGTCTAATTTCAAAAAAGAATTCAAGCCACTATGCTCCCGAAGAATCGATACCGCTAATATACTGTTCGAAGTTATGTGTACAGACTGGGACGGTTACCCCACGTATGCAGAATATGCCCGTCGTTCTGTTTTGCGACTGAATATAGTGAAAGGTTTGAGCGAAGAGCTTATCGTTGCCATTGTGCTGCGTGGGATAGCCGACGCACAGGTATGTGCTGCTGCTATAAATGCCCATTTGTTGCCCAAAGATCTTGTCGAGTTTCTGTCTATCTATACTAAGCCTAAAGTAAAACCCGAACCCTCTGTTTCTAAGAAATCATTCCAACTTAAAACTGATCGTAAACGACCATATAATAACAAGAAATCGGATATAAAATACTTTTCTTGCGGTGAATTTGGTCATCCGCAGCGTTTGTGTTCCAAAAAATTAAAATCCGAAGAACAATCGGAAACAGGTGATAAAAATAACTCTGACGGTATAAATGCGGGTAGTAAGAAAAAGGTTACGTGCTCTTTCTGTAAAAAACTAGGTCATGATATCAATGTTTGTTTTGCGAAACAGCGGTCAGAAAAACGGAACAAAAATAACGTAAATTTTTGTCGCGAACTAAAGGGTAATTCTACAGATAGTGATGTCACGACTGCAGTTATACAAGGTATACCTACAGACGTACTAATTGATAGCGGATCGCGCATTTTACTTATCTCGGAAGCAGTGTTGAAACACTTTAAGTGTTCTCAACAGCCAACTTACCAGATTTTACGAGGAATAGGTGATCAAAACATCGTAAGTAAACTTTATGTCACTTTGGTAATCGAACTAAGCGATATTTCTCTCGAGGTTGATTTCTTTGTCGTACCTCAAACATGTATGTCGGTGCCGGTGCTAATAGGTACGGATGTGTTGAACCGTGATGGCGTGACCTACATTCGTGCGAACAACGATCAACGAATTACGCGCAGTGAACAACAGGTAATGCACATCAATTCTAATAGCGAACTAGTGATCAAATCTCCTCTACAAGGTAACCATCGTGAAAAATTGATGTCTGTGTTAAATGAGTTTAAGGATTCGTTTATCGTAGGTACTGCTCATACGACGGTAACAACCGGTAAGATGCATATTAAACTTACTAGCGACACGCCTGTTCATTATAGACCTTATAGGCTGTCTTACGATGAAAAGCTGAAGGTGCGCGAGATATGCCGCGACTTGCTGGACAAAGGTATTATTCGTGAGTCAGAGTCACCGTATGCGAGTCCGATCATTCTTGTTAAAAAAAAGGATGGTAAGGATCGCATGTGTGTTGACTATCGGGCGCTAAACGCGATTACAGTAAAAGATCGGTTCCCGTTGCCGCTCATCGAAGACCATATAGACCGCCTTGGTAAGAGTAAATATTTTTCGTGTCTAGACATGGCCACCGGGTTCCATCAGATTCCCCTAGATAACGAATCTATTCCGAAGAGCGCCTTTGTCACACCAGAGGCTCACTACGAGTACCTCAAGGTAAGCTTCGGTTTGGCTAACGCGCCCGTGGTTTACCAGCGGATCATCACGAACACGCTGAGGTCTGTGATTGAGTCCGGTAAGGCCTTGGCAAATATAGACGATGTATTGATATTGACCTCTAGCATTGACGAAGCTATTGAAAACTTGCGTGAGGTTTTACTAACACTAACAAGTGCTGGTTTTGCGATAAACCTAAAAAAGAGTACCTTTGTGGCCACTGAAGCTGAGTATTTAGGAAGAACAATATCTCAAGGTCAGGTCAGACCGAGCGAAGGTAAAATCAAGGTTTTAATCGACTCCCCTGTGCCTACGAATGTCAAACAAGTCCGGCAATTGTTAGGTCTAGCAGGATATTTCCGTAGGTACATACCTGATTACGCGTCAAAAACCGCCCCCATAGCTAACCTTACGCGCAGTAATGTGGCGTTTCACTGGGGTGAGTCCCAAGAAAATGCACGTAAGTACCTCATCGAGTGCCTCACGAGTGAGCCAGTGCTCGCGATCTTTGATCCTCAGCTGCCTACAGAGCTGCACACGGACGCCAGTTCTATCGGCTACGGCGCGGTATTGATCCAAGTGCACGAGGGTAATAAAAGGCGAGTAGTAGCGTACTACAGTAAAAAGACTCAAGGTGCTGAGCCGCGGTATCACTCTTACGAGTTGGAGACGCTCGCCGTTGTCAGAGCGCTTGAGCACTTCCGTCACTACCTGTTAGGTATAACTTTTAAGGTCGTGACTGATTGCAACGCGTTGCGGTCGACTAAAGGTAAAAAAGATCTTTTGCCACGTGTCGCGCGATGGTGGATGTATATGCAGGATTTCGACTTCATTATAGATTATAGAAAGGGTTCAATGATGCAACACGCAGACTATCTAAGTCGAAATCCTGTAGATGTATTCCAAATCACAAGGCCAAAGAACTGGGCGCAGATTGCTCAATCAGCGGACGAAGAAACTCGTACGTTAATTGACAAGGTTCAAAATAACGAACTAGACGCATCAAGGTACATTGTTCGCAATGATTTGCTTTACTACAAGCATACCTCTACAGGTGAGCAGTCAAAACTTTTATGTTTCGTCCCTAAAGGACACCGTCTGAGCCTACCTAGAATATTTCATGATCAACATGAACATATATGCGCTGATAAAACAATTGATTTAATTTTGAGACATTTCTGGTTCCCGGGTCTAAGTGCTTTTGTTAAAAAATACATTGCCCATTGTTTGGTTTGCCTCTCGTCAAAGAAAGTCCCCAGGGCACCTCACCAGCCTATTTCATCTTGGCATAAGCCTGAAATTCCATTTAGTACTATTCATATGGATGTACTTGGTCCATTGCCTGCCTCAAAGGAACACAAGTACGTTTTGCTCATTGTAGATGCTTACTCAAAATACTGTCTGTTTTATGCTATGAAAAGGCAAGACTCTGACGAGCTAAAAACATTAACATGTAACGCTGTGTCCTTATTTGGTGTCCCTCAACTTATTGTGTGTGATCGCGGCCGTATGTTTGAGAGTGTAAGTTTTCAGAGTTGGGTTAGCGATATAGGTAGTCGAATTCACTATATAACTCCTCAGATGCATAATGAAAACGGGCAGGTAGAGCGCTACTGCAGGACCTTACTCAACATGTTACGGATTGAGGCCACTAAACCAGGTAACACTTGGTCAGAATCTCTGTGGAGAATGCAGCTGGTCATCAACTGCACAAAGCAAAGAACCACTCAAACCTCTCCACTACAACTGCTCATCGGTATTGAGGCGACAACACCGGTAATAAGGTCACTCATTCGCGATGTAGTTATAGAAGGTTCTGGCGAAAATCGAGAAGGCTTAAGAGATATGTGCCGTCAACGTACTAGCCGGTTGCTTGACCAACATAGACGGAAACAAGACGAGTATGTTAACCGTAATAGAAAAATAGCTAAAACATTCTCTCTTAACGAAATGGTTTTTGTAATAAAAACTTCTCAAATTACAGGCAAGCTGGACTCGGGGATGAGAGGGCCCTATCGTGTAAAGAAAGTTCTACCTCATGGTAGGTACGAGCTGCAGTTAATTGGTGGCTCGTATGGAAAAACAACTAGTGCCGCCGCTGAGCACATAGTGCCTTGGCGAGGAGAGTGGACCCCTGAGTCATGTGCCTCATTTTTTGACAGTAAGTACTTTGTATTTACAAATGTCATGGCTGGAAGTATTGTGACACGGGTCATGGGTTCGAATCCTGTGAACTGAGGCTTTCGTATTGTTTCGTGAACATACAATGTTAACATACGCTAACTCGGCGCCTCTGTGTATGTGCATTGTTGCTTTGTGCCTAACTCTGCTTTACACATGCAAACTCGGCGCCTCTGTGTACATTGTCGCATTGAGCCTAGCTCTGCTTCACACATGCAAACTCGGCGCCTCTGTGTATATTGTTGCTTTGTGCCTAACTCTGCTTTACACATGCAAACTCGGCGCCTCTGTGTACATTGTCGCATTGAGCCTAGCTCTGCTTCACACATGCAAACTCGGCGCCTCTGTGTATATTGTCGCATTGAGCCTGGCTCTGCTTTATACATGCAAACTTGGCGCCTCTGTGTATGTACATGTTTGCATTGAGCCTAGCTCTGCTTTGATTTCACATGCTAACTCGGCGCCTCTGTACCTGTATACATTGTAGCATTGAGCCTCGCTCTGCTTCAGACACGCAGCTTGGAGCCACTGTCTTGATTGATACTTTTGGATATACAGTGTATATCTACGCCTATAGAAAATAATGTTTTGTTTTGCATTATTTTCAGTTGATGGTGACGCCTATGCGGATGCGTCCCTGCCTGTCCCGAACACAGAAAATCCTGACGTCTCTTCGGGTTCATCTCAAGCTGCTCCGAGCGCACATGAAGTAGACGTCCCTGCGGGTCCACTCGACAGAGAGCCTACCACTGCACCACGAGACATGCCCGAGCCCCCTTCGAGTCCACTTGCCGAGCAAGGTCTTATACTTGACAACAATGAAAGAAGTATGCCAGAACTATAATTGGGTTGAGGGCAACCACGTATCAGGAGAAGCCGAATCAGCGGAAGATTCCAGCATTTTATTTATAACGGTTGCGGTCCTATAAAAACAGAGCGCCCGCCTGCCTCGGGCTCACTTTTGCTCGAGCCGTCGTGTTGGTAACACCTCCAATTGCCTATATCACGTTGTTACTCTTTTAAAATTATCATTGATTTGTGTTAATTTCTACTATCTGTTATTTGATGTAATTATTTAGAAATTATTAAACTGTGTTGATGAAAGTTTATATTTTATTAAGTAAATATTATTGAAACCGCTTACTATATATTAAAAATGTCTGTTAAAAAATAAAAAAAAACCATAGGTAATAATTGTGTGGCTACCCATATCATATTTTTAATCAGCCCCTCTAGACAAGTGGCAATTCGCTAGGAGGCGTTTGATGGAATAGAATGACGAATGTATAGAATTTGACGTAGTTGACATGCGTTAACGACTGTCATTTACGTCAAATCCCATACATTCATCATTCTATTCCACCAAACGCCGGCTAGCGAATTGCCACTTGTCTAGAGGGGCTGGTAATAATTCATTAATGTAACTAGTAGATAAAGTGATGACATATTTAGATTTTATTAAAATTTGATTTACTGTGAAAATATGTGTTAAAATATTATAAATATTAAAAATGTCTGTTAAAAAATAAAAAAACCATAGGTAATAATTGTGTGGCTACTCATATCATATTTTTTAATTAGGTAAAAATTCATTAAAGTAACTATTAGATAAAGTGATGACATAGTTAGATTTTATTAAAATTTTATTTACTATGAAAATATGTGTTAAAAATTATAAATATTAAAAATGTCCTCAAATGGCCTCAAAGAAACTTGGAGTGCTCAACAGGGCGAAGCAGTTCTTCACTGCGGGGCAACGACTTCTGCTTTATAAGGCACAAATTCGGCCCCACATGGAGTACTGCTGTTACCTTTTTGCCGGAGCGCCTGCATACCAGCTTGGCCCCTTCGACTCTTGCAAAGACGGGCGTTGAGGCTCGTCGACAATCCCATACTCACAGGCGATGTGGAACCTCTCAGCCTCAGAAGAGACTTTGCCTCGCTGTGTGTTCTACCGCCTATACAATGGTTTGTGCTCAGATGAATTGTTTGACATGATGCCCACCGCTGCATTCTATCATCGCACCACTCGCCATAGGCAGGGAATTCATCCTCACACACTGCGACCGGAAATGGTTCGCACCGTGCGTTTTGAAAGGAACTTCATCCCACGCACGCTCAGGTTGTGGAATGAACTTCCTGCCGTTGTTTTCCCAAGCGACTACAATATGGGGTTCTTCAGGGGTCGGTAACACGATTGTGACGCCCCTGGTTTTGCAAACGTCCATACGCCACGGTAACCACTTCCCATCAGGTGGGCCGTGTGCTTGTCTGCCACCTAAGTGGCATAAAAAAAAAAAAATAAGTATGGAGGCTTTATTAACCCAGATATTACTGAAACTATTTTTTGTTTGCGATTGCAATGATTTTTGAGTATGTTTTACTTTAGTAATATAGTATTATTGGAAAAATATTTGAAAAAACTTCTTTGGTCTGGAAAAGCCGGAAAACAGGTGGCGTTATAACGCCCGGTAGTAATATCGGCTACCAAAACCAAAGTCTTAATCGCAGACATTTTTGGAATGAAACGAAACACCGAATGCTCGTTGAATGTATTATGTAACGCTTACAATAGTTTATTTATCCAAAAACTCAACATAGATATGATAGGAAACAAAACATATTTTTGGGTGTAAAGTAAATGTACTGACATTTACGATACATGAATTTGTTTCTTTTTTTATAAGTAGTTCACAGACAAAGGTAAATCATTTTCGGACTCCTCACTTTATGAAAATGTACCTTCATAATACAATCTCTGTTGGAGCTCTTAGTTGGGAACCTGAAAAGGAGTAAGGAGATTGCAATACATTGTAGTTATTGCAGTGATTGTAATGAAATACGTAATATGCTCAAAAGCAATATCAAACCTGGAAGATTATGTTTGTAATGTTACAAATTCTTCATCGCCGGAATCCTCGTCTGTTATTTCCGTATTTGGATTTTCCGGTGGAAAAATGGTAATTCCACTGGGCAGGTCGTCATCAGAATCTAAATTTTGTAATGGATGAGCAGTATGACTGAGGAAGTGCCTCCGCTCTGTGTTGTGTTCCCGGCGGTGAGTGGGGTAGCCAGAGCTCACTGGAGAGTTATGTGCTGTCAGTGGGATGACCAAAAGCTTGTTCTGCTATGTCATCGACACTGACAGCACAAAAACACTCTACGTTTACAGGGTCAGCAGCACGAGTGTGACTCCCCTGGTGTTAAACACGTCCGTAGGCCACGGTAAACACTTTCCATCAAGTGTGCCGTGTGCTTGTCTGCCACCTAAGTGGTATAAAACAGTTTCTTCAACTATTTCGTTGAGGTTCAAAGGTCTTTTCATCAGTGATCAAAAATTTAATCATCATCATCATCATATCAGCCATACACAGTCCACTGCTGAACATAGGCCTCTCCCATAGACTTCCAGAATGACCGATCCAAAGCAGCCCGCATCCAGCGCTTCCCGGCGACCTTGATGAGGTCGTCCTTCCACCTAGCCGTTGGGCGTCCTACACTGCGTTTGCCCGTACGCGGTCGCCATTCCAGAACTCTTTTGCTCCATCGGCCATCTGTTCTGCGCGCTATGTGTCCCGCCCACTGCCACTTCAACGAGCTAATCCGCTGGGCTATGTCGGTTACTTTTGTTCTCCTACGGATATCATCAAAATTTAATAGTAATAGCAAATAGACGTTAATTTTACTACCGGGCGTTATAACGCCATCAGTTTTTACAAACGAAAATTTGAATGAAAACCTGTGATATCTGAACTTATTTTATCTCTAATTTATATTACAACAACAACATTTTACGATATTCTACGTTATAGTATCTATTATATAATTCATATACTTTAAAACTTACTTATTTGAAGCCATGACATAAAGCAAATTCACTGTTCATTTAAAACACGTCAGAATTTCTAAATAATGCACGCACTGTGACATATAGTACTCCCACAATATAGAAGGACTACTTCTGATTACAATAATGTAAGATGATCTTTGGTAGTACAAAAATAAACATATAAATTTGGCGGGTAGATCTAACACTTGATAAGTGGCGTTATAAAGGACGGTAGTAACAAGCGGGTTAAGAACATTTGGGTATAAACACGAGTGGCCAGAGCTAATTCCTTGACTATAAATTTATTCCAAGTGTCTTTAAACCCCTGGACATCTACTATACTCGTATTCGGGTTCATGATAATTTTCTCACAGTGCTGCTTAATGGTTTATACTCAATTATACAGTCGTTCAATACAAGACAATATGCTGAAGCTTGATCTGGGATATCAAAATCACTTTCAATTTCCACTCTTACGTCCACAACAGGACCTGACTTAAGATTATCTGGTTGTCTAGAACAGTCTACGACGAATAACAGGGCAACGTTTTTAAAGTGTTTTTCACTTAATAAAGGCTCAGTGCGACGTCCGTAATAAGACTGGTGAAATCTAGTATATTGTTCATATATTAAAGCAATTCGATTATTCGAGAAACTTGTATTTATATTTTCATATGGGAAGTAGGTGGAATTAAGGTATACCTTAACATCACGAATCTCACAATGATCAAACTGAGACATATCAGATATAGCATTATTTTTTCTATTTGTCTGTAAACCAATAACAACAAATCTTGGTTTCTCTATTTGCGAAGATGTTTTTATTGACCAAGTATGTTTGGTGGTTTTAGGCAACATTGGATAATCATACGATAGATAAATTCAAGTTTACTGTTTACTACTTTCTTAAAATCTTCTGCAAAATCAAGAATGTTGCAAAGTGGTATAGAAGCAGAAAAGCTACCTCCATTAGTACTTTTTATTCCATCGATATTCCAACCCCAAGCGTGAGATGTTTTAGCTTCGCTCTCATTCATTGATATAAATGATTTCATCGTGCTAGTTATCCCAGCTTTTTTTATTTTATCTATCTCTACTCCATTTATCTCATACCTTATATCTTGAAACAAGTAAAGTAAACTATTGTTTGTGAAATGAACTTAAAACATCTAGGATATTCATTTTAACAAACCAATCGCCTTAAGAAATGCTTTATTGTTTTTATTTAACTTTATTCTCCTTTTAGGTCGAGCTCTTACTTGATTGAGAGTTTGAGTAGAACTGTTATTTTGAATTGGAAGAAACATATTATATTTATTATAGTCAATCATTTTTTCTTTTGAGGTGTAGATACAACTGTACTTCTTCACCTCGCAAATTTATTAAGTTATTATTTATATCCAAACACGTACTCGATCCTGATTGGTTGTTCGCACTGTGATACCGAGTGGCTCTCAGTGCTGGGTACCAATCTTTTTGGAGCTGAAATCCCTCGTTTTTTCGGTTGAAGTTTAGTAGTGCTTGAATATTTCGATGGCTTCTCGAAGTATACGTGGGAAAAAATGTGTTGTAGTAGCTAGAACTTTCGTGTTCTGAAATTCGATGGTATGATTCCCATCCTCTTGGGTGTGTTCTGCAACCGCTGACTTGTCGAAGTGGCAGAGGCGGCAATTCCGTTCATGTTCCGACAGGCGGGTCTTGATGCTTCTTTGGGTGGTGCCCACGTATACCGAGCCACATTGTAACCACTGACCTACTCAGGTGGATACTCACCGGCTCGCTCAGGGGCTGATGCAGAGTACTCTTTCCCAGGGCGCCTTTTTCACAGAGCTATATGAGTGTGTGTGCAGGGAAGCTAGGGCTCCAATAAAAACAACTGGTCATCAGGTTGTAGACACATATATTTAGAAGTAATAGAATACAGAGCTGAGATACACAAATAGGAAAGTAGGTATACAGACAGATACACAGAGCTAAGACATACACATAAGAATGTAGACAGGCAGACACAGGAGACAGAAGTATATGATGTATAGATAGACAGAAGTATAAGGCAGAGAGAACACACACAGTAGGCACAGATACAGGCAGATGAACATACACAGTTGGCACACGAAATACAGTACAAGCTAATTAGATTTTATAGATGGTATATAAATAATTTGCTGGTCCACAGGGATAGTGTACTGGCCTCTGGAATTACTTGGAGGTCACGGGGACGCTGCTCACAGTAGACCTCTCCGTGAAGAAGCTCTCGGCAGCCTATGCACCTCGAAGTGTGCCGCAGGTACACTGAAGGAGTGTTGAAATCTTTAGTGGCTCACAAGCTCCAACCATAGGACCCTGTATAAAACAGACCTTTCGTAAGCTGTGACCACACATATGGGTCCGCCATCAGTTCCATCAAACAGAGTTAATAAAGACTTACCAGAGTATCTGGGAGCAAGATTTTCACCAAACAATAATGACTTCAGAAATTGACACAGAGATTTTTACTTAAGCAGAGTTGGATTATCACACTTATAGTGAAGCTTCCATCTGGTTCGAGAATTGAAAATAGAAGTTCAGGGAGAATCGGCGCAGGTCTATTTATAGCCGATAGATCGAACATTCGCGAACAATCTTCAAAATTATGCTAATTCATAGTGAGGTTAATTAGTAGCATAAACAACTCATTATCTGCTCATCCCGTAGACAATAACTAGACGAGTTATGACCAGTAATAAAATAATTATGACATGCTTACCGATATATCACAATTGAGGAAGTAAATCCCATTTATTTTACTATTTTTAAATTGTAAATGAAATAATTAATAAACACGACCACAAATTTCATAAATATACTGGGGGACACTCAGCGCCATCCAACGGTCGAGGGTGAGAACTAGAACAGTCTTAGTCGAAGCTTGAGAGCATACATTGCCAAACAATTACACATGGTTCCTATTAGAATTTGTAGATGGCACTGAAACAAAGAATTGTATGCACTACTACGGATGAAAAATACCATGTTACAACATGAGCAGGGGATTCTGTAAACTCCAGCTGACGATTGTGGATCACGTGGGTCCTTGACCGAACACAGGTATAAACCTTAGTGGTTTTTTGTGCTATTATAATTGATCTGTATTGTTTTGTGAAAATGGTAATAAATAAAAAAAAAAAAAAAAACGGTGAAAATTCCGTAGCTGCGTCGTGGGCCTGAAGATCGGCTTGATGTTATAAGCTTCTAGCAGTCTTCCGATACGATCTGTAATGCCACGAATGTATGGCAAAAAGCCTTCCCTATCGGAGCAGGTTTTTCCTCATCCTGGTTTGTCTGCGAACCTTTCTTTGGGTGAAGAGCTCTCCGTATCTCATGTGCAGAGAATTCATTAGCTTGGAAGGCCGAGCAAAGTGGCGTAACTCGTTTTGTAGGTGTTGAGGTTCACAGATGGTCTTAGCTCGGTGGACCAGTGTCTTGATAACTGACATTTTTTGTCTGGGATGGTGGTTGGAGTCCTTGTGTAGGTAA
Organism: Eilema caniola; assembly: GCA_949126895.1. NCBI lineage: Eukaryota > Metazoa > Arthropoda > Insecta > Lepidoptera > Erebidae > Eilema > Eilema caniola. Next base: position 1,539,642 of record CASBPR010000003.1, read on the forward strand.
CGGTCTGTGTGTGTCGGCTTTCGATAGACTCGGTGACCAAGACTGCCATCTTCTTTTTTGGATACTAGGACATCTAGGAATAGTAGCTCCCCGTTCTTCTCAACTTCCATGGTGAATTGGATGTTCGGATGGATGCTGTTTAGGTGATCCAGGAACTTAGTCAGCTCCGAGTCCCCATGAGTCCAAACCACGAAGGTATCGTCCACGTAGCGGAACCAGACCTTAGGCTTCTTGGGAGCTCTATCCAGAGCATCTTCCTCAAATGATTCCATGTAAAAGTTCGCGACTACCGGACTGATGGGGTTTCCCATGGCTAAACCGTCCACTTGCTCATAGAACGTGCTGTTCCACTGGAAGTAGGAAGTCGTCAACACGAACTCGAACAGATCAGCGATGTCCTTGGAGAAGAGTGGTCGGATACGCGACATTGCTTCCCTGACCGGAACTCTCGTGAACAGAGAGACAACGTCGAAGCTGACTAGACGATCGTCCGGATGTAGTTTTAGGTTCTTGAGTTTCTCCACGAAGTGGCGAGAGTCTTTGATGTATGACGAGGATGATCCGACATGTTGTTGAAGCAGTCCGGTGAGATAATCACACCATCATACCATCGAATTTCAGAACACGAAAGTTCTAGCTACCACAACACATTTTTTCCCACGTATACTTCGAGAAGCCATCGAAATATTCAAGCATCCCAACAACTTCAACCGAAAAAACGAGGGATTTCAGCTCCAAAAAGATTGGTTCCCAGCACTGAGAGCCACTCGGTATCACAGTGCAAACAACCAATCAGGATCGAGTACGTCCGCGCCACAGCGCTCGACCAATCAGAATCGAGTTAGTCGATTCCCCGCTCCGACCGTGCCTATAAATACAGCCGTGATTCAAGGCTCAGCATTAGTCGCAAGTCAGCCACCGGCGAGGCAAGGTATCCGAAGTTGTCGTCGCCCGGCCCTGCGCCACTGAAGATGTCGACCGCAGTGATCGACAAAACGTCTGGAACGCAAGTTTCACATCAACCACGGCCAAACAGCCCGGAAGCAGTATATTCTACATGCAACGCCGGCCGTGAAAGCCTGAAGACTTACATTTTACGAACAGTTTATTAATAACAGTTTATTGTATTTACTAATTCTAACTCTATCACCAATCATAAACTTGGGCTTATGTCTATAGGATACCGTTTTCATTGAGTTCTTAATATTATTTTTAACATCTGCTTCAATCAATTTATTGACATCAACGGGTGCTAATTTAATAGTGCTATGTTTTGTGTTGTTATATGCCTTTACAACACTCTCCAAACCAAAATCTATCCATTTATAGTGTCCGCTGAGACTAAAGTACTTATACAATTTATTTTGAATAGTTTTGATAACACGTTCTACAATTGAAGCCTTTTTCGTTGAAAACGTTGAGTAATGATTAATGTTATAGTTCTTTATAAGCTTTTGAAATGATGAATTATAGAACTCGGTACCCAAATCAGTTTGGAGATGAGCTGGTATCCGATGGTTAGTTGATATCAATTTCTCGAATGCGTTAAAAACATCATATTTATTTTTAGTTTTTAGTGGTTCGATCCAAACGTACTTTGAGAAGCAATCAATAACTATTAAAATATAGTTATAACCTTTATTAAATCATTTCAAGTTTTGCATGTCGATTAAATCAGCTTACCACAAATCATCAATGCCTTTTAAAATTACAGATCGACGAGGAAAATTTTTTCGTGCAGCTTTATGTATTTAGTTAAAAATTTGTTGTTTTGTCATTTTGAGGAACTTTCAACACAACAAGTCACGGTCGCGCGCCACGACGGTAATGACGCGTATTTGTGACGGTGCAAAATTATAAGCAAAAAAAAAAAATGTCGAATACAATTAAAGACGTGAGTGGATGAAGGGCGTAACTAACATTTTTGAGATTTTTGATTTTTTGCATTAAATGGCGGTTATAGGTGTATATAAACTATATTAGACCAAAAAACCCCGCAATTTAAGCTCAGTTTCAAAAATACCAGAAGATGAAGGACATAACTGCAACAAAAATGGCAAAAGTGTCATGGAAGAAGGAGGTATGTGACTTAACACCTTCTTCCATTTGAAATTGGTCAATTAAATGTATTTCTTCCATGGAAGAAGGGGTTATGTGCAGGAAAATGCACTGCCACGATGCTTTATTTGCTGCTCTTCTATGTATTCTACTAGACTGGCTGTATATAACAAAAACGTAGTAATTATTCTGAAAAATCACTACTTGACTAACAACAAAGAGCAAATTTTTGTTACCGTTATACATGACAGTACAAAAAGGCGCACTATGTTATACAGATTAATGTCAAAATATATTAGCTCATTATGTCGTTTTATACCAGATGGAATCTTTTAATCTAAGACTATTATACAAACTCTATGGACGCCACAAGTGTGACAAAACGGCGTCATACATACATGCCATGACGTGCACACATTGTCAGTTTAAAGAACAATATAGACATTAGCTAACTCAAGCAAAACCGATTTTCCAGACCGTTTTTGTGACGAATTTTCTTACGTAGCTGTGTCTATACAATATATGGTTTCAGCTTTTAATGCCCTCCTTGAAACCGAATAGCCATTAGGCAACATTGTTACGTACCATGTTGTGCGAAATTCTCGCACAACGAAGACGCGCAGCAGTGGAAAAATTTTGTTAAGTCCACAAATGATCAATCGTTGAAGATATGTCATGTTGCGCATCAGCAGCCAACATCGCGCATGTGTTACCGAACTTCACGCATTGCATGTCAAATATAAAAGAATCCAATCTGATTTCGCTCTGACTCCGTACCGACTTCATTCAGACTCCACCCCGACTCCCTCCAACTCCATCTACAAACCGACTCCACTCCGACTCTAAGCCGACTCCACTCCGATTCACAACCGACTCCTCTGCAACTCTAAACCAACTTCACTCCAACTCCGAACCGACTCCGAACCGAATCCACTGTGAGTCCTTCCCAATTCCACTCGAACTCCCTCCAACTCCAAATCGACTCTAAACCGACTCCGCTTCAGGTCCAAGGCGACTCCATTTTGACTCCAAACCAACTTCAATCCACCTCCCTCCTACTCTACTCCGACTCCTTCCAACTTCACTCCCACTCAAACACCAAACTGATTCCAACTCTCAACCGACTCGACTCCACCTCCCTCCTACTCCATTCCAACTCCAACTCCAAACAGACTCAAAATGGACACCATTCCGGCTCTAATCCGAGTCCACACAGGTTCCAAATCGACTTCGCACCAACTCTAAACCGACTCCCACCGCTTCGAAATTCAGACTTCACACCGACTTCATACCAACTCCAAACCGGCTTTAATCCAACTCCGAACCGACTCCTAACCGAATTCACTTCTATTCCCTTCCTACTCCAAACCGACTCCACTCGGGCTCTAAACTCCACTCCAACCCCATTCCAACTCCATTCTACTCCACTCTACTACCTGCAACTCCAAACCGACTCCAAACCAATTCCACTCCAAATTGAAATCGACCCTGCTCGGAAACCCTCCGAGTTGCTCCTTAACTTAACTGACTAATTAAACCACTTGGGTGTCGTGTGACATAATACTGTACTGTGCTGTGTGTATGTTGTAGTATGTACAAAAAAAAAAGACTGTTGAAGTACTCACCAAGGAAAGGATGTCTGTTTCTGTTAAACCTGGTATTAAACGTTCTGTCGAACAGCATCAGAGACTCCGCGGCTGCTCATTTATGCTGTTTGTATCGCACTGGTGGATTGGACAGAGGTAGTTTGATGACAGTGATGAAAGGTGGCGCTTGCTCCCCGCCCGAAGTTAAATGTGGCGACGACCGAGTATATGGCGTACTTCATGCTGTATGGGTCAAGCTGCGTAAGGTAACAAGTAGCATTTGTGACCCCAATAACCTGTCCGCTTACACGGCTGCGAAGCATGGCCTTTTCTAGGGCAACACAAGCAGGACTTGTTACGAAGATGAATATGCTGCGGTGGATGGATTGGGTACACCTAAGCATAGCGTGAGGAAGTCACGCATCCGGGGCAGCCTTGTCATGTTGGCTTGGCTACGTTTAGCCATACCACCTGCACCGAGCCCCGGTAAGAGGGTAGACCCAAAAAGTGCTGACTTCACGTTTAGGAGGATGATATGCGGGCCAATAGTCTCACACCATAGGTGCCCAAGACCGTGAAAAGTTGAAATGTAAAAGCTGGAAAGCGGATCACGGACTCCGGGGTGAAAGCCTCGGATGCGACCGGGACTAATGTAAAGATGATGATGAATGACTGTCTTGACTGTTCATAAGTGTAAAAGTTTGTAGTGTTACCGGTATTCAACTCTGAGATGGTGATGATATGGTAAAAAGGTTTAGCAGTAGACATTAAAGATGGAAGAAAATAAAGTACCAACTGACTAGTTTATTTCTGAGAGAACGTAAGCTAATGTTTAAAAAACATATAAAATCTGGAAACCTGAATATCAATATTGATAACATAACCTCGTTGCCTAAGATTAAGTTGATAAAGGACATATTTCATAATCGGCTATCGTGAACAAGATGCTTGCAAATGGTTATTAGTGCCATTAATTAAATATCATTTTTATAAAGATATTGGTGTTTGGTTTTTGTATCAACTTATTTCGTTGAATAAGTAGTATTTCAATTAATTTCAAGATTCAGCCTTTTGGTTATCCATTTTATTTCCTTATAATGTTGCCAAGATATATTTAATAAAAATAATCGATTATATATATAATCGATACATATTATTAGAATACTGGTTTTTCCTTAAAACTCTCCCTATTTGAATAATAATTAGTACTAATATATTATCACAGTCATATTTTACATCATACTAAATATTATTTTAAACACTTAGTTCTAAATTAAACATTAATAAATCGAATTATTTACCTCATTCCTCATTAATCGATGCCGATTATCATAATTATTTTGGGAAATATATATGGCAACACAGACAACTGTCATTCGCCTTGTTTTCGTTTGGCACTGTTGATACGCCTGATACGTTGATAATTGAAAATGAATCCTGGATATTCCGTTTATTGACGATCCTGACGCGTCTACCTTAACACTGGCTTTAATCTTGACACTGAACGCAACATGGGACTGCATTACATGTTTAAGAACTTTGAATTGTGGCACCGACTGCAGCCTAGCCCAAGGACGAGCCATATTCTTCGTCTCACTGAAGTTTTTTCTGTTTTTAGACAGCCAATTTGTGGTACGTTTCTTCCTCATTATATTAGCATGTCAATATGTAATGCAACTATAAAGTATAGTAGCTAATTCAAATCGTTTTCCAGATCGAAGATGACAGTGTTGTATGTAACTCCTACCTGTTGAACTTTGGCGTTATATGATTCAAATACTCAAGTGAATGTAGGAGCCTCTACCAGTGATGGGTATCGTCAGCAAGTGTGTGCCAACTTTGGAAGTTCCATTTTGCAAACGAAATCGCATTCATTCCAATCTGGCACTGAACGAGAAGCACACATTTTAAATGTTATAGTAGTATGGATTGAGCCTCGACAAGTAAGTTTGTTTTATAGATTGTAATTGTATAGTAATACATAGTTGTCCTGCAGGTGTCAAGACTGTTCGGTGTCACTTTATAACCTCGGGTTAACATACTATTTCTTATTTATGTCATTAAATGTGTGGTTGGTGGTAATAATAATTAAGGCGATATGAATATAAACTTATCTTCTTCATCCTAGCGTTAATCCCAGTCGCAGCTATTATTGATGAATATAAACTAATATTGAATATTAATGAGGAATGTTTTTACTTGCAGTTATACGGAGCACACCAAATATGTTATCAATACTGGCAAAGATTTGATCAAGCAACATCCCATCCATCACCACGTCAAAATAATGTGCTATCTATATATCTGCCTGAAGATTTTTTTACTTTTACTTACCTAAAGATAGCCAACAGGGTACCTAGATATCCTTGAGCCGACTTACAGTTGCTATGATAGCTAAAATTGATAGTAGACATATAAATAAAAGAATCTACCATAATAACCATGGCAGAGAAGCTATATTTTATTGTAGGCAAAAGGACGGAGGGTTGCTGTGCTCATGTAATGACAATTATTTGGTTCATGACCTGGACAAGATATAAAGTCAATATTAGACCATCAGCACAGTTTTAGACTACATTCTGTTAACATATGACTCAGATTTACAAAAAATAATAATTAAAATGGATGTTTTATTAACATGAACCCGCTAAATGTACTTGTCAATAAAAGGTGATGTGTGAACCTGGATACAACTTTATTAGTAAAATCTGTTAGTTATTAGTGTGAGGTACAAGTTCCATATCAGATTTGGTTGAAAAGTAGTTGTTCATGCTTAGCCAAAATCTCTAACAAAATGAAAAATGTCCTTTGCAATATATGCATGTTTTTATATTATTTAATGGTACATACTCCCTTCTTCCAATCTTAATATTTGTAATTTCTATTACATTGTCAATGGAAGAAGAATGTATATGCACAGTTTTTCAAATAAATAAATTTCCATCCACTTATTTGTATGTTTATGCATCTCCGATAATAAATATGGACAATTACTATAATTTGACCCCATAATATTACGACACAAATTATAAGAAAAGATAATAATTGCAAATGAAATGTTCAAACTTTGAAGCCGATTATCTCGATATTTAGAAATTGTTAGTTACGTCCTTCATCCACTCTCCTCTTCAATTAAGTGTACGAGTTGTAATATCGTAATTGACGAAATGTTGTCATACGTGCAAAACAAAGTGTCAATCTGCGATGAAATAACGATAGTGAGAATTTGTACCGCGTCGTATACCAGTGATGAAATAAAGATTTCAAAATCGTTACTATTTGATTCGGTATCTACAGATCTACGGAAAATTACCAGGAAAAATAAGGGTAAAGAAGAACGGGACCTGGCTGATATCATACTTCTTTTTAAAAGTGCGGAACCTGACGAAATACCTACTTTTGTGGCTAGACAACTTGATAGATAGCCCCTGGACTTTGAACACCTAGATTGCGCGAAACTTATGAAGGATCTATCGAGGTTGAAGGCTACAGTTGAAGAGATCAAGTCCTCATATGTTACGGTTGATCATATCCAAGAATTAAAAACCGAGTTTTTGCAGTTACGACATGATTCGTTACTACCCACATCTGCGTTCAAAGTGAGTGCGAAGAGAGGCGCTTGGATGTTGGACAGCGGCCCCATGGGTATTTCACACCTGCATAATTCATCTTTCGAAGAGTCAAGGAATACACATGATTGTGACTCAAATAATAAATCACCTCAATATCGAGAAATTATGCAGGTATGTCAGGAAAAACAAAATCAAATTTCAAGTCCACAACAACAGTCAGCTGACAATGTAACACGAACTGAGATCGTACCAAATCGTGAGCCGAATGAGCAAGACAGTGGGGGAGTAGTATTGCCATCTTGCTCTAGTCCTGAGGCGAGGCCAATTATGCTTAAAGAAGTGCATACTGCACTAAATGTAAACAAACAAGATGAGAAGTGGCAAACAGTATCGTACCGTAAAAAACAGCATAAAAATTATCGCTATATGGGAAAGTCGGGCAAGGCGAGAGATTCGGAATTCAATTTCAAAGCGGCTAATGTGAAGGTTCCAATGTTTATCACAAACATACATAAGGACACGACGGAGGATGACATAATTTGATACATACAAAGTAAGACAAATGAACTGGTGTCTTTAGAAAGAATTAATATGAAGATAGAAAGGGATCACAAGGCCTTTAAATTCTTTGTATCGGAGGCTAAATTACTGTCCTATTTGGATGAGAACCTATGGCCGCAGGGCATTGTGTTTAGACGGTTTAATAGTTTTAAACACAGAAACGCATACGGAGGTGTGAGTGCAGACGGCCATACAACAGGAAACAATGGATAAATGTCGGTTTGCCACTTTCAATTGTAAAAGTATTAAGCGGTGCGTGGATGGTATCCGAGACCTGTGTAGAACCTGTGACCTGGTGGCTTTGCAGGAAACATGGTTACTGCCGGATGACATACCTTATCTGAGCAAAATTGACAGTGGTTTTGGATACACGGGCTCATCGGCTGTCAATACAGCAGATGGTATACTCGTAGGAAGACCATATGGTGGAGTGGCCTTGTTATGGAGGAGCAGCGTATTTCAGCAGGTGTCGGTGTTGCAATGTGACAATACTCGTATATGTGCTATAAAAATAACTACACGTGACCGCCCTGTTATAGTGGTGACATGCCTACAAACTCCAGTGACAACCTACCGGATTTTATAGACTGCCTGGGTGCGGTGAGTGCTCTTATTGATGAATATGGTATCGAATCTGTTCTGATCCTGGGTGACTTTAATGCGGACCCGTCGGGCCTGTTTTACCGCGAACTTTTGAATTACTGTGGGGAGCAATCTTGGTCATGCATAGATATGGATTTGCTACGCGATGATTTGAATACGTTTACCTTTGTGAGTGACAGTACCGGGACGTGTAGCTGGTTGGATCACTGTGTGGTGACTCAGTCGGCAAAGCGAGCCGTTGTTAATGCCTATGTCCAATATGACACCAAGTGGTCTGACCATTTTCCACTCATTATAGAATGTGAACTAAATCTTTTAACACCGAAACTGTCTCATGTATGCTCTGTTAGTCATAGTACTAGAAACGTCATGTGGGGAACACGTTATGAAGACCAGATTGCAATATTTACCGCAGAGTGTCATAAAAGACTAAAATGTATTGATTTTCCGGGAGAGTTTGTGGAATGTGCGGATTGTTACTGTGATGATCCTGGGCACCGGTGTATTCTTGATAAGCTGTACTCCGACATTGTGGCCGCCCTCAGTGACGCAGCGCTGGCGAGTCGGGGGAGCGCAGGGGTTGGTGGGGGTGGTACGCGTATTATAGGCTGGAATAAACACGTCAGCGATGCTCATAGGGAGGCTAGGAAATCCTTTGGTGAATGGGTTGCAAGTGGTAGGCCTAGAACCGGCTTCATGTACGAGGAAATGTGTAAACACAGAAGGGTTTTCAAGTCGAGACTTAAGTGGTGTCAAGACCACCAAGACCAAATTAGGATGGATGACTTGGCTGAAAAGCACGCACGGGGTGATTTTTGTAGTTTCTGGCGAAGTACTAAGAAAACTAACCTGAGGCCTGGTCTCCCTGTTAGCGTAGATGGCGTGAGCGATCATAAAGAAATTGCTGATAGTTTTAAGAGCCATTTTTCTGTTAAGTCGCTTTTGAGACGGGATCGTAATGAGTGTAGTACCGGAAAGCTAAAAGGGAAGGTCGGGATACGATTTTCAGCCAAGGAGGTATGGAAGGTCATTAAAGGAATGACGAGAGGCAAGTCTCCGGGCCATGATGGATTAAGCATTGAGCACCTGCAGCATTCAGGACCACATGCGCCCAGAGTATTGGCGATGCTCTTTTCGTTATGCGTGGGTCACTCCTACCTACCTGTAGACTTTATGAGAACCGTAGTTGTGCCCATAGTGAAAAATAAAACGGGAGATATTGCAGATAAAAGTAATTATAGGCCAATCTCTTCTCGTCTTTTGACGGTTTGCTCAACGTACAGTTGGATAAGTATATGAGGCTGCATGACAATCAGTTTGGATTCAGACCCAAGCTATCCACTGAAAGTGCTGTACATTGTCTAAAGCACACCGTTAATTACATTGCAACTCATAAGTACCTTCAGGTATTTCAATAACATTCTTTGATCCATAGTATAACTTATTATTTGTTTTATCAATATTTGGAATAGAATTATATGTGGATAAATGTAATAATGCACATTCATACTCCCCGATTAATTGTAACGTATTTGGGTAGAAGGTAGTTAATACCGATGAGTTTCCAGTTATAGACAAGGTGAGTGTCATCTTGCAAATGATTGAAATGAAAGAACAGTATAAAATTTATAGTATTTATTCCAAAAATATTGCAGATATTCTAAACACAAATGTCCACAAATTAGTGTGTCAAATTTTTGATATCTTGTATTGTTATAATTAATATTACAGTTCTTAAAATATCGTATCAATTCGATTGGTGGTCTTAAATCACCAAAACTATCAAAATATTCACAATAATTATTTACCTTAACATAAGCTACCCAATGCGTTCCATCGTTTTGTGAATTATCTAGGTTAACTATACCACATTCAATTCGTTAAGGGATTTTCGGTAACTGATCCTTCATGTAAACTCCTCGAAAATAAGGAATACCATATGCATAATTTTGAATATCGATGTTAGTTAAGGCACGATTAGGTAGCTTATTATTTAGTTTTTTGACAATTTTATAAACAATCCTTTGCCTTTTTTTGTGTGGTTTAATGTATAAACCCTTACCTAATGCTATAGCTTCCATAGTCTTATTATGACGTTCAGATTCTAGTATTTTTTTTGACCTTCTCTATAATCATTCACTGTTTTTGCAATACTCGCTGCACCACCAGTCAAAGCTCCTAAAGCTGATAAACCAGCAAAAATCGGGATTAAAGGCAGAATGCCTCCGGTTTTTGGTAAAGGTATGACTCGTGGTACTCGAAGTTTTGGAACGCATGGAACAATTTTTTTAGCAGCCATATAAGCTGCATGTATTAAAGATTTACTATCTTTGGGCGAGCGTTTCTTGATTTTTCTTTTAATTTTTGTAACAAAATTATGAAATGTCTTAACACCAGCACCAGATTTGAGTTTAGCTTTCATAACTTTACTCACTAGCCATGAACTAAGCTTTTCTCCTTTACTAGCATCTTTTGCTTTCATTCTTTGTTTGACCATATTTAAAAGTTGTAAATTGGCTTTGTGACGATTAGACAAGTCTGTATAGTTTTCGTATGCAATGTCGTGATACATATAAGCTTCGTCTAGCTTATTTATACCTTTGTCACCACGCAGTAAACGTTTTGAAAGTTTTGTTCCAGGTCCGCAATAATTATAGCCGGGTAAGTGCAGTTCAAATGGCAAATGATTAATAACACTATTGAGTAGTCCACCACCTTGCATAGCTCAAAGTATAATGAACAAAATATTATAATTAAAAACTGTTATGTATATTTATTCCATTATTGCAGTCTTATCAATCCAACTATTCTCTTTATTGCTTAAGCCCAACCATTTTACGAACATGTAGAATATACTGCTTCCGGGCTGTTTGCGCCAGAGTATTGGCGATGCTCTTTTCGTTATGCGTGGGTCACTCCTACCTACCTGTAGACTTTATGAGAACCGTAGTTGTGCCCATAGTGAAAAATAAAACGGAGATATTGCAGATAAAAGTAATTATAGGCCAATCTCACTAGCTACAGTTTTAGCAAAAGTTTTTGACGGTTTGCTCAACGTACAGTTGGATAAGTATATGAGGCTGCATGACAATCAGTTTGGATTCAGACCCAAGCTATCCACTGAAAGTGCTGTACATTGTCTAAAGCACACCGTTAATTACTATACGAGGCGAAAGACGCCCGTCTTTGCGTGCTTCCTCGACCTGTCGAGGGCTTTTGACCTGGTTTCGTATGACATGCTGTGGAAGAAACTTGAGAACATTAGTGTACCACTTGAACTTGTCTCCATCTTCAAGTATTGGTATGCGAACCAGGTCAATAACGTCAAATGGGCGGGGGCAATGTCGGAGCCTTACAGACTAGAATGCGGGGTCAGGCAGGGTGGGTTAACCTCACCCTCTTTATTTAATTTATATATGGATGCCCTGATTGTCGCGCTCATCAGCCAGTATACGGGATGCCGTATAGATGGCGTAAGTGTAAATAATTTAAGCTACGCGGATGATATGGTGCTGCTGAGCGCGTCGATCTGTGGCTTGAGAAAATTGATTCGGACCTGTGAGGAATATGCTGGTGCACATGGGTTAAAATACAATGTGACTAAGAGCCAATACATGGTCTTTGAGGTCGACGGAGCTAGATGTCCACAGAACCTACCGCCTGTTCGACTCAATGGAGTCCCTCTAGAGAGAGTGAACCAATTCACGTATCTGGGGCATATACTTACGGTGGACCTCAAGGATCATGCTGATATGGAGCGGGAACGGAGGGCGCTGGCCAGGAGGGCAAACATGTTGTCGCGGAGATTTGCGCGATGTTCCGTCGAGGTTAAGATTACTCTCTTTCGGGCATACTGTACGTCTCTGTACACATGCAATCTTTTGGGCTAAATACTCGCGAAAGGCATACAGTACCCTCCGGGTCCAATTCAACAATGCATTTAGAGTGATGGTGGGGCTGCCTCGTGCCTGCAGCGCTTCGGGCATGTTTGCAGCGGCGAACACAGACTGCTTTCACGCGTGTATGAGCAAAAGAGGAGCCTCTCTAGTGCGCAGGGTGCGGGGCAGCTCCAACATTGTCCTGGCAATGATTGCTGATAGACTGGACTGCCCTTACATCAGGCATTGCTGTCAAAGACACGTCCCGCAATGCCGAATGGAAAGGTGACTGTAAAGTTGACAAGAGTACCTAATGTTTGATGGACTGATACCTAATGTTTTAAATGACTGACTGATTGTCTATTCTTTACCTATAATCTTTTATGTAGTTGACCATAGCTGTGACATTATTTTATTGAAATTGAATTATCCTATTTTTAACTATCACAAATTTAAATTAATTAATTAATAATATTTGGAAACAAAATAATCTAATCTGTAACTTCAATTGAGACAATGCATTATCATTTAATAAATTATTAAGTTTGAACTGTGAAAAGTGTGATTTATCTAAATTGAAATAAGGTATTTGCTTGTTGACAAAATGACTAGATACATATATGGGTTTTGTGATACCTGAAATAAATGAATTTTGTTTTTTTTTTTTTAATATAAATTTAACTGCTTTTTCAACTATCTCATCAACTGCTTTTCGACTATAAAATTTGCTTTCCAAGTGAACCACTGCCTCAGATGCTATTGATTTTGATGCTTTCTCCAGGTGGTTCTGAACATCGTTTAACATAGTATTTTGCAATTTTTGTAAGTCGGTTATTAGTTTAGTTCTCAATTCATCTAAATATGCTTTGTTTACTGCATCATCTGCATCTTGAGGAGGTTTGACCCCTGTTAGCTTCGATGTCTTCAAATCGTAATCACCATTTTCAGATTTTAGCAATGCATTATCATCCAAGCAATTCTGATATACATAATCGCTTATGAGTATAATGACCAAATTTGTCTACATTCATATTTAAGATGTATTGTGTTGAACGGTGTACAATAAAATGATACACATTTCTTATTAGTAAATCTATTTAATGATTTTGCTTTCGGTAACCTATTGAAATATCGAATTTCTGTTACCCGAATCTTAAAACCCCGAAAACGATTGGTAGAACTTTTAAAAGACAGATGTAATGAATGACAACTTTCTATAATCCCGTTTTTAATTTCCCAGATGAATCAATTTCCAGGTGCACTAAAACCAAATTTTCAAATAGTATTTTTTTGTTTCCCATATTGTCATAATCCAGATTCTCAGAATATTTTTTTTTTGTTTCCCATCGTACCATTTTCCAAATAAACCATTACCAAATGTTATAATCTTTTTATTTGGTTCCCATGCAATCGTTTTCCAGCTAAACTATATACAGGTGTATAGTAAAACTCACTAAATTTGTACGATTCATTTATTAGGTACAGTAAGTAATTTAGAAATTTGCTTTAATTAGAAATTTCTTTTAAATATTTACTTTTATTTTTATAAGTTTCTGCAGTTTTTCCTCCTTTTCACTTGTGGTTCACCTAGTATCATTGTTTTATATATCAGATTCTATTATAATCGCTTAATTCTTCGAAATTAACTATCGTTAACACCCTCAATAATAACCACTCAGTGCAATTCGACTCGGATAGGTTAGGTTAGAAGACTAAGCGGAGCTCCCGCCTTTATTTTTTTTAAACCACCCAGAACGAGCCAGTCGCGCTTAGTTAGTAGACGCCATATGAGGTTAAGTTTTAGGTTTAAAAATCTGGATATTGTTTGTCTGAATATCAATTAACTACATTTCAAAAATTTGTGTTTTAAATATTCGAGTTTCGTGTATATGAATTACGATCATCTGGATTTTGTGTATTTAGATTTCGTGTGTCTGGAACTCGTTCATCAGGATTATAAAACATCGTACAAATGAATAAATGGGCAAATGAAATTCGGAGTTGCGATTATATGGCAAATAAAACTTCGGAATTTGAAAAAACGGAATTATGAAAAAATGGCCAAACGTTTTCGGGATTATGATATTCGGAATATTAAAATTCGGGATTAAGATAGGTTCTTCAACGATAGATATTATTTCATTATCTAGTCCTGTGTTGCCAGCATCTCGAGAAGCAATTAATAACTTTAATCTATCAACCAACTCATTTGGATCATCCCAATATACAAAATCTGTGTTATTTTTCCACATTTTTGCTAAAGGTAATCCTTTTCCTACTTTTGGTACACAGCTTGGACTTTTACTTTGTTGATCGAAAAGAGGTTTAATAACTTGCATATATTTTTGTCCTTTATTACTTTTAATTGATTTTCTTGAATCAAAATCGTGACCATGTGCATTTGTTACAAGTAACATCGACTTATAATTTTGCATGTCATAGTCTGTAACAAAGCTCAGATCAACGTCTTTTTTTAAGAGCAACTGTCGCAAGCCAGGTGTACATTTGTTTTTGTGTCCGGCTACAGTAATAACGTCGTCACCAATAGTTATACTAGAGGAACCTAACATTAACTTTCCACGTTCATTTTTTACACCAAAAAATGGCACATCCGCTAATATTTCTGAAGATAATGACCAAGCTGATACATCGTGATCTAGATTAGTATCGACTAATTACTGAAACGAAGAGTCAATATCGGTTTCCGATTCGTCACTGGTATCGTTTGTTTCTTTTATATCTTGATCTTTCTGTAAGTCGTGGTTGAAAAGTTGATCATGAAATTCTCCTTTTTCTTCCTTTTTTGTTAAATCTAGTTGGTTATTGGTGTTGGCTATTAAATTAAAAGATTCTGTAACAGGCTTAAAAACTGTATCAAGCACTTGTATGTTATTATCTTCAAAATCCTTCATGTTACGTATTTTTCTTTTTACAGCTTGTGTCGCATCTACAATTTGTTTTTTCAATGATTTTTCCATCATGTAAAATAGATGGTAATCGGATAAGAGTCGATTAAAGAATAACAAGAAAGTGAAAGCAGTCTATTTAAATATTCAAATTTTATCAAATTCTACAAAAGTGTCAAACTTTTTTCTATAGCAGCCGTTGTTTTTAGGACAGTCTTTATTAATCACAACATAGTCATAAGGTTCTTTCCATATTTGAGAACACATGGTACAAAATTCCAACCACGTCATGTCATTGTTAACATGTTCTTCATAAACATGTTTCAAATTAATTTCGTCTTGCTTAAAAAGCACAATTAAGTTAGCGTTACCTCTTATTAGTTGTTTAGGTATTTTGCTATATGTTTGATTTAAATAAAAACTGTCAATCAATTTATGTCTCCCCATGGCAAAATAATCACGCATATTACTTTGATTTTCACATGCTACATTGTCAAAAACAATCACTGAATTAGGTTTTGCATCTGACACTGTCAAAACGTCATCATTTGCCTGATATTTCTGAAAAGTGATTCCTGGTACTCCTCGTAAAATTTTCTAAAAAAATGTACTTTGGTTGATATAGAGTTTTAGAATATACATAAACATTTTGAAATGCCAATCCATTTTCGTGCAAAAGGAGACCAATTAACAAATTGGTTTTTCCACAATTTGATGGTCCGCAAATGATGCAACGTACTGTATTCGGCAATAATTCTCCATGGCGTAACTTGATTTTTGGTAAATCATTATAGATTATACTAATCTGTAACGATTTTGCTTGTTTAATGAATTTCATGTTTGATGCAATGCTGATGGAATGGTTATGAACAGATGTAATTATGACATTATGTATTTATAACCGTAAATAGTTAAACCAAACTGCTTACGGACAACGCAATAGGTAAACGTAAGACTGTACTGTTTATGAAATGACTCTATCGCTAACTAACAGAGCATCTTTAAACGCAATTACGACGCAGGGGATGGCAGAGAGCCGACGGAACGGTAGTGTATTGAACGGCATTAAAATGTGGAACGTTGGCTTTACAAAGAGTTATTGGGCATTCTATCCCGCCGTGACTGAGGTTATTTTACAAAAAGTTATTGGGCATTCTATCCCACCGTGACTGAGGTTAGGTTATTTTACAAAGAGTTATTGGGCATTCTATCCCACCGTGACTAAGGTTATCGAAGATAACCGATGGAACTAAGGGTAGAATGCCCAATAACTCACTACTCCTATTTCTTTTATCTGCTAATTTATGAATATCAAAATTAATCTAAAATAAATTATAAGTTATATAACTTTATAAGAGTAAATATCAGTATGATTTAGTCAAGTAAAAACTACTCTGATTTAGTCTTATCAAAACTGTAAAAAACAGCCTCCGTGGCGTGACGGTAGTGAACGCGGCCGCTACGCAGG
This sequence comes from Eilema caniola, assembly GCA_949126895.1. Taxonomy (NCBI): domain Eukaryota; kingdom Metazoa; phylum Arthropoda; class Insecta; order Lepidoptera; family Erebidae; genus Eilema; species Eilema caniola. The sequence goes on from CASBPR010000003.1 coordinate 1,556,274, forward strand.
AGGCGCGGGTTCGATCCCCGCTCAGTGCAAATATTTGTATGCATGAATATATATATTTGCATTGGTCTGGGTGTTTCTATATATAATATGCATGTATTTACAAAAAAAAAACGTATCTAAGTATGTTTATCCGCATTCTAGATTACATAACACAAGCTAGTTAAGCTATGCTTACCATGGGTCTAGATAGCGTTGTGTGAAATGGTGTGGAATATTTATTTATTTATTTATTTAGTCAAATATCAAATTCATAATATGAGTTATCACACCTGTAAATCCCCAAGGGGTTTGATTTTGTTTATGGTTATATTTAAAATAAACAGAAGCCTTTATAATTCACTTACAATCGTTTTCTTTTATTTCTTAACATAGTACAATATTGGTATTTGCATGCTAGCGTTATCCTGCTGCCCTGCTGGGGATTATCATGCAGTACTCTGTTTTTACAGGCATCTCCAATGTGCCTTCAGCAAGCCAAAGCACCGGTCTATAACGTTATGAGCCTGCACACGGCGCGATGTATGTATTGCAGTGTGAGACCCAGGCACAACATCTTGAAGTCATAAGCCATGGCAATTGTGGACGCCCGGAATTACCTGAAACAACCACATAACTTTGTATAAATATATTGACTACTTACTTAATGTGTATATAACCCTATTACGTGGGCCCGAATACAATGATTGGTGAAATGTGGGTGTCAATTCACCTCTGCCTAACCCTCCGGGAATAAAGGCGTGATTTGTATGTACATTCTTATACTATTAAGGTAATGGTCTTGAGCCCAATGAGTTTAAAAACAGGTATTGTCTTATCTTACCCCGTAACCACACTCATTCTCTACTTTGATGGAGACTCTGCATGCATGGCTTGACTTTGCTTCTGGAACATATATAGGAGTCGTGTGCGGCACCACCAAACTAAGAATTAACATTCAGGATTTCAAAGTTATAGTTGTAAATTAATATAAAAATAAAATACAATTTATTTGCAGGACAATATTCGCTTAATACTATTATGAAATCTTCAGCATATTTTATTTGTGTTCATTACAAGAGAATCACAAATAATGTGTTGTTCATCATAACGAAAATCCTTTATTATAATATATTTACTATTTTAGAACTAAAACATACTAAATCATAAGTGATATATTATATAAATGATTTTTAAATTAAAAAAGCATCAACACTTAATTGATTCGCTAATAGCAATTCTACACTAGTATCCCAGAATCCCCAGTCACCAAATGTGTTTATCACAACATGGTAATAAGCCGGAGTCAATGTAGGGACTAGTATAATACTTACTATCAAAATTCTCAGACTGCAGCATAATGCTCTATATGACCGTTACAAATAGTACGAATGTATTGATTTATGATAATACATAATAACAAAATGCTAGGAATAAAGTTGTTCTCTGCAGGTTTTATCTAGGTGATATTTTAGAGACGTGATCTAACCAAGTTCAAATAAGCTTTACTTCATTCCACCTATTTTTTCAATGAATAAATTTACTACCAGTTGCTTAGGTAGGTAGGTACTTACTTAACATTTAATGAGTGAAATCCTTTTCTATTGAAATATAGGTGCTCATCATTGCCCAGCTTAATGATGGTAACATGTGTGCATGTGGGCAAATTGTATATCCTTTGGAATCTGTAAGGTAAGAACATACACATTTCATTATAAATACATATATCTGTATATTCTCAATTCTTAGGAAAATATAATAATATAATCGTTGACATCATAAAAATAATTCCACTTACTCTTCTTTGATATGTGCCTGTTCTTTTGTGGAGTTTGAGGGAAAACTATAATTTTGGCCATGATGGAGTTGTGGTATAAGCAGGTGGCAAAAGCACTAAGGGCACATAGCACCTGAAATAGGCATAATAGGTAAATTCAAAGCAAAACAAGAATCTTAACAAGTGTTATTGTTCTACTCCATACTGTCTTACCTTTATTTCCAAAGTTATCTCCCAAGACCCTTTGAATGCAGTGGAAGCAATTACTTCCACACAAAGATTTTATATGTTGACCTATTAAGTCTGAATAATAAATAAAGTTTCCTGCATCTCATCGACATTTTCCAACTGCCAAACAGTTTTATTACACGCTGCCCACAGTAAGCACGGCTTTTGCTTTTTGTATTTATGTAGAAGTAAATTTTGAAATTTTAGTCAAAGTAGATTTGTATTGTAACCTCAATAAAATGACAGTTTCGCGTATCTCGATACTCACACAAACTTACTACTATATACACACATTGACATTTTCAAATCGATTAAAGATACTATGGACATTTTGTTCGTTAACGACAGGGGTCCGGCTTTCGCTCCGGCTGCGAACTCGAAATTCGAGTGGAGCGATAGCGCCAGTCAAAATGGGCGTGCTGGCAATTGCGGCGCTACAATAAATGGGGTTTTCTTAGCGGTGAATACACATACTTGTGTCTTAGTGGGGTTGAATTGGACTAGGTTTAGTCGACCCCAATCGGATACTCCTAAGAAAGTAGTCTCGATTTCGGACACAAGTTCTTCGCATAACAATGGATGGAGTCATCAGATAGCATATCATTGATATGCAGCAGAAAAAGGGTCGGCGACAGCACAGAGCCTTGTGGGACAGTAGCATTTATGTCCATGCGGTCCGAGCAACTGCCATCGTCGACGATTTTTTTTATGCCACTTAGGTGGCAGACAAACACACGGCCCACCTGATGGGAAGTGGTTACCGTGGGAAGGGGTTCGCATAGTCCCTCAGGGAGTCCATAGTATGGCAACTTCGTAAGAAGACCTCTGTGCCAGACCCGATCAAAGGCCTTCGCTATATCGAGGCTGACCGCTAGTGCTTCCCCCCGACTCTCGACGGCTTGCGCCCATCGGTTTGTGAGATACACAAGAAGACAGAGCGACGGTGGCGAAAGCCGTACTGTCGGCCGCTCAGTAGATCGTTTCTTCTCCAGGTATCTCAAGAGCTGCATATTAATAATGCGCTCCATAACCTTTGAAAGTAGGGAGGTTATAGCAATGGGCCTGTAATTGGACGGGTCGGTCCTGTCGCCTTTCTTAGGCACACGAACGCAGTCTTCCAAGAGCCCGGACTTGTCTCGCGGAATAAGAGAGCGCGAAAAGGCGTGTAAGTACTGGGCACAACTCGGCCGCACAGTGCCTGAGCACCATCGCCGGTATACCGTCCGGCGCACTCGACTTCCGAACATCTAAGGATTAAGTTCTCGCCGGACCACCCGTTGGTGATTTTTATTTCCGGCATAGAAGCACCACAGCTGGAGAGAATAGGTGGCTCGGCATTCCCATCGTTCATAGTCGAGTTTGACGCAAAGAGATTACCCAAGAGTTCGGCTTTTTCCTTAGCACCATGGGCCAGACTACCGTCGGGTTTTTGCAGCGGCGGGAGGCAAGACTGACAGAAATTTCCCTCGGCAGCTTTGGCGAGCGACCAAAATGCACGGCTGCCAAATGAGTACCTTGCAAGCCGCTCGCCAATTCTACCGATGAACTCGAACTTAGCCCTGGCCGTTGCCTTTTTACTGGATCTCGAGGCGGCATTCAATTTCCGCTTCACTTCAGCGGTGTTTGAATCCTGATTGGCAACTGCCGTGGTCCAAGCCTTATACGCAGATTGCTTGCGGTCTCTAGCTTCTCTGCACGGCCTATTAAACCGCGGGCGTTTGCTCGCTCCTGTTGCGATCCAGTGGTTGGGAATATAGCACTCCATTACTCCATATTATACTAATTATGTAATATTTAATAACAAACGGACGCTAGATAGCTGCTCCCCTGCGTTACCGGGCAGGCTACCGTGCCAAATAGCTGTGTGCAACCGGGTAGGCTACCGTGACAAATAGGTATCTGCAAAAATATACAACAACAATAACATAAGCTCGAAGGCATAGATATATTGTTTAATGGGAGTTTTAGCCAGCTAAGGTGTTACCGCCTTCACCGCTTGAAAGTACTCCCAGCTTCCATACTAATATTATAAATGCGAAAGTAACTGTCTGTCTGTGTCTTTCTGTATGTTACATTTTCACGCCTAAACCACTGAACCGATTTTGATGAAATTTGGTATAGTGGTAGATTAGACCTTGAGAAAGGACACAGGCTATGTTTGGTCGCGATAACCGACATCCACGTGGGTGGAGCCGCGGGCAACAGCTAGTATGATATAAATGTTGTTGCGTACAATTTCTCTTACACTAGATTAAGAATAATAGGTTCAGCGTTCTAGAGTCAGCAAATTTAGTGTAGTAGTTGTTATTAATACAATTTTCAATTATTTTTTTTTAATATCATTTCTTATTTCAAATTACAAAGAAACACATAAGTTGTGTATATATTTGAAATTGTCTTTTAAAATCCTTCATTTTGATACCCCACTCGATAGGTTTAGGAATTTTTTTTTTCAAGATCTGTTTTGGCTCCTTAATTTTTTTTTTTTGTTTTTCATACTTTTAATGGCCAGTATCACTCGGGTTAACGCAAGGATTCTAATGATACCCCACACATGTAAATCGGTACAGGTATTTAGGAGATATGGTGGCACAAAGAAAGTCACATTCAAACATACGTGAACCCTAAACACAATACACTCATTTTTTAGACGACTGCCCAATAAAGGTTTGTATGTGACTTTGTAAGTGTGTGTGTAAGTAAGTAAGTGACTCTGTAAAATTGTGTGGTGTTGATAAAGATGATGACGTCATTGACTCTTGCGAACCTATGCTCCACAGGTTTGCAAGAATGCCCTCGCTCGCTGCTTGTGTGTGAGTTTATTCACGCTTACGGTAACTAGCGCTGGGTAGCACTGGCAGGCTCTATCAAATGAATATTTGGTAGATTTCTGAGGCGATTTAACTCTTCTATAGAGTTCTTATCGTTGCCAAGCCATCTAACTGTCTTACGCGACTTTCTTTCGCAAGAGTAGCAAATACAATCGGGGACCTGATGTATAAGGTTTTCAAAATTTGTGTCGTCAAAAATAAGCTGCCTTCGGCAACGATAATCTCGCTGCGATGCTTCAAGCCTTTCTTTTCTTGAAGAAGGAGTCTCATTTTGACGTGATAGTGCAGAGTATTCTCGCATTTGAGTCAACCCTTTCTCCCGCTCAGAAGGTGATTCGAGGTCACGCATACTTGATGCGTGATCTCTTATCTGAATCAATCTTTTGTCACGCGTAGACGGTGATTCAAGTGCGCGCATTGAGGATGCGTACTCTCGCATCTGCGATAACCTCATCACATGGCTAGTCGGAGATTCTTCATTTCGGGATCTAGCAACTAGCAAACGATGCCTAGTACGCATTGTTTTCTTTTGTCCCAAACTACTGCGCTGCATTTTCAAGGATTCACTCTGAGAAGCTTGCTGTGAAAGTCTCCGTTTCCCGGCTGCAGAGAGCTGAGAGCAATGATTTCTCATTATCTCTCTCATGTTTTTAAGCCTCTGTTGACGAGTATGCGGTGATTCTTGTTTCTGCTTATTCGCCGTCTGGCGAGCTTCCTCGAAAGAGCCATTTTAGTAATGTTTAATATATATATATTTTTTATACCACTTAGTGGCAGACAAGCACACGGCCCACCAGATGGAATGTGGTTACCGTGGCCTATGGACGTGTGCAACACCAGGGGCGACGCACTCGCGCTGCCGACCCTGAAAAAACCTTCTAATGCCCTTCTTGAAGAACCCCATATTTTAGCCTTGGGAAAACCACAGCAGGGAGTCGTTCCACAGCTTGAGCGTGCGTGGGATGAAGTTCCTTTTGTACCGCACGGTTCGCACCATTTTTGGTCGCAATGTGTGAGTATGAACTCCCTGTCTATGGCGAGCGGTGCGGTGATAGAAAGTAGCTGTCGGCATCATGTAAAACAATTCATCTGAGCACAAACCATTGTATAGGCGGTAGAACACACACAGTGAGGCAAAGTCCCTCCTGAGGCTGAGAGGTTCCACAGCGCCTGCGCGTATGGGATTGTCGACGAGCCTCTACCTGTCTTTGTATCGATTCGAAGGGGTCAAGCTGGTATTCAGGTGCTCCAGTACTGCTTCGCTTTGTTAAGCATTCCAAGTTTCTTAGATGCCAACCTGGCCTTGTCCTCCAAATGTCTGCGGTACTGGACGTCACTTGAGATGTCGACGCCTAGGATCCCGATACTCGAGGAAATGGTAAGCGATGTACCCAGCAATTGCGGCGCTACAATAAATGGGGTTTTCTTAGCGGTGAATACACATACTTGTGTCTTAGTGGGGTTGAATTGGACTAGGTTTAGTCGACCCCAATCAAATGGCTGCGGTACTGGACGTCGCTTGAGATGTCGACGCCTAGGATCCCGATACTCGAGGAAATGGTAAGCGATGTACCCAGCAATTGCGGCGCTACAATAAATGGGGTTTTCTTAGCGGTGAATACACATACTTGTGTCTTAGTGGGGTTGAATTGGACTAGGTTGAGTCGACCTCAATCGGATACTCCTAAGAGAGTAGTCTCGATTTCGGACACAAGTTCTTCGCATAACAATGGATGGAGTCATCAGATAGCATATCATTGATATGCAGCAGAAAAAGGGTCGGCGACAGCACAGAGCCTTGTGGGACACCAGCGTTTATGTCCATGCGGTCCGAGCAACTGCCATCGACGACGATTTTTTTTATGCCACTTAGGTGGCAGACAAACACACGGCCCACCTGATGGGAAGTGGTTACCGTGGGAAGGGGTTCGCATAGTCCCTCAGGGAGTCCATAGTATGGCAACTTCGTAAGAAGACCTCTGTGCCAGACCCGATCAAAGGCCTTCGCTATATCGAGGCTGACCGCTAATGCCTCCCCCCGACTCTCGACGGCTTGCGCCCATCGGTTTGTGAGATACACAAGAAGACAGAGCGACGGTGGCGAAAGCCGTACTGTCGGTCGCTCAGTAGATCGTTTCCCTCCAAGTATCTCAAGAGCTGCGTATTAAAAATGCGCTCCATAACCTTTGAAAGTAGGCAGGTTATAGCAATGGGCCTGTAATTGGATGGGTCGGTCCTGTCGCCTTTCTTAGGCACAGGTTGTACGAACGCAGTCTTCCAAGAGCTCGGACTTGTCTCGCGGAATAAGAGAGCGCGAAAAGGCGTGTAAGTACTGGGCACAACTCGGCCGCACAGTGCCTGAGCACCATCGCCGGTATACCGTCCGGCCCACTCGACTTCCGAACATGTAAGGATTTAAGTTCTCTCCGGGCCACCCGTTTTATTTCCGGCATAGAAGTACCACAGCTGGAGAGTATAGGTGGCTCGGCATTCCCATCGTTCATAGTCGAGTTTGACGTAAAGAGATTACCCAAGAGTACGGCTTTTTCCTTAGCACCATGGGCCAGACTACCGTCGGGTTTTTGCAGCGGCGGGGGGCAAGACTGACAGAAATTTCCCTCGGCAGCTTTGGCGAGCGACCAAAATGCACGGCTGCCAAATGGGTACCTTGCAAGCAGCTGGCCAATTCTACCGATGAACTCGAACTTAGCCCTGGCCGTTGCCTTTTTACAGGACCTCGAGGCGGCATTCAATTTCCGCTTCACTTCAGCGGTGTTCGAATCCTGATTGGCAACTGCCGTGGTCCAAGCCTTATACGCAGATTGCTTGCGGTCTCTAGCTTCTCTGCACGGCCTATTAAACCGCGGGCGTTTGCTCGCTCCTGTTGCGATCCAGTGGTTGGGAATATAGCACTCCATTACTCCATATTATATTAATTACTAGCTGTCGCCCGCGGCTCCGCCCGCGTGGATGTCGGTTATCGCGAATCGGACTATAATTTGAGATTTAAACTATACTATCTCTCAAGTTGAATCGAACTGCACATGGTGTGCGAGTTTTATTATAATCGGTTAAGTGGTTTAGGAGTCCATTGAGGACAAACATTGTGACACGAGATTTATATATTTTAAGATGTAATATTTAATAACAAACGAACGCTAGATAGCTGCTCCCCTGCGTTACCGGTTGTGTGCAACCGGGTAGGCTACCGTGACAAATAGGTGTCTGCAAAAATATACAACAACAATAACATAAGCTCGAAGGCATAGATATATTGTTTAATGGGAGTTTTAGCCAGCTAATCTATTCCCGCCTTCACCGCTTGAAAGAGCTTCCATACTAATATTACAAATGCGAAAGTAACTGTCTGTCTGTGTCTTTCTGTATGTTACGTTTTCACGCCTAAACCACTGAACCGATTTTGATGAAATTAGGTATAGTGGTAGATTAGACCTTGAGAAAGGACATAGGCTATGTTTGGTCGCGATAAGCGACATCCACGTGCGTGGAGCCGCGGGCAACAGCTAGTATGATATAAATGTTGTTACGTATAATTTCTCTTGCTCTCTGTGTTTAAATAATGTTTTGCCATATACACTAGATTAAGAATAATAGATTCAGCGTTCTAGAGGCAGCTAATTTAGTGTAGGTAGTTGATATTAATACAATTTTCAATTTTTTTTTTTAATATCATTTCTCATTTCAAATTACAAAGAAACACATAAGTTGAACATATATGTGAAATTGTCTTTTGAAATCCTTCATTTCCATACCCCACTCGATAGGTTTAGGATTATTTTTTTCAACATCTGTTTTGGCTCCTTAATTTAATTTTTCTTTTTGTTTTTCATATTTTTATATAGCCAGTGTCACTCGGGTTAACGCAAGGATTCTAATGATACCCCACACATGTAAATCGGTACAGGTATTTAGGAGATATGGTGGCACAAAGAAAGTAACATACAAACATACGTGAACCCTAAACACAATACACTCCTTTTTTGGGTAGTCGTGTAAAAACAAGACCGAAACAGATAAATAAAAATTTCATTGCAGTCGGGGGACAGTTCTCTGGAACTTTGTTAATCTCTGTTTGTCCCCCGACTGCAATGAAATTTTTATTTATCTGTTTCGGTCTTGTTTTTTACTTTTTAGTTCTTTGTAAATTGGGCAGTCGTGTTTTTTAATTTTTGTAATTATTTATATTTATTAACTAGTCGAGTTGTTAGCCGAATTTGATCCCATTATGCAGGAACATGTACGCAGAGTTTTGAAAAAAGAGGAGAAACAAGCAACTTACTTAAGTAAAACAATTCAAAATGAGTTCATTAATACAATTTCAAACGCCATAAAAAACATATTATGGAAGCTATTATTACATCGAAATATTATTCTATTATTTTAGATTGTACTCCAGACGCTAGCAAAACTGATGGCCATGATAATTAGATTTTTTTCTATTATTCAATCCCGAAATCATTCAAGAACGTCAGAAATTGTAAAAAAAATAAGTTTTTTAGGAGTTATACCAATCAACAAATCTATAGGTCTGGCACTAACAGAAATTATCGTGGAACAATTATCAGCACTTGGATTGTCTTTGGAAAACAAATAATAGGGCAAGGGTACGATAATGAATCTAATTTGAAAGGTATTCAAAATGGCCAGGATTAAAAACATCAATCCACGGGCATTTTACGTTCCTTGCAGTAGTCATTCTTTAAACTTAGTGGTAAACGACATGGCAAAGTCTTCACTGGAAGCTACATTTTTTTTAATACTGTGCAAAAAATATATGTTTTTTTACCTCTTCGACGTGAAGGTGGTCAAATCTTTTGAAGAATGTAAAAGGTATTACTCTAAAACCACTTAGTGATACAAGATGGGAAAGTCGAATCGAAGCAATAAAACCACTAAGACATCAAATAGGACAAGTTTACGATGCATTGTTTAGTGTTTACCAAAACACAGATATATAAATATACCTCCACACGAGACGAAGCTTCGGGTTTGTTTAACCAAATTCATCATATCAGCCATACACAGTCCACTGCTGAACATAGGCCTCTCCCATAGACTTCCAGAATGACCGATCCAAAGCAGCCCGCATCCAGCGCATCCCGGCGACCTTGATGAGGTCGTCCTTCCACCTAGCCGTTGGGCGTCCTACACTACGTTTGCCCGTACGCGGTCGCCATTCCAGAACTCTTTTGCTCCATCGGCCATCTGTTCTGCGCGCTATGTGTCCCGCCCGCTGCCACTTCAACGAGCTAATCCGCTGGGCTACGTCGGTTACTTTTGTTCTCCTACCTACGGATATCATAATTTCTGACGCGATCACGTAGGGAAATACCGAGCATAGCCCTTTCCATAGCTCGTTGAGCGACTTTGAGTTTGTTTAAGAGACCCATAGTGAGGGACCACGTTTCCGATCCGTAAGTCATCACTGGTAACACACATCGGTTAAAGACTTTCGTCTTCAGGCACTGAGGTATGTTGGACGAGAAGACATCTCGTAGCTTCCCGAACGCTGCCCAGCCGAGTCGGATTCGTCGATTTACCTCGTCTTCGAAGCTGGAATTGCCTACCTGGATCAGTTGACCCAAGTAGACATTATCGTCAACAGCTTCTAAGACTGAGTCCCCAACATGAACCGGTAGAGGCGCAACATGGACATTTGACATAACCTTTGTCTTGTCCATGTTCATCTTAAGGCCCACCTGTTGGGATACTCTGTTGAGGTCTTCGAGCATGGTGTTCAAGTCTTCCAGCGATTCTGCCATAATGACAATATCGTCGGCAAACCGAAGGTGAGTGATATACTCGCCGTTTATGTTGATGCCACGTCCTTTCCAGTTCAGCAGCTTGAAGACGTCTTCCAAGGCAGCGGTAAACAGTTTCGGAGAGATCACGTCTCCCTGTCTAACGCCCCTTTTCAGTGGAATTGGTTTCGTACTCTGTTCCTGTACTCGGACCGACATAGTGGCGTTCTGGTATAAACACTTCAACACTTCGATATACCGGTGATCTATCCGGCACCGCTGGAGAGACTGTAGCACGGCCCATATTTCGATCGAATCGAAGGCTTTCTCATAGTCCACGAATCCTAAGCAGAGAGGTCGGTTATACTCTTTGGTCTTCTGTATAACCTGCCGCAGCGTGTGGATGTGGTCTATGGTACTGTAGCCTTTACGGAATCTGGCTAGTTCGGGAGGTTGGAAGTCATCGAGCCTGTTGGCGAGACGGTTCGTAATAACCCTCGAAAACAACTTGTGAATGTGGCTCAGGAGCGAGATGGGCCTATAATTCTTCAAAAAGTATTATCACCTTTCCTAAAGAAAAGGACCACCTTACCCCCGTTCCACGCTTCCGGCGTTATGCCTTCGTGTAGGACGGAATTGAAGAGCTTCTGAAGGACCTTCAGTACCGGCGTTCCGCCCGCTTTCAAAAGCTCTGCTGTAATTCCGTCCTCACCCGCCGCTTTGTTATTCTTTAGCTGTTTGAGGGCCATCCTAATCTCGTACAGGCTGATGTCCGGGATGTCTTCGGTATAATGTCGGGTAAGCTTGGCTCTTGGATCTTTAGCCATGCCAACGGGCTGTGTTACAGATGTATATAGCTGTCCATAAAACCTTTCGACCTCCCTAAGTACCTCTGCCGTTGTCGTTGCCATGCCGCCATCCTCCGTCTTCAGCTTCGTCAACCGGCTTTGTCCAACGGACGCATTCCTCGCAAACACTTTGGAGCCTTTGTTTCGCTCTATCGTCTCCTTAATAGTTTTTGTATTATAGGAGCGAATGTCGTGTCGCAAAGATTTCTGTATGCGTCCGTTGAGCTGCCTATATGCCTCAGCATCGTCGGAGGTCTGTAGCGGCATAGATCGACGTTTGGCCATGAGATCAAGGGTCTGGGTCGAAGTTTTCTGAGGTTTTTGTTTAGGGCGAGACCTAAAGAATTTAGATCCCACCGTTTGGACAGCTTCTACCAGCACGTTGTTTACCTCGTCCACTGAAACGCGATCCTGTAGACAATCGAAACGATTGGATAGTTCGAGCTGAAAGCTCTCGGAGTCCCGGACATCGGCATATGACGGTCTGAGTGTTGACTTCATCATACGTGACCTTTCTAGTCTTGGGCTAATATTCAATGTGCCTCTTACGATACGGTGATCGCTACCAGTTTTTACACGGCTGATCACAGAGACATCATTGAATACTTGCCTCTTTGTCGTCAAGATGTAGTCAATTTCATACGCCATGTTAGCGGGGCTTAGCCAGGTCCACTTTCTCTGGGGTGGCTTTCTGAAGAAAGAGTTCATCGCGTAGAGACCCTCTTTCTCGATAAAGTCCGCCAGCATGTGGCCCCGGTGATTCCGCTGCCCATATCCAAAAGGCCCCACCCTCAACTCCCCATCGCCCCGTTCGCCCAGTCTCGCGTTGAAGTCCCCCATAACAACAGTGAAATAGGTTTTGGAAGCATGTACTTATGTTCTCATACACTTCCTCGACCTCTTCATCGGAGTATGACTTGGTGGGCATGTACACCTGGATGACCTTCAACGAGTATCTTTTGGATACTCTGAGTATCAGGTATACCACCCGACTCGAGATACTCTCGATGGTTATGACGTTGTTAATAAGGGACCTGTGGACGAGGAACCCGACACCTTGCAGTGACTTTCGGTGGTAGAGTAGGTGACCAGACTTCAGGGTTGTCGTGCCCTCCCCCGCTCTTCGCACTTCGGACAACCCAACAATGTCCCAGTGTAACCTACTCATTTCCTCTTCCACCTCGAGCAGCTTCTCGTCAGTCCTCATCGTGCTGACGTTGTGTGTTACCAGGGCTAGTTTCCGTCTGGGGTGGTAGCCGAATCTCTGCCGGGGATTCTTCGCACCCCCTGCCCCGCCGTTACCATGATCGCTACCGGAGCCAGGAATAGCGGGGCTGCCGGGGACTAGGGGCCTGGTCTTTTTTTGTCCGTTCTTTGGGAGGATTCTTACCATACTCGCCACGCTTGGCAAACGGGTTGGCGAGCGCGGTATTATAGTATTTATAAGGATGCATCACAAAAGACGCCGCTGCCCATCCTTTGGTGTTCCCTTGGTCGCCTCTTACGACATCCACGAGAAGAGATGGAGTGGTCCTATTCTATGCCGGGAACCACACAACCAAATTAAACAGTTTAAATTTTTATGTTATATTATAATTTGGTACGAAACTTTGAATCGTATAAACCCTATTAGTGAGTTCATGCAAAGTAAAGGTTTTGACTTAGTTTCCGTTATTAAATTACTTAATAAAAATAAATAAATAAAAAAATTGAAAAAAATAAATAATTAAAAAAATTAAAAACACGACTGCCCAATTTACAAAGAACTAAAAAGTAAAAAACAAGACCGAAACAGATAAATAAAAATTTCATTGCAGTCGGGGGACAAACAGAGATTAACAAAGTTCCAGAGAACTGTCCCCCGACTGCAATGAAATTTTTATTTATCTGTTTCGGTCTTGTTTTTTACTTTTTAGTTCTTTGTAAATTGGGCAGTCGTGTTTTTTAATTTTTTTCATTATTTATTTTTATTTTCTACATTTTAGTGACTCTGTAAGAGATGTGTGGGTGAAAGAAAGAAAGAAATTTATTTAGCAACTCACAAACTTAAAATTAAACTAGTGGATTAAAGTAACTTAAAACTAAACATTTGCGTGAGTGCCAAATAGGTCGCCATCTCAGCATAAAGCTGCACAACTAAAAGTTGCGCAGCGCTGGTTTTCAGATGGCACCTAAGCAACACCATGGACGTGCAAAGAGTACACTTATCTACGCTGACTATTTTACTCTATGTCCGTGACATACTCTTATACTCTTTGGTCAGCAACTGCAATGCTCCCGCGCTAACAGATTGACATTTGGTACACTGTCAAAATTGTCATCCTACTGTCAGACACTTAGTTATATTCTTCACACACACAACACACAGAAGCCATCAAACAAGAATTGAATTATTTGAATTAATTGTAAGCTAAGCTCCCGTTACTTAAAATATTTTTTATGTATTATATGAATGTAGTATTGCGTGTGTTCGACCTGCTGTGCAGTGTAATTTGGTTTGATGCAAGTATTGTCCCAATTACCAACAATATAAACAATACAATCCAAGTTATGTCAATACATCTCAAATTTACCATTCTAATGAAATCCAATATAAATGGATCCATACTCGTTTCGGTGTAGTTCCGTGGAGTAGATAAAGATGATGACGTCATTGACTTTTGCGAACCTATGCTCCACAGGTTTGCAAGAATGCCCTCGCTAGCTGCTTGTGTGTGAGTTTATTCACGCTTACGGTAACTAGCGCTGGGTAGCACTGGCAGGCTCTATCAAATGAATATTTGGTAGATTTCTGAGGCGATTTAACTCTTCTATAGAGTTCTTATCGTTGCCAAGCCATCTAACTGTCTTACGCGACTTTCTTTCGCAAGAGTAGCAAATACAATCGGGGACCTGATGTATAAGGTTTTCAAAATTTGTGTCGTCAAAAATAAGCTGCCTTCGGCAACGATAATCTCGTTGCGATGCTTCAAGTCTTTCTTTTCTTGAAGAAGGAGTCTCATTTTGACGTGATAGTGCAGAGTATTCTCGCATTTGAGTCAACCCTTTCTCCCGCTCAGAAGGTGATTCGAGGTCACGCATACTTGATGCGTGATCTCTTATCTGAATCAATTTTTTGTCACGCGTAGACGGTGATTCAAGTGCGCTCATTGAGGATGCGTACTCTCGCATCTGCGATAACCTCATCACATGGCTAGTCGGAGATTCTTCATTTCGGGATTTAGCAACTAGCAAACGATGCCTAGTACGCATTGTTTTCTTTTGTCCCAAACTACTGCGCTGCATTTTCAAGGATTCACTCTGAGAAGCTTGCTGTGAAAGTCTCCGTTTCTCGTCTGCAGAGAGCTGAGAGCAATGATTTCTCATTATCTCTCTCATGTTTTTAAGCCTCTGTTGACGAGTATGCGGAGATTCTTGTTTCCGCTTATTCGCCGTCTGGCGAGCTTCCTCGAAAGAGCCATTTTAGTAATTTTTAATAAATACATATTTTTTATACCACTTAGTGGCAGACAAGCACACGGCCCACCAGATGGAAAGTGGTTACCGTGGTCTATGGACGTGTGCAATACCAGGGGCTAATGCCCTTCTTGAAGAACCCCATATTTTAGCCGCTTGGGAAAACCACAGCAGGGAGTCGTTCCACAGCTTGAGCGTGCGTGGGATGAAGTTCCCTTTGTACCGCACGGTTTGCACCATTTCTGGTCGCAATGTGTGAGGATGAACTCCCTGTCTATGGCGAGCGGTGCGGTGATAGAAAGTAGCTGTCGGCATCATGTCGAACAATTCATCTGAGCAAAAACCGTTGTATAGGCGGTAGAACACACACAGTGAGGCAAAGTCCCTCCTGAGGCTGAGAGGTTCCACAGCGCCTGCGAGTATGGGATTGTCGACGAGCCTCTACCTGTCTTTGTATCGATTCGAAGGGGTCAAGCTGGTATGCAGGTGCTCCAGTACTGCTTCGCTTCTCAAGCATTCCAAGTTTCTTAGATGCCAGCCTGGCCTTGTCCTCCAAATGGCTGCGGTACTGGACGTCGCTTGAGATGTCGACGCCTAGGATCCCGATACTCGAGGAAATGGTAAGCGATGTACCCAGCAATTGCGGCGCTACAATAAATGGGGTTTTCTTAGCGGTGAATACACATACTTGTGTCTTAGTGGGGTTGAATTGAACTAGGTTTAGTCGATCCCCCCCAATCAGATACTCCTAAGAGAGTAGTCTCGATTTCGGACGCAAGTTCTTCGCATAACAATGGATGGAGTCATCAGATAGCATATCATTGATATGCAGCAGAAAAAGGGTCGGCGATAGCACAGAGCCTTGTGGGACAGTAGCGTTTATGTCCATGCGGTCCGAGCAACTACCATCGACAACGATTTTTTTTATGCCACTTAGGTGGCAGACAAACACACGGCCCACCTGATGGGAAGTGGTTACCGTGGGAAGGGGTTCGCATAGTCCCTCAGGGAGTCCATAGTATGGCAACTTCGTAAGAAGACCTCTGTGCCAGACCCGATCAAAGGCCTTCGCTATATCGAGGCTGACCGCTAGTGCCTCCCCCCGACGACTTGCGCCCATCGGTTTGGGAGATACACAAGAAGACAGCGACGGTGGCGAAAGCCGTACTGTCGGTCGCTCAGTAGATCGTTTCCCTCCAGGTATCTCAAGAGCTGCGTATTAATAATGCGCTCCATAACCTTTGAAAGTAGGGAGGTTATAGCAATGGGCCTGTAATTGGACGGGTCAGTCCTGTCGCCTTTCTTAGGCACAGGATGTACGAACGCAGTCTTCCAAGAGCCCGGACTTGTCTCGCGGAATAAGAGAGCGCGAAAAGGCGTGTAAGTACTGGGCACAACTCGGCCGCACAGTGCCTGAGCACCATCGCCGGTATACCGTCCGGCCCACTCGACTTCCGAACATCTAAGGATTAAGTTCTCGCCGGGCCACCCGTAGGTGATTTTTATTTCCGGCATAGAAGCACCACAGCTGGAGAGAATAGGTGGCTCGGCATTCCCATCGTTCATAGTCGAGTTTGACGCAAAGGGATTACCCAAGAGTTCGGCTTTTTCCTTAGCACCATGGGCCAGATTACCGTCGGGTTTTTGCAGCGGCGGGAGGCAAGACTGACAGAAATTTCCCTCGGCAGCTTTGGCGAGCGACCAAAATGCACGGCTGCCAAATGGGTACCTTGCAAGCCGCTCGCCAATTCTACCGATGAACTCGAACTTATAGATAGATAGATAGATAGATAATTCTTTATTGTGCACCAATAAATTTACACTAGGACAAGTAGATAGTATGTATACAGTTTAATGTACAATGGGCGGCATTCAATTTCCGCTTCACTTCAGCGGTGTTCGAATACTGATTGGCAACTGCCGTGGTCCAAGCCTTATACGCAGATTGCTTGCGGTCTCTAGCTTCTCTGCACGGCCTATTAAGCCGCGGGCGTTTGCCAGCGGTTGGGAATATAGCACTCCATTACTCCATATTATACTAATTATGTAATATTTAATAACAAACGGACGCTAAATAGCTGGTCTCCTGCGTTACCGGGCAGGCTACCGTGCCAAATAACTGTGTGCAACCGGGTAGGCTACCGTGACAAATAGGTGTCTGCAAAAATATACAACAACAATAACATAAGCTCGAAGGCATAGATATATTGTTTAATGGGAGTTTTAGCCAGCTAAGCTGTTACCGCCTTTACCGCTTGAAAGTACTCCCAGCTTCCATACTAATATTATAAATGCGAAAGTAACTGTCTGTCTGTGTCTTTCTGTATGTTACGTTTTCACGCCTAAACCACTGAACCGATTTTGATGAAATTTGGTATAGTGGTAGATTAGACCTTGAGAAAGGACATAGGCTATGTTTGGTCGCGATAACCGACATCCACGTGGGTGGAGCCGCGGGCAACAGCTAGTATGATATAAATGTTGTTGCGTACAATTTCTCTTACACTAGATTAAGAATAATAGGTTCAGCGTTCTAGAGTCAGCTAATTTAGTGTAGGTAGTTGTTATTAATACAATTTTCATTTTTTTTTAATATCATTTCTCTTTTCAAATTACAAAGAAACACATAAGTTGTATATATATTTGAAATTGTCTTTTAAAATCCTTCATTTTGATACCCCACTCGATAGGTTTAGGAATTTTTTTTTTCAACATCTGTTTTGGCTCCTTAATTTAATTTTTTTTTTGTTTTTCATATTTTTATATAGCCAGTGTCGCTCGGGTTAACGCAAGGATTCTAATGATACCCCACACATGTAAATCGGTACAAGTATTTAGGAGATATGGTGGCACAAAGAAAGTCACATACAAACATACGTGAACCCTAAACACAATACACTCCTTTTTTAGGCATTCGTGTAATAAAGTAATTACAAATTAAATGTCACAAGTTAAATGTCAACTAAGTAGCTCAACCGATTGGCAAAGATAAATTTAATGATATCAAAATTAAAAAATAATAGTACCTCATAATAATAATGTCCAAATTTCAAAATAGAAAATTGTTACATTAATTTTTTAACTTAATACTTAGTAATTTTATATAATAACAATAATACTTAGTCATTTTGATTACAAACTTGTTAACTACGGATCCCTAAAGCAGACCGCTGACGCCGCGCCGCAAACACACGACGATGAAGGGACATAGCAACGATGACGGAATCGCCGACGCAGCGATTACGCCACCGCGCCGATGACGACCATTCGAGCTTCGATTGCTGACGCCGCGAGTCGAAGTAATGTATTGTGTTTTATTAAAATTATATTCATTCCCAATTCTAGCATCGAATAGGTTTCATTACTGTATAATATTGTAATTTTTCATTTAATTAAATTAATTATAAGTAACTTTGGTTTTCTTTCAACACTTTGGCTGCAGAACACTGTTTGATCCTTAGTTACTAAATGTGCCACTAGATGGCGCTTATTGTACCTGTGTGAATCGCACTAGCAAGATCTACCGCAAGGAATAGATAGGGTCTTAGTTTTAGTTCAAGTACGTGCCACTAGATGGCGCTTGGTATATTTACATCCTATTCTGAATGGCGGTATTAAGATGGGCAGCAAGCTATTTATAATGTGTTAATTGATAATAAATGTTTGAACTCGCTTGTAATGGTTGTTTCACTTCCAACAATTCATTATAAAGGCGATTTTGAAGGATACGTCCTTACATAAAATTTGGTCATTCGAGTCGGATGAGTGAGTTGGTTGCAACTTGCTCAGTTGGAACAGTGTACTGAAGCCACATTACCCATACAAGTACCCATGTGTGGTCAAGACATCTGGTTGATGAAATTGTTCGAAGACTCAAGTGTGGAGATATATTTGTATGGTCAATGGTGATCAATTCCGACGGCAGAGGGCACCAACAGTAATTTGCAATTTGCTAAACTAGATAATACCTTGAGAAAACTTGACCTAACTTTGAAGGCGTTGGATGCATCCAAAACGCTGGTTGAACAGTTGCACAAAGAAAGAGATGACAATGAGAAGGAACTACTGGATAGTTTAAATAAACACGATTTAATCAAAAAGCAGATGGCTGAGCTGCACACAGAAAATAGGTTGGTGTTAGACGAGCGGGACGGATTGAATAATATTGTGGCTGGGTTTAGGGAGTGCAGCGATGAGTACGAGCAGGGCCTCAAGCGCATGTCGGTCTTAGAGCAGGAATTGCAAGAAGCTCACCACCACATTAACAACCTTGAGGCTGAGAAACGTGACACCATAGTATCCCATACCCATAACTTGTTTGAGGAATTAGTCGGTAGTGTGCCCAGCCTTGTTTCTACTGAACCTAACTTAGAACCCACTATTACTATAGACTTAACAAAGGATGATACTTTAATAGCTCATAATGTTTATCCTAAGATGGGCAGAGTTGAGTGCAGTAGAAATAAAATTAAGAAATATGTAAAAATTAATAGATACATAAGAAAAACTCAAAATTTGATTAAAAGACAAAAATGTATGTTTAAAAAGTAAAATATATTAATGAGAGAAGGCAATTAGGTGATGAACTTGATATGTATTCTTTAATAATTGAAAATAACATATCTGAATACAATAGTAACATATTAATGTTAGAAACGGATATTATTAATTTAAAGAAATCGCTAGATACAATGACCAACAAATATTGTAATGTTAAAAGTGAGTCTCAGGAATACATTCTGGCCATGAAGGACCTGATGAGTCCAAATTCTACATTGGCATCAAAAGATAATTTACTCAGTCCTCAGCCAGTTTGTAAGTCCTTGCTACCTTCACTCAAAAGTCCTTCACATGAGCCAAATAGGAAACCCAGTAGCTCCTTCACCGAACAAAATAATGTACAATCCCAAATAGTGATGTTTTGTGATGAATTGGGGGAATCAATGGGCCAGTTATTAAGTTCATATTTAGAACACAAAGTTATTAACTATTGTATGCCGGGCTTGAGTTACTGTACTATTATTGAAAAAATAAAGAATTATAGCTTAAACACCAGCAGTACACTTTTAATTTTAGTGGGAGACAGGGGAAATGCGGACAGAAATGCTCTTATGAATTGTTTTGAATCATTGAGCTTATTAAATGTTAAAAATATAATTTTATTCACACTTCCATATAGCCGTAGTTTGTCGCAAGCAGAAAACAACATTAGATATAAGCTCAATCAAACATTACACACATTGACATTTCATAATTCGAACAAATTTCATTTAATTAACATAAACTTGTATTTAGAAAATAAATTATTATTGACAAAAGATAAATTCTATTTGAATAGATATTTTAAGAGACAGATAGCATCTTCGCTATCATATTATATTAAATACTCAGCCAAGAATTTGGCTAACCAACCTGCTTTTATTGAGCAGAAAAATGACAATGATTGTCTTGCGACCTTGGAATCTGTTCCAAATAAGAGTGACAGTCATTTAAATTTAATTCTAGGACAATAGAGGAAATCTCTAGCTATTTAATTTTAGGGACAAAGGAAAAGTCTATGTTCATGAATATTATTCACCAAAATATTGAGGGTTTTTCTGGCAAAGAGTTAGAACTAGAATTATTTTTAAATGTAATGCATATTTATGTACTTTGTTTAACTGAACACTGGTTGAAACAATATGAACTATTAGTTAATATTGACAATTATAAAATCATTAGTTCGTTTACTAGAGATACCGCTATAAGAGGTGGGTCACTCATTTTAATTAATGACAAATTGAAATCTAAAGAAAGAAAAGATATTGTAGCACTCTTAAGTGAGCGAAATATTGAAATATCATGTGAAGAGCTTGATCAATATATTATTATTAGCGTCTATCGGCCTCCTTCCGGAGATTACCACCTATTTGAATCTATCATGGAAGGAATCTTAAAAAAGGTGTGTAAATGTAAGAAGAGGGTAGTTGTATGTGGCGATTCTAATGTTGATATCTTAGAAAACTCCCAGAACGCGTTAAGGTTCCTCAATCTTTTTAAATCTTTTAACTTACAAAATCTTTTTTGTGAACCAACTCGCACCACATCCACAACAGCTACCTGCTTGGATAATATTTTTACTGACAGCGATGTAAACGACAAATCTATAATAAACTTTATAAAATCCGATCATGCAGGTCAGTTAGCTAGATTTGTCGCGAAGGGTTCGCGATCTATCAATAAATAAACCCAACCACATTGCATAGGGTAACACTTGTTACCAACCACATAAACAAAATTGGTAAGTGGCAACATTCTTTTCACCCAGTACGTTAGCTATAATCATATCATTTTAAAAGTTTGTAATTAAGTTTAAAAGTGCAATGTGTGACAATTTCGCCTGCCGGCCAGCAATAATACGAAAGCTAAGTACCTAGTCTATAAGCCAATATTATTCCGTACAGAACTCGCAGATTAACACATTGATTGAGTAAATTGAGAACGGTGGGAAGTCATGGATGCCGCGAAACTCATATGAGCTGATGAGCAAACATGATTTCCATTGTATAGACGTAACGTGCCGATAGTTTGATTGTTTGTATCATAACGTGTGCAATCTTATATAATGCGAACAAAAACAGTATGTATTTCGGGTACTAACAAAATGCAAGTACCTACCTATAATTATATCAATGAGGGGACTGAGGTGTGCTCCCTAGTCTCATAACTCCCAAAATCGAAAGCATACAACCTAAGAGCTCTGTAGGGGCTCACCTGTGTGTAGTGGTTTGGCCAATCCTCTCGCAAGGTATCACGTATGTCTATGAAGACCTTAGATCATGCTCATGGAGCATATTGGTTGCGTCCGCAAGGACAAGAGGCTCCGGCCTGTAACGATCGCATAAGTGAACAATCTCACTAAGGTTCACATGGTAGATCTGTTGAGATCAATAAGATAAAGCATTAAACAATAAGTATCTGATTGCGCTCCTAGTGATTCAATAAAGTACATATTGACTTGCTCACAACTGTGGTGGATTATATATCTACCTTCGTACTATTCGGTAGACTTTGTACTTGGTGATCTTACAGTATGATCATAGACTGTCTTTCAATCACAGGTAGGACCTAATCGTGGATGAAGGTGATGATTACTACTTTAGCTGAGCTGGGACATCTGCATCATTCAGGTGAGACGGTTGACAAGCTAGTTGACATAACACTAGGAAAATTGCATAATGAATAAAACTATTAGCGATCCTCCATCATATATTTGTCTCTTTATAATTAGATACTCACTATAGAATAAAAGCGAAGCAGATTATTCATAATTAGTATAACTACCACATTCTCCAATTTGTATTAAGAATCAAGGCAACAAACTTGTATGCTAGCCTATTTGTGTAGGTAGTCATACAGATACCATAAGCTTACTTGCTAGAAGGTCTCAAGTAGGAACCTCACAGCAAGATTTGAGCACCAACATGTTCCATTGCCAAAAAATATAGTATGTAGACCAATCACAACATATCGTTTAGAAAAATTTAAAGAAAATATTAATAATAAAGTATCACTTTTGGAACCAAGTATTGCTGAAAACCCGAATGATCTTTACGAAGATTTGTTCGCAGTAATCAAATACGAATTTAATAACATTTTCACAAAAAAAACAATTAACACTAATCAACTCAAAATTAAATTTAGTGATTGGGCTACACCTGAAATTTATAAGAGTAGACAGAAATTGATCCACAAATCATTGAACATACTAAAAAGTACTCTAAAATGTTTAAGAAAGTCTGTTCAATGGCCAAATCTAATTATATCCGTGCTAAAATACAAAAATCTGATAATAAAATTAAGGCAACATGGAATGTTATCAACAAAGAAACCTGTAAAGCAAGGTCACGTGATCGGTCCTTCGAGTTAGAAATAGATGAGGGACAC
Organism: Eilema caniola; assembly: GCA_949126895.1. Lineage (NCBI taxonomy): Eukaryota > Metazoa > Arthropoda > Insecta > Lepidoptera > Erebidae > Eilema > Eilema caniola. Next base: position 1,579,078 of record CASBPR010000003.1, read on the forward strand.
ATCAGTGCTGATGCTGACGTGGCCAATGCGTTTGAATCTTTTTTCACAAATGCTCTAATTACCATAACTAGTAAATTAAATTCTTCAAAAAACGTAGCTGCTTCTCTTCTTGAATCTTGTGTTGATAAATGTAGAGTTAACTTTGATTTTCAGTATATTGACCCCGAAACCGTAATAAAAACTTTTAAGCAACTAAATATAAAAAAGACTGAGGATCTTTGGGGCATTTCAACCAATATAATAAAATCAGTAATGCCCACTATTGCCCCTTATCTTGCATTTATATTTAATCAATGTATCGATGATAAACAGTTTCCCACACTCATGAAGTTTAGTAAAATCATTCCATTATTCAAAGCAGGGGACAAAAGTGATCCATCTAATTTTCGGCCCATCTCCATACTCCCAGCACTCAGCAAAATTTTTGAAAAAATTATATTTAATCAACTGCTTTCACATTTCGCTTCTAATAAATTACTTCATGAGAAACAGTTCGGTTTCACTAAAGGCAGAAACACGACGGATGCAGGAGTTGAACTCGTTAAACATATATTTGATGCATGGGACAAGAAGCAGGATGCCATCGGTATCTTTTGTGATCTATCAAAAGCTTTTGATTGTGTTGATCATGAGACTTTGTTACTAAAATTAAGTTATTACGGTGTTTCTAACAGCTCACTTAGCTTGCTTAAATCTTACCTCACTGGCAGAGTACAAAAAGTCAATATTAATGGCACTAACTCATCTGGCGCCCCATTAGTCATGGGAGTTCCCCAGGGCTCGATATTAGGACCCCTTTTATTCTTGATATATGTAAATGATCTTCCTCACTTCACTAAAAATCTTTGTGAAATAGTATTATTTGCTGATGACACATCATTAATTTTTAAAACTGATAGACATAAAGTATTACCTAACGAAGTGAATATCAACCTTTCTAAAATATTGCATTGGTTCACAAGTAACAACTTGCTGCTCAATGCGAAAAAAACAAAATGTGTAAAGTTTACTATGCCTAATGTAAGACAGATAGATACGCATATTACAATGAACGATGAATCTGTTCAAATAGTTGATACCACAGTTTTTCTTGGTATGACTCTAGATAGTAAACTGCAATGGGGTTCGCATATCGCAGCCTTGGCAGGAAGACTTAGCTCAGCTGCCTATGCGGTTAGAAAAATAAGGTCACTGACTGATGAGGAAACGGCACGATTAGTTTATTTTAGCTACTTTCATAGCCTTATGTCGTATGGTCTGATGCTGTGGGGCTCAGCTGCTGATATTGAGACTATTTTCATATTACAGAAACGAGCGATACGAGCAATCTATACCCCGTGACTCGCTGAAAGAACTATTTAAAGAAATTAATATTTTAACAGTTGCATGTCAATACATTTACGATAATGTTTTAAATGTACGTAAGAACCTAGATCTCTTCAAAAAAACTCTGACGTACACAATTATAATACTAGAATTAAAAATAAACTTGTAGTGCCAAAACTCAGACTTCAAAAGGTTGGTAATTCATTTGTAGGTATCAGTATTAAAATGTTTAATAAAATTCCTCAAGATTTGGTTGACATGCCACTAAATAAGTTTAAAATCGAAGTAAAAAATTCTTTAATGAAAAAAGGATATTACAAAGTAAACGAATACCTCATTGATAAAAATGCATGGTCATCCTAATCTTTTTGCTTGCTCGCACAATATAAATCTATTAAAAAAGAAAATAACAAATGGTTTTAAAAAAAAGAAACTATAATATTGTTCACTGAGTTTCTTGCTGGTCTCTTCTCAGTAGAACCAACTTACCGAACCAGCGAAAGAATCATTTTCAAATGATTTATTTACTTAATTTAATATAAAATTGATAATTTCTTGACATAACTGTAAAAATTTTGACGTTCATATGTGCTCTTTATGTGCCTAAACTGAATAAACGAAATTGATTCTTTGATTCTTTGCATTTAAACGGTGTTGCCAGAGAAATTCCACATTACATTGAAACTTGGACCTGGATTTGGATATTGCGTAACAAGCAGAGCAGAAGTGACATCGATGACAGTGACAAGTGACAAAAGGGTTGTAATGTAACTGTTCTGTTTTCTGTGCTTCCTATAATAGTGTAGTGTAATCATAGAAATAGCTTGCGTAGTTTGCTTTGAACTGATTTATTTACAATGGAAAAATTAGTAAAAGTACAATTGAATAGTAAAAAAAATATTGAAAAAGCAAGAAGTAATTTTAAGAAGTCGCCAAAGGATCGTTTAACTCAAACATACATAACAACTAGACTTGAAGCTTTAGAGAAACAATGGAATGAATTTACTGACACGCATAGAAATATCATTAAAGAGACTTCTGATTCTGACTTGGAGAAAAGTGTTTATATTACAACCGATATATACAATGAAACCGAGAATATATACATAACATATAAGTCAGAGTTAAAAGCACTTTTTACACCAACCTTGCCGACTAGTATTGTTCGAGAGTCGGCAGAGTTTACAAATGTTTATTTACCGAAAATAAGTATTCCAAAATTCTCAGGATTGTACACTGATTGGATCTCATTTAGGGATTTATTTTTGTCACTTATTCATAACAATAAGCAGTTAGATGATGTCCAGAGACTTCATTACCTAAAGAGTCATTTGTCGGGTGAGGCGGAACTATTGTTGCGAAGTACTCCAGTAGCCGCCAGTAATTACTCAAAGTGTTGGTCCGTATTAACCAAAAGAAACAATTTTTAGCACAAAGCATAATAAAACGATTTGCAAGGCAGCCAGTCATTCCAAAGGAATCATCAATTGCTATCAAAAGCCTTTTGGATACTACGACCGAATGCTTGCATGGCCTAGAAGCCATAGGTATTGATATCAGTACTTGGGACTCGATTGTAATATACTATGCAAGTGAAAAGTTAGATGCCGAATCCCGTAAATTGTGGGAAGCAAAGATTAGCAGTAATGACAACTTAGCTACGTTTGTTGAATTTCAGGAATATTTGGAATCAAGATTTCGTTCCCTAGAATTTTTAGACACTACCGTTAATACCCAACCCACGACTAATAACCGCAAACCAAATGTCAAATCCTTTCACGTCGCTTCTCAAACTTGTATGTTATGTTCGGGAGATCACAAGTTAGGTAATTGCAAACAGTTTGAACAACAAGACTGCGACGCTCGTCGCGAGTTTGCTCGAGCCAGTAAGTTATGCTATAATTGTCTAGGTAAGAACCATGCCGTATTTACTTGCCGGTTGAAAACAAAATGTAAGCATTGTAAAAAGAGGCACCATACACTACTTCATCCCAAAACAACCAATATTGCTGCTGAACCATCGGATAGTTCAGCAGATAGGAACGTTGTGGCTGTTGCGACAGCCGTATCTTCCCAAACAAGCAATAGTTCCAATTCCGTTTTTTGTTTCGCAGATGTGAACAACCAAGGTCTGTTAGCGACAGCCTTGGTTAAGGTCAATTCGAGGACTGCAATGGTTTTGAGAGCCTTAATGGATCAGGGTTCTCAGGTCTCCTTTATCACGGAGTCCACAGTACAGTTACTCAGATTGAAGAAAACACCGGCTCGTACTGACATATTTAGATTAGGCGATGATGACGGTGGTTCGATGCCATCAAGGTGGATTGTGAAGTTCGATTTGCAGTCACGCTTAGATCCCAATTTTATTTTGTCAGTTGATGCTTATGTTTTGAACAGGCTCACTTCCCGACTTCCTGAGAGGAAGATTGTTCAGGTACTGCCATCACTCTCTTCATTAGAACTGGCTGATCCCACTTTCGATACTCCCGGTAAAATCGATTTATTGTTGGGCACACGAGTAGTCAGTGAAGTGTTGTTAAAAGGTTTGGTCAAGAGTTCTCCTGATACGCCAATAGCTCAAAAAACTAAACTTGGATGGATTTTGTCCGGTGAGATTCGTACTCCGTTGAACTCAAGGCCAGTGTGCTGCAATGCAATCGAGTGCACTGATGTCAACGGACTCTTGAAGAGATTTTGGGAGCTAGAGGCGGAACCGGCATCTGATAAGGTCACGTTAACCTAAGAAGAGCAGGAATGTGAGGATTACTACTCCAAAACGACCAAGAGAGATGCAGAAGGGAGATACATAGTCAAGTTACCTTTCAAAACTGAACGTGAAAGTCGTGTTTATAGTAACTCTGAGTTAATGGCTCGGAAGCGATTCCATCTGTTGGAAAAGAGACTCGCAACTAACTCTGAACTAAGGTTGCAATATAGTGCGGTAATCAGAGAGTATGTTCAAATGGGACATGCGGAAGTGGTACCTCGAGCATGTCTAAAAAATAATGCATTTTATTTGCCGCATCATGCTGTAGTACGCGATGACAAGTGTACTACTAAAGTTAGGGTTGTTTTTGGTGCTTCCTGTTCGGGTTACAGTGGAGTGTCATTGAATAATGATTTATTAGTAGGCCCAACTTTACAACCTGATTTACGTCATACCATTATGAGATGGCGATGCCAAACGAGGGATTTCAGCTCCAAAAAGATTGGTACCCAGCACTGAGAGCCACTCGGTATCACAGTGCAAACAACCAATCAGGATCGAGTACGTCCGCGCCACAGCGCTCGACCAATCATAATCGAGTGAATCGATTCCCCGCTCCGACCGTGCCTATAAATACAGCCGTGATTCAAGGCATCGCGTCAGTCGCACGTCAGCCGCCGCGCCGGCGAGGCAAGGTCTCCGAAGTTGTCGTCGCCCGGCCCTGCGCCGCTGAAGATGTCGACCGCAGTGATCGACGAAACGTCTGGAACGCAAGTTTCACATCGACCACGGCCAATCAGCCCGGAAGCAGTATATTCTACATGTCAAGTTTCCGTCTACCGAGATGGATAAATGTTAGTCGGTGCGACATTCAACTTGAATTATAAGGCTTTTGCGATGCCTCTAACACAGCTTACGCCGCCGTAGTATATACTCGGTCTATAGATTCCAACGGCCACGTTTACGTCAGTCTGGTGGCATCCAAAACCAAGGTAGCTCCCGTCAAACAGGTTACTATACCTCGTTTCGAATTATGCGGCGCGGTGTTACTTTCAAAACTTCTGCGCGAAATTTCTGTTACCATGGGAATTTCAAAGGAAAATATTCATGCCTGGACTGACTCGTCAGTGGTGCTCGCTTGGTTGAGCAGCCACCCCAGCCGTTGGAAAACGTTTGTTGGCAACCGAGTATCTGAGATACTCAATGTAACAGACCGAGAGCAATGGTCTCACGTTAGATCTAGGGATAATCCCGCTGATTGCGCATCGCGAGGGGTAATGCCTAGTGAGTGTGTTGAGATTGACTTGTGGAAGCAAGGACCTAGTTGGCTAAGACATAAAACAATAGATTACAGTAACGGAAAAATAATTACAACAAGAATAGAGGAAAAACAATCAGCAGTTGTGTGTAATGTCATGGTAAATCAGAATGAAGAAAATGATATCATGGCAAGATTTTCTTCCTTAAGAAGGCTAACTCGGGTCATTGCTTATTGTAGACGATTTCTGAAGAATAAGAGTATAAAGAGTAAAGCTAATTTAAGAAGTTGTTTGACGTTTTCGGAAATTAACGAAGCCTTAATGACATGCATAAAAATGTGTCAAAGTGAATATTTCAAAGGGGAAATTGATAGCATAAATAAGATAGGCAAAGTTGATAAAAAGGGAAGGCTCACCACACTCAACCCTTATCTGGATCCGGAAAAGGTTTTAAGAGTTGGCAGAAGGTTGCATAGAGCTAGCACCCACGAGGCATTCAAGCACCCTGTTATTCTGCCTCACAGGTCACACTTGACAATCCTTGTGATAGCTGATGCTCATGAACGCACCTTGCACGGTGGGTCCCAGTTAATGCTCAATTATTTGAGATCCAAGTACTGGATCGTAAATGCGAAGGGTCTAGTTCGTCAGTATGTTCGTAAATGTATTAGTTGTATTCGTCATTCCACCCGAGCTATTCCGCCTTTAATGGGACAATTGCTAGCCAAGACAAGGGGTCGCGGTTATCGCTCCACAAAGGGCTACATTTGCTTGTTTGTCTGTATGGACTCGTGCCATCCATTTAGAAGTTGTAAGCGATATGACATCACAAGCATTTTTAGCTGCCTTCAAAAGATTTACAGCCAGAAGAGGTCACTGCGGTGAGCTTTGGAGCGATAATGGCACAACCTATGTGGGAGTTAACAAGGTGTTAAGGGCTCTGCACACTCAAGAAAGGTCGAACGTAGCTTCCGATATCGCTGACTGGTTAGCGACAAATGGGACAGATTGGCACTTCATTCCACCCCACTCTCCAAATTTTGGAAGCTGGAGTGAAGTCCACTAAGCACCACCTCAAGAGAGTTGTAGGCACCAGTACTCTTACATTTGAAGAGTTGAGCACAGTGCTTACGCAGATCGAGGCTTGTCTCAATTCTAGGCCGTTATCCACCCTTAGTAGTAGTCCTGAAGACTCATGTCCACTGACTCCAGGTCTGAGTTGACTGATTTTTTGGTAGGAGAACCATTGCTGCTTTCACCTGAAGCAAATTTCGAACATGCCAATATCAGCCCTTTAAGACGATGGCATTTGACTCAACGCATGGTTCAACAGCTCTGGCGTCGATGGTCCCGTGAATATCTTGTTCAGTTTCACCATAGGTACAGATGGTGGCATCTTACTGCGGAACCTAAATTGGGGGATGTGGTGTTGGTGATGGAGGATGATTTGCTACCTGCACGATGGCTGTACGGTCTGATTGAGCAAAAACATACTTTTTCGGACAACGTTACGAGAGTCGTATCCTTGCGCTGCAAAGGATCTTTGATAAAAAGACCTGTTTCCAAAATAATAGTGCTCCCAATTACGAGCTGACTTGTCATTATGCTTTTATTGTTGTTCATTAATCGCTTGTATCCCTGTATGTATCATGTTAGAATAAATGTAAGTTAACAGTATGTAATGTTGAATGTATACAGTCCATTAGCTTTGGTGCCTACCACTTTGTATTTTTTTGTTTGTTTTATGGTAGGTGGTTACTTATTAGATTTTATTGTCAATATTGTTAGTTAAGTTATGATGGACATTCCGTCCATGGTGGGCGGGATGTTTGATCCTTAGTTACTAGATGTGCCACTAGATGGCGCTTATTGTACCTGTGTGAATCGCACTAGCAAGATCTACCGCAAGGAATAGATAAGGTCTTAGTTTTAGTTCAAGTACGTGCCACTAGATGGCGCTTGGTATATTTACATCCTATTCTGAATGGCGGTATTAAGATCGGCAGCAAGCTATTTATAATGTGTTAATTGATAATAAAATGTTTGAACTCGCTTGTAATGGTTGTTTCACTTTCAACAATTCGTTATAAAGGCGATTTTGGAGGATACGTCCTTACAACACGTAATTAACTGTCTTTAAGATATTTGTCAATAGTATAATATGCTTTCGTTACAAGTAGGTGAAATACTTTTTTTTTAAATACATTTGGATTTTCCGCTTCTAAAATGTATCGTGGCAACTTATTATATAGACGAGGAGCCATACAGAAAATACTCTTATCATACATTGCGGTCCTATGTTGAGGAATGCATATTTTATGACAGTTACGAACACTGTTATATGTAGTGTAACGGCTCAAATTACTTTTCACAAAAACCACAACTTCATAGATATACAGACAAGGCAGGGTAAGTATTTCTAATTGTACAAAGTATGGCTTGCATGTGTCTGTCTGTTGCAATTTACACACGGCTCTTAAACATCTTTTTTGTCCCTTAAATGCCCTTTCTTTTTCCCTTGAATTGCCCCAGAATATAACCCCGTATCGCAATATTGACGTGGGCATGATATGCTGTTATTACCGCATCCCTGTTCAATACTCTAGACAACATATAAAGTGCATACGAGAAACTATTTAATTTTTTACATAATATGTCAATGTGTGTTTTCCAATTTAGATTTAAGTCAATATGTAGCCCTAAAAATTTTGTATTACCGATGTGAATATTAGTTTTATTTATATGTCTTATATTCATGTCGCTTAAGTTTTGTGAATTATTATCGAATGTCATAATGTATGTTTTGTCAAAGTTAATGAAAAGATTATTTGATGTCAACCATTTGATAATTTTTTCCATGTTACAGTTTAAATCAAATTCTACATTATTCATTATTTCTTGTGCCGAATAAACGACTGTACTATCGTCCGCAAAAAGAAATCATTGGGTATCCTATTGACCGTGGAAAATCATTAATATATAAAATAAACAGCAAAGGACCCAGTACACTTCCTTGAGGCACACTTTCTGTTACTGTCCTCATTTCTGATGTGTATTTTAGCTCTATTTTATATTGGGGGCAAATTCTATTTATTTGAGTAACCTGGTTTCTTTCTTTAGGATATGATTTTATAAGATTTAGTGCATTTCCTCTTATTCCGTAAGTATATAGCTTATCTATTAGGATAGTGTGATTCACGTAATCGAATACTTTTGTCAAATCCATGTACATAGCGTAAACTGGTAACTTTCTTTCCAGACTTCTCATAACCTCTAAGAGGAAGTTGTAGATCGCTTCGTTAATATTATAATTTTTTCTGAACCCTACCTGTTCATCGGTTAGTACTTCGTTTATTTCTAAGTATGCGTATAAACATTGATGCATAAATTTCTCCAAAACCTTCGAGAATATAGGAATCAGTGCTACAGGTATTGCATATTTTCCTTATCTTCTCTTTTAAAAAGAGGAACAGTTTTTGTTGTATTTAACTTATCAGGGAATGTACCACAACTTATGCATAGATTCATTATAAATGGCTTAAGGGATCTGCTATGATAATGGACACGAACTTAACAACTCTTGTACATATCCCGTCATAACCTGTACTTGAAGTATTCTTTAGGTCTCTCATAATTCTATGCATATCATATGAAGTTGCTGGATTCATAAACACCCAGTTCGCTTTCATCATCATCATCATCATCATCATCATATCAGCCATACACAGTCCACTGCTGAACATAGGCCTCTCCCATAGACTTCCAGAATGACCAATCCAAAGCAGCCCACATCCAGCGCTTCCCGGCGACCCTGATGAGGCCTACACTACGTTTGCCCGTACGCGGTCGCCATTCCAGAACTCTTTTGCTCCATCGGCCATCTGTTCTGCGCGCTATGTGTCCCGCCCACTGCCACTTCAATGAGCTAATCCGCTGGGCTACGTCGGTTACTTTTGTTCTCCTACGGATATCATAATTTCTGACGCGATCACGTAGGGAAATACCGAGCATGGCCCTTTCCATAGCTCGTTGAGCGACTTTGAGTTTGTTTAAGAGACCCATAGTGAGGGACCACGTTTCCGATCCGTAAGTCATCATTGGTAACACACATTGGTTAAAGACTTTCGTCTTCAGGCACTGAGGTATGTCGGACGAGAAGACATCTCGTAGCTTCCCGAACGCTGCCCAGCCGAGTCGGATTCGTCGATTTACCTCGTCTTCGAAGCTGGAATTGCCTACCTGGATCAGTTGACCCAAGTAGACGTACTCGTCAACAGCTTCTAAGACTGAGTCCCCAACATGAACCGGTAGAGGCGCAACATGGACATTTGATATAACCTTTGTCTTGTCCATGTTCATCTTAAGGCCCACCTGTTGGGATACTCTGTTGAGGTCTTCGAGCATGGTGTTCAAGTCTTCCAGCGACTCTGCCATAATGACAATATCGTCGGCAAACCGAAGGTGAGTGATATACTCGCCGTTTATGTTGATGCCACGTCCTTTCCAGTTCAGTAGCTTGAAGACGTCTTCCAAGGCAGCGGTAAACAGTTTCGAAGAGATCACGTCTCCCTGTCTAACGCCCCTTTTCAGTGGAATTGGTTTCGTGCTCTGTTCCTGTACTCGGACCGACATAGTGGCGTTCTGGTATAAACACTTCAACACTTCGATATACCGGTGATCTATCCGGCACCGCTGGAGGGACTGTAGCACGGCCCATATTTCAATCGAATCGAAGGCTTTCTCATAGTCCACGAATCCTAAGCAGAGAGGCCGGTTATACTCTTTGGTCTTCTGTATAACCTGCCGCAGCGTGTGGATGTGGTCTATGGTACTGTAGCCTTTACGGAATCCGGCTTGTTCGGGAGGTTGGAAGTCATCGAGCCTGTTGGCGAGACGGTTCTTAATAACCCTCGAAAACAACTTGTAAATGTGGCTCAGGAGCGTGATGGGCCTATAATTCTTCAATAAAGTATTATCACCTTTCTTAAAGAAAAGGACCAGCTTACCCCCGTTCCACGCTTCCTTACCTTCAGTACCGGCGTTCCGCCCGCTTTCAAAAGCTCTGCTGTAATTCCGTCCTCACCCGCCGCTTTGTTATTCTTTAGCTGTTTTAGGGCCATCCTAATTTCGTACAGGCTGATGTCCGGGATGTCTTCGGTATAATGTCGGGTAAGCTAGGCTCTTGGATCTTCAGCCATGCCAACGGGCTGTGTTACAGGTGTATATAGCGGTCCATAAAACCTTTCGACCTCCCTAAGTACCTCTGCCGTTGTCGTTGCCATGCCGCCATCTTCCGTCTTCAGCTTCGTCAACCGGCTTTGTCAAACGGACGCATTCCTCGCAAACACTTTGGAGCCTTTGTTTCGCTCTATCGTCTCCTTAATAGTTTTTATATTATAGGAGCGAATGTCGTGTCGCAAAGATTTCTGTATGCGTCTGTTGAGCTGCCTATATGCCTCAGCGTCGTCGGAGGTCTGTAGCGGCATAGATCGACGTTTGGCCATGAGATCAAGGGTCTGGGTCGAAATTTTCTGAGGTTTTTGTTTAGGGCGAGACCTAAAGAATTTAGGTCTCGCCCAAAGTTTGGACAGCTTCTACCAGCACGTTGTTTACCTCGTCCACTGAAACGCGATCCGATCGAAACGATTGGATAGTTCGAGCTGAAAGCTCTCGGAGTCCCGGACATCGGCATATGACGGTCCGACTGTTGACTTCATCAGACGTAACCTTTCTAGTCTAGGGCTAATATTCAATGTGCCTCTTACGATACGGTGATCGCTACCGGTTTTTACACGGCTGATCACAGAGACATCATTGAACACTTGCCTCTTTGTCGTCAAGATGTAGTCAATCTCATACGCCATGTTAGCGGGGCTTAGCCAGGTCCACTTTCTCTGGGGTGGCTTTCTGAAGAAAGAGTTATTATTATTATTATTTTGTATTATTATTATTATTATTTATTTATTAATACTAATATTTACATAACAATGTATAACAGTATTACAGTATGTTAAGCGCCATCTATCCCGCTAGTACGGAACTACGAGAGGCGTCTACAGATAGTTGATCGTCAGGACACGCAAATACATCGCAAGCGCAGGAGTGTCGGCGAATTACGCAAGAGGGCGCGCAACCACACAATAAAAGGACCACATTAGCTTGAAAAAGCACCTTTCACATTTCTCCTGAGCTACGACTGGGCTGCTTACCTCTTAATATTTTAACTGTATTCAATTTATATCAATTATTTAATAAATTCCTACTTGTTAAAGTTGAAATAACAAATTTCATTGAAGTTCACCTTAAAATCATATTTTATTCTTTACCAAAATTACAACGGGCAAACATTTGGTCCTTCGAGCCGGATTATTTAAACTTTTTTCAAGAAACCATAAGTAGCGGGTAGCAGACCAGTCGTAGCAAATCCTCTTTTCCTTCCTTTATTCCCGCCCTACTCGCCCACATTTCTTCTATTTGTACTAAAACCGTTTGTTTCTTCTAGAAAGCTACGCGGCGGTGCGCATAATTCACCAAGTGGCTGCAGGACAAACGTGAGTACCTCTGCTTTCTTATTAAGTGCCAAAATGAGTGAAAGTTTTAAAGAATTAGTAAAAAAACGCGGTTCAGTCAAGGGTTCCCTGACCTTACTAGTCAAATACGTAGATTCCTTAGACGGGGCTTTATTGTCCGCAAGACAATTTGCTGAGTTAAAGTTACGAAAACAACAGGCGTTATGCAGTCTGTTATCTAATTTTAATAGCTTTCAAGATAAGATTGAAATAGCTCCGGAATCGGATATAGCAGAGCAATTAAGAGAACGCGAATCCTTTGAAAATAGTTATTATAGTGTTATGGCCTCTATCGACTGTCTATTACAAGGCGATAATTCGAATAATCATAAATGCAAGGGTAGTAAATTACTAGTTAAGTTACCCACTATTTCGCTGACCTCATTTGATGGTTCATATGACAATTGGTTGGAGTTCCGAGATACTTATTTGTCCATGATTCATAATTCGGAAGAGCTCGATAATATTCAAAAATATCACTACTTAAGATCGGCTCTCACGGGCAATGCCATGCAGGTCATCAAATCTCTCGAATTTTCAGCCGATAACTATATAATAGCTTGGGATCTGCTTGAAGCTAGATACAATAATAAAAAATTACTAATTCATAATTATATTAAGTCCATATTTTCTATACAACCTTTGTCTAGGGAATCGCCCGCTTGCATAAGAAAACTTATAGATACCGTCCTTAAAAATTTACGCGCTTTAAAGAGCTTAGGCGAGCCAGTGGATACTTGGGATACCTTATTAATTTATTTAATTGTATCTAAGTTCGATGCTTCTATGGAAAAAGACTGGGAGCAATTTAAATCAAATTCTCTAAAAAATAAGGAGGTAGCTTTGAAACTAGACGAGCTTATTTCATTTTTAAGAAATAAAGCGGATATGTTGGAAATGATTAAAGCAAATCATTCCTCAAGCTTCAATAGCAAAAATTTGTCCCAAGATAGTCACAAAAACCAAATGTCTAAAGTTCAAGGTCTTGTGTCTACGCAAACTAATCAGAATACCGCTAAAAATTCTAAACGGATTCGTGTATGTTCTATGTGTGCAGGTAATCATCCGGTTTATTCGTGCACTCAGTTCATTAATTTACCTTGCGACGAAAAGTTGGCCCTTATTAAAAGCAAGAGTTTATGTAGGAATTGTTTACGTGAGGGACACACTATCGATAGTTGTTTCTGTGGGCCATGTCGGGTATGTAATAAAAAACACAATAGCTTGATTCACGAGGCGTTTAGGAATGGAGAAACCTCGGTATTTACGGGTTCCTCTAACGCGCAGTCCACCCCCTCGAGTGATGAATCTTCTACTGTTCTATATTCCAACACTAATAATCAAATTAGTAATAAATCAGATAAATCATCAAACACTCTCGAACCCGTGTTATTGTCTACTGCGCTGGTAGAAATAATCGGTGCCGATACTCAAGTTCATATTGCCCGTGTACTACTGGACAGTGGAAGCCAACACTGCATCATGTCCAGTTCTTTACGCAATAAATTAAACGCCAAGGTTATACAGTCCACTTTTCAAATCACAGGAATAGGACAATCAATCACACAGTCAAATCATTCCTGTGAAATTTCTATTCGTTCCTTAAATAGCGAATATAATACGCGCATTAATTGCTTGGTTATGCAAAACATAACTTCGTGCATACCCTCTTCATATATACATACGCATAATCTTAACATTCCTAATGATATTAAGCTTGCCGATCCTACGTTCAATTCTCCATCGCAGGTAGATATTTTAATCGGTGCGAACTATTTTTGGGATTTGTTAAATGAGGGTAGGATTCACCTAGCTAGTGGACCTTATCTACAGAATACAAAGCTAGGGTGGATAATCTCAGGTCCTGTAAACACGAATTTGCGCATCAATCAAGTTCAGTGTCATGTGGGTACCTCTCAAAATCTCGAATTGAACGCGCAGTTCAAAAGATTCTGGGAAATCGAAGAGATTTCACCACCTAAATCGCATTATACAAACGATGATCGTGTATGTGAACAACTTTTTATAGATACTACTAGAAGAGAACATGCAGGTCGATTTTCAGTTCGTATTCCATTCAAAGAATCGCCAGAAACACTTGGTGATAGTTATGAAGTCGCAAAAACACGTTTTTTATCACTAGAGCGTAAACTCGCACGTCAACCTACTTATAAATATATGTATAACGAGTTTATGCAAGAATACTTAGGCCTGGGACACATGACGCGCATTGACGGATTTAATGCACCCTATTATTTTTTGCCTCATCATGGTGTGTTTCGTGAACAGAGCACTACCACGAAGTTAAGAGTTGTATTCAATGCAAGTCAAAAAACATCGAATGGTAAATCGCTTAACGACATTCAAATGACCGGTCCGCCCTTGCAAAATGACTTAATTGGAATACTTTTACGTTTCCGGCAGTATAAATACGTAGCTTGTGCGGACATAGAGAAAATGTTTAGGCAAATACTAATTCACGACGATCAATGGAATTTACAACTAATTTTGTGGCGTAAAAATCCGTCGGAACCTCTCGGTGTGTACCGTCTGAATACCGTTACATACGGAACGGCGTCCGCGCCTTATCTAAGTATTCGTTGTGTGCGTCAGCTTGGACTAGACTGTAATAATCCCGAAATATCGAAAATCATCTTAGAGGATTTCTATATAGACGATTTGATCACTGGTCATGACAATAAATCTCACTTAAAAACTATATGTAAACAAGTAAAAACTGTTTGCGATTCTGGTTGTTTACCATTGCGAAAATGGGTCTTTAATACGCCAGATTTAGATTCAAATACATTTCAAAGTGGTGAATCCAGGCAGATGATGTTCGATGAAAACAGTACTAGTAAAACGTTAGGCTTAGGTTGGTACTACTGTAGTGATGAATTTCATTTTACCTCAAACGTAAATAGTAACGCATGCAAAATTACTAAACGCTTAATTCTATCAGCTGTGTCACAAATATACGACCCATTAGGTTTGATTAGTCCTATTGTTATGGTAGTCAAGATTTTGCTACAGCAGTTATGGCTTTGTAAATTAAACTGGGACGATTTGGTACCGGAAAATGTATCAAAGCGTTGGTTACAGTTCTATAATTCATTGTCTAGATTAAAAGATATCCGTATTCCCCGTTGGGTCATTGGTAATGATTCCGTACGTTTCGAGTTGCACATCTTTACAGACGCGAGTCAGCTGTCTTATGGGGCCTGTGCCTACATACGTACTTTCAATAGTTACGGTGACATCACAGTTCGACTTTTATGTTCGAAAGGACGAGTCGCGCCCATTAAAGCAATCACTATTCCGCGACTCGAGCTATGTGCAGCATTGATCGGTGCGAGATTATATGGAAAGATCGTAAATTCATTGCGTTTAGAGTTTGACAATGTAGTATTTTGGTCAGATTCGACTATCGTGTTAAGTTGGTTGAAAATGTCACCTTATTTACTTAAAACGTTTGTGCAAAACCGTGTAGTAGAAATTAATGATCTAACAAACAATGCGCGTTGGTATCACGTGAACGGCAAATGCAACCCGGCTGATTTATTATCACGTGGTATGACGCTAGAAGATATCAGTGATAGCAAACTGTGGTGGAACGGACCTGCATTTTTATCAGAGAATGTAGTAGAGGGGACACAAGATCATCTAGACATTCTTCAAACTAGTACATTGCCGGAATTGAGGCCGAATCGAACTGTAAGTGTGTTTTGTACCAGTAGTGACTATAGGATGATAGACATCAATAGATTCTCATCATACATTAGACTTCAACGTGCTTGTGCTTATATATTTCGCTTTATTTACAACGCACGAGCTAAAATTAGATCACTGGAACGTAACTCGGGCCCTTTGTCAGCAGCCGAGTTACATAACTCTTTATTGTATCTAACAAAATTATCACAAATTCAAGCATTCCCTGATGAGTACAATGCTTTATTGAATAAGCAGACCTTCAAAGGTTCACGTAACTTGTCCTCTTTAAATTTATTTCTAGATAAAAATAATATTATTAGAGTGGGCGGAAGAATTGGTAATTCAGAATTTGCATATGACAAGAAATATCCCAAACTATTGTGTAGCCAAAGCTATTTTACAATTCTTCTATTTCGGCATACTCATGCTATGATGCTCCACGCTGGCCCTCAGCTCCTGTTAGCGCAGATTAGGGAGACGTGGTGGCCTCTTGGCGGCCGAAATTTAGCTAAGAAAATAGTTCACCAATGTGTAGTTTGTTGTCGTATGAAGGCTAAGACAGTGCAGCCTATAATGGGTGATTTACCTAGTGAGCGTTTGCAAGCAAACTATCCCTTTTCATTGTGGCGTAGATTACGCTGGACCAGTTTATATTCTAAATAAAAAGGGTCGAGGTTCTAGGTTAGAAAAGGGTTACATCTGTTTATTTGTTTGTTTTTCAACGAGAGCTGTCCATTTGGAGCTTGTTACTTCCTTGTCCACTGAAAGTTATATTCTAGCTTTGAAACGATTTATATCGCGTAGAGGAAAACCTATCAAAATATTCTCGGACCATGGTAGAAACTTCGTAGGAGCGGCTAAGGAGTTTACAAGCGTTTTGACGGGAGGTTCTCAGGGAATTATTGATTACGCATCAAATAATCATATTGAATTTAAATTTATTCCCCCTTACGCACCTCATTTTGGCGGCTTATGGGAAGCAGGGGTAAAGTCCTGCAAGCACCACCTTACGCGCGTTGTAGGGAATGCTAACTTAACCTACGAGGAGTTCAGCACGGTTTTGGTACAAATAGAAGCCGTCCTGAACTCCCGTCCGATGTATCCCATGTCCCCAGATCCTGACGACTTCACGCCGCTCACGCCGGGCCATTTCCTCATTGGCCGGCCCTTGACAGCTCCTGTAGGCGAAGACACCTCCATGAAGCCCCCGCTCTCACTCTCACGATACCAGAGAGTCGAGCAACTGAGGCAACACTTCTGGAAGCGCTGGGCCTCCGAGTACGTGTCAGAGCTACAGAGGCGCCTCAAGTGGAAGACGTCTAGCGGGATTCTGATTCCAAACACGCTGGTGCTGATAAAGGACGACCACCTGCCCCCTCTCAAATGGCGCTTGGGCAGGATTATCCAACTCATCCCAGGCAAGGATGGTGTGGCCAGAGTCGCTACTATCCGCACGGCGACCGGCGACATCCAGAGGGCATTTTCCAAGATGTGTCCCCTGCCAATTCCACCAGCCAGCGAAGATGAAGAATGAACCAACATTGAGAGCTTAGAGCTCTCAAAGGGGCCGAATATGTTAAGCGCCATCTATCCCGCTAGTACGGAACTACGAGAGGCGTCTACAGATAGTTGATCGTCAGGACACGCAAATACATCGCAAGCGCAGGAGTGTCGGCGAATTACGCAAGAGGGCGCGCAACCACACAATAAAAGGACCACATTAGCTTGAAAAAGCACCTTTCACATTTCTCCTGAGCTACGACTGGGCTGCTTACCTCTTAATATTTTAACTGTATTCAATTTATATCAATTATTTAATAAATTCCTACTTGTTAAAGTTGAAATAACAAATTTCATTGAAGTTCACCTTAAAATCATATTTTATTCTTTACCAAAATTACAACGGGCAAACACAGTATAATATCGAGAAATACAAGGTATAACACAGTTGACACAGTCGAATGCTGCCATTATTGTAAAACTACAAAAAGTGAAACACTGACTCTTAAACTAGATTAAACCTGTATCTTAAGAGGCAGTTTTTGGTTTATAATGGCGACAACTAGAAATGTTGGAAGGTATTACAAATGTTCGTGCATCTATTTTTGTCTATAAATTGCATATTATATATTGGTAAAATGTTTATAAAAGGATTTAAAACTAAAAGGTGTGTGGCTGTGTGCCTACGTGCGTGCGTGTGTGTGTGTGTGTGTGAGTGTGCTTGTGGGTGCGTGTGGCAGTAAGTATGAATTTTATCTTATGAATTCCACTAGTGATTCTGTAGTTTCATAGTCTTTATGAAGTAGCCACTCTGTTATCTCTGATTTTATTTTATATTTGTTTGCTTTTGAGATGCTTAGCTGCCTATTGATATTTTTGTATAGGTAGGAAGCCAATATACAGGGTGTATTTTTGAAACGGGGCAGTAAGGGCAAGTACCTTAATCGTTGCAGTTACAGCAAAACGTTCTTAAAAGACCTTCCCTAACTTTTTGGGACATTTTGAACTGCATTCACAGATTTTGTAAAAAACTTACAGTTAGCAAAAAAAATGCAAAAAGTTCAATTTTTTTTTTATGCCAATCGATTCTATTTCATGTGGGGATCAAAAAACTCTATGGGACCATTTTAGCTTTCAGTACTAGAAAAGACAGAAATCGCCAAAGACCTTTCCCATACATTTCGTACGGAAATATGATAAATCAACTCGAAACTCATGGGTCAGGTAAAATTTTGAACTTTTTTAACTAAAAAAAATCATTTAAACATTTAAGAAATTGGTTTATGAAATAAATTGCTCAAAATGATTTCCATTTTCACGAATACATAAGTCTATCCTTTTTTGCACTGAACGAATGGCGGCTAATAATGTTCTGGGATGAATATTACGTAAAATGGTCATTAATGCATCCTTGAGCTCTTGAACACTGGCGTACGTCGTCTTATACACCTCGTTTTTCACGAAGCCCCATAAAAAAAATCAAGTGGTGTTAGATCGGGGCTACGAGGTGGCCACTGTGTTGGACCATGTGTACCTATCCACTGTGTACCGAATAGGCGGCTCAAATTGGAACGTGAAAGGTGACTGTTATGTGGCGGAGCACCATCTTGTTGAAAATGAACTTTTCGCAATTCCGACAGGGGCCATTCGTCCATCTCGTTTTCAAGATGGTGTAAAATGACTTCATTATACATGGCAGAATTCAGTTTCCCTTCATAAAATTCCACCATTATGACTCGATTGGACATTATACCACACCAACAGTTAAATGAGAAGCGAACCTGATTATGATTTGCCGTAACTCTTAGTGGATTTTCTTTGGACCAATAGTGGTGATTTTTTCTGTTGTACATACCGTTATTGGAAAAATTCGTTTCGTCTGACCACAGTATGTAATTTAAAAATTCATGATCTCTGCTTATTTTTCCTCTTAGCCATCTGCAAAAAGTAAGCCTTCGAAAATCATCACCCGGATGTAACACTTGAACTATGCGCCCATATCGATAGCACTTGTAGCCGTATTTCTTCCATATCTTTATCACAAGGGAGTGGGATACACCTACTTCAAGGGCGACTTGCCTGGACGATACCTCTGGATATGCTTCGACATAAGTTAGAACCGCAATCTCCGTGTCCATGTCCACACGAGGCTGCCGCTTTCTTTTGAAAGAACCCTGCAATTCCATGTTTTTCAAAAGATTTGTAATAACCTTTCTTGTTGGCACATGCCGCAACGGATACTTATTGCGGTACCACACTAATGCAGCTCCCGCATTTCGATTATTGACAAAATACGCTTCTAATAAGTCAATTTTTTCACGATTAGAAGACATTTTAGCGAAAATCCTTAATTAATAACTCATACGAAGTTTCTCAGCTGAAACTAAGAATAACACACAGATTTTCGAATCAAATTCGAAATTTGAGGGTAAAAATTCTTTTTATTTACTTTACAGTCAATTCTACCCACTTCCTGGCCATAACAAAAAGTTAGACCATCGTAGAAATTTGTTTCTGTTGCCGAAATGTATGGGAAACGTTTTTGGCGATTTCTGTCTTTCCTAGTACTGAAAGCTAAAATGGTCTCATAGAGTTTTTTGATCCCCACATGAAATAGAATCGATTGGCATAAAAAAATTTTTTTTGACTTTTTGCATTTTTTTTTTGCCAACTGTAAGTTTTTTACAAAATCTGTGAATGCAGTTCAAAATATGTCAAAAAGTTAGGGAAGGTCTTCTGAGAACGTTTTGCTGTAACTGCAACGGTGAAGGTACTTGCCCTTACTGCCCCGTTTCAAAAATACACCCTGTATAGTATTGGCTCTCGGCAAAAGTGGTCTTATGATGAACACTAGTGGTATTTTGTCTTCGTTTGCAAGGTTTTGGTGGAGGCATGATACTATGGTGTTTTAGGTTCGTTTGAAGCACAAACAATTGCCTAACTGTAAGGACTTTGCAGTACTTATAAAGTAGAGAAGTTGGATATCTATAGTGCTTTTTTGATATAACTTTTAATACTGCACGTTGAGCCCTCTCCAATTTTATAAGGCTGGTTTTTGATGCACCTCCCCACACCGTGATACAATAACTAAATAGAGATTGACACAAAGCATAGTAGACCATTTTGATGGTTTCAATGCTTGCCGATGTCCTTAATGATTTGAAGATACGTATTAGGCGCATCGTTCTGGTAGATAGTGAGTCAATCTGTTTGTTCCACTTTAGTCCAAAATCTATGAAAATTCCCAGGTATTTGACACACTCAGTTCTGTTTAATGTCATGCAGCTACATGGAGATCGACTATTGGAGCATGAGTGGGCAGTTATACGGTAGGACTGGGATGGAATGGAACTACGTCGTATCGAGAAAGGTATGTAAGCTGTTTTTTCCAAGTTTAAGGTCAAGAGGTTTGAATTTAACCACTTCATTACCTCAGTCAATGCGGATTCTGCTTTTGATTTCACATATTCCCAGTTTGGGCCAGAAACGAGAATTGCTGTATCATCAGCATATGAGTAGATATCGCACTCTGGAAGGTTAATCAAACATAGACCGTTGATGTAGACCTGGAATAAGGTAGGGCCTAATATACTTCCCTGCGGGATGCCGAAAGTTACCAGTTCTTCGTCGCTAAGGTTACATCCTATTTTAACTCTCTGCGTACGGCCGGTGAGATAGTCCCTGAAGATTTCCAAAGGGATACCACGAACCCCAAGAAGCTCTAGTTTAGAGATGAGGAGGGGGACAGAAACCGTGTCAAAAGCTTTAGAGAGATCCAGGAAGATACCCAGGCATTTAGTCTGGTTATCAAGCTGCTTGGCTACCCGTTGCGTAAGTTCTAAGACCGCGTCTTCAGTAGAGATACCGGGGCGAAAGCCAAACTGATTTTTGGCTATTATTTGGTATTTATCTAGAAAGGTCCTTAGGTTCTTATTGAGGATTTTTTCAAGTAGCTTGGAGAGTGTTGGTAATATGGAGATGGGTCTATAATTATTGACACAGTTTCTTGCCCCTCCCTTGTGAATTGGGTGCACAATAGCCTTCTTCAATGCAGCCGGGAAAACCCCCGTGCGTAGACAAAGGTTAAACAGGAAAGT
The DNA here is from genome assembly GCA_949126895.1 of Eilema caniola. Lineage (NCBI taxonomy): Eukaryota > Metazoa > Arthropoda > Insecta > Lepidoptera > Erebidae > Eilema > Eilema caniola. The sequence continues at coordinate 1,600,247 of CASBPR010000003.1, forward strand.
TAACGGTGGTGCTAGGGTATTCCGCGATTCCCTTAGAACTGCAGGCGAGATTCCATCCCAACCCGCGGTACAGTCATTTCGTAATCGCAAGATGAGGGATTCCACTTTGGTTTCATTCACTTCCAAAACTGTTAGGGAGTTGGCCGGGGAATTTTGGAAACGGTCCACAGTTGCAATTTGAGGGGCAGCGGTGTGCGATAGTATTTTCTCAGCTAGTGTTTTCCCTACGTTTGTGAAATATTTACAGACCGCATTTACTGAGGATTTCGGACTGTCACAGACCTCAAGTAACTCAGTTGAGATATTACGCGGTTTCTGAGTATTTGTTATTTGCTTTATTGCTTTCCACAAGGCCTTTGGATCATTTTTGGAATTCTCTAGTTCATTTTGTTCATGTGCTTTTTTAAGTTTACGGAGAAGTTCATTGCAAAAATGTCTGTAACGGTTGTATGTAATTTTGAGAATGAGATTTTCAGGAGATTGTTTTGATCTCTTATGCATTTTATCACGGTTTCTGATGCATTTAAGCAATCCCTGTGTGATCCTTGGCTTTATAACTCTTTTCTGCCGCGTAATCTTCTTTTGGATTGTATTTTTATCAATGACTGATTTCATTACGGATATGAATGTATCCATAGCTGTATTGGCGCATTGCATCGAGTAAATTGGTGAAAAGACAGAATTTTTTAGATCTTGTTTAATTGCTTCAAGATTCGGGATTGATATGTAGGAAGACAATTTTCTTTTTGGATGTAATTTATCAATGGTCAATATGACAGGTTTGTGATCAGTTATAAATGATTCCAACACCAATGTGGTAGAAGAGAGATTAGACTTTAAAAGCACATGATCATAGCATTTATCTTGCCGAGTGGGAAAGCGATGCGTAGGTAACAATCCTTGGAAGGCATTACGCAACAAGTAGTCTAGCGAGCGACTGTTTTCGTTGGCTATGTCAATGTTTATGTCTCCAGTTAGGGTTATATTACAGTATTTTGTCAGTTGTTGATAGATATTGTCTAAACTATTTAGGAAGTTGTTGAGATTTACTTCCCTAGAATATGATGGAGAACGATAGATGGCCATGACAGCAATTTTGTTCTCTATTTCGCATATCAGATAGGTTCCGTTGGTAAAAACTGGCTCCCAAACCAAATGTTGCAATTCGTGGTTTACGTAAATTGCGACACCATCGTTTTGATTAGCGTTGTTTTGAGTATAGAATTATTGAAATCCGTTCATCACAGGGAGATTACTTGTGGTGTTCAGCCAGCATTCGGTTAAAACCACTATGTCAAGGTCAAGTTTAATATCGTTAATTAGTACCTGTAATTGATCGAAGTTTTTGTTTATACTGCGTATATTTAGTTGGAGGATTTTTAAGTTATTGTTGGAAACATTGATATATTTGAGGCACTCTTCAATGTCACAGTTATAGCAGCTCCCAGTCATTGAGTCCAGGCCTTTATTTAAATCATTTAATAGAGCCATTAGGCTTATTTATGTTTTGTGCAAACGATTTGTGTGATGTACAGGTGTTGACTGCAGCATGTGGAAGGTATGCAATGGTTGAGAAATTTTCTTGTAGAATATTGTATAGTATAACTAGTGGGAACTTTGTCGAGTGTGTACTATGTGTAGTTTCGGTCTGTGTTGGTGTATATTGAGAGAGAATATGTTTACAAGTTATCTTAAAGAGATTTACAAATGTATAATTGATAAATGATGAATTATATAGATATGATATTTTAGAGTATTTATAAAAGTCTTCATATAGTCACGAGCGTTCCAGGTCACGTAGGCAAGTCTCCGAGCTTATTTTGATATGTTTCTCTCCCTCCTTCCTACGTAGGTAGATATTTTCATTTGCGATCCAACAAAACTTGTATGCATTGTTTTTTGCGAAGTCCCGAGTTTGGTGAAACAATTTTTTTTGACTTCGAGGTATTTTTTCAGCTATGTAGATAGGATGTCGTTTTTCTTTTATGCCAATATGTTCCGTGTGAAGTTTGTCTTTTATATCTTTATCCTTGTTGAACAAACGGGTGGCGGTTAGTAACATTTGTTTCGTTTGTACATTTTTAAATTCGGCGATTATCGGGCGGGGGACAGTTCATTACTTGATTTGCCAGGTAGGCGGTATATATCTCGAAAATCAGAGTTGATGATAGGTACTCCAACAATTTTTCCGATGTTGCATACGATCTCTCTAATACTGTCAGAAGTTTTTATTTATTTATTTTTATTTATTTATTTATTAAATTGTTGAACATAGGTTTAACAGAGATATAAAAATTATAAATATAAGTGCACTATGTCCTACCACTTACATGGCGTACAAATTAAAATTAAATGTCATTATGGTTAGTATTGGAACTTAAAGTTATGGTTAGTAGATTTCGCTTACAAGATTAGGTCAAATTCCTCATAATAATACATTGCTCATACTGTTAAAAATAATACATTCTAATGTCATATATTCATATAATAATAATATGTTTGTATGTCAACGTAATATATCCAATGAATTATAAATTAATAACAATAAAACATTAAAATTTCTCATTCAAAAACTCATTGATCGAATAATATGCTTTATCTAATAATAATGTGAGCAATTTACTTTTCAACTCTTGTAAAACTTCGGTGGAACGTATACATTGAGGCAGTTTATTATAAATTGTAGGTGCCATGCAGAAGACACTGTTTTTATACATGGTTGTTTTAGACGCTACACATGGAGTTTACCTGCTCTACGGCCACTACTTACTGCTGAAAATTTTGACCAGTTTCGTCTTACGAACATACACATTTCGAGAATGTACATAGATGGCATTGTTAATAATTTCAGCCTTATAAAATGTGGCTTACAAGTGTCAGTGATATGTAAGTTGCATATTGCTCTGATACAACGCTTTTGTGCCTTAAATACCAAATCTTTGCCAACCGCATTCCCCCAAAATATAACCCCGTACCTTAGAGTGGACGCAACTAACCCATGGTATGCCGTGAGTACAGTATTTTGATTTGAAGACTTATTTAGCATATATAGGGCGTATGCGTGTTGATTTAATTTACCACATACTTTTCCAATCTGTTCTTTCCATTGTAACGTGTTTTCTATTTGCAACCCGAGAAATTTTGTTACTGTAGCTTCATTAACTTTTATTTCATTATATTTAATATTTAGATGTAGGTCCTTGTCTATGTTTCTGCCAAAGTTCATTACAGTAGTTTTTCCGATATTAATTTTTAAGTTTAGCGCTTCAAGCCACGCAACAAGAGAGCCAATACTATTATTCACTTCCAATTCAATTAGGTGCATATTAGGTTTGTCAAATACAATCGTAGCATCATCGGCAAACATCACCATGGGAAATGTTGTTGCTGACGGAAAGTCATTGATGTAAATGTTGAACAGCAACGGCCCTAGCGTACTCCCTTGCGGCACACCGTAAACTATATTTCTTACATCTGACTGGTAATGATGTTCAGTGTTAGATTTACAACTTATCCTGTTAATTATAGTTACCTGTTGACGATTTGTTAAGTACGACTCGATGAGACTAGACAAGTTTCCCCTAATGCCGTATGAATTTAATTTGTTAATGAGAATATTATGGTCTACATAGTCAAATGCCTTCGTCATATCCATATAAAGAGCCACCACGGGCAAACGTTTATCAACTCTAGCCATAATTATTTGTAAAAAATCAAAAATGGCTGTATCGATAGATTTATTTTTTCTGAACCCTTTCTGTTGTTCAGCAAAAAGATTATGTCCTTCAAAATAATTGTTCACATTATCATAAATGACTCGCTCAAATATTTTTGAAAAAATTGGTACTAAAGCAATGGGCCTATAACATGAGAGATCTTCCTTGTCTCCTTTTTTAAAAAGGGGCTGTAGAACGGTTTTTTTTAATTTGTCGGGATATATACCGTGCATAATGCAGGAGTTAATAATGTGACTTAAGACAGGCGCAATGTACAACGATACCTTTTTTACAACACTCGTCCTTATTTCATCATACCCAGTACTAGCTGTATTTTTTAGTTGGTTTATAATTCTAAATATGTCCTGCGGTATGGTTGGCTGCATAAACATAGAGGAGGATTTGCCAGATTTGATAGAATTGAAGTATCTGGTATCCTTTATCTTTTCTGCCTGATCCGCAAAGAAGTTATTAAATGTTTGTGCAATTGCCATAGGATTAGTTATTACTTGGTTATTTACTTTTACTTGCCCGATACCTTCAGTAGGGTAGTTAACTTTAGCCTTGTTTATTATTTTACATGTAGCTTTACATTTATTTTTAGAACAACGTACATATTTATTATTTTGTTGTTTTTGTGTTAAATTAATGATTTTCTTGAGCCTGCGAGATAGGCACTTAAAATTTAGTTTATTGCGCTCAGTAGGACATCGTCTGTATACCCACAAGAGTTCGCGCTTTCTTTTACTACAAGCTCTAATACCATTAGTTACCCATTTGGGTTTTATTTTTGTAGAGATCTTGATTCTAATTTTAGGAAAACATAGATTATATATATATGAAAACATCTCGTGGAACATATCAAAAGCACAATTACAATCAGTTTCCGCGTATACTTCAGCAAAATCAACACTTTTTAGGCAGTCAACGAATTTCTCCATATTATTATTACAGTAGTTACGCCTCTCAGCAAACCAAAAGTTAATTCTGCACGTTTTGTTGACAGGGCAGTGCAGTAGTTGCGCTGTATGGTCCGATACTGCTAATTCCAATACTTCACTTTTACATCCCCGTAAATTATGTGCAAAGTTATCAATGCAGGTTCCACTGCATAACCGAGTAGGTTTATTTATTTCGCATTTCAATTGAAACCCTTGAAGTATTTGATTGAATTGCTGGGAATAAGTTGTTGTTTTCAGAATATCAATGTTAAAATCTCCACATACTATCAACTTCTTATTACTATTGAAAGGAAACAATGAAAGAACCCGGTACAACACATCAAAAAACACATTAAATTTATATTTTACCTGATCTCTTTGTGGAGGTCTATATATACATAATAATATGATGTTATGATCAATAAGATCTACTCCACAGCATTCGGTTATCCCCGGCACACTACAAGGCGGTACATTTTCAATAGCCTTATACCTAAGTCCATTTCTCACCATAATGCAGGTACCCCCCCGCCTTACTCGTCTTGCAAAATAGGTCGCTAACGTGAAATTAGGAATATATAACAAATCTGTATCTAATGCTATCATATTGTGTTCACAAAAACATAATATATCAATTTGTTTATACTTACAACTTAAATTTTCCACATGAACTGTAAAGGCACCCGATTTAGTCAATAGTCCATTTATATTTTGGTGCATAATTGTTATATTGCTATACACGAAAAAGAGGTTCTGGTGGTTCATTATTTTCTGATATGTAATTACTAGTAGTAGCAGCAGTACACTCGTCAATCAGATCGGGTATGTCACAGTAGTCAGTCTGCGTGCTCTGTTCAACCGTTAATTTTTGTTTTACATCTTTATTTATTTATTTATTTATTTATTTATTTATTCCTCATACTACCATTTTTACAGGTTGTCCCCAATGCAATGGTAGTAGACCACAATAATTACAATATCTATTACATATAATACAATGGTTTTACAATAATTAGACTTTACTCCAATATACTACCCAGTTGATATACACTTGATTATATTAATTTTAGATTTCAACCAATGGGGTATTAGTTGAAATCAAAAATCAATACAATCAAGATAAGAATAACATAATTAATCAATCAAATCAGAATTAACATTACCTGTTTTATGTCAAGTTTCTATTCTATGTCAAGTCACACCATCTAGTCCTTGTGACTGCTGAAGTACCTTATATTGCTGCAGTTTTTTTGTGTAGTCGCATTTTATAATTTCTTTCAGTAAATATCTACTAATACACGAAGCTCGGTTAATTTTATGAGGCAAAAATGCCGTGTAATTCATATCAACGAATGTACTAATAAAATACTGGCGACTTACGAATTTCAATTCATAGTTTAGTTTGGTCTCATTCAAGGATTTATTGTAAGGAACTTCGCACAGCAGAACATTAACATATCTATTACGCATGAAAAAATGGTTGAGCTGTGTATGTATGTCAAACGGATTAGTGTCATTCATACCCGCTAATACAACTAAAAAGTCATTACAATTCAAAGTACTAACATCACTTGTCATGGAATTCAATACATCACACATATTTGCTCCTGGTTTCCAGTAACAGCTAACACTCGTCTCAGAACCAACAAGGGTTTGAAGTGATTTTCGGATTCCCTGACCTTGCTGATCCGCCAGAATAACAATTCTTTTTCTTTGTTTGTCAACCTCTGATGCATTTTCGGATCTCATAATGCGGTCAGAATCTATTCCTGGTAATTTGCTAGTACAAGTATAGACCTGGTTTACAGGTAGTTCCATACTTTTATCAGGTTTCGTGAGAGTTAACGTACGCTGTATCGGAGTGGAGGTTACACTCAAGCTTATTCTTCTAGACTTTGATTTAATTCTTTGTACAGGCGTTACACATTTTGTTCCGTCTAGTCCAACTTTCCTGTATAGATCAATCTTCTTATTTGACTTATCTAATTCTAATTTAAGTCGAATGTTTTCGCAATTAAGATTGTCGATTTCCTGATTAGCGCTTTGTAGACTTGACGTTAATTTATCGATTTGTTCTTGTAACTCCGTAATTTTTTCGTGGTGTTCACCTAGTGACGCATTAGGTAAACTTATCGCTGTGGATTCAAACAGGGAAGTAGTAGAATCGTCCAACGACAGTGATTTTATTGCCGGTCGTCTTATTGTAATATTATCTCTATCCATTGTAAATAGAAAGAATATTGGTGACAGCAATCACAAAAAGTGTTCGATGAAACAGGTAGGATTTGAACTTAGGCCTCCTGCGTGCCAGTCGGTGTCCAGTTTAGCTGCGCCACAGTGACAGTGGGTTTATTAGCGAAATAATGGTTTGCTTTTATATACAGGTAGGTACTCTGTTTTATCGACAAATTGCTATATCTCAGCCAATTGCCTAGATGTCACTAAACTCAATATTTGGCACGAAATGATTGGCAGTGATTGTGCACTATTTGAATCAATATTTCACAAATCTTATTTCCGAAGTTTAATGTTTTTGTCACTTATAATAGTTATAATGTTAAAAGTTATGTTTAATCTGGTATTTATTTAAATCTGGAGCACTGATTTAGTTTAGTATTGCTAATATTGCATTGATTTTACACTTTTGCACAGAACAGTTTTATTTTTCACAACTCAGTTGTTTTACATTGACACACTTATTATTTTTCATAGATAACATTTGTAGTTATGACTTATTCCTTTATTTAACTTATAAACGTATCTTCAAACTTTTTGGACGAATTATAATATTTATAAACGAATTTAATTACGGAGCTGATGTCATTACGAACAACGACACCTAGCGATTAGTTTCGGTCTCTTTCAAAGGGATATTTCTAATTTCAGCGCTCGTGGGCCTTGATCTGCACTGGAGATCTTTTATTTTATTTTCTAGGCTTTCTATGTATGTTGTTTGCTCCTTTCTTTCTTTCCTTAGAATTTCAACTTCCCTTTTCAGGTCTTCAAACTGTTTGTTTATAAAAGATATTGACTAAATGATCTCTTCGTTTGAGTTTCGTATTTCGACGTTTGTAGCTCGGATCTCATTATTTTGTTTCTTAATATCTGCTAGTTCCGATACTAATTTAGCCATAATAGTAGTTTGTTCCGAGAACATCAAAGAGATGGACGAGTCCTGTTCTTTTTTCCAATTTGAGAGCGTAAGTTGAAGGTCCTGGGAGTCCAAAAGATGTACGCTATGAGGAGAGTTTTCATTACGCGGGCGCTTGCTTCTACTATTTTTGTTATTAGTCATAGTGACTGCAGTGGCTATGTCTGGCTCAGATTGAGTTTGAGTTAGGTTGCTATTTGTGTTAGGTGGGGTTCCTTGAACTCCTGCCATCCCGTTCCTGTTTCCTGAAGCGTAGCCGAAACAAAGTCTAGACTAGACTAACACTCGTAGCACCCTATCCGTACCTTACACAGCCTCTCGTTGTTGTGGCAGCAACACTCAAATGCCAATTACTTTATGGTTTAACGAGAATATCAGCGTATATGAGATGGTTTGACGAGAATATCAGCGTAGTAAAAAAGTTTGGCGAGAATATCATCGCAAAAATAAATTACAAATCGCGCACTATATTTGTGATGTTGGTAGTACTTTCTTTGTCACTAGTTGTCAGCTCAGGTTCCAATATGTCAAAGTCAGATGTTCTTGTACTTCTTGTTTGTTTTTTGCTTGCAGGTTTGTGTATTCGACAAATATATGTAACAGCTGTGAAACAGCTGTTTATCCATGTGTGAGTGTGATTCAAACTGGAGCAACTGTTTTTGTAAGATTGAAATTAAGTTTTACTCACAGATTGTCCAGGTATTTCTTCCTTTCTATTCGTACACAATTTGTAGGTTATGTCTGGAAACTTGTAGCGCTATTTATGCTGATTTTATGTGCTTTTCTCTCCTTTTAGAATTCTTTTAGTTCATCGCGTAGAGACCCTCTTTCTCCATAAAGTCAGTCAGCATGTGGCCCCGGTCATTCCGCTGCCCATATCCCCACCCTCAACTCCCCATCGCCCCGTTCGCCCAGTCTCGCGTTGAAGTCCCCCATCACAACAGTGAAATAGGTTTTGGAAGCATGTATGGCCCTACTTATGTCCTCATACACTTCCTCGACCTCTTCATCGGAGTATGACTTGGTGGGCATGTACACCTGGATGACCTTCAACGAGTATCTTTTGGATACTCTGAGTTTCAGGTATACCACCCGACTCGAGATACTCTCGATGGATATGACGTTGTTAATAAGTGACCTGTGGACGAGGAACCCGACACCATGCAGTGACTTTCTGTCACCCTTCCAGTGGTAGAGTAGGTGACCAGACTTAAGGGTTGTCGTGCCTTCCCCCGCTCTTCGCACTTCGGACAACCCAACAATGTCCCAGTGTAATCTACTCATTTCCTCTTCCACCTCGAGCAGCTTCTCGTCAGTCCTCATCGTGCTGACGTTGTGTGTTACCAGGGCCAGTTTCCGTCTGGGGTGGTAGCCGAATCTCTGCCGGGGATTCTTCGCACCCCCTTACCATGACCGCTACCGGAGCCAGGAATAGCGGGGCTGCCGGGGACTAGGGGCCTGGTCCTTTTTTGTCCGTTCATTGGGAGGTTTCTTGCCATACTCGCCACGCTTGGCAAACGGGTTGGCGAGCGCGGTATTATAGTATTTATAAGGATGCATCACAAAAGACGCCGCTGCCCATCCTTTGGTGTTCACCTCTTACAACATCCGCGGGAAGAGATGGAGTGGTCCTATTCTATGCCGGGAACCACACAGTAGTTCGCTTTATTCCATGCTATAGTAACGACGCTTTTGGAACGATCTACTGAAGAAGGTTGGAACTTATTTAGGAAGAAGTCGTTGAACGCTTGCACTATCTGTTGTGGATCACTAATTATTTTGTCATCATGTTTTATACACCTAATTTCTTCTTTAGGAGTGTTTGATTTACATTCATTTATAATCTTCCATGTGGCCTCTGACTTATTTTTTATTTTTAAATCATTTTGTGCTTTTTTAATCAATTTAATAATCCTATTAAGCTTCTTACTGTAAGTTTTAAAAGTATTTTTATTTTGTCTATTTGGATTTTTTCTATACTTATTCAGTAGTTCCCGTTTTCGGCGCCAGCATATCTTGATGCCTTTACTCATCCACTGAGGCTTTATATTTCTTGTTAATTTCTGTTATATTACAGGGAAACACAAATTATAAAATAGAGTAAATATGTCAAAAAAATTATTATACGCTATATTTGGTTCGTCCGAATTATAAATGTCAATAAAACTAAGCTTTGTCAAACATTACTTAAACTTCGTCATATTGCCTAAACTATAGTCACGTTTGAATATATACCAATAAGGAAGAGTGTAGTATTCCCTAACTGGGCAGGTCAATATTTGTGCTTCATGGTCCGATAAAGCTAATCCAGTTATTTCGGCTTGACAGCCGCGAACACTATAAATGATGTTGTCTATGCATTTGCCACTTACTGGTCGAGTGCCCTGATTTATGGCAAATTTGAGATTGAAGTACGTTCATATTTCTTCAATCTGAACACTAGTTTTTGTTACTTTTAGTTTGTCAATATTAAAGTCTCCGCAAATAACCACTTTTTTATTTCTTAGACAATATCTATAACAGATACTGAAAATTTTGAAAAAATCTTTTTAGAGATTTACTATTTTCCCTTGGTGGTCTGTATATGCATAAAACATCGTGTTCTGTTAATTTTATTGCACTACATTTTATGAGTTTTGGTATGCAAAACTCCTTGATATCTGTTTTTGACTGATATTTGTGGCTATTCCTCACTAGAATGCATGATTCTCCATATCTATTTTCTCTACAGTAGAAAAATGCAAGTTCATAAAATGGTCTATTTTTAATGTGTTGACATCACATTGAAGCATAATTATTATGTTATGTAATGCACAACACGTCAATAACCTTACCATTTCGCGATAAATCTTCAATATGAATTTCTAACAAGTTTGATTTTCCTATAAGGCCATCAATATTTTGATGAAGTATATTTATAACTTTACTTTTAGAGACGAAAATTATGTAGGTTTTCTATAGACTTCGCCGGGGATTCCAGTATCGGCACGGGATCCTCGCATACATTGTTTGTTTGTGTGGATTTATCTAGTGTCGTCAATGTTTTTTTTATTGTTATGTTGTTTCATTCTTTATGTACAGGACGTTATCCTGTACATCGACTCCTGTTGTGGAGTGTGCTGTAGTGGTTGTTTGGAGACAAAGGAAAGATAGCTGGAAGGCAAAGTAATTACGTATATTGTAGGTAACAGTTATAAAGTAAATGGGTGGCTAATCTTTCCTTGATGGTATGGACTAGGTAAAGGTTGTACTAATAGTCTCTTTGTTTCAGTAATTGTATTGTATATAAATAGCAATATTACGAAATAAAGTACAATGACGCGCGTCGCCGCCGGTTCGGCCTGTGCCGCAGCGTCAGCAATGCATGTACAGTCATGGTAACCGTACATGCGATGTACAGTCGTGAGACTGTACACTTTACCTATATGTTATGCGGAGTATTTCCTGTAATAACGACCCAGAAAGGTTTACAGTGAAAAGTGTTTCTGATGTGGATAATAGTTACAATAATTTACATCAACATATTTTACATGTGGATATTGACTACACATGAAGTTTAACTCATAATTGAGTCTTGTTTCATTTAGGTTCTTATTATACGGTATTTCGCATATTAATTAATATATTAGTATTTTTAAAACAGTGCATTAAGTTTATAAAATGGGATTTAAATTCGTATGGATTTACATCATTAGTTCCCCCCATCACTATAACATAATCATTTTCTGTAAGGTCCCTTATTGTGTTTGTTTCGGTATCGTTGAGGAGATCTAGAATCTTTGCGCCAGGTTTCCAATAACTGGTGACAACATAACTTGTTCCCACCAATCTCTGAAGGGTTGCCCGCATTCCTCGCCCTTGTCGATCAGCTATAATAACTATTTTTGTCACCTTTTGTTGTTTCTTAGCCTGGATGTAATTTTTTTCTTGATATTTTGTTTGATCTATGTCATGAGCCGCGGTCATCTTCGAATTAATTTCAAAATCATAACAATTAGCTGTATTAAAGAGTCGTTTTGAATGTAATAGACCAGTGATTGATTCAGTCGACAGCCTATTTCGCTGTTTTGTTTTCAAAAGATTAATAAGTGAAAATCGCATATTTTCAACGTTAGCGGATGAGTAGGGAAGTGATAAAATATTAAAGATGAAATAAGACAACAAAGGAAACATTTGAGTTTCATCGCCACGCTTTAATAAACTTACTTCATCCCAAAATAGTTCTACATCATCAGGAAATGTTTTGATTTATTCACAATTTCTTAAAATGCGCTACGTTGTATCAATATCCTGGAAATCATTGCTCTGAACAATATAGGGAAAGAGCTTACTCACAGGAACTATCGAAGCAGTTTTGCCAATTTTAACATTTTTTGGATCAATTATGTCTGAACCTTTTATTGGATTATTTTTCAATGGAAACCGCGTGGTTATTTGCTTTCAAGCTTCGATATAAAAATCTAGGCATCTGCATTTAAATAAATTTACTTGATCTAAGTACAGATTTTCTGAACTACTTAGTAGTGTATTAGAGATAGCAACCACAGTATACGGCGTCAATATCCATAAAATTTCTGGGATTCTTAAAATCAACATTTTAGATTGGAGTGCTAGTTAAATATTCTCTTTTTAAAAAACAATCTGTTAACGCCTCGTCTTTGTTCGGGTATCTTCGGGAGCCGTCGCCGACGCAGCGCATGGTGCGTGGCGAGAGAGGAGAAGGGCGGCGCAGCCGCCATTCGCAAGCCAATCTTACAACGGGCTCGACATGCCCTCCGCTTAAAATCAGTGATCGAAAACCTTTGTATCACCCAATTTTATACAATATATGTGCATGTACTGGACTACGTGTGTCATTACTCACCTCATCCACAACCCCAAGCAACAATCTATTAAGTACACCCCTACATGCGTGTACAACTGGCGACCGTGACATATAATATTCAAAGTATGGTCATAAGGCGACCGTTGGATTGAGCTCAACCAATATGGCGATCGTCGAGAAATAACGGACTGTCAAGAATAAAGAAACTGGAATTACTGCTATGGCGCTTTGGATAATTACAACACTACAAGTTATAAGCATCGAAAGTCTATGCCGATGAGAAGTAAGCCCGTTCCTTTTTTTTTTCCTAATTATTAAAGCCTCTATTTGCGACAATTAGTGCCAGCCTACTTGCAAACGTCGGATCATGTATCTAGCTTTATGCGTACTAGCCAATTTGCACATTTATTTTGAGCACTAAGTTTTATTTCGCTTGGTTTGCTTGCCGGCCTTGTTTTGCACCGTTATTTTTATTTCACCGCTTCGCTATAAATTATTTTTATATAAATCAGTAAGTTGTGCTCATTTTTAAGTTTTATGCAATACCAATAAAAGAATAATAAGTATTTTAAAGTGCGACATTAAAGTTGAATGTTAAAGTACCTACATACAAATTGTACTGTTAAAAAAAAACAATTACTTTTTTCCGTTTTGCCTGCATTCTTATACATAAAAGTTATTCAATATTGAGTTTTAGTATACATTTACACATCAAAGGTGCATTTTAGTTATTTAGACCTATTAACGCGTATTTACCTTGCAATTACTTTTAGGTTCAAAGCTCGTGTGGTAAATTCCAGTGTAAACATCGCTGCGCCCTGGTACCGGGAGCTGGTGCTACGGGTTTTCCGAGCTACTCGCGAGCACGATTGCTGTTGTGACGACGGGTTCGCCTGGCACGGCCGGTGCTGTTGGCGGGCTCGGCGGCAGCGGCGCTGGACTAGACGGCTGGATCGTGTTACCGGTTTGATTTTTAAGGACATTGGGAGTTGGCAAATCACGTGAAGACTCGGTCCCTAATAAAGTAAATTTAGATTCAATTAATCAATACTTCTCATCTTCGTCAAAATTTGATAGAATAACAAAACAAAATACATTACAGCATCTTTCATCTGTCTCAACTCCCAACTGCTCACCATTCTTCTTTAGTCAATTCTCGGCTTGTGGTGTCAAGAGGAGCATAATGTCAATTGCGTCTAATGCGGTGGGAAGCGACTGTGTCAGCCGTAATATGATCCACCCTATTATCGACGAAATTCTTCCTGTCATCTGCCATATCATGAATTTCTCTGTGACCAGTAGCGTATTTCCCATGGCTTGGAAAGATGCTCAAATAATCCCTATTCCTAAAAAAAAATCCTTCCTCTTTCTCAGAGTATCGACCTATTTCTATCTTGCCCTTCCTCTCTAAGGTACTCGAACGACTTGTTCACACCCAACTTACTGTTTTCCTATCTAAAAACTCATTAATGAATCCTCTGCAGTCTGGATTTCGTTCTGGTCACAGTACTACTACTACATTAGTTCATATTACGGAAGACATTAGATCGGGTATGGAGGAAGGTGAGCTAACAGTGCTAACGCTGTTGGACTTTAGTAATGCCTTTAATACCGTTGATTTAGACGTTCTGCTTGGCATATTGAGCTCCCTTAACATATCTCCAACTGTGGTTGACTGGTTTCGTAGTTACCTGTTTGGTCGCCGACAGCGTGTTTGTATCAAGGATACAACTTCCTCCTGGTGTACAACGACTGCTGGTGTACCACACGGCGGCGTTCTTTCTCCCTTACTCTTCTCAGTTTTTATAAACTCAATCACCAACGAACTATCTTCTTCCTACCACCTCTATGCGGATGATCTTCAGATATATTGTCGGGCTAAAGCGGATAAATTGAAGGAAGCTGTCGACACTATGAACACTGACCTTGCATCAATATGCAACTGGAGTACTTCCTACGGACTTGAGGTTAATCCATGCAAGACACAGGTCATCGTTGTCGGTAGCTCTAGGATGATGGAGAAAGTAGATTGGTCACTCCTTCCACGCGTGACTTGTAATGGAGTAAATGTTCCATACAGTGATCAGGTTAAAAACCTAGGGATACTTATGGACAATCACTTATCGTGGGGTCCACAGGTCCAGGAATTGAGGCGCAAAATTTTTGCCGCGGCGGGGTCCCTGCGTAGACTCCAAAATTTCTTGCCCACTGCCACTAAGACTGCGCTTGCACAAACTCTTCTTTTCCCTATCCTTGACTATGCAGATGCCAGCTATCTCGATCTCACTGAAGACCAACTTAAAAAGCTTGAGAGACTCCAAAATCTTTGTATAAGATTCATATTTGGTCTACTATGATCATGTTTATCAATTTCGTAAAAAACTCAAGGGGTTGCCTATACGCCTTCGCCGGAATGTTCATATTCTTTCCTTGTTGTACAATATTTTATTTAATCCCTTAACTCCCTCGTACCTCAAACAACGTTTTGAGTTCCTGCACGACACACACTCGAGGGTTTTGAGATCATCGGAGAATCTGAGATTGAAAATGCCGAATCATTCCACCAACTACGCCGACAAATCCTTTTCGTTTCAAGCGGCTCGGTTATGGAATGCTCTGCCTGTGACTATTAGGTGTGCTCAGTGCTTGCCTATATTTAAAAGACGAGTCAAAGAATACTACCTAGCCATTATCTCTGACTGAAGTGGATTAATTGATAATTGAATTTCCTTGGCTATATTATGGTAAAATGTTAGTATTTTTATCTACTCTGATACTCTTCTTTCTGATACAAAGATTATAAAATTGAAATTAGAACTCTTATGACAAACATTACGCACAGGCCAAAAAAAAAGTTTTATTACGATACAGGTCTTGTATGGACACCTATATCATAAAATAACTTTTTAATCATAACGATACACCTATACAACCTCCATCTGGACTAAACCTCTACTTTAAAAAAAGAATCCGCCGATTCTGGAAAAAAAAAGAAACGCATGCGCAATCGAGTGAGTTTGCGCCTTGGCGCGAACATTTTTTTTTTTGTTCTATACATTTAAATTAAACAAAGTTTGGTTTGGTTTGTAAAATAAATTAGTTTATGTATTATAGTATGAGAGTAGATAAAGTAGTGTATGACACTGTACATAACTTGGTCTTATAACACTCGTGTGATAATATAAAAAAACTCGCCTACGGCTCGTTTTTTTAAAACACACTCGTGTTATAAGAACCCTTATTATGCAACAGTATCATAAACTACTATTATTTCTTATGTATGAAGTATGTATGTTTTATTTAATTATGTAGTATGTATGTTGATTTATTTATGTATACCTATCTAATTATCTATCTATATATATATATTATCTATATATAATATAGCTATCTATCTAATTTTGATATCTTTTGGTTATATATAATGTATAATATATCGATGTACACCAAACTGCCCTGAAATTGCTGTCTCCTATTTTTTTTTTCTCCATCCTATGGTTGCCTGGAAGAGATTGCCGCAGAGCGATAAGGCCGCCAATTGTACATACCAATTTGTTATATTTTGTAAAATTTATTATTATTATTATTATTATTATTGTTATTGTTGTTGTTGTTGTTGTTGTTGTTGTTGTTGTTGTTGTTGTTGTTGTTGTTGTTGTTGTTGTTGTTGTTGTTGTTGTTGTTGTTGTTGTTGTTGTTGTTGTTGTTGTTGTTGTTGTTGTTGTTGTTGTTGTTGTTGTTGTTGTTGTTGTTGTTGTTGTTGTTGTTGTTGTTGTTGTTGTTGTTGTTGTTGTTGTTGTTGTTGTTGTTGTTGTTGTTGTTGTTGTTGTTGTTGTTGTTGTTGTTGTTGTTGTTGTTGTTGTTGTTGTTGTTGTTGTTGTTGTTGTTGTTGTTGTTGTTGTTGTTGTTGTTGTTGTTGTTGTTGTTGTTGTTGTTGTTGTTGTTGTTGTTGTTGTTGTTGTTGTTGTTGTTGTTGTTGTTGTTGTTGTTGTTGTTGTTGTTGTTGTTGTTGTTGTTGTTGTTGTTGTTGTTGTTGTTGTTGTTGTTGTTGTTGTTGTTGTTGTTGTTGTTGTTGTTGTTGTTGTTGTTGTTGTTGTTGTTGTTGTTGTTGTTGTTGTTGTTGTTGTTGTTGTTGTTGTTGTTGTTGTTGTTGTTGTTGTTGTTGTTGTTGTTGTTGTTGTTGTTGTTGTTGTTGTTGTTGTTGTTGTTGTTGTTGTTGTTGTTGTTGTTGTTGTTGTTGTTGTTGTTGTTGTTGTTGTTGTTGTTGTTGTTGTTGTTGTTGTTGTTGTTGTTGTTGTTGTTGTTGTTGTTGTTGTTGTTGTTGTTGTTGTTGTTGTTGTTGTTGTTGTTGTTGTTGTTGTTGTTGTTGTTGTTGTTGTTGTTGTTGTTGTTGTTGTTGTTGTTGTTGTTGTTGTTGTTGTTGTTGTTGTTGTTGTTGTTGTTGTTGTTGTTGTTGTTGTTGTTGTTGTTGTTGTTGTTGTTGTTGTTGTTGTTGTTGTTGTTGTTGTTGTTGTTGTTGTTGTTGTTGTTGTTGTTGTTGTTGTTGTTGTTGTTGTTGTTGTTGTTGTTGTTGTTGTTGTTGTTGTTGTTGTTGTTGTTGTTGTTGTTGTTGTTGTTGTTGTTGTTGTTGTTGTTGTTGTTGTTGTTGTTGTTGTTGTTGTTGTTGTTGTTGTTGTTGTTGTTGTTGTTGTTGTTGTTGTTGTTGTTGTTGTTGTTGTTGTTGTTGTTGTTGTTGTTGTTGTTGTTGTTGTTGTTGTTGTTGTTGTTGTTGTTGTTGTTGTTGTTGTTGTTGTTGTTGTTGTTGTTGTTGTTGTTGTTGTTGTTGTTGTTGTTGTTGTTGTTGTTGTTGTTGTTGTTGTTGTTGTTGTTGTTGTTGTTGTTGTTGTTGTTGTTGTTGTTGTTGTTGTTGTTGTTGTTGTTGTTGTTGTTGTTGTTGTTGTTGTTGTTGTTGTTGTTGTTATTGTTGTTGTTGTTATTGTTATTGTTATTATTATTGTTATTATTATTATTATTATTATTATTATTATTATTATTATTATTATTATTATTATTATTATTATTATTATTATTATTATTATTATTATTATTATTATTATTATTATTATTATTATTATTATTATTATTATTATTATTATTATTATTATTATTTTTGTTTCTGTTTTTTTTTTCTCAGCTGTTTGGCTGGTTTTAACTGCATTTACGGGCCTAAACCAAGTAAACGCAGATTGTGGTGTGTATTATGTGGTGTCTTCGTCTAATTGCATGAACTTTCTCACAATTCTACATGTATTTAGTATGACTGCTTTCTGTAAATTGATGTATGAAGATTCTGATAAGCCTATTAATTTTAAACTGTGGAGAAGATGGTTCGGGATGACACCGGTTGTCGAGAGAACTATCGGGACTACATAAACATTTTCTTGTCGCCAGATTCTTAAAACTTCTTCTTTTAATTCGGCATACTTGCTTATTTTTTCAGTTATTGTTTTTTGTAAATTATGCGTGTTGGGGACTGCAATATCTATTAAGTAGGTGACTTTTCTAATCTTGTCCTGAAGAACTACATCTGGTCTATTATAGTGGATAGTCCTATCTGTTAGTATAGCTCGGTCATAGTAAATTTTGTGTGTGTTATTTTCTAGTATTGTTTGTGGTGTATATTTATAGTAAGGGGTCTTGGTGTCCTGTATGAGTGAGTGTTTAAGTGCCAATTTCTGGTGAATGATGTTTGCAACTTGGTTATGTCTATGAGTATAGTCTGTTTGTGTGAGTGTTGTGCATGCTCCTGTTATGTGTTGTATGGTCTCAGGCTGAGTATGGCATCTGCGGCATTTGTCGTTTGTCATAGTTGGCTCTTTGATAATATATTTCCTATAGTTTTTGGTGTTGATAATTTGATCTTGTATGGCTATTATGAATCCTTCAGTTTCCGGGAACAAATTTCCTACTTTAAGCCATTTGTTAGAGGCTAGTGTGTTAACATGGGGTTGTTCTAGGTCATGAGCGTGTCGTCCGTGAAGTACTTTCGATTTCCAGTCTATTGTTTTTTGCTTCTGTGGGTCAATATTGGTAGTGTTTTGTGAGTGTGAGTTTTCGGGATCACATAAGTTAAGTGGTGTGTAGTTAAGGTCATTTAATACAATAGCTTTATGAATGTTGCTAGTGTTGGATTTAGAGTAGAAAAATGTTTTCAGCCTGGTTATTTGTTTCTGCCAAAGGTTTTGGATATCAATTAAACCTCTTCCGCCGTTCTGTCTTTTGATGGTGAGTCTTTCAATTGCAGATTTTGGATGAAGATTATTGTGTTTTGTGAGTGTTGTGCGTGTGGTTCTCTCTAAGTTTGCTATGTCAGTTTTAGACCATTTTATTATTCCAAATGAGTATGTTAATATTGGTATTGCAAAAGTATTTAGAGCCTTAATTAAGTGCTTTCCAGATAATTGTGTTTTACATATTACAGAAATTCTTCTTTGATACTCGGTTTTTAATGTGTTTTTAATCATGGTGTGGTCAAGCCCTTTAAGTTGTTGGTATCCTAAATATTTATATAAGTCTGTCGGTTCCATTGCTGCTATTGTATCAGTTTCGTTGACTACGTAATTACCCGGTTTTACTTTGCCTTTTATAATGTGTACTGTCTTACATTTGTCTAGTCCAAATTGCATGTTTATATCATTACTAAACTCTGTCGTAGTATCTAAAAGATTTTTCATTTGTTTTTCTGTTTTCGCATATAATTTAATATCATCCATATATATAAGATGCGAGATAAGAGTTTCCTCAACGTTAAGTTTAACACTATAACCAGCTTGACATCGGTGTAATAAATGAGATAGGGGGTTTAGGGCGAGACAGAACCACAGAGGACTCAAGGAATCACCTTGATATATACCTTTTCTAATTTGTATCTGACGGGTTATAAGAGTGCTAGGTCCATTGTTTATTTGTAATGTAGTTCTCCAGCGTGACATAATATTGCGTAAGAAATCTATAATTAGTGGATTAATTTTGTATATTTCTAAAACTTGTATTAACCAAGAATGTGGGATGCTGTCGAATGCTTTTTGATAATCTATATATGTGCAATGTAAATTCCTATTTTTTGAGGTGGCATGTTTATGAATTGTAGAATCTATGATTAGTTGTTCCTTGCATCCCATGTGGCCCCGCCTACACCCCTTCTGCTCCTCGGCTATTATATTATGGGTGCTAATGTGTGAGTTAATTTTATCTGTGATTACTGATGTTAAAATTTTATAAATGGTAGGCAGGCATGTAATTGGTCTATATTGGGAAGGTTGTAATGCATATTTAGTTTTGGGTACCATGTATGTTATTCCTGTTGCAATGAATTCAGGTATATTCTGTTTTCCTAATATGATATCTGTCAAATTTTTCGCTATGGATTTATGTAATGAAGTTAACTTCTTATACCAAAAATTGTGTATTTTATCTAAACCAGGTGCCTTCCAATTGTGTAATCTAGCTGTTATATTAGTAATATCCTGTTCTGTCAATTCTATAAATTCCATTTCTTCTATTGATCTCCATTTTGTAGTTTCTTCTTGTATCCAAGTTGCTTTATCATTATGATGTACTTGTTCTTCCCATATATTAGCCCAAAATGTTTCCAAATTTTCTTTTGTAGGTATGTCAGTTTGGTTTTCTACTGGTGTGTCAGATTCCGGTTTTTGTATATTTCTATAGAACATTTTTTCATTTGTAGCAAATATTTTATTATCGTTTTTACGTTGTTGGGCCTTTTTATATCTTCTGAGTCTATGGACTTTAAGTGCTAGTTTTTGTTTAATTGTATCTAAAAACTCTTCAGGTTTTTTGTTGCTGTTTTCGTGTCTAGTGTGAGTATTATTTGTTTTAAATATAGCTTCAACTCTCTTAACTACCTTATTTGACCTATTATTATTGATGTATTGTGTAAGTCGACCACAATCGGCTCTAAGCTTCTCAATATCGTTTTCTAGTCTTTGCTGCCATGGTGGTTTAGTGGTGTGTCTCCGTGTGGTGTTACTTGTGTATTCGGTTATTTTAAAATTGAGTTCTTCAGATATAACAACCGCTGTGCAATATATAATTGTGTGTATGTCTGTTAGATGTGTGTCAATAGATATGAACTGTTGTAGTATATCTTCATTAAAAAGATTGACCAGACGGAAAAGATCAGGGCTGTACCGAATTTTAGGTAGTTTTGGTCGAGATGCTGGGTCCATCCCAGAATAGAGAAGTAGTGTTGAGTTAAACTTATCCTGTATTTTCTGTAGGTGCACTTGTGTTAAGGGATTCCGGTTTGCTACAGTTAACGTTTCTATATCATTTTCTATCATCAAAGACAGTAATTCAGTTTGTGTGGATATATGTGATGTTTGTGTGAGTATATGTGATGTTTGTGTGTTTGTTTGCGTTGGATAGGGGTAATCGTATGATTGCGTTTGTATGTGTAATTGTGTGTCTAATTGTGATGGTTCTTGTAAATTATTTTCGGTTGTATTTTGTAATTGTGTGATAGTGTTACTTGGGTTCTCTTGCAGTAATACTCGTACTTCTTCTTTTACCTGATCTAAAGTATCTTGGGTTAGAAGTTTGTTTCGGATTATTATACGCCTTTGATCGGAAACACGTTGTTCACTGACTTCAACTGATGGGTATCTTTGTGAGAAATGTTCATGTAGTTGTTTTCTGTATGTAGTCATGTCTGTCTCTAATTTCGTGATGAGGTAATATGTACGCATGATGAATAAATTTACTTCCTTGCTCCAGCTCATGCGTTTTCTTGGTTTTCCAGCCTTGGTGGACGCAGGTAAAAAGGTATTCACCTCCTGCGCAACAGTCAAGGCTGGGTTGGGTGGATCTGTATGAAATATGTTATTGGGGGGTGATGATGGTAACGATGGTGATGATAGCCTAGATGGTGTGTATGATATTGTGCTAGGGCTATACGGTTCGACTGGTGTGTTTGTGCTGTTGGTCAGACTGGGGCCATCGTCACTTCTTTCGGCTGTAGTATCTTTGTCGGTGAGAGCCCGCCTGTTCAACTCCTCACCGCTGACGGTTCGCATGCTGAGACACCCAGCGTCAGCTCCAGGTGTGCCCCGGCGATCGCCCCCGGGCAGCGGTCCTAATCGTTTACGTCTTGACCTTGTCTCCATTTTGAATGGGTTTCCAGAGCCATGTTAGCCGCGCCAGTAATTATGCTATCGCGTATTTTTATTAGTATTTTTATTATTATTATTATTATTATTATTATTATTATTATTATTATTATTATTATTATTATTATTATTATTATTATTATTATTATTATTATTATTATTATTATTATTATTATTATTATTATAACGTTATAGTTTCTGAAATTTCATACAACAAGTACATGAGTGAACGGAAAATAAATTATGAATCAAAGTTTATATGTTCTAAATTTTCGAATGTGAAGTTTGTTGACATGGATTACTCAACATCACTGCCCCGACGCAACTATTTTGCTCTCCATAAATGTCAGCTACTTCTTAAAGCAATTCTCAGTATAGATTATAAATTAAAGTATGAATGTTATAATATTGAAAATAAAAAACTAAACTCCGCGCAAATATCATATACAGATAAGAGTACACAAACTGACGTTACTGATTTAAATAAAACATTCACTCTTGAGGAACCAAATGATTTTTTTCGTAACCAATAACCTTAACATACTTCACCAGAATATAGATGGTCTAATTTCTAAATCAGATATATTTACGGCAAAAATAGAAATCTTAAAAGATGAGGTATCCTCTATTAGTGTTATATGCGTAACTGAACACCGTATGGTAGAAAACGATGTAGACATTCTAAAAATACCAAATTTTAAACATGGTTCTTTCTTCTGCCGACGCGGTCGATATGGTGGCTCTTGTGTACTGGTTCACAATTCATTGGAATACATTCCTCTTATTGAAGTTAATAACTACTGTATTGAAAATATTATTGAATGCTCAGGAGTCGAGTTGACAGAGCATAAACTTTATATAATTTGTATTTACAGACCACCGAAGACAGGTAGGGATGATATAAACAAATTCTTCACGGCTTTTGAATCTCTATTGGAAAAATTTTGCTACAATAATAAAAAGAAAATAATTCTATGCGGTGACTTCAATATAAATATTCTTGTCAAGAGCAACGAAGCTACTGAATTTAGACGGATGTTACGATGCTATAATTTAAATATATGCATCAAAAATCCTACTCGATTATCAAGTGGCACGTGTATCGATAATTTTATTGTAAATGTGAAAGGTTTTAAATCTGAAATTTTTGAGCTTGCCCTATCAGACCATACAGCCCAACTGCTTACGTGTCCTGTTAAATCCACACATACACTTAAGCACTGGTACGTTGAAAAACGGGACTACAGTATGGAAAATATTAAAAAATTTAAAGAATGTTTGGAGTCTCTAAGCTTTTCCAAGGTTTTTAACTGTGAAGATCCAAACATAGCTTTTAATGAATTTTATGATAGTTTTATTTCGTTTTACAACTTATGTTTTCCCATTTTATTGGTAAAGATAAATGCAATGAAACGTCCACGCTGGATAACTAAGGGGATAAAACAATGTTGCAAACGCAAGCGACAGTTACTATGGGATTATAGGAAAAAACCCACTCTAGAGAAAAAGAGTCGTTTCTTGGCTCTATCGTCAAGATTAAAACGTATTGTGAAACTGACACAAAAGGACCAAAATGACCACTACATTAGGAGTGCCCGGAATAAGTCAAAAGCTACTTGGACTGTTATAAATGATAGAAAATTAAAATTACCTAAAGAACAAATACAAAAAATTATTATAGATGATCAAGAAATTAAAAATCCAGCACAAATTGCTAATCAATTCAATAACTTCTACATTGACCAAGTAAAATCAATAACAAATATCTCGAATACTAGTAATATTATTAATGAATCTAAGTCTATATTTATGCGCCCAACGGTTCCCTATGACATTAATAAAATCATCTTAAATTTAAAAAATTCTTACAGTACAGGCTATGACGGCGTCACGACAAACATTGTAAAACAGGTCTCAATTAAATTGTCCTACATATTAAGTCACATAATCAATCTGTGTATATCTAGTGGTATTTTCCCAGATAAACTAAAGATTACTATAGTAAAGCCTCTCTTTAAGAAGAACGACAAACATGACATGCGTTGTTATAGACCAATAGCACTACTACCTGTATTTTCAAAAATATTTGAAAGAGTAATTTACAATGGTATTTATGATTATTTTGAAAAAAAACCATTTACTCACTGAAAACCAATTTGGCTTCAGAAAGAATAAGTCTATCAATATGGCCATACATAAATTCCTAGAAACTGTTATGACAAGTTTAGACAATAAAGACATGGTTTGCGCTTTATTCATGGACCTTAGTAAAGCATTTGATTATTGTAATCACCAGATACTGTTGAATAAATTATATGCCTACGGAATCAGAGGAAATGTATTAGATCTCATAAAGTCTTACCTCAGCAATAGGAAACAGTCAACTGCAATAACTAGAATCTGTCCATCAACGAAAATACTTGTTAATTACTCTTCTGATTATAGAGAAGTTATTTGTGGAATACCACAGGGAAGCGTATTAGGCCCGCTATTATTTAACATTTACATAAATGATCTACCACAAGTAACACATTATAGAACAATTCTATTTGCTGACGATAGCACAATCATCTTCACAGGTAAAGATAAATCTCATATAGAGAATGAAGTTAATAATACTTTGAGCAATGTAATTAATTGGCTCACAGTTAATAATTTGAAAATCAATCTTGACAAAACTAATTTAATGACATTTCGACAAAAAGTTAACAAATTGACCGATATTGACGTACGTTATTCAGGACATAGTATCGAACAAGTAGATACTACACGATTTTTAGGTATAAACATTGACTGTCAGTTAAACTGGAAATCCCATTTAGAAAAATTGTGCTCACAAATTAATAAATATTCATACGCACTATATATGCTTAAAAAAACAGCAAACAGATTTACAGTCATAACTGCATATCATGGACATGTTGTACCCCTTTTGAAATATGGTGTTATATTTTGGGGCAACTCTACAGAGAAAGAGGCGGTATTTAAGGCACAAAAGAGATGCGTCAGGGCAATATGTAATCTCAAGAAGACGGACAGTTGTAAACCGTTCTTCATCGAATTAAAGATATTGACACTACCTTGTTTATATATACTCGATATTGTGCTATTTGTAAAAAATAACATTAATAGCTACTGTAAACTTAATAGTAGAAGGCATAACCTAAAAATATGTATCCCAACAAATAAAACAGCCTTATTTAATAGCAGTATGTTTTGCATGGCTCCACGAATATATAATCATTTGCCTAAATCAATACTAGAAATTCATAGCATGGAGACCTTCAAAAGTAAAGTTAAGCAACTACTGGTTGAAAAAGGGTATTACTCCATAAATGATTTTTTAACTGACAAATTGTAATTAATCATAATTTCTGAAATCTATATTTTTGAATATGACATTGATTTATGAATTTGATGAAATTTGAAATTTAATTTTTTGTTTGACATGCCCTGATTTATTTATTGTTTGATATTTGTATTATGTACCTATGAGACATACTGTATAATCTTAAATATTGATGCCTGACATAATTGTTATACGTAACCTGTTAATGAAATTATCAACAATCATTTGCATGCCGTACCTATGGTTGAATATGGTGATACTTCCACAACAACAATCAACATCAATGTACAATTTATACCCATATTTCGCAAATTATGAATGAATAAATGAATAAATAAATAAATGAATAAAGGAGCTAAGTTTGCGATTAGAGGGTCGTCGTAAATTAATGGTTGATTATGACTCCGTTCAAATTCAACTCGAAGATATTTCATCAAATTTAAGTGAACTCAAACCGAAAGTCTTTTTCATTCGCAAATTGCGTTAGCTCAGGATATAATTGATACTTTTTCGGCCAAAATTATTGTGGACAGTGCCTCGACTGAATCAAGAGCTAGTCATGAAAAACATAGTTCAATTCGGCTACCAGTGATTAATTTGCCGACGTTTGATGGAAATTATACACGTTGGTTAGAATTTAAAGATTTATTCGAGTCATTGATCAATAATAACGAGTCCATTCCAGCGGTAAATAAATTCCACTATTTAAGGAATTCACTGCAGGGAAGTGCTAGTTTAGCAATAAAGTCAATTGATTTTTCTGCCAGCGGATACGAGCTTGCGTGGAAAACAGTGTGTGAAAGATACGATTATTAAAATATCTTAATAAATAATCATTTGAGTGCGATCGTAAATGTTAATCCTATACAAAGGAGTCTTTTAAGGCAATAAGGTATTTAATCGATACTGTTTCGAGAAATTTAAGTTCATTGGACACTTTAGGTATTTCAACTCAGGATTGGGACCCATTAGTGATATTTTTGTTCTCGGCGAAGTTAGATCCCAAAACGAATGGAAAGTGGGAGGAATACAAGGGAAGTTTTTCACGCCTACCCTCAAGTGAATTAAATAAAAAAACGTCTGAAGTACCCACTTTAGAACATTTTAAGGATTTTTTACGTAACCGGGCCAACGTTTTAGAGACAATGTATTGCAGTCGATCGAATGAAAATAAACCTGTGCATAAGGAAAATAAAAATACAAAGTCTTTTGTTGTTTCTGGCGAGGGACCGCGCATTAAAACGTGTCTAGTTTGCGGACAGAACCATCATATTTTTCAGTGCACCAAGTTCAAAACAATGAATCTCGAGGATAGGCTTATAAGATAAGATAAGATAAGATAAATCTTTATTGTACACCAAAGAAATACAGTACATGTACGGACAACATAAGAAAATGTACAAATGGCGGCCTTATCGCTACAAGCGATCTCTTCCAGGCAACCTTTGGATGGACATATTTGATTAAACGATAATAACTTATGGGTAGTTATTACTGTAGTCATAAGCTAAAAACTATATATAAGTATATAGAAATATATATATATACATATTATATACTTTGTATTTTACATATACCTAAGTACATATTTAAATTCAATATCCATAACATTTACATAAACATACATACATAATTATTAGATATACACATATATTTCATAAGTACAAGATATACCTACACACAGCGAGCAAAGTAACTATCCAGAACGCAAATAGTGTTCTTTTATCATTTTTTTGAAAGTGGCCAGGGATTGTGCGCGTCTGATGGATACAGGCAGAGCATTCCACAACCGTACAGACTGGACAGTGAAAGATTTGTCATAAAATGTTGTAGAATGAGAGGGCGTGGACAATTGCAATGTTACTGACGACCTCAAGGATCTTGAATGTGTGTCATTGAGGAACACAAAACGTTCTTTTAGGTAAGTAGGAGTACGGGGATTGAAGAGAATACTGTAAAGCATGGAAAGAATGTGAGCATTCCATCGAAGGCGAATTGGGAGCCACTTGAGCAAGTTGCGGAAATGGGATACGTGATCATATTTGCGTAGACCAAATATGAATCTAATACAGAAATTCTGAAGGCGCTCAAGCTTATCAAGTTGCTCCTCAGTGAGATCAAGAAAGCTGACATCAGCGTAGTCAAGTAGTGGAAGAAGAAGAAATTCTGCAAGTGCAATTTTAGTGGCAGTAGGTAGGAAGTTTCGCAGTCTACGCATGGAACCTGCCGATGCAAACAACTTGCGACTGACTTCCCGTACTTGAGGGCCCCAGGATAGTGTCTTATCTATTCGTATACCTAGGTTTTTTACCTCGCTACTTATTTGAATAGTAACACCGTTAAATATTACGTCTGGCAATTGTGACCAATCTATTCGGCTTATCATTCCGGAGCTGCCCACAATAATAACTTGAGTCTTAGAAGGGTTCACTTTAAGCCCATATTGCTTACTCCACTCACATACTTGAGTCAGATCAGCATTAATAGAAGAGATAGCTGCTGGCAATTCGTGTAATGGGGCTTGTGTGTATATTTGAAGATCATCTGCGTAAAGGTGGTAGGAAGAACGTAAAAACTTAGAGATGGAATTTATAAAGATAGAGAAAAGTAAAGGAGATAGCACACCACCCTGTGGCACACCGGCAGTTGTACTACACCAAGAAGAGAACGAATCTTCAACACGTACACGCTGTCGGCGCCCAACCAGGTAACTATGAAACCAATCAATAACTGTTGGAGATATGTTAATAGAGCGCAGAATGCCGAGCAGGACATGGAAATCCACAGTATTGAACGCGTTACTGAAATCAAGAAGGGAGAGTACTGTGAGATTTCCGTTCTCCATACCAAACCTTATGTCATCGGTGACTTTAATCAGTGCGCTTACTGTGCTGTGCCCGGGTCGAAAACCTGATTGGAGAGGATTTAGAAGGCTATTCTGTGTGAGGTATTTGCTAAGCTGTGTATGTACGAGCCTTTCTAGGATCTTTGAGAAAAAAGGTAATATGGAAATAGGGCGATATTCGGAGGGGGATGAGGGATTGGATTTTTTAGGTAATGGGATAATTTGTGCCTGCTTCCAAGCGTCAGGAAATATGCTCTTATTGAGTGACTGATTTAAAACATGACAAATTATGGGAAGAATTTGATCAAGGATGGGAAGGACCATGTTTCGACTTATGCAGTCATTTCCAACAGCACTGGAGTTTATCGACATTATACACTCTTTAACACCACAATCAGATACTTGATCAAAAACGAACGGGGAGAAATCAGGTGTTGGAAGCGATGAAAGATATTGCAAGGTATTATTTTTGTTGGTCCGATCACACATAGACGAGGCTGAGAAGTGTTGATTTAGCATGTTGATATCAATTTTATTAGGAATGTTATCTTGTCGTGACCTTCCAACTCCCAGTGTTCTAAGAAATTTCCAAATTTTGGTTGGGTCTCCGTTCTCGACCGAGCTATAGATATGTTGGCGTTGTGCTTTCCTACACATCTTACCGCAGAGATTTCGTATTGCTACATATTTTTCACGATTACTAGGAGTAGGCCGTGTTTTATACCTAGTCTTGGCTGCCGATTTTTTTGATAATATTGCCTTAATATCGGCAGTTAGCCATGGTGCAGGCAAGTGCTTTACTTTTATAGCGCGGACTGGCACATGTTTATCATATAGCTCGATTAATTTATTACTGAGGATGCTTACTTTCTTTTCAACTGACTCCGTAGCTATAAGCGAACTCCAGTCTATATTATCAGCATCCTCACGAAGCTCATTGATGTTCATGCCACTAAAATTGCGCATCATAAGAATTTTAGGTTTTAGTTTAGGAGGGCGAAGTTTATAGGAGAGAAAGATTAAGTCGTGGTAAGAAAATTGATCAGCTGAGCACTGGCCGTGCTTAGCGACTAAATTAGTGGAAGAAACAAGCATAAGATCAAGAAGAGATGGATTACGATCAGGAACGTGATGAGTAGAATTAGAAGGTAGAACAGACAAATTGCAAGACTGGATAGTGTTGAGGAAAGTTGAAGAGCGGGAGTCATGTTTCAGCAAACAAGTATTGAAGTCTCCCATTATAATGGTTTGGTTATAAAGAGGACAAAGGCGTTCTAACAGTTTTTCGAAAGAAGGGAAGAAGTTGATTTTAGACGAGGGGCAATAATATACACCAAGTAATAGTTTGATGTGAGCGAGTTCCACTTCTAAAAAGAGGTGCTCACCAGCATTAGATAGTGGTGGTTGAGGTGATAAGTCCACAATCCGATGAGGAATGCTATGGCGCAAATATATAGCAACCCCACCACAAGCCGTGCCTGTGCGATCATTTCTAAATAAATGAAAGCCGGGGAGAGAGTAAGAGTTGGTAGAAAGGCAGGGTTTTAGAAATGACTCGGACACGAGAACGGCGTGGATATTTTTAGAATCAAAGCTAGCCAGCATATCCGGGAAATGGGCCGGAATACTCTGTGCATTTATATGGACTACATTAAAATTCTTGAGTACGTCAGCAAATTGGGTCTGCATAGTTTCAGCCAATGAAGGCATACGTGTAAGGCTAATATCAAGACTATCGGCCGACATAAAGCTTAAGTCTGCGCTGCTATCATTTATGCTCATCGTTATAAAGAATAAATAAGAAGCGAAAATAGATAAAAGTTATCCAATACCTATACAATAATAATAATATATAAATAAATGTTATGATTCCTAAATTTAGATGAATGTTTATAGTGTTTTTGTTTTGTTATTTAGTATATGTCCATCTGCCAGTTACGTGTTACCTTGTAGTTTATATATTCACCAAGATGTAATAAATACAATACAATACAACATGAACAAATTAAAAGAATTACATATCACACATACACCCTCAATGCATCGTCCTAAAAACTATAATGCAATATATTATATTGTACGAAACACACAAACAGCCAGTTGACAATCCTATTTACTAAAGTTAAGTGTATCGAGAATATCAGTATTCTATCAAAAATATTTATAGTTATACGGAACGTAACCATTGAAAGACATTAGTTAACTTGTCAAACTGACATTTCCCGAACGAACAATATTATAATACAAGTTTGAGGTAAAGTTATGTAAATAAGAAAATTATCAAAAGAAACGGAAGGTATACATACATGTTTGAAAATGTTATAAAGAAGATGAGGTAGAATTAAAATGAAATGAACGATGCTATAGTGATGCCAATCAACAACAAT
Organism: Eilema caniola; assembly: GCA_949126895.1. Taxonomy (NCBI): domain Eukaryota; kingdom Metazoa; phylum Arthropoda; class Insecta; order Lepidoptera; family Erebidae; genus Eilema; species Eilema caniola. The sequence continues at coordinate 1,630,628 of CASBPR010000003.1, forward strand.
ACCAAACGTTCGAAACAACAATACATGCAATATTATTCTACTTTTTCGCGATCCGTCTTGGCTTGGTTGTGGTTTTATCAACTGGAGTGGCCTTTTGTGTATTTGGAACAAGCAGGTTTAGTTCACTTAAGGAAGCCACCCGGTGCCGCGTACCGTCTACGCCAAGAACATAGACGTGGCCCTCCCGCGTCCAACACTTGGAGATGCCAAAACGCTCGCGAGCTGCCATGAAGACTTCGTGTCTCGTCCTAGTTATGAACTCAGATAGTGTTATGCCGGTACCCTTAAGTTTGGATTTGGAGAACCAGATTTTATCCCGCACAGCCATCTGTTGCAGTTTGACTAAGATGGGTCTGGGCTTGCCATCCGATCCATTCAATGCATGACGACCCATTCTGTGACATCGTTTGATGTCATCAGTCGTGAAATCACCAAGCACAAGATGCCCCCCAATAGCACTCACCACACTTTGCGCAGTCACCTCATCCTTCTGTTCCGGTACACCATGAATCAGCAACATTTTACGTCGGCTCCTTTGCTCGAGGTTGTCCACTTGGCGCGCCAGAAGGTTCATTTGATGGCGAAAAGCAGACAATGTGCTGACAACAAATGCCTTGAAAGCCATGTAGTCTGAAGCAAGACCTGACAGACTCGGAGTGCTAGTGCCCGGGTTTTTCACACTCTTGCTCAGCTCAGCCTCAAAATGTGCCATCCGCTCCTCTAACCCAGCCATGATTGTAGAAAAGGACTCTGTCATTGCATCCATGTTGACTGTTTTCTGTGCTTTAGTGTGAATAAATATGTTCCACTATGGATTTATTTGTATGGAGATAACACGTTTCTGGTTAGTACTTCAGGTTGACATTGAGTTTCTAATAGATTTATTTGATTTAATCAGTTCAAAGTATTTTTAATTATTTAAAAATAGCGAGAGCTTAAAACAGCTGTTAACTTTGCAACAATTGTTTGCGCACGGGGCATAATGGTTCTCAATGCCTGTCATAGTTGCAAGAAAAAACACAATTCGCTCTTGCATTGCGATAGCGTCAGCAGCAATAATGTTGCAACTACCGACAATTCAGAAAATGTAAATGTTAACGTGTCAACGCGCACAGGGTCGGGTCAGGAAATGTTGTGTACGGCTCAGGTTGAAGTTTATCAGCCTAACAGTAGCACTCCTTATCTCGCTCGTGCGTTTTTAGATAACGGTAGTCAATCGTGTTTCATCTCAGAAAATTTTGAAATTACAGAAAGTGTCCAGCTAAGGGTAAAGTCTCGTGTTAGTTCGTATTATGTTAGAGGCCAATTTTTGGGTTCTCCCGGAAATCACAGATGACTTGCCCAATGTAGCAATAGATGTCGAAAAATTAGATTTGCCTCAAACTGTTGAGTTGGCTGACCCTCTATTCTATAAGCCGGCACACTACTATCGTTGTCTGGAGACATATTCTTCGACATTCTTAAGTCTGATATAATAAAGTTAGGAAAAGGAAAGCCATTACTGCATGATAGTAAACTAGGATGGTTAGTAGCTGGTCGCACGGGTGAAAGCTGCTATCAATCGAATATTAATTGTAATTTAGCCACTACAAGGCATGAGACATCACTACAAGATGTCTATAAGTATTTAAAACGCTTTTGGGAGGTGGAAGATTTGCCTTCCGATTGCAAGTCTTTATCTGTTGATGAGGAATTTTGTGAATCTCACTACGTTGAAAATACAAGTCGTTTACCTGATGGTCGATTCTCCGTACAGATGCCATTCAAGGAAAAGCCCGAAGAGTCTCTCGGGAACTCATATCCTATAGCTATGAGACGTTTTATAAATTTGGAGAAGAAGTTGGATAGGAGTCCCAATGTTATTCGTGAGCAGAAAGAGACGACTAAGTTGAGGGTTGTTTTTGACGCTTCTACGTCCACGAGCACAGGGAAGTCTCTAAATGACATTCAGGCTGTAGGTCCAGTCGTTCAAAGTGACCTACTTTCAATACTGTTGCGTTTTCGTACTAATAGGTTTGTCCTGACAGGCGATATTGAGAAAATGTACAGGCAGATCTTTCTCAGTGAACAACAGCGCCATCTTCAGCTTATTCTGTGGAGAGACCAGGCTGATCAGCCTGTCAAGATATTTCAGCTCAATACTATTACGTACGGGATGGCTTCGGCGCCTTTTATCAGTACAAGGTGTCTCAAGCAATTAGCTCTCGAATGTCAAGACGAAATCGTTTCGAAGGTCATTGAAAATGATTTTTATATCGACGATCTCAATACAGGGTCATCAACAGTCGAAGAATTAAAATATATTTACGAAAATGTTGTCAAAGTTCTAAATTCGGCTTCTTTTCCCCTGCGTAAATTTCGAACTAATTGTCCGCAAATTTTAGAAGATCAGTCCGGATCTTTCAAGAGTCTTGATTTAAATAGTGACGCTAGTGTTCTAGGTTTGAAATGGTCCCCTCAGGCGGACACGTTGCATTTTCCAATAGATTTTGAAGCGCCAGATAAAATAACAAAGCGAACTATTATCTCTACAACTTGTAAATTATTTGATCCATTAGGACTTCTATATTGCTGTATTGTTAAGGCTAAGATTCTTCTTCAAAATTTATGGTCTGCCAAATTGGAATGGGACACTCCAGTTCCTTCGAATTTTGAAAAAAGATGGTTGAAATTTATCAACAATTTAGATAGATTGTCAAATATTAATTTAAATAGACGCGTTCTATGCGATTTACCTAATACTGAGCGAACGGAAATCCATTGTTTTGTTGATGCGTCCCAAGAGGCATACGGTGCATGTGTTTATTTGAGGTCAGTTGATAAAAATAATCATGTTTCAGTTCGATTACTTTGCGCCAAGGCGAGAGTGGCGCCAATCAAAGCTTTAACCATTCCAAGGCTTGAACTCTGTGCCAGTTTATTGGGAGCTCAGCTGTGCACTAAAGTAGCTCAGTCTACAAAAGCAAAAATTGTAAAACAAGTAATGTGGAGCGATAGCATGGTCGTTCTAGGTTAGCTCAAAACGCAGTCTAAAACTCTGCAAACTTTTGTGCGCAATCGAGTTAATAAGATTAATGAGTTTACTCAAGGGTACGACTGGAAACACGTACCTACGGATTTAAATCCGGCAGATCTAGCATCGCGTGGCGTTGATCCGCAGCATCTGCCGTCATTATCTTTCTGGTGGGAAGGTCCTTCGTTCCTAAAGAAGGATCCTGTCGAGTGGCCCTTGCAACCTAATATGCTTTCAGTCTTACCTGAAGTGAAGGCTTTACTAACTACTAAAGATGAAGCCTTAAGCTCTGATGATCCCGTCGTATCATTCGATCGACATTCAAGTTACGTGCGTTTAAAAAGGATTTACGCTTACGTCTTCAGGTTTATACATAACTGTAGGAAAGGAAATGATAAACTAAAGGGACCGTTATCAGCTCAGGAGCTTAAATACTCATTGGCCTTATTAGTTAAAAAATGTCAATCGCAGTCATTCCAAAAGGACATTCAAATTTTAAGCCAGGGTAAGCCACTTCATCACCGAAGTAGACTTTTATCTCTCAACCCTTTCGTAGATCCCAGTGGGATTTTGCGAGTAGGAGGGAGAATAGGTAATTCTGATTACCATTATAATAAAAAACATCCAATTCTGTTAGATGCTAGGCATCACTTTACAAAACTTCTAATGACCTACGAGCACTTACGACTATATCACGCAGGTGCTCAGTTAATATTGTCGTCTCTTCGTGAATTTAGGTCGTAGCATATCAACAAAATGTGTGGACTGTGTTAGGTTACGAGGAAAAACAGTTCAGCCTATAATGGGCAATTTACCGAGCGTTAGGGTAGAAACAAGTTCCGCTTTCCATTCTACTGGGGTTGACTTTGCCGGTCCTTTTATAATAGCAAATAAGAAGGGACGCGGCAGCCGTAACTCTAAAGCCTATTTATGTGTCTTTGTTTGCCTTGCCTCCAAGGCTATTCACCTCGAAGTGGTAAGTGATTTGTCCACGGACGCTTTTATACTGTGTCTGCGCAGGTTCGTATCTCGCCGTGGCAAACCCGATGTAATTTACTGCGATAATGGGAAAAACTTTGTAGGCGCGCACAATGAGCTGGGTAGGGTCTTACGGTCCAGCCGTCATCCAGTTTCAGATTTTGCGGCTAACGAAGCAGTTAACTTTAAATTTATTCCCGCATACGCGCCTAACTTCGGTGGCATATGGGAGGCAGGCGTCCGAGCAGCCAAATATCATTTAAATCGCATTGCTGGTAACGCGAGCCTGACGTTTGAGGAGTTGTCGTCACTCTTTGTGCAAATAGAGGCTATCCTTAACAGTCGTCCGATTGCCCCTCTTTCATCAGACCCCAACGACCTGTGTCCCCTTACCCCAGGGCATTTTTTGATTACCCGGCCACTTACGTCATCGGTGCCTTCGCTACCCATCACTGGCAATCCAGTCACCAGATACAAGCGTATCGAGCAGCTCCGGTAGCAGTTTTGGGCGAAATGGCTTCGTGAGTTCATGGCGGAGCTTCAACAGCGCGTAAAATGGAAGACCCATGTAAGAGGTATCCAGATTGGAGATCTCGTGCTACTTAAAGAAGACAATCTGATGCCGCTACAATGGAGTATGGGGCGTGTCATTCATCTCTACAACGGTCCTGACGGCGTTTGTCGTGTCGCCGATATCTTGACCGAAAAGGGTCCAATCAAAAGGGCCGTAAACAAAATGTGTCTTCTGCCAACGGATCCTGAACCCAATGACGAGGACAAGAAGTCAACGGACGATCAAACCGATCGTCAATAAGCAGTCTTCAGCAGCTAATCCCTTGAAAGCAGAATGCTTTCAACGCCGCGGAGGATGTTAACGCCTCGTCTTTGTTCGGGTATCTTCGGGAGCCGTCGCCGACGCAGCGCATGGTGCGTGGCGAGGGAGGAGAAGGGCGACGCAGCCGCCATTCGCAAGCCAATCTTACAACGGGCTCGACATGCCCTCCGCTTAAAATCAGTGATCGAAAACCTTTGTATCACCCAATTTTATACAATATGTGTGCATGTACTGGACTACGAGTGTCATTACTCACCTCATTCACAACCCCAAGCAACAATCTATTAAGCACACCCCTACATGCGTGTACACAATCAAAAATATTTTTTAATGTTCCAGTTATTTTTTCATATAAATTATAATTTTCGGGTGTTCTGTATTTCTTTATTTAAATCGGTAAATAATGGTAATACAAAATCTAAAAATTCCAAAAATTATATCGTAGTGGGATCTTGGAGCTTTTGTAATAAATGTTCTGCAGCTAAAAGATGATCATTATTAGAGATTTCGTCTATAAAAAATAGTTTTAGAGCAGAGAGTTGTTCCAATATTCTCTTCACTACTGCATGTACTGATAACCAGCGTGTTTGAGAGGAGTGCAGTATTTTATGGACTTTTAAGTCGCAAAACATTTGAAAGTTTTTAAACTCTGCCACTCTTTTTGGGCTAGAAGAAAAGTAGTTGTAAATGTCTCTTACAAGATCCTCTATTAAGCGTGGCATTTTGGTACAAGCATATGACGCGCAAAGATGAAACGAATGGCAGGCGCATTTAAGTATAAAAATTTAGGGAATTTCATTTTGCAGCATTATTACTCCAGAATTATTACGTCCCATCATTACGTTTGCCCCATTAGATGCAAAACCTTTTAGATTATTTTTTTATGGTATAATTGCTTCTAAAAAAGTTTACAATGTGTTCAAATAAGGTTGCTGCATTAGCTTCTTCTAATGGAATAAGAGCTAAAAAAACAATCTTTAATACGATTCATTTTCGCATATCTCACGACTAAGCACAAGTGTTTGATTGTACTAAGATCAGTGGACTCGTCAATAATAAGCAAAAACTTAGTTTGCCTTAGATCTTCACATAAATTATTGAAACTTTCTTTACCTATAATATGATCAATTATGTCATGAGTTTTGGTCGATGAGCATTTTTTTTTTAACGTGTGGAAACCCCCACGGGCTTCACCCCATCGGTGCCGGCGATGGGGTGGGCGTGTCGGAATCGGACCGACTAAAACCACACGGTGTCCTTCCCAAGTGTCCATTGACGGGCACCCCGGGTAAGCCCGCGGAAGGATAACCCCAGGGTTACCGGCGGACTTTGGCCGCCACCTCGGCCTCGCCTGGTGGGGTCGGGTTTTATCCCGCGTCGGTGAGTTGGCAGGCGTGTGTAGGATACACACGACACGCCTCCGCCACGGCCTGCTTCTGTAAGGACGGCGAGTCGGCCAACTGCCGTCCTCAGGCCTCGATCATGGAGGTCGGTAGTCCCGGGCGTAGACGAGTCTGCGGCGTCCTCGCCGCAGTCTGCGGAACTCGGGGGGCAGGGGAGAACCCTGCTCCCCGAGTTCCCGCTCTCTCTCCGCCGCCTCTTTCGCGCGCATTACCTGCTCGCAGAAAGAGGCAGCGGTGTGCCACTTGCTCCCGTCGGAGACCACGGCCCTCACCATCTCCAAAGAATTTTATTTCTTTTGCTATTTTTGAATCAGGACAAACGGCTTGAATCAGCTTCGATAGGTGCTCTATAATAGTGAATGGTAAATTGTGTTCAACAACAAACGAGGCTAATCTTATTTCACCTAAAATTAAAATAAAGAATTAAAATTATGTAGGTATATCTAGTAGCGATTAGGGTCTAATTATATCCACTGCTTCTTTATACCGATAAGTAGAAAACAAAATAATATAACAATGTAAGTAGTATCATAAAAAAAATTAAAAAATTACCTTGCTTAACCAGTGTATAAGATTTTTGAGTTTTGCTCACAGTAAATGATGATATCTTCGGTTGTGATTTTATATTCTTTGATGATACTGAGTGTGCTTGTGAAGAACTATGTTTCTTTATAGCGTCTTTTCCTGATGTGATATTGATATCTTTATTACAACTCTTAGAATAGGCATAGCTTTCGCCTTTACGATTATCTTGCAACCAGCCTAAAAATTGTTCTTCCCATTCTTTTCTATAATATTGTGAATATTTTTTTCTTCTTACACTCACACTTGTGCTTGGCTCCTCTTCAGATGACATTTTAACTTAATGATCTGATTTTGTAGGCACTCTTTAGGTTAGGTACTCTCTCTTCAAAGCTAAGAAAATTAATGAAAAAAATAAAACCGAATTCCTGTTTATAGACTAGACAGGTAAATTTCCGAGCGGGAAGCTTCTTAATAACATCAAATTGTAGGATACAAGGGTATTCCCCAAAATATATGGAACATTCTGCACTAGGTTCATACTATTAGGGGTTTCCCGTAACATTGAACATAAATGAAAAGGGTTGCCAAAGTGTAAAATCGGGAGAATTTCCATGTATACTTTGAAATCGTAGAAAAATCGTAATATTTCGGTATTTCGGTAGAACAGAGCCCATATCGGTAGAAATACCGAAAAATCGGTAGGTTCGAGACTACTGACAGTGACGATGGAAAAAGAATTAGGACTCATCCACATTAATTCGTAAATCATAGACTAAAATGGTGTCGAAAAGATATATCGATTCGAGTTAAAGAATGCAAAATGTAACAAACATTGCCTACGAATCGAACGTCGTTATCATAGGAGCGATGGCGAGTGTAGCGATGGATTCGCTTCGTAACGAATGCATTATGTCTAGAACCCCTGATCACGATTCTCTGCGCGCCGCACATAAGTCAATGATCTGTCAAACTCAAATTGACAGTCCGAATGAACGAATTTCGTCACACTCGACCATAGAGCAATAGAGACTTGCATTACGCCAGAGTGAATTTCATTCACTCTAATTACACAATAATTATTAACGCGCCATCATGGCCAGACTGACATGTCGCTCGTCCTCGTGCGACCAATGCCAGAAATCCGTCTGTGAGCAAATGTACGAAGCTTTAATTCTTCTTGCACTGACACGCTCGTCCATCACTGACTTTCATCGCCGCACCGGGCTAACACTGCTCGTTGGTGTTCTTCGGCCACAAACCAGCCAAACCGGGCGGCCACTCATTGGTGCCCCTACGATTATGAACTAGTCGGACCGGATGACCACTCATTTGTGCCCCTGCGACCATAAACCAGTCGGAACCCAGGTGACCACTCATTGGTGCCTCTGCGACCATAAACCAGTCGGAACCCGGGCGATCACTCATTGGTGCCCCAGCGACCATAAACCAGTCGGACCCCGAGCGACCACTCATTGATGCCCCTGCAACTATAAACCAGTCGGATCCCGGGCGACCACTCATTGGTGCCCCTTCGACCATAAACCAGTCGGACTCCCGGCAACCACTCATTGGTGCCCCTACGACCGCAAACCAGTCGGGCCGAGCAACCACTCATTGGTGCCCCTACAACCACCTACACTATCTTCCAAGGCTAGCAACATCACATAGTTCGAACATCGATCCTCGTTTCGCCAGTCCGAACATGAATGTGAGTCTAGACCTACCTACTTACAATATGCATCAAGGTTGCATGCATTAGTTCAGTTTATCATTTGATAGTGAGCAGACGTGTTACTTATTGAGCTGTGAATATTTGTTATATTTTAGTATCAGTGCTGTGATTGGACATTGTTCATATTTTCAATTTGCCAACCTTGTCGCACCTGCAGTGTTGTTACCTGCTATTTACGCCCAGTGGGTGGAGTTTGAGAAGGAAAGAATATCTTAGTAAGCTCCTGCTTCATTGTATGTAACTACAAACATAAATAAACAACATATAAATAAATACAAACATAATTTGAAAAAGAATATCGGGCTTTGAGACGCGAACTTGCGACATCTGAACGAGTGCGCCTTGGGGCAGACCGCTTACCCGCCGGACCACGGAGACAATTGGCCATTGGGTTGAAAATCTTGATCAAGCTTCCGAGGTGTACTATTACAAACATATTTTTTTTTAATAAATACATACATATAATTACGCCTTTGTCCCCGGAGGGTTAGGCAGAGGTGAATTAACATCCACATTTCACCAATCAGTATTCGGTCCCACGTAATAGGGGGAATAAATGAGCGACTATTAATAAACGAAAATATACTTAAACAAATTAAAGGAAAAATAAAATTATTGAAGAGAAAAGAAAATATTTAAGATAATTTTAGTAAAGTAAGAAACTGTCAGCTATGCCACGCGTAACGCGTGTAACGTTGTGGATTTTTTATAAAATTATTTGTAATCATTTCTCTAATATAGTCGATATTTTAGTATTTTTCGGCACTAAATATACTAATTTGTCTATGGTGTGCGAGCGAGATTGGACAACATTACCTAAGTGTCTATTCACGGCGCTAAAGTGGCCCCTTTCTTCGGCTATCCTTTGCCGTGGGAGGTCACTCTTGACCCCGGCGGCCAACTGCTGTCGGCACCGGGTAAGTTTTGAGATCAACATTTCCTACTTCTTTCAACAGGTGAAGACTTCTCAGCGGCGCAGCTTTATGCCTGCTAATATGCATGGCTTATTTATGTTTTATTTTAATATGTATATTATTTGCCTTCCAGAAAGACAGTATTTAATTGAAGAAGCTGTCTATGATTTTTAGCATTTTTAGCGTAAATATGGTTCAAATCTTACCTGAATATCTTACTTTCGACTTTTAGTTACGTATTTCAAACTCACCACTGGCAACAACTGCACATCTCTATGACATATCATAGATTCATAGCGTTTTGTGATTTTTACCGCGTAAGGTGTAAAAAATTTCAAGTCAAGAAAAGAGTTCTTAAAAAGTGAATTACATAGTAATTATGTTGTTTTTACCGTTTGTATGTGTACAGTGCTACATAAATAATTGCAAGGTATATTATTTTAGTGAAGTTTCTTTGCTGAGAACTTCGGTAAGTAGATATTGTACCATACTAATGAATACCGCAGAGGGAAGCGAGAGTGCTCCAGATCGTTGCTCCGGAGGGAGAACGAAGTACTTATAAATCCGAAGGCAGTTCCTCATCTTCGGAAGATCAGGATAGCTTTACCTCGCCATCCCCGAATAAGCGGTTCAACCGGTCGAATCACGTCGAAACGTGTTCGAGAGATGAACCCACATAAGTACGTAACTTAGACTTAAATTTCACAATAAGCTAAGGTTTACACCAAAGAATTAACCTGTTGGAATTGGTAATAAAATCCAAGACACTGATTAGTTACTGATATACATAAAGCTTAAATCGTTGCTTGGCTGACCCCTCAACATTCAAAAAGATTGTAACTCCCCAGCAATTTAAGTCATTCAGACAATACTAGCTCGGCAGACACTTGATATATAGACTATACATATATATAAGTTTACTGGCCACTTTCGTCACCTATTTAATGTGTGATTAATCAACAAATGTTACCGTAATAAAAGTAATGATTATGGCAGGCACTGATCAGTTGATAGCGGGCTTGTCTAACATAGCATTAACATGAAACTATCTTACAAAATGTTATAGCAATCTATAATATTCCAAGGCCTGGTAGGTTAATAGAGAAGAAGACTAGAGTGTCTAGTGACTGGATTCTTACATCCTTATGCCATCAGTAGAATTTTTCAGGATGTCACAAGTTATAAGTTGTAACCAAGACTAACTATAAATATTATATTATAAGTTATGCCGTAAAACTAAAAAAGAGAGTTCTAGTTCACACTCTTAATCTGAAAGGAAGAGTAGGTAGTAACCATAAATGCATGTTATCTTAATTGACCAAGATTTTAACATTTAAATTACATTGGACTGCAACCTGCCAAGCATGATCACCATGCCTAAGACAGGAAAATTAAGAGATTTACAGGTGTCACTCGTAAGAAATCTAGCGACTCCAAATATTTTAAGCAATAGGCACCTGAATAAATAATTCAAACAGGAATCAAATTAGATTTTGAGAAACAGCTCCTTCTCGCTCACAATTTTAATAAAATTTGAACTTAACATAACAGTTGATCACCCAAATAGATGGGGTTCAATTCCTACAACAGGAAGATTGAATGACAAGAATTGTACCAGGCAGTTCTTCATCTATGCAAAAAAAAATCATCTCACAGAAGGCTCCTGTGCAAAATACCTATAAGGAAAGAAATTTCCTATCTAAGAGCCCTCCCTTTGGGCCTCTCATCATCACCATTGCAACGACGACTAATTGGATTGCGGAAATCCTTTGGAAACAAGTCACAGCCATGGTCCTTTTTTGCTAAATAAATCATCAATATTCTTTTATTTTGATCTCCTTAATGCCATCTTAATGGTCCCATAATAATATTTTAGTTCTTGAATATATCTAAAATATACCATATACACATTTTAGGAAAGTCAAACTGATAGGTGAATTAGGTAAATTCCAAAGATCAATCCACCTTGAATCACTTGGAACATTAATTTCCAGTCTACTTTAGATAAGTGATTTATTTATCAAAATTTTACCAAATATGACTTGACTCCAAGCAAAGGTCAACAGCAAAAGAAGAATAAATATATGTACAAAATCTACATTGAATTACCTAGTAATGTATCAATGTAGTTGATGTATAAGTAATTGTATAATGTTTAGAGAACAAAGTTAATGTATTTCATAATGGTGATTACTTTAGGAAGAGAAAAAATGAATAATAAATGAAACTTCTAATTAACCACTTTTGCTGTTGACTCTACTATAGTTGCAAGGTACTCTAAAGTTAACCTGAGGTCTATGTACAACTTTATTGTCTCAGGATGCAATTGCTTCAAACAGGGTAAACTGAGAGAAAAAAAGGGCTCTGTATCCCCTAGTGCGGTGCGATTTACAGTGGTAGCTCAGGAGTGGGGACCACAGCGCACAAGGGACACTCAGTCAAAAAGGTGACCACTCACTACAAACGTGATGGTCGCGGACTAGGAAATGCTATTGAACAACTTTATGTTGTCAAGCAAATGGAGTTAGACCAACAAAAAGTGGCACTCCAATATGATGCAATTGTAAGCAGCTTTACTTATGTACAAAAAGTGCTACTGGTCAAGTCAGACAGCATCCAACTGAACCAAAAAGGAGCACTAGCTCCTTAACCCGTAGAGGTGTCCAGAAAACTTTCCAATTTATCGAGCAGTTCATTACTGACAGCATGTCACCCCCAACCCTTTCAGATCAAGGGACTCACCCATTGTCCTATAGGATGTGGAACTCGAGGACTTGCAAAGCTTTCAGTCAGACTGGAACTATCAGTTGAAATTGACGTTTCCTCCACCCAGTTAATACCTCAGTGGCTGGGCCATCTAAACAGTACTCTAGGCTGGTCGTTCTTAGATTGAGAGCTTACTACTAAGTCTTGTCAATAAAGGATTTGCGGAAGATCCTTAAACAATGATAAGAGACAACACTTTCTAAATAGCCCTACTGTGGGATGAGTACTGGGCTGGTCAATCTCAGATTGACAGCCCGAATGGACCCTTACCAATAAAGAATCTGCGGAAGATTCTAACAGGCCCTCATCAGGGACTGGGAGGTTATCCTGCTTAAAGAGGGGGGGAGGGCGGGAACAAATAAAGTACTGGAATAAACAAGAAAGGGAGTTATTGAGTTGTAGTTGGCGGACGACCACTCTCAATACATACATGTTTTAACACTTTGGCTTTTACGTGGTTGATATTCTGTAGAGACTCGAAATATGCTTTATATATGAGTCTAAACTGTCAATGTATGTTATGAAATCCATAGAAATAACATAACATAACGTAAACTCACGCCTTTATCCCCGAAGGGGTAGGCAGAGGTGCTGGCACCCACATTTCGCCGGTTTATGTTTAGGTCCCAATGTAATAGGTGGCAAGCCTATTGCCATTAAGTGGGCACTTATAAACCTGCGATAAATACACACATAACTTCGAAAAGCATCGAAAAGTCATCGGTGTGTGCCAAGGAAAACCTGGGATCGAACCCGAGACCTCGTCTCAGCAGTCCATTACCCATACCACTAGACTACCGCGGTTAGTCTATAGAAATATCAACCAAGTAATACCTACTTTTATGCCAAGTTGTAAGGGCCATTTCTTTCTCTATAGACTTTGATGTATAGTCTGAGCATACAGGGTAACCCTGAAACTATGGGTTATATATTGCATTTTCACTGACATTCTTTCATGTTATAGGGCCAGGGTGGTGCTTGGTATCCCAGATATCTTGGTTTAAACATAAATATATTTATTTACCTTTTACTTACAATTCGATTAATTTAACAATTAAGATCTGCAGTTCTTTATAGTGGAATCTACAGTCTCAGCATATTGTGCTACAAATGTAGACAATTGTTCTAAGGACTTATTCATTCAACAAGTCCTAAAAGCTACTGCTTTAGTCAAACCTTAGGCTATTAACTCCCCTAGATGGCATATGTTAATACATTCATGCATGTGGATCTCCAAAGGGGAGGCAGAGGTGTATTATTTGACACCCATACTATGTACATTTTTCATTTCCATATAACATGGAGCGAGTCTGTTGCGCTCAAATGGAGAATCATTGGCTGATTTCTACTATTGGTTGGTAAACAGCCGTATCCCTTAGTAACCCATACCATGGGAAATGATAGGATTCCCAAATCACACTTTAATTTCTAGTTTCAGTACAATATAACAGCTCTTTTTTAAGAATTCTAGAAGAGTTGCAATTATTATGCTTCTAGCTGCAAGCAGGTTAGCGCGTAAGTTCATTTACTAGATACATCTTGCAGTATCTTCACAGAAGAAGAGAAAAATATGAAAAGAACAGAATTTATTATATAATACATTCTAAAACTGATGGCATAGGCAGTTCAGGTGCTAATGTCAGAACACCAGAATGCCTGTTTGTGCTACAATATACTCAACTCTGCAGTTTCAAATACTAATGTAACTAGTTGTTTTATCTCAATCAGAGGTGCTGTAAGAGCAACTACCGGGACGCAATTTAGTGTCTATTCCTAGATGCAGTGCACATGGATGCGGCTTCAGGTAGGTTTCGATCCGCAGTGACCTTCAGAGGTTGGTCTGTAAACATGCCTATAGCATAGATTTTAAATTGAGAAAAATTAAGTTTAATGTTATAATTATATATGATATAGCATGCTGCATCTTCGTGGCTTTTTTGTCTAAACATTTCATTATGGTTATAATTATAATAAGGCATCCTTTTTCATTCATACCCTTAATAATACCTACCGTTTTAAGTATTATTACATAGCGTTACAGTTAACATCACCAGCAGAAACCAAACAGGTCTTCAATTAAATACTGTCTTTCTGGAAGGCAAATAATAGAGCTGTTTTACATAAAATAAAATAGTTATTATATGCCGAAAGAAAGACATATATTATTTTATGTAAAACAGCTCTATTTTGTGCTATTTCAGCCTACCCATTAGTGACACGAGGCCGATGACCCCTATGGTCAGAGGTCACGTCATCAGCTTGCACTACTTTTAATATTTTTTCTTATAGCTTCTAGCTACGCTGTTCTGCCGCTGGGGAGATTATCTTCACCTGCTATTATTTTAGCGGGTCACTGGACGTAGTTCCCTTGTGACAAACTGACCCGCACTCTTTCTTTTTCCAGGGTCTTCGCACCGGGCTTCACGCCATCATTCGGTCGTGAGGCACACCAGCGAGGACCCTGGCACGCCGGCAACATCAGCAGCCGGGAGTCAACGAGCTAAGTGCATACCACCATCTCTGCACAACGGATCAAACAACGCCTCGGCAGAATATTTATTGCGAATCCACCCTGAGATTCATTTCCATTTCTTAATACCTAAACATAAATTCATGTAACGCTTTACCTCGATTACAGTTGTTATAAATTGTTAGTCTATCTTATTATTTATCTTTGCTCATACCCTAGCCGGTATAGACATCATCTTTATTAATTTTACAGTGCTCTCATATTTCACATTTACTTCACTAGATTTAACTTTCATCAAATCCCAGTATAAAACATTTTCTCACGTTACACGCGTACACCGCCGCTGGATTCTGCGCAGTTGGAGCCCGACCTCTCGCCATCGGCCAGCACTTCTGGGACTCCATATTCCAGCGTTAGTACTATATTGAGGCCTAGTAACAAGCGTTTCCGTGGTGATGGCTGTCTCGAGCAAAATGAATTTGGGGAATTGAAGAATTTGTTACTCTCCTGGAAAGATGATCAAGAAATAATACTTAACAAATTGATAAAGGAAGTTTCCGAACTTAAACAACAAAACCTCCGTATTCAGGAATCAAATTTGGAAATCGAAAGATCCATTCAATTTTTCAATGTAAGTTACGAGGATTTGAAGTCCCGTATAGAGACTTTAGAAGAGAGGCAAACGGAGTATGCTGAGCAGTTACAAGATATTTCGAGCATCGGTAGCAGTCAGTTAGTATCTAAACTAGAGGCCAAGATTGAATTAATGGATCAACAGGCTTGGCAGTGTAATATCAAGATCTGCAACCTACCCGAGAAGCGTAGTGAGAACCTGATTACTATAATGGAGTCCATAGGAAAAGCTGTGAATTTGCCTGTGTCACAAAATGACATTATATCAATAAACAGAGTACCACACGCTCAGCCCCAAGATAAAAAGCCCAAGAATATTATTGTTAAGTTCAAATCACGCATTATTCGTGATAACCATACTCAGCGGCTACCGTAAAACAAGGGTCTCAAGTCCGAACAAATAGGTCTGCCAGGTACAAAGATTCCTATTTACTTAAATGGACAACTCACATTTAAAAATAAAGCTTTATTTCGGGAGGCTAGAAAGTGTGTTATTAATCATGGTTTCGAGTACGTATGGGTCAGAAATGCAACTATACTTATACGTGAGCAGGAAGGTGCATCCGCGTTTGCTATACGCTGCGAGTCCGATCTTTGAAAGGTTCAAACTGGTGATAAAACTTGTACTAAAAACTCATTGTAACCTATTCACATATCATCATGCTAATATACGAGTCCTGTGGGTTACTGCAACTTTAAGAAATAATGTACTTTTAAAGAATGATCAATGTTGTGCTAGTCTAGGATTTTATTATTTCCCACGTATGGATGAGTGTTTACGTTTTACATATTTTACATCACAAGCGTACATGTTACACAACGGTGCAATAGGCGGCCCGCTTGCCCTACAACGGTGTAACAGGCGGACCGCTGACCACGCGTGACATAGTTACCGCGCATCGTGACCGTCGCCGGTACGAGGCGCCGATTCAGCAATTACACAATATCATAGAAATCCACGCCATATACCTTATTTTGCAGACTACTCATTTCCGTGTTAATTCGTTATAATTAAGATTGTTTTTTTTTTACGTGCGGGAAATACCCACGGATACCCACCCCTCCGGAGCCGGAGGGGGAGGTTATGTCGGACTCTAACCGACTAAACCGCACGCCGTCTCTGGGTCGTAGTGCTAGGCCGAAGGTGAGGTTGTCATGCGACATATCCCTCGCACCCCGGCTGACCCAGGGCAAGGTGAGGTTGTCATGCGACATATCCCTCGCACCCCGGCTGACCCAGGGCCATCCCTCTCGGTCTGGCCCTCCTCGGGAGGGGGGGAACACGCGGTCCCCGACTCAACCCCGGTGTGGGGACTGGGCCGCCGCCGTGGATAATTAAGATTGTAATAAATAAAGGCATTCTTGGCTCTCGCATCGACCAATTATCACCTCTTATTTTATAACTAATTGTAATACTTAACTTAAAATTAAATCTAGTTAAAAGTAAATTGGTTTTTTTGCAACCTCCGGCTCCAGCCTTCGTTATTGGCGCAGTCGGTAGGATAGTCGATATAACGTAGAATCAGTGCATTAAGCAAAGATCTTTACGGCTATCCCGAACCTACCTGGGCTGCAGCCACGAGGTGTATCCGGACTTCGATACCGCAGAGAAGCCAATTATGTTAATGTAAGTACTCTAGAATAGTTCTTGAGTTGCTTCCTTTTATTTTTACTGTGTCCTTCATAATTTCCCAAGATTTTCCATCCCAGGCAATCGTGGAAACCTAAGTTTTAGTTCTACGGATAATAAAAGTATAGAAATGTCGGCTTTAGATGAGATATACAAGGCATTGCGCATGGTATCCGAATTTGATGGGAATACCCATGTTTTAACTCGTTTTATTAGACTCTGTGACCAGCCCGGGCCATTCTATATGAACGAGCGTTTGACTAAGTTTAACCGACACCTATTGTTCAAGGTACGCGAAGCGCGTAAGAAGAAGCATTGGAAATTTGTCTGGACCAAAAATGGCCGCATTCTTGTTAAGCAGGATGAGGGCAAGCCTACTTTCACCATAAATAATGAAGGCGACCTCAGACGGGTTTTTGGTGTGGACTCGGTTTAACCCTTTAGATTTAAGACTTGCACCTTTCATATATTGCTGGGATTGTAATCTGTCGTTATTAACCCCCTTTGTTATACTGTACATCATTAAAAAATATTTGAGCCAGGCCTATGCTATGTTAATTATAATACCAAAAACAAAAAAAAAATATTTATTAAATTCGTCGAACTCACTAATGAATTAATTTGCTGCAAATGCTGCATTAAAGTTATTTGTATTGTTATTACATTCACACGTTTATGCTTGTTGTTCGATGTAAACAAACAGTTAATGGCAACGTATCGAGCCATTCTAATACTATGCGTGGGCCGGCCGTGTCGGTGTGGTGGTGTGTGGGTTGGTGAGTCATTCGAGATGCCTTGGCTATTTACTATTTGTATATACCTTGATATTCTTTTTTGCAAATTCCGGTAAGACGTGTTTACGGTGGCTGTGCGATTATTAGTTACATAATTTATGTTTATAGACATCTGTGCCTACAAAATGACGTTTCAATTCATAGAAAAATTATTTATGAAATTAGCAATGCTTAGCAAATTTTTCCAAGTCGGATTGTTTAATCCGGGTTCTTTGGGTAGAAACCATGAAAATATTGTAGGCACAATAGAGCGTCATCAAGTGGATTTGTTAGCCATAAATGAGATATGGTTAAAACGGGGAGAGGATGGGCGTGCGCCATTCGTACCAGAGTATCGTTTGCGACATATTCCTCGCACTTCTGCGATAGCAGATTGAGGAGGGGGGGGGGGGGGGGGGGTAGGATTCTACGTCAGGCGTGGTTTGAATGTAAAAGTTTGCATCCATCCCGTGCACCCTGCAATTGAACAGATGTGGTTTAGGGTTAAAGTAAACAATAATGAGGTCATAGTGGGCACTGGCTATAATCCCCCTACGGGCAATGTCCAACGGCTTCTGGATGCGATGATGGACTCCATCGCTTCGTTTTTAGACTATGATTTTTTAATTTTACTTGGTGATTTTAACATTGATTTATTTAAGAATACGGCAAGCAATGTCAGACAATTTAACACGTTTCTACACTGCACTGGGTAAACACAGTATGTAAAGGACGCTACACACTTCACTGATCACAGTCAGACATTGATCGATGTGGTTTGGACGAATGCCAGAGTGCGTAGTACATCCGTGGATTCTGTTGGCAAACTGAACGGGCATGCATTTGTTAAGTGTGAACTTTTATTTCGCAAACCTAGAATACCGCCAAAGGTTATTACATATAGACCGATGTCTGACATCAACATAGAAAGATTTAATGGAGACGTTGACTCCTTTAGGTGGGGTCGTCTACTGTACCTAGAGGATGTTGATGACATTGTACAGGACTACTCTCAGGTAGTTTTTTTTTTTTTGTTTGAACTACACGCCCCGGTTACAAGCAAAATTATTAGAGACCTTCCGGCTCCCTGGCTAACGAGCAATGTAAAGTTCATGATGGGTCTGAGGGATGAAGCATTAAACCGAACTAAGAAAAGTAAATTGGAGTCACATAAAGTTTATTACACAGAATTAAAGAAACAAGTACATTTGGCTATAAATAGTGAAAAAGTGTTATTTTAAATTTCAAATAGATAATAATATTAAAAAGCCTAAGATATTATGGAAAATATAAAAGAGAATTTGAATCCTCATAAATCTATGGAACTGCCTCCGCATCTAAATGACCCTGACAGGATCAATCGGCATTTCCTGAATGTTCCTGGGGACATAAACGTCTCATTATCTAAATTAACTTTTTACGAGTACAACAGGTTTGGTGGTTTTAGCTTTGGATTGACGCCCGTAGACTCTTGCGCAGTTTTAAAAAAAGTGGCGGAGCTTCACTCTAATGCAGTGAGAATTGATGGTATATCGTTGAAAATGATAGTTGTGATGATTCCTAAAACTCTGAATGTAATTACCGCTATAAATAAGTCTATTGTAACATCTAAATTCCCTACTATTTGGAAGACTGCTATAATAAAGCCCATTCCTAAAAATAACAATGTTATTGACACTAAGGACCTACGTCCGATAAGTATTTTGCCATGCCTATCCAAAATTTTAGAGAAGGTGGTCGCATCACAACTGAGGCACTATTTAGAAACGCGAAATATTTTACCTGATGTCCAGTCGGGCTTTAGAAAGAACCGGGGTACCACCACAGCTATTTTGGATGTTACGGATAATGTATTAGCAGCATAAGACCACGGCAAGGCCACGGTTTTAGTTCTACTGGACTTTTTTAGGGCTTTCGATGGTTTGAATATTTCTCTTTTGCTTTCCAAACTGGCGTATTGTGGATTTGACAGTAACACAATACAATGGTTCCACTCTTACTTAAGTGGCCGGGCACAGTTTGTGGAAACCCAAGAAAGTGACGGGTCTACACTGCGTTCTTCTCTATCAGCCGTAAATAGAGGTGTACCACAGGGATCTGTTCTGGGGCCCTTACTGTTCATTCTATATAGTGCGGACATTGCTCAAGTTATAAAACACTGTGTAACGGACTAAAGTTGGTGAGTGGAAGTAGTTCGCAATTAGATGGGTAGATGGAGCTAAAATTGAAAAATTCAAAAAAATGTGTGTTGTACTTAAAAGGGATGTTAGATGGCGCAGCGGTTGAGCCATTTCCCTTATTGTAAATAAATTAAATTCCATGTTTATGTTTTATTGGTAGCGAAATAACGTAAGATTATCCGTTAAAAAATTGAAATAAGATTTAACATCAACTGCTACTGATTCTGCGGTTGATGTAACCAGGAATCTCTATTGGCTGCATGTTCTGTGTTATTGCACTAGTCGCGGATTCTAAATATTAGTATACGAATAATTAACTGGAAAATTAGTTAGACATTATCTTGGATTATTCTTATTCCAATCATATGAATTAAGGAGTTTTTATATAAAAGGAGCAAATTCCCTGAGGCGGCTTGCCGGAACTAGCACACGATTGGACGAAGGATGAGGGGTACGGCTCGGCGGACTGTCTTTGTAAGTTATATGTATATTTCTATCGTTGTAAAGAAATAGTGTTAAATTGATTTTTGTGATTTATATGAAATTGTTGCCTGTGTTGTGTAATGAACAAGTTATTAGCTATCTTTGCTTGACGCGAACAGTTTAGAGTTTTTCCAATGTACCGCCGAGAATTTTATAATTCTGTAAAAATTATAAATTGTTGAAATTAATTATAAATCTTGATTTTGTGTGTGTTTGGGGCGTGTTACGTACAAGGGTGCGCGATTAAGATTTAATTATTCTTTGACTGTTTCTATCTTATTTGTTACGACTAGGGCGTGGGGTAGGCCAGTTCTCGCGTCGAATATTGGGTTGGGTCGTGTTCGGAGTAGGACCTAGGGCCTTTACGAAAATGAAGACACCTTACATTGGGCAGGGGTAGTACGCGTGAATGCATGCGTATTATTACTGTCTTGTGCTGTTGAGTCTGGCAGTGTATTCGTAAAGTCATTGCTGTCGTTTTATCATCTTTTATTATGTTAGAAGTTGAGGGTAGCACTGCGGTGATTTTAGCTAGTTTTCCCGTAGGAAACCCATGGCGATGTGCCTGGTTATGGAGGGATACCTAACGATGGCAACGACTCCATATTCATCTGAACTAGCTAGGGGCCGATAACCTTTGAAGCGGGCGGCATTCCGATTTTACCTGTGGAAACGGGATCGGATAAGCTTCCTGAATGTGGGTGACTGTTTGTTCTGTGATGGGTAGGTACCGTCGAAGTGGAACCGTCCAATTGGGCCTGGATCAGAACTTACGGAGCTCGCAGTTCAGTCTTATATATCTATTTATATATACACTAACTATTATCTCGTTAGGGTTTCAGTTCACATCCCTGAGCTTCGACTCGTGGACTGGAGCAAGCACACAGTTATGAGGATAGGCCAAGTCAAGCCTAACTAGCTTGCACCCATAGCAGAGCAGGAGTGTTAATGGAATACCATCAATGCATGGTAGGCTCACGACACACCACACGTTTAAATGTAAATGAGGTGTAGCGGACCGCGAGACGCGATGTCAGCACATTCCTTTCCAGGCGGCGACGGAGCCCGCACTCTCTGTAAAGCCAGTTCATACTCGTAGCTTGCCACAGTCGGCCACGTATAAACTCGCTCCACTTATAGATATTCCATGTTAATATCAAGTGTTCAAGATTAACTAGATTACAGTTATATTGTAAGAAATAGGTTGTGATCAGTAATAAACATTTATAGTGTACGCAATCTTTTAATGAAGAGCTCCCACATAACTGCATAGGCATAGCCTCTAAAGTGGTGACCCCGAACACGCGTGTGGGAGTTTGTAGGTTATATAACCTCGCGATATCGAACTTTTGTGAACTTATAGAACTCTGGTGAACATTATTGTGACAAAATGGCAAATAACGAAGTTAGTGCGGCTGCAGTAAAATCAGAAGAGCAGGTGATCACGAGCATAGCGGTTACGACGCGCATTCCAGACTTCTGGTGCGACGAACCCGAGCTGTGGTTCATTCAAGCCGAAGCAGTACTGAGCCCTCAAAAAGCATCTGACGAATCAAGGTACCAGATAATTGTATCTAAATTAGGCAAAGATGTCCTGACGCAGGTCACGGACATTCTCAGAGATCCCCCGCAGACAGACAAGTACTCTACGCTAAAAAAGCGATTGTGCGACATCTAAGCGAGGACCAAGGAACAACAGGTACATAGACTCATGTACGAAATGGAATTAGGAGACCAGAGGCCATCACAATTACTTAGAAAAATGAGTGACCTTGCACAAGGCAAGATAGAAGAGGAAACCCTACGCATACTATGGCTCAACCACTTGCCAAGCACTGTGAGAGGGATTCTGGCAGCCACGGAGACGAAGGACCTTAGTACCTTAGGCAGTATAGCGGACAAGGTCATAGAATCCGTAGCCCATCGAGAAACAGTCAGCAAAATAGATGCAGCTGCAGGAGGCGAACCAGCAAACTTGATAGCAGAAATCAAGAACCTGACAGAGAGGATAAGACGATTGGAAAGCAGGCAGCCCAGACCTAGATTCACCAGCAGAGGAAGAGGCAGATTCGGAGGATTCGGATCAAGATCACCGAGGCGCAGCCCATCTCGCAAGCGAACTCCAGCAGACCATGACTGGTTATGTGACTACCACTTCCGGTTCCGGCATCGGGCGAAGAAATGCGTGGAACCATGCAATCGGAATAAGAAGAAGCCGGAAAACTAACAGCGGTGCATGAAATGGGCGAGTCATGCAGGCCGCAAGTAAATCATCGCCTTAGCATCATGGACCAGCACACAGGTACCTCTTATCTTGTAGACAGTGGCGCAAACATATCGGTCTATCCGCGTAATCTAGTGAGCGATAAGCACATATCAAAGCATAGTGAAAATTGTGAATACAACTTGTTCGCGGCGAACGGTACTAAAATTAAGACCTATGGACAGTTAACAAAAGAATTAGACTTTAAATTAAGACGAAATTTTAAGTGGATATTTGTCATAGCTGACGTAAAACAACCAATATTAGGCGCAGATTTTTTAATGAAACACAAATTGTTAATAGACCTTAGTGGCCGCAGATTAATCGATACCGAAACAAACATAATGGCGATCGGGTCATTCTCCGATTCTGACCAACCCACAATCAAAACCATATCCGACGATCAACCCTTCATAAAATTTTTATCTAAATATCCAAACATAACGAAACCGTTCTCCGTCAAAGGCCCCCCTAAACACAGCGTGCGCCATCACATAGAAACTACTGGTGCACCGGTGCATGCTCGTGCACGCCCGTTGCCACCAGATAGATATAAGAAAGTTAAAAGTGAGTTTCAGCTTATGATGGACCTAGGAATATGTAGACCCAGTAAAAGTGCGTGGGCCAGTCCATTACATGTAGTACCCAAAAAAGATGGTAACATTAGGCCCTGCGGGGATTATAGGAAGCTAAATGCGATAACCAAACCAGATAGGTACCCAGTACCACGATTACAGGACTTCACATATCTCTTAGCAGGTAAGAAAAATTTTTCAAGCCTCGACATCAACAGGGCCTACAACTGCATACCAGTACATGAGGACGACATCGAGAAGACAGCAGTAATCACACCAATGGGTCTGTATGAGTTCACAGCCATGCCGTACGGTCTAAAAGGGGCCAGCCAAACGTTCCAGAGGTTCATGGACCACAGCGTCCTGCAAGGGCTGGACTTCTTATTCTGTTTTGCAGACGACATCATCGTGGCCAGCGCCGACATAGAGTCCCACAAGCATCACCTAGAGGAAGTCTTTAAGCGTTTTAACGAATTCGGCATCACCATCAATATATCCAAGTGTTGTCTGGGCCGACAAAGACTAAAATTCCTAGGCTACGAAGTATCAGCAGAGGGCATAAAACCTCTGCATGACAAGGTGGAGGCCATAAAAAACTACCCGAGGCCCAAAACAGTAGAGGACCTGCGTAGGTATCTGGGCATGTTGAATTTTTACAGGGCACACATCCCAAAAGCGGCGCAAGGGCAGGCCGAAATGAATAAGTACCTTCACAACTCAAAACGCAAGGACAAAACAATCATACAATGGACAGAAGCAGCGACACAAGAATTCGAAGAAAGCAAGGTTAGCCTACAGAACGCGACATTGCTAGCGCACCCAGTACCAGATTCCCCGTTAGCCTTGATGACTGACGCATCAGACAGCAGCGTGGGAGCGGTCTTACAACAACGGGTAAGTAACAAATGGCAACCTTTAGGCTTTTTCTCCAAGCGCCTGACTGAAGCGCAAAGAAAGTATAGTACCTACGATAGGGAACTCCTGGGGATATATCTAGCAATCATTCACTTCAGGAAACTCGTCGAGGGCCGAGAATTCGTGGTCTATACCGACCACAAACCGCTAGAGTATTTATTTAGCAAAGTAGGTAGTGAAAAAGAAACCCCCAGGAGAACAAGACAAATCATGTTCATCAGTGAATTCACGAACAAAATAGTACATGTTCAAGGTAAGGACAATGTCGTGGCGGATACGCTATCGCGTATTGAAACAATAACATGCCCCACGGGCATTAATTTAACAGAACTCGCCCAGGCACAGGAAACAGATAAGGAGCTCTCAGAATTCTTAGCCAACCATAACAATAGAAGCTTGTGCTTTAAAAAAGTAAAACTAAACGGTACCGGGCCCGAGAACAATATCCTCTGTGAGACCTCAACCGATAAGGCACGCCCGTACCTACCCGTAGAATTCCGCAAGGCAGCATTTGAGTCAATACACAACCTCAGCCATCCGGGTATTAGAACATCTAGGCGCATGGTTACAGATAGGTTCTTCTGGGCAGGTATGAACAAAGACGTTGGTAGGTGGGCACGCTCATGTGTCAGGTGCCAAAAAGCTAAAGTCCACCGGCACACGACATCGGCACTTGGGGAATTTCCCGAGTGCGATCGCTTTGAGCACATCCATATCGACATAGTAGGGCCCCTGCCCAGCTCAAAGGAGGGCCACAGATTTTTGCTAACCATGATAGACAGGGCCACCGCCTGGCCAGAATGCATTCCAATGACAGACATCTCAGCTAAATCAGTAGCCCAGGCAGTTTTTGAACACTGGATCACACGTTTCGGCAGTCCCTTAAGGCTAACGAGTGACCAGGGTAGACAGTTCGAAAGCGAAATATTTAGTCACCTCATGAAATTTTTAGGCATAGAAAAGATTCGCACAACAGCCTACCACCCACAAGCAAATGGTGCGTGCGAAAGAATGCATAGATCATTAAAGGCCGCATTAAGAGCTAAATTGGACAACGAAAATTGGTTAAGGGAATTACCAACAGTGTTTGATCCAAAA
Source organism: Eilema caniola (assembly GCA_949126895.1). Lineage (NCBI taxonomy): Eukaryota > Metazoa > Arthropoda > Insecta > Lepidoptera > Erebidae > Eilema > Eilema caniola. The sequence goes on from CASBPR010000003.1 coordinate 1,655,814, forward strand.
GGACTAGGTTCCAAACAGGTTAGTTATAAGTTTCGGTGACAGTTGAGTGTCATCTAGTGTCATCTATGTCACTCACTTAAAATAGTCTCGCGGTTGCGGACCGGGTTTTATCTAGGAAGATTAATTATTTGTGGGAAATACAGTATTTATTTTTTTATTTTAATTTGGAAATTACAATATATGTGCCATCCGCCGGGGCGTGTGGATATCAAACAGTTCGGGTGAAAATACGTCTCGTGACGTGCTAACCGTGAGCACGTATGTATGTACATGCTGAAGATTGCCGTCGGCGCCGTCGGAAGGGGTTCAGCGGCGCGATTGGGCTGTGGAGCCCTCGTCAGCAGGCAAGTCAACACTGACAAGGCACTACACTAACAGATACACATTTCACACAAGACATACACGCCTGAGAGGGTTCTACAGGAGTTCTGCAAGTGCTGGTGACACTGGGTAAGTAAATTGATAAGTTATATAGGATATTGTTTAGTAATATTTCAAATTTAAGCGCTGCGGTACTTTGCAGCCAGTCGAAGTATAACAGAGGGCTATTATCTTCGACATTTTTTGGTAGCAGGGCGCGGTTGAGCATCCAGGAAAGCTTAGGGGGGCGAGTCTTCGAATGCTCAACCCATCACGGGTATAATCATATAATCAGTCTTCCACTGCTTCATTTTAAATAAATAATTTACTTTTTTTAATAAGTGGGTAGTAAGTGCATTTTTTGTTATTGCACTCTAATACTAAAGTTATCTTTAGTTGTTAATTTTAAGTTTATATTGTATAAGCCTACTTGTATTTCACATTTAACTTTAATTTGTATTCTGTGTTGTAAAAGTAAGTAGGTTCTGTTGGTAAGTAGGTACCGAAGGAATTTTACTGTATTGTATTAACTATGTCGACGCCTCGCACCAAGTTATCTGCACAGTTGCGGTGGTTTGCAGCCGCTGGAGCCTTGGTGGATAGGCCGGACAGACAGGACGCTCTGCTCCTGAGGGCCACGGAGGTCAAGGAGCGTCTGGAGGTGGTGTTTGACCTTTATGGTCAGTTAAAGGAGTCGTCGACTGATGCAACATTACTACAGGGCATCGAGGCCGATGTAACCCAATGTGTGGACTTGGGCGATGCGGTGCAGCAGCGGGCTGAGGAACTCAGACACCAGAGGGCTGGGGGCAGTGGGAGTATTCAGGGGCCAAACCAGGGGGTTGTGTCACGGCTCCCAAATATCGAACTGCCCACTTTCAACGGGGATCTCACCCAATGGTCCCACTACATCAACCTATTCGACAGTTTGGTGCACCTGCGTACGGACCTACCAGGGGCATATAAGATGGCCCAGTTGGTATCTTCGCTCCGGGGGGAGCCGAGAGATCTGCTGGCCCACCTCCCGGTCACAGAGGCCTCATATGAGACAGCGAGGGCGCTACTCCACGACCGGTACCAGAACCGGCGTCGGTTGGTGGACGCTCAATTGGGCCGCCTATTTGGTTTGCCACGGGTGGCAAGAGTGGCACAGCTGCGAGGGCAGCTGCTCAACCCTCTCACCGCGGCCGTAAGGGCTTTGGGCAATCTGGGCCTGCCGGTGGACCACTGGTCCTATATGTTGGTCTATTGGACCATTTCCCGCCTGCCGGTAGATGTCCACACCCGGTTCGAGATGCAGGTCGGTGGGAGCCAGGAACTGCCTACCTTTACTGCGTTGCAGCACTTCCTGGAGGCGGAATGCACGAGGGCCGAAGCGCTTGGCACGGGTCCAGCGGCTTCCTCCTCACACCCGTCACCCGCGCGGAACAGCGACGGGAACGCGACGCGTCGGCGTGACCGGGCCAGACTCACGGTAGCCTACGTGTCAGGGTCGGCACGGGGCTGTGCCTACTGTGAGAGCCCTCGACATACCGTGGGGGAATGTCGGGACTTTGCCTCCAGGGACAAGGACGAACGCAGGCGGGCAGCATGGAAGCAGGGTTGGTGCTTCTTTTGCTTGGGGCCCCATTTCTCAACCCACTGCCCACAGCCAGTCCGTTGCCGGGATTGCTCCGGCGACCATCACGAACTGCTGTGCACCGGCCAGGCGCGGACTCAGGGGGGTCCAGGGTCGGATTCGGGCAGGGGGGTCAAGGGTGTTCGGGTGAACGTGGGGGCACCAGGAGTGACCGTGGTCAGGGGGAGGCTGGCCGGGGGGGCCAAGCCCAGTCTGACCTCGGGTACCGTGGGGGTCGCGGGCACGTGGGGCACGCGCAGAGAGGAGTGCCGCGGGGCACGGGCGGGTGGACGGCGTCGGGGGTTCCGAGTTCGTCACAGCCGCCCTCCCCCCCCTCGAAGGTTTCAACCAGGGGGACTGGTAGTAACCCCTTCGGAGGTTCGGGGGGTCCAGGGGGACCATGTAACGCGCAGCATGGGGACAGTCTGCTGACCCAAGAGTGGGGGCATGGGGGCACGGGCGGGTGTCGCCCGTCGGTGACGGAAGCGCCTCAGCACTCCGGGTCGGCTCGACTCTCTCCCCCTCTATTGGAGTTTCCTAGGGTGTTGCCCTTCACCCCATCGCCTCGTCTACCGCCGGGGGCAACCTATGAGACGAGGTACGGGAGACATCCGGGTCAGCGCGCGCCATACCAGCAGCAGTGGGACCCGTTGGCCTATACGGACCCTGCTCGCCAGGCCCACCATGGGGATTGGACCCAGGGGGGCCAACGCTAGGACGGGTCGGCCCAACCACCTGTTGCCACCAACCCAGAGACAGTGCTGTTGCCCACAGCTTCGGTCTGTGTTTGGGACTGGCAGGGCAACATGATACGCGTCCGCGCACTACTGGACTCGGGAGCCCAGGGCTGCATTATTTCGACCGGACTTGCGAAACGGTTGGGCCATAACATACAACATTTTCCACACACCCTATATGGGATAGGGAACAACCCGGTGACGGACCGGGTTGGGGCCACAGAGTTCACCTTTGGGAACTCGTCTTCGTGTGGTGCTTCATGGGGCATGAAGACTGTAGCCTTGGTCATGGACCAGGTAATGGGCCATCATCCACTGACCAGGCTGAGCCCTTCGGTAAGGGCTATGACCACGGGCCTAAGGCTGGCGGATCCTGCCTTCGATACCCCAGGTCGGGTGGACATCCTGTTTGGTACGGATGTCCTGGGACAGCTGTTGCTGACAGGTAAACGGGTGCTACAGCCAGGGGGGCTGGTAGCAATCGACACCAAGTTTGGTTTCGCACTGATGGGACCGGTCCTGCCGGTAGAAGGTCCGAAGGAGTGCCAAGGTGTCATGGCGAACTCTGCATTGGCCAGGGTCATGCAGAGGTTCTGGGAAACCGAAGAACCGCCGATGGCTCGGCGGGAGGACCCAGATGAGAAGGAGTGCGAGTTGTTCTACCAGAACAATACTGGTCGCCTCCGCTCTGATCGGTTTGTGACGCGGTTGCCTTTTAGGGCTAATAGGCCACCGCTGGGGAAATCTCACCATGCGGCTGAGACTCGGTTGCTCTCAATGGAGCGTCGGATGCGACGCGATCCGGTACTTCGACGGAAGTACATTGAGTTCATGCGTGAGTACGAGTCTTTGGGGCACATGTCGGTGTCCGGGGTGGACTGGAGAACGGAAGACCATTGCTTCCTTCCCCACCATGCTGTCCTGAAGACTCCATCGGGAAAGATACGTGTGGTGTTCGATGGATCGGCACCCACGTCTAACGGGACTTCACTCAACCAATGTCTTCACTCGGGTCCGAAGCTCAATCGGGACGTTTCGGACATCCTCACTGGCTTCAGGAGACACCAGGTGGTGTTTGTGGCTGACATCAAGATGATGTTCCGTCAGACAGTGATACACCCGGAGGACCGGAGGTATCAGCTGATCTTGTGGCGCGAGAGTCCAGAAGAGCCAGTGAAGGTTTACGAGTTGAACACAAATACCTACGGCTTGAGGTCAAGTCCGTACATCGCAATCCGCACACTACGGGAGTTAGCGGATCGGGAACGTTTACATTTCCCACGGGCAGCAGCGATCCTGGAACAGGATCTTTATGTCGACGATGCCTGCTCTGGGGCAGACAGCGTCGAGGAAGCTCTAGCTCTACGGGATGAGCTCATAGAGCTATTGGGAAGGGGTGGGTATGAGTTGAGGAAGTGGCTTTCCAACTCACCGGAACTGCTCGCGGGGTTACCAGACGAGTTCCAGCAAGACCCACACCTATTTGAGGATTCGGGCAATCCAGATTTACTGTCGGTCTTAGGGGTACAGTACAGACCCGTCCAGGACGTGTTCACCTACCAGGTGGAATTGGAGTCTCCCAAGGTCTGGACCAAACGGACGGTACTATCTACGGTCGCACGGACCTTTGATCCAAATGGATGGATCACACCAGTCATCTTCTCCATGAAGTACCTCATGCAGAAGCTGTGGGCGGCACAGCTGGGCTGGGACGAGCCCATCCAGGGGGATCTGCTGAGGGACTGGCTGGACCTTTTCTCGGCACTGCCCGCGATCAATCGGGTTGCCATGCCTCGGAAGCTGCTTCCTGCAGGGAAATGCAGAGCAACGCTCCATGGGTTTTGCGATGCTTCCGAGAAGGGCTATGCAGCGGCAGTGTACTTGCGTACGGTATCGTCTTCCGGGGAGGTAGACGTGCGGCTAGTGGTAGCCAAAAGCAAGGTCGCGCCACTGCGGTCTAAGATGACCATTCCAAAATTGGAGTTGTCGGGAGCAGTCCTCCTAACACGACTGCTGGTCCATACGACATCGGTTCTGCGTGGGACGATGGATCTCAGTGAGACGGTGTATGCTTGGACTGACAGCCAGATTGTGTTATGCTGGCTTCGGGCGTCAGTTCACACCCTCGAGACCTTCGTGGCGAACCGAGTATCTCAGATACGGGATTCTGAGGTTACTCTCACATGGAGGCATGTACCGGGTGAAATGAATCCGGCGGATTGTGCATCACGGGGATGCAAGGCCCACGAAATCGTGGACCACCCGTTATGGTGGGGACCAAGGTGGTTGACCCGAGGGGCCTCGGAGTGGCCACTCAACCCAGTAGTGGCGACAGCCCAGCTGGAAGACCGGACTTACGTCAACGTCACGATCAGTGAGCCGGAGTTGAACGCGGAGTTCCTCCTGGGTAGGTACAGCTCACTGGACAAACTGATCAATGTGACTGCGTGGATACGGAGGTTCGCCCAAAATTGTCGAGCTCCCAGGTCACAGCGGACGAGGACGTCCATACTGTCTCCTGTCGAACGCCAGGGTGCGTTAACCTGCCTGGTTAAGGTAGTACAGACGCAGCATTTCGGGAAGGAAATGTCAACCATGGTGACGGGTCGTGCCAGGCTGAAGGGTGCTCTAGCGCACCTCACCCCCTTCATTGATGGCCAGGGCTTACTGCGAGTCGGGGGACGTCTGCGGAATGCGGACCTGCCGTATGCAGCACGTCATCCGCTTTTACTCCCTAAGGGAGGGCCCTTAGTGGAGCTATTGGTGATGGACCGCCATGTGAAAAATGCGCATGCAGGATGCAACGCGCTGATGGCCACGCTACAGCGTGAGTATTGGATACTGTCTGGGCGACGTATTATTCGGAGCGTCGTGTTTCGATGCCTACCCTGTTACAGGACGAAGGCATCCATGATGCAGCCTCAAATGGGGGATCTGCCTCCCGATCGGGTGATGGAGGCTAGACCATTTATGGGAGTGGGCACGGACTTCGCTGGGCCGTTTATGATTCGGAATTCACGCCTTCGGAATGCTAAGGTGTTCAAGGCGTATCTTTGCGTGTTTGTCTGTCTGTCCACCAAGGCCGTTCATTTTGAGGTAGTCGCTGACCTTACGACGGAAGCATTCATTGCTTGTTTAGACCGGTTTGTTTCCCGGAGGGGCCTTCCGTCTCTGGTCCGGTCCGACAATGGGACCAACTTTGTTGGTGCGGAGCGTCAACTTAAGGAAATTAGGAAATTTCTCGATGTAAATAGGGATGACATCGGAACGGCCTTCTCCCGTCGGGGCATCGAGTGGACCTTCAGTCCCCCGGGATGTCCCCACTGGGGTGGGATTTTCGAGGCTGCAGTCAAGTCTGCTAAGGTACATTTGTTACGCGTTATAGGGCAAACCGTGTTAACATTTGAAGAACTCGTCACTGTATTCTGTAAAATAGAGGCGGTTCTTAATTCACGACCATTGTGTAAAATTAGTTCGGATCCGAATGACCTGGAAGTGTTGACTCCGGGTCATTTCCTGATAGGGAGGCCACTTAACGCGCTGCCTGAATACCCATTCGCGGGGGTGAAGCTCCATAGGTTGAGCAGGTATCAAATGTTACAACAGATGTCGCAAGATTTTTGGAAGCGGTGGTCGCTCGAGTACCTCCATCTGTTGCAGCAGCGCCTTAAGTGGACTGACAAGACTACCCCTCCTCGTGTTGGAGACTTAGTGCTGGTTAAGGATGTTAACCTACCGCCACTGCGATGGCGCCGGGGGCGCATCGTTAACTTGTTCCCCGGGAATGATGGGTCCCCGCGGTCCGCAGAAGTCAAGGTTGGGGAGTCAGTTCTCAAGCGAGCAGTAGCAACACTGTCTCGTTTACCAGTGGTCTGAAGGAACAGGTTGGGACCTGTTCGGGCGGGTGACTGTTTGATCCAAAAGGACTAGGTTCCAAACAGGTTAGTTATAAGTTTCGGTGACAGTTGCGTGTCATCTAGTGTCATCTATGTCACTCACTTAAAATAGTCTCGCGGGTGCGGACCGGGTTTTATCTAGGAAGATTAATTATTTGTGGGAAATACAGTATTTAGTCTAATTTGGAAATTACAATATATGTACCAATCCGCCGGGGCGCAGTGGATATCAAACAGTTCGGGTGAAAATACGTCTCGTGACGTGCTAATCGTGAGCACGTGTGTGTACATGCTGAAGATTGCCGTCGGCGCCGTCGGAAGGGGTTCAGCGGCGCGATTGGGCTGTGGAGCCCTCGTCAGCAGGCAAGTCAACACTGACAACACATTTCACACAAGACAGACACGCCTGAGAGGGTTCTACAGGAGTTCTGCAAGTGCTGGTGACACTGGGTAAGTGAATTGATAAGTTATATAGGATATTGTTTAGTTATATTTCAAATTTAAGCGCTGCGGTACTTTGCAGCCAGTCGAAGTATAACAGAGGGCTATTATCTTCGACATTTTTTGTTTTTTTTTGGTCATGACTCACAGGAGTACGTACAAAACCTAAAAGAAGTAATTAGTAAATTAAAGCCAAAGCCCACCTCTCAAAGATCATCTATACCCATTTTTGTACATCCCGAATTAAAAAAATGTAGTCATGTATTTATTAGAAGAGAAGTTAAAAAACAATCACTACAACCCCCTTACGAAGGCCCGTATAAGGTAATAACGCGAACGGATAAAAACCTCACCATCCAATTACCAGATAGAATTAGCAACGTATCCATTGACAGAGTAAAACCAGCATTTTTAATCAATACGGATAGTCAGGATAGTAGCAAAACAATCAGCCCGAAATCAAATAGGTCTAACGAGTCAGAATCGGAGAAAGAAACCGAAAAAAATACCACTCAGAAAAGCATTTTAATTAAGGAATCCGCTTATGAAAACGCTAACACTCGCACCTCGCGCAGCGGTCGTGCCATCAGGCGGCCGGTAAGGTTTAACCTATAACAGTGCACTAATGTATTTCAACATAGCGTTACGTAATAACAAAATGTAATTGGACTGTGGAATTGCTTAATATGCTGATATGTTATTTCACAAGCCACCCATTCGCGTTCCATCACGGTTGACACATAGATGTATATAATCATGGGGAAAAATCAAAGTAAAGAACAGGTCATAATTGCCCAAGAAGGAGCGAACAGCTCAGACATTCAGTATCAAATATCAAAATTCAATGTAGTTCTGATTGTAATACTAGCAGTAATGAGTGCATTCATAGCCTATTTCGTGTTCAAGAAATGTAATAAAAGAACAAAAAATTGGATAAGCAAACAGATGTCGGAAGCAGCAGTAATTAATGCTGATCGAGCCCCAGACAGGCCCAGAACAATTCCACTCTCCAAAGTAGTCGTCACCTAGAACATACATGTAAGTCAAAAGCCACAGGAATGCTAGCGCGAAGTATGATGAGTAGTGATGAATGGAAGAAGTTGCAGGCGCTGTCGTGATGGACGCTGAGGATCCCAAGGGATGTAATTAAATATAGCAGAGCGGGTCATCACGGCAGCTACCATTAAAATAGGCATGAATGTGAATAAATTAAGTAGATATAAGTTTTTTTTTAAGGTCTCTGCTGACCCATATGTGGGCAGGCGTAATAGTATAACATGTATTAAATGTTACAACAGGACGCAGTGTTGCGACACCGGACGCGCTATGTAAACACAGGTGCGGCGTCCGATTGCGCGCAAGTCAGCAAAAATCGCATGAAGACCGTAGGCGATGTATAGTTTAAGAACTTTATAATGATCCGTTTTGTATGAAACTCTTGTTAAGTATAGATAATTTTTTTTTTCATCTCAAAATTTTATGTAAAATTTTTCAAAATAAGGGGGGAATACTGTAGCGGACCGCGAGACGCGATGTCAGCACATTCCTTTCCAGGCGGCGACGGAGCCCGCACTCTCTGTAAAGCCAGTTCATACTCGTAGCTTGCCACAGTCGGCCACGTATAAACTCGCTCCACTTATAGATATTCCATGTTAATATCAAGTGTTCTAGATTAACTAGATTACAGTTATATTGTAAGAAATAGGTTGTGATCAGTAATAAACATTTATAGTGTACGCAATCTTTTAATGAAGAGCTCCCACATAACTGCATAGGCATAGCCTCTAAATGAGGTGACGTTACACCTAGTTTTGGTTGAACAGAAGTTCTAAGTCGGGGGTAGAGTAGGTACTCACACAATGGGAATAGGTTAGGAAGTGTATTAGCAAGGACTAGTATTGTAACGGTTCTGAGCTAATCGGACCTTTGCTTGGTGATGTAACATATCATTCCTTGGTGATGCTTGTGATTGATTTAGTTAAGGTTTTTCGTGCGTTAATGCCGTGGTGAAATCGTGATTTGAGTAAATTGTACACGAGCTATCGCGTTGTATAGCTTAGTAGGCGTTCGATGTATTCGGATTAGACCTATAGGCGAGCCGTCGTTGGACCACGTTGCTAATGTTGTTGGTAGAGGGTATATTTACGTTCTACTTGCCTAGCAATTGACTTAGTATGGTCTCAATGAAACTTGGATTGGTGACATAACATATTTTAAATTCACCCACATCATAATTAATCAAATTCGTAATGGAAATTCTGTGCGTCCTGTGAAAACTGGTACATCTTGAAAATGTCAACTTTACAGTAGAGTAGTTTTTGTGTTTAAATAATCATAATTTTTTTTAGAATAATAATTTGTTTGGAAACAAGTGACGTATTTTATGTTAGCGTGTTATTGTTAATAACCTATTAGGTTCCTGCTCAAGAGTGTACAGGTAGGAAGAGATATTTAAAAAAAACTATTTGTTGTATCAAAACACACCAAATGAATGCTCGTGTATAATGAATTAATGATTCTAAATGAGTTATATCAATTTACACGCTATATAAGGTTTGGTGAAAGGTGATATTTGTTATATTATCAGGTAGTTTTATATGAAACTAATCATCTCCTGTTCATAGCTGTCAAACAAACAAGTAATATTATTCAGTTGGCAAAAGCACTGTAGACACAAAACTCGTAAAAGTAGTTGTTTTATTATTTATATCATTTTACTCAAGAATAAAAGTCGTGTTTTTTGATATAAGCAGACTTAAATCTCAACTCAAATTTGTGTAATATGATACAAGAAACAGTCTAAAGACACAGGCATAAAAATAAAGCAATAAAAAGCAAATAAAAATGCATTATCACTTTTTTTTTAAGGGTATTATTGAGTAACGCTTAGTTCGAAAGTTAAGTAAGTTAAGTAGTTTTAATTTAGATAAAAAGGAAAAAAAGCATCAATGACATAAGTCAACAATACAATTTTCCGAACTGAACGTGCATACCAAATTTCAGCTCAATCGGTTGAGGGCAAGTGCCTTAAAATTGAGTTGTAAGATTCCACCCGAACAAACATACATTGCAAGTTAAATAAAAGCTTGTAAAATAGTTTCTAATACATACTTAAAAGAACTAAACAAAAATCAAAATCTCGGTATTCTTTGTGTAAGAAAAATAATAAACAACTTGAACTTGAACTTTCATATCTAGTTCAATTTAATTCAATTCGATTCGACGAAATATTCGAACTTCAAGAATGAATCAAAACTATCACATAATAAAATAACGTTTATTAAAAGACCTAAAATGTTATTCAACTTCCATATCAAATTAAACATAATTCAAGGTGCTCCTTGCGTTTCTCCGCATCGATGTCGCTGTGGAGAAGAAGTTAGTAGCCTTGGACACCATGGTCTTTCATGCAGCAGGAGCGCGGGACGGCTTTCACGGCACGCGTACATCAATGACATAATCCGTCGGGCTCTTGTCACCGCCGGGGTCCCAGCCGTTTTAGAACCTGCTGGTCTGGTGCGCGATGATGGCAAGAATCCGGATGGAATGTCCTTGGTGCCTTGGAAGATGGGAAGGCATTTGGTGTGGGATGCAACATGTGCTGTTGCGCCTTCACATCTTCCAGGGACTGGAGACGGTGCCTGCGCTGCTGCTGCTTCGGCAGAGACCCTCAAACGGCGCAAATATCGTAGTTTAAGTGATAATTACATATTTGAGCCGTTTGGGGTCGAGACACTGGGATCATGGGGTCTAAGTGCCCGTCTATTATTTAAAGACATTTCCAAACGGGTAAGGGACGCTACCCGTGACCAGAGGGCTGGTTTATTCCTTGCGCAAAGGATCAGTATTGCCATTCAACGTGGCAATGCCGCCAGCCTTCTGGCCACCCTGCCAGTTGACATCGATGGGGAGGAATTCTTTGACGCCTGAACCTGCTGGTTTGTATATATTATGTACTTATTGTTTTTATATTTTTTAAATAATTCTAATGTACATATTGTAAATAAAAACCAATTATGAATGGCCATTCAAATAACATGTAGAACTAAATAAATCAACAACTTCTAAACTAATAAATATTTTTCTAATATAATTAAATATTTTTCAGTCTTCATCACTAGAGATAAAATGATGATCAATATTTCTTATATTAGCCTTAGTTTTTAAATTTTTATAATAATCATGATAACTATTATCAATGTATGGCAAAAATGAAATTAAATCATTATTAGGGTTCCGTAGCCAAATGGCAAAAAACGGAACCCATAAAGATTCATCATGTCTGTCTGTCTGTCCGTCCGTATGTCACAGCCACTTATTTTGGTAAGTATATTCTGTGAACCGCATTAAGATTTTCACACAAAAGTAGAAAAAAAAAAACAATACATTTTGGGGGTTCCCCATACTTAGAACTGAATAGTTAGCGCGAGAGACTTCCAAAGTGGTAAAATGTGTGTCCCCCCCCTCCTGTAACTTAACATGTCTAACATGCGTTTTGCACGGCAAGGACGACGCTGCAACAATGATATTTTACATTATAGACCATCATAGAACATAAATAACAAAGTAAAATAATAACAGTATCATAAACTAGTATTCACTTATATTAGACGCGTTGCTCCAATTTTCGGTTGAGGGTATCGCGGGGTACAGTTCGTTTGACACTAGCGTCATTCGCCAACTGTCAGCGGTTTGTGTGCGCGTGCACTCGTAAATAAAATTTAGTGTAGGTGTAATGGTAACACTCGGAAGCATACGCACATATTATAAGTAGTTAGGAGCAATACTTGGGCGCATCTACGTGAATTGCACTGTTTTCACTTTTAAGCGATAATAAATAGATTTCGTGTATTTTGATATAGCTGGAGTAAATTATTTTGTGTAAATGGTTATTAGTTCTTGTTATTATGAATATACGAAAAATAAAATAGAATTAGTGTAAAATGATACATCTAATACGTACATTGTGCGCCATGTTGGATTGCTCAGACAGCGCGGGCGAGCACATTGTCCAGTAGTATTTGCGGCACTGACACCGCGCGGGCGGCGGTAGTCTCGCAGTACCGCCCCCGGCACTCCGCGCACCGCTCGCGTTCGCAAAATGTATTACTTTGTACATATTTTGGATCAAAACCGTTTTAATTTTCGCGTGATTATTGATATAACTTTAGTTGAATTACTTAATACAAAAAATATTACTTTCCTATGTATGTGAGCAATAATACAACTTTAGTTGTATCAATGCAGTGTACAAATTTACTTTGTGTCAATTGATATAACTAAACATGTATCAGATGACACCTTATTCGAAGGTAATAAATATAATGTGAATAATAATATCACTAGAGATACATCTTTACACACAAATATTTATCTCATAACTTAAATATTATGAACGATACATGTCAACATGTATTTATTTACACAAACATAATTTATTAAATCGCGCCATTTCGTCTTAGATGTACCACACGATCTCAGAAACTAATAGACGTATCAAAATGTTGATTAGATTAGGAAAAAGAGTATTTTTTTCTGATTAAGGTACTAAAATAATATCAAATTCGATATAAGTTGACTTGTATCACTTTTCACAGGACACACAGAATTATTCCGAAATGAGAAGTTTGTTTGACTGATCTACCAATTGACTTTGAATAAAGTACTATGCTATTAATAATACTTATTACTCGGAGCGTCGTAGCTGAGGAATCATTTTGGCGAGGTACATCTAGCTCACGTTAGTTGAGCGCTTTCCTAATTTGGAACTTGTATCGAACCTTAATTGATTTGGGCAATTGACCCTAGAAATGGCTGTCTTCTACACCAGGGACACTATATCGATCTCGATTACGCACGTGACAAGTATGAGTCAGTTCTGACATGTTAAAGATCCTATTTTAGACACAGAATCTCATTTGATGGATTGGTCATCAGACCGCGCTACGACATGAAACTATTCATTGAATCTGTACTAGTCATATTATGTTTTGACAATATTGAGAAAGAAATAATCTTATCTTGAATTAGAATTAATTGGCAATGCCCTTTCTAATTCAAGTCTAATTAGACGTATACATTTGTCTGGATTCAGATATTGGGGAGGTAAAATACGAGTCAGCTATCCCACTCTCTAAAGGCGCGGAAGTTCCATTTGGAACTACGCGCTTGTAACCACTGATTTACTCAGGTGGGTACTCACCGGCTCACTCAGGGGCTGATGCAGAGGACTCTTTCCCAGGGCGCCTTTTCTACAGAGCTATTGAGTGTGTGCACAGAGAAGCTAGGGCTCCAATAAAAACAACTGGTCAACAGGTTATACACACATATATTTAGAAGTAAAAATTACAGAGTAACACACAGAGAAATATAATAACAGAGTAGGTAGATACAGGAGACAGAAGTATATGTATAGATAAGTAGGTAGACAGACAGGCACAGAATACAGAAGAATGAGGCAGATAGGACACACACAGTAGGCACGAGTGTTATTGCACTAGCTACACATTGATAGGCACGTGAATTCTAGCACAAACTACTAAGCGTACCAAGTTTACAGATGGTTGGTACTACAGCTACACATTTACTGGTACACGATGGTAGTGTACTGGCCTTTGGCTTCGCTGGTGGTAGCGCAGACGGTCGCGGTAGACCTCTCGCCGTGTAGCCGCTCTCGGCAGCAAATGTACCACAAGGTACGCAGCAGAGTGAGATGAGGCGGTCTCAACCTCAAGGACTCTCTAGCACGAACTAAGGACCCTGTGTAAAACAGACCACACATAAGCCGTTAATACACACACAGGCCTGCCATCAGTCCTACTAAATAGAGTTACAAAAAAACTTACCAGAATATCTGGGGACGAGATTTTCACCAAACTAAATTGTTACAAGCAATTGACAAATTACAAGATTAATGCCACAGAGATTTGGTAAGACTAACAAAGGTCACTAGTTGCCACGAAGAATCAACAGAAGTGCTGGTGAAAATCTGGGCAGGTATATTTATAGCTCGTTCATCGAATCTTCGTGAACAATCTTCAAAATTCTGCTAATCATGATGTATTTCATCACCATAAACAAACTCATTAGCTGTCAGTCGCCAAAGACAACTTGACGACCCATTACCAACAATTATTATAATTATGACTTGTTTACTGGTAAATCATAATTCCTGAGAAAATAAATCCCATTCAATTTATTATTGTTAAATTGTAAAAATAAAATAACAAATGAGTGCAATAAAAATAGAATATATGCTGTAGGACACCAGCGCCATCCACCGGTCGAGCGTGAGAACTAGGACACACCTAATCGAAGATTACAAGTTTCTCCGCCAAACAATTATACCTAGTTCCCATGAGACACTCTAGGTGGCTCTGGAACAAAGAAATCAATTACAAGACCAAAAGAGAAAAATATCATGTTACACGCTTACAAAAGGATAGAGGGGGGATATTTAAAGTTGGAAGTATCCCACTGCACACGGCGATTGGCGGAGCCTGTGCCAACGGGGAAACAAAAACTAACAAATTCAAAGTATATGCCTATGGGAAACAGTAAATTTGGAATAAGCGGCTTGCAACACTAAGTCGACAATGTAAAAGTTAGGTCATTAAAGTTATTCGAGTTGTTTGCCACAGTAGTAGTAATTAGGGCAGTGCTAGGATCTAGTACGGTTGAAAGTTGTTCGTGAAAAATTAATTGTAAGAGATTTATTCGTCGAGAAATTATTGTACCTTATCATAAAGCAGTTAGGGTAAGCGGGGGTAGAATTAAGTAATTGTATAGTAATGTTTCATTATATAAATACCAGCATTCCTAGAACTCTATAGAATCCGGGATATACGGGCTCATCTAAGGTCACCTCTGACCATTATACGATCATTGGCCTAAGTAGAATTAACAATATAGACGATTTAATTAGTGTGGTGGAATACTACGGGTATGACCTCCGCTTTATTACATTTTGGTCCCGCGTGACCAGGATATTACAACTTGCGACGTGATCCAGGATTGGGACAGTACAATTTTGTGTCGCTGACCAGGATTACTATGGTTATGGCAGTGCATATTACAACTGCCAATTCCATTTGTATGCTGATGATGTGCAGATTTATTTCTCCTTCGAGGTCAATGAATTCCAGGAAGCTATCTCGAAAATCAATGAGGATCTGATTAGCATTTGTCAATGGGCTCGCCAAAATACACTCGTATTGAATAGCAACAAGACTAAATTTGTAATCCTTGGCTCAAAAAATCAAGTCACGAAAATTTCACAATTAAATCCTCAATTATACGTGGATGGCGTCCCTATTGAACGTGTGCAGGAGGCTAGGAATCTAGGCTTGTTAATGGACGAGGGGTTGAGGTTTGAACGACATTTTGCGGAATGCGTGAGGAACTGTTTTTACAGATTAAAACTTCTTTATAAAATGCGTAGCTGTCTCAGTGTTGAGCTCCGTGAAAGGCTGGTCGATACCCTGGTGTTATCCAAATTTAATTATTTGGAAGTGGTTTACGGTCCTAGACTATTAATTAAAACGGCTAACTTAATACAAAGAGTGCAAAATGCGTGCGCGCGTTTCTGTTATAATATACCACCTAGAAGCCACGTGACCCCATATCTAAACAGATAGAACATACTTAAAATGAAGTATAGAAGGGAGTTGCATCTAGCTACTGTTGTCTTTGGGGTTGTTAAGACAGGAAAACCGTTCTACCTGTACTCCAAACTTAAATGGCTCAATGAAGGCAGTAGATACCCTACAAGAGCGTCGCGTCTGAACTTACATGTACCAAAACACAAGACCGTGGCATTTCAAGGTAGTTTTAAGTATTCCGCTAGTAAGATATGGAATAATATTCCTCCGCCTCTTAGGACACTCACAAGCATCCATAACTTCCGGGTTAAGCTCAAACACATACTACTCAATAAACAGAAATTTTGTGCATAACGGCGCTTGAGCCGCAACATAAGACGTTCTGGGGGCGTCGCGCGTCGCAATACTGCCTGCCTTACATACACGGATGCGGGAGATGTACTTAAAAAAAAATTGTTTTTATTTTTTTATGTTGGTGACTACAACTGGCCTATAAACTGGAAGCTGGCCTATAAACACCTCGTTTTCGTATTTAGGATTACAATTATTGTTCACACATATTGTCTACATCTAATTTATGTAAACTGGGACTACCAATTTTATGGGATCCGCGTATATACAGACAGTTACCTAGTGCAAAAGGCTGCAGTTGAAAAACAGCGCTGCAGATCTATCTGTAGCATTAGCTGAACTGTGACCATTTAAACGCACACCCAACACTGATACATATTGTGAGATTTGTTTTGTTGTGTTTTTTTTTTTTTTTTTTTTTTTTTTTTTTTTTCTCCGTAGGAGGCGTAGCCGTACCGCAGATTCGGAGCCCCGACTGGCGGAGCTTCACGAGGGATACAGGGAGGCCCGGAATGCCCTCCGAGCGGAGATCAAGCGGTCTAAGGCCGCTTGTTACCGAGAGCTCCTGGAGACGCTGGAGCGGGACCCATGGGGGCGGCCTTACCTTATGGTAAGAGAAAAGCTGCGCCCCCGGGCCCCTCCGCTGACCCAGGTGCTCGAACCGGCTCTGCTCGGAGGAGTGGTCGACTCCCTGTTCCCGGCGCGAGCGGAACATGTTCCGCCGCAGATGGCTCCGCCGCCTCGGTCGCCTACGGCGCCCAGTGCGGTGATTGACGACGACGTGCCCGAGGTCACTTGGGTAGAACTAGAGCTGGCGGTGCGAAGGCTGAGGGCCAAGAAGAACACCGCCCCGGGACCCGACGGCATTCCAGGCCGCGCGTGGGTCCTAGCTCTAGGGGAAGACGGTCTCGAACCCCGACTGAGAGGGTTCCTCAGCGCATGCTTGGAGCGGGGCCAGTTTCCGAAGATGTGGAAGACGGGGAAGCTGGTCCTCATCCGCAAGAAGGGACGCCCGGCGGACGAGCCGTCCGGGTACCGGCCCATAGTGCTGCTCGACGAGGTGGGCAAACTCTTTGAAAGAGTAATTGCCAAGCGCCTCGTCGAGCATCTCTCTAGAGTGGGGCCGGACCTGGCGAATACCCAGTTTGGGTTCCGCCGGTGGCGTTCCACTGTGGATGCCATCATGCGTGTGAGGACTCTGGCGGAGGATGCGGTCGCCCGGGGCGAGGTGATGTTGGCGGTGTCCTTGGACATCTCCAACGCCTTCAACACCTTGCCCTGGAGTTGCATCAGGGAGGCACTCGTGTACCACGGTGTGCCTCTCTACCTCCGCCGCATAGTCGGGGCTTACCTAACGGAGAGAGCCGTCGTCTACCCGAGTTCGACCGGAGTCGGTAGGCGTGAGATGTCGTGCGGTGTCCCACAGGGATCGGTCCTGGGGCCGTTACTGTGGAACATCGGTTACGACTGGGTGCTTCGCGGTGACTTCGCGTACGGTGCCACCGTCACGTGTTATGCGGACGACACGCTGGTGACGGTGGGCGGGGCTACGCACCGCGAGGCGACCCTGAGGGCCACGACCGCGGTTGGTCAAGTCGTCGAACGGATCCGGCGGCTGGGTCTCGAGGTGGCTCTGCACAAGTCCGAGGCCATGTTCTTTCATGGTCCTCGGCGCAGGCCAGGCCCGGGAGCCAGCCTTACAGTGGGAGGCACTCCCATCGACATCAAGCCCCAGCTGAAATACCTGGGGCTCGTGCTTGACGGTCGATGGGACTTCGGACAACATCTCCGAAGCCTGCGCCCCAAGTTGGTCACCACGGCGAATGCCTTGAGTCGGCTGTTGCCCAACTTGAAGGGCCCAGGGACCTCCTGCAGGAGACTCTACGCGGGTGTCGTGCGGTCCATGGCCCTATATGGGTGCCCCGTATGGGCGGACACCCTGGGGGCCAGATTCCTGCCTCTGCTCCGTACGGCGCAGAGGACGATGGCCTCCAGGGCCATCAGGGGATACCGCACGATATCCTTCGAAGCGGCGAGTCTCCTGGCCGGATCGCCACCGTGGATCCTGGAAGCGAGGGCCCTTTCGGCACTATACCAGTTCCGAAAGGAGGCGCGGGAGCGGGGATTCGATCCCGAGCCCGAGGACATTCGGGCCGAGAAATCCCGGCTCCACCAGGTCATGGTGGCCGAGTGGGAGCGACGACTTGGGCAACCACGCGCAGGGCACGCCGTCATTGCGGCGGTAAGGCCCATCATGGGGGAGTGGCTAGAGAGGCCACACGGGAGCCTCTCGTACCGTCAGACGCAGATGATAACCGGGCACGGTTACTTCGGGCGGTATCTGCATCTGATGGGTATTGAGCCAACGCCCGAGTGCCATCACTGCGACGCGAGCGTGGACTCGGGGCTGCACACGCTCACCGAGTGTCCGGCGTTCGAGACGCCGAGGCGGGAGCTTGTGCAGGCCCTGGGGGTGAGAGTGCTCACGCTCTCCACCCTGCTCGCGGCGATGGTCCGCTGCGCGGATGCGTGGGCGGCCAGCGCCTCTTTCTGCGAGCAGGTCATGCTCGCGAAGGAGACAGCAGAGCGGGCGCGGCGCGGTGAGCGAGAAAGACTCGCTGACATCGCTGCTCGCGCCCGAAGGCGGCTCGGGCGTCGGAGGGCGCTTACAGACCTCCGCCCCCCATGAGCGCGGGCCTGAGGGTGACGGGTGGAGCCACCCGTCACCCTAGCAGAAGCAGGCCACGGCGGCGGCGCGCATCGTAGGACGATGCGCGCCTCCCCACACCGGGGTTGAGTCGGGGACGGCGTGGTCCCCACCTCCCGAGGAGGGCCAGACCGAAAGGGATGGCCCTGGGTCAGCCGGGGTGCGAGGGATATGTCGCAAGACAACCTCACCTCCGGCCTAGCACCACGACCCACAGACGGCGTGCGGTTTAGTCGGTTCGAGTCCGACATAACCCACCCCTCCGGCTCCGGAGGGGCGGGTATCCGTGGGGATTTCCCGCACGTAAAAAAAAAAAAAAAAAAAAATGTTGTGTTTTTTATTACATTTAATTATTGTATTGTTGTTAATATGCCTACTGAGTTGTGTGTTGTGTGTTTAATAAATGTATTTTCTTTCTTTCTTTCTTTCTTTCTTTCTTTCTTTATTTCTTTCTTTCTTTCTTTCTTTCTTTCTTTCTTTTCAGTTAGTTCAAACATACGTGTCGGCGGAACCAGGCTGTGAATTCACGAATCCAGCTTTATTAAACGGTATACTTAATAAAATTACTGGACCCGCCGCTCGACTAATAAATACGAACGGTATTCCTGAAAATTGGAATGGCATACGTAGCGCATTAGTTAACAATTTTTCTGACCGGCGCGATGAGACTTCGTTATACAACGACATGGTGTTATTAAGTCAAGGCTCATTAACCCCCCAAGAGTATTACGAAAAATATCAGAATTTATTTTCAACCATTATGACCTATATCAGTCTACACGACCATGTAGCCACCACCATAGAATCAAAGCGCTCATTATACAAAAAATTAACATTACAGTCTTACGTAAGGGGACTTCGTGACCCATTAGGCTCACGCATCAGAAGCATGCGCCAAGAATCTATTGAAAAAGCATTGGAGTTTGTTCAAGAGGAAATGAACACTCTATACTTACAACAGCGTAACGAACGTTTACCAGATAAAAATTTACAAAATTTAAATAGTCGTATGAAACCTTTTCAGCATTCTGTAACAACGAGTAATGGCGTGCCAAGTCCATTCAGATTTAATATGCCTGGTCCGTCGCGACAGAGCGCTGCTGTGCAGCCTTACCGTCCACCACAAATGTGGAGGCCTAGCTTCAACCAGCCTCCTCAGCAGCAAGGTCCCTCGCGCACTCAACAAATCTTTAGTGCTCGTCCTCCCAATTTTAACTCACAAAATAATGCATTTACATTCCAACCAAAAGGGCCTAACACGAATGATACGCCGAGGCCAATGAGCGGAGTGTCTCATTTTGCTCCAAAACCCATGAGTCCTCGTGTTCATGATTGGTCAAGGCAGGGTAACCCACCTCCTTCAAACTACTTCAGGACTAGGGAACTTAATGTTAACGAATGTTACGATAATCCTCATCCATATTATTTCGACTACTACTGTGACTATGACAGTAATCAGTACACCTATGACGAACAACCTTACTATCAATATGACATCCCAGTGACTCAGGAAGCACTACCTTACACTGACAATATGCACCACGCAATTTCTGAAGACAAACCTAATGTAGAGATGAGTCCCCAGAATGAACAAAATTTTCAGAAAGATAAGATAAGATAAGATAAGATAAATACTCTTTATTGCACACCAAACATAGAATATATACAGAGGATACGTAGATGACAACATATTGTACAATGGGCGGCCTTATCGCGGTCTGCGATCTCTTCCAGACAACCAGTATATGGACTGAATTTAAAGAATAGGTAGCTCCGAGGGTCTAAAGTATTCACTCAGCAGCTTGGCAGGAGCCACCTGACGAAGCTAAAAACGCACGACGGGAGGACCGTAATGTCAAAGCCAGGGATCTTCGCCGAGATAGAAGATTTCTACGGCCGATTATACGCTACACATGCCTCTCATACTCGACGAGATGACCACGATTCCAGAGCCACCCTGACACGCCATTACACCGACGAACTGCCTGACATCAGTCAAGACGAGATCGTGTCAGCTCTGAGGCAGCTTAAAAATGGAAAAGCCCCCGGTGAGGACGGAATAACATCAGAGCTTTTGAAAGCTGGAGGAGCCCCTGTTATACAGGAACTACAGAACCTCTTCAACGCCGTCCTTCACAGTGGGAGAACCCCAAAGGCGTGGAGTGGGAGTTTGGTGGTGCTCTTCTCCAAGAAGGGTGATAAAACCCTTCTTAAGAATTACAGACCCATCTCGCTCCTGAGCCATGTCTATAAGCTGTTTTCACGAGTGGTCACGAATCGTCTCGCCAGGAGACTCGACGAGTTCCAGCCGCCGGAACAGGCCGGGTTTCGCGGAGGATATGGCACCATAGACCACATTCACACAGTGAGGCAGATTATACAGAAGTCCGAAGAGTATAATCAGCCCCTGTGTCTGGCCTTTGTGGACTATGAGAAGGCCTTTGACTCTGTCGAAACCTGGGCTGTTCTAGAATCCTTACAGTGATGCCAAGTAGACTATCGTTATATTGAGGTGCTGAGATGTCTGTACGAAGCCGCCACCATGAGTGTCCAAGTACAGGACCAGCAGTCTAAACCGATCCAATTGCGCAGAGGAGTGAGACAGGGGGATGCTATATCCCCGAAACTGTTCACCAGCGCGTTGGAGGATATGTTTAAGACGCTGGACTGGAAAGGAAAGGGCATTAACATAAACGGCGACTACATCTCACACCTACGATTCGCAGATGACATAGTCTTACTGGCGGAGTCGCTAGAGGAGCTGAACCAGATGCTGGGCGGACTAGCTTCAGCCTCGCGACGTATCGGTCTTGGCATGAATTTGGACAAAACCAAAGTCATGATCAATGGCCACATTGATCCGATACCGGTCGTCGTACATGGTCACCCTCTCGAAATCGTTTCTGAGTACACTTACCTCGGGCAGGTTCTGCAGTTAGGTAAAAACAATTTCGAGAGGGAGGCCAAGAGGAGGATCCAGCTGGGCTGGGCAGCGTTTGGGAAACTACGCCGAGTCTTCTCGTCATCCATACCGCAATGCTTGAAAACGAAAGTTTTCAATCAGTGCGTCCTACCCGTCATGACCTACGGAGCCGAGACATGGACACTCACGGTAGGGTTGGTCCACCAGTTCAAAGTCGCTCAGCGAGCTATGGAGAGAGCTATGCTCGGAGTTTCTCTGAAGGATAGAATCCGCAACGAATACATCCGACAGAGAACCAAAGTAATCGACATAGCTCAAAGAATCAGCAAGCTGAAGTGGCAGTGGGCTGGCCATATCTCACGAAGAACCGACAACCGTTGGGGTAAACGTGTTCTTGAGTGGAGACCGCGACTCGGCAAGCGTAGTGTAGGACGCCCTCCGACCAGGTGGGATGACGATCTAAGAAAGACTGCAGGCAGATGCTGGATGCGGCAAGCTGAAGACAGGGCGCTATGGCGCTCATTGGGGGAGGGCTATGTCCAGCAGTGGACTAATATAGCCTGATGATGATGATGATTCTGATGTAAATAACAGAAGTGAAGGAAAATGTACTAAATTCATTAAATAAATACCTACATACACATATACACACATATACATATATATACACACACACATACACACATACATACATACACATACATGCCTACATACTTACATTAAAATGAAAAACAAAATCTAAATTACAAATACTGTTATAAAATATATACATCAAATACTATACACACATACCAAACCATATCTATATATATAATTATATACAATACCTACATATACAGGGTGTATTTTTGAAACGGGGCAGTAAGGGCAAGTACCTTAACCGTTGCAGTTACAGCAAAACGTTCTTAGAAGACCTTCCCTAACTTTTTGACATATTTTGAACTGCATTCACAGATTTTGTAAAAAACTTACAGTTGGCAAAAAAAAAATGCAAAAAGTCCAAATTTTTTTTTTTATGCCAATCGATTCTATTTCATGTGGGGATCAAAAAACTCTATGAGACCATTTTAGCTTTCAGTACTAGGAAAGACAGAAATCGCCAAAAACGTTTCCCATACATTTCGGCAACAGAAACAAATTTCTACGATGGTCTAACTTTTTGTTATGGCCAGGAAGTGGGTAGAATTGACTGTAAAGTAAATAAAAAGAATTTTTACCCTCAAATTTCGAATTTGATTCGAAAATCTGTGTGTTATTCTTAGTTTCAGCTGAGAAACTTCGTATGAGTTATTAATTAAGGATTTTCGCTAAAATGTCTTCCAATCGTGAAAAAATTGACTTATTAGAAGCGTATTTTGTCAATAATCGAAATGCGGGAGCTGCATTAGTGTGGTACCGCAATAAGTATCCGTTGCGGCATGTGCCAACAACAAAGGTTATTACAAATCTTTTGAAAAACCTGGAATTGCAGGGTTCTTTCAAAAGAAAGCGGCAGCCTCGTGTGGACATGGACACGGAGATTGCGGTTCTAACTTATGTCGAAGCATATCCAGAGGTATCGTCCAGGCAAGTCTTGTGATAAAGATATGGAAGAAATACGGCTACAAGTGCTATCGATATGGGCGCATAGTTCAAGTTGTAACGATGCAAATCGTCTATTGTAGTTTGAATTATTATTTACACATTTAGTCGATTAGTATCGACCTAAAAATTATATTTTAGCTACATTTTTAATCTGCCGTTCTATCAGTACATTTCATTTGTCTCTGGCCGTGTGCGATATACTATTAGCCTGATACACTCTTAATGGCTGCCGTTCACCGATGATGTAAAACTAGTGCTAATACGTAGCCCCGGAGAGGCAATTTCGCCATATCCACCATTACCAGGAGGCTGGTGTATAGTTTACCCTTGGGTGAACACAAGGGATATAAGTACTCGTGCACACATGCAGTAACCAAAAACAATTTCCCACCTTGTACAACAACAACAAGAAACGTTGAGGTACACCCCAATCAAGTTTTCTCCTCTCTCAACGAAGAGCCGCGTTGAGTCGTCTGGAGGCACCGTTTACCTATAAAAAGTTACAAACTGGTCATTCCCATACAATAACTCCCGGAATAATGTCCATTGTAATTATTCCAATTTCAATAGAATTTTTCCTTACCTTGTAAATTGGTCGGGTTATTCTGCCTTGCATACATATTGTGTATGGTTATATATACCGTACTTTTTAATAATTTCCTGTTATTTTCAATTTGTTTTTATTGTTGATATGTGTAAACATGGTGATGTTTACACAAATGTTTTCGTCTGTGACGTTATGTCAGATTGTGTCAAATGTCCGACGTGTTGTTGACTGATCTGACACCTTATGCGTTTAGTTCAATTCTGAGCGAAACGATCA
Source organism: Eilema caniola (assembly GCA_949126895.1). NCBI lineage: Eukaryota > Metazoa > Arthropoda > Insecta > Lepidoptera > Erebidae > Eilema > Eilema caniola. The sequence goes on from CASBPR010000003.1 coordinate 1,679,854, forward strand.
TTGAGTGTGTGAAACGAAACGTTCCACTCTTACTGACATTCAGTTCGGTTGTCACTTTAAACGTTGTGTTTACTGTTTACAACATAACGCATCGTTTAATAATGTTATAACATTTGTTTTTGGTGAATGTGAATGTTATGTTGTTACATCCCAACACATATCTCTGTGTTATTGTGGACTTAGTGACTATTGGTCATTTACCTACATATTCACCGCGCAAGTTGTAATACAAACTTCAAATTTTTTTAAACTTTTGTCACAATATTACGTGTTGACTTTGTATTGTTACAATTCCTGTTAACCGTCGCTACTGCGTAATTTCAACATGTATTTTCTTCTGTCAAACCATTGGTTTGTAACCAGGTTATTGAAGGACTTATGTTCTTCCACGATTATTGTAATGTACAATAGTTGTTGTGTTCGTTGGCGATTCAACCAACGGACTATCTCCGGCAATGGCTACTAACCATTGACCACGGGATTTTTTTCTGCTTGGTGCTGGGACATACAACCAGCATCCGGGTGTTGTTTTGATGGTTTCACCATTGTTTTCCTGAGCGGTTCTGCAAACTCAGGGTAAAAAAAAAAAATAAGCCTATTGCATGTCTCATAGTTGAAATTACTTGGTAGTCTTTTTGCTCAATTTCTCTTCTATTGGGAACAGTTATGCTGATCTTACAATACTTAACACCTTCAATTGATCTGCGTTGAGTCTCCAACGGTTAGGATGTTGGAAACTCTGTTTGATAGGAAGTGTTTACCATAGTCCTTGATGGTAACCACTACACAATATAAGAGTTGTATGAATGATGATGCATGTAAGTTAGTTAGGATGTGTAGCGTAGATTGACTGAAGTCTTGAGCACAGTATCGAGTTTCTGTTAGCAGAAACTCTACCTTACGGGAGGGGGTGTGTAACGATGCAAATCGTCTAATGTAGTTTGAATTATTATTTACACATTTAGTCGATTAGTATCGGCCTAAAAATTATATTTTAGCTACATTTTTAATCTGCCGTTCTATCAGTACATTTCATTTGTCTCTGACCGTTTGATTGTCTCTGGCCGTGTGCGATATACTATTAGCCTGATACACTCTTAATGGCTGCCGTTCACCGATGATGTAAAACTAGTGCTAATATGTAGCCCCGGAGAGGCAATTTCGCCATATCCACCATTACCAGGAGGCTGGTCACGTAGGCCCGCCCACTGGCTGATGTCTGGGGGAGGCTATAAAAGCCACTGCAGCCTCATTCGAGTCCTTTTCTCTGGACATCAGCTTTCTTCTGCTAAGGCTTGGGTGAGAATTACTGATAGCTATATGCAGTGTGTGCTAATCTCCTTTTTTATTTCAGGTGGCTCAATAGCGACATGAAAACGATGCATCCTACCAAAGCTTAGACCTGAGACCTTCGGTACTCATTGGGCAATAATTTATTTTCGGTGCCACGTCGTTTTCATGTAGCTAATGCAAAGCTCCTTCCAGGCAATTACCATGCTTTTTACGTGAGCATGGTGTGCCGTATTTTATTATGTCCATATAGTGTCATATATGGAATATTTTAACGCCACGTTGTGTGTGCATGTAACGGGGTGAAAACCCTGAGGTGGATGCTGTTTTTTTCGTGAACAGTGTCCATCATATTTTATTTTATATTAAACGCTTCTGCAATATAGTTGCAAGGCTTATTTCGGTTTGTTTCACATGCTTGTCAAAAGGACATTGACCCATGCGGTCGTGGGATCACTGACCTCGTGTCAATACCTTCATGTCAAATTGTTTCTGTGCACCCTTTCCTTTTGTTGCGATGTTGTGAGCTGTGGCTTTTACGGTAGTGACTTTTGCACCACGTGCCTTAGGGAAGCTTGACCACCTGCCTCCTGCCTACTGCCTGCCACGCCGCACTTGCAGTATGTCAGTCCGACATACTGAAAGGCTTTGCTTGCGTTTTTGAGGTGTGACAGAGCGGCTACGCGACCAGACAGGCGTCAGCGCGGCACGTGCTTGTCCAGACCGGCGGAAGGAAGCTAAGTGTCCACCACCAACTTCGCACCGCGGGCTGTTCAGATCCACCAAAATTTTATTCTTTTTGTCGACTGGAGATGCTGTACTCCACGCCCTAATAATTATAAATTATAGATATCTAATCAGATTATATTGTCGTTAAACAGTTCTTAGTAAAACTTTTTATTTCTCTCTGCTCTACCGGTAACTAAAGTAAAGTACCTATATTGCATTTAACCTAACAAACAAACATCAATGTTTCAAAGTGTTACATCCGGGTGATGATTTTCGAAGGCTTACTTTTTGCAGATGGCTAAGAGGAAAAATAAGCAGAGATCATGAATTTTTAAATTACATACTGTGGTCAGACGAAACGAATTTTTCCAATAACGGTATGTACAACAGAAAAAATCACCACTATTGGTCCAAAGAAAATCCACTAAGAGTTACGGCAAGTCATAATCAGGTTCGCTTCTCATTCAACTGTTGGTGTGGTATAATGTCCAATCGAGTCATAATGGTGGAATTTTATGAAGGGAAACTGAATTCTGCCATGTATAATGAAGTCATTTTACACCATCTTGAAAACGAGATGGACGAATGGCCCCTGTCGGAATTGCGAAAAGTTCATTTTCAACAAGATGGTGCTCCGCCACATAACAGTCACCTTTCACGTTCCAATTTGAGCCGCCTATTCGGTACACAGTGGATAGGTACACATGGTCCAACACAGTGGCCACCTCGTAGCCCCGATCTAACACCACTTGATTTTTTTTTATGGGGCTTCGTGAAAAACGAGGTGTATAAGACGACGTACGCCAGTGTTCAAGAGCTCAAGGATGCATTAATGACCATTTTACGTAATATTCATCCCAGAACATTATTAGCCGCCATTCGTTCAGTGCAAAAAAGGATAGATTTATGTATTCGTGAAAATGGAAATAATTTTGAGCAATTTATTTCATAAACCAATTTCTTAAATGTTTAAATGATTTTTTTTATTTAAAAAAGTTCAAAATTTTACCTGACCTATGAGTTTCGAGTTGATTTATCATATTTCCGTACGAAATGTATGGGAAAGGTCTTTGGCGATTTCTGTCTTTTCTAGTACTGAAAGCTAAAATGGTCCCATAGAGTTTTTTGATCCCCACATGAAATAGAATCGATTGGCATAAAAAAAAAATTTTGAACTTCTTGCATTTTTTTTGCTAACTGTAAGTTTTTTACAAAATCTGTGAATGCAGTTCAAAATGTCCCAAAAAGTTAGGGAAGGTCTTTTAAGAACGTTTTGCTGTAACTGCAACGGTTAAGGTACTTGCCCTTACTGCCCCGTTTCAAAAATACACCCTGTATACATATCCATGTACAACATACAAGTACATACTGCGTGCAAATATACATAGCCTAATTGCAAAAAAGCGGTCATAACATTAAGTAGTGCTCTTTTACCAGTCTCTGAAATGTAGAAAGCGACTGTGCTCGTCTTATATTTACAGGCAACTCGTTCCACAGTCGTGCAGCTTGTATTGTGAAGGATTTGTCATAGAAGCTTGTAGAATGCGTCGCTATTGCCAGGGTTAGATTTTCCGTGGATCTCAAGTGTCTACTGTTCTTGTCTCGCAAAAATTGAAAACGCTTTTTTAGATAGAGAGGAGTAGCCGGGTTAAACAAGATATTAAAAAGGAGAGCGAGTATGTGAGTATTCCGGCGAAGGCGGATTGGTAACCACTTGAGTTTTTTACGAAATTCGGATACAAGATCATATTTGTGCAAGCCAAAAATGAATCGTATACAGAAGTTTTGGAGTCGCTCAAGTTTATCAAGTTGGTCCTCATTAAGATCTAGGTAGCTGACATCGGCATAGTCCAGAATAGGGAGGAGTATGGATTGTGCAAGCGCAATTTTAGTTTCGGTTGGCAAGAAATTACGTAATCTCCTCAGAGAACTACCGGTGGCGAATATTTTGCGGCTGATGTTTTGCACCTGAGTTGACCATGACATGGTTTTGTCAAGATATATGCCCAAGTTCTTGACTGTATCGCTAATGGGGATGATAGTACCTTCAAAGTGAATTTTGGGTAGTGCCGACCAGTCAACTTTTGGTAGAAGTCTTGAGCTGCCAATTACGGTCGCCTGAGTCTTTCTGGGATTAATCTTGAGGGCATACATAGCAGTCCAAGTACTAAGATAGGCCAGATCGGCGTTAATAGTGGCAATACCTTGAGACAGTCCGTCCACATCTGTCTGGCAGTAGATTTGTAAATCATCTGCATAAGGGTGGTAGGAAGAGAGAAGTTGATTTGAAATAGTGTTAATAAATAATGAAAAGAGCAAGGGAGATAAAACGCCACCCTGCGGTACACCCGCAGCGGTGTCAGACCATGATGAATAGTTATCATCCAGTCGGACCCTCTGCCGGCGACCAGACAGGTAACTACGAAAAAAGTCAATAGCCGATGGAGATATGTTGAGAGAGCTTAAAATGGCTAGGAGAACGTCGAAATCCACAGTGTTGAAAGCGTTGCTAAAGTCAAGTAGACAGAGTATTGTGAGATTTCCATTCTCCATGCCGAGCCTTATGTCGTCAGTAATGTTGACAAGTGAGGTTGTGGTGCTATGCCCCGGACGGAACCCGGATTGAATCGGGTTCAGTAGACTGTGTTCACGAATGAATGCACTAAGTTGGTTTTGGATGAGGCGTTCGAGGACTTTAGATAAAAAAGGTAGGATGGAGATAGGGCGGTAATCGTTAAATGATGAAGGTTTAGGATTTTTGGGTAACGGGATGATTTGAGCATCTTTCCACGTTGAAGGAAATCTGCCTATGGTGATGGAGTGATTCATTATGTGAGTAATAATGGGCAGAATGTCGCCGAGGATGGGAAGCACCATCTTGCGACTGATAGAATCGGAGCCAACTGCATTCGATGATATGGATCGAATACTCTTCTCAACATCACAAACGGACAATTGACTAAAGCCAAAAGGAGAGTAGTCAGGGGTTGGAAGCGAGGAGAGATGACTCAGTGTGTTTATTTTAGCTGTCCCGCTGAAATTAGACGAAGCAGAGAAATGCAGGTTAAGTGCATTGATATCAAGACGTGTTGAAAGTAATTCCTGCCGTTGCTTTCCAACCCCTAGCGATCTAAGAAAGTTCCAGACTTTAGCTGGGTCTCTGTTTTGCACAGAATTATGGACATGTTGGCGTTGTGCATTCCTACACGCCTTGTTGTAGTTTTTTTATGTCATCAGTGAGCCACGGCGCGGGAGGATGTTTCAACTTTACAGCTCGATTGGGCGCGTGTATATCATAGAGCGCAATCAAGGTGTTATTAAAAAATCAATCTTTTCGTCTAAAGACTCTGAGGTTAGTAAGGGTGCCCAATCGATCTCTTTTGCATCTCGTCGGAGCAGGTCAATGTTCATGGCTCCAAAATTACGCTGCATCAGTACTTTCGGCTTCGCTTTGGGTGGGCGGATTTTATAGGAGAGATAGAGAAGATGGTGATAGGAGAAAATATCCGCTGATAATTGCCCATGTTTAGCGACATGGTCCGAAGATGACACGAGCAAGAGATCAAGAAGAGATGGTGCACAGTCAGGGAAAAAATGGGTGGCATTAAGAGGGAGAACAAAGAGGTTAGTAGATTCTATAATAGAAAGAAAAGAAGATGAGCGGGCATCTTTCTTTATTAAGCATGTGTTGAAGTCGCCCATAATAATGGTGTGCTTGTAAGAAGGGGTGAGATTGTGTAGAAGGTTCTCAAAGGATGAAAAGAAGTTTACCAGTAACGAAGGAGAGTAATAAACACCCAGCAAAATTTTGGAATGATGCAGCTCGACTTCCACGAACAAATGCTCGCCGACATTCGATGCGGGCGGCTGTGCCGATATATCAACTATGGAGTAGGGAATATAGCAGCGGAGATATTTGGCAACACCACCGCCTTTCTTACCCGTACGATCGTTACGGATAAGTGTGAAGCCGGGTAGAGAGTAAGAAGTCGAGGGCAGACATGGCTTTAACCAGGACTCTGAAACGAATATAGCATGTATGTTACTATTATTACCGAATACTGTCAGCATCTCAGGGAAATGGCCAGGAATACTCTGAGCATTAATGTGAACCACATTAAAATTTCTCGAAACATCGGAAAATTGAGCCTGAAGAGCTTCAGCCAGTGCGGGAACACCAGCGATACTATCATGACTGTCGCTGTCATCGTCACTAAAAGAGTAGAATATTTCGCTATCGCTATCACTACTGCACGCCATAAATATAATATATAATGTGTATAATAATAATTTATAAATAAATAATAGTAAGGATAAAGAGTAGTACAAAATTAAACTTAATTCGGTCTACGGTATCTAATTCTAGCAACACTGTCCACCCACCAGTTGAGCTGAGCATAGTCGTGATTTATTTAATTTAAATAACTTCAAGTAGAGAACCCATGATGTTGCAACATTGTTTACGCAATTACACAAACCAACATAAAGATACAGTTACACAAAGCGGACATATCGACTGCAGCTATTAACAAAGTCGGAACTACATTTTGGCGATTTTCGTTTTATTGCTCCTGAGGTCTTCAAACGTCTATATCTATGTTCTCGCAAAGTTTCAAATTTGAAACTAAATGCTATCATAGTATTTCTAGATTAACAAAGTCGGATTTTATAGGAGGGTACGAATAATAATGTAGGTAAGTATGTTACTACAAAGTTCGCGGGGCTAAGAAGTGGAAGGGGCGCGCGCGCAACGGGCGGTTCTGCCAGTTCGCTCATTGTTAGCGGGGCGACTGCGCGTGCGTGTTTTATATTTTTATATTATTGTTTTACGTAAATGTGCAGTATATAGTATAAAATAACAATGTCTCGATCTAGACGTACTTTAACGGTTAAGATTGTAATATGTGTCAAATCCCACATTGTTAACGGATTATTATTTTATTACCTGTGTCGAATGTACCACATTCTACATTATTGTGCGCTTTGAGTTCGTTCATTTTTGTTGGATATGGCACTACCGACTTTGTTTCTTGTACCTAACATTCCCGTTTTTGTCGGTTATGGTACTGTCGACTTTGTTACTCGTTCTTCTATTAAACGTTTTTGTCGGATATGGCACTACCGACTTTGTTATTCGTTGTAATCACCCCGGTCCTAGATCACGTCACCAAGATGTAATACCCTGGTCACGCGGGACCAAATTGGAATAAACACTGCCTTAACCATAGTAATCCTGGTCAGCGGCAGCAAATTGTACCGTGATCCTGCGTCACAGCACCAATACGTAATAAAGCGGTGGTCATACCCGCCGCATTTCACCACACTAAATAAATCGTCTATATTGTTAATTCTACTTTGGCCAATGATCGTATAATGGTCAGAGGAGACCCTAGATGAGCCCGCATATCCCGGATCCTATAGAGTTCTAGGAATGCTGGTATTTATATAATGAAACATTACTATACAATTACTTAATTCTACCCCCACTTACTTTAACTGATTTATGTTAAGGTACAACAATTTCTCAATGAATGAGTCTCTCACAAATAATTTTCTCACAAGCAACCTACAACCGTACTAGATCCTAACACTGCCCTAATTACTACTACTGTGGCAAACAACCCGAATAACTTTATTGATCTAACTTTTCGCATTGTCGACTTAGTGTTGCAAGCCTAACACTGCCCTAATCACTACTACTGTGGCAAACAACCCGAATAACTTTATTGATCTAACCTTTTACATTGTCGACTTAGCGTTGCAAGCCTAACACTGCCCTAATTACTACTACTGTGGCAAACAATCCGAACAACTTTTGCTCCCCATAGGCATATACTTTGAATTTGTTAGTTTTTGTTTCCCCGTTGACACATACTTTGAATTTGTTAGTTTTGTTTCCCCGTTGACACAGGCTCCACCAATCGCCGTGTGCAGTGGGATACTACCAACTTTAAATATCCCCCCTCTATCCTTTTGTAAGCACGTAGCCCCAAATGGAACTTACGCGCCTTTAGAGAGTAGGATAGCTGACTCGTATTTTCCCTCCCCCAATATCTGAATCCAGACAAATGTATACGTCTAATTAGACTTGAATTAGAAAGGCGTTGCCAATTAATTCTAATTCAAAATAAGATTATTTCTTTCACAATATTGTCAAAACATAGTATGACTAGTACAGATTCAATGAATAGTTTCTTGTCGTAGCGCGGTCTGATGACCAATCCATCAAATGAGATTCTGTGTCCAAAATAGGATCTTTAACATGTCAGAACTGACTCATACTTGTCACGTGCATAAACGAGAACGATATAGTGTCCCTGGTGTAGAAGACAGCCATATCTAGGGTCAATTGCCCAAATCAATTAAGGTTCGATACAAGTTCCAAATTAGGAAAGCGCTCTGCTAAGGTGAGCTAGATGTACCTCGCCAAAATGATTCCTCGGCTACGACGCTCCGAGTAATAAGTATTATTTATAGCATAGTATTTTATTCAAAGTCAATTGGTAGATCAGTCAAACAAACTTCTCATTTCGGAATAATTTCCATTACGAATTTGATTAATTATGATGTGGGTGGATTTAAAATATGTTATGCCACCAATCTGAGTTTCATTGAGACCATACTAAGTCAGTTGCTAGGCAAGAAGAACATTAGCAACGCGGTCCAACGACGGCTCGCTTATAGGTCTAATCCGAATACAACGAACGCCTACTAAAATATACAACACGATAGCTCGTATACAATTTACTCAAATCACGATTTCACCACGGCATTAACGCACGAAAAGCCTTAACTAAATCAATCACAAGCATCACCAAGGAATGATATGTTACATCACCCAGCAAAGGCCCGATTAGCTCAGAACCGTTACAATACTAGTCCTTACTAATACACTTCCTAACCTATTCCCATTGTGTGAGTGCCTACTCTACCCCCAACTTAGAACTTCTGTTCAACCAAAACTAGGTGTAACGTCACCTTATTTACATTTAAACGTGTGGTGTGTTGTGAGCCTATCATGTATTGATGGTATTCCATCAACACTCCTGCTCTGCTATGGGTGCAAGCTAGTTAGGCTTGACTGGCCTATCCTCATAACTGTGTGCTTGCTCCAGTCCACGAGCCGAAGCTCAGGGATGTGAACTGAAACCCTAACGAGATAATAGTTAGTGTATATATAAATAGATATATAAGACTGAACTGCGAGCTCTGTAAGTTCTGATCCAGGCCCAATTGGACGGTTCCACTTCGACGGTACCTACCCATCACAGAACAAACAGTCACCCACATTCAGGAAGCTTTTCCGATCCCGTTTCCACAGGTAAAATCGGAATGCCGCCCGCTTCAAAGGTTACCGGCCCCTAGCTATTCAGATAAATATGGAGTTGTTGCCACCGTTAGGTATCCCTCCATAACCAGGCACATCGCCATGGGTTTCCTACGGGAGAACTAGCTAAAACACCGCAGTGCTACCCTCAACTACTAACATAACAAAAGATGATAAAACGACAGCAATGACTTTACGAATGCACTGCCAGACTCAACAGCACAAGACAGTAATAATACGCATACATTTACACGTACTATCCCTGCCCAATGTAAGGTGTCTTCATTTTCGTAAAGGCCCTAAGTCCTGCTCCGATCGCGACCCATCCCAATATTCGACGCGAGAACTACCCCACACCCCAAGGTTTACAATAAATTTCGACAATTTATAATTTTTACAGAATTATAAAACTCTCGGCGGTACATTGGAAAAACTCTAAACTGTTCGCGTTAAACAAAGATAGCTAGTAATTCGTTTATTACACAACACCGGCAACAATTTCATATAATTCACAAAAGGAATTTAACACTATTTCTTTACAACGATAGAAATATATAACTTACAAAGACAGTCCGCCGAGCCGTACCCCTTTTAGCTATCTGGATCGAGTGAATGACGAAAAAAAGTCCCCGCGCCTCCAGAAAACCCATCTTTTAAAGGCGAGGTCTCCCTTCTCTAAACTAACCTCGCCGTTTCTAGAACTACACATCATCCTTCATCCAATCGTGAGCTATTTCCGGCAAGCCGCCTCAGCGAATTTGCTCCTTTTTTATAAAAACTCCTTAATTCATATGATTGGAATAAGAATAATCCAAGATAATGTCTAACTAATTTTCCAGTTAATTATTCGTATACTAATATTTAGAATTCGCGACTAGTGCAATATCACAGAACATGCAGCCAATAGAGATTCCTGGTTACATCAACCGCAGGATCAGTAGCAGTTGATGTTAAATCTTATTTCAATTTTTTTTACGGATAATCTTACGTTATTTCGCTACCAATAAGACAAACATGGAATTTAATTTATTTACAATAAAGGAAATGGCTCAATCGCAGCGCCATCTAACAACCCTCTTAAATACCACATCCATTTTTTTGAATTTTGAATTTTAGCTCCATCTACCCATCTAATTGTGAACTACTTCCACTTAACGACTGCAGTCCGTTACATCCCGACCCCCGAATCTTTATGAAGGTACATTCTTATTTTTTTTTTTTTTTTTTTTTATGACCGGAGTAAAGATTCTACTAATTTTAATACAGAACAATAAAAGACAACCTGATTTAAACCTCACACGGGCTGCAAATCGAGGTGAAGATACTTCTTTACCCACAGGCCCCCCTTTTTTTTGTATATTTCCCCCTTAGCTAGAATCCAGTCATCCCACACATTAAGTGTCTGTGTAGTTTAACCATATCAAGACAAACCACTTCTCAGTCCCGATACCAAGCTTGATAGTAGTCCCGCAACACAAACTATCTCCTCGAACCAGGACATGACAGTCTAAAGCAAGGAAAGCCTGGTTGTGAGGCAAGCTCAGTCCTAGCGACTCAGAGTAAAAGTTTGTGGAGCGAACCTATCTTACGTTCTTCCACAACCAATTACCCCATCCCCCAATAATAAAGTCATCCCTTAACAGCCGTCAAACATAGTAGGTGCAAACGGTCCACCCCACTTGGCTCGAAACCCAAAAGCATTTGCCCCGAAAATGGCGCATGTACAGTGTAGCTCGTTATAACCTAACTGTATAGTTGAGGAAGTGTGAAGGTACCTTAACGGTATGCTTAGACCTCGGATTCATCAATCTCGAGCCCGTCTATTATCCTAACTCTTAGCAATCCTTCATAATTCCGATTGAGGTGCATGCAGAATGACTAGACTATAACCAAGCCTCGCGATTCTACTCCCCATAGTGCTGGTTGGGAAGGCCCTTCACACTGAATTTAAACAAGTACTCATTCAACATACAACCTTTCCATGACCATTCCTTAACGTGAATATTCCTTTCGCTCTAACATAACCAACTTCCATGGTCATTCAGACTACCAACCAATCAGCACCCGATACAAACGCATGGTTATTGTTTCGTAATTTTAGGAATGCTCCAGCTTTTGCAAGGAAAAGCGGATTTCAGTATCCCCCTCTATTGCACACCACGCGTGGCAAATTGATAAATTTTGATTAAGTCTTAAAGTCGAACTATAACGAACCTTACTACAATTTTTTCCTTTTGTAATATTTAATTAATTTTTTTTTTTTGGTAAAGCCACCCTGCTCCCCACCATCTGACGGGATGAGAATATATTTCGTTAACAATTTAGGGTGAAAGTGACTAATGTGAAACTAAGTGAAAATTACTATGATCAACTCATTCACATGATGGACTACTGCTCATACTATCAGATGGGCTTCACCCTATCCACCAAATTTATTGATCACATTTTTTTTTTTTTTTTTTTTTTTTATATATATATATCCTCAGAACAGATCTAAATTATTAATTGAATATAATTTTAAATCAATCCTACTTACTAGTTCTACTTAACTAACTACATTACTTAAATCTACAAATTCTTACATACTAAGTAAAGTAATTGCAAAATCTAATCAACAATTCAAGCTTAAGTTCACGAACCTTCTCTTCTCTTCCCGATCCAGCCCCAGCCTACTGCGTATAATATCTAGACAGATGTATAGTATTGAACTTCCCCCGAACCTCATTAGTTTGGGGGTCTAACAAAATGTACACATTTTGGTAAGGATTTCCCGCCACTACGTATGGACCTTCATACAACGCCTCAAACTTCTTGGTTACCTTTAATTTCGCGCTAGATTTATTTAACTTCCTAATTTTTACTAAATCGCCGACCTGATATTCAATCAACCGATATCTACCATTAAACTTCGCCTTCCGTTTTTCCCCAGCCTCTTGTAGATTCTTACGCGCTATCTCCCTGACTTTCTGTACGTCTAGCTCTCCATTACTCCTACCTATAATCTCGTCAAACGACAACCTCGTCGAAGTTCCGTACATTATCTCACAAGGGGTAAATCCTGTGCTTTCATGATAAGTGTTATTATATAGCTCCTCCAACTTGGGAAGAGTCTTTACCCATCCTTTGTGATTCGTGCTATTATATGTCCTAAACAAACGCCCTAACTCCCTGTTGACTCGCTCTACTGTATTTGGTCGTGGGTTCCTAACCGTAGTGTATACCACTCTAACCCCCAACGTTTCCATGCCCTCTTTCCACACTCGACTAGTGAACTGGGTCCCATTATCCGACATTATCGCCTTCGGCTTTATTATGTCGAAGAACCTCTTTGCCTTATTAAACACTGCCACCGCCGTTGCCTTCTTAAGCTCAAAAAATTTGACAAACTTACTAAACGAATCCTGTAGAACGAGTATATAATTCATTCCAAATTTACCCGTAGGGAGAGGCCCGTATATATCTACCATCACTAAATCGCCAATATCTCTTGTAATTATTGAACAGCATGGGCCTACTTTGTTTGAATTAGAATGCTTTGTTAACTGACATATGTCACAAGTCCTCACTAAACGTTTCACACTCTTAGTTAATCCTTTCCAATAAAACCGATCCCTTATATACTTTATCACCTTGTAACCTCCCTGATGACCCATTTCGAGATGTACTTGCCTAACTAATCCTTCCCTAAGGACATTTGGTAAGAAAATGACTTGTCCCCTTTCACCCCCCTTATCTATATACAAAACGTCATTAATCAATCTACACCTACTCGCCAAACCCGCTAACTCTCCTCTTGTGCTGGCCGTACTTATCTGATTAATTAACCTACTTATCTCTACATCAGCCCTTTGTAATTCAGGTAGTAGTTTTAATTGGTTCAGTAATTCTTTATTTCGTTGCGCTTCCATATATAGGATGCTCGGTGACCTAACCTTTTCTTCCTGCAAAAGTTCCCCTTTAGGAGGATAGCGCGACAATACGTCCGCGACCACATTATCTCTCCCTTTAATATGTTGTATTTCATACTGAAAATTCTCTAAATAGTTAATCCACCGAGTTACCTTAGCGTTATATAACCTCCACGTCTTGACAAATGCCAAAGCCTTATGATCCGTCCTAATAACTACCCTAGCTCCCCTCAGATACGTTTCGAATTTCTCTAAACAACAGATTACTGAATAGAACTCCTGTTCAGTCACTGTCCAATTTAATTGAGCCCCCCTTAATGCCTTACTATAAAACCCCAGCACCCTCTGCTGATCATCATCGCCTACCTGATATAAAACCCCTGCTAATCCCACCTTAGAACAATCCGTTTGCAAATAGAAAGGTTTAGTAAAATCCGGATGATGCAATTGGATAGTTTCTAAGAACAAAGCTTTAATTTGTTCGAACGCCCTTTGTTCGAGTTGACCCCAACCCCAGCCTTTACCCTTCTTCAACAAATTATATAATGGTTGCGCTTGAATATTAAAGTTAGGTATAAACTTCCTATAAAAATTACATAACCCCAAAAATGCCCTCACATGCTTTATCCTTCTAGGTATCGGAAACTCTTGTATAGCTTTAACCTTATCTGGGTCAGTGTGTAATCCCTGAGTAGAGATGATGTAACCCAACATCCTCACTTCCTTACAACAAAACTCACATTTCTTTAAATTACACGTTAAACCTGCCTTTTGCAATTTACCTAAGACTATGTCCAAATGTTCCAAATGTTGTGTGAATGACCCTGTCGTTATTATCGCTAGGTCATCTAAATAATTAACACAAAATTCCCTGACCTCATGTCCTAATATTATATCCATGGCCCTACTAAAACTTCCCACGGACGTTTTCAACCCTTGGGGCAACACATTATAAACGTAGGACTTCCCATTGAAGGTGAACCCCGTATATTTTTTACTATTCTGCGTAATAGGTATTTGGAAATAAGCATTATTCAAATCTACTACACTTATATAGTTAGCCCCATGGAAGGAATTCATGACATCAATCTGTAGTGGTGGTTTCTCCGTTTCTGCCACCATATATTTATTTATCTCTCTAGCGTCTAATAACACTCTAATCGAATCATCTCGCTTAATCGTAAAAGTCAATGGACTACAATAAGGAGTTGCAGATCGACTAACTATCCCCAAATCTTCCATTTCCCTTAGCTTTTCTTCTACTCTCCCCCTATAAGCATATGGCACCGGATAATTTTTCTTAACAATAGGTACATCTGAACACATCACTATCTCGTGCTGATAGCAGTTCGCTCTCCCTAAACGCGAAGTGAACACACCCTTATATTTATGTAACAATTTTAGCAAGCTATTCCTCTGTTCTGTCTCTATAGCAACTCCGGTCTCTAGACTTGTCCAGACTAGATCATTAAACTCGCTACAACTATCCATGGCTGATATTAATTCCTCACTCTCCCTTAGGTCGGATCCCTTTACTTGCTCTAAAAACGGTATTACCTCTCTTTGCCCTGCCTGATCCAGAACTAAACCTCTATCTATTTTTCCCGTGTTGATAGTTACTTCATTCCCCTTTAACCAATCAAATCCTAAAATCAACGAATTAACTAGGCCTGGAACTACTACAAACCCCATATTTTGTACACACTCTCCTAGCTTTAAAGGCAATAGAACTATTTTCTTAATCTCTCCGCTCCTATGACCCACAGCTGTCTTAATTTTAAAGGGTCTAATCGGCATCCACGGTATTTCGCGACTCCTATCCGACCTCAGTACATCCCAGAATTCCTCTGAGATGCTGGTTATATCACAACCAGTATCCACTAATCCTATAACCTCATGATCAAAAATATGCACTATTACTTCTGAACTAAAGGTTCCCTCATCGCGTTCTGTAGACCTTTCATCAAATACCGCCTCTATCGACACAGGATCGCCTTGTCTCAAAAGTTTCTGTTCAATATTTAATTTAATCACATCAACTATTTGTTTATCGTTAAAGAGACTCTTTGGTTCTACTGTTCCAAAACCCAATCCCTCACGTATACCACGAGTAGTCATCTTGGCCACTAGCGGCGCCCTAATACCGTTTCCTACCTTACCTAAAGCTAGCCCTGGATTCCAACCCATTTTGATCATCATATCTAACGCTGCGCTCCCTGTGACTGAGGCTAGATCGGGAACAGAACTTCCAGCCTCTACTAGTTTAAACCTGCGGGTGACGCTAACGCCGATGTATCACTCTGCACTACCGTTGCCACCTGCTCACCAGACGGTCGAGTTTTGCTTGGCTTAGGCCAACTGCGATAGTCCTGACGAGAATCCTTAGCCCTTTTCTCCGGTATCCTCTTCTCGCCGCCAGAGGTTGGAGTTGATACAGCCTCTTGCCGAGCTATATCGTCCATCCCTCTCAAAAACTCCGCTGTTTCAATGATGTTATTCAGCTTGGACGTATACCATCCCTGTTGCACATACTTCGGAAACTGCCTAATTATGTCCCCAATCAGTTGTTTCTCGGAAAACTTATAAGTTAGCATCTGAGCCTTCCCGGTCAATCTTAGGAAATGGCCTAACATAGTAGGCGACTCCGCTTTATTCCAAACTCCATGCACTATAGACCGGCGTAATTCGTTCTGTTCGCTTTCTCCCCAGAAGGTAGCCAAAAAGTCCGCCTTGAAGTCTTGCAATACGCTCCAACGACATTTGTAAACTCTTGCCCATTCTCTGGCTTCACCCACTAGACATTCTTGTATCAAGTCTAATTGATTGCCGTCCCGACCGACCTTTCCCAAATATGTAGTTAGGTCTTCCAAAAACGTCACCGGATGCACATCGACTTTGTCTCCGAACTTGGGCTTCTCGAACGTTACATTTCTCACATGGTAGTTTATGTTTCTAGGTAACTCCGAGTTGACACACTCTACGGAGATCGAGGGTTCCCCATTTTCCCTTAATCTAGGAGAGTCTGTATATAGTTGTTGATTCAATTCCGGATTAGCCTGTTCCCTAACCACAGACAACGCTTCTGTGGGCACTGCCCCCCATTCGCGACTACTTCCGCTTCTGTCTGCTGGAGAAGCTCTTGTCTCACTCATCTCAGCCCTTAACGTCTCCAATTTTGCAGCTAAATCTTCTATAGTACGATTCAACTTCCTATACCGAAGGTTTGCTAAAGAAGTGTTCACATTCACGCTTCTCCCCTCCGGTCTCCTTCTAGCTTCAATTGTCCGTCTCACACGCCTAGATGTGGTAGGTACAGGTTCATTGGGCGTCGTAGTTTGCCTTACAGGACTAGTCGTCCCTTGCTCACTTGTCCTGTTTTCCCCATAACGGGCAGGCGCCCGCCTTTTCCTGCTCGGCTTATCCATACTATATTTATCACTGATCGAACACTCAAAGAACACTACACGTAACGATTCGTCAATACAATCACTATAAACTCCCTTTTAACTTATAAATTTGAACACCACTTTCAGCTAAGACTCACGGCTCATAACCGGAACTATATATACACGATAAGTTAACAAATAATACATTATAGTGTTAACTGTTGGTTGGGATGCCTCACTGTCATACAATGTTGCACTCCAACGATATGTGTAGGTATTTCAATTCAATAAATGTTTCTCCCGAGTTCGACCTACTCAAGTCTATAAGATACTTAATATCGACCCCCCAACAATTCGACTGATAACATCCTAACCCAGACTTTACGACCCCCCATTGTTTATTATTCTCACCATTTTTCATTTTACACTAAATTCACCCCAGCATAATTTCCTAGAGACCCTTACCTATAATACAGCAACAAATTGTACGGTATGCAACATACCGTACTCCTACCCTCAACTAACCCACAACAAACAAACACAATGCCAACGACCGATGGTCAGAATATAGTGTCTATCCCGAACACTGCAACGAAATTGTCTCAGACTCTGATCTCAGGTCTCGGCTCCAAATCGTACTGGCGCCTGACCTTCCAACCTATCCCCGGGCAGACAAAATGTTACCATCCTGGTTACCGACACCAAATTGTGGTGTCGTCCTGGCCACCAGGCATTAACTTGTAGTGTGTAGTCTTGATCCACGTCATCAAATTTTAACGTGTAATCCTGGCTTACGGCCCCAAATTGTAATCACCCCGGTCCTAGATCACGTCACCAAGATGTAATACCCTGGTCACGCGGGACCAAATTGGAATAAACACTGCCTTAACCATAGTAATCCTGGTCAGCGGCAGCAAATTGTACCGTGATCCTGCGTCACAGCACCAATACGTAATAAAGCGGTGGTCATACCCGCCGCATTTCACCACACTAAATAAATCGTCTATATTGTTAATTCTACTTTGGCCAATGATCGTATAATGGTCAGAGGAGACCCTAGATGAGCCCGCATATCCCGGATCCTATAGAGTTCTAGGAATGCTGGTATTTATATAATGAAACATTACTATACAATTACTTAATTCTACCCCCACTTACTTTAACTGATTTATGTTAAGGTACAACAATTTCTCAATGAATGAGTCTCTCACAAATAATTTTCTCACAAGCAACCTACAACCGTACTAGATCCTAACACTGCCCTAATTACTACTACTGTGGCAAACAACCCGAATAACTTTATTGATCTAACTTTTCGCATTGTCGACTTAGTGTTGCAAGCCTAACACTGCCCTAATCACTACTACTGTGGCAAACAACCCGAATAACTTTATTGATCTAACCTTTTACATTGTCGACTTAGCGTTGCAAGCCTAACACTGCCCTAATTACTACTACTGTGGCAAACAATCCGAACAACTTTTGCTCCCCATAGGCATATACTTTGAATTTGTTAGTTTTTGTTTCCCCGTTGACACATACTTTGAATTTGTTAGTTTTGTTTCCCCGTTGACACAGGCTCCACCAATCGCCGTGTGCAGTGGGATACTACCAACTTTAAATATCCCCCCTCTATCCTTTTGTAAGCACGTAGCCCCAAATGGAACTTACGCGCCTTTAGAGAGTAGGATAGCTGACTCGTATTTTCCCTCCCCCAATATCTGAATCCAGACAAATGTATACGTCTAATTAGACTTGAATTAGAAAGGCGTTGCCAATTAATTCTAATTCAAAATAAGATTATTTCTTTCACAATATTGTCAAAACATAGTATGACTAGTACAGATTCAATGAATAGTTTCTTGTCGTAGCGCGGTCTGATGACCAATCCATCAAATGAGATTCTGTGTCCAAAATAGGATCTTTAACATGTCAGAACTGACTCATACTTGTCACGTGCATAAACGAGAACGATATAGTGTCCCTGGTGTAGAAGACAGCCATATCTAGGGTCAATTGCCCAAATCAATTAAGGTTCGATACAAGTTCCAAATTAGGAAAGCGCTCTGCTAAGGTGAGCTAGATGTACCTCGCCAAAATGATTCCTCGGCTACGACGCTCCGAGTAATAAGTATTATTTATAGCATAGTATTTTATTCAAAGTCAATTGGTAGATCAGTCAAACAAACTTCTCATTTCGGAATAATTTCCATTACGAATTTGATTAATTATGATGTGGGTGGATTTAAAATATGTTATGCCACCAATCTGAGTTTCATTGAGACCATACTAAGTCAGTTGCTAGGCAAGAAGAACATTAGCAACGCGGTCCAACGACGGCTCGCTTATAGGTCTAATCCGAATACAACGAACGCCTACTAAAATATACAACACGATAGCTCGTATACAATTTACTCAAATCACGATTTCACCACGGCATTAACGCACGAAAAGCCTTAACTAAATCAATCACAAGCATCACCAAGGAATGATATGTTACATCACCCAGCAAAGGCCCGATTAGCTCAGAACCGTTACAATACTAGTCCTTACTAATACACTTCCTAACCTATTCCCATTGTGTGAGTGCCTACTCTACCCCCAACTTAGAACTTCTGTTCAACCAAAACTAGGTGTAACGTCACCTTATTTACATTTAAACGTGTGGTGTGTTGTGAGCCTATCATGTATTGATGGTATTCCATCAACACTCCTGCTCTGCTATGGGTGCAAGCTAGTTAGGCTTGACTGGCCTATCCTCATAACTGTGTGCTTGCTCCAGTCCACGAGCCGAAGCTCAGGGATGTGAACTGAAACCCTAACGAGATAATAGTTAGTGTATATATAAATAGATATATAAGACTGAACTGCGAGCTCTGTAAGTTCTGATCCAGGCCCAATTGGACGGTTCCACTTCGACGGTACCTACCCATCACAGAACAAACAGTCACCCACATTCAGGAAGCTTTTCCGATCCCGTTTCCACAGGTAAAATCGGAATGCCGCCCGCTTCAAAGGTTACCGGCCCCTAGCTATTCAGATAAATATGGAGTTGTTGCCACCGTTAGGTATCCCTCCATAACCAGGCACATCGCCATGGGTTTCCTACGGGAGAACTAGCTAAAACACCGCAGTGCTACCCTCAACTACTAACATAACAAAAGATGATAAAACGACAGCAATGACTTTACGAATGCACTGCCAGACTCAACAGCACAAGACAGTAATAATACGCATACATTTACACGTACTATCCCTGCCCAATGTAAGGTGTCTTCATTTTCGTAAAGGCCCTAAGTCCTGCTCCGATCGCGACCCATCCCAATATTCGACGCGAGAACTACCCCACACCCCAAGGTTTACAATAAATTTCGACAATTTATAATTTTTACAGAATTATAAAACTCTCGGCGGTACATTGGAAAAACTTTAAACTGTTCGCGTTAAACAAAGATAGCTAGTAATTCGTTTATTACACAACACCGGCAACAATTTCATATAATTCACAAAAGGAATTTAACACTATTTCTTTACAACGATAGAAATATATAACTTACAAAGACAGTCCGCCGAGCCGTACCCCTTTTAGCTATCTGGATCGAGTGAATGACGAAAAAAAGTCCCCGCGCCTCCAGAAAACCCATCTTTTAAAGGCGAGGTCTCCCTTCTCTAAACTAACCTCGCCGTTTCTAGAACTACACATCATCCTTCATCCAATCGTGAGCTATTTCCGGCAAGCCGCCTCAGCGAATTTGCTCCTTTTTTATAAAAACTCCTTAATTCATATGATTGGAATAAGAATAATCCAAGATAATGTCTAACTAATTTTCCAGTTAATTATTCGTATACTAATATTTAGAATTCGCGACTAGTGCAATATCACAGAACATGCAGCCAATAGAGATTCCTGGTTACATCAACCGCAGGATCAGTAGCAGTTGATGTTAAATCTTATTTCAATTTTTTTTACGGATAATCTTACGTTATTTCGCTACCAATAAGACAAACATGGAATTTAATTTATTTACAATAAAGGAAATGGCTCAATCGCAGCGCCATCTAACAACCCTCTTAAATACCACATCCATTTTTTTGAATTTTGAATTTTAGCTCCATCTACCCATCTAATTGTGAACTACTTCCACTTAACGACTGCAGTCCGTTACATCGTTCTTATAATGAAAGTATTTGTCATATATGGTACTACCACCATTTTTAATTGTACATTACTAAATTTAGATGTTGGATGTGTTAGTATTGACTTTATTTCTAAAACAGTTATACAATAATGTAGGTTGGATATGGTATATAGTGCTAAAATTAGGAAGAGTTGACTGGTTTTCTATTGCCTCATGTGACATTTTTAATTGCAACATACCTATATGTTATTTTAGAAGGTAGGACACGATGGTACCTCCCGTTACAACGGAGCAGTCCGACTGGGGAAGTACCTTCATCCTACAGAATACCGCGGTTATAGTAACCTTGTGATGTGTTCCAGACGGTGAGCAGGGTAGTCAGAGCTCACTGGAGAGGCTCTGTGTCGTCAGTGGGAAGGCCAAAGGCTTTGGATGTGACCACTGACTAGTGCGGTAGTGAAATGTTGGCGCGGCGGTCAGGGAGACCCGGTGAAACGGTTAACCGCTGGCCGCCCGCAGGCTGTACGGTTCCCGAACCCAGGGATCACAATCTCCATTCCAGGAGGCTGAACCAGCAGCCTGTGTAAAGTTCCCGGTGCAGTTGTCGTGCCGGAGAAGGAAACCGGAGTAGACTTGGCAGTATCTGGCGGGGACCCGGGGCCCGTCCGCCCACCGCACCAGCCAATCACACAACCCTAGCTCGTTTGCGGTGGCGAGAAACCTTACTTTGTCTTCGACACTGACGGCATAGAGCCTCTCTATACCTCCCCCTCCCATTTTTATTATGGCCAAGAAAAATAAGAATAGACGTTCTACAGCGGCACCTTCATCCACAATGAAAGTTGACTTCTGTTACATCAGGGGCCTCCTCACCAATCTTAACGAGGTCCATCACCATCTTGAGACAGCAAAGCCGACCTTATTCTTTCTGAAGGAGACCCAAATATCATGCCAGGCCAATACAGCCTACCTTATGTACCCCGAGTACAAACCCGAGCATAACTTCCTGAGTAAAGCCGGGTTATGCATGTACGTCCGGGATGACGTTTGCTGTCGCTGTCTAAACGGCCTTGAAGACAGGGACCTGTCCACTCTATGGGTACGTATGGATCACGGTGGCCCTACCCGTATCTATACGTGCGTCTACAGGTCCCATAGCGGTGACCTGGGCACGGCTCAACTGTTTGAGCACTTACAGCGGTCGCTGGACAGAGTAATTGAGCAGTACCTTGCTGCGGACTTGGTATTCTTGAGTAACTTTCACGCTCACCATGTGTAGTGGTTGGGTCGTACAGAACTGATTTTACGGGAAGGGCTGCTCACTACGCCCTGACCTATGGGTTCTCGCAACTGGTGCATTCTATCACTAGAAAACCAGATATCGCGACCCACAGAGAGTCTTTATTGGACCCTCTGCTGACTACGTCCCGAGTGGAGGCACCACTCGGTACTTCGGACCACAGCGTCGTCTGGGCGCAAGTGACTCTCGCGTGGCCAGAACCACCGCGGCCACCTCAGTGGTGGCATGTCGGGCACTACAAGTCGGTAGACTGGAATGGACTGCGAGAATTCTTCTCGTCGTACCCGTGGAGGTGGTTTTGCGTCACTTCAAACGATTCAAGCTCTTGTGCAAGAGCAGTCGCTGAAGCGATTCTAATGGGTATGGAATGCTATATTCCCAACCGCTGGATCGCATCAGGAGCGAGCAAACGGCCAAACTTCTGCCACTCTTGCCTTCCGCCGCCGCAGAAACTCGACGGTAGCCTTGCCCATGGCGCTAAGGAGAAAGCCGATCTTTTGGGTAACCTCTTTGCGTCAAACTCGACAATGAATGACGGGAATGCCGAGCCAACCATTCTCCCCAGCTGTGGTGTTTCCATGCCTGAAGTTAAAATCACGCAACGGGTGGTCCGGCGGGAACTCAAGTCCCTAGATGTTTGGAAGTCGAGTGGGCCGGATGGTATATATGGCGATGGTGCTCAGGCGCTGTGCCCCCTAATTGTGCCCAGTACTTACGCAGCTTTTCGCGCTTTCTTGCTCTGCCTCGTGGAAGACTGAGTTCGTGCATCCTGTGCTAAAGAAAGGAGATAGAACAGACCCGTCCAATTACAGGCCTATTGCTATAACATCCCTTCTCTCGAAGGTTATGGAGTGTGTGATTAATACACAGTTCCTGAGATACCTTGAAGGAAGCGATCTACTGAGCGACCGACAGTATCCAAGCCGTCGTCGATGGCAGCTGCTCGGACCCCATGGACACAAATGCTGGTGTGCCACAGGGCTCCGTGCTGTCTCCGACCCTGTTTCTGCTGCACATAAATGATATGCTGTCTGATGACTCCATCCATTGCTATGCGGAAGACAGTACCAGGGACACGTGATACACGGGCCGTGCAAATATCTCTCAGTCTAAGGTGAAGGAGAGTCGCTAACAACTTGCGACCAAAATCGGGAGTATCCGATTGGGGTCGACTAAACCTAGTCCAATTCAATCCCACTAAGACGCAAGTGTGTATACACCTCTAAGAAAACCCCATTTGTTGTAGCGCCGCAATTCCTGGGTACACCGCGTACCATTTCCTCGAGTATCGGGATCCTAGGCGTCGACATCTCAAGCGACGTCCAGTACCGCAGCCATTTGGAGGATAAGGCCTAGCTGGTATTGAAGAAACTTGGAGTGTTTAACAGGGCGAAGCAGTACTTCACTGCGGGGCAACGACTCCTTCTTTATAAGGCAAAAGTCCGGCCCCATATGGAGTACTGCTGTCACCTTTTGCCAGAGCATCTGCATACCAGCTTGACCCCTTCGAATCGATACAAAAACGTGCGTTGAGGCTCGCCGACAATCCCATACTCGCAGGCGCTGTGGAGCCTCTCAGCCACAGGAGGGACTGGCATCCCACACGGCATGTACTGCATGTACGACTGTAATTACTTGTACTTTCCATTACTTTTGTGAATTTTTAACCTGTTCGATGTACTAACCGTACACTATCTTGATTTAATTTACATTTAATTGGATAATAATAAAACATATTATCAGTTTTAAAACCTTCTTTTAATACATAAGGCCTATGAACACCCCCACATCCGACATAACCTTGTAATTACGTACCGTGAAAAATTGTTGGATGTGACACTTCCGACTTCCCTAGTGCGTGAAATATTGTAGGATGTGCCACTTACGACTTTCATAGTACGTGAAACATTGTAGGACATGTCACTTACGACAAGTGTGCTAGTATCGGTTTCGGTTAACAATGTAACAACTGCTTTTTCTAGAATTTCCTAGATTTATTTTTGTTATTCACATTACGACCTTCATTATCTTTCAAAACTGTAGCACTACGCGAAATTTGGTTTCAATATATGGGCATTTGTGAATTTGGTGCAAGTTCAAAACTTTATTTGGCCGTACTGAAAAGTAGTGATTTTGTAGTTCCGACTTTGTTAATAGCTACGGTCGATATACGAAGCAAAAAAACAAAAACAGGTAACTATTAAGTGTTCTACAATAAATAATACATTTATGAATTACGTACACATCACAAAGCAAACATATACGGAAGAACAAAAAAAGAAAGAAGTAAGAAGGCGGTATACAAATACAGTTCGAACACTTGCAGCTAAATAAGCAGTAAATAAACAATAATTATTATAATCTGCGATCACCGTGATTCTATACAACAATCACAGACTACTAAGGGTCACTACAATGATCGACATATATTCAGGTCTGTAACACCTGCGAGAATGACAGTATAGTCTATGTAACGCACACAAAAATAAAAATATTCTTTCTCAGGTGACCGAGAACACGAGACGAGAATTTCAGGAGAAATTTGACAGAAATGTCACTGTCAATCGATCCTGTCAGTTGTCATATCATAAATCATAAAATTTAATCAGTTTGTTGTAATGAAATAAAAGTGATTAAAAAAAAAAGATACAGAAAAATAGTGTAAGCAATGACATCGTGACGACGTATTATGTCTAAAAATACCCTCTAAAATAAAAATGCGGCGCGGTACATACACTATCTGCCCGAATATGAAAAAGCACAACAACAACACAAATAGCAATACAGAAGAAATTACTTTCTCATAGTTCTTTTGGTCTTCGTAGACCCAAACTTTGGTGCAGAGGCTGCGGGGCGATCCACTAGACTTATTTCCTGGGCCGGCGATTCAGAGATATGATGTAAATCAGCTGCGGTGCTAATTTTACGACGCTGCCCCTTTTCGCCGAGTACATATATAATACCGTCACGGGTCCAGCATTTCGCAATACCATACTTCTCCCGAGCGGTCAAGAACAGATCGTGACGAGGTTTGGTCACGAATTCCGACACTGTAATGCCTGTACCCTTAAGCTTGGTTTTCGAAAACCAAACCTGATCCCTTACAGATGTCTGCTGCAACTTCACCAGGATAGGCCGATGTCTATGAGGCGTAGCAGGCCTTCCCATGCGATGGCAACGCTTAATGGCACTTACCGTGAAGTTATCCACCTTGAGTGTAGACTTAACCACACTGGCTACTACTTGCTTTAGGTCTTCATTCTTTTCCTCACTTACTCCGTGGAACAGAAGAATTTTCCGCCTTCCCTGCATCTCCAGATGGTCGACACTGCGTGCTAAAGACTCCACCTGTTGCTGGAGGCCCTTCACTGCCTCAAGCATAAAAGCTCGGAATGCAGTGAACTCGCCAGCTAGTCCCGCTGTACTAGATGGGGGGCCAGAATTGTTTCGGAGATCTGCTTCAAATTGGTCCATCCGCTTGTAAAACACAGCTGTTAAGCTCTCAATGGTGCTGTGTAGTGACTCCATTATATGTTTGTAAATATGGTGAAATGAAAGGAGATAACGCTCACTGGCAGGTAGTGTACTTAGATTTACTCTAATATAACATTAAATTCAGTTTTAAAGTAATACTGTCTTATTTATTTTATTAAAACTCAAGAGGCTAAAATTTTCAGTGTAGTACACTCAACTACATACCCAACGTTGCTTACCGTATATCCAAATTTCGAACCCATCTTTAAAACTCCTTGTGGACACCGGTGCGAACCAATCCTTCATAAGCCCTGAAACCGTAGAAAAATATTTCTCTCACTTACCTTGTAATTACAATCCATTTGAAGTAACCAATGTGCATGCTACTAGTCGTAACGACTATTCTATTGACATACCCTGTTTTCAGGAATTTAAAGACAATAGTAACTTAACATTCTATATTTATAAATTTCACGAATATTTCGACGGTTTGATAAGCTAGACCTCTTAAATAAATGGCAATCCAACATAGATCTTAAAAATAATACTTTAGTGACTAAATTTGCTGTTAATCCTATAATAATGTATAACTCTAAGAACTGTAACTTGTATGAAGATATGATTCCTGCCAACTCTTCCAAACTAATTAGAGTTCCAATTAACACTAAAGATGGTGATGCACTAATCCCAGAACAAATAGTTTCAAACTGTTGTATCAACGAGTGTATTACTAAAGTAAAGCGTAATCGCGGATTTTTAAAAATATATAACCCGTCACCGAATGATTTAATTTTTTTAATGGACCAACCTATTAAAGCAGAAATTTTTAATATAGAAAGTAATCCTCAGCCTTTTTCATCGCGTGCAAAAGAAGTATTATCTCGGTTACGCACCGAACACTTAAATGAAGAGGAGCGAGTTAATTTAGAATCTTTAGTTTCTCAATATGCAGACGTTTTTTATATAGAAGGTGAAACTCTTACATTCACAAATAAAAATAAACACAACATACGTACCACAGATGAGTTGCCTGTTTATACCAAAACTTATAGATATCAATACGTACATCGAGAGGAAGTTCGTAATTAAATTTCTTAAATGCTGGAACAAAAGATCATCCAACCCTCATCATCCGCTTGGAGCTCACCAATGTGAGTAGTTCCGAAGAAAGTGGACGCCTCAGGTAAAACCAAATGGCGAATAGTCGTAGACTTTAGGAAACTCAACGAAAAGACCATAGACGAAAACTTCTACTTCACAACCCTCGATTTAGCAAGTGGCTTCTATCAGGTAGAAATGAGCACTCAAGACATTCCCAAAACAGCGTTTAATGTCGAACACGGCCATTTTGAATTCCTGCGCATGCCGATGGGCCTTAAAAATTCCCCCTCCATTTTTCAAAGGGTTATGGACAATGAATGAATGAAATGAATGAAAAACTCTTTATTGTATGGTACACAAAGAAAGAAAGAAAGAACACATTACAATATAGTGGTAGGTACAGTTTTGTAGCATACAATTGGCGGCCTTATCGCGCAGGGCAATCTCTTCCAGGCAACCATGGGATGGAGTCCAAAGAGAATAAATAACCACTAAATTTTAGGTTGATCTAGAGACAAAAGAAAGAAGGGGGTAGTTTCCTAATAATTATTTTGAATTTTGGTCCATACTAGATATATTATTATATTCAGGTAATAGATATTATAATACTATAATTATAAACATTACTTACCATATACAATATATAATAAATAACTAGTGAAACAGTACCTATCATTAGGTACATGAAATATATCGTGGGTATAATGGCAGAACTAAATAACTCAATATTTCAAGTTTCGAGATAATTGCGATTTACTGTTTTTTTGGCACTTTTTTTGACATCATTAACAAAGGGAGAACAATTTTACCGTCGGCAATTTTATATGTTATAAGCATGTTTGCTGTCAATTCAATGCTTAATCAAACTAATTTCTTTCATGAACCAAAAAAAAATAAAAATCAAAAACCAAGTTATCCAATTTTGCCACACCAAGATGTTGCAAACATACCGTAGTTAGCTAATTCTTTATGGTAGTTATTCAGTTTTCTCACACATAAGATGGATGTGAATACATGCAATTGGGTCAACAAGTTCACTTGTCGAGTTCTGAACCTAATGAAATATTTAAACATGAAAGTTAGGCATTCTTAGTGAAAGTTAATTTGTTTAATTTTATCACCTGATTATTGATCTCACATGAAATAAAAAACCTGGGTTGGAAGAAGAAACATCGTTTATTTAAAAATAAATAAACGTAAAAGTACAAAAATCAAAATCAACATAATTAGGTATGGCAATCTAATAAAATCAAATAAATTACTTATTATAAATCTTCTACTCGTAAAATCAACTAGAACAAAAAATACTTTGCTTTACATTAAAACGTAATTGTAATTTTAAACACAAAAAACTACCATGGTTTATCAAATAAACTTTTTGTAGGTAATAAACTATTATAAATCTTCTAAAATCAACTAAACGCAACACCAGGGGCGGACGTTTGCAACACTAGGGGCGTCATAATCGTGCTACCGACCTGTAGATACCTTCTAATACCCTTCTTGAAGAACTCCATATTGTATTCGCTTGGGAAAACCACGGCAGGAAGTTCATTCCACAACCTGAGCGTGCGTGGGATGAAGTTCCTTTCAAAACGCACGGTGCGCACCATTTCCGGTCGCCTGTGAGTATGGGATTGTCGACGAGCCTCAACGCCCGTCTCTGCAATGAGTCGAAGGGGCCAAGCTGGTATGCAGGCGCTCCGGCAAAAAGGTGACAGCAGTACTCCACGTGGGGCCGAATTTGTGCCTTATAAAGCAGAAGTCGTTGCCCCGCAGTGAAGTACTACTTCGCCCTGTTGAGCACTCCAAGTTTCTTTGAGGCCAGCTTGACCTTGTCCTCCAAATGGTTGCGGAACTGAACGTCGCTTGAGATGTTGACACCTGGGTCATTCTTTTGGACAGCTTTTTCAAGCGGCTTTGCTTAAAAATAATAGAAATCAAAAAGTCAGCAAGCCATATTTTTTTTATGAGCAAAGTTTAAATCCTCTCTTAACTAGGTAACTGATTATTATTCAATTATCTTTATAATTAAATATGATTAAAAAATAAAATACCCCCATTCTTTGATTTTCGTGGCGTGTCCCAATCCCCGATCTGGCCACTTAGTAAATTATATATTAGAAACTAAATGCAACATGCTTACCAAAAAAAAACACTAAGTCCTAAGAAGTTTACAATGCTATGAAAAGTTAGACCATAGTTCTAAAACGACTACATTTCCTTAAAAAAATATAACTGTCCCGAGGTAATTGCTGATTTGCGTGGATTGTTATATTTTCACTAGCACATCTCTAAATTCGCGGCCCTATGATACGTCATCCTTAATTCAAGTTACAACTAGTCGCGCTCCGACGGCCGCGCAGAGTGCTTGTGTGATAGTGCGTCGTGTTTTCAAAAAATAACGGTAAGAACTTCGTTGCGTGGGTTTGGTTTCTCAAAACTTTGATTTGCGTGGTACAATTATCTCTAGTATCTGTGAATTTATTTATTTAATAAAATATTGAAGTGAACAAATATAAGGTAATGTAACTTATAATCAAAACACAGTTTATTTGCTTCAAAGGTTTTTGTATATTATTAGTATAAAGGATTTATTTTGATTTTCGTGGTCGTGATTTACGTGGTTTACGTGGTAGTTCTGACCCACGCGGATCAATTTTTGACCACGCAAATGAAATAACTTTGAGTTTTGTTATAGTTATGAATGAAATATTTGTTATTACTTTAGTTAAATGTAAATTCGTTTTAATCAAACTTAATATGTCACCTCCGATGGGCTTCTGACCTCGTCGATCTCTACTGGCACAGTGCCCAAAAGGATGGCGGCATTATCGCACTGAATAGCTATACCAATTCTTTGAGCGAGGTATCCCTGTGGTCACGGTAAGAGTCGATTAGTCGCTTCGCTATTGCTTTAAATAACGCGCGCGCGCGCTTGGAACTCACGGACCCAATGTTTCGACTCCAAGCGGCTCAAAAATATAATTACCACTTAAATTGGTATATTTGCGACCTTTGAGAGTCTCTGCTGATGTAGCAGTAGCGCTGAATTGATGCCAGGTTGTCGACGCAAGTTGCATCTCACACCAAAGGCCTACCCATATTCCAAGGCATCAACGACTATACCATCCGGTCTCTTGCGATCGTCGCGCCAAGCCAACAGGTTCAACTATAGCTGGCTAGCGGTGACAAGAGTCCGACGGATAATGTCGTTAATATTGGCATGTGGAGACATGCGGCCTGCGCTACTGCTGCAAGATAATCCGTGATATCAGAGGCAATCGAATACTTGTCCACATAGATATCGTACTCCACCACCCATCGTACAGTAGGCACGTGTCGTCCAACATTGTACCAATGTTGGGCGAAGGAAGTGCCTCTAATAGTACAGGTAGATAGACCATTAGAACTATAGATAACTGGCAAAGAAAATAGTGCAAGATTAGCTACCTATATTCATGTTTAGAAAAATTATAATGGATTATTAACATTTTAGACCAAAAATGCCATTAACAAGAGAAGAAAAATTAGAAAGAAAGAAGTTATCCGAAAGAAAGACTTAAACATGATGAAGACTTCAAAGCTAAAAACCGGATACTATAAAAGGAAAGCCGAAGGAAAAATACTTAGTATTCATGACTTAAACCGCCACGAACAAAAAGCAAGACGAGAGAAAAGTAGAATAAGTTCCCGAAAATATAACATAAAGAAAAAAAATCAAGCTAAACGTTGCCTTGTTGAAGACCTTATACAAGTACCGGAAATTCAAAACAAGGAAAACCGTGATCCATTGGAAGAAACTCTGACTCCATTGCTATTGTCACGTGCTGATTCACCAGTATCATCAGCTTCTGAAAGCAGCGTTCGTTTATCAGTTTCAGGTAATAATAATTGTCGTCCTTGTATTAAAACTTTTAATTAGCTGCAGCTTTTAGAATTATATATTTCTAAATAACTATAGTATTCTTAACAATCTGATATGTTGTGTATACATTATATGCTACAAGGTATTATGTTTACAGGTGATGCCCCTGAACAACGACCACTGTCAAGGAATTCGTGCTCAAGCGAAACTCCATGTCCAAGCCGTTCATCGTTTTCGAATAGGCGCTCGGCAAGACTAAATCCCGTGGAAATACAACCAAGCGGCAGTGATACCCAATCCGTAAATAATACCCAAAATATAACAGAGACCCCAAAAAGAACATCATCAACTAGTTGTGTTTTGCGCCGTTTTAAGTACAAAGTAAACAAAGAGTTCCAACTATTGCACAAAAGAATAACAGAATTAAAAGCGGTTAATGCAAAGTATAAAAAACAAATATATAGAATGAAAAAGAATTCATTAGAACCTCAACCCAGCACAAGCAAGATGGAAAATAGAACAGAGATCGTAACACGAGATAATAAAGAAGGACTTAGAAAAGAAATAGAGGAAAGTGTAAAGCTATTCTTTGAAGATGATGAAAACAGCCAGTTATGTCCAGGAAAGAAAGATTGCATCACGCGAAATAAAACGAAAAAACAAAAACGGCTATTGACGGACTCTTTGCTTAATTTGCACAAAAAGTACCTTGCCATGAATCCTCGTATCACAATTAGTTACTCGACTTTTTGCAAGCTCAGACCCTTTTGGGTTGTAATCCCGAACGTAAATTCAAGAGAAACTTGTCTCTGTAAAACGCATGAGAAAATGAATTTGGTTTTTGCAGCTTTAAAGAGAAACAAGGTAGTTGAGCAGAAATCACTACAAGAGGTTTTAAAATATATCTGCTGCGATAGTACCGCCAACCAGTGTCTGCAAAGAATGTGTGAGAAATGTAAAGATAGATATTTACTTTACAACGAGTTCGATGATTCTCAAGAAAGCCATTATTGGAAATGGAATTCAGAAAAAAAAAATATACCAAAAATGGTATAATCAAAACATCCCGTACTGTTACAAAGCAAAGATTTATCGCTTCTCCAAAAGTAGTAATAAATGAATTTGAGAAGCAACTGATCTCCTATATGAAGCACGTTTCGAATATAATATCACAACACAGATACATAAAATCCAACCTGAAACAAGACGAATGCATAATCCATTGCGACTTTAGCGAGAATTACAATGCAAAATATTCCAGAGAAATCCAAGCCGTTCACTTTGGAGGTAGTCGAAATCAGCTGACTCTGCACACTGTAGTTTTATACTACAAAAAAGATGGCAAGGTGATAACAACACCTTTTTGCACAGTAA
Source organism: Eilema caniola (assembly GCA_949126895.1). Lineage (NCBI taxonomy): Eukaryota > Metazoa > Arthropoda > Insecta > Lepidoptera > Erebidae > Eilema > Eilema caniola. The sequence continues at coordinate 1,711,750 of CASBPR010000003.1, forward strand.
GCGAATCACTGCGACATGATGCACTTGCAATATGGGAGCACCTTCTACCTATCCTAAAATTCTTGGAAGACGAAGTGCCAGAGGTTGATGCTCTCTACTTTGTATCCGATTCTCCTTCTGCACAATACAGAAGTCGCAAAATGTTTTTCATCATGTCCATTTTAAATTGGCATTATCCATCGCTACGTATTGTGGAGTGGAATAACTCAGAAAGTGGTCACGGAAAGGGAGCTCCAGATGGTGTAGGTGGCGTACTCAAAAGGACAGCAGATCAGTTGGTTGCTCGTGGCGTTGATATAACAGATATGAACTCGCTTCTACAACACCTAAAGAAAAATGTGCCAGGTGTTTATATAGAAACTGTTACAGAAGCAGGCATGTTTGAGAGGGAATTACTGATACCTAAAGATTTGAAAGAGTTCCCTGGAACGATGAGCGTTCATCAAGTCCTTTGGAATGCGGATACTGGCCGGAAAATGACAATGAGAGAACTTAGCTGCGGTTTAGAACCGTGTCTTCACTCAACGATCCAGTGTCCACATGGTTTGCATAAGGGATTTTATGATGTCGATTTGAGAAATAAAGAAAGAATAGACAAGTTAGTATTCATTGAGAAACATCCGCTGAAGAAGACACCTAAAAGCGACTGTGTAAAAGAAGCAAATAAAAAACCAGTGATACTATCCAACATCTTATTGAAACCAGGACGGAGTGAGTTTATTCCAGAAATGAGAGTTGATACAAAAACGCCAGAAAAGAGTTATGGAATGAAACAATCAATGGATGATATTCAACTGTTAGACAATGACAGTTTCTGGGTTCCAGGCTTGACCAAAGAATACGAAGTACTGATGACCCCAAAAACTACTAAAAATATTATTTCCTCTTTAAACAATGTAGCCGACGAAACCTCGAGCGATTCCGATTTGACCATTTTTTAAGAATTAATATAAATAAGAATGTTACTTAATGATTGTGATAATAAAAAATATTGATTATTTTCCTAAAAAATGACTGATTCATAATCAGTAAGAGAAAGTGTTCTTTTTTGAAATGTTTAAATTAATGCTATACAAATGACTGATTATGATAAGAAAAAATTTTATTTTTTGAGATGTTTAAATTAGTGCTATACAAATGACTGATTATGATTAGCGAAAGTGTTATTTTTTTAAATGTTAAAATTAGTGCTATAAAAATGACTAATTATGATAAGAGAAAATGTTATTTTTTTGAAATGTTTAAATTATTACTATAAAAATGACTGATATGATAGAAGAAATTGTTATTTTTTGTTCAAATTAGTATTATATGTTTTTGTAATTTCTATGACAAATAATAAATTATGTTGGACTAAGTCTACTAAAACAAAGTTTTCTGCCTTAGTAACCTACCTATTTTTTTTACCTTATAATTAAATAACTGATTTCAATATGAAATAACAATAAGTAACTCATTTGAGAAACTTAAATTAAAATTTTCATTTTCGTGGGGCGTTTTGTGATTAGCGTGGCCTCTTTTTTTTTCACCGCGAGTATCTCTGTAAGTAAATCGATCTCTGAGGTGCCTTTTTCTTAAAAAATATTGTTTTTACGTATATTTTAAGACTCTGATATCAAATTGAAAAAAAACTTGAATTTGAAAATTGCCACGAAAATCACCGAAGAATGCTTACTCGAAGAAGCACCCACCTAGGCTCCCAAAACTCGAAGAGATGGAAAGTGGTGTGCCCAGGAATTGCGACGCTACAATAAATGGGGTTTTCTTAGCGGTGAATACACATACTTGTGTCTTAGTGGGGTTAAATTGGACTAGGTTAAGTCGACCCCAATCGGATACTCCCGAGAGAGTAGTCTCGATTTCAGACACAAGTTGTTCGCGTCTTTTCTCCACATCCAATTGAGGGATATTTGCACGACCCGTGTAACACGTATCCCCGGTACTGTCGTCCGCATAGCAATGAATAGATCCATCAGACAGCATGTCATTGATTTGCAGCAGAAACAGCGTCGGACCGACACGGAGCCTTGTGGGTTGTGGGACACCAGCGTTTACGTCCATGCGGTCCGAGCAGCTGCCATCGACGACGGCTTGGATACTTCTGTTGGACAAAAAGCTGGCAATCCATTCGCAAAGTCCCTCGGGGAGTCCGTAGCGTGGCAACTTCGAAAGAAGACCTCTGTGCCAGACCCGGTCAAAGGCCTTTGCCGAGGCTATTATATATATTGCCTATATCGAGGCTGACCGCTAGTGCCTCGCCCCGACTCTCGATAGCTTGCGCCCATCGGTTTGTGAGATACACAAGAAGGTCACCAGTGGAGCGACGGTGGCGAAAGCCATACTGTCGGTCGCTCAGTAGGTCGTTTCTCTCAAGGTATCCCAGGAGCTGTGCGTTAATCACACGCTTCATTACCTTCGAGAGAAGGGAGGTTATAGCAATAGGCCTGTAATTGGACGGGTCTGTCCTGTCGCCTTTCTTAGGCACAGGATGCACGAATGCAGTCTTCCACGAGGCTGTTACTTGTCTCGCGGAGTAAGAGAGCGCGAAAAGCCGTGTAAGTACTGGGCACAATTCGGGGGCACAGTGCCTGAGCACCATCGCCGGTATACCATCCGGCCCACTCGACTTCCGAACATCCAGGGACTTGAGTTCCCGCCGAACCACCCGTTGTGTGATTTTAATTTCATACATGAAAGTACCACAGATGGGGATAATAGGTGGCTTGGCATTTCCGTCGTTCATCGTCGAGTTTGACGCAAAGAGATTACCTAAAAGATCGGCTTTCTCCTTAGCGCCATGAGCTAGGCTACCGTCGGGCTTTTGCAGCGGCGGAAGGCAGGAATGGCAGAAGTTTCCCTCGGCAGCTTTGGCGAGCGACCAAAATGCTCGACTACCGGATGGGTAACAAGTAATCCGCTCGCCAATTCCACCGATGAACTCAAACTTCGCCCTGGCAGTAGCTTTTTTACTGGACCTCGAGGCGGCATTCAATTTCCGCTTCACTTCAGCTATGTTAGGATCCTTATTGGCAAGTACCGTGGTCCAAGCCTTATATGCAGATTGCTTGCGGTCTCTAGCTTCTCTGCAAGGCCTATTAAACCACGGCCGTTGGTTCGCTCCTGTTGCGATCCAACGGTTGGGAATATAGCATTCCATGCCTGATAGGATCGTTTCAGCGACTGCTGTTGCACAGGAGCTTGGATCCTTTGAAGTGAAGCAAAGCCGCCTCCACGGGTATGACGAGAAGAATTCTCGCAGTCCGTCCCAGTCTGCCGACTTGTAGTGCCAGACATGCCGCCACTGAGGTGGCCGCGGTGGTTCTGGCCGCGCGAGAGTCACTTGCGCCCGGATGACGCTGTGGTCCGAAGTACCTAGAGGTGTTTCCACAGTTACGGAGTACTCATCCGGGCGCGTAGTCAGCAGAAGGTCCAATAAAGACTCTCTGTGGGTCCCGACATCTGGTTTTCTGGTGATGGAATGCACCAGTTGCGAGAACCCATAGGTCAGGGCAAAGTTGTGAGCAGCCTTCCCGCAAAATCAGTCCTGTGAGACCCCAGCCACTCCACGTGGTGAGCATTGAAGTCACCTAAGAATACTAGGTCCGCGGCAGGGTACTGCTCAATTACTCTGTCCGCCGACCGCTGCAGGTGCTCAAACAGTTGAGCCGTGCCCAGGTCACCGCTATGAGACCTGTAGACGCACGCATAGATACGGGTGTGGCCACCGTAATCCATACGTACCCATAGTGTGGACTGGATGCACTAAAATGTGCTCAATCATGTCAGCACGCGTTCACCCTCTCCCGGACCCCAAACTCCACCTTACCGATAGCTCACATTGATGTTTACATTATTTCGTCCCAATTTGTACAACTGAGTTGTACGATAACTTTGCTTACGTGCGAATACTATAAATAGAAATATTCAATAATTTCACCTATTGACATTTTTTGATCAGAATCTCTTATAAATGTCTTGTACTGTCCCAATCCTGGATCACGTCACCAAGTTGTAATATCCTGGTCACGCGGGACCAAAATGGAATAAAGCGGAGGTCATACCCGTAGTATTCCACCACACTAATTAAATCGTCTATATTGTTAATTCTACTTTGGCCAATGATCGTATAATGGTCAGAGGAGACCCTAGATGAGCCCGTATATCCCGGATCCTATAGGGTTCTAGGAATGCTGGTATTTATATAATAAACATTACTATACAATTACTTAATTCTATCCCCCACTTTAACTGCTTTATGATAAGGTATAATAATTTCTCGACGAATAAATCTCTCACAATTAATTTTTCACGAACAACTTTCAACCGTACTAGATCCTAGCACTGCCCTAATTACTACTACTGTGGCAAACAACTCGAATAACTTTAATGACCTAACTTTTACATTGTCGACTTAGTGTTGCAAGCCGCTTATTCCAAATTTACTGTTTCCCATAGGCATATACTTTGAATTTGTTAGTTTTTGTTTCCCCGTTGGCACAGGCTCCGCCATTCGCCGTGTGCAGTGGGATACTTCCAACTTTAAATATTCCCCATCTATCCTTTTGTAAGCACGTAGTTCCAAATGGAACTTCCGCGCCTTTAGAGAGTGGGATAGCTGACTCGTATTTTCCCTCCCCAATATCTGAATCCAGACAAATGTATACGTCTAATTAGACTTGAATTAGAAAGGGCATTGCCAATTAATTCTAATTCAAGACAAGATTATTTCTTTCTCAATATTGTCAAAACATAATATGACTAGTGCAGATTCAATGAATAGTTTCATGTCGTAGCGCGGTCTGATGACCAATCCATCAAATGAGATTCTGTGTCTAAAATAGGATCTTTAACATGTCAGAACTGACTCATACTTATCACGTGCATAATCGAGATCGATATAGTGTCCCTGGTGTAGAAGACAGCCATATCTAGGGTCAATTGCCCAAATCAATTAAAGTTCGATACAAGTTCCAAATTAGGAAAGCGCTCTGCTAACGTGAGCTAGATGTACCTCGCCAAAATGATTCCTCGGCTACGACGCTCCGAGTAATAAGTATTATTAATAGCATAGTACTTTATTCAAAGTCAATTGGTAGATCAGTCAAACAAACTTCTCATTTCGGAATAATTTCCATTACGAATTTGATTAATTATGATGTGGGTGAATTTAAAATATGTTATGTCACCAATCCAAGTTTCATTGAGACCATACTAAGTCAATTGCTAGGCAAGTAGAACGTTAATATACCCTCTACCAACAACATTAGCAACGCGGTCCAACGACGGCTCGCTTATGGGTCTAATCCGAATACATCGAACGCCTACTAAGCTATACAACGCGATAGCTCGTGTACAATTTACTCAAATCACGATTTCACCACGGCATTAACGCACGAAAAACCTTAACTAAATCAATCACAAGCATCACCAAGGAATGATATGTTACATCACCAAGCAAAGGTCCGATTAGCTCAGAACCGTTACAATATTAGTCCTTCCTAATACACTTCCTAACCTATTCCCATTGTTTTGTACCCAATGTGACTACCCCCGACTTAGAACTTCTGTTCAACCAAAACTAGGTGTAACGTCACCTCATTTACATTTAAACGTGTGGTGTGTCGTGAGCCTACCATGCATTGATGGTATTCCATCAAAACAACTGCTCTGCTACGGGTGCAAGCTAGTTAGGCTTGACTTGGCCTATCCTCATAACTGTGTGCTTGCTCCAGTCCACGAGCCGAAGCTCAGGGATGTGAACTGAAACCCTAACAAGATAATAGTTAGTGTATATATAAATAGATATATAAGACTGAACTGCGAGCTCCGTAAGTTCTGATCCAGGTCCAATTGGACGGTTCCACTTCGACGGTACCTACCCATCACAGAACAAACAATCACCCACATTTAGGAAGCTTATCCGATCCCGTTTCCACAGGTAAAATCGGAATGCCGCCCGTTTCAAAGGTTATCGGCCCCTAGCTGGTTCAGATGAATATGGAGTCGTTGCCACCGTTAGGTATCCCTCCATAACCAGGCACATCGCCATGGGTTTCCTACGGGAAAACTAGCTAAAATCACCGCAGTGCTACCCTCAACTTCTAACATAATAAAAGATGATAAAACGACAGCAATGACTTTACGAATGCACTGCCAGACTCAACAGCACAAGACAGTAATAATACGCATGCATTCACGCGTACTACCCCTGCCCAATGTAAGGTGTCTTCATTTTCGTAAAAGCCCTAGGTCCTACTCCGAACACGACCCAACCCAATATTCGACGCGAGAACTGGCCTACCCCACGCCCTAGTCGTAACAAATAAGATAGAAACAGTCAAAGAATAATTAAATCTTAATCGCGCACCCTTGTACGTAACACGCCCCAAACACACACAAAATCAAGATTTACAATTAATTTCAACAATTTATAATTTTTACAGAATTATAAAATTCTCGGCGGTACATTGGAAAAACTCTAAACTGTTCGCGTCAAGCAAAGATAGCGAATAACTTGTTCATTACACAACACAGGCAACAATTTCATATAAATCACAAAAATCAATTTAACACTATTTCTTTACAACGATAGAAATATACATATAACTTACAAAGACAGTCCGCCGAGCCGTACCCCTTGTTAACTATCTGAATCGAATGAATAACGGATAAAGAGTGAAGTCCGCCTCCAGAAAACCCATTTTTTAAAGCTGAGGTCTCCCTTCTCTTAACTAACCTTGCCGTTTCTAGAACTACACATCATCCTTCGTCCAATCGTGTGCTAGTTCCGGCAAGCCGCCTCAGGGAATTTGCTCCTTTTATATAAAAACTCCTTAATTCATATGATTGGAATAAGAATAATCCAAGATAATGTCTAACTAATTTTCCAGTTAATTATTCGTATACTAATATTTAGAATCCGCGACTAGTGCAATAACACAGAACATGCAGCCAATAGAGATTCCTGGTTACATCAACCGCAGAATCAGTAGCAGTTGATGTTAAATCTTATTTCAATTTTTTAACGGATACCAGTTTTCCTTCAACATGCCTGCTTTCATTCGAATATTTTCGTTCGCGGAAGAACTAAACAACTCAATTTAGCTAAGTCATATCAAACTCAAGTGATCAGAAGTCACAGTTGTTCATTTATTTATAGAGTTAGTCATTTTTACTAATAATATTTAGTTTTCAATTAAACATATCTATTTCTTCAATTGAAACACGAAAATGGATTTATTTTTGGATTGGATTGAGATATAGGAATGTTTGTTAGACCAAAAGATGCGGCACATTTTAGGGTTCTCGAAAATGGTGAAAGGTCAATTTGGCCAAAATCGGAGTTATTTATTTCTGCCATTATACCGACGATATATACTTAGATACAATACTATGTAACAAGTTAATTTTCATTCTTAGCAGTACATAGATTTCTTTGTTCCAGAGCCACCTAGAGTGTCTCACGGGAACTAGGCATAATTGTTTGGCAGTGAAACTTCTCATATTCGATTAGGTGTGTTCTAGTTCTCACACTCGACCGGCGGATGGCGCTGGTGTCCTACAGCATATATCCATTTTTTAATTGCACTCATTTATCATTTTATTTACAATTTAACAATAATAAATAAATGGGACTTACTTTCTCAGAAATTGTGACATATTCGTGAACAAGTCATAATTATAATAAATGTTTGTCATATTTGGTCTGGTCGTGTCTGTGGCCGTCAGCGGCTGAAGAGTTTGCTTGTCTATTGGCCGCTAATGAGTTAGGTCGTGACCAGCAGAATTTTGAGGTTTGTTCACGAATATTCGATGGATTCGGGTATAAATAGACCTGCGCCGATCCTCAAGCGAACTTCTATTTCAATCTTCGTAGCTGTCTCTGAGTAAATAAAATCTGTGTCTATTTCTCGTAATAAAATTGTTTGGTGAAAACCTCGTTCCCAGATATTCTGGTAAGTCGTATTCCTCTGTTTATTGGGACACATTACGGGCCTGTATGTATATTCACGGCTTAAGAGTGGTCTGTTTTATACAGGGTCGCTGGTCTGAGATCGTGTGCTCCTCTGAATTCGCCCTTCTCTGATATACATATCTACGGCGGGCTTCGTGGTACAACGGCTGCTGTGAGCTGCATACATCGGCGAGAGGTCTACTCCGAACATCCCTGAGGCCATCCAGCTATCACCCAAGGCTAGTACACTGCCGCCTTGTGCCTATTATCTGTGTAGCCATAGCCGTGTAGTACCATCTGTAAAACCTGTGAATGTTTAGTAGTGTATCCTAGAATTCACGTGCCTACTGTGTGTGTCCGTTTGGCCATACTTCTGCCTACTGTGTGTGTTCGTCTGCCCATACTTCTGTATTCTGTGCCTGTCTGTCTACTTACTTATCTATCTAGATACTTCATACTTCTGTCTGCTGTGTCTGCCTATCTACATTCTCACATATTTATAGAATAATACTGTACTTCTCTTTGTCTACCTACTTTCATACTTATATTTCTCTGTTTTGTGTTTTTGTGTTTGTTAATCAAATATATGTGTGTACAACCCAACAACAAGCTGTTTTCATTGGAGCCCTAGCTACCCTGTGCACGCACCTCTCTAGCTCTGTGAAAAAGGCGCCCTGGGAAAGAGTTCTCTGCATCAGCCCCTGAGTGAGCCGGTGAGTACCCACCTGACTAGTTCAGTGGTTACAACTAAAAACAGTAAAGACATAATACAATAAATTATAGAGATAGAAGGTGTAAGACAGTGACTATCGCTCTTGCAAATAGTAGGCCGTAACCATTTTTTTGAAGACAGTGAGAGATTGTGCACGTCTAATGGTAATGGGTAAGGCATTCCATAATCGAACAGCCTGGACAGTATAAGATTTGTCCATGAATCTCGTGGAGTGCGCTGGCATCTTCAGCCTCAGATTCCCAGACGACCTCAAAACCCTAGAATGCGAGTCGCATAGGAAGTGAAAGCGATCTTTTAGGTAGAAGGGAGTGAGAGGGTGAAACAGAATACTAAACAGTAGATAAAGAAAATGAGCATTCCGGCGAAGGCGAATAGGTAACCACTTGAGCTTAGCGCGATATTCGGAGATGTGATCATATTTGCGAAGTCTAAATATAAATCGTATGCAAAGATTTTGGAGCCTCTCAAGTTCATTCAGTTGGTCTTCGGTGAGATCTGGATAACTGGCATCAGCATAATCAAGGATGGGAAAGAGAAGACTTTGTGCCAGCGCAGTTTTCATGGCAATGGGAAGAAAATTTTGAAGCCTACGCAGGGACCCCGCGCTGGCAAACATTCTGCGGCTGATCTCTTGGAGTTGAGGGTTCCAAGACAAGGAGCTGTCCATATATATCCCCAGATTTTTTACCTGCTTGCTATATTGTATATTGATCCCATCGCAGGAGACCCAAGGCAGCAGTGACCAGTCGATTTTGGATATATAGTTTGAGCTACCAATAATTATGACCTGGGTCTTAGATGGGTCAACCTTCAGACCATACGATTTACTCCAGGTACATATATGGACCATATCCTTATTTATTATGTTTATGGCATCGGCAAGTTTATCTGGAGCAACTTTCGAGTATATCTGGAGATCATCTGCGTATAGGTGGTAGGTGGAAGTGAGGTTGTGAGAAATAGAGTTTATGAAAACAGCGAAAAGTAGAGGAGATAGAACGCCACCCTGAGGGACGCCAGCAGACGTTAGACTCCAAGAGGAGACAGCGTCTTCTACTCGGGTGCGCTGCCGGCGACCATACAGGTAACTTTGAAACCAGTCAATCACTGCTGGAGATATGTTAAGTGAGGACAATATCCCGAGCAATACGTCGAAATCAACGTTGTTAAATGCATTGGTGAAGTCTAACAGCGTTAGGACTGTTAGCTCGCCGTTCTCCATACCAGATCTAATGTCTTCCGTAATACGAACAAGAGTAGTCGCGGTGCTGTGACCGGGTCGAAATCCCGATTGATAGTGGTTCAGAAGAGAATTTTTAGACAGAAAAGAAATCAATTGAGAGTGAATCAGGCGTTCAAGTGCTTTGGAGAGGAAAGTGAGTATAGAGATAGGTCGGTATTCAGAAAAAGATGAAGGGTTTCTTTTCTTTGCAATAGGAATTATTTGAGCATCTTTCCAAGCAGTCGGAAAGGTGCTACTAGCCGCAGAATAGTTAAATATATGGGTGATTACAGGAAGGATTTCGTCAATGATTGGTATGATCATATTACGGCTGACACAGTCGGTTCCGACCGCATTAGAAGTGATCGACATTATGCTTTTCCTAACATCACAGTCAGTGAATTGTGTGAAAATAAACGGAGGGCAGTTGGGAGTAGCAGTGGCTGAAAGATTATTTAGGGTGTTAAGCTTAGTAGCTGCATCAAAAGTTGATGGGGCTGAGAAGTGTTGATTTAGTAAATTGATGTCTATATTTTTTGAAACAGTGTTTTGTCGAGATTTACCGACTCCCAATGATCTTAGAAACTTCCAGACGTGAGCTGGATTACCGTTTTGAACTGAATTATGAATATATTGGCGTTGAGCATTCCTACACACCTTGCCGCAGTGATTTCGAATCAGATTTCGAATATTTTGATTTGGCTGGAGCTTTTTTAGATATAAGCCTTTAAATTTCTTCTGTTAGCCAAGGTGATGGTAAATGCTTGACTTTAATGCTGCGTATAGGCGCATGCAGGTTGTATAGTTGAGTGACTTTGGTTGTGAACAGTTCAACCTTTTCATTTATGCAACTGGAGTCAAAAACTAAACCCCAGTCAATGGCGCCTGCATCCCTGCGCAGGGAGCCGAGGTTCATTGCACGAAAACTGCGCTGCAAGAGGACTTTAGGTTTAGATTTGAGTGGGCGAAGTCGATAAGACAGATACAGTAAGTCATGGTAGGAAAATTGAGTAGCGGAGCGCTTACCGTGCCTCACCACACAATTTGGGGAAGAGACAATAATGAGGTCCAGTAAAGAAGGTGCACAACCTGGGAAATTATGAGTAGTGTCAGATGGAAGTATAGTCAAGTTGTTAGATCGAATGATAGAGTGTAAGGCCGAAGAACGAGAGTCGTTTTTTTCTAGATAGATGTTGAAGTCACCCATGATTATACTTTGACTGTACAAGGGTGTGAATCTCTCCAAGATGAGTTCGAAAGAAGGGAAATAGTTTATTTTAGATGAAGGACAGTAGAAAACACCTAGCAAAGTTCTAGAGTGAAGGAGTTCAATTTCAAGGAAAAGGTGTTCCCCAGAGACGGGTGGCTGTGGCGACATGCTAATTACAGTATACGGTATTTGTAATTTACAAAACGGGAATTAACGCGATCATGGTATAGGTACTTACATACCTTTGATTGCCTGACGTTTCGACCAGGTTTGTTATTCCAACCGCGCGATCATTTCTGATGAGATTAAAGCCGGGTATCGAATACGCGGTTGTTGGTAGGCTTGGGTGCAACCACGACTCTGATACAAGAATAGCGTGTATATTCGTACAGTCAAAAGTTGCCAGTATCGCTGGGAAGTGACCCGGAATGCTTTGAGCGTTAATGTGAACTACATTAAAATTCCTGGGAACGTCCGAGAATTGAGACTCAAGAATTTCAGGGAGCGTAGGACCTTCGTCGTCGCTCGCATCGCTATCTGCTGAAAAATATTCACTATCACTGTCATCACTGCACTCAGAAAGTGCCATTAGTAGATAAATCCTACAATATAAATAAATAAATAAAATAAAATATATGATATATATTAAAAAATAATAGATATATTATATATATTTAAACAGCTATTAAGTTTCTCTCCATCTGCCGGTGGCAAATAACAAGTTTAGCGTGCATTATTATATTTGATCCAGGTATAGAAAAACAATAAAAGTGACAGTGAGAAAAAAGAAACTGAGATTTGACAGTGACAACCGCGGTTCTGATTTTATAGCAATTTACTCATTTAATATTCATTTATGGGTAAATTTATTAATCATGTTACAACACTGCCAAATTTAACATGCTGCAGATATAACGTAAGTAGACAAGATAAGGAGATGGAATGCAGCCATATCGCAACACATCATCATTCGACCCTTGCCATAAAACAAAATAATAAATAGAAAATAGAGTAGAAATGTCATTCATCGGTCGCTGTCACTCACTGTCATTGTAATTGTCATGTCATATCACAATTTGTTGTAAATATTGTAAACATAGTAATAGTAACAAAATCCCAATTAATAATGTGTATATTGTTTGTTCTCCGATGAGTCTGGTAATAAAAGACTAGTGGACTGTATAACACTTTATAATAACATGAATATTTAGAAGATGTACTATGAAAGTAAATCGTATCTACAAAGTTCTAAAGGATTCGAATGCGCGTAACGTGCGTATGTCGTGGCTTGTGTCAGCTGACTGGTTGTGGACGCCGGCGCTTGCGACGGCCGGCTGATGCGCCCCGCACCCCGCGGTCCTCGTCGCCGCCGTGGTGTTACTTGGTTGAGTACCTGGCTCAACATACTCCCCCGGTTGAAGTATCTTCAACAGCTACTGGAAGAGGGCAAATTGTGTTATAAGCTCGTCGAATGACACCCTTGCGGGTGCGGATGTCAGCAACCCTCGCAATGCCATCCTTTCCCGGCAGAACGCAGATGATACGTCCTAGCAACCATAGAAGGAGAGGCGACGTCTTGTCCTTGATGACAACCAACATCCCTTCCTTGAGTTCACCTGATGAACGGCACCATTTGGTTCTCTCCTGAAGCCACAAAATATATTCATGAGAGAAGCGAGCCCAAAAATGTTGTTTCAGACACTCTATTCTTCGAAACCGTTGTAGACTGCTGATGTTGAGGCTCTCAATCTGTGGATGCGGCAGCATGACCAAAGAACGTCCAATGAGGAAATGGGCAGGGGTCAATGGAGTAAGGTCTGTAGGATCATTAGACAACGGCGTTAACGGTCTCGAATTTAATATGGCTTCAACCTGTGTTAAACATGTGGCCATTTCTTCATAGGTTAAATTTGTTAAACCTAAAATACGTCTGAGATGATGCTTGGTAGATTTTACGGCAGACTCCCATAATCCACCAAAGTGTGGAGTGTATGCAGGTATAAAAGAAAAATTGATACCTGAGTCGATGTCACTGAAATTCAACTCCTGTGAAAGAAGGTCAGCCAATTCATTGAAGGCGCCAACAAATGTGGTACCATTGTCTGAGAACACATTGCGTGGCTTTCCCCTGCGAGCAATAAACCGGTTCATGCTAGCTAAAAAAGCCTGCTTCGTGAGGTCTGACACAAGTTCGAGGTGGACAGCTCTCGTAGCTAAATACACAAACACACATATAAAACACTTAATCAACCTACAGCCCCTACCTTTGCGATCAGCAATCATGATAGGGCCCGCGTAATCCACCCCTACATCCAAAAAAGGGAACTCCAAATGTAAGCGTTGCTCTGGGAGATTACCCATGACAGGTTGTATAGTGCTAGCCTTAATTCTACAACATTTAATGCATTGATGGACAATCTTTTTTGCTAAGTTTCTACCGCCTATAGGGTAATAGTGGTGTCGAATAGTGGCAAGTAAGAGCTGAGGTCCAGAATGCATAAGACGAAGGTGATACATATTGAATATGAGTATACAAATATAGTGTGAACTAGCCAAGATAATTGGGTGTTTTACATTAAAGTCATAAAATGAATTACTCAACCTGCCTCCTACACGGATCAAGTTAGAAGATGTATCTAAAAAGGGAGAGAGAGATAAAAGTTTATTCTTGAGTGGTAGCTGTTTGTTTAAAATTAACAAATTATACTCTTCAGGAAATGACTCCTGTTGACTTAATTTAAGTAAAAAGTGTAATGAAGTAGTCAACTCTATGTTTGTGAGTGGACCACACTGTAAAGATAACTTCCTACTTTTATTGATAAAGCGCATTATAAATGCCACCACACGCTGTAGTTTATTAAAGCTAGAGTATTTTTTACTTAATAATGAAAATGAATTTTCAACAGAATCTACAGTGTCAACATGGTAAGAAGTTACAGCTTCCAGTGAGTAGGATGCGTCTTCTAACTGAGGCTCAGGAAGTTTAGGCCAAGAAGATGATTCCTTGTATAGAAACTGTGGACCCGACCACCACAAAAAAGAAGACAGTAATTTGTCAGCTGACAGTCCTCGCGAAACGAGGTCTGCGGGGTTTTCAGATGAAGGAACGTAGCGCCACCTTCCTACGGAGTCTTGAATCTCAGATACTCGATGACGAACAAAGGCCTTCAGCTGTGTTGGCGGTGTAGACAGCCAACCTAAGACGATAGTAGAGTCACACCAAAATGTTGATTCATCAATATGCAACGTAAGTGATTGACAAACCTTGAGATAGAGGCGAGTACCAAGCAATGCAGCACAAAGTTCAAGACGGGGTATTGTTACCGGTTTAATGGGAGCTACCTTGCTCTTAGCAGTGAGGAGGTGAACGCTAACCTTTCCACCAGCCGTCACGCTGCGAACATATATACAAGCACCATAAGCCCTTTCAGATGCGTCAGTAAAAACATGTAGTTGCACAGAAGAAGGTGAATCACATGATATCCACCGTGGTATGTCTAAATCATTAAGAAGAGGAAGAGTGGTTTGAATTGCACGCCAAGTATGCTGAATCTCATCAGGAATAGGTTCATCCCAAGAGCATTTTGTAAGCCAAAGCCGCTGCATAATTAATTTGGCCTCAACTATGCAGGGCACAACTAGGCCCATAGGGTCAAAAATTTGAGCTATAGTAGACAAGATTTGACGTTTTGTTGCCTTTTCCATGGAATTTAAATTGATGGAAAAGGTAAACGTGTCAGTTGAACACCTCCAGTTAAGACCTAGAGTTTTCGACATCTCACTATGATGGCATAAGTCTACTAGATCTGAATGATTCAAATCATCACAAAGAGCCTGCAAAACTTCACGCGAGTTTGACTGCCATTTACGCAGATTTAATTTTGCAGATTGCAAAACAGCGATGACTTGACGACACTTGTGTATAGTCTCTGTAACAGATGAATCTCCAGACAAATAGTCATCAACATAAAAATCATGTGCTATTGTAAATTGTATTGTTGGGTCAGGACACTCTCTAGACAGTTGAACTAAACACCTAGTCGCCAAGAAAGATCCTGACGCAGTACCATATGTAACAGTATTTAGTGTATAAGTTTTCAACTGATGTGTCTTATCCGCTCTCCAAACCACTTGTTGTAAAGGGCGATGTTTTTTACTAACAAGTGTTTGTCGGTACATCTTCTCAATATCTGCACTTATGACAATTTTATGTTGACGGAAACGTAACAAAATTGACAATAAATCATCTTGTAAAGATGCACCGACCATTTGTATGTCAATAAATGACTTTCCCGATGTAGTGGTAGCAGAAGCATCAAATACTACTCGCAGCTTTGTGGTAGAACTTGATTCCTTTAAAACGCCATGATGTGGTAAAAAATAAGAAATTATAGAATCATGCGCTGCATGATTACTTTGAGACATGTGTCCCAACTGTATGTAGTCAGTCATGAAATCTATATAATTTTTTTTAAATTTGGTATCCCTATCTAAGCGACGTTCTAGAGATAAAAATCTACGTTTAGCCATTATATATGAATCACCCAAAACATTAGGTGAATCTTTAAGAGGAATATTTACCACAAATCGACCATCAGAATTACGAACAGTAGTGTCTTTAAAGAGTTGTTCACAAGCCCGCTCTTCCGTGGTCAACTTGTGCTTAGAATCTATGGATTCTAGTTCCCAAAAACGAGATAAGTTGGTATTTAAATCGCGAGTATCAGCGTGCATACACAAATGAGAAGATGGACTTGGTTGATGAAGTACGCCTGAAATAAGCCAACCTAGCTTTGACTCAAACAGGTATGGCATGTTTTTACCTAATGCGATACGATTCGCGCCTATTATACCCCAAAATACTTCCGCGCCGACTAAGATGTCGATCGAAGACGGAATGTAGTACTGAGGGTCAGCAAGACGAATGTTCGTTGGTATATGTATGCTGCTAGTATCAACAAGGGTATTAGGAATGGATGAAGATACCTTTGGTAATACAAAACATTCAATACTGATTTGATAATCACCATTACATGAATTTAAGGAAACCGAGCAACCTTGTGAGCAGTTCGAAGATTGATGATTAATACCTATTACCCTTGACTTGGTATTGTAGGTAGAAATATGAAGCTTACGAACTAGGTCCTCTGTTATGAAGTTTGCTGTGCTGCCATTGTCCAGCAAGATTCGAGCAGAATGATGTTCACCCTTGCCGTCCACCAACCGCACAACCGCTGTGGAAAGTAAAATTACTCGAGATGTAGCAGAGTGACTGGCTGACAATGCAATATTTTGGGTTTTCAAGTTTTCTGTATCATTCTCAGTGTGTAGTAAGGTATTGTGTTTGTCACTACAGTACTTACAGTGCCTCAACTTGCATTTGGCAACATGATGACCTGGCCGAAGACAGTTAAGACAGACATTGAAGGTGTGAGCCATTTTAACACGATCCTGAACTGGAAGGGACCTAAACTTCTCACATGAAAACACGAAGTGATTCTGTTGACACATGGGGCATGATAGGTCTTTAGGGGTTTCAGTAGATGCCATAAAAGTCTTATTTAATTTATTATTATTACCACTGTGGTTTGTACCCTTTAATTTTAAAAAATTGGATTCCTCGAGGGTCTCTAACAGATCAGCTCTGTTGCTAAGATAGGTAATAAAAATGGTTAATGAGGGTGGCTCAGATAAATTATTCCTATGCTCCTCCCACTCACGATTCGTTACCTGATCCAACTTATTAGCCATAATGTAAATGATGAGTGTATCCCAATGCTGTACAGGCTGACCAAGTGTGGATAAAGCCCTAAGATTTTTATTTGTAGTGTCAATAATGTGCCGTAATGACTTACTAGACTCTTTATTAATCGAGTTCACACTGAATAAAGCTTGAACGTGATTGTTGACAAGTAGTCTTTTATTGTCGTACCTTTCACAGAGTAACCCCCAGGCAGCGTCGTAATTTTCTGATCTAAAGTCAAGATTATCGACGACAAGGGCAGCACTATCTTTCAAGGATGCGCGAAGATAATGTAGCTTATTGATCTTATCAATATTTTTGTATAGAAACTATCGTGAGCCATTTTTCATTCGATAATTTTTTTTAAATATTGTTATTATTGTTATTATTGTGTATGATAGAGGAAAATGTATCCCTGAACTCTAACCAATCGTGATAACTACCTGAAAACTTAGGCAGGTCAATCTTAGGTAAACGAATAGAATTTTGTGTATGCGTGTGATTAGAACAAGATTCCACCTCTGAAATTGAGTCTCCCGCTTTCTTCTTACGTGCGCTGCTAATCAGATGGCGCGCAGTAGCCACCAAGCTGCAGTACTGCTGCTCGAATATCTCGCGCTCAGTATATTGCTCGCTGGGGTCGTCCGCCAGTTCTTCTAGGCTACTCTGTAAGTCATCGTATTTCTCATATAAGCTCTCGAAAATATTAAGACGGTATTCAATTTCGATAATTTGAACATCACTTAGCTTTTCACAAGAGTTGGAAACATTTAAATAAGTTGCAAATTGCGTAAGCTTTCCTTTTATTGAAGCTCGTTTTTTGCTTAAAGTTTTCGCTTCTACCATTATAAGCACAGTAGCTAACAGTTAAAGAAAGGTAGGTATATTGATCAAAGGGCGAAAGAAAAAAAAATTAGTAGAAAAAAAGCAAGTAACGGTTAGGTACTGATTTAAAATCTTGTCAAAGGCAAAGAAGCAAAGCAGTTGTTCATAAAACTAAGTCAGTTGTTGTAATTTGCTAGAAATGAATAGTATAGAATGCAGTATAGAAACATAAAATGCAATGAAATATGATACTATGAGCGATTAACTATTTACTTAATGAATGAGTGAATGAAGAGATGAACACAGTTTAAAGACAAAATGGAAGACCACAATGATTAATGACTTGCAATAATGAAATGAATTGCACTATTGATGATGTCTAAATGAATTTAATGAGATGATTAAATGATATTGCTTAGGCTTATGGAATGATATGAATTTGAATATTGGAATGGATTTGAGAAAAAAAAAATGATAAAAAGGAGTTGGAACGATCTCACGGTTTTCCGGTGCAAACCACTGATGATGACTGTGACGTGGAGATTATTGGATGATCTTAAGGCACGTCGACACTCTGAAGGCTTGTTTCCGATGAGGGCTGTTCTTATCCCGTAGTCCTGATATTTCAATGTCTTGTGGTCTTTGGTTTGAATATTTTGGTAAATACTATCTATCGAGCACGGCGTTGACTTCCTCGACGTCCAATCAGCCAATATATTCAATGCATTCAAAGCGGAAAATCAGGTGATGACGACTTGAAATCACGGTACACCTCCTAGTATTTTTTCTATCTTCTGGTCAACTTTGACGGTAGAAGGACCAATGTTTGTTCTCCGATGAGTCTGGTAATAAAAGACTAGTGGACTGTATAACACTTTATAATAACATGAATATTTAGAAGATGTACTATGAAAGTAAATCGTATCTACAAAGTTCTAAAGGATTCGAATGCGCGTAACGTGCGTATGTCGTGGCTTGTGTCAGCTGACTGGTTGTGGACGCCGGCGCTTGCGACGGCCGGCTGATGCGCCCCGCACCCCGCGGTCCTCGTCGCCGCCGTGGTGTTACTTGGTTGAGTACCTGGCTCAACAATATTTATGACAAAAGTTTGATTTATATACCTTCATGAGCAAGAATAATTTATGACTAAAATAATGGAATTGAAGGTACCCGGATTGCAAACTAAAGAGTGAAAAAATACGAACTTCAGCAGCTGTTGGCTTCGGGGTGACATTGGCAGTTTTTGGCTTCGGGGAGACATCGGCAGCTGCTGGCTTTGGCTTGATCTCGGCAGCAAGAGTTTCTAGTTCTGCCAATGACGTTACTCGATGCCGCACTTTGTCGGGGCCGACAACGAAAACGTTGCCGTCCCTGGTCCAGGTCTTGGTGATGCCGAAACGTTCGCGTGCAGCCATGAACACGTCATGTCGGAATTTTGTTAAAAACTCCGACATTGTGATTCCCGTACCCTTCAGCTTGGTCTTGCTGTACCACACTTTGTCCCGGGTCACCGAATCCTGCAGCTTGAGCAATAGGGCCTTATCTCGCATTTATATTTCCGTGGCTGGCGTGAATAAGTTGACAAGTCTAAAATGTCAATTTTATAGGGCGGCCATTTGAAAGTTTGACCGTTTCTGGTAAATCGGTAAATTAGTTAAATTTAAGAGTATGAATTGTTTTACATATTATTTTAGGCCAGTTTTGAGACCATGACAGTATATTCGACAAAATCCTTACAGTTTTGGCAATATTAGACTTGTCAAGTTGTTCACCGACGAGTTATCAAGTTAATCACCGAATTATCAACTTGTTCTCAGTAACTATAAAAGTGTTCACAGTAGTTATCAACTTAGGCACCATAAAAATAAGTATTGTTTTTTTGGGCAAGCAATGAAAAATGAAATGAAAAAATGAAAAAAATGAATGTTTTTATAATACATATACGATATACCTAACTGACAAAAGCAAGGGAGGTACTTATCATTTGTACATCATTATCAAAGTTTAAAAAAAAGGAGATTATCAGTTTCATATCGTAAAAGGAATAATCAATGTAGAATAATCAATTGCTTTATTATATAGAAATAAAAATAAGTAATACAATTAAATTCAATAACTTAGATTTCTTCCTCTTCATCTGGGTTGTCCTCGTCCAAATCTGGATCTATGTTAGATGTCGAGGGGTCATTGACTGTTTTAAGTTGCACATAAAAGTCTTTAAAAGACTCGTCGATTAAATCAAGGACATCCAACAAGTCCTTTTTCTTTTCAACACTTATTGGTAAAGTCACCTGGGATATTTGACTCAGCCTGAATGTTTGAATGGTGGGCTTACCTCTCTTTTTTAAATTAATTGTTTTAAAATCACTTTCCCGATCCAGGTTGTCTTTATAATTTAATGTACCTATGTGGTTTTTATCATACTGGAGCCATTTAATTGGTTGCCAGAGAAATTTCTCCCCTGAGTCGTCTAGCTTTTTGATTGCAAAAGGTCCCTTCTTAGATTTTAATTCGCTAAAATTCAAAAAATCCTTCAATATCATCAAAACTACCTTGAATGGTTTCTGAATTTTGCAAGGTCTTACTAGCTGCGCCCAATCATTTAAGTGATTGATTCTCATGTTGGTTTTTTTTTTCGCTCTTTCTATAATTGAGTGGTCAGAGTCACACTCCATATGTGTATGCCCACTTAGTAGGAATTTGTGGTTAATCTTCTGCAGCGTTGGGTGATTGTTGAGTAGAAACAAAAACATCATTGCCACAACGTTATTTTTGTTTTGACCGCCACAAGTATCGGAATAAAACGTAACTTCTTCGACTTCTGATGGCAAATTGTTGCAAAAGTGCCATAAACACGATGCAATTTGGTTGGCTCCCCGAGCTCCTATCGTTTCATCCCACATGTAGCAGGTCGCTTCATTAGTTGCCAAATCGTGGACAGTTAAATTAAAAGACCATAGCTGTCTTTTGTAAAACGACACTGACGTATTAAGGTATGGTGTAGGTAGGCACTGTTGGAGGTCAAAGGTGAAAGCCATAAAAGACGAATTTGCTTTAGCGATATCTTTGTCCACCCTTTTTTCTAAATAAGCCTTTTCAGCTTGAGTTTGGTGCAAACTTAATTCAGACATTAAGTTTATTTTGTCGTGTTCATTTGCAATTTTTATTTTTGAGTGAAGTGTATCACACGTATTGCAAGTGTCTTTAGATGGTTTTTTGAAAGATAAATTTAGGGAGTGAAAGCAGCTAGAATATAATTTTAAAGAGACAGGATTTGGAGAAGTGTTCTTATACTCTCTGTACATTTTTGCTATCGAAAGTTCAACGCTTAAATATTTCTTACCAGTCGACTTTCTACAATAATGGCTCTCATAACTGGGAAAGCTCAGTATGTGGTCTTTAACAAGCTTTAAATCTTCAATTGATTTTTTATTTTTAGGGGGTTTACGACCCCGCTCATCCTCATCAACGATACCATTAGGAGATAATTTCTTTTTCTCTATTACTACATTAAGAAATCCTTTGGTTTCTCCTAATATGTTGCATAAACACTCTTTGCAAACTGGTTTCTCTTGATTACAAATTTCTAGCATGTATTTACAATAGCAATCTCGGTTTGATGTTCGACTGCTTGTTATTTGCGATTTTTTTGGTAAAATCGTCACTGACTTTGAAATAAATGCTGCTCTTCTGTCTCTGCTTCCTAGTTTCCAATAATTTTCAAAACATTGAGCTTGTTCAGTCAGTGTGAATCTTTCAGCACATTTTAATCTACATAATTTTAATTTTTTTGACTTTCTTTCTTTCACTTCTTTGCCTTTTTCTGTTATATAACTCTTTCCTGTATTTCTTCTTAATTTACTTAAATTTCTCTCAATTCTTGACCTTCCTTTTTTAATCCTATCTTCACCGGAACCTGTTGATTCTACAGTTAATGCAACTATTGTATTTTCTTGAACGATTGTTGGTGTTTCAATTGTATTAACTGCATTTTGATAGTCCATTACCCTCATAATTGTAGATGAAGACTCTTCAATATTTATTTTAGATGTTATAGTTTGTTCATTTACTTTTTATTATTTATGAACCTATCGATTTCCTTGTTATGTGTATCAGTTACGGGTGTTGTATCAAGATTTGTTTCAATATTATTTTCTTCCAAGATTGACATCGATATTTCTCCGTCTTCAATGGTTTTACCGTCAAATGATTCGCAATCAGTTTCCGACTCATCTACTCTTACATTTTTTAATTCATAATCGGGGTCACGAACACTGTCATCACTGTCTTCAAACACGTCATTTTCTTCAGGGTTACTATTTTCGATAATATCTGAAATATTATCGATTTGTAGTTTTGGGTCAGTTATTAAGACATCATAAAGTTCTTGAGTTGCTGGGGACATGACTGGAAGCGGAGACATCGGACTATCGTTCATAATATTCCTCAATAAAGAAGTAGGCGTGATTGGTGTGGCGGGGTTACCTGATGCAATATATAAAATAAAAACGTCAATTTTCTCAGATGTTAAGCAATTTCGTGCTAATTTATAAACCAGTTAAGAAACATTTATAACCAAGTTATCAAGGCATTTATTGACGTAGAACGCAGGCAGTACCTAACTATTGTAAAAATGCTACATGAAGAGATAAATACAAACAAATAATATTACGGTAAACAAAAATAAGCTTTGTTCCACTCACCATGTATTTTCTTTTCTTCAGGTAATGGAGTAACAGGACTGTCTTCTATAAGAAAAATATGTTTTAGAAGACAGTCCTATTACTCTATTACCTGAAAAAAAGCAAAAAAAAACATGGTGAGTGGAACAAAGCTTATTTTTGTTTACCGTAATATTATTTGTTTGTATTTATCTCTTCATGTAGCATTAATTAGGTAGGCACATTTTCTTATAATCAGTGCTGGTAACGAATACGAGTCGTTTAGTTGACAAGGTGGAGCGTTAAGCCAACGTCTAAAACACTAAAAGGCTTTCAGAATGAAAACTAAACTTTGAAAAGTATAATAATGATGTTTAAATGACTGTTATTGTTATCTAGTAGACTGCCGAGAATAGCTAAAAGATGGTACCAACTCGTCGTATGAATTTATAAGCTTGTATGTTTTTCTTACTTTTGTTTTCATTCACGTCATCAACACGCTTACGATAGGATTTTAACTTCACATCACGAAGTTCTGTTAACTGGCGTTTCCTAGCCAATAATTCGGCCATTGTGGGATTCTAGAAAAAAAAATGAATTAATCTTTATTGACATTTTATATTGAATTGTAAATTAACAACTTAATTGTAGGTATACCTACTCCATTGTCATCTACATACATAGAATAAACTGCGATAGCTACTTTAAGGTCGGTTCCGAAGGGAGGCGCGGGAGCGGGGATTCGATCCCGAGCCCGAAGATATTCGGGCCGAGAAATTCCAGCTCCACAGGGACGAGTGGGTGCGACGAGCAACCACGTTTACCACACGCAGGGCACGCCGTGATTGCGGCGGTAAGACCCATCATGGGGGAGTGGCTAGAGAGGCCACTCGGTAGCCTCTCGTACCGTCAGACGCAGATCTTTACTGGATACGGTAACTTCGGGCGGTATCTGCATCTGATGGGCAAGGAGCCAACGCCCGAGTGCCATCACTGCGACGCGAGCGTGGACTCGGGGCTGCACACGCTCACCGAGTGTCCGGCGTTTGAGACGCCGAGGCGGGAGCTTGTGGCGGCCCTGGGAGTGAGAGTGCTCATGCTCTCCACCCTGCTCGCGGCAATGGTCCGCTGCGCGGATGCGTGGGCGGCCAGCGCCTTCTTCTGCGAGCTGGTCATGCTCGTGAAGGAGACAGCAGAGCGGGCGCGGCGCGATGAGCGAGAGAGACTCGCGGACATCGCTGCCCGCGTTCGTAGGCGGCTCGGGCGTCGGAGGGCGCAGACCGACCTCCGCCCCCCATGATTGCGGTCCTGAGGGTGACGGGTGAGGCCGCCCGTCACCCTAGCAGAAGCAGGCCACAGCGGCGGCGGCGCGCATCGCGGGACGATGCGCGGCCCTCCCTTACCGGGGGTGAGTCGGGGACCGCGTGGTTCCCCCTCCCGAAGAGGGCCAGACCGAGAGGGATGGCCCTGGGTCAGCCGGGGTGCGAGGAATATGTCGCCTGACAACCTCACTTTCGGCCTTGCTAGGCTAGGCTAGGCTCGAACCGACTAAACCGCACGCCGTCGTTGTACTCAATGACGGCGTGCGGTTTAGTCGGTTCGAGTCCGACATAACCTCCCCCTCCGAGTCGGGGGGGGGGGGGGGGGGTGTCCAAGGGGATTTCCCGCACGTAAAAAAAACTGCCACCGTGATTTCAAATAATAAATACAACTAAAATAATATTATATCTAATAAATAAGCAGGTACTTACATTTTTCTCCATTGCAAATAAGGAATTCACATACTTTACTAATAAATTGGGGTAAGTAATAGATGATCTAACAACAAAATCTCTAATGTTTACAACATATAACAACGGAACCTATAATTTTCTTTAATATAACGATTAGTTAATATAATAAACAATTGATATAATTTTAAAATAACTAATTTTTATAAGCATAACATACATTAAATATAACATCGTTTGACATAACATACATTAAATATAAAATCGTTTGACATACCATTCAAAAGATATTAAACTTATTTGGTCTAATATGATGAAAACGCCTACTTAAAAACAAAGCAAAATTGCACAGACACAGGTTGGTTACCTATCTTAATCCCGAATTTTAATATTCCGAATATCATAATCCAGAAAACGTTTGGCCAATTTTTCATAAGCCCGGTTTTTCAAATTCCGAAGTTTTATTTGCCATAAATAAAAAAAAACGAATTTAATTTGCCCATTTGTTCATTTGTACGATATTTTATAATACATTATATACATATACATATAATCCAGACGAACGAGTTCCAGACACACAAAATCGAAATGCACAAAATCCAGATGACCGTAATCCATATGCACGAAAGCCCAATTTTTAAAATACAAATTTTTGAAATGCAATTAATTGATATAGTTAATTGATATCCAGACAAACAATATCCAGATTTTTAAACCTAAAACTAAACCTCATATGGCGTCTACCAACTACAACTGGAGACCTACTGAACAAAATATACGTTGCCTTAAAAATATATGTATGTATGTAAGCAAACAAGCATGCATGCAGGCAAGCTGGCAATCAAACCGGCAAGCATGCATGCATGCAGGCAAGCATGCAGGCAAGCATGCAGGCAAGCATGCAGGCAAGCAGGCAAGCATGCAGGCAAGCAGGCAAGCATTAGTGTGGCTCTTCTCCGGCGCTGCGGGAAGTGCAGTCCTTCCGCCCTTGCGTAACAAAGTTCGGGCACCCATGCTCGCTGCCCTCCCTCCGCGCCTCCGGTTCTTAAATAACACTCTAGTGTAGGGCAGACAAGTACCACGGCGAGTCGGGTCGGGCGTGGTACTTCCACTCCACTTCGCTCCCGCCTTAGCCTTCTAACCTAACCTATCCGAGTCGGGGTACTCTGAGTCGGGGTGTTAACCATAATGACGTTTATATATATTAAACGTTAGACCAAATGATTTTCGATTATATAAACGTTATTTCAAAAAACGTTATACTAAGTAAGTTTTAGAATAAGTAAATGTTATATGTAAAGAAATTATATCAACAGTTGGTATATCTAACGTTGATTATATCTTATGAACGATAATAAAATGAAATTAGACCAAATGAGTTTATACGTTATGAGACGCACCCAATAAATTGGATAACCTTGTTATTAGATCAACAAAGTAGCAATACTTTCGACACTTAAACACACAACTATCACTTGTAATTCCCTATAACGCGCGCTTCCGGGGATGATGCGCGGGCGACTGAATGTTTGTTTACCAAATTGCGAGCTAGGAAAGTGCGGCCATAACTGGACATCTCGATATGTCACGTATTGAACAGAAATATTCAACCTGTTCATAACTTGACATCTTAACTTAACATGATTTAATTTGAGGAAGACGGCTGTCTATGACTTGGTATCTCATTATGTCAGAATTCAAACAGAATATTCAGTTCGACATAACTTAATATCTCAATTTGTCATTTTTAATCTCTCATTTTTTCAGAAAATCATAAGTGTGTAAGTGGAGATATCCAGAAACCGACATTATCCTGGTAGCTAAGTATATCTTGATATAACCACATATCAATCTTCGTTCACAAAAAAATAAATATCGATAACTAGGCATGTAGATTTATCAAATTAGAGACGATAAAATGCAAGATGTCAACATACTACCAAGCGTGATTACAAAAAAAATTATGTACATTTTCAGCTGTAAATTTTTTATATATAAATTCATACCGTTGGGATCGTATTAAGCTAATAAAAAGAAAATCATACAAATCGAGATGTCAAGTTGTTCACGCCATCCACGGATTTAATCAATGCATCAATGATAAACAGTTTCCCACACTCATGAAGTTTAGTAAAATCATTCCATTATTCAAAGCAGGGGACAAAACTGATCCATCTAATTTTCGGCCCATCTCCATACTCCCAGCACTCAGCAAAATTTTTGAAAAAATTATATTTAGTCAACTGCTTTCACATTTCGCTTCTAATAAATTACTTCATGAGAAACAGTTCGGTTTCACTAAAGGCAGAAACACGACGGATGCAGGAGTTGAACTCGTTAAACATATATTTGATGCAT
The DNA here is from genome assembly GCA_949126895.1 of Eilema caniola. Classification (NCBI taxonomy): domain Eukaryota; kingdom Metazoa; phylum Arthropoda; class Insecta; order Lepidoptera; family Erebidae; genus Eilema; species Eilema caniola. The sequence continues at coordinate 1,738,186 of CASBPR010000003.1, forward strand.
GGGACAAGAAGCAGGATGCCATCGGTATATTTTGTGATCTATCAAAAGCTTTTGATTGTGTTGATCATGAGACTTTGTTACTAAAATTAGGTTATTACGGTGTTTCTAACAGCTCACTTAGCTTACTTAAATCTTACCTCACTGGCAGAGTACAAAAAGTCAATATTAATGGCACTAACTCATCTGGCGCCCCATTAGTCATGGGAGTTCCCCAGGGCTCGATATTAGGACCCCTTTTATTCTTGATATATATAAATGATCTTCCTCACTTCACTAAAAATCTTTGTGAAATAGTATTATTTGCTGATGACACATCGTTAATTTTTAAAACTGATAGACATAAAGAATTACCTGACGATGTGAATATCAACCTTTCCAAAATATTGCATTGGTTCACAAGTAACAACTTGCTGCTCAATGCGAAGAAAACAAAATGTGTAAAGTTTACTATGCCTAATGTAAGACAGATAGATACGCATATCACAATGAACGATGAGTCTGTTCAAATAGTTGATACCACAGTTTTTCTTGGTATGACTCTAGATAGTAAACTGCAATGGGGTTCTCATATCGCAGCCTTGGCAGGAAGACTTAGCTCAGCTGCCTATGCGGTTAGAAAAATAAGGTCACTTACTGATGAGGAAACGGCACGATTAGTTTATTTTGGCTACTTTCACAGCCTTATGTCGTATGGTCTGATGCTGTGGGGCTCAGCTGCTGATATTGAGGCTATTTTCATATTACAGAAACGAGCGATACGAGCAATCTATAGCCTCAGACCCCGTGACTCGCTGAGAGAACTATTTAAAGAAATTAATATTTTAACAGTTGCTAGCCAATACATTTACGATAATGTTTTATATGTACGCAAGAACCTAGATCTTTTCAAAAAAAACTCTGACGTACACAATTATAATACGAGGAATAAAAATAAACTTGTAGTGCCAAAACTCAGACTTCAAAAGGTTGGTAATTCTTTTGTAGGTAACAATATTAAAATGTTTAATAAAATTCCTCAAGAGTTGGTTGACATGCCTCTAAATAAGTTTAAAATCGAAGTAAAAAAGACTTTAATGAAAAAAGGATATTACAAAGTAAACGAATACCTTAATGATAAAAATGCATGGTCATCCTAATCTCTTTGCTTGCTCGCACAATATAAACCTATGAAAAATAAAATAAAAACAAATTGTTTTAAAAAAAGAAACTATAATATTGTTTCACTGAGTTTCTTGCTGGTCTCTTCTCAGTAGAACCAACTTACCGAACCAGCGAAAGAATCATTTTCAAATGATTTATTTACTTAATTTAATATTATATTAGTAATTTCCTGACATTATTGTAAAATTTTGACGTTCATATGTGCTCTTTATGTGCCTAAACTGAATAAACGAAATTGATTCTTTGATTCTTTGATTCTTTGAGGGGCCTGGGTTTCCTGTTGGAAGTAGCACGACCCATCCTCTGGCAACGCCTTATGCTACAAGCCGAGAAGTCAGAGAGGCCGAGGTTTTGTATGAGGCTCACCGCTACAAGTGTGGGGTTTTCCTCCCCAACTTCATCAACACCATGAAGCAGCAAGATTTTACGCCGTCTCTGCATCTCCATTCCATCCACAGTGACCGCTGAAGCTTCGACTTGATGTTGCAACTGTTTTAGAACCCTTGTTACAAAAGCTCTAAATTCGTTGAACTCAGCCACTGCAGCTTGGCCTCAAATTCCTGCATCCTCTTGTTTATAGCGCTGCTCATGATGTCCATAGTGGCTTGCATAGTGTCCATGATGAAGATTGTTGATGAGAAGAATGTTGTAGTCAGAAGAGAGAATAAAGAAGGATTGTTATTGCACCCGGCAGGTAGACACTTTAACTGTTATATGCTAGCATTTGATAAACTTAGAAATTGTTATTAGTATTTTTTTATGATTAAATTTAATAGAGAAAAATTTTGAGTGTTCACTACCCGTTTTTTTTTTTTTTCCTTCGAGACCTCCAAAATACAGTCTGTTTAGTCTATCTTAATGATATTATCGTCTTTAGTACCTCGTTGCAAGAGCACATAGTCAATTTACGTAAGGTGTTTGATAGACTCAGGGAATCTAACTTTAAGATTCAGATGGACAAGTCAGAATTCTTAAAATTAGAAACCGCGTATCTTGGCCATATAATAAGTAAAGAAGGTATTAAACCGAATCCGGATAAAATAGCAGCTATAAAAAAAATCCAATTCCTAAAACTACTACCGAAATCAAACGATTTCTGGGACTATTAGGCTATTACCGAAAATTTATACCCGACTTTGCTAAGATCACCAAACCAATGACCCAGTGTTTAAAGAAAGGCTCAAAAATTACACATACCGATAGTAACTACATTAATTGTTTTGAGAAATGAAAAGTATTACTTACTAACGATCCAATACTTCAATACCCGGATTTCAATAAAGAATTTTTACTTACCACCGACGCTTCGAATCTAGCAATAGGCGCAGTCTTGTCTCAAGGTCCAATTGGATCTGACAAACCAATAGCTTACGCCTCGCGCACACTAAACTCCAGCGAAATTAACTATAGCACGATTGAGGAAAAGCTTCTAGCCATAGTGTGGGCTACGAAGTACTTTAGACCATATGAGACACAAGTTGAGCGAGTATAATTATACAGTGATTTATAAGCAATGCAAAAATAACACAAATGCCGACGCTTTGTCAAGAGTAGAAATCAATAATGGGGATACAAGTTCCCTTATAGTAAATATATCTGAAAAACCCCCCAGTGAAGCCGGATCGTCTATTCTTACAGCTCACACTAGCGCAGAAAATCCAATCTTGGAGATACCTATTTCCGACGAACCATTGAACAAATTTAATAAGCAAATATGCTTCACAGTCGTTGGTGATATAAAAAACGCCCAAATGTATCCAAGCCCTTCAAGATTCACACTCGCACGTCAATCCAATTATCCGATTCCAATTTAGAAACAGACGTAATACATTCTATCAAACCCTAAAGTTAAGACAGGTCTCATAGTACATCCACCATTAGCAATGTACCAGATTATTCCAATTATTAAACAAAAATTTAAAAGTTCCTCTTTGAAACTCATTTTAACTAAAACTGAAGTCGAAAATGTCAAGGGATATCTACGTCAGCAGGAAATCATACAAAAATATCACGAGGGAAAAACTAACCATCGTGGCATTAATGAATGTCACCTGGCCCTGTCCCATCGTTACTATTGGCCTAAAATGAGAGAATCTATTACAAAATACATTAATGAATGCAGGGTATGCGGCCAAGCTAAATATGACCGCAATCCAGTTAAGCAACGGTTTTGTATAGTTTCGTCTCCTACAAAACCATTTGATATAATACCCCTAGATTTATTCACTGCCGAAAATGAGAAATATCTCACCGTTGATCAAGATGCGTTTTCAAAATGCGCACAAGCTTACCATCTACGGGACGCTACCGCGCTAAGCGTAGTGCAAGCCTTTTTAAAATTTTGTTCACACCACGGTGTCCCTGTATCTTTAGTCACAGACCAGGGGCCCGAATTTACTAATCAGATGTTTAACGAGTTTACTCGAGTTCATAAAATTCAACACCACAAGACTCTTGCTCACGCACCCAATGATAACGGCATGATAAAGCGCTTTCATTCCACTCTTCTCGAACATCTCAGAATCCTAAGATTAAAACAGCGAAATGAACCCGTTATGAACCTTATGATTTACGCTATATTAGCTTATAACAGCAGCATACATAGCTTTACTAAATGTAGACCTCTTGACGTAATTACAGGACACACCGACCCACGTGACCCATTAGACATAGATTTATCTGTGCACTTGCTACAACAATATGTGCAAGAGCTTCGAGATAAAATGACTAAAATATACGAGACTATTAATGAATCCTCTTTACCTAATCGTACGGAGCTGATTGAAAATAGGAATAAAGATAGGGAAAATGAACAAGAGTTTGAACCCAATCAACAGGTCTTTATTAAAAATCCGTTAGGCTCAAGACAAAAACTCGCATCCCGTTACACGCATGATACCGTACTAGCTGATCTGCCAATTCACATTTATACGAGAAAGACAGGTGGACCCGTAGCAAAATCACGCCTCAAAAGAGCACTCAACACGAAACCATTGCTACAGGATACTTCTGGTACTGTTGCCCCACCTGATCCAAGCGGAGGAGATATCACTTGAGCCCTTACAAGATGGGCCCGGGCTACTTCCCTTTAAGCTGGGTATGGCACGTACACACGGGACGTGATGAAATATAATTGTATAAATAATAATTAAATAAATAAGAAGCACGTCCTGCCATAACAACAGAATCGTCAGTCTTTGGTTTATAAACCGTTTCCTGATAGAAATCACGTCCCGTGTGTACGTGCCATACTAGTAGTACATTATTGGGCATTCTAGACCACTCTCAGTCGCCTCGGCTCCTGCGAGCGGTCTAGTAATGCCCAATAACATACTGTAATAAACCAACGTTCCACATTTTAATGTCGTTCAATACATTACCGTTCCGTCGGCTTTCTGCGATCCCCTGCGTCGTAATTGCGTTGAAAGATGCTCTGTTAGTTAGCGATAGAGTCATTTCATAAACAGTACAGTCTTACGTTTACCTATTGCGTTGTCTGTAAGCAGATTGGTTTAACTATTTACGGTTATAAATACAAAATGTCATAATTACATCTGTTCATAACCAGTCCATCAGCATTGCATCAAACATGAAATTCATTAAACAAGCAAAATCGTTACAGATTAGTATAATCTGTAATGATTTACCAAAAATCAAGTTACGCCACGGAGAATTATTGCCGAATACAGTACGTTGCATCATTTGCGGACCATCAAATTGTGAAAAAACCAATTTGTTAATTGGTCTCCTTTTGCACGAAAATGGATTGATATTTCAAAATGTTTATGTATATTCTAAAACTCTATATCAACCAAAGTACGTTTTTTTAGAAAAGGTTTTACGAGGAGTACCAGGAATCACTTTTCAGAAATATCAAGCAAATGATGACGTTATGAAAGTGTCAGATGCAAAACCTAATTCAGTGATTATTTTTGACGATGTAGCATATGAAAATCAAAGTAATATGCGTGATTATTTTGCCATGGGGAGACATAAATTGATTGACAGTTTCTATTTAAATCAAACATATAGCAAAATACCTAAACAACTAATAAGAGATAACGCTAACTTAATTGTGCTTTTTAAGCAAGACGAAATTAATTTGAAACATGTTTATGAAGAACATGTTAACACTGACATGACGTGGTTGGAATTTCGTACCATGTGTTCTCAAATATGGAAAGAGCCTTATGACTATGTTGTGATTAATAAAGACTGTCCTAAAAACAACGGCTGCTATAGAAAAAATTTTGACACTTTTGTAGAATTTGATAAAATTTGAATATTTAAATAGACTGCTTTCACTTTCTTGTTATTCTTTAATCAACTCTTATCCGATTACCATCTATTATACATGATGGAAAAATCATTGAAAAGACAAATTGTAGATGCGACACAAGCTGTAAAAAAAAAAAAACGTAACATGAAGGATTTTGAAGATAATAACAGACAAGTGCTTGATACAGTTTTTAAGCCTGTTACAGAATCTCTTAATTTAATAGCCAACACCAATAACCAACTAGCTCTAACAAAAAAAGAAGAAAAAGGAGAATTTCATGATCAACCTTTCAACCACGACTTACAGAAAGATTATAAAGATAAAGATATAAAAGAAACAAATGATACCAGTGACGAATCGGAAACCGATATTGACTCTTCATTTCAGTCATTAGTCGATACTAATCCAAATCATGATGTATCATCTTGGTCATTATCTTCAGAAATATTAGCGGATGTGCCATTTGGTGTAAGAAATGAATGTGGAAAGTTAATGTTAGGTTCCTCTAGTATAACGATTGGTGACGACGTTATTACTGTAGCCGGACACAAATACAAATGTACACCTGGCTTGCGACAGTTGCTCTTAAAAAAAGACGTTGATCTGAGCTTTGTTACAGACTATGACATGCAAAATTATAAGTCGATGTTACTTGTAACAAATGCACATCGTCGCGATTTTGATTCAAGAAAACCAATTAAAAGTAATAAAGGACAAAAATATATGCAAGTTATTAAACCTCTTTTCGATCAACAAAGTAAAAGTCCAAGCTGTGAACCAAAAGTAGGAAAAGTAATCCTTTTCCTACTTTTGGCTTTAACGAAAATGTGGAAAAAAAAACACAGATTTTGTATATTGGGATGATCCAAATGAATTGGTTGATAGATTAAAGTTATTAATTGCTTCTCGAGATGCTGGCAACACAGGACTAGATAATGAAATAATATCTATCGTTGAAGAACTACGTGAAAGCAAAATCATTAAATAGATTTACTAATAAGAAATGTGCATCATTTTATTGTACACCGTTCTACACAATACATCTTAAATATGAATGTAGACAAATTTGGTCATTATATTCATAAGCGATTACGTATATCAGAATTGCTTGGATTTTATGATAATGCATTGCTAAAATCTGAAAATGGTGATTACGATTTGAAGACATCGAAGCTAACAGGTGTCAAACCTCCTCAAGATGCAGATGATGCAGTAAACAAAGCATATGTAGATGCATTGAGAACTAAACTAATAACCGACTTACAAAAATTGCAAAATACTATGTTAAACGATGTTCAGAACCATCTGGAGAAAGCTTTAAAATCGATAGTATCTGAGGCAGTGGTTCACTTGGAAAGCAAATTTTATAGTCGAAAAGCAGTTGATGAGATAGTTGAAAAAGCAGTTAAATTTGTATTAGATCAAAAGTATAAGCTTGAAAGTTCCTCAAAATGACAAAACAACAAATTGTTAACGAAATACATAAAGCTGCACGAAAAAATTTTCCTCGTCGATTTGTAATTTTAAAAGGCATTGATGATTTGTGGCAAGCTGATTTAATCGACATGCAAAACTTGAGAAGATTCAATAAAGGTTATAACTATATTTTAATAGTTATTGATTGCTTCTCAAAGTACGTTTGGATAGAACCACTAAAAACTAAAAATAAACATGATGTTTCTAACGCATTCGAGAAATTGATATCAACTAACCATCGGATACCAGCTCATCTCCAAACTGATTTGGGTATCGAGTTCTATAATTCATCATTTCAAAAGCTTATAAAAAACTATAAAATTAATCACTACTCCACGTTTTCAACGAAAAAGGCTTCAATTGTAGAACGTGTTATCAAAACTATTAAAAATAAATTGTATAAGTACTTTAGTCTCAACGGACACTATAAATGGATAGATTTTGGTTTGGAGAGTGTTGTAAAGACATATAACAACACAAAACATAGCACTATTAAATTAGCACCCGTTGATGTCAATAAATTGACTGAAGCAGATGTTAAAAATAATATTAAGAACTCAATGAAAACGGTATCGTATAGACATAAGCCCAAATTTATGATTGGTGATAGAGTTAGAATTAGTAAATACAAACAACTATTTGAGAAAGGTTATACACCTAATTGGTCAACGGAACTATTTACTATAAAAAATATCAATAACACTGTACCAGAAACATATAACATCGAAGATCAACACAATCAAGTTATATTAGGAACCTTTTACAAACACGAACTTCAAAAATCATCTTGTCCAGGTGTCTATTTAATAGAAAAAGTTTTACGAAGGAAAGGAAATAAACTGTTCGTAAAATGGTTGGGCTTAAGCAATAAAGAGAATAGTTGGATTGATAAGACTGCAATAGTGGAATAAATATACATAACAGTTTTTAATTATAATATTTTGTTCATTATACTTTGAGCTATGCAAGGTGGTGGACTACTCAATAGTGTTATTAATCATTTGCCATTTGAACTGCACTTACCCGGCTATAATTATTGCGGACCTGGAACAAAACTTTCAAAACGTTTACTGCGGGGTGACAAAGGTGTAAATAAGCTAGACGAAGCTTGTATGTATCACGACATTGCATACGAAAACTATACAGACTTTTCTAATCGTCACAAAGCCGATTTACAACTTTTAAATATGGTCAAACAAAGAATGAAAGCAAAAGATGCTAGTAAAGGAGAAAAGCTTAGTTCGTGGCTAGTGAGTAAAGTTATGAAAGCTAAACTCAAATCTGGCGCTGGTGTTAAGACATTCAATAATTTCGTTACAAAAATTAAAAGAAAAATCAAGAAACGCTTACCCAAAGATAGTAAATCTTTAATACATGCAGCTTATATGGCTGCTAAAAAATGGTTCCATGCGTTCCAAAACTTCGAGTACCACGAGTCATACCTTTACCAAAAACCGGAGGCATTCTGCCTTTAATCCCGATTTTTGCTGGTTTATCAGCTTTAGGAGCTTTGGCTGGTGGTGCAGCGGGTATTGCAAAAACAGTGAATGATTATAGAGAAGGTCAAAAAAAATTACTAGAATCTGAACGTCATAATAAGACTATGGAAGCTATAGCATTAGGTAAGGGTTTATACATTAAACCACACAAAAAAGGCAAAGGATTGTTTATAAAATCGTCAAAAAACTAAATAATAAGCTACCTAATCGTGCCTTAACTAATATCGATATTCAAAATTATGCACATGGTATTCCTTATTTTCGAGGAGTTTACATGAAGGATCAGTTACCAAAAATCCCTAAACGAATTGAATGTGGTATAGTTAACCTAGATAACCTAGATAATTCAGAAAACGATATGATAATGAATCTAGATAATTATTGTGAATAAAATTATAAAAGATCTTGACGTGTTCTATCTGTCAGTTGTTTAGTTGACGTTTTATATGAAATAGGTTACATTGCATATAATCACAACTTTATTTCAAAGGTAGGTAGGGGTGAATAAACACTTGCATAATAAACTAACTTATTTATTTTCAGTTGGACGGAGTTTTATATATCTATATTCTAACACGTACTTTAATATGAAATGAAACAAACAACATAAATATTCATAGTATATTTCACCATAATAATATTTTGTTACAATTCTGTAAGTTTATTATTCTTAGACTATTGTTTATTTATGGCTATATAAATATGATCGTATAAAAACTTATAAAATAGGTATAAGGGTTATAACTTAGTTTATACTACTTATATTAATTAATAAATAGATCTGAGTGACCCCAGGATAATGTCGATATTTTATTTCTTGAAATCATTCGTTTGTCATCATTACTAGACAATGCTATTTTATTCACATTTTGAGTAAAAATTTCGTGTTTTATTGATTTAAATATAGTATTTTTCCTACGCAGTGTTCCTCCATTTAGTAAAATATTCTCATAATCTTTAATATCTAAATCGCGGATCACACATGACTTAACGCCCTTCGCTTTTTTAATCACATGATTAGAAGATTTTATGGAATAAAGTTTTGATCTTAAACCCACAAATTGCGAAATATATTTACCCCCCATTTCATCTTTAAAATAGCCTGGAACTTTTTTATTTTTTAAAGGCAAATTGTGATTACTATAATTACTAGTGTCGAAGTATTGCAAAAACTGGTACTTTAGATCCTTACTATAAAAGTCATTGGTAAATATTTCATAAACAAAAGAATCAGTATCGGTATAACATAATCGTACTCTGTCATTATAAAACGGTTTAATAATATTATAGTGAAAATTATACATATGTGACTTAGACAGATCCAAAACCGTAAATCCTATATATATAGGTTTATCTAAAATTATCTGATCAGGGTTCATTTGTATAGCAACTAAATTCTCTGATAATATGGATGCGCTATGAAAATAGGGGCTAGCTATAAGTCTCTCTGCTGATAATGACTTTTTAGTTCGATTCGTTTCGTCACTCCATTTATTTACTAAGTGTACAGTAACCCTTTTTTCAGTATTTTCTAATGTTTTACCAAAAACACTGTTGTTTAATAATTTAAAAAAGTCCTGCTCGAGACAACTTTTTGCTTTTTGACGTAATTTAGTGTTAAACTCTATATACTCTTTTAAATACGGACTTTGTTTGAAAGTAACGGCTCTATGAATTTTACGCAATATTAATCCATGTTCTATACATTTTTTCAAATGTACGTAATGTATAACATAATGGTACTTATTATACAAGTTTGCTATTAATTTCTTGTTTTTCCCGCCTGGCGGAATGCATTTTTCTGGACAAAAAGGTAAGTCATTGTGGTAATTGTGTAAACTATGGGGATATAAGAGATCTACTTCCAATATATAGCCCCACTCAGCGTTGTCATCAATACTTTCTATTTGTAAATGAGTTAATTCATGTTCACTAAGAAAACGAAAACTAGAATATGGTAAGTACTGACACATGCTAAAACCATATAGATTATTACAGTCTAGATATACTATATAGCAATCGGGTTCTGAGGCATTGTAGTTAGACATACACTTATGATTTGCTTTTGCATATCTGTGCGAACACATACACAATCCTCCTCTAATCCCGTCCTGAATCATTTTAATTATTGCTAAATCGGACAACAATTCTAGTTGAACCCTTGTTTTAAGAAGCATCGCATCAAATGACAAACTAGGGGTAGTTATATAAAACGCAGGGTCCAACCCATAATATCGCTTACAAGTTTTTCGAAAGTTTTGGAATATATCTGTTAGTAATAATACATCTGTTTTTAAGTACAAATCAGTATATTCGCCTAAGTTATTTATGTTAAAATAATTCCAAACAGTTTGAGCATGATTATAATCCTTATCACTGATCCCTTCATTGGTTAAAGAACTATGCAAGTGTTGTTTTAATGGCAACGTTTTATGTTCATAACATTTCCAATTCGTGATAAAATCATAGGGATAAATACCTTTCCGCGTCAATAAATTAAACTGTTTATCGTCAGGAAAATGGAATCGTAGATTAACAAAATCTTCAATCTCCATTGTTTTCGCAAGTTTGTCTAAACTAGTACTCAAAAAGTTAAAGGAATCTAAGAACCGTAACTGCACGTATTCATTGCTTGCCACAGGAATGAACTTAGAGAATGACATATATTTTTCTTTCGTTTTGGGTATAATTTTTATGAAACCAGGCATTTCTCCTAATTTTTTTATAAATAAATGGCAATCATAACCTGATAAATTGTGAAAAAATATATAGGTATAAATTTAGGAACTTTATGCTGAAGATTGTAATGGCGATGGGCCGCACCGCGGTACCGACCAGTAATATGACAGTGATCTCTGACTTTGTTAGACCATAACAAGTTTTCACAAATATGACATTTAATAGCATCCTTGAAATGTACAGCATCTTTTTCTGTATATATCATAGGTTTATTTTTAGTTAATATTTTATAAATCGCAATGACATCTTCAGTAAGGAAATGTACAAACTTAGAAACACAGTCACTGCCGCGGTAACTTCTATACTGATTATTAAGATCATTTCCCTCCCTTTGTTTCGCCGCAGTCGGATAAATTTTACTATCGAAAGATGATACAATATTGTAACCAAACGCAGCCGGCACATGTTTTTGAGAATATGATGTGTTAGCAGTATCAATTTCATTGCAGGAAATGGGTGCAAGTAATGTTTCAAAATCTGCATAGATTATGAACGGTTCATTTTGTTTTCTTTCATAATTTTTAAATTTTAAAAACGAGCCTTTTTCAGGTAATACTGTCACAACTCCTTCACATAAATGAGTTTCGAGATGAGTGATGTCAGGAAAAAACAATAAACAAGATTCACAGAAATATAATTTACTGTGATGTTTGGTAATCTGACTGCGAATTAAGCGTGAAAAATTTTTAATTAGACAATAATGAGAGTCATTATTATTTTCTAAGTATAATAAATGTATACTCCTAGAATTCTTATTGACTGATTTATACAAAGGTCCGATTATATTTTTATTATTTTTTAAACCATATACAAAAATATTTAAATCGTTATTATTTTTTTCAAAAATAGGTATATCCGTAAAAGTAAGGGGAAACGACAAACCATTAATATTTAAAACATCTTGGAAGTGTGGATATGATGAAACTCTATCAGGGTGGCTCGTGGCAGGGTACAAGGCTGCTACAATACTCCATAAAAAGCAATACGGATCTCGGTTTTTAATATTCAGACAAGATTTTTTACTTTTTATAAATGCTGGCAAATCTATAAATTTAGAGCCATGAAGGGGTTGATAATTATTAATATTCACTTCTAAGTATGAATTATTTAAAAAGGTCCAACCGCTATCTCTTTCTTGAAACTCTTCAATTTTTTTAAGAAGAAATAAAATTATTGAACTGAAAATTTTGTTGAAATCATAATTTAAATGAATGTTATAATTTTTTGTAGCAAAGGATTTTATTTCCTGATAGTCGTTTTTAAACAAATGAAATACTGAAAAAAGTTCAAAATTAATTTTGAGAGAGGTATATCTCTGTAGTGACTGATCTATCAGAGTCTTAACTTGTCCTCGAATTTTGTTAAGAAAAGTCTCTGGAAATTGAGTGATTACTTCATCAGTAGCTCTAATTCTATAACTTATAATACGCTTCTTGAAACATGATTTAATTATCTCTATATTGTCATAAAAAGGAGTTGCAATTTGAGTTTTATGTAAATTGCTACGCAAATGACCTGACCAGCGATGGCTATCTACAGAAACATGACAAACCATACAATAACGCATCATGACTACACGAAAACACCCAAACAGATAAATAACTTCAGTAACTAACCACAATGACCTGTATTAAGGAATATCTAAATAAATAATTCTGAAAATAAGTATACACTACAATAACAAAGGTACCTGAATAAATAAGTACTTTTCTCTTTAATACTCGTAGCTCTTGTTTTTGTTGTTGATTTCCAGAATAATATTTACTTTTCTGAAAAAAAAAAATATTAAATCAATATGTTAAATAGATATCAAACCAGAATTAAGGTCAAACAACAGGCGCTTCCAACATTCCTGGTTCTACGCGAAGGGTGAAGCAGGCAAATGCAAGAATGATGATGATGATGATGATGATGCTGACGATGCGTACGCTCGTTCATGAGCGAGGCTCTGGCGCACGCATCCTTCTTGGGAAAGGAGCTCAGCTGGCAGTCGCTCTCACAATTAATTCTCATTAGCCTAAACAACCGAATCTAAGAAAAAAATGTGCACCATGAGCTCAACAGGGATTGACGTTCAGATAATGATTATAGTAAATTAGTACATTATGTAAAAGTAGTGTAAACGATCAACTTACCTGAGTAGTAATATTGTATTTCCAAATAGGTTCTATATTCAAAGTTGTTGTCCTTTGTTGGTATTTAACTTATAGTTTATTTTACCTGCAAATAAGACACCACATGAATTATTTGAGTACTGTAAATACATTCAACCAAAATAGAACCAATATAATATAATATAATTGATATAATTACCTGATAAAATATTTGAATAGTAGGTAGGTATACTTAGATAGGTAGATACACAACTTTCCTATCGAATGACGCTTTAGGGATTCTTTGATCCTACTACTTTCAATAAACGATTTTTAATGTCTGTCATGCAACAATTATTTGTTATTTGTGACAAAAAATCATATCAGCTTTAGTTTTGCAATAAATCAATAAAATATTTAGTTTGAATATAATGCTTCATTTACACCATAGCAGAACAGAATCATCAAATTCGTCTGGTATAAAGCATAATGACCCTTCACTTCAAGTTTATAAGATACAAACTAAATACGAGTCAAAAAGTCGTGAGACTTTCATTTTGAGAATTTCCTTAGCAAAGATTATATTACAATTAATATAAATGTATATAATATGCTTTGCATCAGACAAATTTGACGCTCCCATTCCGCTTCGGTGTAAATTGGGCCCAAAAATGCTAAGTCTCAGATTTTAAGTAGGTTACACGCGCGCTGTGTATAATGTTGTTTAAGCAATTTCGTGAATAGGGTTGTCGTAAGATATGAGTAATTATTACTGTATGAATGTATGTTACTCTTTTACACAAAAACTATTTAATAGATTTGATAAAACTTTAGCATAATACGAGAAAACGCAAAACTTTACTACTAAACTACTTAACAACAGTTATTTTGAGATAATATTTGTATAATGTATGTAAGTCAAATGATATTATTATCGCATCACATTAAAATCGAGAAAAAAATGATAAAACATTTTTTATACCACCTAGGTGTCAGCCAAGCACACGGCTCACAACACATTTATTTTAACAACCCTAATTCAATGCTTTAAATTACAACTCAATATTCATTAACGCTTAGGTTGTATATGCAACCGTTAAAGTTTATAATCTAGTATATTATAATAACTACATTATGTAATCAATGTAAACGAAAACTGAGCTATAAGAACCGTAATGGTTAGTCTTAGCGTAAACCACGCCTCACAGAGGTATAGAAAAGTTATAATATCAATAATTTACTTCGAATTAATACAAATAAAAATAAGAAAAAATGTTATTAGATTAATTTGATGACTGATCTAACTAGAGTTTGGATTTATCTATTTTGATTTTAATACCTATGTACTTACTTTTAAGCTCTAAGTATGACGTTGTTCGGACTTCTCTCAGACATCAGGTTTTCTGTACAATGTCGGAAACATGTATATTACTGTTAACATGTTGCAATAATAATCAACAATTCTTTAAAACCTTTGTCATCGTTTTAGACGTGTGTTTAATGCGTACAAAGAAAAAAGTAGATTCTTCCTTAAATTGACACTCAATTGAGGTATTTTTAAATTAGCAAATTTAAGTATGATTTTTGTTTATTAACCGCAGTTTTGAATACCTAAGTCATTATCATAATCAAGAGCTTCAATATTCACCAAGAAAATGTAAGTAAGTGCTATTATGTATGTGATTATTGTAATTAATATTGGCTGCGCCACACATTATATTTCACACATGATACAACACAAGAAATACCTAATTCGTATAACGGAACACACTTTTTCCCCTCTCTCCTCTTCCTACCCCCCGGTACCAATGAAGAAATCGCCGCGGCCGCGCTCGTTTGAGCTAAAAACTTTAAGCTCTTATTAATTATGAATAATTAAAAATTTTGTACTGAAATCGATCATAAACTGTTAAAAGTGATATAGTGCATTGAGTGATTAAGAAAAAAACGTCTACCTATGGAAAAAGTTACACCAAGCCTCGCCGGCAACTAATAAGGTACCTACCTATTTTACATTCCTCTAATTCCACCAAGTGTTTTGGTCCCTCCAACGCCGGATCCTCACTCCTACTCCTCTCATACTCTTCTTCACAAAATACACTTAATATCTAATGTATTTACGTATTTATCTCAGTATTTTTTAAATACCTACCTACGCACGCCACGCACTCGACGCAGCCGGCCGCAGTTTTTAATCTTTACGCATCGCTCCAATACGCAATTATTTAACAAAGAAATAATTCAATCCCTTATCCTCTCGCATCTTAATGCATTTCTACTTGTTTATTTACGCATTTCCTCAATAATTAGATAAACTCTTATTCGAAAATCGCGCGCTCATCACCGATACGTTCACGCTATTCTCGCATTTAGTTTCTACGCATACGAGTCATATTCCCATACTCATTAGAGCTTATTTTATTTCAATTACCACGTTTTTCGCCAATTTCACTTATTTACCATGGGTGGCAAAGGCAAAGCCAAGCCTCCTACTGATAGTGAACAAGACGTTAGCTTCAAGTCCGAAAGTGTCAATGTCAAGCTCCTCGTACTCGACCAAAAGAAACAAAGTTTGTTTCAAATCGCTCAAACATTATATGACTTAAGTTTAAAGGTTTCAGAACCTGATAAACGGTCTCAGTTCCTCGCTCAATCACACACTATCGATCAGGTTCGATCAGATTTTTCAGAAACTTTAGACAAATACGTTCTAGAATCCTTACAGGATAATCCTGAAATAAAGCCGAATTACAGTGCTCTTAATGCATTCAATCAGTTGTATGGTTATATTAAACAAACAGAGAATACTCTGAGACAGCAGTTAATTGAAAAAAGGAAAGATATAGATATCACTCATCATAAATACCCACCTTTGCAGCTAGCAAGTTTTGATGGCACTCCCAGCAAGTGGCCAATATTTTATGATAACTTCCACAGTGTCATACATGTAAGCACACGGTTATCCAACGCTGAAAAAGTTCAATACCTAATAGGTTGTCTCTCGGGTAAGGCACTCACTGTTTGTTCAGGACTCAAGGCTGAAAATTATGAAATTATATGGAACGCCCTGCTAAGTAAATACCAAGATACCAGAGTACAAGCTTCTTCATATCTAGGCAAAATGTTGCAACTCAAACCGAACCAATCAATTGATAACTTAATTGAAATCTTTTGCTCTGCCGAAGCTGCACTCCATCGCTTGCCAATTAAAAATTTATATGATTTCATTATAACTCACATTGCATTAAGTAAACTTGACAAAGACACTCTCCACCTATTCGAACAATCTCACAGACATTCAGAAATACCTACATTTCAGGAATTAAAAACATTTTTAAATGAACAAAGTAAAATTCAAGCGCTTCACCCCACTTACTCACATACCAATAGTAAACAACAAACAAACAAATCTTCAAATAAAAATAAACCAACTCAGTCATACTTCACGCAATCAGCTGACAGTAACATTCCTGAAACACAAACTCAATCTTATTTTTGCAAAGTTTGTAAATCTAACCAAATGCATCCACTATATAAGTGTGAGCAATTTTTGAATAAAGACCCGCAAACGCGTACTAACATTGTGCATGAAAATTCATTTTGCAAGAATTGTTTGGGTTTTCATCATATTAATGTATGCAAATCTCAACGCAAGTGCAACACATGCAATCGCAAACATCACTCTTTGTTACACCTGGATAATTATAATTACGCTAATCACAATTCCCGCGCCGTCGGATCGCAGCCAGTCCAACCGAATCACACTCAGTTGCAGCTTCACGCGACTTCGGCTAGTTCTGCCGCCGGCGCCGCCTCGGCTCCCGCCCCGTTGACTGTCTTCGCTCTCGCCACAATTCACGCTAGATACCGCTTCGCGCGCAAATTCAAATAATGAAAACAATAACTTTGCGCTTTCTGTAACTTCCCCGTCGCATTCCTGTAATACTACAGTGTTGTTACCTACTGCGTCAGTACATGTTTATAAAGAGAATAAACCGATTAAAATCCGCCTATTTTTAGACACAGGCTCAATGAGTAACTTCATCACTAAATCTTGCTGCGATTGTTTAGGTTTGAAAATTAGGCACGCTCCTTCCATCGGTAGGAGCGTGCCTAATTTTCAGGTATCGGTCAGGCTGAAAGCAAGTCGCTTGGTTTTACGCAATTTAAAATACATTCTCGTTTCGACTCACGCTGCGCTTACACGATTAACGCTCGAGTTATTAACACAATAACCGACTATTTACCTAACGCTGAAATTGATGTCACTGAATTGACTCACCTCCGAGGCATTGCAATGGCAGATGATCAATATAACGCTCCTGCTCAAATTGACTGTCTCATAGGCAATGAAATATTCCCTCTCTTACTAGGATCCGACAAGATAGTCTCTTCTCATTCGTCAGTAATCGGCATACAGACCACGCTAGGCTATGTAGCCATGGGCAAGGCCCAATGCATTTCTCATCCTCAGACACAGTCTAGGAACACACAAACGCAACCGCACTCATACTCACTCTCTCAAGCATACCCGCAAAACTCTCTTACAAACTCACACGCTTCAACTCAAGCTTCTGCTCTCGCTCAAAACTCTACGCACTCACAACACCAAGCAGAATTAAATACCTCAACTAACTTTACGCAAACCTCTCACTCATCGCACGCACTCAACAATGAAAAGGCATTTTTCTGTAACTCGCAATCCTTATCTCTCGAACACATAACTCAACGTTTCTGGGAGATAGAAAACGTTCCCGATAAAAAACATTTAAGTCCTGAGGACGAGGCCTGTGAGCTTTTGTTTCGTTCAACATACTCGCGCGAAGGCTCGGGTAGATACATTGTTAATCTTCCATTCAAAGAGGACCCTAATAATTTAGGAAACTCGTACAACGCCGCTAAACACCGCTTACTAAATCTAGAAAAGAAACTCGAGTCGCACGACTTACGTACAGATTACAATGCCACTATACAATCATATATTGATCAAGGATATATGACAAAACTTGAACGCACTGACACCGCAATTGATACTCACGCTTATTATATACCACATAGGGCTGTCTATCGGCCAGAAAAAGAGACTTCGAAAACACGTGTAGTTCTAGACGCAGGATGTAAATCCACGAGTGGAAAATCTCTAAATGACTTACTTTATATTGGACCCAATTTACAGAGTAACATTTTTGATTTACTCTTAAACTTACGCATGTTCTCTATTGCACTCACCGCTGACATCGAAAAGATGTACTTTCAAGTAAAGCTCTCACCTGAACATCAACCATTTCAACGCATACTTTTCAGATTTGACCCACAGGACGCTATTGACATTTATCAATTCAATAGAGTATGTTTTGGTGTGTCAAGCTCGCCTTATCTCGCTATGCGTGTCGTCCGACAACTCGCCGCGGACAGTCGCGAAAAGTATCCTCTCGTTGCATACGAAGCTGAAAATCATATGTACATGGATGATTATGTCTGTTCAATTGACGGTATACAAAACGCTGAAACTACTTACAAACAGATGGTTGAAACGTTCAGATCTGGAGGTTTTAACTTAACAAAATGGATATCCAATAATAAAGAACTCATGTCGCTAATTCCGTCTTCGCATAGAAGCCCAAGCGCTATAAACTTTGATTCAGAATCAAACGCGTGCACCAAAATTGTAGGTATGCAGTGGAATCCTTCAGATGACTATTTTCAATTCACAGTTCATATAGATACGCCAGATAAATGTACTAAACGCTCAATTCTCTCAGTTACAGCTCGCTTATTTGATCCTTTGGGTCTCATCAGTCCAGTCGTAGCGTATATGAAGCTTTTGGTACAAGATTGTTGGAAACTATAGCTCGATTGGGATGATGAGGTGCCCGATTTCATTCTTGCTAAATGGAAGCAATTTCATAACGAATTAACACATTTAGAACAGTTAAAAATCCCTCGTCATATAGGAATAACTCACTCTCATAATATTACTTTGATTGGATTTGCGGATGCAAGTGAAAAGTGTTACGGTGCTTGTATCTATATACGCGTTGCTAATGATGAATACTCGAGCGCAAACACCGTGAAACTTCTAGCTTCTAAATCTAAAGTATCTTCTCCAAATAAAACTCTCGCACGCTTAGAGCTTTGCGCTGCTGTTTTATTAGCTAAGCTCATTGTCTCTGTTTACACGATTTTTATAAAACGTTGTGACATAAATAAAATATACGCATTCTCAGACTCAACAGTAACTCTTACATGGATTCATTCTCCCGCTTATAAATTTCACACTTTTGTGGCAAACCGCATCGCTCAAATCAATGAATACTTACCTGCTCCATACTGGTTTCATGTTCGTGGTATTGAAAATCCCGCTGACATAGTATCACGCCCTGTAACACCCAAAGAAATAGTTGATAATTCAATTTGCTTCCAAGGTCCACAGTGGCTTTCTTCCCCGATTACAGACTGGCCTGTAAAACAATATAAAATTAATCATAACGACGAACATCAGGAATCTAAAACTACAACTTTAATTACACAAACTATACAACATGAAACTACTCACCCTATTCACGCTCTCGCTGAAAACTGTTCCTCTTGGAATAAATTTATACGCGCCCTAGTGTATGTATTACGATTCTCAAAGTTAATAAATTCTCACGGTGCCATAACAGTTGATGATTTACAAAATTCCGAAGATTTTGCTATTCGCTATTTGCAAAATAAATATTTTAAACAAGAAATTTCTGATCTCATAAATAATAAAATATGCAGAAGTAAAAGTATTTTAAAACTCAACCCTTTTTTGCATAATGGATTACTCAGAGTTGGTGGTAGACTCTCACAGTCAGACCTTAGCTTTGACCAAAAATACCCTATTTTGCTCAGCAAAGATCGTATCACAGACCTCCTTATTGAATATTATCATAATATTAATTTACATACAGGTCCTGCCTTACTCTTATCATTACTCAGACAAAAATATTGGATTCTCTCAGCTCGCAATCTAGTTCGTGCTATAGTTCATAAATGTAATTTTTGTTTCAAATTGAAACCACGCTTTACTAATCCGCAAATGGGCGATCTTCCCTCAATTAGAGTTTCTCAAGTTAAAGCTTTCGTACACACCGCTGTAGATTATGCTGGTCCATTTTTTATCACGCACATACGCCATCGGGGAGTTAAGAGTCATAAGGCATATGTTTGTTTATTTGTGTGCTTAACTACTAAAGCTCTCCATTTAGAGTTGGTCTCTGATCTGAGTTCAGATCTATTCCTTGCCGCGTTTAAGCGCTTTATTTCACGAAGAGGTCCAGTTTCTATGATTTATAGCGATGGCGGTACTAACTTTATAGGTGCGAAACGAAAATTAAACGAAATTTACTCACATATACAGTCCACAGATTTTGAAAACTATTTAAGTCATTATTTAACTCAAAATAAAATTACTTTTAGACACAGTCCTCCATATGGCCCCCATTTTAATGGCTTAAGTGAAACAAATGTAAAATCAGTTAAAACTCATCTCTTTAAAGCTATCGGGAAACAAATACTTACATATGAAGAGTTCAATACTATCTTAATACAGATTGAAAATTTACTAAATAGTCGTCCTTTGTGTATACTCTCTTCGGATCCTTCTGATCTGTCTGCATTAACTCCTAATCATTTTCTCAATGTGACTTGTATGAAATTTTTGCCCGCTGAAAAGATAGATTGTGATACCCCTGAAAATAGACTAAACCGCTATCAACTTTTAAATAAAATTGTGCAGAGTTATTGGAAACGCTGGAGTATTGAATATTTAACATCTCTTCAAAATAGAGAAAAGTGGAATACGCCCTCAAAACCTGTTATTGAGGGGACTGTTGTAATTATAAAAGATGATAATTCACATCCTATGTTTTGGCCTTTAGCTGTTGTTACAGATATTTATCCGGGAAAAGATAATATCATTCGTACTGTTAAAGTAAGAACATCTAACGGTAATAGTTATATTCGACCTGTAATTCGACTTTGTCCCTTGCCGTCCCAATAGTCTCATATTAATATTCTCTCTTAGTTTAGTTTTCTGTGTAAGTTCTTTGCAATTTAGTCTTAACTCATATTTCTCATTTTATTTTTATTCTCTTATCTCAATGTAGAGGAAACCTCTAGCCCCCCCGAAGTTGGCTGCGCCACACATTATATTTCACACATGATACAACACAAGAAATACCTAATTCGTATAACGGAACACACTTTTTCCCCTCTCTCCTCTTCCTACCCCCCGGTACCAATGAAGAAATCGCCGCGGCCGCGCTCGTTTGAGCTAAAAACTTTAAGCTCTTATTAATTATGAATAATTAAAAATTTTGTACTGAAATCGATCATAAACTGTTAAAAGTGATATAGTGCATTGAGTGATTAAGAAAAAAACGTCTACCTATGGAAAAAGTTACACCAAGCCTCGCCGGCAACTAATAAGGTACCTACCTATTTTACATTCCTCTAATTCCACCAAATATATAATATGTAATTAATGTGATTCAATCAATCAATCAACTAGCCTATAGCAGTCCACTGCTGGACATAGGCCTCCCCAATGTGCGCCATGTGATTAATTCGATCAAAACCGTCGATGGATAAAGTATCCCTGAATTTACTAACTTATTGTTTTCATTTTAATTCAACAGGTCTGACTCAGAGTATGATCAAGCATCAACGAGTTTAAATAGAGGTATAGCAGAAATTTCACGTAAACGATCGACTCCTGTAAACAAACGGAAAAGTCCATCGACGAAGAAAACATCAACTTGTGCAAGGTAATTTTCTTGTGTGTACTATTATTGTTTAAAACGTGTCAACAGGAACTACTTATTCCATACCAAGTAACCAAGTCAATTAGTAAGATGATTTTTTTTTGTAACTGTTTGTATCTTATTTGCATAATATATTAACTATTGATCTATTTGGCAAAATCCTTACTATGTATTCATAGATATTTAAATGAATAATAACTGATTAAAATAAATGTCCCTATGTTTGTTCCAGAAAAAAAACGAACACGGCTGACATCTTCGGCATTTGTAGAGAAGGAATTGAACCGAACGAAGAAACAAATACGATATCATCGTTCTTCGTGAACCGCGTAGCCAACGGGAACGAACGTCGGTCCACAGACACACGCGGTGATTTTCTCATAGACTTGAAGGTGTACCACGCGAACGATGTTCGAGTCACAGAAAACACAGAGCTCTGGAAGAAGGCTTTAGTGCGTATAAAATTTCAGACTGATGAGGATTCCCACCAATGGCGAAAGCTACAGTCATTGGTGCAGTCTGTAGACGGATTATTTTCTGATCCCCCAAAGTTTATGTCAGATAAATAATTTGTTAAATTACTTACTTATTAAATAAATGTATTACAGTTAAATGTACCTATTGTGTGTTTCAGTTGTCAGTTGTGGACGAGCAAACGCAAACTATATAAATGCCTGTTGGTTCTCTTTGCTATTGCGATGAGCCACTAAACTGTTTTACAGTTGTGGACGAGCAAACGCAAAATATAAATGCCTGTTGGTTCTCTTTGCTATTGCGATGAGCCACTAAACTGTTTTACAGTTGTGGACGAGCAAACGCAAAATATAAATGCCCGTTGGTTCTCTTTGCTATTGCGATGAGCCACTAAACTGTTTTACAGTTGTGGACTCGCAAACGCAAAATATAAATGCCTGTTGGTTCTCTTTGCTATTGCGATGAGCCACTAAACTGTTTTACAGTTGTGGACGAGCAAACGCAAAATATGAATGCCTGTTGGTTCTCTTTGCTATTGCGATGAGCCACTAAACTGTTTTACAGTTGTGGACGAGCAAACGCAAAATATAAATGCCTGTTGGTTCTCTTTGCTATTGCGATGAGCCACTAAACTGTTTTACAGTTGTGGACGAGCAAACGCAAAATATAAATGCCTGTTGGTTTTCTTCGCTATTGCGATGAGCCACTAAACTGTTTTACAGTTGTGGACGAGCAAACGCAAACTATATAAATGCCTGTTGGTTCTCTTTGCTATTGCGATGAGCCACTAAACTGTTTTACAGTTGTGGACGAGCAAATGCAAAATATAAATGCCTGTTGGTTCTCTTTGCTATTGCGATGAGCCACTAAGCTGTTTTACAGTTGTGGACGAGCAAACGCAAACTATATAAATGCCTGTTGGTTCTCTTTGCTATTGCGATGAGCCACTAAACTGTTTTACAGTTGTGGACGAGCAAACGCAAAATATTAATGCCTGTTGGTTCTCTTTGCTATTGCGATGAGCCACTAAACTGTTTTACAGTTGTGGACGAGCAAACGCAAAATATAAATGCCTGTTGGTTCTCTTTGCTATTGCGATGAGCCACTAAACTGTTTTACAGTTGTGGACGAGCAAACGCAAAATATAAATGCCTGTTGGTTCTCTTTGCTATTGCGATGAGCCACTAAACTGTTTTACAGTTGTGGACGAGCAAATGCAAAATATAAATGCCTGTTGGTTCTCTTTGCTATTGCGATGAGCCACTAAACTGTTTTACAGTTGTGGACGAGCAAACGCAAACTATATAAATACCTGTTGGTTCTCTTTGCTATTGCGATGAGCCACTAAACTGTTTTACAGTTGTGGACGAGCAAATGCAAAATATAAATGCCTGTTAGTTCTCTTTGCTATTGCGATGAGCCACTAAACTGTTTTACAGTTGTGGACGAGCAAACGCAAAATATAAATGCCTGTTGGTTTTCTTTGCTATTGCGATGAGCCACTAAACTGTTTTACAGTTGTGGACGAGCAAACGCAAAATATATAAATGCCTGTTGGTTCTCTTTGCTATTGCGATGAGCCACTAAACTGTTTTACAGTTGTGGACGAGCAAATGCAAGATATAAATGCCTGTTGGTTCTCTTTGCTATTGCGATGAGCCACTAAACTGTTTTACAGTTGTGGACGAGCAAACGCAAACTATATAAATGCCTGTTGGTTCTCTTTGCTATTGCGATGAGCCACTAAACTGTTTTACAGTTGTGGACGAGCAAACGCAAAATATAAATGCCTGTTGGTTCTCTTTGCTATTGCGATGAGCCACTAAACTGTTTTACAGTTGTGGACGAGCAAACGCAAAATATATAAATGCCTGTTGGTTCTCTTTGCTATTGCGATGAGCCACTAAACTGTTTTACAGTTGTGGACGAGCAAATGCAAGATATAAATGCCTGTTGGTTCTCTTTGCTATTGCGATGAGCCACTAAACTGTTTTACAGTTGTGGACGAGCAAACGCAAACTATATAAATGCCTGTTGGTTCTCTTTGCTATTGCGATGAGCCACAAAACTGTTTTACAGTTGTGGACGAGCAAATGCAAAATATAAATGCCTGTTGGTTCTCTTTGCTATTGCGATGAGCCACTAAACTGTTTTACAGTTGTGGACCAGCAAATGCAAACTATATAAATGCCTGTTGGTTCTCTTTGCTATTGCGATGAGCCACTAAACTGTTTTACAGTTGTGGACCAGCAAATGCAAACTATATAAATGCCTGTTGGTTCTCTTTGCTACTGCGATGAGCCACTAAACTGTTTTACAGTTGTGGACCAGCAAATGCAAACTATGTAAATACCTGTTGGTTCTCTTTGCTATTGCGATGAGCCACTAAACTGTTTTACAGTTGTGGACCAGCAAATGCAAACTATATAAATGCCTGTTGGTTCTCTTTGCTATTGCGATGAGCCACTAAACTGTTTTACAGTTGTGGACGAGCAAATGCAAGATATAAATGCCTGTTGGTTCTCTTTGCTATTGCGATGAGCCACTAAACTGTTTTACAGTTGTGGACGAGCAAATGCAAGATATAAATGCCTGTTGGTTCTCTTTGCTATTGCGATGAGCCACTAAACTGTTTTACAGTTGTGGACGAGCAAACGCAAACTATATAAATGCCTGTTGGTTCTCTTTGCTATTGCGATGAGCCACTAAACTGTTTTACAGTTGTGGACGAGCAAATGCAAAATATAAATGCCTGTTGGTTCTCTTTGCTATTGCGATGAGCCACTAAACTGTTTTACAGTTGTGGACGAGCAAACGCAAAATATAAATGCCTGTTGGTTCTCTTTGCTATTGCGATGAGCCACTAAACTGTTTTACAGTTGTGGACGAGCAAACGCAAAATATAAATGCCTGTTGGTTCTCTTTGCTATTGCGATGAGCCACTAAACTGTTTTACAGTTGTGGACGAGCAAATGCAAAATATAAATGCCTGTTGGTTCTCTTTGCTATTGCGATGAGCCACTAAACTGTTTTACAGTTGTGGACCAACAAATGCAAACTATATAAATGCCTGTTGGTTCTCTTTGCTATTGCGATGAGCCACTAAACTGTTTTACAGTTGTGGACGAGCAAATGCAAAATATAAATGCCTGTTGGTTCTCTTTGCTATTGCGATGAGCCACTAAACTGTTTTACAGTTGTGGACCAGCAAATGCAAACTATATAAATGCCTGTTGGTTCTCTTTGCTATTGCGATGAGCCACTAAACTGTTTTACAGTTGTGGACCAGCAAATGCAAACTATATAAATGCCTGTTGGTTCTCTTTGCTATTGCGATGAGCCACTAAATTGTTTTACAGTTGTGGACGAGCAAACGCAAACTATATAAATACCTGTTGGTTCTCTTTGCTATTGCGATGAGCCACTAAACTGTTTTACAGTTGTGGACGAGCAAATGCAAAATATAAATGCCTGTTGGTTCTCTTTGCTATTGCGATGAGCCACAAAACTGTTTTACAGTTGTGGACGAGCAAACGCAAAATATAAATGCCTGTTGGTTCTCTTTGCTATTGCGATGAGCCACTAAACTGTTTTACAGTTGTGGACGAGCAAACGCAAAATATATAAATGCCTGTTGGTTCTCTTTGCTATTGCGATGAGCCACTAAACTGTTTTACAGTTGTGGACGAGCAAATGCAAGATATAAATGCCTGTTGGTTCTCTTTGCTATTGCGATGAGCCACTAAACTGTTTTACAGTTGTGGACGAGCAAACGCAAACTATATAAATGCCTGTTGGTTCTCTTTGCTATTGCGATGAGCCACAAAACTGTTTTACAGTTGTGGACGAGCAAATGCAAAATATAAATGCCTGTTGGTTCTCTTTGCTATTGCGATGAGCCACTAAACTGTTTTACAGTTGTGGACCAGCAAATGCAAACTATATAAAGATTAGCTCGTGGGTAGTTGACGCAAAAAGTTTACTTTTAAAGTGCTCTTGCATAAAATTTAAAATAAAATAGTAATTCATAAATATTTGACATTTTTATGAATAAATTATACTGCTAACAATAGATACCTGCTAGTCTAGTGTTGTCTCCGCAAGCCACACTTTATTTCACAATGAACACAATGGAAGCCTGCATTCTCGATGTACAGACTTATTTCGAGGAACGGATGTCCAAGTTCGAGGCAGACCTGCAAAAGAAGACGTCATCCAACACAGGAAGTATAGCTGAAGAGTTTGCTGCTTTCAAAACATTTGTTCTGCAGACACTCAAATCCTTTTCCCAGCAGCTCAGTAGCGTCGTGCGAGAAGTAGACAATTTAGAGATGCGCAGCCGTCGGAAAATCCTGCTTCTACATGGCGTGAAAGAGCAAGAGGATGAAGATATCAGCAGAGTTGTCAATAATGTGATGATACAGCAGCTCAAGATTAGCTCCTTTTCTTCGGCTGACATCAGACGCTGCCACAGAATGGGACGGCAAGCGTCCAATGTGAAGCCCAGGCCTGTGCTTGTCAAACTCCAGACCCATACGATGAAGGGTAGTATATGGTCCGCCAAGTCAAAACTCAAAGGTACGGGCGTGACAATTTCCGAATTTCTCACCAAATTGCGACATAAGGCCTTCATGGCCGCGCGTGACAAAGTCGGGATACATAAGTGCTGGACCAGGGATGGCGCGGTTTATGTTCTGGGCGCTGACGGAAATCGGCATCTTATTGTATCGCTTAGTGATTTGGATAGGATACAGTGCTCTGACGGCGAAGCGACGGCATCTACAACTTCCAAAATCCTTACGAGCAGGCCTAAACGTATTGCGTCGAAGAGATAGATTCGTGCTGGGTTTACATACGTATGTACTATTACAAATTTTTCACTTCTTTTGAATATTATGCAATACTTATGCAGCAATTTTTCTTTTCTTTGTACCTTCTATTTATATACTTCATTTGTATTTCACTTTTATTTTATGTCATGTTTATGTTTATGTCTTGTTTGACGTCTTTGACAGTATGAGAATGCGTTCCATGTACCCCAATATCAGTAAGGGTAAAAGTCTTAAGCATTACTTGCAGTTTGAAAATGAGCATTTTAGTCCTTTGATTTAATATTGTTTTCGAGTATCAAACGTCGAATAATGTATTGTTGTGTACACTCAGCTCATGATAATTTAATACCTACTGGAATATGAATTTTACATTTGCATTCTCAATTACTTTTCTGTTATTGTGAAATAATTTCTTGTTTGTTTTTAACTCAGGACTGGCGGGTGGACAGTGAGTGGATTCACTGTTAATAGGTATTATATACTATTGTATATATATATATATACTATTTCCCTAAATATACTATTTACGTACATATTATACATTATACCAGTACAACTAATCATCTACAATTAATGAACGATTTAGATAGCGATGATAGCTTTTTCTCCGCTAGTAGTCTTAACGATAGCTTTGTGAGTATACCGCCTGTGTCACTCGAGGATACTCTTCGGTCACAGTTTTCGGATGTCCCCAGGCATTTTAATGTAGTCCATATAAATGCTCAGAGTATTCCTGCCCATTTCCCGGATATGCTAGCTAATCTTGTTCTTAAAAATATTCACGCTATTCTCGTTTCCGAATCTTGGCTAAAACCTTGTCTACCTTCTACTTCCTACACACTTCCGGGTTTCCAGCTTATTAGGAATGATCGAGTGCCTTCTGGAGCTGGTGGCGTGGCTATATACATACGCTCTCAAATCCCTCATACAGTTATCAGTATGTCGCCACAGCCAACACCATCTGATGCTGGCGAGCATCTTTTCCTGGAGCTGGAACTGAACCACTCTAAGGTTCTACTAGGTGTCTACTATCCTTCATCGTCAAGAGTTGATTATTTTTCCTCTTTTGAACACTTGCTAGAAACCTACTTACCATCTTACAGGCATACAATAATAATGGGTGATTTTAATACTTGCTTGGTAAAACCAGGGCCATATAGTGCGCGGGCTATGTCTTTTCGCCGCATTATTCAATCTTATAACTTATCTATCCTCCCTCTGAATACTACTCACCATTTTCCTAACTGTGCCCCAGGTCTTCTTGATCTCATTCTCGTTTCTTCACCTGCTCATGTAGCAAAGCATGGTCAATGCTCTGCTGACATGTTTTCTTACCATGACCTTATTTACCTTTCTTACAAGATTCGGCCACCTAAAGAAAAACCCAAAATTATAATGCAGCGCAATTTTAGTGGCATTGTACTTGACAAGCTTCGTGAGGATGCTCACAATATTGACTGGAACCCTTTGCTGTCGTCAAATTGTATGGATACCAAAGTCAATGCTCTGACTGAGAAACTGATCGAGCTTTATGATGTGCATGCGCCAATCCATGCCATCAAAGTTAAGCATTTACCTGCACCTTGGCTCACACCCGATATCAAAGCGTTAATATCGAAAAAAGCTGCAGCTAAAGCCAGGTACAAAATTAAGGCTACCCAGAGTAATTTGGAGAAGTATGTGGCCCTCAGAAATAAATGCAACAGGGCGTGTAGGAATGCACAACGCCAACATATCCATACCTCGGTAGAAAGCGGGGATCCAGTAAAAGTCTGGAAATTTCTGAACACATTGGGAGTTGGAAAGTCACGTCAAGACTCAATTCCGAAAAATTTAAACTTAGATGCTCTTAATGTACATTTCTCTTCTTCGTCCAATCTTAATGGAACTACTAAATTCAATACACTACAATATCTTTCATCTATTCCAACTCCTGATCATCCACCTTTCTTGTTCAACCAATTGACCGCTTGTGATGTTAAGAAGAGCATTTTGTCTATTTCATCCAATGCTGTCGGTAGTGACGCCATTAGCCGAAATATGATTGTGCCAATTCTGGAGGAAATTCTTCCTATCCTATGTCATGTATTTAACTACTCCATTTCTTCTGCTATCTTCCCATCCTTATGGAAAAGTGCTCAGATAATTCCGTTACTCAAAAAATCTAAGCCATGCGCCTTTTCTGACTATCGTCCTATATCTATCCTTCCTTTTCTTTCCAAAGCTTTAGAGCGCCTTATTCACTCGCAACTCAGCTCCTTCCTTAACAAAAACGCGCTGCTAAACCCTCTACAATCCGGCTTCCGACCTGGACACAGTACTGCAACAGCATTGGTTAATATCACGGAAGATATAAGACTGGGCATGGATAGTGGAAATCTCACGCTTCTTTCTTTACTTGATTTTAGCAACGCTTTTAATACCGTAGATTTCGACATCCTGCTTGGTATACTCGGCTCTCTTAACATATCTCCAACGGCTATTGCGTGGTTTCGTAGTTACCTGTTTGGTCGCCGGCAGCGTATCCGTGTCGAAGATTGCTGGTGTACCGCAGGGTGGCGTTCTATCCCCGTTACTTTTCGCTATTTTTATAAATACAATCTCTGAAAAATTACTTTCATCCTACCACCTGTATGCTGATGATCTACAAATTTACACTCAAGCAACTCCAAACAACTTGTCCGATGCATTTACTGTGCTCAACAAGGACCTGGAGCGGATTTGCGAGTGGAGCAAGAGCCATGGACTCTCGCTTAATTCTTCCAAGACACAACTGATTGTCATTGGTAGTCCAAAGCTGATTGCAAAAATAGATTGGACCCAGCTTCCTCGGGTTACTATGGGCGGAGCAGTCGTGCCAGTTAGTGATAATGTCAAGAACTTGGGTATCTACATGGATAAATCACTTTCTTGGAATATCCAGTTACAGGAAATCAGTCGTAAGCTTTTCGCGTCAGCGGGTGCTTTGCGAAGGCTCCGAAACTTCCTTCCAATTGCCACTAAAACTGCGCTCGCACAATCGCTTCTTCATCCCGTTCTTGATTACGCCGATGTCAGCTATCCCGATCTCACAGAGCAACAACTAGATATACTTGAGCGACTTCAAAATTTTTTGCATACGATTCATATTTGGTCTACGCAAGTATGATCACGTTTCAGATTTTCGTAAACAACTCAAGTGGCTCCCAATTCGGCTTCGCAGGAATGCTCATATTCTAACATTGTTATATAATGTATTGTTTAATCCCACCACTCCCTCTTATCTCAAAGAACGTTTCCAGTTCCTTTATGACACACATACGAGATGCCTGAGGTCATCCGAGAATTTTAGGCTGAAAATGCCAATGCATTCTACTGACTTTGTAGACAAGTCATTCACTGTCAGGGCTGTGCGCTTATGGAATGCACTGCCACTGAACATCAGGCGGGCAAAAACCCTTCATAACTTTAAAAGTATGGTAAAGGACCACTACTTAGCATCGTGTACACCTATATAGCTCACTATTTATAAGCTCACCTATTATTAAACCTTCATACTGGTATGTACCAACTATTTATTTTATACCCATATCTATTTATGTGGTACATATATTTTTTTAATTATAATACGTTACGTATAGCGGTATATTTATTTTATTTTCTACTTATTTTTTACTTTTCTCTCTCTTTCTTTCTTTTTGTTTTAGAACACCTTATATCTAGTTTAATATATGATAACTACACCATAATTTTGTTTTATCACATTACTGTCCATCCCAAGGTTGCCTGGAAGAAATCGCTTCAAGCGATAAGGCCGCCCATTGTACATTCAATGTATGCATGCTACCTACTTGTCTCTACTGTAAATTTTATGGTGTACAATAAAGTATTATCTATCTATCTATCTATCTAAATGCCTGTTGGTTCTCTTTGCTATTGCGATGAGCCACTAAACTGTTTTACAGTTGTGGACCAGCAAATGCAAACTATATAAATGCCTGTTGGTTCTCTTTGCTATTGCGATGAGCCACTAAACTGTTTTACAGTTGTGGACCAGCAAATGCAAACTATGTAAATGCCTGTTGGTTCTCTTTGCTATTGCGATGAGCCACTAAACTGTTTTACAGTTGTGGACCAGCAAATGCAAACTATATAAATGCCTGTTGGTTCTCTTTGCTATTGCGATGAGCCACTAAACTGTTTTACAGTTGTGGACCAGCAAATGCAAACTATATAAATGCCTGTTGGTTCTCTTTGCTATTGCGATGAGCCACTAAACTGTTTTACAGTTGTGGACCAGCAAATGCAAACTATATAAATGCCTGTTGGTTCTCTTTGCTATTGCGATGAGCCACTAAACTGTTTTACAGTTGTGGACGAGCAAATGCAAAATATAAATGCCTGTTGGTTCTCTTTGCTATTGCGATGAGCCACTAAACTGTTTTACAGTTGTGGACGAGCAAACGCAAACTATATAAATGCCTGTTGGTTCTCTTTGCTATTGCGATGAGCCACTAAACTGTTTTACAGTTGTGGACGAGCAAATGCAAAATATAAATGCCTGTTGGTTCTCTTTGCTATTGCGATGAGCCACTAAACTGTTTTACAGTTGTGGACGAGCAAACGCAAAATATAAATGCCTGTTGGTTCTCTTTGCTATTGCGATGAGCCACTAAACTGTTTTACAGTTGTGGACGAGCAAACGCAAAATATATAAATGCCTGTTGGTTCTCTTTGCTATTGCGATGAGCCACTAAACTGTTTTACAGTTGTGGACGAGCAAATGCAAAATATAAATGCCTGTTGGTTCTCTTTGCTATTGCGATGAGCCACTAAACTGTTTTACAGTTGTGGACCAGCAAATGCAAACTATATAAATGCCTGTTGGTTCTCTTTGCTATTGCGATGAGCCACTAAACTGTTTTACAGTTGTGGACCAGCAAATGCAAACTATATAAATGCCTGTTGGTTCTCTTTGCTATTGCGATGAGCCACTAAACTGTTTTACAGTTGTGGACCAGCAAATGCAAACTATATAAATGCCTGTTGGTTCTCTTTGCTATTGCGATGAGCCACTAAACTGTTTTACAGTTGTGGACCAGCAAATGCAAACTATATAAATGCCTGTTGGTTCTCTTTGCTATTGCGATGAGCCACTAAACTGTTTTACAGTTGTGGACCAGCAAATGCAAACTATATAAATGCCTGTTGGTTCTCTTTGCTATTGCGATGAGCTACTTAACTGTTTTATAGTTGTGGACGCGCAAATACAAACTATATAAATACCATTTAATAAAGTACGTTTGCCGAATGCTTGCTAATGATTTGAATTTGTTTGAACGCTTACAGTATGTTATTGGGCATTACTAGACCGCTCGCAGGAGCCGAGGCGACTGAGAGTGGTCTAGAATGCCCAATAATATACTACTCATACTGGGCACTACAAAGATTGTATCCCATTATCATTCATTTCTCCTTTACATAGAATTAGCTGATATAGAATCTAAGCTAGAATTACTTAAACTACAGTTAGATAAATTTAGCCTATTAATCAACAATAAAACCTCATCATTATTTCAACCGCACATTAATCACTTACAGGAAAAGCTTAATGAAATATCGTCACAGTTAGAGAGCTTTGAGCCTAGTCGGAATAAACGTCGACTCATAGATGGTTTAGGATCTGTCATAAAAAGCATCACGGGTAATCTCGATTACACTGATGCCTTTAAGTACGATAATGCCATTCAAATTTTAGAAGGAAGTAACGAGAAGTTACAGTCAGAATTTAACAGCCACATTAGTTTAACTAAAGAATGGATGCTTAAACATTCTGTTATCTTAAATAATACAGTAGCAAATCAGGAAATGATAGCCGATAAATTAAACTCAGTTATAGCTACAGAACATGCAGACTTTATTAATTACGCCCATTTAACTCAGTATATTCTAATATTAAACGATAATATAGATACGCTATCTAACTGTATAAGATAGAAACTACTATAGATTTAATGCGCGCTTCAAGCGTATCCCATTCTGCAATAAATATAATTAATATAAAAAGCATGTTAAGCAAATTAAAGCAGTTATATCCAAAATAGGAAGTTATTGATATCGATCTTAGAGACTATTATAATATATTGAAACTAGGTTCTTATTATAATGATAGGAAAATAGTGATAGTAATAAAGTTCCCGATAGCCCTGCCTAGAACGTATACCTTGTACAAATTATCCATAATACCTAATAAAAATAACCTCGCCCTTATACCTATCTTACCTTACGTAGCAATTCATGATACCTATTCTATGTACATAGAGACAGAATGTCCAAAGTTATCCTCATGGTATATCTTTGAAGAAAACCCTAACTATAGAATGCAGAACACTCCTGATTGCGTACAACAGCTTATCACGAAACATCATCTCGACTTATGTACACTTACACCAGTCGTCTTGAATAAAGAAGCCTTCGAACAGCTCGACGAATTACACTACACCCTCAGCTTCCCGGCTCCTACCAAGCTCTGGACATCTTGTGGACAAGAACAACTGGAAACTGTACAAGGAAGCTACTTGGCAACTATACCTAAGGATTGCTCCGTTAAAACGTCAGAATTTACTATAATCAACATTAATAACCATACCAAGGGCCACGCATTGAAAATACAGATACCTTCAGAACAGAATACTACTCAGACAGAAGAATTATCAGTACAGCTTCATACAATTAACCTCGGCAGCCTCCACGATAGTTTCAGGAAGATTTCTATGCAGCCTCCGCTGAAATCGGATCACAGCATCAGTAACTCAAGTATCTACCATACCACCATCCCGATGTACTTAATACTATTCGGTTCAGGAGCACTCAGCATAATTATAATCTATAGAAAATATCGATTGAGAAAAACAGATATTAGCAATGATTCTACGCAACTAGGGAACGGACATGGAATATACGCCACAGTTGAACCCAGTAAGAATATTCGACCAGCTGAAATCAAGATAGATAATCTTTCAGCAACATTCTCAACAGCTGTTAAGAGATAGTTGCTGATCTTCGAGAGCGAGATGTTACACAACGGTGCAATAGGTGGACCGCTTGCCCTACAATGGTGTAACAGGCAGACCGCTGACCACGCGTGACATCGTTACCGCGCATCGCGACCATCGCCGGTACGAGGCGCCGATTCAGCAATTACACAATTTCATAGAAATCACGCCATATATCTTATTTTGCAGACTACTCATTTTCATGTTAATGCGTTATAATTAATATTATGATAAATAAAGGCATTCTTGGCTCTCGCATCGACCAATTATCACCTCTTATTTTATAACTAATTGTAATACTTAATGAACAGGGTCTCGGGGTAGCCTCAGTCCCTAGAGACCGCGTCCCCAGGTGGCGGATAGGGTAATGCTCGCTGGGGGCTCTGTCCCCTGGAGGTTAGGAGGGAAATAAAATACCTCCCGCGGACCACAAGGCCGGAGAAAGGCACTACTCCGTTAACAAATCCCCGCCTGCTGGGCCTCTTTGAAATATTCGGAGCAGGGGCCACAGGTGTGCTGCGGGCTTAGGTCAGAGCACGCAGTAGGGATGGCGGCGGACGAGCCCATCATCGGGCCAACGGCGGCTCCCACCCCTTGTGAAGAGGAAGGCCTTGGCGTCAGGTGGCAACCGGCCGTAAAACTTATAGCCAATCAAAACCCTCCAAATGGCAGTACAAAGGACAAATAGAGCGATAACTACTAGGGCGTCCCCCTTAAGCGACGGTAGAACCCCAGATGTAACGAGTGCGAATGCGATCCCAGAAAAGAAAAATACTAGGGCGTACCCCGTAAGCGACGCTAAAGACAAAGGTGCCAACCGGCATACTACCACCAAGAGGATACGTATGGGTACATGGAATCTTGGTTCCATGACCGGACGCAGCGCTGAGCTTAGTAACATCCTAAATAAAAGAGATATCAACATCTGTTGCATCCAAGAAACGAGGTGGAAGGGGTCAAAATCCCGGGACATGGGACACGGCTTTAAACTTATATACCACGGAACTGACAACAAGAAAAATGGCGTGGCAATAGCACTAGATAGGAACCGGAAAGATAGGATCATAGAGGTGGATAGGAAAAGTGACCGTCTCATCCGTATAAAACTGGCCTTAGACAACCAGCCGATCATGAACGTTATCTCCGCCTACGCACCACAAACCGGATGCTCAGTCACTGAAAAGCAAACCTTCTGGGATGACTTCGGCGATATGATCCAGAGTATACCCACAGAGGAAACCGTCTATGTGGGAGGAGATCTAAACGGACATGTAGGAGAAACAAGCGACACCTATGAAACACATGGAGGCTATGGGTATGGTACCATTAATCCACAGGGTGAGGAAATCCTGAACTTTACTACTAAATATGGTTTCAAAATCATAAACACCTGCTTTAAGAAAAAACAAGATCACCTAATATCGTATAAGTCGGCACAACATCAGACACAGATCGATTACATCCTAGCAAGAAAAGAGTGCCTACGGTACTTCAAGGACTGCAAGATAATACCTGGAGAAGCACTCACCTCCCAACATCGCCTCCTGGTGGCAGTATTCGATCTCCAGAAACCGATAAAGTTCAGGATCGACAAAACAAAGCGCATCAAGTGGAAGGAGCTACACGGGCCAAAAAGTGAGACCCTTGTGTCTGAACTAAAACAATATTTGGAAACTGATCAGAAATGCAAAAAGTGTCCCGACGCTAGATGGAACGATTTCGAGAGGAAATGCCTGAAATGTGCAGAAAGAGTACTGGGAGTGTCGAAGGGTGGTGTCAGTACCACCAGAGATACCGAATGGTGGAATAGCACCGTAGAGGACATTTTAAGAACCAAAAAGGAAAAATTCAAGATCTGGCAAGGAAGTGAGTCCGATGAGGACAAAGCCGAATATAAAAAGGCAAAGGTTTTGGCCAAGCAGACTGTTGCTCAAGCTAGAGCCGCGTCTCAACACAATTTTTATGAACGGCTAGAAAACGCAACAGGTGAATCAGAGATATACAAAATTGCAAAGTTCAGAAACAGGGCTACTCAAGACACCAAACTTAACAGGTATATAAAGCATTGTAATAACCAGCTTCTGACCAATGACGACGACATCAACAAGCGCTGGCAAGAGTACTTCGACCACCTTCTAAATGAGGAGTTCCCTAGTGAAAACCTCCCATATATAGCTCCAACTCAAGGCCCAATCGACTCGATAACACCAGAGGAAGTCAGCAAGGCGATCAATAAAATGAAAAATAACAAAGCTATGGGCCCTGACAACATCCCGGCAGACCTATGGAAAAAACTGGGCGCTATCGGAGTACTATGGCTCACTTACCTCTTTAACGATGTTGTCATCGAAGGTAAAATACCAAACGCTTGGCGAGCCAGCTTCCTAACACCAATCTATAAGAGCAAAGGTGACATAGCTCAGTGCAATAACTACCGTGGCATAAAACTCACTTCCCATACGCTCAAGATCTGGGAGAGAGTAATGGGAAACCGTATCACCAGCCTCGCAGATCTAAGTGAAAATCAGTTTGGTTTCACAGCCGGAAAATCTACCAGTGACGCTATCCACACTCTGAGACTACTTACAGAAAAACACCGACTCCTGAAAGAAAATTTGTTCCTCCTTTTCATCGATCTAGAGAAGGCCTTTGACCGAGTGCCTCGAAAACTGGTATGGCAATCACTACGAGCACAGAAAATACCCGAGGCATATGTAACCATAGTGCAAGATATGTACAAAGATGTCACAACACAAATAAGGAGCCCAGCAGGCCTAAGCAAGCCCTTTGAAGTAAAGGTTGGAGTGCATCAGGGTTCGGCACTGAGCCCTCTGCTCTTCAACTTAACCATGGATTACATATCACGCGACATCCAAGAGCCCACACCGTGGTGCCTGCTGTATGCAGATGACATCGCCCTGATCACCAAGGAGGCCTCGTCACTGCAAATCAAATTTGACAGATGGGTGGAAGAGCTAGAGAGACACGGATTACGCGTCAGCAGGACCAAAACAGAGTTCATGGAATGTGACTTTGGAGGAACGGCCGCAACAGGAAACGATATATTTATCGACAATGTCCCCCTCCCAAAAGTAACTAAATTTAAATACCTAGGCTCTGTTATCGCAAATGACGCGACTGTCAATGAAGACGTCACTCATCGTGTCAACACCGCCTGGCTGAAATGGAGGTCGCTTACAGGCGTTCTATGTGACCCCAAAATGCCAATAAAGACCAAAGGCAAAGTATATAAGTCCGTAGTTAGACCAGCCATGCTGTATGGCACCGAATGCTGGACCACCAACAAGGTACACGAGAACCGCTTGCATGTGAACGAAATGAAAATGCTGAGGTGGGCCGGCGGTGTCACGCGGCTGGATAAGGTCAGGAACGACTACATTAGGGGCACATTTAGAGCCGCTCCTATTGCCGAAAAGCTGCAAGAAGGACGGTTGAGATGGTACGGTCACATCATGCGACGAGACGGCACGCACACTGTCCGAAAAGTGCTTGACATCCCCAACCCGCCCAGAGGAAGAGGAAGGCCGCCTGCCACGTGGTGGTCCAATGTCCAAAGGGATTTGAAAACCAAGAACCTGCCAGATTCGACAACTCAGGACAGACCGTCCTGGCGCCATGCCATTAGGAGGCCCGACCCCAAATGAAATGGGAGCAGGGACAGAGAGAGAGAGAGAGAATACTTAATGAACAGGAAATCAGGCAATATATTTTGAAAATGAAAAAAACTTCAATGTTAGTATATAGGACTTGTAATGACCTTAATAAGATGCAGAATGACAAAGCTAAAAGTGGGTGAATGAACGAATGGATATAAATCAAAAGCTTATGCAGGACGAAAGTAGCAATCCGTTACTTGAACGCGCGTTACTTCAACATTTTTAATAGGCGTTCCGCAACATGCCCCCGGGCGTTGGAAGCTTCCCTTCCAACCAGATATCTAGGTTAAGATGCAGACTGAGGGAGAGGACAGATTTTGCTAAACGCTCTCCTTACGATGCCGCTGCTTGTTTTAACATCAGCCACTCTGCTAATTCCATCAGCACCTGGATGAACGGCGACAATACGGCCCAACCGCCACTTGAGAGGTGGTAAATTGTCCTCTTTAATGAGTACAAGAGATTCTAGCTTGAGGGGTTCATTACTGGTCTGCCACTTAGTACGGTGCTGCAACTCAGACGTATTCTTTGCTCCAGCGTTTCCAAAAATACTCTCAAAGCTGCTGAATACGCTGGAAGCGCTTCAAATTATCATATGAGCAGTTTTCATAACTCCGGTCTGGCAGTGCGGTGAGCGGTCTCCCGATGATGAAATGGCCAGGTGTGATAGGGGTCAAGTCTTCGGGGTCTGAGGAAATTGGAGTGAGCGGGCGAGAATTTAAAATCGCTTCAATTTGGACATGCTTTGTATTAAGTTCCTCATAAGTGAGAAGACAATTTCCCAGCACTCGAACTAACTGATATTTGGTTGACTTCACACCTGCCTCCCACAACCCTCCAAAATGAGGAGCATACGCGGGAATAAAATGGAAATGAATGTCCTCATCAGCTGCACTATCTGCCAACGAATTGCAATTATTTTTAATGAATTTAGATAATTCGTTATACGCGCCTACGAAAGCCGTCCCATTATCGGAATAAATATTCTGCGGCTTACCACGCCGCGAGATAAAACGCTATAACGCAGCAATATAACATTGACTCGTCCAATCACCTACCAGTTCCAAGTGAATTGCTTTAGTAGTGAAGCATACGAAAAGGGCTATGTAGACTTTAATGATAAGAGATCCTCGCCCCTGTCGACTAACAGCTGCTATTGGCCCTGCGTAGTCTACGCCAACATTAATAAAAGGATAACCTGGTGTAAGACGGTCATGGGGTAAGTTATCCATTTGTGGTGCAATAACGTGCCCCTTCATACGACTACAACGTATACATTTACGGTAACAGCTTTTTGCTAGATTGCGACCTCCTATAGGCCAGTATCTTTCACGGATAGTGGCTAACAACAATTGTGGTCCTGCGTGCATTAGCTTTAAATGTTCGAATTTAAACAACAATTGGGTAAAACGATGTGTGGACTGTATTAAAATAGGGTATTTTTTATCATAATTAAAATCTGAATTTCCTAAGCGACCGCCAACATGCATTACATTATATTTGTCTACGAAGACATTAAATTTGAGAAGTGGACTCTTTACAGGCAAAGGTTGTTGATTTAATAATAATCTGTATTCAGTGAAAGACTCCTGTTGTGAAATTTTGATAATTAAATTTAATGCAAAATCGAGCTCACTCGATGTCAAATACCTTTCAGTAACTGACACCCTTTTACACAAATTTATGAATCTCAACACGTAAGCTACTGTGCGCTTTAATCGAGCTAAATTTGAAAACCTATTAAAATCAATAATAGAATGTTCAGAAAGTTTTAAATCTACGTGCAACGTAACTTGTCTTATTTCAGGTAAAATTTCCTTCTTTAGCATATAGACAGGCCAGTGAGACTCGTCCAACTTTAAAAAATCAGGTCCTGACCACCAAATATCTAAAGACTGAATTGAATTAAAATCCACTCCGCGTGTAATATAGTCAGCCGGGTTAACTTCAGTGGGTACGTGCCTCCACGTATAATTATTAGATTTCTCTAATATCTCTGCGACTCGATTGCGTACAAACGGTTGTAACTTGCTAGGTAACATCCTTAGCCAACCAAGTACTATGCTTGAATCGGTCCAGAAGACAACATTACTAATTTGCAGTCGGAGAGAACTAACTGCCTTTTCAAAAAGTCGTACTCCTACTAAGGCTCCACAGAGGTCTAGCCTCGGAATGGTTGTAGGCTTTATTGGAGCTACACGGCTTTTTGCGAATAATAATCTAACTAAACAACTACCATCATCGCTAACGCTACGTATATAAGCACAGCTGCCAAAAGCTCGCTCTGAAGCGTCACAAAAAATGTGCATTTCAATTGATTTGCTATTATTACAAATAACATGACGTGGTATTCGAATCTTATTTAGTACTGGTAGACTACCAATAATATCTGACCACAGCTTACAAACTTCAGGCGACAACTGATCATCCCATGATATTTTCTCCAAGCTGCTGCTGCTGCTGTAAAATAATTTTCATGCGTATAACACACGGCGCTAAAAGACCAAGGGGATCAAATACTTGAGGGATCACTGAAAGTATGCCACGCTTTGAATTGGTGACCTTAATTTCATTGACTATCGGAAAACATAACTGATCAGATGCTGTTACCCAGCCGAGACCTAACGTTTTACTCGGTTCAGCGGTTCCGATATTAAGATCAACTGAGGCTTGTGTGCTGTTGCCTACCAGAAGTGGGTCGTTGGATTTTCACTTGCGCAATGGCATACCAGCAGCAGCAAGAGCGTTGGTGACTTTTTCGCGAATATCTAACATTGTTTCCTGTAGGAATCCTCCTGTTAATAAGTCGTCGACATAAAAGTCATTAATTATTATTTCAGCAATTTCAGGATCCTTACAATCAAGCCCTATTTGCTTTAAACACCTAGTGGCAAGGAAAGGGGCACTTGGGGTGCCGTAAGTGACCGTGTTCAATTGATACGATTTTAATTGATCGGTTGTATTAAAACGCCATAATATATTTTGTAAGTGACGGTCTTCAGGATGTACAATGTTCTGACGGTACATTTTCTCCACGTCTACAGCCAACACATATTTGTGTTGTCTGAAACGGAGCAAAATGGACAATAAATCGTTTTGAACTTGAGGTACTACCATCTGGAGATCGTTAAGAGAAACTCCTGTGGTGGTGGGACTGCTGGCATTAAAAACCGCCCTAAGCTTAGTGGTCGTACTACTTTCGCGTAAAATGCCATGATGTGGAATAAAATTATAATTGACTGTGTCTAAAACAGCACATTCGGACATATGACCTAATGAAATAAATTCCACCATAAAATCTTTATATAATTTATCTAATAGGGGTTTAGATTTATTTCTGCGTTCTAACGAAAGTAAACAATGCTTTGCGCGTTGATAAGAATTGCCTAAAATTTTGGGATTTTCTTTAAAAGGTATGCGAACACAGAATCGTCCGTTTTCTAAGCGAACGGTATTTTTTACAAAATGTTCCTCACATAATTTCTCTTCTAATGAATAATGAGATGATGATGAGATGATGACTTAGGGCTAACTTCCTCAAGCTGCCAAAACCACGTGAGTTGGGTTTGAAGGTCATCATAATTAGAAGATTCACAATTATTTTGATTTTGTATTAAATTGCATTTAATACGATGAGACGGCTCTGACCTATAACTGTTAACAGGGCCGGAAACTAACCACCCTAGTTTAAACCTAAATGTTAACGAATCTGTTTTAGGTATTAATATACCTAAAACAGATTCGTTAACATTTACCGTAGGCAAATTTAATTTTTTAAACATCTTATCTGTTATTACGCACGACGTACTGCCACTGTCTAACACAGCGCGGGCGATATTTTCGCAGTTATACATATCGTATACTTTGATCAACGCCGTTGATAACAAAACTTCACGTCGGGAACTATCGATGGCCGGAGTATTTGAGGTGTGAACGCGGCGCATTCGATCTACGTTCGCATGCAACGTGAGATTCGCCTGTGATGAGGACGTTGCAGCGGTGTAATTATCAGTGCAATTATCATTTGTTTGCGTCGTCTCGTCGCGACACTTTCAACCGGTTTTACATTAGACCTCATATCAGCTACGTGAATAATAGTGTTATGTTTACGCTTACATACCTGGCATCCTTGGCGTTTGCAACGATTAGCGAAGTGTCCGCCATTAAAACAATTGAAGCATACTTTAAAGGATGG
The DNA here is from genome assembly GCA_949126895.1 of Eilema caniola. NCBI lineage: Eukaryota > Metazoa > Arthropoda > Insecta > Lepidoptera > Erebidae > Eilema > Eilema caniola. The sequence goes on from CASBPR010000003.1 coordinate 1,780,437, forward strand.
CATTAACTTAAATCGTGAATCATTGTTTAAAGATAAAAACTGTGAGCATGAACTAAGACTGTGATCGTGACTTTTACACATAGGACATTGTTTTTCGGCTTGATTGGAACGTGAACTACTAGAATCTTGTACAGAAACCATTGTTTTATGTTAAGAATTTGGTTTATTCGTTAAATCACTGTGATTTGAACTACGGGACAGTTCTATTGTTTCTATTAAGTCAGCACGATTTCGAAGAAAGGAAATAAACCATTCGAAGGCTATAGGATCATTTTTATTTAATCTATCTTTGTGTTCCTCCCATTCACGGAAAGTGCGTAACAATGTAAATCAAAAGAGTGTACCAGTGTTTAACAGGCTCCCCTAATGACTCTAATGCGAGTAAATTTTTATTAATATTGTCAATAAGACGTTTCAAACTAACTGAAGATTCTTTTGTTAATTGTTCTAACGTAAATAATGAAGAAACATGGTTATGTATGAGTAACCGTTTGCTATCATATCTGTCACACAATAGTTTCCAAGCAGCCTCATAGTTCTTAGCACAAAATTGTATAGATTGTATAACAACCGCAGCTGAGCGCTGCAACGACGACCTTAAATAATGAAATTTATTGATGTCCTCTATCTCGCTGTTAGAATGAATAAGGCTATTAAAAGTATCATGAAATTCCAGCCAATTTTCATAAGATCCACTAAATACCGGCAATTTATTAGTAGGTAATTTGACGAGCTTGAGATTACTAGAAGAGCTACATAAGCTTTTCTTATCGTTAGCAGCAGAATAGTCATCCAGGATGTCTTGAGCCTTAGCCAATGTACTATAATAAAATGACTCGAACTCATCTCTCTCATCAATGCTTTTTAAATCTTCGCTGAGACATTCAATTTTTAATTGCACTTCGTCATATGACTCAAAAACAGACTTAATCTTACCGATACGTATTTTCAATTCGGAGACAACAGTGGAGCGTAATGAAGAACCATCTAATCCATTCACAAACTTGGAAAATGCCGTTACTTGTCCCTTGTAATTGCCTCGTTTTTTTTATTAATTCCCTTTCGTCAGACATTATGGGAAACAGATGTAAAATCAACCTGTAACGTTATACAATACAAAGTTTATAACTGTTTGCAGTAACTAATGTTTAATGTTCTAATTCCTGACAAAATGTACTACAAGTTTTAAGAAATAACTGTAAATAAAGGTGTAATTTAAACAAAAGGTCTTTTATTTGTTAATAAACAGGTAGGTACCAGAACAACTAATTTGGTCTTTACGCTTACAAATCCAAAGAAATTGGTTGGTTTGTCGACTCAATTAAGATAATTTAATTCACAAATATTAAATAATTAACTAAATGATATTAATAATCTCGCCAACCTCAAAATACCTGTTAATTACATGTGTTAGGTAGACTGTAAGAACTCACCACGGGTTTCTTCTGCCGCTGCCCGAAGTGAAGTCTTGTCAAAGGGGGCCCCCAATTCTTGACTCCAATGTCTTCAGCCCGTGGGAGCTCAACGGTCTACACTACACCCTTGCACAGTGGAAGCGAATATATAGTGTAATTCCCGGCGTACCGAACACGCGTATACGAATGATCAACTCCCGGAAGTTCGCGACACACAAATCTGACGTGTGCGCGCCCGAAAACCTCTTGTTGACTGATAACCCCAACACACCACCCGGCGAACTCGCGTATGTTAATGGCCAACAGCCCGAAATCCGCGACGTGAAGGATTTGTCGACCACACCCTTAAAAATCCCGGAGCGAAAATGTACGTGCTATCGTTCGCGCGTGTTTCTTAGACACTGCTGCGAGGCGCGCGCCCGGCGTCCGCGCAGAGTGCGCGGGGCGACCCCGCCCCGCGCAAACACACCCGTTCGGGAACATTCCAAGTTTATCGAACATCCACCCGCCCTACTCGGCAGTAGGGTCTCCCTAACCCGAGTACTTATTAACCTACGGGCAGCCGGGATAACGAACCGACTGCCCGCCTGAGGACCGAACCCCCAACCAGGACCTCGGCCAGCCTGGGCGTCCCATCTGCCCCTGGTAACAGGTTAACAATGCGCCCCCTTCGCCAACGCAGTGGCGATAGGTTGGCATCCTTAACCAACACGAGGTCTCCCACCTGGGGAGGGTTTGACCTGTCTGTCCACTTAAGGCGCTGCTGCAGAATGTGCAGATACTCCAATGACCAGCGTCTCCAAAAATCTTGCGCGAACTGCTGCAACATCTGGTACCGCGTGAGTCTATGCAACCTCACGCCCTCATAAGGGTACTCCGGCAACGCGTTAAGCGGACGCCCTACTAGAAAATGTCCCGGCGTCAATGCCTCGAAGTCGTTAGGGTCCGAACTAACGGGACACAACGGACGCGAATTGAGTACCGCCTCAATTTTACAAAATACGGTCGCGAGTTCCTCGAACGACAGCGTGGTCTCACCAATGACGCGTGACAAATGCCGCTTTGCGGAGGCCACTGCAGCCTCAAAAATACCGCCCCAAGAGGGGTAACCCGGAGGACTGAAGGCCCATCTGATACCACGCTGACAAAGACCTGTCCCTATATCCACCTGGTTTACATTTAAGAACTCTACGACCTCCCTGAGATGCCTATCCGCCCCCACGTAGTTCCGACCGTTGTCCGAACGAATCAACGACGGAATCCCCCGACGCGATACAAAGCGGTCGAGACAGGCAAGAAACCCTTCAGTAGTTAAGTCTCCAACCACCTCAAGGTGGACGGCCTTAGTGGACAGGCAAACGAACACACACAAATAGGCCTTCACTAGCCTAGTGTTCCGGGTACGAGAATTTCGTACCATAAATGGGCCGGCAAAGTCCGTGCCCACTCCCGAGAAGGGTCTAACCTCCGTGACCCGATCAGGGGGAAGATCCCCCATCTGAGGTTGCATTGTGGCTGCCTTTATCCTGTAGCACGACATGCACTTAAACACAACGCTACGAATGATGCGACGTCCCGACAAAATCCAGAACTCCCGCTGGAGTGTCGCCATCAAGGCGGTTAACCCTGCATGTGCATTTCGGACGTGCCTGTCCCGTATCAGTAATTCCACGAACGAACCCGATTTAGGCAGTAACAATGGGTGACGTGACCCGTAAGCCAGCCCGGAGTTCCGCAGTCGACCGCCGACCCGGATCAACCCCTCGTTGTCGAGAAAAGGGTTGAGGCGCATGACTGCTCCCTTGAGCTTGGGACGGCCCCTCCTGAGGGTATCCAACACGTCACTAAAGCTCACCGACTGCTCCAGGCGTACCAGGACCTTCAGAGCCTGGTCTCGCTCAGTCGGACATAGAACCGGCGTTAATACTCGGTTGTGCGTTGGCGCACGACAATTTGCGATGAACCTTCTCATCCAAGCCGTGACATTCACAAGCTTGTCAAAGGAGCTGTACCGATTCGCGAGGCATCCCCCCTCCAGCTCCGTAAGCTCTGCCACGCAGACCTGCTCCCTGAGCCCCATATTGACGGGGACCACCGTTGTCCCCGGCCACTGAGCCCGCTTTAGCGTGAGCCAATGCGGTCCCCACCATAAAGAATGGCACACCAGTTCAGGAGCCCGGCAGCCCCGGGACGCTACGTCCGCCGGATTCATCTCCCCTGGTACATGCCGCCACACTAAGGGGGTCTCAGAGTTCTGTATCTGAGAAACCCTATTTGCCACAAACACCTCAAGGGTGTGCACCGACGCCCTCAGCCAGCAAAGTACGATCTGGCTATCAGTCCAGGCGTACACCGCCTCATCAAGGTCCACCGTGGCTCCCAATAACGTGGCGGTGTGATTCAACAACCGTGTCAAGAGCGCCGCCCCAGACAACTCCATCTTTGGAATGCTTAATCGCACTCGGAGAGGGGCCACCTTGCTCTTGGCCATCACGAGTTGTACCCCGACCTTTCCCGACGGGGTCACCGTACGGAGGTACACCGCAGCCGCGTACCCAAGTTCCGATGCGTCGCAGAACCCATGCAGAGACGCCCGGCATTTCCCTGCTGGAAACAGCTTACGAGGCAACATGATCCGATCAACCTCACCCAACGACCGGTGAAACTCCACCCAGTCAGCCTCCAGATCTCCCGGAAGTGGGTCATCCCATCCCAATTGCGCGGCCCACAGCCGCTGCATAAAGCACTTCAGCCTGAAGGTGACCGGTGAAATCCACCCGTTGGGGTCGAAAGTCCTGGCCACTGTGGACAAGATAGTCCGCTTCGTCCACACCCTGGGAACGTCCAAGTCAACCTGATAGGTGAAGGCGTCCTGGACGGGCCTATATTGGACACCCAGAACCGCCAGCATGTTGGGGTTCTCCACATTCTCAAACAGGTGTGGGTCCTGTTGATATTCCCCTGGCAACCCGACTAACAAGTCTGGAGAGTTGGCCAACCATTTCCTCAACTCATAGCCACCCTGGGCTAACAGGCTTATGAGTTCATCCCGGCGGGCGAGCCCCTCCTCGATGCTGTCAGCTCCCGTGCAGATGTCGTCGACATACAAATCCTGCTCCAGGATCGCAGCAGCCCGAGGGAACCGCAGTCGCTCCCGATCCGCCAACTCTCTCAGTGTTCGGATCGCTACATAAGGGCTGGAACGCAGTCCATACGTGTTGGTGTTTAATTCATACACCACCACTGGCCTATCTGGGCCTTCCCGCCAGAGCACCAGTTGGTACCGTCTGTCATCCGGATGGATCACTGTTTGCCGAAACATCATCCGGATGTCGGCCACAAAGACAAACTGGTGCCTCCGGAAACTCGTGAGTACATCTCCCACATCCCGGGTTAGCTTGGGTCCCGAATGTAAGCACTGGTTCAGTGACACCCCGGTGCTAGTAGACGACGACCCGTCGAAAACCACCCGAATCTTCCCGGTGGGAGTCTTGAGAACAGCATGGTGGGGAAGGAAATAGTGGTCCTCCCGCTCCCAATCCACCTTCGACACCGACATGTGTCCCAGGTCCTCGTACTCCCGCATGAAGCCCACATACTTCTCCCGAAAATTCTTGTCCCTGGCCATCCGCCGTTCCATGGATCTCAGCCTGGCCCATGCCGCATCATAGGACCAACCCAAGGCTGGACAATTACCACGGAACGGAAGCCGTGTAATGAATCTACCCGATGGAAGCCGGCCGGTGTTGTGCTTATAGAACAACTCGCACTCCTCGGACTCTGGATCCACACGGCGTGCCATAGGTGGCTCCTCCACTTCCCAGAACTTCTGCATGATATCTGACAGCACAGATCCCACTAACAGCTGGTCACTGTCCTTGGGTACCCCGGCAGGCAAGACTGGACCCAGCACTGCATACCCAAAGACAGTATTGATCGCCAGCAACCCGTGTGGGTCTAACACCCGTCTGTCACGCAGGAGTATCTTCCCGAGGACATCTACCCCAAATAGAAGGTCCACGGGGCGTGGAATATCGAAGTCCGGATCCGCCAGATCCCCAGCGCGGATGCCACGGTCCAGCATTATCCGACGAATGCCCGAGTTGAGCTTGGAGTGAGGGTGATTACCCATCACCTCCGTCATCACCACCGCCCCCGCCGCCAGCATTGGCGACCCCGGCTTCGGTGCCTGGAATCTGAAAACCACCTTCCCTTTCACGCCACTCACCTGTAGACCCCCGACCCCATAGAGTTTGTTCCCGTGGGGCATTATGTCCAAACCCAACCGTCGCGCGAGGTGGTCCGACATAATGCTCCCCTGCGCCCCAGTGTCCAGCAGCGCGCGTGCCAAGACCGCTTCGGCCTTACCCCGGCACTCCCCCCAAACCACTACCGACACGGTCGGAAGCACCACCGCTTCCGGTCGGAGTGGGACTAGCGGTCGCTGTACCGCTAGCTAGTCCTCGGGTACCCGCAAGCCCCAAGGCCCTCCCGAGAAGTCCCCATCATCCCTACCACCTGCCCTAGGCTGGGGTCCCGGGAGGGGCTCGGTAGGCGGCCTCCACTCGCCCGCATACACCCCGCGGCGGCCCGGGTACCGCATGTGCCGCCATTCATAGGGGGTCCCCGGCGGATAGCGCAAGTGTGGAGGCCGTGGGTCCAGTCGCGGTCGCTCCAGCAGCGGCGGCGATAGTGGGCCACCCCAAGTTGGAGTCGGACCCCCCTGCCCGGCGCAGGCGTAATACAGGGGTGGGCCTTGCCACCCGCCCGTGGCGGGTCCCCCGGCAGCATTGCTGGGTTGGTCACCCTGGGACGCGTGTGAGGACCGCAGCAGTCCCACATCGCGCCCCGACCCGCAGCCCGCGATGTCGCCGGCTCGCTCGCTCCCCCTGTTGTCGGGTGAGCGGCGGAACTGCCCACGACCTGCGCCGTTGCCCCCACTGACAATGAAGGCCTCAGCGGTCCCAGCCCCACTATCCCTGGGGTGCGCGTCGCCCCTTCCACGGGGTGATCGACGGCCCTGCGACCCCCCCGACCCGTGGCCCCCTGCCCCACCATCCGGACCCCTGGGCCGGCCCTGTCCCGCTCTGTTCATACAGAGGATCGGGTGGTGGTCTCCCTGGCAGTAGGAGCACGGGCGTGAATTATCGCAGCGGTTTGCGAAGTGGGGCCCCATACAATAAAAGCATAGGCGGCGCTGCTGGATTATGCCCCGGCGTCGCCTTACCTCAAGGGCCAGGAACTCCTCGCACCTTGCGAAGGAGTGACCCCCCCCTTTACAGAAGCCGCAGCGATCCCCCCCGCTGGGCTCCACCGAGGTTACCTGGCCGTACCTTGCCCCCCGCTGCGAGTGGCCCTTGCCTCCCCGGGCTTCCCGTTGCGCCGCCACAGCTCCCGCGGGCTGCGCCTGAGCCAGGTTCTCCACCCTGCGGCATTCCTCCTCAAGGTAGGAGGTGAGCCCGTCAATGGTGGGCAAATCCCCCTCACCCCCCCATGAGGACTGCTCAAACCGAAGCTGCATGTCCCCCGGCAGCCGGTTAAACACAAGGTAGAATAATATATACGACCACTCGCAGACGGGCAACCCCAAGTTTGCCAACGCTCGCCTGGCCACCACGAGCGGGTTTAACACGGCGGTCCTGACCTCCGTCACCCGAGTCACCCTGGGTATGGCGAATAGCTTTGCCAGGTGAGCATCCACCAGCCGGCGGGTATTTTGGTACCTGGCGATGAGGATATCCCGGGCAACGGCATAGTTGCCATCCGTCACCGCCAGGTGTCGTAGGAGCTCCAGAGGCTCCCCCCGCAGCGCTCCCAGTAGCTGGGCCAACTTATAGGAGTCGGGCAAGTCCCCTCGTAGATGGACCAGTGAGTCAAAAAGGTTCAAGAACCCTGTCCACTGATCCATCTCCCCCGAGAACACGGGAAGTGCTATTGCGGGCAGGCGCGCCACTACCCCCGTGGCACCCCGGACCCCTGCCTTTGTCTCCCCCGGTGTCTGCGACTCCACCCGTATTTGAGCTTCCCGCTCGAATATGGTGTCAGCTGCCGCTTGCAACTGCTCCATATCCAGCGCGGCCTCTTCCAATAAATTTGGATCCGCCGCCGGCTCCAAGGCAAATAAGCCCTCCAGGCTGTTGCGCGCCCTCTCCAAACGGGCGTCTAACTCCCCGGCCCGTCGTAGAAGGGCCCCCTGCCGGTCCCGACGCTCCACCAGCAACAGCGCTGAGGCAGCCCATCTGAGCTCGGACCCGATGGCTGCCCTCAATTGCCTTGCCGACATCTCCGGAAGGTTTACAAACAAACAAATATACAATACTTACAAACTACACTAGCAACAATATATTGTTGGGTCCAACTTATTTGTAGGTGGCTGTACTACTCAATTTGGGTCCAACTTATGTGTAGGTGACTGTACTTAGTCAACCAACCTTACACAATTGTTTACAAATATAAACTTAAATTAATATAAATTAGCCCGTGACAACAAACAACAATACCCACTTAATTTCTTATAAATAATCTTATGCGTAGTACACAGGTGGATAATAATACGCAACACTCGCGCGACCCGCACCTACCCGCGTATTAACAATTATAAATTGCGACCCGAAAATGCAATTTTTTAGCCCAGAACCCGTAGAACTAACCGCGCTCTGTCTACCAAAATGTTAGGTAGACTGTAAGAACTCACCACGGGTTTCTTCTGCCGCTGCCCGAAGTGAAGTCTTGTCAAAGGGGGCCCCCAATTCTTGACTCCAATGTCTTCAGCCCGTGGGAGCTCAACGGTCTACACTACACCCTTGCACAGTGGAAGCGAATATATAGTGTAATTCCCGGCGTACCGAACACGCGTATACGAATGATCAACTCCCGGAAGTTCGCGACACACAAATCTGACGTGTGCGCGCCCGAAAACCTCTTGTTGACTGATAACCCCAACACACCACCCGGCGAACTCGCGTATGTTAATGGCCAACAGCCCGAAATCCGCGACGTGAAGGATTTGTCGACCACACCCTTAAAAATCCCGGAGCGAAAATGTACGTGCTATCGTTCGCGCGTGTTTCTTAGACACTGCTGCGAGGCGCGCGCCCGGCGTCCGCGCAGAGTGCGCGGGGCGACCCCGCCCCGCGCAAACACACCCGTTCGGGAACATTCCAAGTTTATCGAACAACATGCAAAGTATTGAGTTAACTTTAGATAGGTAAGACATACAACTGAAAGAGACACGAGTAATAAAATATATGTGGTACTGACCTTTATATAATAATACTAACATTTTTGGTTACAAATTACCTGAGTGCTGGGTAAAAATAAAGTTATTAGCACAAATTAATTAATCCGCTTTAATACTCCGGGTCACATGACCCCTAAACCTCACGGTGCATATCCTTATTTTCCGCAGCAAATCCTTAATTATCGCACATTTTAGTTGTAATCTTCTTCTAATTCAATTATCCAGCTCGATGTGGCCATGAACAGGAAATCAGGCATTATATTCACGCCGAGTCCTCTAGATTATTCTTGAAAATATATATAACTACATGTAGTATCGCCTAGTTATAACCACTCTTGCACTAAGTTTAGAGAAAATAAATTTTTTTATTATTTTTTTTTTTGTGGGTAGACATGTATTGTTACCTTTGCCTTGCGACATTCGTTCAAGCTCATTCGCATTCTAGTGCTCAACCACTCAACACGTTATCTGTTCTCGCACGGTTTATTTAAAAAATGTTAAAACGTAAAACCACTTATGAAGAAGATATTGACCGTTATAAAAATAAAATACAAAGATTGGAGAAGAAACTTAGTAAACGACGAGTTAGTGCATCAGTACTGACTGATTGTCTTCATCATCTGATGAGGCCGTCATGCCCGAAGAGGATCTGGGTGCAGGTATTTACTTTTTGAATTTTTTAGTAATATAATGAGTGATAAGTGTAAGAAAAAAAAATGCAACCGGAGCAGTCGCTAGGGCTGTTCCACCGCATTATTAAACTTATATAAAATGAGCTTGTACTTACGTAATTAAAACGTTTGCAACCGGAGCAGTCGCTGGGGCTGTTTCAACGCATTAAAATACGTCGGCACTTCTGCCGATATTATAGTTGATAGACACGCATCGACGTGTTCAATATATTGTTTTATGCAACCGGAACAATCGTTGGGATTGTTTCAACGCATCAAAATAAGTAAAATTGGTATTTTCTAAGAAAATATTTCAAAACAAGTAGCTACCCACAATGTGGTAACACAAATTATTTTATGCAATCGGAATAGTCATGGGGGCTATTTCAACGCATTTAAATAAGCTATCAAAATTATCATACACGTGATAATCTTCAGATACTCCAGCTCTACGACCTGATGACTGGTTATTAGACTGGCCTCAAGATAACATGCATAACTCCAATGAATCAATTGAAACTTTGCCAGGGCCAAGTACGGTTTCTGAACAAAATGTTATTGTCCAAGATACCGATCCAAACATTCCTGTTTTGAATACAGAAATTTTGGGAGATGACCCTAGCATTACTAACAAATATGGCCCAGAAATTCGTACTGAACTTGCTAACCGCTTATTGCATATAATTAAAGAAGGCCTTACTAAGGAAAACAGAAAAAACCTAGTTTCAAAGTACCTCCCACCGTCAAATTACATCGAAATGGATTCCCCTAAGTTAAATCTAGAAATCAAAGCAGTAATCACTGAAGCCGCGTGAAACGCGATAAAGGCATTTTAATAAAACAAAAACAAATGTACAGTGCTATTGTGGGTCTCACGGACATAATTCATTTTCAATTAAATGCTAAAACTAAAGATAATAATATGCTGCAAAAGTTGATGGACGTAAACAAGATTTTATGCGATTTGCAATATGCAGATTCTATCACAAGAATAAGAGATATGAAAGAGCATCTTAAAAATACCAAAATTGATACATATCTTTTCGGTAAAAACTTAGCAGAAAAATTAAAATCTGGCATTGAGCTGAAAGATTCTAATAACAAACTGTTGAAAACATTAAAAGAGGCCCTGCGAGACCTTTAAACCGCAAGGCTCCTCTCCAGGCGCGCAGGCCACCTGCGGGGACGGCGCTTGCGCCGATGACGAGCCACGAGCCTGCAGCAGCGCGCGGTCGGTATGCTACGCCAGCGACTCAACACCAGCCGCCGCACGCACTCTCATCGAAGAAGTCATCACGGGGCCAACAGTATCCCAACCGCCGCTACTAGACTCAGTTAAGTATGCAGGCCTTTTATCTCGGTTCCATCATAGGTGGACTCTTATCACTGATGATCAGATGGTGTTATCATGGATTAAAGGGTATTGAATAAAATTTGATTCGCCTGTTGTGCAACATGTACTGCCTCATAAAGCCAACTTATACATACAACGAAAAGTTACACTATTTAGAAATTATTAAAGACCTAATCAGAATAGATGCTATATCGCGTGTAAGGGTCAATTTATATCGAGTGCCAAAACCATACGGCAAAATGCGATTTATATTAAATTTTAAAAATCTCAATAAATCATTAGAACTGAACATTTTAAATTATGAGATTTAAGAACTGCATTAAAAATTATAAGATACTAGCTGTCGCCCGCGGCTCCGCCCGCGTGGATGTCGGTTATCGCGAATCGGACTATAATTTGAGATTTAAACTATCCTATCTCTCAAGTTGGATCGAACTGCACATGGTGTGCGAATTTTATTATAATCGGTTAAGTGGTTTAGGACTCCATTGAGGACAAATATTGTGACACGAGATTTATATATATTAAGATAACTGCCAAATGGCATCTATTGATCTCAAAGACGCTTAATTTTTAATTAAAATACACAAAGACTCTCGAAAGTATTTGAGGTTTATTTTTGAGGATCAAATGTTTGAATTTAACGTTTTACTGTACCGAACCCGAATGATTCAGGGGCCGTTACAATATAAATTTTTGGGTTTGATTTTGGATTCACACAAGTTCCAGGTTAGGTTACCATTAGATAAAAAATCGAAGATTAAGACTCAGCTCCAAATCTTTTCAAAATTAAATCGTTGTTGAATTAGAGATTTTGCTCAATTGCTATGGTTATTAGTATCTTCATGCCCAGCTATAGAATACGGTTGGCTGCACACGAAACAAATGGAACGCTGTAAATATCTCAATTTGATAAACTGTAATGACTATAACAAATTTATGACATTACCCACATCACTCCAAGCTGTTTTCATTGGTGGTTAAATAAAATAGAACATTCAGTCCATCGAATTAGAGTTGACGTTTATCATGTTGAAATATTCTCTAACGCCTCAACGACGGGGTGGGGGGGGGGGGGGGCTGCCTGTGAAGGATTAACTGCAAGCGGCCAGTGATCTACCGTGGAAAAAGGAAAACATATTAACTATTTAGAGCTCCTCGCAGCCTTCATAGCTTTAATTTTTTTTTTTGCAAATCCATATTTTAATTGTCAAATACTGCTGCGCATTGACAATTCAACAGCAGTTGCGTATATTAATAAAATGGGGGGCATCCAATATCCACATCTAACGCAAATAACTCGTGATATCTGTAACTGGTGTGAGACCAAGAATCTCTTTATTCTTGCTTCATATATTAAGTCAAGTGATAATACTATTGCAGATTACGAATCACGTCAAAATCATCCAGATATCGAATGGGAATTATCTGGTTGGGCTTTTAATACTCTCACAAATTACTTTGGAGTCCCAAACATAGATCTTTTTGCAAGTCGCATTAATCATAAATGTGATACATATATTTCGTGGCATCGCGATCCAGAGGCTTTTGCGATAGACTCATTTACAGAATCATGATCTGACTTAAATTTTTACGCATTTCCACCTATTTCAATTATCTTAAAACATTGACAAAGATTATTACAGATAAAGCCAGAGGCATCATGGTCGTGCTTTTTTGACCGACTCAACCATGGTACCCTTTGTATAGATCTCTTCTCACAACAAAAACTGTAATTTTTTCACCTAAAAGTAATGCGTTGTTATCTCATTCTAGCTCGCGTTGGATACACGACTCGATTATCCTGGTGGCAGGAATATCTTTAGCGCCAAATTCCATGAAACAGTATAATGTATATTTGAAAAAATGGTTGGTTTTTGTTAAACGAATTCTGCAAATGTTTACGAGGCATCTGTACCAACTGTTATTTATTTTTTAACGAAGCTCCTTAATAAGGGGTTTCAATATGGCTCTCTTAATTCATATAAGTCAGCTCTGTCATTAATTCTGGGACCAAGTATAAGTCAGGATGATAGGTTAAAAAGATTCCTCAAGGGTGTTTATCGACTAAAGCCACCAAAACCTAAATACAGCTTTACATGGGACACTAACCTAGTCCTAAACGAGCTATCTTTATGGCATCCTAACGATGAACTTAGTCTAGAAAAACTAACAAATAAAACAGTTACTTTATTAGCTCTTTCAACCGCACAAAGGGTCCAAACTATTTCTAAGATAAAGCTTAAAAATAAAATTAATAAAAATTTATTCCCAGCGCATCGTTATTAAAATTCCCGATATTTTAAAGACTTCTAGACCAGGTTCATATCAACCTATTATTAACTTGCCCTTCTTTACAAACAGGCTTGAAATTTGTCCGGCAACAACATTACAATGTTACATAGAACGCACTACATCTTTGAGGAAATCTGAAGGACTATTTATTGGTATTAGACAACCCCATAAACCAGTAGGTACACAGACACTTAGCCGCTGGATAAAGCATACGCTCGGTGAATGCGGGGTCGACACGAGCGTGTTCAATGCACATAGCACGAGTCACGCCGCCTCGTCGTGCGCGCACTCACTTGGCGTAAATTTGGACACAATCAGAAAAACCGCTGGCTGGAGTAAGAACTCTTCGATTTTTGCCAAGTTTTATCATAGACCCATCCTTGATAATGATGATACTATTCTGGCAGAATCAGTGATAAACGGTTAAATCATTAGTTAAAATCTTGATTTCTGTCGTCACAGAATAGGCATTATGTTTTCTTTACTATTGAAGAAGCTTATTATCAAATAATTATTGTAAGAATAATTATATTAAATATAGTCAGTGAAGTAGTCCAGTACTGCGTATAAAATTAGTAAATACTTTTTCGTTACGTGATTATAAATATTACAGAGATAAATACAAATTACATAATAATAAACAAAACGTTTATTGATTTATATTCTCATTGATGATATTCCCGAAATACCCAATGTAAAATGACTCTCAAAGTCTACATGTAGTTATATATATTTTCAAGAATAATCTAGAGGACTCGGCGTGAATATAATTAATGATTAAACGAACTTACCTGTATGTGAAGTTCTATCATAATTATGTTCACGCCGAGTCCGAATAGATTATAAACCCACCCGCCCTATGCTGCCCATATTTATTTTACCTAATATTTCGGCGATACATCAATGATTTCTATAACTCTGGAAGAACTCTAAACTAAATGAGCTTGAACGAATGTCGCAAGGCAAAGGTAACAATACATGTCTACCCACAAAAAAAATAATAATAAAAGAATTTATTTTCTCTAAACTTAGTGCAAGAGTGGTTATAACTAGGCGATACTACATGTAGTTATTTATATATTTTCAAGAATAATCTAGAGGACTCGGCGTGAACATAATTATGATAGAACTTCACATACAGGTAAGTTCGTTTAATCATTAAATATATTTTGAAAATGAAAAAACTTCAATGTTAGTATATAGGACTTGTAATGACCTTAATAAGATGCAGAATGACAAAGCTAAAAGTGGGTGAATGAATGAATGGATATAAATCAAAAGCTTATGCAGGACGAAAGTAGCAATCCGTTACTTGAACGCGCGTTACTTCAATATTTTTAATAGGCGCTCCGCAACACTTAACTTTAAATTAAATCTAGTTAAAAGTAAATTGCTTTTTGTGCAACCTCCAGCTCCAGCCTTCGTAATTAGCTGGTGCCTCAACAGTAATAATAATTCGATAACTTTACTACGGCTATACTCACGTCTATACTCACGTTAGTAAGTAGTATAACATTATAAGCGCTTTGGTGTTACGCTGTCAGCAGAGTATCCAGGCGCGGCAACCTCTGCTCATGAAAAAGGACTCCGGTCGGGTCCGAAACTAGTCGGGCGCATCCTGACGAGTGACGTGAGTCTATACAAAAAAAACTAACAATAATTTTTTTTTTCATTTATTTATTTAAACAATACAAGCTGACAGCGTTACACCAAAGCGCTTATAATGTTATACTACTTACTAACTAACTAACAGCTAACGTAATCTACTAGGTACATGCAAGTAATAAAGTATTAATATGTAATAATATTCCTAATGTGTATAAGCCACTACTAATTTGCTAAGCCATTCTGATGCACGTCTCATGAGGGTGCAGTCAGGTACGTTAAGACGTTTCTCATCATTTGATGCATATTGTCGGAGAACACATCGACATCAGGGTTAGATAGAATTAGATCATATATTAATTCCACCACCCTTGCGGTGGGGCAAGTGGCGGCCTGAGGCACGCGCCATGTCGATGGCGTTACGAAAAGGCGATGCTGTCTGCGCCCGGTGGCACGTACATAACTATTTGGGACAAAGAAATTAATCGATGCCAAGACGCATGGGTTATCTACCTTATTATTTAGTAATAGGTAATAATGTATCACGTGTAAACAATTACGTCTCAGCTCTAGGGTTTCTAGACCTATCATCCCTGTGACAAACAGGGAGGGATACATGAAAGGATAATATCCGTATGAGCGCTTGTAGAGATACCGGGCGAACTTGCGTTGTATTCTCTCGATCATTAAGGCATAAGTAGTTTCGTAGGGGCTCCAGACAATAACGTTGTACTCCAACTTGCTTCTCACGAGTTGTATAGGAGCTTTACGTAAGTAGTACGTTATTGAATTGGGATGCTGTCCTTATTATGAATCCCAGAGATTTGCTTGCTGCCTTACATATATTTCTCATGTGTTCATGAAAGTCCAATTTTGCGACAAATATCAGGCCAAGATCTCGCATGGATGCAACACGCTCAAGCTGCGTACCATCCAACATATAGGACATTGTTATTTTTCAAAAAAAAAGTCAAAAATCATTTATTCTGCATAGACCATTAAAACGGTACTTACAAAACGTCAAGTTTAAAAAAAAATCTAGACTAGTTTAGCAAATGGACCACCAGTTCGAAACACGGGCCCGACCTGAGAAGAGTCCGGTAAGAAACTCAGCGGGCATTTTTTTTTGTCTATTTATAAACATTTGCTTAGTCTACTTAGTCTAAATACAATAGTTTGCTTGAGTAGCATAGTTGAGCGAACAGCTCATTTCCAAGCTTGTTTATCATCTAAATATTCTTGGATTTTATAATAGCCTTTTTGGCACAGTTTAGTCTTAATTACATTTTTAAATTTATTTACAGGTAAATCTCTAATTTCATTAGGGAGCTTGTTGAAAAAGCGTATACAGTTGCCCCGGAAAGAATTACTAATTTTATGGAGTCTACTATCACAAGCTACAAGATTGTTTTTATGTCTTGTGTTTATATTATGCCTGTCACAAACTCTTGAAAATTTAGAGATATTTTTCCTTACATACATCAGGTTCTCGAAGATGTATTGTGACACTACGGTTAGAATGTCTATTTCTTTAAACTTTTCTCGAAGGGAAACTCTTGGGCCCAAATTATAAATAGCTCTCACAGCTCGCTTTTGTAAAATAAATATTGTGTTTAAATCCGCGGAATTACCCCAAAGAAGAATTCCGTAGCTTAAAATACTATGAAAATAACTGAAATAAACTATTCTAGCCGTATCCACGTCTGTTAATGTCCTAATCTTTTTTACAGCGTAAGAAGCCGAACTTAATCTACTCGATATTTTTTCAATATGCGATCGCCACTGCAATTTGGCGTCAATACTTAAACCTAAGAACACTGTTGATTTCACAAGGTTAATCCCCATAGATCCGCGGTCTTTTTGATATTAATAGAGTGAAACGCTTTGGTAATGTCCTTGCTATTAACAACTGAGAAGACGAATGCGTCTTCACACTCGTTTATCGATTCCTTAAGCAATGACACAGCGGAAGTGGAAGACGACTGAAGAGTTTTAGTCGTTATTAACGGTATATTTGAAAAGAAATGTTCAAACTCTGTCGCAACTTCCAGATCCTCCGTGACATGGCGACCTTCTATTTTTAAATGAAAATCTCTTACATTAGATGGAGATTTCCTACATTCGGAATTTATAATATTCCAAGTAGTCTTAATTTTATTTACAGAATTAGAAATTTTATTTTTAATGAAGTTTGACTTCGCGAAGGAACAGGCTCGCTTAAATATTTTTGAGTAATTTTTAACATAATCCTGGAAAACAGGGTTGAAATTGTATGATTTTTCAGAATATAGATCATACAATCTCCTCCTGCTCTTATAAATCCCCGATGTTGCCCAGTCACTGAAAACTGAACGGCCACCAATCAATAATGTTTTTGAGGTAATAACCCAAACTCATTATTGATCAGGTTGATTAGGTCTGCGTAAGACTCTTCTACATTATTGTACGAGGGCAAGTCAGGTAGTTTGTTTACAATAGTTTCCTTGAAAGCGTCTAAACGGTATTGGTTAAATGGTACAATTTTAATTTCGTTTTTACTAACTTTACAATTATTTCTTTCACAAGTTATTAATTGGCCACGGTGATCCGAGTGTACAGTATCCACAATATATTTGTTGATTGGTTTAATATCCGTGAAATAAAACTAAATAATTAAAAAAATTAAAAAACACGACTGCCCAATTTACAAAGAACTAAAAAGAAAAAAACAAGACCGGAAAATATAAATAAAAATTTCATTGCAGTCGGGGGACAGTTCTCTGGAACTTTGTTAATCTCTGTTTGTCCCCCGACTGCAATGAAATTTTTATTTATCTGTTTCGTTCTTTTCTTTTACTTTTTAGTTCTTTGTAAATTGGGCAGTCGTGTTTTTTATTTATTTTTTTCACAGATTTATTTCACTTTTACACACACGTTTTTACCTAAATACAATTTTATAATTATAAGATCGTGTTTTGTGATGAATTTTAGCCCTAATTCTCGAAATAATTAATTAAAAATTTAAAAAAAAATAATTAAAAAAATAAAAAAACACGACTGCCCAATTTACAAAGAACTAAAAGCAGTCGTGTTTTTTAATTTTTTTAATTATTTATTTTTATTTTCTACATTTTAGTGACTCTGTAAGAGATGTGTGGGTGGAGTAGATAAAGATGATGACGTCATTGACTCTTGCGAACCTATGCTCCACAGGTTTGCAAGAATGCCCTCGCTCGCTGCTTGTGTGTGAGTTTATTCACGCTTACGGTAACTAGCGCTGGGTAGCACTGGCAGGCTCTATCAAATGAATATTTGGTAGATTTCTGAGGCGATTTAACTCTTCTATAGAGTTCTTATCGTGCGGCTCGTGGATAGGTTTTCGAGGATCTAAAACGCTGATTGCTAAGCCATCTAACTATCTTACGCGACTTTTTTTTCGCAAGAGTAGCAAATACAATCGGGGACCTGATGTATAAGGTTTTCAAAATTTGTGTCGTCAAAAATAAGCTGCCTTCGGCAACGATAATCTCGTTGCGATGCTTCAAGCCTTTCTTTTCTTGAAGAAGAGACTTAATGAAAATGAGACTTCATTTTGACGTGATAGTGCAGAGTATTCTCGCATTTGAGTCAACCCTTTCTCCCGCTCAGAGGGTGATTCGAGGTCACGCATACTTGATGCGTGATCTCTTATCTGAATCAATCTTTTGTTACGCGTAGACGGTGATTCAAGTGCGCGCATTGAGGATGCGTACTCTCGCATCTGCGATAACCTCATCACATGGCTAGTCAACTAGCAAACGATGCCTAGTACGCATTGTTTTCTTTTGTCCCAAACTACTGCGCTGCATTTTCAATGATTCACTCTGAGAAGCTTGCTATGAAAGTCTCCGTTTCTCGTCTGCAGAGAGCTGAGAGCAATGATTTCTCATTATCTCTCTCATGTTTTTAAGCCTCTGTTGACGAGTATGCGGAGATTCTTGTTTCCGCTTATTCGCCGTCTGGCGAGCTTCCTCGAAAGAGCCATTTTAGTAATTTTTAATATATATATATTTTATACCACTTAGTGGCAGACAAGCACACGGCCCACCAGATGGAAAGTGGTCACCGTGGCCTATGGACGTGAGCAACATCAGGGGCGACGCACTCGCGCTGCCGACCCTGAAGAAACCTTCTAATGCCCTTCTTGAAGAACCTCATATTTTAGCCGCTTGGGAAAACAACAGCAGGGAGTCGTTCCACAGCTTGAGCGTGCGTGGGATGAAGTTCCTTTTGTACCGCACGGTTTGCACCATTTCTGGTCGCAATGTGTGAGGATGAACTCCCTGTCTATGGCGAGCGGTGCGGTGATAGAAAGTAGCTGTCGGCATCATGTCAAACAATTCATCTGAGCACAAACCATTGTATAGGCGGTAGAACACACACAGTGAGGCAAAGTCCCTCCTGAGGCTGAGAGGTTCCACAGCGCCTGCGAGTATGGGATTGTCGACGAGCCTCTACCTGTCTTTGTATTGATTCGAAGGGGTCAAGCTGGTATGCAGGTGCTCCAGTACTGCTTCGCTTTGTTAAGCATTCCAAGTTTCTAAGATGCCAGCCTGGCCTTGTCCTCCAAATGGCTGCGGTACTGGACGTCGCTTGAGATGTCGACGCCTAGGATCCCGATACTCGAGGAAATGGTAAGCGATGTACCCAGCAATTGCGGCGCTACAATAAATGGGGTATTCTTAGCGGTGAATACACATACTTGTGTCTTAGTGGGGTTGAATTGGACTAGGTTTAGTCGACCCCAATCGCATTCGCATAGTCCCTCAGGGAGTCCATAGTATGGCAACTTCGTAAGAAGACCTCTGTGCCAGACCCGATCAAAGGCCTTCGCTATATCGAGGCTGACCGCTAGTGCCTCCCCCCGACTCTCGACGGCTTGCGCCTATCGGTTTGTGAGATACACAAGAAGACAGAGCGACGGTGGCGAAAGCCGTACTGTCGGTCGCTCAGTAGATCGTTTCCCTCCAGGTATCTCAAGAGCTGCGTATTAACCCACTTGTTACTACCGTCCTTTATAACGCCACTTATCAAGTCTTAGATTTACCCGCCAAATTTATATGTTTATTTTTGTACTACCAAAGATCATCTTACATTACCGTAATCAGAAGTAGTCCTTCTATAGTGTGGTAGTAATATATGTTACAGTGCGTGCATTATTTAGAAATTCTGACGTGTTTTAAAAGAACAGTGAATTTGCTTTGCGTCATGGCTTCAAATAACTAAGTTTTAAAGTACATGAATTATGTAATAAATACTATAACGTAGAATATCGTAAAGTGTTGTTGTTGTAATATAAATTAGAGATGAAATAAGTTCAGATATCACAGGTTTTCATTAAAAATTTCGTTTGTAAAAACTGATGGCGTTAAAACACCCGGTAGTAAAATTTACGTCTATTTACTATTACTATAAAATTTTAGATCACTGATGAAAAAACCTTTGAATCTCAACGAAATAGTTGAAGAAGTTTAATTATACCACTTAGGTGGCAGACAAGCACACGACCCATCTGATGGAAAGCGTTTACCGTGACCTATGGACGTGTTTAACACCAGGGGAGTCACACTCATGCTGCCGACCCCGGTACACGTAGAGTTTTTCTGTGCTGTCAGTGTAGAAGACATAGCAGAACAAGCTTTTGGTCATCTCACTGACAGCACATAACCCTCCAGTGAGCTCTAGCTACCCCACTCACCGCCGGGAACACAATACGGAGCGGAGGCACTTCCTCAGTCATACTGCTCAAGTGGATGGAAATACCATCGTGTCCTACATCCATTACAAAATTTAGATTCTGATGACGACCTGCCCAGTGGGATTACCATTTACAGACGAGGATTTGTAACATTACAAACGTAATCTTCCAGGTTTGATATTGCTTTTGAGCATATTACGTATTTCATTACAATCACTGTAGTAACTACAATGTATTGCAATGACCTTAGGTACTCCTTATCAGGTTCCCAACTAAGAGTTCCAGCAGAGATTGTATTATGAAGGTACATTTTCAAAAAGTGAGGAGTCCGAAAATAATTTACCTTTGTCTGTGAACTACTTGCAAAAAAAGAACCAAATTCATGTATCGTAAATGTCAGTACATTTACTTTACACCCAAAAATATGTTTTGTTTCCTATCATATCTATATTGTTTCTTGCCGGAGTCTTCTCAGGTCGGGGCCGCGTTTCGAACCGGTGGTCCATTTGCTAAGCTAGTCTGGATTTTTTTTTAACTTGAAGTTTTGTAAGTACCGTTTTAATGGTCTATACAGAATAAATGATTTTTGACTTAGACTTTGACTTTGATGTTGAGTTTTTGGATAAATAAACTATTGTAAGCGTTACATAATACATTCAACGAGCATTCGGTGTCTCGTTTCATTCCAAAAATGTCTGCGATTAAGACTTTGGTTTGGTAGCCGATTTTACTACCGGGCGTTATAACGCCACCTGTTTTCCGGTTTTTCCAGACCAAAGATTTTTTTTCAAATATTTTTCCAATCATACTATATTAGTAAAGTAAAACATACTCAAAAATCATTGCAATCGCAAACAAAAAATAGTTTCAGTAATATCTGGGTTAATAATGCGCTCCATAACCTTTGAAAGTAGGGAGGTTATAGCAATGGGCCTGTAATTGGACGGGTCGGTCCTGTTGCCTTTCTTAGGCACAGGATGTACGAACGCAGTCTTCCAAGAGCCCGGACTTGTCTCGCGGAATAAGAGAGCGCGAAAAGGCGTGTAAGTACTGGGCACAACTCGGCCGCACAGTGCCTGAGCACCATCGCCGGTATACCGTCCGGCCCACTCGACTTCCGTACATTTAAGGATTAAGTTCTCGCCGGACCACCCGTTGGTGATTTTTATTTCCGGCATAGAAGCACCACAGCTGGAGAGAATAGGTGGCTCGGCATTCCCATCGTTCATAGTCGAGTTTGACGCAAAGAGATTACCCAAGAGTTCGGCTTTTTCCTTAGCACTATGGGCCAGATTACCGTCGGGTTTTTGCAGCGGCGGGAGGCAAGACTGACAGAAATTTCCCTCGGCAGCTTTGGCGAGCGACCAAAATGCACGGCTGCCAAATGGGTACCTTGCAAGCCGCTCGCCAATTCTACCGATGAACTCGAACTTAGCCCTGGCCGTTGCCTTTTTACAGGACCTCGAGGCGGCATTCAATTTCCGCTTCACTTTAGCGGTATTCGAATCCTGATTGGCAACTGCCGTGGTCCAAGCCTTATACGCAGATTGCTTGCGGTCTCTAGCTTCTCTGCACGGCCTATTAAACCGCGGGCGTTTGCTCGCTCCTGTTACGATCCAGTGGTTGGTAATATAGCACTCCATTACTCCATATTATACTAATTATGTAATATTTAATAACAAACGGACGCTAGATAGCTGCTCCCCTGCGTTACCGGGCAGGCTACCGTGCCAAATAGCTGTGTGCAACCGGGTAGGCTACCGTGACAATTAGGTGTCTGCAAAAATATACAACAACAATAACATAAGCTCGAAGGCATAGATATATTGTTTAATGGGAGTTTTAGCCAGCTAAGCTGTTACCGCCTTCACCGCTTGAAAGTACTCCCAGTTTCCATACTAATATTATAAATGCGAAAGTATCTGTCTGTCTGTTCACGCCTAAACCACTGAACCGATTTTGATGAAATTTGGTATAGTGGTAGATTAGACCTTGAGAAAGGACATAGGCTATGTTTGGTCTCGATAACCGACATCCACGTGGGTGGAGCCGCGGGCAACAGCTAGTATGATATAAATGTTGTTGCGTACAATTTCTCTTGCTCTCTGTGTTTAAATAATGTTTTGCCATATACACTAGATTAAGAATAATAGGTTCAGCGTTCTAGAGGCAGCTAATTTAGTGTAGGTAGTTGTTATTAATACAATTTTCAATTTATTTATTTTAATATCATTTCTCATTTCAAATTACAAAGAAACACATAAGTTGTATATATATTTGAAATTATCTTTTAAAATTCTTCATTTTGATACCCCACTCGATAGGTTTAGGAATTTTTTTTTTCAACATCTGTTTAGTCTCCTTAATTTTTTTTTTTTGTTTTTCAAATTTTTATATAGCCAGTGTCACTCGGGTTAACGCAAGGATTCTAATGATACCCCACACATGTTAATCGGTACAGGTATTTAGGAGATATGGTGGCACAAAGAAAGTCACATACAAACATACGTGAACCCTAAACACAATACTCCTTTTTTGGGCAGTCGTGTAAAAAGTTGCTAGATTTTTTATCTGTTGTCAAAGAATTAAGTTTTTTTGGATAACAATATCCACTATGTCATTATTATTTTCTTCAAAAGAAGCAATGTTACTAGTTAGTTCTTTGACTATTATACTTAAAAAGTTACCTAGTAAGATTGCAACCTGACGTTGCAAAGATTTTGATAGTGAAAAACTATCTATTGTCAAAATAAAAGTACTTTGTAATACATAATTACAGTCAAATAAATCTATGGTTCTACAATATGTAGTTAAGGTATGTAATTATCTATTTATATTATACCTAATGCTGTTTTCACTAGCTGTGAAAGATTTACTGTACTGTGTGTGTTTACCTGCTTAACTTTTAACTTTGTTAAGTCATTGTAAAAATTAATAAAATTATTTATGTTTGCATTGCCTCTTCTTCCAATAAGGATTACAAGTATTGATTGTGGACAGTGTGTACTATATAGTGCTCTCTTAATTATTTGAGAGTAGTAGGCCCCCGGAAATGAATGGGTAATGACCGAATTCCCCAATTGATTATACAAATGACAACCTAAACCCCTACCAATTTCATCACAATACACAACTGTTTTTCCTGTAAATAAAGGTTGTGTTACCGTTGTTACAGGGACATCACTGAGGGGCACGCCCCAAGAGCTTTCCAGTACGTCCCCGTCGTGTGCCCTGGACCCCGACGTGACCACCGTAACGGAGTGGCACGTTGGGTGACCAAATCTGGAAAAGCGAGTCTTGCGGCAAGCAGTACATACTGTTTTTTGGTGTCCTCTGACCGCATCGGCACTGTCCTTTTAAGGACGATGTCTGATGCTGGTGGAGAAGTTGTGTCGTGTCGGGACCAAGCTCCCGAGTGACAGGCGCGTGAGCGCGAGGAGGAGACAGAGTTGTCGAGCCGGGACCAAGTTCCCGAAGGACAGACCCGTCGGTGCTCCGTGAGGCTGTCAAGGTTGACGAGGCCCTCGACACCTACGCCTTCCATGGCAGATTCCGACATGGATGTGTGCGATATCGTCGCGCGAAAGCAGCGCTGCTCGGAAGAGACAGCGCGGCGAGAAGGAAAAGTCACCGCGCGCAAAACGTCCGGCCACTGAGAAGCCGAACCTCCAGTCGGAGGTATTCCAATTTTCGGGCTCAGTGGCAGGGTGGCGATCGTCTTCCGTGGTGTCGCGATCCTCTAGGAGGACCACAGTGGACTCTGCGTGGGAAAAACTGCCCACCGATGAGTTGGCGGCTAAGGTCCGACGAAGTATGGACATTGTGTTGGACGTCGCCAACAAATCAAAAAATTTAAAGGGTGGATACATAAAGGCCCTCAAGGATGCGGCATTCGATGCCATCGATGCGTGAACGATGAGGTGGCAACCCTTCGGGCAGAGGTGGAGAGGCTCCGGATTGAGGTCCGTTTCCTCCGGGAGGAGAAGAAAGCTGCGAAACCAGCCGCTGTGGCTCCACTGGAGGAGATGTCGCGGGCCATTATGGACCGCGTGCTGACCGCGGTGGACGCAAGGTGGGCGGGCTTGGAGTCTAGACTCCTGCCAGAGCCTCGCCTCCGCCCACCCCTAGCGTCGGACGCCAGGCGCAACATCGACCCGAGGCCCAGTCCATCAGCACGTTCGAAGCCAACACTATCGGCTCCCTCGAAGCCTTCGCCGCCGCCCCTTCCGTCATCGAAGGGGAAAGGAAAGGGGAAGAAGAGCGCCCCTAAAGAGAGCGAACCGAGGCCGCTGCCGCCTGCACCGTCGTCAATGGACGAGGAGTGGACGACGGTAGCCAAAAGGCAAAATAAAAAGAAGCCTGGAGCGCCGTCTGCTGTCCAAGAGGCCAGCACGTCGGCCCGGACTGCAGCTTCCTCTGCAGCCTCTTCTTCTAAGAAGAAGAAGAGGCGCACGCGCAAGAGGAAGGGACCGCGTACGCCCCACTCTTCGGCAGTAGTTATAACGCTGCTGCCGGAGGCCGCAGGAATTGGCGCCACGTACGCGGAGGTCATGCGGGGGCTGAAGTCGCAGATTGATCTGCAAGACCTGAACATCCCCCGCATGAAATTCAAGAGGGCGCAGACCGGTGCCACCATTTTGGAAGTGGCCGGTGACTCCAGCGGGGAGAAGGCCGACATGCTGGCGGCGCGTCTCCGAGAGGTGCTTGGCTCCGAGACGGCGAACGTGTCCAGGCCGGTCAAGTGCGCAGACTTACGCATTACCGGTCTGGACGACTCCGTCACGAGGGAGGAGGTGGCTGACGCAGTCGCGCGCCGCGGTGGCTGCCCTCCCTTGAATGTAAAGGTCGGCGAGATTCGGCGGACGATGCGGGGAAGTGGCACGGTGGCGGTTAGCTGCCCCGTGGAAGCGGCCAAAAAAGTGGCCGCTGGTCGCCTATTAGTGGGCTGGGTCTCTGCTGAAGTAACTCTACTTGAGCGGAGACCTATGAGGTGCTTCCGGTGCCTGATGTCAGGACACGTCAGGTCACAGTGCACCTCACAGGACGACCGCGGTGAAATCTGCTACCGCTGCGGACGTCCTGGCCACAAAGCCGCGGCATGCTCGGCCGACCCCCACTGCGTCATCTGCGCAGCAATGGGTGGCGGACCGAGCAACCATATTCTAGGTGGCAAAGTATGCCGTGGGACAAAGCCCAGAAAGGGTAAAAAGGCGGCCGGAAGGACCCCGGCTGCCCCAGTCCCCGTGGCAGCGACGCCCCCGCAAGGGCGAGAGGAAACGATGGAATCGTAATGGACGGTATTCCCCATCGCTTCCTCCAGGCGAATCTAAACCACTCCGCACTAGCGCAGGATCTCCTCCTGCAGTCCATGGCGGAGTGGTCCATTGATGTGGCGATTGTTTCCGACTCGTACTTTGTCCCTCCTCACGGTCAGTGGCTGGGGGACACTGTCGGGTCGGTTTGTGTTATCGCGTCTGGGACACAGCGAGTGGCACCCCCCTCCCTCATTTCCAGGGGGAGGGGCTTCGTGGCCTGCGGTTGGGGGAGGTACATCATCATTGCGGTGTACTTCCCTCCCAGCATGAGACTGGCCGAGTTCGAAACGGCGCTGGATGTGGTGGGTGCCCTGCTGGGGCAAATCTCACCCCGTCTGGCGGTGGTCGCCGGGGACTTCAATGCCAAATCCAGGGCTTGGGGTTCCCCCGCGGCCGACGAGCGCGGCCGGTTGCTGGAGGAGTGGGCCACGACGACCGGCCTTACGGTCAGTAACCGTGGGTCGGTCGACACATTTGTGTCACAGCAGGGGAGGTCCATCGTGGACATCACGTTCACGACCCCTGCCGTCGCACAGGCCGTCCGGGACTGGCGAGTCCTGGAAGACGAGGAGAATCTGACGGATCATCGTTACATCCGTTACGATGTCTCCACGGGCCTGTACGTGGCGAGTCACAGACGCGAGGGGCCGTCCGCCAAGAGGTGGGTCCTGGGGCGTATAGACCGGGAGGCGTTGGAGCTGGCGTCGATCGTCCATTCGTGGGCGAATCCTCCGGCGGAAGTAGGAGTCGAGGAGGAGGCCGAATGGTTCGGGAGCGCCGCGTCGCACATCTGCGACGCATGCATGCCTCGGGCCAAGCCCCGACTCCCCAACCGGAAGGTGTACTGGTGGACGCCCGAGATCGCTGAACTGCGATCTCGGTGCGTCGCGAAACGTTGCCGGTACACCCGGTACCGCCGCAGGGCGCGGCGGGTGCCGGAGGAAGAGGCGCAGCTCTACGCCGACTACAGGTCGTGCGCTCAGTCCCTCGGGGTGGCTATAGGAGACGCAAAGGAGGCTTCGAGGGCGTCTCTGTTAGCTACTCTCGACCGGGACCCCTGGGGGCGGCCCTACAAAACGGTCAGGGCTAAGCTCCGCCCTTGGGCACCTCCGATCACAGAGT
This sequence comes from Eilema caniola, assembly GCA_949126895.1. Taxonomy (NCBI): domain Eukaryota; kingdom Metazoa; phylum Arthropoda; class Insecta; order Lepidoptera; family Erebidae; genus Eilema; species Eilema caniola. The sequence continues at coordinate 1,807,170 of CASBPR010000003.1, forward strand.
GCCTGGAGCCGAGAGTGCTGGGGGAGGTTATCTCCTCCCTATTTCCACAGAGGGAGGAAGGGTTCGTCCCCCCGGTGATGGCTCCGGCGCGCAGTGAGGAGGTCGTGTTGGAGGTGCCGCGGGTCACAGCGGCGGAGCTGGCCGTGGCCGTCAGGCGGGCCCAGGAGAAAGGGGTGAAGGCTCCTGGACCCGATGGAGTTCCCGGACGCGTTTTGGTGGTCGCGCTCCGGGAGCTCGAGGAGAAAGAAAGAAAGAAAGAAAGAAAGAAATATTTATTATTAAGCACAGCTGAACAACAACTTGGCAACAACAGCAGAATAATAAATTCACATAAACGCACAACTGTGCTGAATAAATGGCCGCCTCTCAGCTTAATGCTGTCCACTTTGTGGTGCAGGCGGTACAGCGCTGATTTTCAGAGACGGCCACGAGTACAATTTACAAAAATCAATTATGTTACACAAGCCAAACACGTAAAATACAATAGAAGTAAACCACACTATAAAAAGAACGACTAAATGAAAATTACTAAAATACTATCGACAAAAACACAGACAGTATAAAAATAAAAAGACAACATTTTTCATTTATCTTATCTGTGCCCGCCATATTGGCAACACAGTTAATTACAAAAGGTCTTGTAAGCAAGCCAAAAACATTCTTCAAAACAAAAAAAAAAAAAAGAAAGCCAAGCCCGACTCTTCCCGCGTCCGATCGAAAATGACGCCATGTTCAACCAAGCCTTCAAAATTGATTGTGAACATATTATAATCATAACATAAACCCAGGATAAAGTGCAGAAGTGATCCCTCCGTGCAATTTATATTTATTTCCCGCCCCAAGTACAGTACGGACTCACAACCGAACGCCACAAAACGGGCGTCTCGCACGCAGCGCTTGGACGCCATCCACATACCGACGCCGCCGCGACAAGGTGAGCTCAAACATAAGTCTTAAATATTATGCTAAATTATTACAAAGCAAGATCTACCCTAAATTGTACTGCGACTGGAACCTGTGTTCCGACTAACATTTGATTTAAACCAATGATTACAGATTGAAATGAGTCACGGGGCACATCTCAAGCCGGGCATAGGTACATATAAATGGGTCAAAAAAGGTGCGCCTACACATGCGACAGAAGACCTATGCCGGCACAACACACTTCCCCACAGGGTTCAAGGTATTTATACTTACAGATGACTAATTAGTAGTACATAATGTACATGTGTGAAAAACAGTGACTTGAGCATTAAATTAAATAAAAATGAATGTGAAGTTTGTTGAGTTACATTTACAGTTACCTATTCAGTCAGATAACCTAGATAGTAGGGCATAAGATACATTTATTGTGTGAAAAACAGTGACTTGAGTGTTAAAATAAATTAAACTGAAATGTGAAGCTAGTTGTGTTACATTTACAGTTATATATCAAATTGTTTAAAATAGGGAATGTTTACTGTCAGCAATACAAGGCACAGTAAATACCGAACAATAACCAAGTGACAATAAGATAAACTAATGAGTAAATGCATAAACTAATGAGTAAATGCATGTGATATGTTTGAGTACCCAGCCGGATCAGACTATGAGCTACTATATGACATGGAAGTGCAGTGCAGTCTCCTGTGCGGCCACTCTAATTTGACTTAGACTGCTCTGCCATATACATGTTTTTGAGATAGCGTTTAAATGTGTGTTTTGTATTCAGGCAACGGGCCGGCGGCAAGAGGACATTCCAACACTGCGCGGCAGCATGCCTGAAACAGCCCCGGAAGGCAGCCGTCCTGTACCGAGGCAGCGACAAAGGGGGAACTTGCGACCTCTTGCTATATCGCTGCTTTTCGTACCTCCAGCTGAGCTTCTCAAAGAGGTAAGCTGGCCTCTGTGTGGTCTCCACCCCAAACACCAAACTGGCCAGGTGCAACCTTCTCCTGGCTGCCATCTTAAGCATCTTTAGCTTATTTAGATAGGGAGTTACATGGCTTCGCCTAGGTATGTCCACACAGAAACGAGCACAGGCATTTTGAACCCGTTGGATCAAGCTCTCTGTCCGCCCAAGCAGGCACGGGCCATAGACAGTATCACAGTAATTAAGTTTCGACAGCACAAGGCTATCAACCAGGAGCTTCCGCAGGGGTTCACTCAGGAACTGCCGTACGTTATATAAAATCTTGAGCCTGTAGGAACAGCCCCCCACCACCCTGTTGATGTGTGCATCAAAACGCAATTCCGGGTCCATCACTAATCCAAGGTTGGTTGCTGCTTCCACTCTCTCGATACATACACCGCCAACAGTAATAGTTGGGTCCATATCGACTATGGCTTCGACTTGCTTCTTTGAGCCCAACACCATGAATTTAGATTTAGTTGGGTTCAATATGAGAGAATTATGCTCAGCCCAAGATACTATTCTGCCCAGGTCCTCATTAATGGCTGCTATCGCAGTAGGTGCTTCTGCAGGCTTGAAGGACCTGTAGATCTGTATATCATCTGCATACATGTGGTATTTGCAGTTTCGGATTGAGTCTACAATATCAGCACTGTATAGGGTGAATAAGAGAGGACCCAAAAGGGACCCCTGTGGCACACCCCTAGGCACCAGGCGGGGGGGGGAGACGATTCGGGTACCATCCTCTCTCTGTATTTCCACATATTGCGTCCTGTTTTCCAGGTAACTCTGAAACCATTCCACCGTTTCCCTGGCCAATCCATAGTACGACAGCTTGGATAGAAGGAGTGTGCTATTTATGGTGTCAAACGCACGGGAGAAGTCCAGGAGCACCAGGATAGTTCCTTCCCCCTCATCCCTCGCCTCAAGAATATTGCCAACTACATCCGCCAGAGCAGTCGCCGTGCCGCGCCCCCTGCGGAATCCCGACTGCAAATCAGGCAGAAGGCCATTGATCTCCAGGTACTCTGTCAGTTGTGTATGTACTACTCTCTCTAGGACCTTGGATAAGCAGGGCAGAATGCTTATGGGCCTTAAGTCCTTATAATTTTGTGGGTTGCTCACCTTTTCTATCGGGCGAACAATTGCACAACGCCACAGGTTGGGGAACCTATGAGATCTAATTGACGTGTTGATAATCTCAGTCACGGTCTGCAGAGCTGTCGGGAGCACCATGGAGAGCATTTCCCACCCTATCCCATCAACCCCCTGGGCATTCGTTTTAATGCCAATAATCATTCTGCGCACCACTTCATCACTGACCGGCCTGATTTTAAATTCACTTGTAGTACACCTATTAAATTCGAAGAATGTCAGCTGAGAGATTGCCACCATTGATTCCCCTGGCACATTCAAAAAGGCCCTGTTGATTGCATCAGCGTCGTCGAAGTGAACCGGCAGCAGCTTCTCCCTGTGGTTCGGTATGATGTCGGCCTTTAGAGATTTCCAGAGACGTTTTGGTTCACCGACCTGTGAGTTGATGTTAGCGCCAAAGTAAGCTGACTTCTCAGCATGCAAGGACTTCTCAGCTAGGTGTTTCAGGTCCACGTAATACTTGTGGTGTTGGTCCAATCCAGTATCGTGGTATCTTACCCTAGCCCTATCACGAAGACGAAACAGTAGACGGATATTATCAGTGATCCAAGGAGTAGGCGGTGCTTTAAAGGTCTTTGTTCTTACAGGTGCATGAAGGTCGAACAGATGCAACATGTAAGAATTGAAGGACAGTAGCATGGCATTCACATCCTGCCCCCCACCTGCCATCATCCATCGGAGACTATGCCTATCCCGTTCAAAATGGTCCATCAGAACATCCCTCAGAGGTCTGTAAGTGACTATTCTAGGTATTGGCTTAGATCTTTTCATTATGGTATCAGACCACAAACGAATGGCGACCCAACTCCTCAATGCGATCCACAATGACACTGCGCGTCCTTACATCTGTGCAAATGAGGTCTATGAGAGTAGCCGATCCGTCCATGAAATGTGTCGGCTTGTGAACCACCTGGTATAAACTGAAGCAATTGAGAAAATCCGTTAGTCTCCTCACATCGCTCTCGCCCACTTCCTGCATATCCACATTGAAGTCCCCCAAGAGCATCAAGTGGTCATATGGAGCCAGAGCAGTGACACTATCGGTTACACTACCCAGGAACTCATCCAGGTTGAGCCAGGGAGGGCGATAGGCCGTGCCCACAAGCAACGTTTTGCCCATGATGCTAATAGTAATCCACATTTGCTCAACATTGGGATTTATAGGGTGCACCCTGGTTCTGGCAGTGATTCCAGATTTCACGTAAAAGGCTACGCCCCCTCCCCGTCCCTTTTTTATGTTCATAGGCCTTGGTATGTGCCGGAGCTTGTAACCCTGTACCACAGGAGCCCCGGCGTCCTGGCCCGTCTTCAGCCAGGTCTCGTTTATTGCCATTATGTCCACGGAATGGTGCAGCATAGCCATTCTGAATTCCTCCTGCTTAGTTGAGAGTGAACCCGCGTTAAATAGTCCAAATTTAAAGTATCTATTTGTGATCATTACTGTAAGGGACAATTATTACTAATTTACAGCCTGTAATGAAATGACTTAGAGATATGATGCAACAACGGGCCAAATGCCTATCAGATCTCTGTGAGCAGCTTGTTTCGTGTATATTTTGTAAATAATAACTTTTAATTCTAATTCTGTGTGTATAGTTCATATTGTGTATATTTTGTAAATAATAATGACCATGATGTGTAGTTTCTAGTATATTTTTCTCGTGAACAATAAGGAACATTACCTTTCAGTGCATAGTGTATAGTTTGTGCTCTCTGTAATATCTCTTGTACATATAGTATAAAAATAAGTATAAAAGTGTCATGCAATTGACTAATACTACTAAAATGTGGGCAGGTATGCTTCAGTTCGGTCGTGGCGGGTCGCATCCACTGGCCTCCTGTAGACGAAAATTTACGTTTGATTCGTCGAGACGACCTGCCGTCCAGCCACTCCTGGAGTCTCCCCGGACTGTCGAGACGGACGCCGATCCGCTGACCCCAAAAATGGTAGTCAGATCCGCCTCAGTCCGGACGCGACGTGTCGGTTCCCCCGGCTTCCTGCAGGCAAGAATTTGCCCTCTTTTCGTCCAGACGAATTTCCACCCTGTCGCACCCGCAGCTTCCTTGGACTGTCTAAACAACTGCCGATTTGTTTTAGTCAGGCGTTCATTTACATAGAAGCGCCTGGAGCTGCCGTCCAGGCCGAGGTCTCGCGTCGTCGCGCCGCGGCGCACACGCGCCCCCCTCAACATCTCGTCCCGCAGGTCGCGGCGCGCCAGGCGCACCACAAGGACACGAGGGCGGCGCTCGGCGGCTCCGCGCGGATCAGTGGCGATCAGCTGACGTCGCCCGACCCGCTCCGCGCTTACGATGTCACGCTCCTCCACCACGACACCCAGCTTAGTTCCAATGATCATTGCTAGATGAGTAGGGTTTTCACCGTCAAGCTCCGGAATATTGGACACTTCGATGTCATTTGCCAGGAGCTCCTGGTCCCTCTCATTGAGCTCCCGTCGAAGACCCTCAACAACGCGCTCAGCAGTCTCAACTCAACACCCACGGATCCCGGAGTCGCTCCCGTCTGCTCCACCGCCAGCAGTCTGGTTTCGAGACTATCAATTCTGGAGTTACAGGATTGTACTGAGTCCTTTATAGCTGCCACCTCAACTTCTATATGCCTCCTGAAGGTTCTGAAATCCGAACGCAACGCCTTAATCTCTTCCATGATCAGATGAAACTCTCTACTTCTTTGCGCCTCATCTGAAACCTCAGCACCACAATCCCGACCTATCGCGGTAGTCGCCATGGAGCCGCCCGACGTCGACTGCCCCTGCCCCTTGTCTCGCCCGGCCTCCAACTGCGCTCCTCGTACAGGTGTGTCGTCGCCTTTCTTTTTCTTTATACTTTTGCGTTTGCATTCTGGGCAAAACTAGTCCGAAGGAACAACATCATCTGCTGGAATGCTTACGCAAGGCTTATGGTAATACCCATGACACTTGACGCATTTAGCGCCATCTGTCGGTGCAAGAAAACGACCGCAACCTCCGCACTTGGTCATCGCTCTCAGAGATCAAGTAGTTCGTGCGACCCTACGTAGATGGCGCTGGCAGATTCTGAATCTCTTGAAAATAATAACAAATCTTAACTGTGGGTAATGTTTTACCGTTTGCCTTATGAATTCAATATTGTTTGCAGCTTTGAATAGATTTGGAATTATATTTATGTAATTACTGTATCCCGCCACTACTGCACAACCTCACTGTAATTTATGTCACTACACTCCTCTTCAACTAAAGCTGCATTTCCTCACAGAACAAGTCTTTATACACTTAAATTTGATAAGTTATTATTTATTTATTTTTTTACACTTTCACACCACAATTATATTGTTTTGCATTATCTTTTTACTTTTACACTATATTATTCGGTTGTACTATATAGCTTAAGCGCACTTATGACTGGAATAAACTCCTTTGACTATTTTAATTGTATTATTTATACGGAGCCGATGTTTACCGTGTTTGACGTTTTTTCAACATTTCTAATGAGTGCCTGCCTACAAACCGGACAATACCCAGTCCGGTGGAAAACGGGTAGGCTCCTCCTTATCCAGAAGGAGGGACGGCCCGCGGAATCGCCCTCGGCGTACCGACCGATAGTGTTGCTGGACGAGGCGGGCAAGCTCTTTGAGAGAGTGTTGTTCGCTCGCATCGTCCACCTCGAGGATGGAGGTCGCGGCCTGTCCGACTACCAATATGGTTTTCGGCCACGTCGTTCGACCGTCGACGCCGTCCTTCGGGTGAAGGCGCTGGCGCAAGAGGAGATCCGCAAGGGCGGGGTGCTATTGGCGGTGTCACTGGACATCGCCAATGCGTTCAATACCCTGCCCTGGGAGTGCATACGGGAGGCGCTCAAATACCATGACGTGCCTCCCTACCTACGTCGGATCGTCGGCGCCAACCTATCGGAGCGGTACGTGGAGTACCCAGGACAGGATGGCAGCCTTCACAGGTGGGCCATGTGCCGCGGTGTTCCGCAGGGGTCAGTGTTGGGGCCCCTCTTGTGGAACATCGGGTACGACTGGGTACTCCGAGGAGCTCGCCTCCCGGGCGCCAACGTGACCTGCTACGCAGACGACACGTTGGTTACTGCCCGGGGGGCGACCTATGGAGACGCCGCGCGCCTTGCCACTGCGTCGGTGGCCATGGTCGTGCGGCGAATAACGATGTTGGGACTCGGGGTGGCGCTCAACAAGTCGGAGGCCATTTGTTTCCATGGCCCTCGGCGAGCGCCACCGGCGGACTCCCACATCATAGTGAGTGGCACCCGGATCGAGGTCAAGTCTGAAATGAGGTACCTCAGGCTTGTCCTCGATCCACGATGGAGCTTCCGCACTCATTTCGACCGCCTGGTCCCCCGTCTGCTCGGCACGGCCGCCGCCCTTCGGCGGCTGATGCCGAACCTAGGGGGACCCCAGACGAGCAGCCGCCTCCTTTATTTGGGAGTCGTACGATCGATGGCCCTGTATGGGGCCCCTGTGTGGATCGACACCCTGACGGCACACAACGTCACCCTCTTGCGACGTCCGCAGAGGGCGATGGCCGTCGGGGCGATTAGAGGATACTGCGGCATCTCATTCGAGGCGGCTTGCGTTATGGCGGGCTCCCCTCCGTGGGAGCTGGAGGCCGGTGTCCTCGCGTCAGTGTATCACTGGCGTGAGGAGGCCCGGAGCCGGGGCGAATTCCCGGCACCTTCGGAGGTGGGAGAGCGGAGGCTCCAAGCAAGACGGTCCATGCTCCTGGAGTGGGAGCGGCGGCTGGCCAATCCCACGGCTGGCAGAAGGACCGTCGAGGCGATCCGTCCGGTCCTTAGAGACTGGATGGATAGATCGCGGGGGTCGGTAACGTTCCGGATGGCGCAGGTCCTCTCGGGGCATGGATGCTTCGGGAGGTACCTGTACCGGTTGGGACGAGAGCCGACCAGAGGGTGCCACCACTGTGGAGGCGATGATGACACGGCGCAGCACACCCTAGAGGAGTGCCCCGCGTGGGCTGGGGAGCGCCGTGCTCTCATCGCCGAAGTGGGGACGGACCTCTCGCTGCCGACCGTAGTTCTGTCTATGGTCGGCGGCGATGAGGCGTGGGCGGCGGTTCAGGCCTTCTGCGAGACGGTTATCTCGCAGAAGGAGGCGGCGGAGAGGGAGAGGGAATGTGACCCGCTTTCCCTCCCGCAGCGCCGCAAACGAGCCAGGGCCCGGAGTAGGCGGTACCACCAACTCCTCCCCCCCTAACCGGGCCGGGGCGTCTGCTGCTCTTACATAGGCCTCGAGGTTGAAGGCGCACTTCGTGTCGCGTGTGCCTTGCCTAGGCGGGCGGCAGAAGGACTCCTCTTCTGCCGCACCAGAGATGGGACTGCCACCGTTGAGTGGTGGACGACCCACACGGCGATGGCGGAAGATGTTGTTCCCGCCATCGTCGAAATGTGGTAATGACGGACACCGTGGTGGTTTAGTGGGTAGTCTGGCCTTCTTTAGAGGCCAGGAGTCCCACACGAAGCTCTTCCCCTACCCCCGTGGGGGGGGAGCTAAGTGCCTAAACGCATTCCACCACGTAAAAAAAAAAAAAAAAAAAAAAGGGACATCACTGATGGCCATAATAGATTTTCCAGAGAATGAAACCTTGCTTCATTATTGGTACATGTGTCTACTAGGCCAGTTAACGCCTCAATGTACTCCCTTATTTCTTTTTGTGCAATCTGGTATTTTAACGTTAAGGAGTTTAAGGAGTCATTCAAACGCCTGATTTCTGACTGGAGTTGATACAAATCAGACTCATATTGGTCAGTCTGGGTTTTACCTACTTTTATTATCTGCCTTAATTGTAAATTGGATTTACAGGCCCATCGATGTTAACTCATGCCCATTTTGAGATACCTTATCTGCTTTTGTCCTTATCTAATCTAATCAGTTTGCATTTCGAGATATTCAATGCCAGTTTATTTGTTACACTCCATTCTGCAACCGAATGTGGAAATATGGAAAGTTACAAGGGCCATCAGGCGAATTATCGTCCCGTCCATTTGTCTTCTTTGGGTTGGGCAGTTCGTTATCGTCGTGGTGATTTGCTAAGGTTTGTTTCCTTGTTGGTTGCTGCGGTTGGGATTGTTGAATTGTGGGAGTGAGGAGGGTTCTGCACCAAAAACCAATATTAAATGTAGTGTAATATCTATTTCACACAGCGCCATGTAGAATAAATGATTGCCAATCGCCAGCAAAAATGTTTTCTTTTTAATAAACCTATTTTACCTAAAAACTTACAAGCATATTTTCGTAAAAATTATTCGAAAAAAATAAACAAGCAGTAGCTCTTTTTACAAGAAAAGCTACTTGCTATATATTATATATATATAAGTATATATTATATATATATTAAGTATTTTATTTATTTATTTTATTTATATTCCCGAAATGACTTACAAGTGTTTAGATATAAGTAGTTAGTTCAATAGATTTAAGATAGGTGGCGCTAGCGATGTGTTCCCACACTACCTAGCGGACGAAAAGAAATAAAGGTCACTTTCTCGTACTCACAATCAATAATTGGTTTCATTCCTATTATTCTTCCTAATTACCTGAGGAATACCGCAACATGTTCCTACATCACCGGATTTAATGTGAAAACCAGCGACCCTGAGTATATCCATTCGATGAAGAAAAAATAAGGAAGGATTTATATGGAAACCGGAGTGAGGAGACAAAGCGCCGAAGAAAGATTTACTAACTACGCATTTTAATAAAATACAGTCAACAGTTGGGGAATAAGTGTGTTATTAAGGACATTAATTAGTTAATTAGAACCCAACACTCACAGGTAGTATTTAAGTGTTTTTATGTAAATCGCGCAACGTCATCATACGAAACAGGTTAGTCTTTGTTCGTACATTTATATGAGTAGGTATTAAAGTTAAATATATTGTCCAATTCTCATCTGTAAAAGCATAATTCAGTGTTCTAAGGATTCAATTTTGCCTATCTAGTAGTCATTTTTAGGAATCTTATTGTATTTGCCTTTGTTAAAAAGGAATCAACTCACCACATGACATTTCACTTTGAGAGCCTATTGAATTAATTATTCAACTTATATCCAATTAAACACTTTTATTAGAGTCTTTTATAGCTAAATTAAATTAATTTTTTTTAAATATATTATTAATTTAATTTAGCTATAAAAGACTCTAATAAAAGTGTTTAATTGGATATAAGTTAAATAATTAATTCAATAGGCTCTCAAAGTGAAATGTCATGTGGTGAGTTGATTCCTTTTTAACAAAGGCAAATACAATAAGATTCCTAAAAATGACTACTAGATAGGCAAAATTGAATCCTTAGAACACTGAATTATGCTTTTACAGATGAGAATTGGACAATATATTTAACTTAAATACCTACTCATATAAATGTACGAACAAAGACTAACCTGTTTCGTATGATGACGTTGCGCGATTTACATAAAAACACTTAAATACTACCTGTGAGTGTTGGGTTCTAATTAACTAATTAATGTCCTTAATCTCCTCGAGAACTAATACTAGTAGCTTCTTCATTTGCTGGTTCATTAAACGCAGTGATGATTTCTAACACGCGTGCATGAGCCTTGTGATATGTAGACTCAAACTCAGCCCTCTCTAACAGCTGGGCCGATTGGTCCTCGGCTAAAACCTCCAACTGAATTTGAGTTTCATCAAAGTTATTAAATAAGGTTGCAAGTTTATTTATCCTGGACTTAAGTTCATTTATATCAGCCCGAGCTGGCGATTTATTAAAATTAGAAATAAAATTGACAAATTGAGTTAATTGTCCCTTATAACTTCCTCTTTTTTTAATTAATTCCTTTTCTGACATTTTGGGAATCGAGAATGAAACCTGAAATTATATAAAATAAAAACGTTTATAAATGAAATTAATTTAAGTTTACAATATTAAGATTAGGATACAGATTTAAAGGTTGAGCACGGTTACAATGATTAAGTTATGATTTTAATATGATATTGCCTATTTTTTTAAATATTAAAATTATTTTTTTAATTTAAATATATAAAATTTTAAATTAATGCGTTTAATGAACCAGCAAAAGAAGAAGCTACTAGTATTAGTTCTCGAGGTAAATATAAAGCATTTAAATTACCTACTATTCCACTGCCGAAGTTTGATGGAGCATACGAAAACTGGCTTAGTTTTCATGACACATTTAAAAGTATGGTTATTTCCAATGAAGATTTAGATGATATCACTAAATTTCACTACTTAAAATCGTCACTGGGGGGTTCAGCTTTAGAGTGCATTAGTTCCATTGAGGTTTCCGAGATCAATTACCCTAAGGCATGGAAGTTGTTATGTGAGCGGTTTGACAATAAACGATTGTTAACACAAAATCACCTCACAGCACTTTTGGGTATCGACATGGGCAATAAAGAGTGTTCGGCTAGTATTAAGCGTATTATCGATTAAATAAATAAAAATTTGCGGTCTTTAGAATCTTTGGGAGAATCCACCAAGCACTGGGATACCCTTTTGATCCACATAATTTCGCGTAAACTTGATGGAAAAACATTTCGCGAGTGGGAGGAAAATAAAAATCGTTTGGATAAAAACACTAGTATCACACTCGAAATGTTTATCACCTTCTTACGAAGCCGCGCTGACTTTCTCGAATCACTGGAATTGTCCCGATTTACACCTACACTAAAAACTGTAGCTAATCCTAACAAGTTAAAAACCATGGTCTCAATAGACAATAGTTCACAGGATTCAGCGCAAAAACGCTGCCCGAAATGCAGTAATAATCACGCACTTAGCTCCTGCCCCGACTTCCTCAAATTAACAAATGAACAACGACTATCATTGTTACCTTTTTTTTTTTTTTTACGTGCGGGAAATCCCCACGGATACCCGCCCCTCCGGAGCCGGAGGGGTGGGTTATGTCGGACTCGAACCGACTAAACCGCACGCCGTCTGTGGGTCGTGGTGCTAGGCCGAAGGTGAGGTTGTCTTGCGACATATCCCTCGCACCCCGGCTGACCCAGGGCCATCCCTTTCGGTCTGGCCCTCCTCGGGAGGTGGGGACCACGCCGTCCCCGACTCAACCCCGGTGTGGGGAGGCGCGCATCGTCCTACGATGCGCGCCGCCGCCGTGGCCTGCTTCTGCTAGGATGACGGGTGGCTCCACCCGTCACCCTCAGGCCCGCGCTCATGGGGGGCGGAGGTCTGTAAGCGCCCTCCGACGCCCGAGCCGCCTTCGGGCGCGAGCAGCGATGTCAGCGAGTCTTTCTCGCTCACCGCGCCGCGCCCGCTCTGCTGTCTCCTTCGCGAGCATGACCTGCTCGCAGAAAGAGGCGCTGGCCGCCCACGCATCCGCGCAGCGGACCATCGCCGCGAGCAGGGTGGAGAGCGTGAGCACTCTCACCCCCAGGGCCTGCACAAGCTCCCGCCTCGGCGTCTCAAACGCCGGACACTCGGTGAGCGTGTGCAGTATCATTGTTACCTAACCTAAAAGTATGTTATAACTGTCTGCAAAAAGGGCATTACGCCAATCGATGTAAAAAGGCTGGCTGCAAAATGTGTCACCGTAAGCATAACTTATTAATTCATGTGGCCAACTATCAGTCGACTTCAGCAGGTAGTAATAATTCGCTCCAGCCTTCCACTATGAGCAATCAAGTGCAGCAGCAGCCGCTGCCGCCGCCGGCCGGTGAGCCGACTAGCGACATCTCACTTTCAGCTCGCGTTACTACCTCGCCTATTCAAACACAACAGGTGTTGTTATCGACGGCACTTATTAAGGTTTATGATATACATAATAATGTACATATAGCTCGCGCCGTCTTAGACAGTGGTAGCACGTCGTGCTTGGTAACTGAAAAGCTGCACCACAAATTAAACTTGCCTTATTATAATATTAATAGATGCATTTTAGGAATTAATAATTCTAATTCCCTTATAAATAAAATGTGCAAAATTCATTTAGAGTCGTTAGATGACCAATATTTTTCAAACATTACTTGTTTTGTTTTGCCAATTATTACCGATAAGGTGCCTTATCAGCAAGTAGACTTTTCAAGTTTTAATTTACCGTCTAATATTGTACTCGCGGATCCTAATTTCCATACCCCGTCTGATGTAGATATTATCATCGGGGCTGATATTTTTTGGGACTTATTAGGATCTCAGCAAATCCGTTTGGGTGATGGCAAGCCTATTCTAACCGAGTCAAGACTTGGATGGCTTATTTCAGGGTCTGTAAACTACCCCTTTACTGGAATGCCACCCCAATCGCTTATGTGCAATTTTGTGTCTGCTGGTACTACTTGTGCTCCTGAACTCCTCAATGAAGAAATCCAAAACCAGTTGATGCAGTTTTGGAAATTAGAAGAAGTTTCTTCTAAGTCTTCATATTATTCTCAAGAAGAGCAAGCCTGTGAAGACCATTTTAAGCAGCACACTACACGGCTTTGTAATGGACGTTTTTGTGTTCGAATTCCACTTAAACGCGATTATAACTTGTTAGGCGATTCCTTATCACGGGCGAAACATTGTTTGATTGCATTAGAGCGCAGGTTATCAAAACAACCCTTATTAAAACAAATGTATATTGACTTTATGTCAGAATATGAAACTCTTGGTCACATGACAGAAGTTAGTTTTAATAAAAATAATAAAGTGAGTTACTTTATACCGCATCATGGTATTCTCCGTGAAAGTAGTAGCACCACCAAGCTCAGAGCTGTTTTTAATGCTAGCAGCGCTACTTCTTCTGGCTTGTCATTAAATGATTTGCAGATGGTAGGACCGACTATCCAGGATGACTTAGTCTCTATCCTTATTCGTTTTCGGCAGCACAAAATTGTTATTTCGGCAGACATCGAAAAGATGTACCGCCAGATTTCAGTGCACCCTCAGGATAGGCATCTTCAACGGATTGTTTGGTGCAGCGACTCAACTAAAGACATTAAACCATATGAATTAACCACAATCTCATATGGACTGGCGAGTTCACCCTTTCTTGCGGTCAGGTGTTTACATCAATTAGGCCTCGAATGTGAAAATAAATTAATCGCTGACGTCATCAATAAAGATTTTTTTGTTGATGATTTACTGTCTGGATCTTGCTCGATAGAAGGCGCTAGGTACATCCAACAAGAACTCACCTCCATACTTGCATCCGCTTGCCTGCCGCTGCGCAAGTGGAAATCCAACGAGCCTCAGCTGCTTACCAGTTCCCCCATTGCCAAGCCGATTGACTTAAATATAGGGTTACTTAATGCAAGCAAAACTTTAGGTGTTAATTGGCTTACAGACACGGATGAACTTAGTTTTGCTATAGATGTAAAAGTAACTACAAGTTATACTAAGCGTAGTGTTTTATCCATTATAAGTCAGGTATTTGACCCCTTAGGTCTTTTAGGACCCTGTGTCGTGCCTATGAAGTGTATGCTACAAAAACTGTGGCTACATAAGCTATCATGGGACGAACCACTGCCGTCTGATTTAAACAACCAGTGGTTAGAGTTAATTAAGGCGCTACCCGCACTCAACTTAACGCGCGTACCTCGCGCAGCTGTGTTTGTGCCAAATCAATACATCGATATTCATATATTTTCAGATGCGTCACAGGATGCTTATGGTGCCTGTCTTTATGTTTGCTCGAATATGAATGAAAGTGAGATGTGTGTCAGGTTAATGCTGTCTAAGAGTAGGGTAGCACCATTAAAGCCGCTGACGATACCTCGTCTTGAATTGTGCGCTGCCCTAACTGGTGCTAAACTTTACGAAAAATTTATTACGTCATTACGAGTCACGGCAATGACTCAGGTTCGTCGTAGTATTTTTTGGACTGACTCTTCCATTGTTCTTGGTTGGCTCAAAATGCTACCCATTAAACTTCAAACCTTTGTGAAAAGTAGGGTTTCTGATATTTTGGAAATCACGGGTTCATGTCAATGGCGATATGTACCTACCGATAAAAATCCCGCCGATTTAATTTCTCGCGGATTAAGCCCAAATTTAATAATAAATAATAATTTATGGTGGTCTGGACCCGATTTTCTGTGTATGCCTGAATCATCATGGCCTAATCGTTTCTGTAACACTGAAAACTTACCAGAAATTAAATTAGAAAACGTCTTTCATGTCATGGATCAGACTGAACGCTTAACCATAATTGAATTTGATAGATTTTCTAGTTACAATAGGTTAGTGCGTACTACAGCGTATATATTACGTTTTATAACTAATATTAAGTCTAAAAATAGAACAACTGGCCCACTGCAAGTACTCGAGTTAAAAAATTCATTAAATTTGTTAATCAAGTTATCACAAATAGAATCATTCCCTGAGTATACATTAATTATTAAGAAAAAGAATATACCTAAGAATAGTTCATTATTAAAATTTAATATTTTTCTTGACGATTTCCAGTTGCTCCGTATCAGTGTTCGTCTTCAAAATTCAGAGTTATCTTATGAAAAAAAGAATCCTATCTTATTGCAGTCCACTCATCGATTTACAAACTTACTCTTTGAACACGAACACAAGCGATTAATGCATGCCGGACCTCAACTTCTTTTGTCAACTATAAGGGAAACTTACTGGCCTATTGGGGGTCGAAACTTAGCAAAGATTTGTTTTCGGAATTGTTTAAGATGTCGTCGTATAAGAGGAAAAATAAATGCTCCTCTCATGGGTAATTTACCGCGAGACCGTCTTACTCCTGGGTTTCCCTTTGAGACTGTGGGGACAGATTATGCTGGACCTATACTCTCAATCAGCCGTCAAGGTCGAGGCAGTAAAACTGTGAAGGTTTATATTGTCATTTTCGTATGCTTCACAACTAAAGCTGTGCATATTGAATTAGTGGGGGATTTAACTAGTAATAACTTTTTGTGCGCATTAAATAGGTTTATATCTCGCAGAGGTAAACCAAATAAAATTTACTCGGATAACGGTACTGCCTTTGTTGGTGCCAGTAATGATTTAGCTAGGTTTTTAAAGGATAATGATAGTCATTTATCTGAGTCTGCTGCTCTATCAGCATTGAGTTTAAATTCTCTCCTGCTTATGCTCCTCATTTTGGAGGACTTTGGGAAGCGGGAGTGAAATCAATTAAGTTTCATTTGTATCGAGTGTTGGGTAACTGTCGTTTAACTTACGAAGAACTGTCTGTGAACTGTCAACTCAAGGCCTCTAACACCCTTATCAAATGATCCAGAAGACTTGCTGCCCTTAACGCCTAGTCATTTTCTCATCGGACGTCCCATCACGACTCCTCCAACGTCAAATGACGTCGATTATTCAAAGGAGAAGCTTCCTAGATTTCATCGTCTTGAACAATTACGCCGTTGCTTCTGGTTAAGATGGAGCAAGGAGTATATCTCGCAGCTACAGGAGCGAGTCAAATGGCACAATAAAGTTGACGTTTTGAAGCTCAATTCCTTGGTTTTGCTGAAAGAGGAAAACCTTCCTCCGCTCAAATGGAGACTTGGACGTATTGTGGCCTTATATCCCGGCGCTGATAATGTGAGCAGGGTGGCAGATGTCAGGACAGCCAAAGGAGTTGTTCGTCGAGCTTTCAGTAAAATCTGCACATTATTGGAAGATGGTTGAAGAGGCAGCCTTCAACGCCCGGGGGCATGTTTAGATATAAGTAGTTAGTTCAATAGATTTAAGATAGGTGGCGCTAGCGATGCGTTCCCACACTACCTAGCGGACGAAAAGAAATAAAGGTCACTTTCTCGTACTCACAATCAATAATTGGTTTCATTCCTATTATTCTTCCTAATTACCTGAGGAATACCGCAACAACAAGTGCTAAAAAAAAAACACATTATGGGTGCATACTTATAATTCACAACTGGGTGAGGTTTCAATAGAGCATACTCTCTTACTCGTCCGATTACTCTCTCTACATGGACTCGTAAACTTGCTATTAATTTACTTTGCAGGGCTTCAGAAGTAGTTTGTTTTGTACCTGAAAATACACTTGGTGGCCTTAAAAGTTTAATACCATGTGTGCTTAATAGACACTCTATTTCTGGGGTGCTGGTTGGGTAACCTCCACGTCGGCTTCTCCGTTTCTTCTCCCTTTGGACCGCGGTCCTGGGAAGTGGAAGCGGGGGGGCTGGTGCACCCTGGACAACGGCTAACAGACTCCTACCTTGGGAGTTCTGTTGGCCGTTGACGAATAACCCAACGGCTGACCTCACGAGGAGGTCGTGGGATGGCGGGCCTGCAAGGCCCGCGGGAAGGGGTCCGTGGGATACCCTTCCATTCCAACAGCCCTTTTGAGGGCTAGCTGACCCCATTGCACGAGGGGGTCCTGGTATGGCGGGCCTGCAAGGCCCGCGGGGAGGGAACCGTAGGGTTCCTCCCACCTCAACAGTCCTTTTCAGGGCTAGCCGTCGCTCCCGGTACCCCTCTGCTCTCAGCAGAGGAGACATGGGAGAGGCGATGGGATCAGTAGGATCCGGGGACGGGTCGGCCTACTGCTCGCGCAGGGGCTGACGGGCACTCGTGCCACCGTCGGCGTTGGGAGAGGTGGCTACTCCCCCGCATCGCGTAACCCCCGAGATATCGACAACGACCTGAGTGCTAGCCACACTCGGGAACGCCGATATCTTGGAGGCCGCGGGGCTTGCCTTAACTGGCCGGCACACGACAAGGAAAAGTCTGAAAACCCGACAGCGAAGTCGCTTAAAACCTGTGGATACCTGGGGACCTCCACAGTATGTACCCCGCTTCCTGAAATGGCCGTCACCCAGGAAGTGTAATTAGAGCGGTTCTTCTCGTGGGAACAAAATGGAGTCACTTAATAACAAAAAACCAAACCCAAAAAAACCAAGCGAAACAGTCTGCGCGAAGGTCGCGCAGCATCACGACGCGGAAGTCGCGTGCCAGGCGGTGTCGGAGAACTTCGACACCGCCACTGATAGCAGGGCCAGCAGCTAGGTGGGACTGCAGACCCGAAAAGCTATGTGGCGTAAGAGTGCGCCAAAAAAAAAACTGCCTCCCCCACCGATGACGGAGTCGGACGTTGAGCTCACGCTCACTGACTCGTCTTCAACCAGCAGCAGCCATAGTGGCGAAGAGATGCTGCGCCCCCCCCCCCCCCCGCCCAAGCTGCTAGCGGTCAGCCGCCAAAAAGCGCGGGGTGGCAAGCGGCCCACCCCTGAGGTGCGCGCTCCGGTCCCGAAGGGTGCCCCAGCGCCGCCGAGTTCCTCCACCTCGGCGGCGCCCTTGCCTGGCGACAGAACGTCCCGGGAGGCCAGGGAGGCTCTGCATTGTGGACCGCGCAGAGCTCCTGGGGATAGAGGAGGACCGCTTGTGTCAGGCGGTGATGCGCCTGGTTGATGAGTTCGACCTTATAAGGGCGGAACTGGCTGAGGCCCGCGAGGAGCGGCCCCAGCTGGCTGGTCGCCGGATCGAGCTCATCAGGCTGCCGGAAGGGCGCGTCACGCGGTTGGCGTCACGCAGGCCGGTGGCACAACCGGTAAGCAGAGGGCAGACGTCGCCGGCGCGATCGAGGTCGCCGTTGTGGGACGAGGCGCCTGAGCAGTCGGTTGCGCGGGACATTTCGCCGCTGCCCTGTCAAAGGCTGGTGCCGGCACAGCCCGCAGAGCCGTCAAGTCCGCTGGAGGCCGCTATGGAAAAGCGGATGGAGGCAGCTCAGGCGGCACAGGAGGCGCGGCAGGCAGCGCATGATGAGCGGACGCGGTGTTGTCTGGAAGCCATCATGGCCTCCATCCACCGTCCGCCCCTGGCGTTGTCGACCGGGGGGTACGCCGGAGTGGTAAAAAGGGGCTCCACGCGCAGTGCTCCTACTGCGCCTGTTATGGTTGCTCCTGCTCCGGCTACTATCGCCGCGCCGGTCGTGGGTGCCAAGGTCAAGGGAAAGGGGAAGGGCAGGGGGAAAACGCCCTCGGCCCCAGCCCCGGCCCTGGCACCGACACCAATTCCGGCCCCGGCCGCCTCCACCAGCTCCGCACCGGCAGGGGGCTGGGAGGTGGCTGGCGAGGCCAAGAAGAGGCGGAACGCCCGCAAAAAGGCAGCCAAAAAGGCAAAGAAGGCCGAAGCTGCTTCGAAGAAAGCGCCAGGAAGGCTGCGCGTCCCCCGTACTACCGCCGTTGTCCTCACGAGGACCCCGGAGGCGACGGAGAGGGGCGTAAAGTATACTCGACGTGGCGGGGACCCTCCGAGTGACTCACACTCGGACGGGTGCCCGGCTAATCCACGTGCCTGGCGCTTCCAGTGATCCCAAAGCCAATGTCATAGCGGCTAGGCTGAGGGACGCAGCCGACGTCCGGGTGTCCAGGCCCACCAAGTGCGCAGAACTGCGCATATCGGACCTGGACGACTCCATCACGGCCGAAGAAATTCGGACCACCGTGGCGGAGGCCGGGGGCTGCCCCCTGTAGGCGGTTAAGGTCGGAGCAATCCGCTACGGCCGTCGTGGACAGGGGGCGGTAGTTGTCGGCTGCCCCATCGCAGCAGCCCAAAAGGCTGCCGACATGTGGACCCTCGCGGTGGGCGGCGTTGTAGGGGTGCGGGTACGCCTCCTACAGGACCGACCGGCCAGGTGCTTTAGGTGCCTGACGGTCGGCCACGTGGGAGTGCAGTGTACGGCGGAGGTGACGGTCGGCGACCGTTGCTTCCGCTGCGGCCAACCCGGTCATAGGGCCGGTAGTTGCGAAGCTCCGCCGCACTGTTTTAGGTGTGCGGCGGAGGGCAAGCCGGCCGACCACAGGGTTGGCAGCAAGGCCTGCACCCGCGGGGAGCCGAAGCCGCGAGGCGGGCGTTCCGCCAATGGCTCGGGGCGGGATGCGGAGATGGTTCCATAATAGATCCCCAGCTCCGCATCCTGCAGGCGAAATTGGGCCACGGTGTCGATGCTCAGGCACTTCTGCTCCAGAGCATGGCACAGTGGTCCGTACACGTCGCCGCTGTCGCCGAGCCATACACTCACCGACCACTCGGGCCCGCCTGGGTGGTCGACCTAGATAGCTTGGCGGCACTGGTGCATAACACCGCTGCGGGTGCCCCTCGCCTTGTAGTAATCGCAAGGGAGCATGGCATTGTAGCGGCGCGTGTAGGGGAGATTGCGGTCGTGGCCGTTTATTTCGCGCCGAGATTACACCGACTAATCGGGCACTCGGGTCGCTGGAGCGGCTGACCGACGTCGTTAATGCCTGTACACCTCGCCCGGTTCTCGAGCTCGGGGATTTCAACGCCTGGTCTGTGGCCTGGGGTTCCCGGCGCACGGACGCGCGAGGCAGGGCTCTGGAGAGCTGGGCCGATACCCTCGGCCTAGCTCTCCAGAATCGCGGGGCCGAAGCCACGTTTGTGTCGGGGGAGCACAGGTCGATCATAGACCTTACGTTCGAGTGAAACTCGAGCGCTTCCCTGTCACTCCGCGTGCGGGACTGGCGTGTCGTCGCGGAGGTGGAGACTTTGTCGGACCACCGATACGTTCGGTTGGATGTCTCCCTTCCCACGGGGGATACGCCGGTCGCAACGGCCCAACGCGAATACCCAGTTCGGGTTCCGCCAGTGGCGTTACACTGTGGATGCCATCATGCGTGTGGGGACTCTGGCGGAGGATGCGGTCGCTCGGGGCGAGGTGATGTTGGCGGTGTCCTTGGACATCTCCAACGCGTTTAACACCTTGCCCTGGAGTTGCATCAGAGAGGCGCTCGTGTATCACGATGTGCCTCTCTACCTCCGCCGCATAGTCGGGGCGTACCTGAAGGGGAGAGCCGTCGTCTACCCGAGTTCGACCGGAGTCGGTAGGCGTGAAATGTCGTGCGGTGTTCCACAGGGATCGGTCCTGGGGCCGCTGCTGTGGAACATCGGTTACGACTGGGTGCTTCGCGGTGACTTCGCGCACGGTGCCACCGTCACGTGTTACGCGGACGACACGCTGGTGACGGTGGGCGGGGCTACACACCGCGAGGCGACCCTGAGGGCCACGACCGCGGTTGCTCAAGTCGTGGAACGGATCCGGCGGCTGGGTCTCGAGGTGGTTCTGCACAAGTCCGAGGCCATGTTCTTTCATGGCCCTCGGCGCAGGCCAGACCCGGGAGCCAGCTTTACAGTGGGAGGCACTCCCATCGACATCAAGCCCCGGTTGAAATACCTGGGGCTGGTGCTTGACGGTCGATGGGACTTCGGAGAACATTTCCGAAGTCTGCACCCCAAGTTGGTGACAACGGCGAATACCTTGGGCAGGCTGTTGCCCAACTTGAGGGGCCCAGAGGACTCCTGCAGGAGACTCTACGCGGGTGTCGTGCGATCCATGGCCCTATATGGGTGCCCCGTATGGGCGGACACCCTGGGGGCCAGATTCCAGCTTCTGCTCCACGCGGCGCAGAGGACGACGGCCTCCAGGACCATCAGGGGGTACCGCACGATATCCTTTGAAGCGGCGAGTCTCCTGGCCGGATCGCCACCGTGGATCCTGGAAGCGAGGACACTCTCGGCACTATCGGTTCCGAAGGGAGGCGCGGGAGCGGGGACTCGATCCCGAGCCCGAAGAAATTCGGGCCGAGAAATCCCGGCTCCACAAGGCCATGGCGACCGAGTGGGAGCTACGACTTGAGCAACCAAGCGCAGGGCACGCCGTGATTGCGGCGGTAAGACCCATCATGGGGGAGTGGCTAGAGAGGCCACACGGTGGCCTTCAACACCGCTTTTCACTTCAACACCGCTAGTGCAAGTTAGACGTGTTACAATAACAACAACGTTAAAAAATTCAAAAAGTGACAAAAAAGTGATTATTAAACCAAAAAAGTTATATAAATAGATACAGTGACTGATATTTCATCTAACGTGATACTTTAATAGTGTGAACTTCGATTTGATTAATAACAAAATCACAAAATAGTGCAAAATAAATCAAATCAAAATCAAGTTAAATTTCAAATTTTGCAAATCACCAGTGCACAAGAAACAAAGCATCGGACTTTGAACCCATTAGCTACTACGTACCTACTAAACTGTGTAGATATTATTATTGTACAATGAATACTGAAATAAATAAATTCAAATTCAAAATTCAAAGACAATAACATTCTGACTCACTAAATGGTTACATATTTCACAAATTCAACTTGTGTTACAACGGCGGAGTGGGTAACGAGGCGAACGACTGATCAGTCAACGAGGATTTATCAAACAAACCTGAGACTGAGAGTCTCAGGAACAAATCCTCGTTGACTGATTTCTCTTTTTGTGTTTTTTTTTCTTTTCTCTTTTTGTTTGATAAATATTTAAAAATGGAATCACAGAACATAACACAACGAAGAAACTACAAAAACAAAAAGAATATGAACGAATCCCTAAATTTATCCTGTTTATCAACTTCTTCAGATTACTTGGGTAAGAGTTTGCCGGATTTGTCTACTGCTGAACGAGGATACAGAGCTATATAAATACGAAATTTTAAAATTGAAGGAGCAGTTGGAAATAGCTCACGCAGAAATTGAAAACTTCAGTATAGAAAATAATAAACTTAAATTCGAATACCGTGAACAAAGTCGTCAAATTATACAACTTAAACAGATATGTACTAGTTCACCGTTAACTACCAAAATATCAAATTCGATTAATAAATCTAAAAAGAAATGCCATGTACGAGTACAACAGGACTACTTGAGATTAAATCTGAGTAGCGGTGATCTCGGTTTGAAATCCGATGACGAAGGTGGAATTACAATAAATGGAGCTTTCGGAAATCAGACAAGTACAGGGCCAGCACAGAGTAAGCAGATGACAAAACTACCGCTCGGTGGCGAGACCTCTTGGCGTGAGCAATTAGCACAAATTTACGGAGATGAAAAGAAAAATAATCAAGTGGGTCCTCATCTCATCCTCCTCAACTCATCGTCCCCCCATCCCGAAATATTTATAGCAGGTGGAAAACAATTTTCGGGATTAGCATCTAAGCTGATACAGTCTAGATCTGGTACTAAATACGAAAATTACCGAGTGTCATCCGTTATTAAACCGTATGCTAGTTTAATAGAAATATTAAAATCCTGTTTTTGTATAACCGATCATATAGATAACTACTTAATTCTTTGCATTGGTGAAGATGACACCCACCCAAATAAATTAATGTGTGAATTGATAGCAACATTAAAATCTTTACAGGAAATCAATGTAATTGTCTTAAATGTTTTTAGAAATCAATCTTTAAATGAAGTTATGTTAAATAAACTTTTAAAAAACATTTGTTACAACTTTAAAAATTGCACATTTCTTAATATTAAGCCGAATATAAATAAAAAATATTATCTAAGAGATACTTGCCATGAAATTAATCTCATAATAGACTGTAAATATTATAATACCCATTTTTTAAGCTATCGCAATAAGTTACACCCACAAATAGATGCATGCACCTCTGCCCCCCAGTTGCACCTGCGTCGAAAAGGGGTACTATACCGTTTTACTTTAAATTAATAAAAAAAATTAAATCAACTAATGAATCAACAAAGAGTACGTGTAATGATACGTTTTTTCTGCGAAGAGAAAACGCAGTGCTCAGAAAATAGAACAATGTAGAAGCGGTGGTTACAGGTTGGTAAGTAGGTAGGTATACCAACCGCTTCTAACGAGTTTAGCGTTGCACGGGTATCGAACCCGCACGACGGGGCGTGCTTGAGGACTAGGAGCGATTAATAAATAATAAACCAAGCAGAGGGCTATAATAGGTTATTATATTTGCATTCAATGACACTGATGTTAATGGAGCGATGAAGTAGAAGCAGTAACCTCATTACAAAAATGTTCGGCTTTTATATTTACACAACAAGCAATAATTAATAATAATAACCGTTCGCTCCTGGTCGTTTTGCTACTGATGATTGACGCCCCCATCATGGCGGTCGTCTACAAAACAAAAGCTCGGGGCCGGCCCTCTTGTACCGGCCGCCAGCGTAAACAAAAGGCTGCGCGCGGACATCTTGAAGTAGGCGGTGCGTGCGGGGTGCGTGTGCGCCGCACGATCGTGGCGTCTCACCGTATCAGGCCATGTGACGTCACATCGCGTGATGTTGAGGTTGGGTCCCACTGCTATGAGCGGGAGCGGTTGAAGTAGCGGGTAGTGGCCGCTACAGGACTCCCCCGCGGAGACCGTATCTTACGGGCGGTAGTAATCGGGGAATCTAACTACGTGCCCGCTTTTCGTCTTCTTGACTGCCGCTGGCTCCTCCTCTTTGTGCTGCTCCGATGCTATCGCCGCATCCCTCGTGATGTAGGCAGGTTTGAGTCGGTCTATGGTGACCGTCTGCATCTTCCCCGCCACGTCGATGTCGAATGTCTTTGGGCCGCGCCGGAGA
This sequence comes from Eilema caniola, assembly GCA_949126895.1. Lineage (NCBI taxonomy): Eukaryota > Metazoa > Arthropoda > Insecta > Lepidoptera > Erebidae > Eilema > Eilema caniola. The sequence continues at coordinate 1,831,543 of CASBPR010000003.1, forward strand.
ACCTCGTATGGGCCCTGGTATGCTGGTTGCAGGGGTCTTCGTAATGGGCCCTGGCGAATGAATACATGAGTCGCCGTGCTCAGGTCCTTCGGTATGTAGAAGGACCTGCTGCTGCTAGTATGCCATTCGGTCGGCTGAGGTGCTAGCTTGCTTATGTGGGCACGCAGTCTGCTGGCCAAGTTGCAGGGCTCCACCGTAGAGTGTGAGCTGGACGTGAAGAATTGCCCAGGTAGCCGTAGTGGCTCGCCGTAGACAATTTCTGCTGCCGAAGATTGCAGGTCTTCCTTCCAGGCGCTGCGGATGCCGAGCAGCACCCAAGGGAGAACCTCTGTCCAGCTTGAACTGGAGTGACACGCGATGGCTGCCTTCAATTGACGGTGCAGCCTCTCCACGAGACCATTGGCAGCTGGGTGGTATGAGGTGGTTGTATGGTGAGTAGCGCCCACCAGCTCGGCGACCTCACGGAAGATATGCGACCGGAACTGCTGGCCTCTGTCCGTCGTTATGTGCTCTGGGCAGCCCAACCGTGCTATCCACCCTGACGCCAGAGCGGCTGCACAGGTTTCAGCTGTGATGTCCGGCAGGGGGATCGCCTCGGGCCAACGAGTGAAACGGTCGACAGCGTAAACAAAAGGCTGCGCGCGGACATCTTGAAGTAGGCGGTGCGTGCGGGGTGCGTGTGCGCCGCACGATCGTGGCGTCTCACCGTATCAGGCCATGTGACGTCACATCGCGTGATGTTGAGGTTGGGTCCCACTGCTATGAGCGGAAGCGGTTGAAGTAGCGGGTAGTGGCCGCTACATCTACAGTTCTATTCCATCAGAACATCGCAGGGTTATTAAATAAACTAGAACAAATAGAAATATGTTTAGACGAGATTAGAGTGAATAAATATCAAATTAAAATACTATGCTTCTCTGAAACTTTTGTCAAGTTCGGTTATGAACCGAATATTTCCATTCATGGCTTCAGCTTGGCGAGTTTTTATTCGAGAAAAGATAAAGAGAGGGGAGGAGTATGCATCTTATTGTATAAAACTTTATAGTATAAACCTATTGAGATATGTAACAAAATATCATGTGATAAAATATTCGAGTGCTGTGGAGTCGACATACCGTCACTAAAGTGTATAGTTATATGTTTACATAGAACACCTGATGCCAACGTACACATTTTCTTTAACAAATTAGAGCTACTTATGCATAATCTAACATTGAAAGGAAATAGACGGATTATTATTACTGGGGATTTAAACATACATACCTTAATAAATAGCGATAGATCTGCTATGCTGAATGACTTCCTTCTTACTCAAAAACTTGTGTATCACATCACCGTACCCACTAGGCAACAAAATTGTATAGATCATATTATAAGTAATGTGGAAAGTGCCGTTGATATTGAACCCAACAGAAATTGCGGACGTCTTTAACGAATATTACATTTCAAAAACTAACAAACCCAGTAAATGTTCTCCAGATTACAAGCTCATAAACAGTGTTAACTCTACTATTTTCCTGATACCCTGCTCAGAAATAGAAACACAGAAGGTCATTATGGCATTAAGGGACACTAATGCTGTTGGCTATGACAATGTTTCAACAAAAATCATAAAACGATGTTGCCTTGAATTAACACCAACTATTTGCCATCTCGTGAACCTTTCTTTCTTGCAAGGGATCTTTCCCGATAGATTTAAAATTTCTATAGTCAAGCCGCTACACAAAAAGGACGACAGGAAAGAACTAGGCAATTACCGGCCAATCACTTTAATTCCCATATTTTCCAAGGTTTATGAAAAGTTATTGCATGCTCGTATTACTAGTTTTTTAAATAAACATTGCATACTTGCGAAAGAGCAAAATGGGTACCAAAACAACAAATCTACCACACTTGCAACTTTTTCATTGATAAAGAGCGTAACAGAGTCTTTAGACAAAAAAAAGCGGGTTGCTGCAGTCTTTTTTGACATGACGAGCGCGTTTGACTTTGTGGATCCTCGGATTCTTTTGCGTAAATGTGAGCTTTATGGTATTAGGGGAAAAGCTCTTGAATGGATAACTAGCTACCTAAAAGATCGCAAACAATGTGTAGAGATCACTCGATGTGACACTAAAAATACTATTACCTCGTATAGATCTAGCTTTAAAACGAATACTTTTGGAGTACCGCAGGGCAGTGTTCTGGAACCTTTATTGTTCCTATTATACGTGAATGATATTCCAAAGGTAACAGAGCACAAATCAACGTTGTTTGCGGATGATATATCAGTGGTTATACCGCATAATCGAAACGACCACATCGAATACGAGCAAAATATAAAAATCACTGTAGAGCGAATATCCACATGGTTACTACAAAATAATCTCACCGCAAATATAGGAAAAACTAAAATTCTAGAATTTAAAAATTATAATTATACGACCACTGATTTGAAAGTAAACTATTCTTGTCAAGAAATTGCCAGTGTAACTGAAACAATTTTTTTTGGCCATAGTGCTTGATAGTTATTGTGACTGGAAAGCACACGTAAAAACCGTGTGTACTCGCATAAACAGATTTGTGTACGCTCTAAAAAAAAATAGGAAATCGGCAGACGAAAAGACTGCCCTAATAGCATACCACAGTTACGTGGGGTCGGTGCTAAGGTATGGACTCTTGATATGGGGCAACTGCACTGAAATAAGCAAAGTATTTATATCACAAAAAAAGTGTGTTAGAGCACTGTGTGGCGCTGCTCCATTGGATTCCTGTTGGCCCCTGTTCAGGAAGCTAAAGATTCTTACACTGACCTCCCTTTATATACTTGAAATAAATAAATAAAAATAAAAATATTTTTATTTTCTAAGAACAATTACAAATACTAATATAAATACAAACAATTAGAACTTATCTCTTATGTCTTAATGGCAATACAAAAACTGTAATTGTGAGACTGGTGCCTAAATCTGTATTTATAGGTCACCAGGAAACCCACGCAACCAGATCAGTGCATGTAAATTATAATACGTCACTACAATATCACGTCTAATTATTTATACAAAAACAAAAATCAAACTATACAATGGATTAGTTATATCTAAGTAAACTTTCAGCTTGGGACCTCGAGTAAATACTCTGTTTCATCGTAATTTAGATGCTGCAACCAATTTGTAAGCATTTTTTTTAATCATATCTAGATTTTGAGTACAGGCTTATACTTCTACTAGCTCTATTGTACAGTCTTGGACCCAGGACGTAGCACTGGCGAGCCGCGACCGAAGTTCTATGCACAACCGGCTCACAGATTGCATGCTTTCGGCGGGCTAAATTGTGTGCAATAGGATTGTAATTCAGAATTTTATGAGTATGGTGAATTGCTTTAAGCATAAAAAGTTGACGAACTGTCAGGACTTTGTAATTGCGGTAAAGTTGTTCGGTTGGGTATCTAAAGGGTTTTCTATTTATCACCTTAATTACAGCCCTTTGTGCCCTTTCCAATGGTAGCAGAGTAGTTTTGTGCGTTCCTCCCCACGCCAGTATACAATATGTTAGTTTTGACTGTGCAAGCGCAAAGTAAAAGTTCTTAAGATGGCAGCATTTGCAGACTTTCGTAACAGTTTAAAAATATAAATTAACTTGCGAGTGCGAGCTTTCAGTGTTTCAATCTGCTTTTGCCAGGAAAGCGTTTCGTCAATATGTACTCCTAAGTAGTTTAACAAGGGAGAACGCATCAATTCCACTCCTGCATAGTCATTTGAGTTAGGCAAGTTAGTTTGGGCCCTGATGCAAATCGAGTCTGGTGGAGGTAAGGAGCTAGAGATTGTCGCGAAAGTTACGTACACTGTTTTTGATATATTTAAGGTGATTAGATTATTCGAGAGCCAGATAGTTACTAGTCTCATAATCTCTGTAGCTTTGATTTGAACTTCTTGCCACGTCGTTCCTTCTATTATTAAGGCCGTATCGTCTGCGTAAGAAATTATGGAACACCCGGCAAAGCAAAGCTGACATAGTTGATTTACGTAAATCAGGAAGAGTGTAGGTCCAAGAACGCTTCCCTGGGGAACACCAAAGGAGAGCTGGGCGTACTCACTACAGACATCATCAACTTTTATGCACTGTGTCCGATCACTCAAGTAATCCTGAAATAGTTTGAGTGCCAATCCTCTAATTCCAATGTTCTCTAGCTTATTTAAGAGAACAGGAATCGATACCGTGTCAAAGGCTTTTTTTAGGTCAAGGAATATACCAACGCATTTTAGTTTTTTATCTAGTGTTTTTGAGATAGTTTCAGTCAAGTGAAGAACAGCGTCTTCCGTGGATCTATTTTTACGGAAACCATACTGATTATTCGAAAGTATGTTTTCTTTTTCAAGGTATTCTAGTAACCTTTTATTTAAAACTTTTTCCAGGATTTTAGAGAAAATATTCAGTACAGATATAGGTCGGTAGTTTTCAGCGTTCACTTTATCCCCCGAACCTTTATAGATGGGGTGCACAATTGCTTGTTTAAGGGCTCTTGGGAATACCCCTGTGCTAATGCAGAGATTACATAGTTGGGCTATAAGTGGAACTAAAATAGCTCTTGCATTTTTTACAAAGGATACTGAGATATTGTCCCACCCGAAGGCGCAGTCATTTTTGAGTGATAGGATCAAGTTCTCTATCTCCCTGTTGTCTGTTTCTAGAATGGCAATCGAGTTAGGGTAGTTGGTCTGAGGAAAAAGGTTAGGTGGCAAAGTCATGACAGAAGTTTTATTTTTTATATCACTTGCTAGGTTCTGGCCGACAGTTGCAAAGTAATTGTTTACGAAGTTGGCGGAGACTTTAGGTTTTTCAGCAGCTAGTAACAAATTGGTGGACCGGGTGGATTTTGCTGACATATTTGCAATCATCTTTATAGTCTTCCAATTTGCCTTTGGATCTTTCCCCGCTTTTTCAAACTGTCCAGCTTCGTACACTCGCTTTAGTTTATTAAGTAATCTACAACAAAAATTTCGGTACCGTGTATAAGTTTTCTTTAAAGTCACGTTATTTGGATCATGTCTGCTTTTAAGGTGCAATCTATCGCGGTTTCTTATACACCTTAAGAGGCCTTGAGTAATCCACGGTTTAATGGCGTACTTTTTCAAAGAAACCCGTTTACTTTTAGTATGACTTTCCATGGTCTTTCTTATCTTAGAGATCAGTACGTTGGTGTAAGTATTAGGGTCAGTTATGCTCGTTAGTTCACCAAAATCTAATTGACGAAGTTCATTTAGTGCAGCTTCAATATCTAGACGTTTAATGTATGATGTATTCATGTTGCATTTAGGATGATCAATGCACAGTATGGTTGAATAATGATCTGTTATTGTTGACGTAACTACTAAGGTTTTTGAACTAAGTTCGGATTTCAGGATAACATGATCATAGCAAGTTTTATCGTGAGTTGCAAAAAAATGCTTAGAGAGGTAGCCTTGTTCCGCCAACATTTCCAGGTATTGGTCTGCAGCAGGGGAGTCAACACCTGGTGAGATGTCAATATTAATATCGCCAAGAACAGACACAGTTTTAAATGATGATAAATTACTTAATACTTCATACAAACCATTTGTAAACACATCTGTACTAGAAAACGATGGCGAACGGTAAATTGCAACAACAGCGAGCTGACGTTTAATTTTGCACACTAAGACAGAACCTTCATTGAAAGTGGGGCATTCAATTTGACATTCGATGTTGCTTCTCACGTAAATCACTACGCCATCATTTTGATTAATGTTTACATTGGTACTATATGAGTCATATCCGATCATCGGTGGAATGTTCGATACTTTACTTAACCAGCACTCCGATAGTATTATCACATCGAAAGTACACTTCATGTCCGCTAACAAAACTAAGAGTTGGTTAAAATTTCGGTTTATGCTACGTATATTCATATGAAAAATCTTGATACGCGTGTTTCTATCACCTATTTCCGATTTACACTCACTAAGTAAACATATGTGTGAGTCACTATCCCCTAAGTCTTCAATTTCTTGATGCACATTATCCATAGTAGCGTATAAACTACTAAAGAGCTAGAAGAGTTGTTGGTTACGGCGCTCTAGGCGCCCTCATAGTCAGTTGATTGAAGTAATCGGGCCTCTGCACTTTTTCGGGCCGGGCATTCTACGTCACCCGTACTATGATTATGTGGCTTGTTATACCGAATGCAGGATGCACACTTTGCCGCCTGTTCACGAGCAGAGCACTCTTTGAGGGTGTGGCCAGTACGTCCACAGTGACCACAGGTTGGGTCCGTATCCCGGTAGTATTTAGCCGAGTGCCCATATTGTTGGCATTTGTAACACCTGGTCACAAGTGTAAAGTCTCGGACTGGGCATGACGTCCAATCTATAAAGATTCGCTCCTGTTTAATTAATATGTTCCTAATCTCGGCTGTTACCACTACAATGAAGTTAATGTAAGGGCTGTTTTTTTTGCCAGACTTATGACTCAGTTTGATAGAGCTCAAAAACTTTTCCCGGGTCAGGCTCGGACACTTATCCGTAATATTTTGCTCGAAAAGGCAATCGAACAAGTGTTGTTCAGAGGTATCAGCCGGCACACCTAGAAAAATCAGTCTAGGTCTCTTTTTTGAAGTCTCTTAAATTTTAAGTCCCGATGATTGTAACTGCTGTAATGTTTTTAATTTTTCTAGGTCATCCTTCCCTTGTGTGCTTATAATTACACCACCGTACCTGGTTTTCTTTAAGCCGCGAATGTGTAACTTTAATTTATCAGGCTTGATGATATTTTACACCATCTTTTTGGTCTCTTCACTAGATATTTCTTGATCCGTAGGATAAATTGTTAAACTAGCGGTTTTTGGAGGGCAAACAAAATTTTCCTTACCTGTCTTTATAACGTCGGCATAGGATACACAGGACTGGGGTGTTGCTTTAGCGGCATTTTGGATACCGTTTTTCAGCTCTTGCAGTTGCAAACTTATGTCATTCACCTTTTCTAAAGTCTCGAGTTCGGCATGGGCTGATATGAGCCTCTGCTTTACAGATTGGTACTGAACTGCCATCTGAGAGACTCCATGCATCACTTTTCTACATATATTAGAGATTCTGACTTTACTTTCGATATACAGCTTACTACCCTCGGTCGAAATATGACATACCTCGTTAAGGAAGAAAAATTTTTATCCAGGGATCCTACCAAATTAGTGATACATAAAATTTCAACAACGCTCCAGGAATTGCCAGGGACACGTTTCGCTAATGCACTCAAAAAATGGCTTATTGACAAATGCTTTTACACTGTTGAGGAGTTTATGGCATGCAAGGATAAATGAAAGGGAAAATGATAATAATAATAATTTCACAACAGCTGGTTTATTTATCATTGGTTGACACATAATTGTTCTGTTTTCCTTGTTTTCACAACATCAACCTTTGAAATGTGTATATTATGTGTTATTAAACTTGCCTAGTTATTGTTGGACGAATATGACATGAACTGTTTTGAATTTTGACATTGTTGGTATTATAATTGTATTTATTGTATTTTAATTTATATTTAATTGATGATTTAATTTGACTCGAATTGTACCTAATTTAATTGTAACTTTAATAAATATGAAGATTCATTAATGATTTGCATGCCGTTTATACGGTGAGACATGCTGTTCTATTGTAATATAACTTAACATCTGTATTTACCATGTTTCTTGCGAATAAAATATTCTTATTCTTATTCTCGTACCGTCAGACGCAGGTCATTACCGGACACGGTTACTTCATAACTCATAACTCATTTATTCATAAGGATAATCATTACACGTCATATATTATGTTACAGCAAGTTTACCATTTAACTTCCTCGTCCGAAAAACATCTGCAATCTTATTACACATAAAATAAAAAAATAAAAATTGTACGAATGTCAACAATGTATCATAACAGGTTTTCGTGCAGTCAAAATAATATGTCAATAGTTCAAATTCTAACAATGTCAAGTTCTAATAGGAGTCAAATTGTACAAGGTCAAAGTTAAATATTTTACATAATTCCAATCATGATAACCATGATAACCATTAATTAACAATAAGGTTTTGAAGTTAAATTTATCAACAATTATACTTATTTCACTGTTATCAGTTCGTCAAATGAGTAGAATGCTTGCTCGCATAGCCATCGCTTCAGTCGAAGTTTAAAGGACTCTATCGTTGGAGCTGAGGTCACGTTAGGTGGCAACTTGTTGTACACTAACGGCCCCATGACATGAGTCGTCTTTTCGGATATTGCCAGTGACCTAGGTATCGATTTCAGTTTTTCGCGATCCCGTGTGTGATACGAATGCACATCGCCTCGCTTCTCAAACTGCTTAAAGTTAATTCTCACGTGAATCGCGACCTGGTATATCACTATTGACGGCAGGGTGAGTATACCTAGCTGGGAAAAATATGGTCGAGCCGAATAGTCCTGCGGTATCCCAACTATAGCTCGCACGGCTCGCTTCTGCATTCGGAACGCGCGCTCCCAGTCAGCAGCGCGTCCCCATAGCTCTGCACCATACTGGAGCAGAGAATGTACCGTGGCAAAATAGCAAGTTCTCACCTCAGTACTAGATACCACCCTGGCAATTCGTCTGAGAGCAAAGCATGCGCTTCCCATCTTATTGCAGACCCTGTCAATGTGGTTCTCCCACTTTAGGCACCTGTCAATTTCGAACCCGAGAAACGTGACGGTCTCGACTTGTGTGATATTCAACCCATCCGCCGACACCACTAGTGGCTTCATAGGTCGACCTGACAAATCAAAATTAATGTACTGTGTTTTTGTCAGATTGAGTACAAGGCCGTTCCCACTAAACCACTCATACAGCTGATTGGCGGTGTCATTCAGTTTTTGCTGTAAAGCATCTACTGAGCCGGCTGTAACTATAGCAGCTACATCGTCTGCATACATAAATATATCAGCGTCACTAACCGAGCTCGGCAAATCGTTCAGGAGCAGTGAAAACAGGATATTTGAGACAGACGATCCTTGAGCTACCCCCATCTCAGACATCACCGGGTCAGAACGCACTACACCTCCGCATCCAACTACGACTTGTGATCTCTCTGACATTAAGCCTGTCATCAGTGCTTGGGCTGTCCCACCTACTCCATAGTATTTTAGTTTGACAGCCAGCACATCGCGGTCGGCAACATCGAATGCCTTCGAGAGATCGCAGCATATCAGTGCCACTTGCTTTCTGTTCTCGCGAGCGGTCATAATGCGATGGATCACATTACGCGTCAACGAGGTAGTTGATCGACCCCCGCGATATGCGTACTGTCGGTCAGATAGCACGTTAGCCGCCTCCAAGTATTCAGTTATGCGAGAACACAAGCCATTTTCAAAAATTTTAGCAACAGCAGGGATAATAGACACGGGCCTGTAGTTGTCCATGCATTCTTGGGTCCCCTTGCCTTTGTACAGAGGAGAGACCTTTGTTTGTTTCAGAGGGTTAGGGTAAATGCCTGTTTTAATACAGATATTAAATAAACCTGATAGTACTGGGGCGAGAGGACTTGCCGCCGCTTTTAACACTTCCATTGATATACCGTAAATATCTTTTGATGGCTTAGGTTTAATGCGTTTACTAATAATGTCATAGACCTCACGTGGGCTAAACGGGCGCAACCACATTGAACGGTCCGCTTGCGGTCCAACCGCGCCAAGCCAGTTGCACACTGCGCTGATATCAGCACGCGGTGCACCACACGTGGCTGCCGCACATGCAAATCGATGGTTCATTGCATTCACAGCCGACTTTGGCGAGGCGAACCCGGTGCCATCCTGAGATTTCACAATTTCAGTGAATTCAAGGCGCGGGGAGTTGTTTTTTCCCCTTTCCTTGTTCACTATGACCCATATAGCCTTAGATATGTTGTATGAACCCTGAATGATTTTAGAGTAGTGTTCCGTCTTTGTTTTGTACAAAAGAATGTCATAGTATTGTTTCATGTCAGCTATAATATTATCGAAATTTAATATATTTGTAAACCTGTTACTAATGTCAATTACATCAAATAATAATAATTTATAGTCTTTTATGTCCGACGTCACCCATGACGAGTCATTTCTAACACTATATTTTGTTACCTTTAGGGGAAAACAAATGTCAATTTTACTAAGCAATATATTTATTACGGATGTTGACAGTGACTCAGGACATTTATTCTGGGCCACTATCTCTTCCCAATCTACACTGTCTAGCGCTGCACTAAAATTAATTTTATTCATCTGGGAGAATCGTCGAACGTACCTTGTACTACTTATTTGGGGCATCTGCAACTTACACAATATTTTACACGTAATTGCAATATGGTCGCTTATATTTGTGACAACTGGCGAAGCACTCACTGAACCTAATGGTAAGTTTGTGTAGGCATGGTCTAGGCCGGTGGACCTATATTTACTTTTCCGTGTAGGAAAGTCAACTAAATTCGTCATGTCATGGGCCGTCAATACATCTGACAGATTTTTACTTTCCGTTGACCGCCCTTCCAAAATATTAATATTAGTATCCCCAACGATTAAACACTGTATCGCGAGATTATCTATTTTTGCGAGCAAGCACTCCAATCTATATAAAAAGTCATTCGCACTGATCAAATTAGACCTATATATACATACTATTGCAATGTCAACATCTAATAATTTAATAGCGGAGATTTCACAATATTGTTCAACTGACAAGGATACCAGTTCATTTATTTCTGTACATTTTATATCGTCGCGAACAAATATACAGCAACCGCCATGTACTATTTGCTTCCTACAATAATACGACGCTAGTTTGTACCCGTCTATGTTTACACATTTTAATTTTACGTCAGTTAGCCAATGCTCGGTAATCGCGAGTATATTGCATCTTAATTCACTGCCTAACAACACTTCCAACTTGTTAGTTTTATTGTCTAAAGCTGCTATATTTTGATGGCATACGATTATTGAGTGCAGATTATCACATTGTGTATTTTGACTATAAACTACCGCTGCGCTCGCCGTGTTGTCCTCACTGCTCCGTCGACTTGATCTGAGAACCGGTTTCTCTATCGGCATCGCCACCCCGCTCCTGGCGGGGTCGTACACGAAACCAGTTAGACACTTTGACTAGTGGGGGCCACGCAGACGGCGAACAAAATCGTTCATACTGACTCTCAGGAAGTCCTATGACGAACGCGGCGTGTTTGTTTGTTTTTATCTCGCGCTTTTCGACGGTGTATTGTTTACAATTGTGAATTTTATTTAAATATTTCAAGACATTGTCTGTTGTCGTGTCTGGTCTGAATGACCACGCCTGCATGTATTTTATGCGCTCCACTGTCTGGAGCTCATCGTCAGCTTTGCCAGTTCCCGTAACTACCTGTAGCGGCTTCCTCATGCGTCTTTTTCTGCCAGCCACCTGCCAGCCATCGGTATTGGCATCAATGGTTAGTTCACCAGAACCATTTTTGCCGCCGCCCTCACCACTGTTTATAACAATCGGGGATCGGATAATTAGTGGTTCGGTACTTGTGTCTTGTCGGCTTGGTGGGGAGCATGTAGGCTTACATTTTTCGGCGCTCATTTTCTTGGTCGCTACACTTTTGGCTTTACCCAATGCAGCGGCTGTAGTTGTATTAATCCGCGCTTGACGTTGCGGTCGCGGCATTACTGCTACTCGTTGTTCGGTCGGTGTTTCGGGGCTTTCCTGCTTACCCTCAATCTTTAAAATGAGCTCACCGATAACTGCAGACTGCTTGTGAATAATATCGTTTTGCTCATTTATTTTGCACTCCAGGACGTTCATTTTATCACATAGCATACTTATTGATTTCTGCATCTCACGGATAGCACTTTCAATCGCCTTTTGGGCCATTTTATAATTTTATAATTAAAATCGTTTCACAAATACAACAATCACTGCGACGCGAGCGTGGACTCGGGGCTGCATACGCTCCCCGAGTGTCCGGCGTTTGAAGCGCCGAGGCGGGAGCTTGTGACGGCCCTGGGGGTGAGAGTGCTCACGCTCTCCACCCTGCTCGCGGCGATGGTCCGCTGCGCGGATGCGTGGGCGGCCAGCGCCTCCTTCTGCGAGCAGGTCATGCTCGTGAAGGAGACAGCAGAGCGGGCGCGGCGCAGCGAGCGCGAAAGACTCGCGGACATCGCTGGCCGCGTTCGAAGGCGGCTCGGGCGTCGGTGGGCGCAAACCGACCTCCGCCCCCCATGAGCGCGGGCCTGAGGGTGACGGGTGGAGCCGCTCGTCACTCTAGCAGAAGCAGGCCACGGCGGCGGCGCGCATTGTAGGACGATGCGCGCTCCCCCCATACCGGGGGCGAGTCGGGGACCGCATGGTCCCCCCTCCTGAGGAGGGCCAGACCGAGAGGAATGGCCCTGGGTCAGCCGGGGTGCGAGGGATATGTCACAAGACAACTTCAACTTCGGCCTAGCACATCGACCCACAGACGGCGTGCGGTTTAGTCGGTTCGAGTCCGACATAACCTCCCCCTTCGGCTCCGAAGGGGGGGGGGGTATCCGTGGGGATTTCCCGCACGTAAAAAAAAGAACTATTTCTTTTTCCGCCATTGCATTTGCTCTGGCGCATGGCCTGACCCAATTGGTACATGAGGTCACTAGGATACCAAAAAGGTCGGACCATGAGCCCTCTCTACTAGACCTCCTGCTGACGAGTCACCCGGACCAGTACAGTGTTTCGGTGAGCGTCGCTTTAGGTGAATCCGACTATCGTCTGGTCCGTTCCGAGGTGCCCATTATAGCGCCCCCACGGGGGGCCAGGTTGCTCAACGTCCGTAGGACTTACCACCTATTCCTAGGCCCACCCTACACGTGTCCCCTGGGTGGTGCTAATGGAGCAACAACGCCGAACAACGGGCGGCGGTTAACTAACCCGACCAGGCCACCACAGGCCAAGGGGCGCTAACGCTAAATACCCCCTAAAAGCGTGGCTTTTCTATCTATGTAATTGTTTATTTATTTATTTTTAAACAACTTATATATGTATCTATCATTATGTATTTATAATATAATGTGCCGAACCGTGGCAGCCTAAAACCACATCCCGGCAGACATTGCCGTGGGGCACTAAATTCCCCCAGAAAGCTGTACCACACTCACCTAGGGCAGGAAGTGTGAGTAAACCTCTGCCCCAAATTTAAAATGAACGCACAGGACAAAAATTTACTACCCCAGGAGGGTACCGCTTGCGGAGAATCCCTCACTGAGCCTCGCTCAGTCTGCCCCTCGTATTCTGGGGGGGGGGGGCAACCTGTGTTCAGGACCGGGCTCAAGCCTGGACCTGTCCAGCCTCTCGGAGGCTATACCCGTAACGAACACCACGAGTGTCGTACAATGGACCGTTGTCGGTCACAAGCGCCCTTGCAAAAGGGATGCTCAGCCGACAGCGGCCGCTACCAAAAAAGGGCTCGGCCAAACGGAACGCAGTCGCCCCAACAGGCGCGCGAGAAGGGAGGCCTTGCAACCTACAAAAAAGACGACAGGGTTGGGTGCCGCAGCAGCGGAGACGCAGCGCGAACCCACACCATCCACCTCAAAGGGGACGGCAGTAGCCGCAGCCCCTCCACCACCACCACCGAGCAAGCAGAACAAGAGGAAACCCAGGGGTGCTCGGGGTCAACGGAACGCTGCGATGGCTCCCAATTTTCCTGAAAAGGAACAAAAGGGGGCGGGGCCCGCCCAGAACGAGCGTGTTTCTTCGAAGCGCGCTCGTCTGGACGATACCCGGTCCCCCAGAGGGGAAGCCAAACGCGCGAAAACTGACTCGCGAGCCAAGCGGACGGTAAGCTACGCGGATGCCAGTCAGTCGCATCTGCGAGTAGCGGTCACTACCGTTCCGCCGAGGGACCTTACCAAACCCCAGGTAGACCAGCTGAGGGAGGCTATTGACGACAGCATCCTACAGTCGGTGTTGTCGTCAACAGTATCGGGTGCGCAAGCTCCATCTTTCCGCGGAAGACCCTTCCTATTGGAAGGGGTGCTGGCGATGTGGTGTGAAGACGTAAATGCTCTTACCTGGCTTGAAAAAGCTGTAAGAAGCATTACGTCCCCGATACCGGAAACCACCTTGGCCGTAGTCAAGCAGTGTGACCTGAAGAAGCGGCTGAAAGCCGGGCTTCTTCTCCACACTCGCATTACCGAAGCCGTAACATTGCGCAGAGTGCTTTGTGCCCAAAATCCGTGGTACAAAGTGGATACCTGGCAGTGTTACGACATGACAGTGGATGACCAAACCACCGACCCGAACTCTAAAGAGAAGGTGGTACACCTAATTCTGGGAATTCCCGAAGACCAGAAAGATGCCATAACCACCAGGGACCGCCGAGTTGCTCACATGTCGGGAAGTGGGTACATTCGCTTCTTCTCCCAAGAAGAAGCACCGGCCGGGGAAGGAACAGCGGCAGGGACTCCAGCTCAAGAGCCAACAGAGGCTCCTCGAAAGAGCAAGAGCGAGACGGAGTCTAGCTCGCCGCTGCAAGAGGGAGGACACGTCAACGATGACGATGACGTCCACACCAGCCCCTGATCCCATAAACGTCATCCAGACAAACCTCCAGCACAAACAAGCAGCAACGGCCACTTTACGCAGAGTGCTGGAGGTAAATAAAAAGACCGTAGCCCTAATCCAGGAGCCCTGGATCAATAAGAACGTAATCTGCGGTCTAAACAACATAGGCGGTAAGTTAATACGAGATACGACGGTTGAAAAACCGAGAACCTGCATCTTTGTACCTAACGCTATAAACACCACTCTGCTTAACCAATTCTGTTCTAGAGATCTCACTGCTGTGAAAATCCATTCAGATAATCCAACCACCCTAGTACTAGCTTCAGTGTATATGCCAGGCGAAGGTGAACCACCTCCAAAGGAGCTAGCCGACCTGGTACAACACTGCGAGGCTCACACCTGGGACTTAATCATCGGCACAGACTGCAATGCTCACCATCCTCTGTGGGGAAGTAAGGACGCGAACAAGAGAGGTGAGTTACTAACTGAATACTTATTCCAAACCAACCTAAACATCATGAATGTAGGCACGGAACCTACTTTCGTAACGTCATGGTGTCAAACCATGATTGATATCACGCTAGCAACACACTCGGCAGCCAACCTTATTAAGGGTTGGCACGTGTCAAAGGACCCATCCTTTGCAGACCATCGCCGAATTTGCTTTCAAATACAATGTAAACTAGCAGACCCTGTCCCATATCGTAACCCCCGTAAAACAGATATAACACGGTACACCAACGCACTAAACAAAAGACTAAGTGATTCACAACTACCCAACGCAACACTTAGTACGGATAACATTGAACACAATGTACAGTTTTTCACTGCAGCTCTACTGGAAAGTTATGAGCCAGCATGTCCATTCGTAACACCCAAAGGTCCAGAAAAGAGCTCCTGGTGGGGGCCAGAACTCGAACGACTACGTGGAGGTTTGAGAAAGCTCTACAACCGAGCAAAAAACACCAGAATCCCTGAGGACTGGGACAAATACAAAAACGCACAAAAGAAACGCATCAGGTATCGAAGAACTGAGGCATGGCAGAGTTTCTGTAGTAGCATAAATTCGACAAACCAAGCCGCAAGAGTAAGGAAAGTCCTGGCCAAGGGGGAACTCAACCTCATGGGCTCAATTAAGAGAGAGGACGGCACTTACACCAAAACGGACAGTGAAACCAGCGCAGTACTGCTGGAAACCCACTTTCCTGGTTGTCAGGTAACACCATTCACCAACTCAATCGACTGGCCACCGGAACACTACAGTGTACCAACAACCTAAGAATGGGAAATCGCAAACAAGGTAGTAACTGCAGACAAAATAGAATGGGCTATAAAAAGCTTCAAACCTTTCAAGTCTGCAGGGCTGGATGGAATATTCCCAGCTCTACTACAATGGCAACTGACAAAGATAGCAAAATATCTAACTCCAATCTACAGGGCCTGCATTGCTTTCAAATATATACCCAGAGTATGGAGAGAAGCAAAAATAGTCTTCCTACCAAAACCAGGTAAGGAGGACTACACACATCCCAAATCATTCAGGCCCATTAGTCTCACATCATTCCTCCTCAAAACGCTGGAGAGACTAGTAGATCGATACCTAAGGGATGAAACACTAAAAGACAACCCACTTCATCCTCAGCAACATGCATACAGGAAAGGTAGATCAACAGAGTCTGCACTGCACATGGTAGTGCATAAGATAGAATCGGCTATCACAAATAAAGCCTCAACACTAGCTACTTTCATAGACATAGAAGGGGCTTTCGACAAAACGGCACACAGCAGCATTAACGAAGCCTTGCGAAGGCGTAGGGTAGAATCAACCATAAGGGACTGGATCACTCAGCTAATAAGCAAAAGAGCGGTCCAGATAGTGATGAGCACTACCACAAGAGCAAAAGTAGTCAAAGGGTGCCCCCAGGGAGGCGTCCTATCACCACTTTTATGGAATATAGTAGTAGACAGCCTCCTAAAGAGACTAAATGAGAGAGGATTCACCACCATCGGGTACGCGGATGATCTTGCAATACTGATAAGCGGAACGGCTGAGAACGTGCTATGCAAAATCATGCGCTCAGCCCTTCAGATTGTGGAACAATGGTGCGAAGAACACCGACTATCAGTAAACCCGAAAAAAACAGAACTTATCCTTTTCACCAACAAAAGAAAGCTACCAGAACTACAACTACCAAAACTATTTAACACCAAACTGGCTCTAACAACTCAAGTTAAATATCTGGGCATCATACTTGACAACAAGTTGAATTGGGCTAGCCACATAAATGCTAAGATGAAAAAGGCCTGTATAACTTTCTGGCAATGCAGAAGACTCGTTGGTAAGAACTGGGGTCTTAACACAAAGATAACACTTTGGCTGTATACGGCAATTATCAGACCTTCTCTAACCTATGGATCAGTTGTATGGTGGCCCAGAACAGAACTGATCACTGTGAAAGAAAAGCTCCAGAGTTTACAACACCTAGCGAGTACAGCAGCCACTGGATGCATGAGAACCACCCCATCAGTCGCACTAGAGCACCTCCTAAACCTAAGACCGCTGCATCTCATCATACAGGAGGAGGCCAAAGCAACAGCCTTAAGACTGAATAATAATGGGCTTTGGAAAGAGAATAATGGAACAAAGCATTCAAAAATTCTACAGGGAATCCTAAAGAAGATACCACTTCTCGAGGCTCCCATAGACAGAATACCATGTCACCACGTCTTCGAAAGGAAGTATCATATCCAACTTTCGGAAGAAAAAATAGATAGCTCTGGCGTCAAAGAAGTTAGGATATATACAGACGGCTCCAAAACCACGCATGGCACCGGAGCAGGCGTCTTCTCGAATGACTTAAATATCAAAATAACAACCACCTTGGACAAACTAAGCACAATATTTCAAGCCGAATGTATTGGCATAACGAGAGCAGCGGAGACGATTGCCGCCAGAGATGTCAGAGATCTAGATATAAAGATTATATCAGACAGTGCATCCGTACTCCAAGCTCTCCAAAGCAACACCATAACCTCTGTCCTCATATTGAAATGTCATAACATACTCCAATCCATTGCAAACACGAACAGGGTCACGCTGCAATGGATCAAGGGACACAGCAACTCCCTCGGCAACGACGCAGCCGATGAATTGGCCAAGAGAGGATCAGGGTCGACAGTATATGGACCGGAACCAATACTACCCATACCTCAAGCACAGGTCAAAACTTGGCTACGAAAAAGTACAGAAGAAACCCATCAAACAGAATGGACAAACACTGAAGGATGCAGGCAAACGAAGAATGCAGTTCCGGTAGCATCAAAAACGTTTAGCCGAAACCTCATTAGGCTAAAAAGGGACCAAATCCGCAAGGTCACAGGCATCTTGACCGGTCACTGTCCCCTAAACAAGCATCTGTTTACAATAGGTGTGACGGACAGCCCCCTATGCAGAGGCTGCATGGGGGCAGAAGAAACGCCACAGCATGTGCTTACAGAGTGCACGAGCGTGGCCGCACAACGGGCGAAATTCCTCCAGTCACCAGCGTCACTCCGGGAAGCATGTGGAAACCTGAAAAGGCTGCTGGCTTTTTGGGAGGATCTGGGTTGGTTGGAATGAGAGGTAAGATGGTACGCACAATGGCCCAATCAAGAGGCTAAGTGCGGAACCGCCCAGTCAAACTAACTAACTAACTAACTAGCGCCCCCACGACCCGCGCAGGGGAAGCGGCGTCTCTGGCACTACTCGTCAGCGGACTGGGATGCACTGCGTGATTATTTTGCGTCCGTCCCGTGGGTTGAACGCTGCTTTGAAGGTAAGAACCCATCTGAGGCCGCAACTGTTGTCGCCGGTGAGATCAGTCTGGGCATGGAATATTATATCCCCTACACTGATGTCACCGGTGTACGCAGAGCGCGTCCCTGGTTCGGGCGCGAGTGCGCGGAGGCTGTTAATCATAAACAGTCTGCGCACCGCGCTTGGATGAGGGCGCGCGCTACGTGCGATCCCAGCGTAGGCCACTTCAAGGCGGCGTACAACAGAGCCACAAAGGTCTGCAAGAGGGCTTATGTCAGAGCGGATGCCCAGCGCATAGCTCGGCTTGGTCAGGAGCTAGTAGCGCATCCCACGGGCAGCCGTGGTTACTGGCGACTGGCCAAAGCCGTGCATGCCAACTTCTGCCAGCCTTCGCTGCCCCTGCTGCGCAATCCCGATGGATCCCTGGCCCATGAGTCGCAAGAGAAAGCAAATTTGCTGGTTAATCTCTTTGCGGCCAACTCCCGAGTCGATGATTGTGGTATGGAACCGCCGACACTGCCCATCAGTGACCATGCAATGCCTGATATTCGTATCAGGCAACGCGATGTCCGTGCAGTGCTGCAGTTACTCGATGTCCGGAAAGCCAGTGGTCCGGACGGTATTCCGGCGGTGGTTCTGCAAAAATGTGCAGCGGAGTTGTCCCCAATGCTTACGCGGCTGTACCGGCTATCCTACAGCTCTGGAACAGTGCCTTCGTCTTGGAAAGAGGCGTATGTACAGCTGATCCCCAAGAAGGGGGATCGCTCAGACCCAAACAACTATCGACCCATAGCCGTCACCTCAGTGCTGTGCAAGGTGTTCGAGCACATTATTAACAAACAGTTCATGCGTCACCTTGAAGATCACTCCCTAATTAATGACCGGCAATATGGCTTCAGGCCGAAACGGTCAGCGGGTGATCTTCTGGCGTATGTTAACCATATTTGGGATGAGGCTATGGACAAGCACGGCGAGTCATTGGCAATTAGTCTTGACATCGCCAAAGCTTTCGATAGAGTTTGGCACAAATCGCTTCTTTCTAAGCTTTGGTCTGCCTCCTAGACTGTGCGACTGGGTCGCCGGCTTCTTGCAGGAGCGCCGTATTCGCGTCCTTTGTGTTGGACGAGCCTCGGAGTTCTTGCAGGTAAATGCCGGCGTACCGCAGGGATCTGTCCTATCGCCAACTCTCTTTCTTCTGCATATCAATGACATGCTGTCGACCGGCAGCATTCATTGCTATGCGGATGATAGCACCCTACACGGGAGCTATCATGGACGTCCTGCGGATAAGCAGACGCATATCGCGTGAAAAAGGCATCTTCTTGTCACTGAGCTTGACCGGATCCTGAACCACATTTCCCAATGGGGCTCTGAGAACTTGGTCGAGTTCAATGCCAAGAAGACGCAGGCATGTGCGTTTACAGCAAAGGTATCTTCTTTCCTTCCCCTTCCCACTCTTCAGAGCACGCCACTGCCACTGCAGGATAACCTCAATATCCTCGGTATGGATGTTCGCTGTAAATTAAATAACAAAAACTACATCGAGAGTATCATCAAAACAGCCTCGCGTAAACTCGGAGTCCTGAACAGAGTGAGACGGTTTTTCACGCCGGAGCAACGGTGTTTCTATACAAGACACAAATTCGTTCCTGCGTGGAATACTGCTCGCATCTCTGGGATGGATCCGCAAAGTACTTATTAGATGCTCTCGACAGGTTGCAGCGACGTGCGGTCCGCATTATCGGAAATCCTGAGGTCACGAGTACCTTCGAGCCTTTGCAGTTGCGTAGAGATGTTGCTTCCTTGGCAGTATTTTACCGTCTCTACCATGATGAATGTTCTGAAGAGCTATTCCAATTAGTCCCACCCTCTCCTTTCCTATACAGGACGACACGTGCAGGACTTAGATGTCACCCGCATACGGTGCAGAATATTGCTTCAAGAACCAAGCGGTTCGGTGACTCTTTCCTTTGTCGCACAATTAAGACCTGGAATTTCTTGCCAGCTCACGTGTTTCCCTCTTCGTACAGTCCCGGGTCCTATAAGCGGGGAGTGAAAAAGCATCTGATGAGGCCGTCAAGCTGAGTGCCACCATTGTTAACATGGCACGTGTGTATAATGGTGGCCCTCTCTCCTGAGACTTTGCCTTCAGCTTACCACCAGGCAAGGTAAAGTCAATTTGACGTGTGTGACTTGACCGAGGATTTTTTTTTTATATATATAGGATATAAAAAAAAAATCCTCGGTCAGCTAAAATAACTGAATTCAGATTTAGTACGTACTTTTAGCAAATCGCTTTTTTTCAACTATTGCTTTATCTGATATTCTACCACATATCCTTTAGAAACGAAGCTTATGAAGCCATTAGGAGTAGGGATTCCATCTTTTGTCATAATAGTTTTTGTCCTAATTTAAATTGCCATAACAAATTAGGCATAATTATCTTTGTCATAATAATAGTGTGCCATAATTGGTTTTTAGCATACTGTCTTATTAAGCATAAATATTGTATATCCTAATGTTTTTATTCATAACATTGATATGCATAAAGTTGTAAAGCAAATTGTTTGTTTGTCTAATAGTTATTTGGTATAATGATAAACGCCTGCTAACATGGTGCTAGCCAGCTGGCAAGGATCTGGATGCAATCTGGACTTTAGGGCACCCCGACTCAGATAGGTCAGGTTAGAAGGCCTTCGTGGTTATTTTTTTTAAACCACCCAGTAGTAGGAGCCCCGCGTAGCGGGGCTCCGTCGACCAATTAGGTTAAATGAACTTTGATGCGCCTACAAGTTTGATGAGAGCAATGTATAAAATAGTGTAATATTGTTAATAAAAAAATTGTAGTGATTTTTTCGGAATAGTATAAGATTTATATTTGGCTTACGCAAATATGATCGTGTGTCCGAATTCCGTAACAAACTCAAGTGGCTCCCAATTCGCCTTCGTCGGAATACTCATATACTTTCTTTATTATACAGCGTACTGTTTAATCCTTGTACTCCCCATTATCTCAAAGAACGGTTCAAGTTCCTTGGTGACACACATACAAGATTTCTGAGATCATCGGAGAATTTGAGGCTAGCAATGCCGCTGCACTTTACTAGCTTCTACGATAAATCTTTCACTATACAGGCAGTTCGCCTGTGGAATGCACTGCTGTTACATATAAAACGAGCACAATCTTTAGAGTCTTTTAAAAAAATGTTAAAAGAATATTATCTATCTTCCCATGACTAGCTATGATTTGTTATTTCGTGTATTTGAAATGTTGTATAGTATGTAATTTAGATACTTAGTAGTATGTATTGTAAATATTATGTATTATTATTTATTTTATGTACATTGCATTGACACACTATGTAGTATATGTATATATTTCAAACTTGACTGATATATAAGATGCTTATGTATCTAACTTATTTATCATTGTTCCTTTTACTTTAAAAAAGGAAAAAATAATTGTGCGCTACCTTGTCATCTCTTTTGCTTCTATCCATCCAAAGGTTGCCTAGAAGAAATCGCTGTTAGCGATAAGGCCGCCCATTATGCATTATATTTCATACATTAATACTTTTTTACCATGTAATAGTTTTATGGTTTACAATAAAGAATATCTTATCTTATCTTATCTTATCTTAAACTTATGTTTTGGGATATTATGCTTATATAAGTCTTCAGGCTTTCACGCCCGGCGTTGCATGTAGAATATACTGCTTCCTTATATAATATACTGAGAGCCACTCGGTATCACAGTGCAAACAACCAATCAGGATCGAGTACGTCCGCGCCACAGCGCTCGACCAATCAGAATCGAGTGAGTCGATTCCCCGCTCCGACCGCGCCTATAAATATAGCCGTGATTCAAGGCTCGGCATTAGTCGCAAGTCAGGCGCCGGCGAGGCAAGGTCTCCGAAGTTGTCGTCGCCCGGCCCTGCGCCACTGAAGATGTCGACCGCAGTGACGTTGAATATTTATACTTGAATTTGCATAATTTCGAATTATAAAGTTTTCGTTATATTGTGTACTAAAACTGAATAATAAATATTTGCATGCCATGACTGGTGATAATACAATGTACCGACCACTATTATGTTTTTATGACCATCTGATTCTCACATGTATTATGCAAATGAATAATTTGAATTTGAATTTAAACTTATAGATTTTTTAAACTTATGCAAGTTCACATCGACCACGGCCAAACAGCCCGGAAGCAGTATATTCTACATTATGCTTATAGTAAATGGGAGTAAAAAAATTATGCCTAAAAAGTTATGGCAAATGTGTATTATGCGTAAATAATGTTATGACAAGTAACATTATGCAATGGTAAATTATGTAAAAATAAAAAATAAAATTTTAGGAATAAAAATAGAGAACCTTAGGAGTACACCCTATCAAATATTTGAGTGTGAATGCGCAGGTTATTGGAACGAAGAATAACGAAATACGAATGATAAACTAATTTATTTCTAAATTACAATATTTGTGATGTACATCGAAACGTCTTTTGTTACGCACTGACTCCTACTTCGTCGTGTCCATCTTCCCGGTGACTTTTGCTCACGATATTTTGGCAGGCGTTTTCGTTTGCATATTGGCTCGAACATCCTCCCCCCCCTCGGAATCATTTGACTTCCGGGTGAACTTTGACTCTTCTAGAGAACAGAGATTATGTACTGCTCTACGGATGACACCTTTGGAAGTGTAGACATCTGCAACTCTGGCTGTTCCATCTGATCCTGGATAAAGCCTTTGGATTCGTGCCATTCGCCACTTAAGCGGTGGCAGATTTGCTTCCTTTATGACGACCAGATCACCTTCCTGGAATCCTCTTTGCTGGACTCTCCACTTAGACTTCTGCTGCATCTCGCATAGATACTCATGTTGCCACCGATCCCAAAAATGTTGTCGCATATTTTCCAGAAGTTGGTACCGGTTGAGTCGATATGGGTTCACGTTCATCAAGTCTTCTGAAGGCAGCGCTGTTAGTGGCTTACCGATCAGGAAGTGTGCAGGAGTCAAAGGATCGAGGTCAGTTGGATCTGATGAAAGGGGAGTTAAGGGCCTGGAATTCAGGATTGCTTCAACTTGCGAAAGTAAAGTCGATAATTCCTCGAAAGTGAAATGCCTATTGCCTAATATACGAGTTATGTGGTGCTTCGCTGCTTTGATGCCTGCTTCACATAGGCCCCCAAAGTGGGGGGAAAAGGGAGGAGAAAAGTTAAATTTTATTCCTTCCTCAGCAGCAAAACCCCTAATGCTTTCACAGTTTTGTAAGAAGTTGGTTAGTACGTTGTTTGCACCGACAAAATTAGAACCATTATCGCAACATAATTCTAATGGTTTACCTCGGCGGGCTATGAAGCGCCGTAGACACAAAATAAAACAATCTGTAGTCAGATCGCTGGCTACCTCAAGATGCACGGCTTTCGTACTAAAACAGATAAATAAACACATATAGCACTTCGTAATCCGACAACCGCGACCCTTGCGATCAGTAATATGAAATGGGCCGCCGAAGTCGACACCACTAATATGAAATGGCTGATTTGGAGTGACTCTGTTCGCAGGTAAGTTGCCCATAATGGGATTTTGACACCTAGCCTTCATGATTTTACATACTTTGCAATTATTGACAGTAGATCTCGCCAATATTCTGCCTCTAAGAGGCCAAAAACTA
Organism: Eilema caniola; assembly: GCA_949126895.1. NCBI lineage: Eukaryota > Metazoa > Arthropoda > Insecta > Lepidoptera > Erebidae > Eilema > Eilema caniola. The sequence goes on from CASBPR010000003.1 coordinate 1,855,560, forward strand.
TTTCTTATGTCGCTCATTAAAAGTTGGGGACCACAATGCAACAGTTTTAAATGAAAATGTGTAAAAAGTAGTTTTGATAAAATATGATTAGTGTCCAACAAAGCTGGATGTTTCCTTTCATGAGGTTGTTTAGAATTTTGTATTCTACCCCCAACACAGAGAATGCCGTCCTTGTCAATGAAGGGACTTAATGACAAAATGCGAGATTTGGATGGTAAAGTTTGATTGTTTTTTAGAATTTTTATCTCTTTAGCGAAGCATTCCATTTGATGTTGTTTTATTAAAAATTTTAAAGACTTATTTAATTCGTCAACACTTAGAACACCTGACATTTTGGAATCTCTATTTAGTACATTATGGATAAATCGCAGAGCATATGCAACAGACCTCTGCAAGCGCGTGAATCGCGAAAATCTGTCAAACTCAATAATACTTATCGAAGAATTACAATTAGTCGCGTGTAATGTAGTAGAATTACAGATATTTTTAGAACATTTTATTTCAGGCAATTGATCAATGTTACGTTTTCCTAAATTCTGGGGCCATGAACAAATATCTTCGGTTAGAAAAGAAGGACCATTCCACCATATCGTCGCCGACTGAATGGATTTAGGACAGATCCCTCTCGATGCCAGATCGGCTGGATTTTTATCCCCTGAAACATGTCTCCAAATACCATTAGCTGTCAGCTCATGAATCTCCCCGATTCGGTGGGCGACAAATGGTTTTAAATCACGAGGCTGATCAGATAGCCAACCCAAAACTATTGTCGAGTCGGTCCAAAAATAAGCCTTGTCAATCTTGCAACGAAGTACCTTTAAGACCTTAGCACTTAGTCGAGCCGATAGCAGCGCCCCGCAAAGCTCTAATCGGGGTATAGTGGTAGCCTTGACCGGAGCGACCTTAGTTTTGGCACATAAGAGCCCAATGAAGATCTGTCCTGTAGCATTAACCGATCGGAGGTAGACGGCAGACGCGTACGCTAGCTGAGAGGCATCGGAGAATGCGTGAAGCTCAATTGTAATTGCCTGTGGTATTAGAGCGCACCTCGGTATTTGAAACTTGGCGATTGAATTTAAGTTTGACGCAAAGTCAGTCCATTGTTTGAGTGTAGATTAGTCCACTGGGTCATCCCAGTCCATTTTCGAAAGCCACAGCCTCTGCAGGATCATTTTAGGGATAATGGTACTGGGGCTAAGCAAACCCAGTGGATCAAAGAGCTTTGCTGAGTTGGACAGGATAGTCCGTTTTGTGGCAATTTGATCTAGTTCCAAATTCGCTGAAAATTGCAGTACGTCTCTCGATGGATCCCAATTTAGACCCAAAATAGTTGACTGGGACATATGGTCCAAGGGTTTGAGTTGAGAGGTGCTCGACTCACTTTTGAAAAGTAATGGTAAGTTAGTACGCCACTTACGCAATGGGAGGCAAGCGGCACTAAGGACGGAAGTGACTGAATCTACTAAACATCGCATGCCCTCGTCAGTTTCCGCTCCTGAAAGATAATCATCCACATAAAAGTCTTCCTTGATGATCTGAGCTAGTTTACTATCATGACATTCCTTTGACAATTGAAGTAAGCATCTAGTGCTAAGGTAAGGAGCCGAGGCTGTACCATAGGCAATTGTATTTAATTGAAATACCTTAATTGGATGTGTAGGTTCATCGCGCCATAAAATCAATTGTAAATGTCGTTGCTTTGGATCAACTAGGATTTGACGATACATCTTTTCGACGTCCGCTGACACGACATATCGATGCTGCCTGTATCGTAAAAGAATTGAAAATAAATCGTCCTGTACAACAGGTCCGATATATTGGATGTCATTGAATGAGGCACCGGTAGAAGTCTTTGAAGACGCATCGAAGACGACACGAAGTTTAGTAGTCTCACTAGACTCGCGTATGACAGCATGATGTGGCAAGTAACATCCGAACACTGGTTGAGGAATTTCCGACATATTATGACCTAACCGTTCATATTCGTGGAGAAATTCGTAATATTTTTGTTTTAGATCTGGTTTGTTTTTAAATTTTCTTTCCAATTGTAACAATCGTTTTTCAGCTACATTGTAAGAATCACCCAAGCACTGAGTAGATTCTTTAAGGGGAATTTGTACACAAAATCTACCGTTATCGTCTCGGTAAGTGTTGAACGATATAATTATTTTAAGGGTTTTGAGGATTTTCAAATAAAAATCAATGCTACTGACAGAATGTAGGCAAGTATATTCATTTACAACGCAAGGGGGAGAGGGAACATAGACAAGGCCTGATCAAAAGTATAAAGCAACATACTTTGAAGTAGTAAAATTAGTGTTACTGAAATTGTAGGCGTTACTTAATTTATCTTACAACTAACTTATATTTAAACATGCCCCCCGGCGTTGAAAGTGTCTTCTTTCAACTAGAGCTTTCATCAATGGGCAAGGGAGATATCTTGCTAAATGATCTTCGAACGATGCCTGCTGCAGTCTTCACATCCGCAACTCGGTTAATGCCATCGGAGCCCGGATACAGGGCGACGATACGCCCTAGCCTCCATTTTAAAGGTGGTAAATGATCGTCCTTCAATAAGACCAGAGCGTTCATCTTCAATGGGTTTTCACTGGAACGCCACTTGTTCCTCCTCTGTAATTCTGATAGGTACTCGGTGCTCCATCGAGTCCAAAACAGCTGGCGGAGCTGTTCTATCCGATTGAATCGTGTGAGGCAGTTGGTGGAACGGTCCTGAAAGTCTTGAGATGGCAGTGACGTCAATGGTCGACCAATTAAAAAATGTCCGGGCGTCAGAGGCGTGAGGTCGGCGGGGTCCGACGATAGTGGAGTGAGTGGCCGGGAATTCAATATGGCCTCTATTTGCACCAATGTGGTGTTGAGTTCCTCGTACGTAAAATTACAATTTCCCAGCACTCGAGTTAAATGATATTTGGTCGATTTAACCCTGAGACGGGACAGTCTATATTGGGATATACGCCTGTCCTAAGTATTTAGAATATGTTTATTAATATTACTATTTCATTTCATTCATTTAGGAGCACAAAGACACGAAAAGGTCGGACTGCGTTGCAAGCATCTGGCGGTCCTGTGTTGGTTCATAGTGCAAAAAAATAGCCAACGACTTTAAAACTATTTTAAGAACAAAAGAAATGATAAAAAAAAAGGTTCTTTAGGACAAAGCGAAGATTTTGGGGTGCAGGCACGATACTTTATTGTAAGCACATGGTGTTTAAAATATTTAGATGTTATAATATTTCTAAATTTATCTTGCTTGAACGAATGCAAATATGAAACAATGATATTCATTATTGTTGGAATATATTATTAAGATGACTAAGTGGGTGGATTTGATTTAAATCAAATCCACCAAAATGCCATGATTAGGCACCATATAACTGTAGGTTTATGCGAGTTTGATCCATGGATATAAATGGCCAAAAATGCAAATAAAAAAAATACATAAAATAGAATTCTATCAAAAAAATTAATAATAATCAGAGCTCCGCCGAGATAAGCGCATAGTACTATAATACGTATGTAATTATATCATTAAAATGCATGACCAGCTGGTTAAATTGATTGAATTGAGTATATACTGTTTGTATATTATTTATATTATTATATGGTATCAATTTGCATGGTTTGATATTCTGTAGAAAGAAATTAATTACATTGCACGAAGGCATGTTATCATTTAAATATAGTTATAAGCTGCACGACAACAAAATACATTGTCCATTAAATTACACACAAAGGATTTAGCGAGCTCCCGGCGCAAGCGACTACCTGAAAGGGGCGCGCAGGGCGCGGGACGCTCAAACCCTGCGTCTTTGATAAAAAGTGATTCCTAACGTTTCGTGAGGCCAGTTGGGCTCTGACATTGCTTCGAAACGCTGGTTACTGGCATTCACAAGTTTTGGACGCTGCCGTTTTAAGCAAGTGCAAATATTGTGGATGTGATAAGACAGTGTTTTGAGTCGTGTTTTGAAAACAACGCGCTTCTGAATTTTATTTAGAAGTTCCTAATTACTTTATCATACCTTTTCTATCTATATCAAAATTCCAAAGATTTGCTACATTGTGAAGTACTTTTAGGTCAATTATTGTTTAAATCTGGAAGTTGAGACTGGCTTCTGGGGGCAAATCGAATACCTTTATCCCGATCATCTAGGATTCCGTGATCTAGTTGTAGGAAAGTCTAAAAACTAGAGCACTCCCTATTCCACGTAGCTAGTTTCAAGTTTGTTTTCCTTTACACAATTCGCAATACACACACATTTAAAATCACACACATCCATGTTCTTCTTGGTACGAGCTCATGGTCTACAGGTTACACTAGGTTTCTAGCTAGAATGCAGGTATAGACGTTCTATTGCGATAGAACCTAGGAATTCTTACGAGAATTATAGTGGTAATTGATACATTACGTTTGGTGAAAAGTTAATTTGTGCGTTTATTTTGTGTTAATATAATAATTGAAATTGGGGTTATTATACGTTATAATAACGTATTATATTTTGTTATAAGTAAATAAGCAGATTATTGTGCTCTTGCAGTCGGGATTTATTCAAAATAATAGTGACAAGTGTAACTATAATTATAATTTGATTAAAGTTAGTATATTAACAATATACCTAAATCATATACATTGATTAACTCTAATTTACTTCACAAAGTCAGTACATTGAATAAACAAAAGGCTTTATTTATTGAGATCATTAAATTCAGCACATAGTTGCTAATGAGAGACTAATTGACATCTCCCACATATACAAGATCTCACTCATTACATCATATCAGTCAAAGCTATACTCATTGAAACATCTGTAGGTAAATTCACTTAACTCCTGAGTCATCTGGACCAGTATTTGAGCCCAAGTTTGTAATGTGTAGTGACACTAGTTGTTCTGCTGAAGCCTATCTGAGAAATTAAATATCCCATTAATAACTGACGGCCAACCATTGCTGTAAAAGTTTACGATACTGTTGTTGGAATAATAAGACTCATAATCATTATCATTTTACCTTCATAATTGCTTCAGTTGAATCATTAATGTCACGAGGTCTAAGGGTCTATCATTTTGTACTGGAGCTGAACGCTAACACGGAAATCTACAGTACACAGTGAAGTCAGCGGAGGAATTACAAGCTAAATTAAATTCATTGTGACGAGTTGAAGGAGAGCTTGATCTGTTGATCAGAGCTATCGATTCTTCGGAATTGATCTAAATCTCGCTTTTCGGAGCTTGAGATAATATTGTATTGCAATACACAACAAAAAAATATATAATTGATCCGGATCACATATTATAAATCATATATGATATCTACGACAATTAAAGGCCTATAAAAATATAAATACAGCTGAAAAAGACGCCCAAAGAGGCCACACATAAAATTAAACTATCACAGACCTATATTTTGAATTTAATACTAATTCATTTGATTCCAAATAAATCCACAGTCTTGTCATCATAATATATATTCCATACATCCAGTAAAGTTAAATATACCACTGAGGTGGCAAACAAGCACACAGCTCACCTGAACTGTGGAATCATAATATATATTCCATACATCCAGTAAAGTTAAATATACCACTGAGGTGGCAAACAAGCACACAGCTCACCTGAACTGTGAAATCATAATATATATTCCATACATCTAGTAAAGTTAAATATACCACTGAGGTGGCAAACAAGCACACAGCTCACCTGAACTGTGGAATCATAATATATATTCCATACATCCAGTAAAGTTAAATATACCACTGAGGTGGCAAACAAGCACACAGCTCACCTGAACTGTGAAATCATAATATATATTCCATACAGACAGTAAAGTTAAATATACCACTAAGGTGGCAAACAAGCACACAGCTCACCTGAACTGTGAAATCATAAAATATATTCCATATATACATTTAAAGTTAAAAGTTGGGATAGAGCATCATACTTTATATACCACTGAGGTGGTAAATTATCGATCTAAATAGACGCTCTTAGCATTTGTTATACGAATATATACATACGGTCAGGAGTCAATATTGAATGTAAATAGATTAGTGTAGTAGGTTTCAACGATAGCAATCTAGACGATCACAGCCAATGTAGCGTAGGGCCGTAGGCCCTAAGTTCCGTTACAACCCCTGCTTCCCAAAGTCCCCCGAAATGTGGAGAGTAGGCTGGGATAAAATGAAATTTAATTTCTTCATTCGCCGCAGACTCAGAAAGTAAATTGCAGTTTGATTTTTAAAATTTTGATAGCTCATTATAAGCACCGACAAATGAAGTGCCGTTATCGGAGTAAATATGTAAGGGTTTCCCTCGTCTAGAAATAAATCTCTTCAAAGCAAGCAAAAATTATTGCTGGTTAAGTCACCCACCAGTTCTAAATGCATGGCCTTAGTCGCAAAGCAAATGAACACAGCGATGTAGACCTTAACGAGTCTACAGCCATGACCTTGACGGCTTGCCGAGTGTATGGGGCCTGCATAGTCTACACCGACACTCTCAAAAGGATAACCTCCTGGTGCGACACGCTGCTGCGGTAAGTTACCCATTAGAGGAGCAAATATTTGACCTTTCATTCGCCTACATCGTATGCACTGGTGATAACATGCCTTAGCCAGGTTCCGACCGCCTATTGGCCAGTAGGTTTCTCGTATAGTGGCCAACAACAATTGAGGCCCAGCGTGAAATATTTTTTTATGCTGATAAACGAATAGTAACTTAGTGAATTTATGAGTGGACTGTATTAGGACTGGATATTTTTTATAATAAGAGAAGTTTGAATTTTCTAAGCGACCGCCAACGCGCATTACATCATTTTTATCTAAAAACACGTTAAACTTTAACAAATTACTATTTTTAGGTAAAGTTTGTTTTTTCTTTAGCAACTCAACTTCTGGAAAAGACTCACGCTGCGAAATTTTAATTAAGAGATTAAGTGCATGTTCTAATTCATCATCGCTTAGGAATTGGTGAAGAATCGGCTGTTTTGAGCAAACATTAATAAAACGCAGTACATAAGCTACCGTTCTCTTTAGCCGTAAGAAATTTGAAAAACGAGTGAAATCTATTAAATCAATATTATTGTTATGCTCGTTAGCCATAACATGTAGAGAAACATCAGGGCGCATTTCAGGTAATGAAGAAGTCGATTGAGAAGGAATTCTGGGCCACGCTTTTCTTTCTTGACTTAGGTAACGAGGACCTGACCACCAGAAATCCAACGACTGAATCGTGTCTACACTCGCTCCTCGCGAGATGAGATCAGCGGGATTTTCATGCGTGGGAACATGCCTCCACGTGAAATTACCTGTTTTTTCTAATATTTCGGCCACGCGATTACGGACAAACGGCTGCAATTTATTTGGATGCATTTTTAACCAGCCTAAGACGATTGTCGAGTCACTCCAGAATGTAACATTCTTGATTGGAGTACGAAGTGAGTTACTTTTTAACTTTAATTCTTTAACTTTATCAAATCTATACCCAGTTGCTTAACACTTTTCTTTCATTTCAGTACCACCAAATAACTTTTCCAAGGAAATAAAATAAAATATGAAATCAACAATGATGACCCGCAGTGCAGTCTCCCGTGACTTACAACACAAATTAAGCCTCACCTTAAAAGAACTTGAGATTAGCAAGAGCCTCAATAGGCAGCTGATAGAGGAACGGGAAGAAAGTGAACAGGAAGTGCTGACTGTAGTTGGCAAAAACACCCTACTAAAAAAAGAGTTGGCCGGCTTACATAATCAGGTCTCAGAGCTCACACTCCAGCGGGATCATCTCCAGGCAACATTGACTGGCCTGGAGGAATGCAGCAACACACACGAACAAGCTTTGAAACGCATAAGCTTTCTGGAGTGTGAATTGAGTGATGTGCATAATTCCATCACTCACATGGAATCAATCAGATTGGCAGATGAGGCTGCCCTCTCCAACAGCCTCTATAGTGAGCTGGTGGCTGGGGAGCCGGACCTAATTTGTCTCGAGCCATGTATTACTGCAGACCTGATAGATATCTCTACACCAGATATTCCAGTGACATCAAGGAATATAATATGTCCTGATAAATCATTATTGAATTCTTCGGTAAGATTAGTTAGTAGTGGCAGAAATAGGTTAAAAAAATATATAAAACTTAATAAATTTATTTCAAAGACACAAAAACAGATAAGATGTCTCAAAATGGGCATGAGTAAACATCGAAGGGCCTGTAAATCCAATTTACAATTAAGGCAGATAATAAAGGTAGGTAAACCCAGACTGACCAATATGAGTCTGATTTGTATCAACTCCAGTCAGAAATCAGGCGTTTGAATGACTCCTTAAACTCCTTAACGTTAAAATACCAGATTGCACAAAAAGAAATAAGGGAGTACATTGAGGCGTTGACTGGCCTAGTAGACTCATGTCATAATAAATAATGAAGCAAGGTTTCATTCTCTGGAAAATCTATACAGACAGGGATCATCTGACTGGGAAACATCCTTGCCGTGCTCCACCTTGTCCATACCATCTCAGGAAGGGTCGACGTCTCTATCAGTTGACTCTGTGGGCAGTGAGAATTCTGCAAAGTCTATTAAGGCCTTCAGTGATGTCCCTGTAACAACGGTAACACAACCTTTATTTACAGGAAAAACAGTTGTGTATTGTGATGAAATTGGTAGGGGTTTAGGTTGTCATTTGTATAATCAATTGGGGAATTCAGTCATTACCCATTCATTTCCGGGGGCCTCCTACTCTTAAATAATTAAGAGAGCACTATATAGTACACACTGTCCACAATCAACACTTGTAATCCTTATTGGAAGAAGAGGCAATGCAAACATAAATAGTTTTATTAATTTTTACAATGACTTAACAAAGTTAAAAGTTAAACAGATAATATTGTGTGCATTACCTTACAATAAATCTTTCACAGCTAGTGAAAACAGCATTAGGTATAATATAAATAGAAAATTACATACCTTAACTACATATTGTAGGACCATAGATTTATTTGACTGTAATTATGTATTACAAAGTACTTTTATTTTGACAAAAGATAGTTTTTCACTATCAAAATCTTTGCAACGTCAGGTTGCAATCTTACTAGGTAACTTTTTAAGTATAATAGTCAAAGAACTGACTAGTAACATTGCTTCTTTTGAAGAAAATAATAATGACATAGTGGATATGGTTATCCAAAAAAACTTAATTCTTTGACAACAGATAAAAAATCTAGCAACTTTTTTCATATAATGTCCGAATGTAGCGGACATGGGCATGCGGCTTTTGAGACAGTTGAGTCTCCTGCATGTAATTTATATTGTAAAAATAAATTATTAAACCTGGTGCATCAAAATGTCGAAGGATTGATAAATGGTAAAGATTTGGAATTGGAGTTGCACATGACCATGAATAATATTGACATCTTCTGTGTAACCGAACATTGGTTGAAAGACCATCAAGTCATGTTCAACTTCAAAAATCACCAGGTGGCTAGCTCGTTCAGTAGACAAAATTTCAAACGTGGAGGCACCCTAATTATTATTAATAAGAATATTAAATTTAAAGAGCGTAAAGATTTAGTCAGCCACTCTATTGAACGAGTTATTGAGATAGCTAGTATTGAGTTTGAACGGTTCATTGTATTAAGCGTATACAGTCCCCCAGACGCGCCCTATGCAAAATTTGAAGAAAGGATGGAAGAAGCGCTTTTTAAATGCCGTTATTCCCAAAAGGCGATAATAGTTTGTGGAGACTTCAACGTAAATATTTTAGATAACACCCTAGTGCCAGTAGAGAAGAATAAATTGTTAAATCTATTTAAGTCCTTTAATCTTATTAATATGTTTTCGGAACCTACTCGAAAAACTGCAACTAGTGCCACATGTATTGATAATATTTTCACGGATATTAAACCAATCAACAAATATATTGTGGATGCTGTACACTCGGATCACCGTGGCCAATTAATAACTTGTGAAAGAAATAATTGTAAAATTAGTAAAAACGAAATTAAAATTGTACCAATTAACCAATACCGTTTAGACGCTTTCAAGGAAACTATTGTAAACAAACTACCTGACTTGCCCTCGTACAATAATGTAGAAGAGTCTTACGCAGACCTAATCAACCTGATCAATAATGAGTTTGGGAGAATTTTTACCTCAAAAACATTATCGATTGGTGGCCGTCCAGTTTTCAGTGATTGGGCAACATCGGGGATTTATAAGAGCAGGAGGAGATTGTATGATCTATATTCTGAAAAATCGTACAATTTCAACCCTGTTTTCCAGGATTATGTTAAAAATTACTCAAAAATATTTAAGCGAGCCTGTTCCTTCGCGAAGTCAAACTTCATTAAAAAAAAAATTTCTAATTCTGTAAATAAAATTAAGACTACTTGGAATATTATAAATTCCGAATGTGGGAAATCTCCATCAAATGTAAGAGATTTTCATTTAAAAATAGAAGGTCACCATGTCACGGAGGATCTGGAAGTTGCGACAGAGTTTGAACATTTCTTTTCAAATATACCGTTAATAACGACTAAAACTCTTCAGTCGTCTTCCACTTCCGCTGTGTCATTGCTTAAGGAATCGATAAACGAGTGTGAAGACTCATTCGTATTCTCAGTTGTTAATAGCAAGGACATCACCAAAGCGTTTCACTCTATTAATATCAAAAAGACCGCGGATCTATGGGGATTATCAGTCAAAACTATTTCATGTATCATTGATGTCATTGCTCCCCATCTAGCAACTGTGTTTAATGACTGTGTCAACAGCGGTATATTTCCTGATTTAATGAAACATAGCAAAGTCATACCTTTGTTCAAGGCTGGCAGTGCTACAGACCCTTCTAATTTCCGACCCGTTTCTGTGTTGCCGACCTTGAGTAAAGTATTTGAGAAATTAATCCTAGGACAGTTGATGACCCATTTTGGTGAAAACAAATTATTTCATGATAAACAGTTTGGGTTTACTAAGGGACGTTCGACTGCTGATGCTGGTATAGAATTGTTAAATTGTATTTACGAGGCCTGGGAGGATAAGCATGATGCATTGGGTGTATTCTGTGATCTATCCAAGGCTTTCGATTGCGTCCACCATGACACATTAATCAGGAAATTAGAACATTATGGAATAAGGAACAAGGCTCTCGAGCTTCTGACTTCATATTTGAACAATAGAATTCAGAGGGTCGATGTTAATGGTACACGTTCAGTGGGATCTCTGATTTCGATGGGTGTTCCACAGGGTTCGATACTTGGACCATTTTTATTCTTAATATATATTAATGACCTCCCCTACTACGTAAGGGATAAAACTAGTATTATTTTATTTGCTGACGATACTTCGTTAATATTTAAAATTAAAAGGCAACAAAATAATTATGACGAAGTGTATGGTGTTATCACAAGAGTGGTCCATTGGTTTAATACTAATAATCTTTGCCTTAATGGGAACAAAACTAAATGTATAAAATTCACATTACCTAATGTTACACAGGTTGAAACCAATGTACAACTCAATGGACAAGTGTTGAACCTTGTGGAATCAACAGTGTTCTTAGGTTTAAGTATTGACGCCAAATTGCAGTGGCGATCGCATATTGAAAAAATATCCAGGAGATTAAGTTCGGCTTCTTACGCTGTAAAAAAGATTAGGACATTAACAGACGTGGATACGGCTAGAATAGTTTATTTCAGTTATTTTCATAGTATTTTAAGCTACGGAATTCTCCTTTGGGGTAATTCCGCGGATTTAAACACAATATTCATTTTACAAAAGCGGGCTGTGAGAGCTATTTATAATTTGGGCCCAAGAGTTTCCCTTCGAGAAAAGTTTAAAGAAATAGACATTCTAACCGTAGTGTCACAATACATCTTCGAGAACCTGATGTATGTAAGGAAAAATATCTCTAAATTTTCAAGAGTTTGTGACAGGCATAATATAAACACAAGACATAAAAACAATCTTGTAGCTTGTGATAGTAGACTCCATAAAATTAGTAATTCTTTCCGGGGCAACTGTATACGCTTTTTCAACAAGCTCCCTAATGAAATTAGAGATTTACCTGTAAATAAATTTAAAAATGTAATTAAGACTAAACTGTGCCAAAAAGGCTATTATAAAATCCAAGAATATTTAGATGATAAACAAGCTTGGAAATGAGCTGTTCGCTCAACTATGCTACTCAAGCAAACTATTGTATTTAGACTAAGTAGACTAAGCAAATGTTTGTAAATAGACCAAAAAAAAATGCCCGCTGAGTTTCTTGCCGGAGTCTTCTCAGGTCGGGTCCGCGTTTCGAACCGGTGGTCCATTTGCTAAACTAGTCTAGATTTTTTTTTTTAACTTGACGTTTTGTAAGTACCGTTTTAATGGTCTATACAGAATAAATGATTTTTGACTTTGACTTTGACTTTGACTTTGACTGGCCTTCTCATATAATCTAGCACCAACTAAGGCTCCACACAGCTCAAGCCGAGGTATTGTGGTCGGCTTTATAGGAGCTACTCGGCTCTTAGCCATCAACAACCGCACAGATACCTCACCTTGGTCGTTAGTGCTACGAACATATAAACATGCACCGTAGGCACGCTCTGATGCGTCCGAGAAAATGTGGAACTCAAGTGACGTGTAACAATCACATACGACAATTCTGGGAATGCGTAATGTGTTTATGTTCGGTAATTGTTTTAATAAATCAGCCCAAGTCTTTATAATATCCGAAGATAGAGGTTCATCCCAGGAAACCTTTTCAAGCCACAGCTTCTGCAACAACATTTTCATAATAATTGTGCATGGTGCTAACAATCCCATGGGGTCAAAGACTTGTGAAATTACCGAAAGTATATTACGCTTCGTATTTAAGCCAGAAATGTTATCACTTATCGCGAAACAAAGCTCGTCAGAATGTGAAAGCCACCCTAGGCCTAATACTTTATTAGGCTCGTTACCTATATTCAAATCAATATTTTGACTGCCTAAAGAACCAGACACGATTTCGGGTAAGTTTGATTTCCACTTCTGTAAATGCATTTTAGCTGAAGTGAGTTCAGCGGTGACGTTGTCACGAATAATTTCCACTTCCTCTAAGCTACCTCCTCCGGTTAGTAAGTCATCGACATAAAAATCGTTGCAAATTATTTCTCTTATTTTAGTGTCCTTGCATTCGAGACCTATCTGTCTAAGACATCTCTTGGCTAAAAAAGGAGCACTAGCCGTACCATACGTTACGGTATTCAACTGGAAAATCTTTAGAGGTTGAGAGGGATCGCTCCGCCAAAATATTTGCTGTAAATACCTGTCATCAGGATGAACCAGTATAGTCCTATACATTTTCTCGACGTCCGCAGATAAAACGTATTTATACATTCTGAAACGGAGAAGTATGGACAGCAAATCATTTTAGACGGTAGGTCCGACCATTTGCAGATTATTGAATGACAATCCGGAAGTAGGGAATAGGGCTGCTGGCATTAAAAACCACCCTTAATTTCGTCGTGGTGCTAGCTTCGCGCATTATACCGTGATGTGGAATAAAATACGAGTTCGGTTTTAATACAGGTGAAGTGTATTCGGACATGTGACCTAATGAGCCATACTCCGTCATAAAGCTTTTATACATTTCGCCGTATGAACCAATCAATTTGCGCTCCAAGGACAGGAAACAATTTTTCGCTCGCTGAGATGAGCTACCTAAAACACTAGGGTCGTCCTTAAGTGGAATCCGAACACAAAAACTACCATCATCAAGGCGTTTTGTGTTTTTCACAAAATGTTCCTCACACATTTTTTCTTCACTAGAATATTCAGGGAATTTAGGGCTAACTTCTTCGAGTTGCCAGAAGCGCGTGAGTTGGCTTTGAACGTCATCAATTTTCGTAAAATTGCATTTAATAGGAGAATCCGAAGAATCGCTATTTATTGGACCAGACACAATCCACCCGAGGCGAGTTTCTTGTAAAGTCGGATTTCCTGTACCTAATTTAATTTTTTGGGTACCTATAATCTCCCAAAAAAGATCGGCGCCTATTATTAAATCAATGGCAGCAGGTTCATGAAAATTAGGATCAGCTAAACAAACATTCGTTGGAATGGAAAATTGAGACAAATCCACACTGCGGCAAGGAACGTTATCGGTGATAGAAGGCAAAACAAAACAATTTAAATTGACCGAAAAATTTTCAGTCAACGACTTCATAGGCACGCTAGTCGATTTACAAATTCTCGAAGCAACTATGTTACTAAACAAATGTTATTACTCGGTATCGGACTTCCTGGATGACAAGCTGATACCAACCTAGAATAATGTACCTTATTTTTGTGACACAAACTAAAATGCAAATAACCAAATAATTTATCTTTAATTCTGAACTGACATTATTATATTTTGACTGTACTTTGAATCTATAATCGGACTTTATTTGTATTTGTTGTGTGTTTATCTTTATACATAGTGTATTGACTAAATTCTTTGTTTTAAGTGCATGATTAACATGTTTTTAATATTTGTATGCCTAAATGGTAGAGTGTACCAGGAACCTTATTGTTAAAATGTAACACCTCATGTAATACCTACATTCCATGCAAATAAATAAATATTCTATTCTATTCTATTCGATATATTCACAATTATTTGCATCATACAATTTAACTAAAGCCGTCGATAATAAAACTTCGCTATGTTGTTTACTACTACTGTCGGATGACGTAACGCTCGCTGATAATGACAGGTTCGGCTCAGCGGAGTAAGCACTGGTAGATGTCCGCGCGGACCCGGGCGTATCAGGTTCGGTTCCTGCGCGCGGAGGCGGGGCAGAGGGAACCAAGCCTACTACGTCCGCTACGTGTATCAATGTATTGTGTCTACGCTTACATACTTTGCACCCGGGCTTATTGCAACGATTCGCGTAATGACCTTGACGTAGGCAATTAAAACAAACCTTAAATTCAGGTAATAATTTAAGACGCGCTTCGTTACTAAGGGCGAGAAATTGGGTACAATTATTTAATGTAATGTATGTTCACCACTACATTTCGGACATAGATTTGACTTAGAATTTTGCGTGTTATTATTATTATTGGACGGGACGGTATTCTGCACTGTAACCATTGCTTTAACTTTATTATTATTTTTCTGGGAAGACGCGGTGCTCTGACTATTAGAAATATGTCGAGATAATTCTAATGTCTCAATCAAGTCGGCACGGTTGCGTAAAAACTTCATAAAAATATCAAATGTGATCGAGTCATTTACGGGAACTCGACATTTGAACTCCTCCCACTCGCGATTAGTTTTGGTATCTAACTTATGAGTTATTATGTAAATAAGGAGCTTGTCCCACTCGTTAGTGGGCTCACCAAGTGAATCGAGTGCCCGTAGGTTTTTCATTATTTGATCGATGACACGTTTTAAAGTGATGGAAGACTCTTTTGTGATTGTTTCGATATTAAATATTGCTGAAACATGGTTATTGATAAGTATACGTTTGTTATCGAAACGCTCATTTAAGAGGTCCCACGCCATAATGTAATTGGTCGCCGAAAAGTCAATAGCTTGTATAACCACAGCAGCGGATCCTTCCAGAGAGCTCCTTAAATAATGGAACTTATTTATTTCATCAATGTCATCATTTTCATGCACAAGACTCAAAAAAGTATCTCGAAAACCAAGCCAGTTTTCATAAGACCCATTAAACTTTGGCAGCTGTATGGTGGGCAATTTAACATTAAATTGTTTACTTTTTCGAGTTATCGAACTACTAACAGAGACATTATCAGTTTGAGATTTTTTAAATTTTTCCAAAATGCTTTCCGCTTTTGCTACGGTTTTAAAATAAAGTGACTCGAAATTAGCGCGATCTAAAGTTTGAGCATCTGTCAAACTAGTAATACACTCAATTCTTAACTGCACTTCATCGTAATTCTCGTATAAGGAATTCATCTTACCTAAACGTATTTGCAATTCACATCCGTCCTCTGCGCTCATAGAAGAAACATTTAAAGAATTTAAGAAGTTTGTGAAATTAGTTAACTGTCCCTTGTAACTGGCCCGTTTCCGAATCAGTTCCTTTTCTTCAGCAACAGTTTCATTATCAGTATTTGTCATTTTGGGAAGCGGGAGTTCAACCTGGAATTTATACAAACAAATAATGCTCCTCTGAAGCTGCGAGATATGCAATAGTAGGTAATATGTACTTAGACACCTTTTCCTACATAAAATTACGTTAATGATGACAATGTACTGATGTATTTTTATAATTAAGTTACCTAGTAAGTATCTTTTAAATGTAAATAGTTGTATTAATTGTCACACTATCAGTAATAATGAAAACCCTATAGTTTGTACTTGTGTTTTACTTATATGAGCGATATAAATAAGGTACCTATTATGAACAAAATGGTCAGCAAATTAAATAATCCTGAGGTTCATTTAATGTAACTAATGTGAAACTATGTTATACAATACTTTTTATAAGTAAAATTAACAATTAAATAAGTAACTCAGGTTTTATGAACCACTGTACTGCATAGGTTAACTTTCACATTAATGTTGCAAATAAAGTAAATCACTGCTACTAACCTGATTAAATCGATGGTTTAACCTTAATAATACCTGATTAATTGAGTGCTGGGTTGAAACAAGAAACTTTAGTGACTGAAAAACTGCAATCCAAATAGTCAGACCACGTTGCACGGTAACAACCTAGGTTGACCTTCACTGCGTCGTCTGGTGCGATTGCAGATCCTTAATTTCTTCTTAATTGCCGGCGCACTCGTTTATAGCCTGGTAAGTATGTCCAAATCCGGCTCGAAGGACCAATGTTGAGCGATATAATTATTTTAAAGGTTTTGAGGATTTTCAAATAAAAATCAATGCTACTGACAGAATGTAGGCAAGTATATTCATTTACAACGCAAGGGGGAGAGGGGGAGAGGGAACATAGACAAGGCCTGATCAAAATAGAAATATATATAACAGAGGGCGCTAGCTAGCGAGGATGTGTTAAAAAGTGCTCTGTCATAATTTGAATTTTAAAATAGTTTTAACTTTTATGATAAAATTAAATGTGTGAAAAATCATTGTATATCACCTTGTATATTGTATATAATTAATATCAAGTCTATACAGTAAGCATATGAAGAGAATAATGAAATAATAGTGATGACCTAAATGACGGAGCCAATTTTCAAACAATAACGAATAAAATTTATTAGATAGTGATACTAAACTGTGACTAGTGTTAAATAAACCTATACAATACACTTTCAAGCAGTCGTTATGAGGAAAATATAAGAAGAAGCAAACGAGGAATCAGATGATAATTATATAGTTTCCGCACAGGTATCCGTTACTGGCTTCTTCTTTTTTCTTTCTTTTTTCTCAAGAAATAACTATAAGTACCTGATAAAGAACTACCACGATTATACACATATTGTTTGGTACAAAGGATGGATTTCTCTGAAAACATTACCTTGCGGAGACCAAGATCGCAATCATTAACGGATACTTTCGATGAATATAGTTCCGACAATCTAACAATAGATGGTGCCACTAATAGCTTTCCTAATATGTTGGACTATGAAAATGATGAAATTAATGAACTAAAACGTCAAATTAGGCAATTAAATATACAATTAGAAACAGCACATGAGGAAATAAATCACTTATCTTTAGAAAACACTGACTTGAAGAAAACAATTGAGGAAATAAGTTGCAAACATAATTTGGTTAAAAAGGCTACGAAAATGCTAGTAAGTGATATAATGAAAACCCCACATAAAAAGTCATCAACTCCCCACAAAACTCCAAATGTACAAGTAAGCTCTAAGAATATTGTTGTGTCAAAACGTGAACTGAAATTAAATACCTCCACACAATCATATGTTCGGCAAAAAATGAACATTGAAGTACCGTCACATCAAGGAAATAAGAATATTATTCGTCAAAACAACAAAATATGTATTATTAGTAGTAACAACAAGAACAAACTACTGTCCATAGCTATAGATACTTTTCCAAATTACCAGATATGCCACTATTTAACGCCTAATTGTGGAATAAAAAAACTCCTATGTAATATAAATCGTAAGCTTGACAACTACACAAAAAGTGACTATTGTTTAATATTTATTGGTGAAGATGATTTCCAACGAAGCTCTAACTACTTGGAACTATTACAAAATATTAGAGAAACATTGATACCCATTAAACACACCAATATAATACTTTGTTTACCTACGTATAAATTTAGTAATTACGCCACAATGTATAAATGTAGGGTAGAAATTTTTAATAACCTAGTCTACTCTGATATACTCAACCACAGATATGCTACTGTATTTGATTCAAATTTAGATTTATCGTGTGATTACACAATGTTTTTAAAGCATAGTGGTCGAATTAATAATAATGGTATGGTGAATATGTTCACGAATTTAAGATTGATGGTATGTACTAGTTGTGATGTGAAATCTGACGTTCTAAACAAAGAGGACAATGTAAATATTTCAGTAAGTGACTTTCTGAGCTGTGACTCACCAAATATGTCCTATACCTCTAAAAATGAGCACCATAATTTTTTTCGTTTATAATAAGCTGTCTATACTACACCAAAACGTCAATGGTTTGTTATCTAAAAGTGAAGTAATAACCGAACGTTTGGATGCCTTTGCAAGGAATGGGACATGTATACATGTTTTATGTTTTACTGAACATAATATGCTGTTGAGTGACGTCGACTTATTAAATATTCCGAATTATAAATTAGGTACAGCTTGCACGAGAAATAGTAGGGATGGCGGGTCTTGTATACTACTACACGGGCAAATAGGCTTCACAGAGATTGAGTCAGTAAAATCCATAAACATTTACGGAGTTTTTGAATGTTGTGCGTTAGAACTATCCGAACAAAAAATCATTGTAGTATGTGTCTATAAGGTTCCAGGCAAGTGCAAAACAGATATATTTTTTGACAAAATGACATATCTATTACGATTATTTAGCTTTATGAATGGACATAGATTGATAATTTGTGGTGATTTCAATATTGACATGTTACAAGTAACTAGGGATTCAACTGAATCTAAGCGTGTTTTGAGGGAGTTTAATCTTATGATGGAGATTAAGGAAATTACACGACCTAGCAGCGGGACTTGTCTAGATAATTTTTTTCACAACATACGTGGCTGTAAATCTGAAGTGTTGGAATTGGGCGTATCTGATCATAAAGCAGTCCTAATGAAATTCCCAGTTCAACAAACGTGTATTCTTAAGTACTATTATATAAAAAAACGTGATTATTGTAAAGAAAATATGAATATTTTTAAAAAGCATATTGAAAGTTTAAGTTTCTCATGTGTTTATGAGACTGATGACCCTAATGACAGCTTTGATTCTTTCTTTGATCTGTTCAAGTTGATTTACGATCTTTGCTTCCCGCTAGTCAGACAGAAAATATCTACGGTTTATACACCAAAGTGGATCACAAAGGGTATCAAAATATGCAGTAGAAAAAGACGAGCGTTACTCTGGAGGTACAGATTGAATAAAAATAAGGAATCAAAGATGGCTTTTAAATCTTTCTCAAAAAGGTACCAGCGGGTCATCAGGCTGACACAAAGAGCCCAAAATAGCTACTTCATTAATACAAGCATCAATAAATCTCAGGCAACTTGGAAAGTTATTAATTCTATGAAATCGGGCATCCAGGATAAGTATATTAGTTCAGTCAATGTGAATGACCGCTGCATAACAGACCCTAAAAGGATAGCGCAATACTTCAATGATCATTTTGTGGATGTGATTCAATCTAATAGTAAGATCTGTGACACATATACCAAGTACACTAGTAATTTACAACGCAATAAATCTTACAAATCCCTATTTATACCACCCATCATACCAAAAGACATTTTAATTGTTGTCAACAGCCTAAAAAATACAAACAGCACAGGTTATGATGATATTCGCACCAGTGTAATAAAATTAGTTGGTCCCATAATAGCGCCTGTATTATGTCACATCTTTAATAACTGTATCGAACATGGTATCTTTCCGAGAGGTTTAAAAGTTTCCATCATTAAGCCGCTGCATAAAAAAGACGACAAAACCGATGTCAACAACTATCGGCCAGTTGCACTTATACCAGTCTTTTCTAAAATTATGGAAAAAATTATATATAACAGTGTTAATGACTTCTTTGAGAAACACAATATTTTCTGCCACGAGCAAATGGGTTTTAGGAGACATAAAACGGTGAACATGGCTATATACAATTTCCTTGAAAAAATTCATCAATGTATGGATACTAGGAAGCCAGTTGTAGCAATGTATATGGATATGACGAGGGCATTTGATTATGTGGACCATGACGTACTTCTGCGTAAGCTTTATGACTACGGCATTAGAGGGAACGCTCATGACCTTATTAAATCTTACTTACAAGATAGAACTCAGGTCACTCAGATAAGTCAAATCAATATAAAAACTCAAAATGAAGTAGTATGCTCCTCTAGCCCCAGATCGATATTATACGGTGTTCCTCAAGGATCAGTCCTGGGGCCACTGCTCTTTATATGCTACATTAACGATTTTCCTAATATAATACCCCAACAAATGTCATTATTTGCTGACGACAGCGCGGTCATATTTAACACTGGTGACCATAAAGAAATTGAACATGACATTAATACAAGCCTGGTTACAATTATTGACTGGTTAAATACTAACAATTTAAAAATTAATCTAAATAAAACTAAAACTATGACATTTAAATTAAAACAAACAAATCAATTACAGTTACAGATTAATTATAAAGACAATCAAATAATGGAAACAAATAAGACAAAATTTTTAGGTTTGAATATAGATAGTGATATGTCATGGAGAACTCAAATTGACAATGTCTGTTTGAAACTCAACAGATTCTCATATGCCCTGTATAAGTTAGGTAGAATTGCAAATGAAACTGCTGTCTTAACAGCCTACCATGGCTATGTTGCCTCCACTTTGCGATACGGTGTACTCTTTTGGGGTAATGCCACAAATGTCAACGACGTATTCATAGCCCAAAAGAAATGTATACGAGCCATCTGTAAAATGCATCGAACAGATACCTGTAAACCACATTTCCAAAGCCTCAATATTTTGACCCTGCCATCTCTCTATATATTTGAAGTAAATATTTTTGTAAAGTCTAATATGCATTTATTCAAGCGCGTAGAAAGTCAACGTCGCTCAGAAAAATTGCATTTGGTGCCATCAAAGACGACTTTCTATTATAGAAGTGTATATGTGATTGCGCCTAAAATTTATAATAAATTACCAGATGACATTAAACATTGTAAGAATATTCTAGGATTTAAGTCAAAACTTTTTAAATTGCTATGTACCAAAGCATATTATTCTGTGAATGAGTACCTAAACGATAAATTTTAATTTTAATTCTTACGGTGACTCAAATAATATTTAGGTATCTTTTGACATGCTTAATATTTTGAAATTTTCGTTTTTTTACTTGACATCTGTATTCTGACATTATGTTTTTTTTTTTTTTTGTTATTTTATGCTATTATGATCTGACCTAATTATCTTATTGGATTCTACACATGATTGTCTATTTTATGATTTTATTTAATATTTTGTATGCCTTTGGCGGAACATAGCTGGGACTAATATTACTTATAACATCTACTCTGTAACCTATGCTTCACGAAATAAATAAATTTGAATTTGAAAAAAAAAAAGTATAAAGCAACATACTTTGAAGTAGTAAAATTATTGTTACTGAAATTGTAGGCGTTACTTAATTTATCTTACAACTAACTTATATCTAAACAGTAAGTAGTATTAAGAAACAAATTTTCGCAATAATCATCAGTACGAGGCTCGACATTAGGAGGCACCTCTTCCAGTTCCCAAAATTTACGAAGCTGCTGGTTTATGTCTAATGAGAAATGACACAATAATTTACCATTTTCATTGTTGTTATGAATGGCAGTTGGGCCGGCTACAATCCATCCTAGCTTCGTTTCCTGCAAGATCGGCCTTTGAGGTCCCAAATTAATCCTGTTTGACTTTAAAAGGTCCCAAAATACATCATCGCCTAATAACAAATCGATATCAGAAGGTTCAAAGAACTTTGGATCGGCAAGTTGGACATGACACGGAATGTCTAAGTCTTGTGTGTGCACTGCAGCATGGGGCAACCTATCGGTAATGTGAGATAACACAAAACATTTAACGCGCATTACCAAAGAATTGGCTAACGAACCGAGATCCAAATAGCAATGTCTTGTAACATTAAACACACTACTTCCGATACCTGATACGCAGTGATAATCGGAATTATAATATTTCGAACCCGTTTCCCTCAGAGCCCTATCAGTCACAAAAGAAAACAAAGCTCTTAATATGCATGTTTTACCGTTACTCATTACCTTGACTAAAGCGGTAGAGAGTAGTGATTGATTTGTGGAAGTCGCAGTCATGGAGACTGACGCAGAGGTACTCGGCACTTCGGCATCGGTGGCGGCCGAGGCGGCAAGAGGTAAGTTTTTACTATTATTACTATCAGTAGGTTCTTGATTTTTAGATAATTGCTGCATTGAATTTTGCTTGTGTATTAAAGTGTTATGTTTTTTATGGCAAATTCTGCAGCCACCCATCCTGCACTGATACGCTTGATGTCCCTTACGAAAACAATTGGAACATACATTTAGTAGTTTAAGTTTATTAATTCTAGTAGCAACTGATAGAGACTTAAATGTAGTACACTCGTATAATTTATGATTCTGATTACAGACAAGGCACTGAGCGGAGGGTGATGGTGATTCAACGGATGAACTAAGGAACGATTTTGTATTGGGCAAACTGTAGCGTTTATCGCCTTTACTGGGCTTATTAACGTTCATTGTTTCTAACACGACAGAACGCTTTCGGAGAAAATCATAAAAATCGTCTAGTGTGGGCGCGTCTTTATTGCTTCTGTGTTCCTCCCAATGACGAGAAGTAACACTGTCTAATTTGGCAGAGGCTAAATAGATAATTAACGTATCCCACTTGTCCGTAGGTTCTCCTAAAATATGTAAAGCGTTTAGATTTTTTGATAACGTATCGATAAGATTACGAATACAACTATGGGATTCCTTGGTCAACGGTTCGATTGTAGATAAGCACCTTATGTGTTCATTTATTAGGAGGCGCTTGTTATCATATCTTTCGCACAACGATTTCCATGCAAGGATATAGTTGTCCGATGATACAGTGATTGAGGTAATAACAGCGCAAGCCGACCCCTCCAAATACGTCTTGAGGTAGTGAAACTTGTTTATATCGTCAATATTTTCATTGTTATGTATTAACGACACATATGTATCCCTGAATGACAACCACTTATTTGCCTCACCATTGAAAGGAGTAATTTTAATTGGGGGTAATTTCAAGTGACCGACCTTATGACCGTTGTTTTTATTTTCAAAAAATTCAATTAAGGACTGTGCTTCGGCTGATAAACGAAAAAATATATTTTCAGTGGCTTCGCGATCTTGCATTTGTTTCAACGTATCTTCATCCAACATTTCAATCTGCGATTGAATATCATCAAAGTTGCATGATAAATCGCGTATCTTGCTTAGGCGCAAGCGCAACTCATTCACCTGTACCGAACTTATTTCTTTACACTCTAACAACCTTTAAATATTTTTCAAACAATGTTAATCGAGCCTTAATATGTCCCCTTTGTTTGATAAGCTCCTTTACTTCACTCATTTTGACGATGCAAAAACGTTTCACGAAGGTAACGAATCGAATGTTATAATTAAATATTATTTAACTAACGAATAAAAGTGCTATTAATAAACACAAAACTGTGAATACATACGTGGTCGCCGGCGAGTGAAGTGATAACAAACCGGTTAGCCGGCCGATCGTATTGTACTCGTAGAAATATCGACAGAGACGTACACTGTGTCTTGTTGGAAAGCTCGTAGATAACACTCAATGAATTTTGACTACACTTGCTTGTGTGCACCGTCGAAAACCAACTGTAATTGTACTAAAATGGCACTACAGTTGATAATCCAATGCGGTAACTAAATTAAATAGGGAAATTAAAGTTATTACATGAATATTTTAAGGCTTAATGACACAGTATTCGACATCACTTATTTATGTTAATTTTTTCGCTTAAATTTTGCTTAATCTTTAGCAAATCACTTGTATTTATGTACTAAATGAACTGCGAAACATCAAATAATGCGTATTGTTTGTACAATTAACGATTTTACTGCGAATTTAGGTAAATGAAATATAATGGCAATGAATTCAACTGGTGGACGGTGGATTATAAATAAAATCACGGTATCAACTTACTTGTGCAAATTGAAGTAGAAAGGATAATTATCTAGAAAGGATGGATGCACTTCCCTCGGAAATAGTGGCTGCAGCTGGTTACTGGCGAATTCCTGGAGGATAGGTCCGTCCTGATCTTTCTTGAAGTCGGTGGCTAGGTATCTCGTGATAACAGTTCGGCGAGTCCGTTCCGAGTCGAAGTTGATCACGTCGGGGTCACCAAAATGAATGCGCAGGTTATTGGAACGAAGAATAACGATATACGAATGATAAACTAATTTATTTCTAAATTACAATATTTGTGATGTACATCGAAACGTCTTTTGTTACGCACTGACCCTACTTCGTCGTGTCCATCTTCCCGGTGACTTTTGCTCACGATATTTTGGCAGGCGTTTTCGTTTGCATATTGGCTCGAACAGAGTGTATTACAGTTCTTGTACTGAGACCATGTCTGAGCTTCCTTGACAGGATTGGATGGCTTAGAAATTTGTATTTCAAAGCAATCAATGATCATCTGCACATCTGAATACCTAATTTTAAAGACTAAGGGTAGATTTTCTTTTATTTGCTTAGATTGTGGACAAAAAAACAAAATTTTGACAAAAGTTGCATAACACTTCAATCCCTGTTAATATCATCGATGATAACTTTGATCTGGATATATTAAATTGGTCATTTATTCTCTCTAGCGAGTCGTTATGCTTAATTTTAAGTAAGGTTATAATGAGGTGAAGCGAGTCAATTGGTGTTGTATTTTTCTCAACAATATAATAAGTATATATAAATAGAGTGTCTATATAACAATATAATAAGGTTATAATGAGGTGAAGCGAGTCAATTGGTGTTGTATTTTTCTCAACAATATAATCTATAAGCCATAAATATTATTTAGGTAATCCTAAATACATTCTGGGCTTGTTTAAAATTAAATCTAAGATGATTTTTCTACTCTTTGACACATTTTAATAATAATAATAATAATAATCATTTATTCAGATAAATTAATCCATTCCATGGTTAGTACTACCTAAAACTATGTTAGTAAAGTAAACATTTTGACCAGCACATACAGTGGATTCCTCTGTTTCCGATGTACAACCAAATAAAGAAGGGGTAGGTGCTGAAGATGTTTCTTGTGAAGACTGCACATCAACTGTACCAAATTTTCTAATTTTATAGTTTGTGCTTTTGTCTACCATAGGTTGCAGCATTTATCTGAAAAATAAATTAATAACTTTATTAGGATAGTGACAGTAAAATGTTAGACCTAATCAAATAATGCAGCAATTTAAGAATAGCAAAACATTGCTGGAATTATTAACAATAGCTAATGAACAGTCAGCGTCAGAAACATCTTGTCTACAAAGTCTCAAAATGATTTACCTATCTTAAACGTTTTTATTATAGTTAAATTTATGAAATATGTGTATCGTCGTATCGTGCCCCAGTTCGCGGAGCCCGTCTGCAATCTCCTCCGGTGTGGCGTTCGCTGGGAGCCCCCGGACTGCCACCTTCACCCCCAATTCTGAGGGGCGGGAATAACAGTACCAAGAGATCCCCTCCTGGGCCTCCAGCGTAGTAAAGTACGCCTGGAGGACGCGGTACTCCTGGTCGTCAGCCGGGAGGAAGCGCAACCCGTTCCCATACGGGCGCGCGTTGGCCGTCCTCCCCAGCTGGGTCTTCAGTGCACGGAGGTGGCTGGCGAAATTGGGCAGCTCCTCCACTGTGAGCGGAGGGTACCGCTCCTTCTTCCGCCCGCCACTGGATGCTGCTGGTGTAGGGGCCGCGGTGGCGGCGTGGGCGGTGCGATGGCCCCGGCGTCGGCGGCTCATCCACCACGTTCATGGGCGCGCCCTTGGATCTGCGCTTCATGAAGATGCGCAGGTTTGGCGCGTCAGCGGCGGCCGAGGTGGATGGTGTGGGATCAGGGGAGGCCTCCAGTCCCTCGCCTGGTATAGACCATGCGCGTGGGGCTGGAGACTCGCTGGCATCCGTACGCGGAGAGTCCGCGTGGCTGGTCCTCGGCACCGGCGTGCGGATCGCCTTCGCGCTCGACGCCATCTGAGTCGGCGGAGTGGCGGCGGGCGATGCACGCGGTGCCCGTGTTGGGCTCGCACGTGTCGCAGGCGACGTCGCCGGCTTGACACGGGATGCGCTCAACCCTCCCGGCGGCGCGCAGGAAGCTGGGTGCTCCGCTGGTGTCTTCGTAGGCGGCGGCGCACTTGCTGGCGCGTGCGGAGGCGTCGGCGTCTCCTTGGGGCTGGTTACCGGCCCCTTGGTGGCGCGATGGCCTTGTCGGGATAGCAACGTCGTGCCCCACTTTCTGCGCCAAAAGAGGATCGTACAGAGCCCCGCAGACACAGCGGTACTTAACACCAAGGATTATGAGACCAAGATCAAGGATCTTCTCGACCCAGCTACCTACAAGGAGATTCCAAAGGATCCAACGGCAAGAATATTGAGACAGGTAAACAACCTGATCAAGGGTTCGTCTATTCCAGAGGAAACGCAAAGCTTCATCAAGATGTCTGAAGCTCTTCCACCTAGGTTGTATGGGTTACCAAAGATCCATAAGCCTTCAGTACCGCTCCGGCCCATCGTGAGTACTATCGGCTCACCCACTCATCCAGCCTCGAAGTATCTCACCGGACTGCTTTAACAACATGTCGGATCATCCTCGTCATACATCAAAGACTCTCGCCACTTCGTGGAGAAACTCAAGAATCTAAAACTTCATCCGGATGATCGTCTAGTCAGCTTCGACGTCGTCTCTCTGTTCACGAAAGTTCCGGTCAGGGAAGCAATGTCGCGTATCTGACCACTTTTCTCCAAGGATATCGCAGATCTGTTCGAGTTCGTGTTGACGACTTCCTACTTCCAGTGGAACAGCACGTTTTATGAGCAAGTGGACGGTTTAGCCATGGGTCCGGTAGTCGCGAACTTTTACATGGAATCGTTTGAAGAAGATGCTCTGGAAAGAGCTCCCAAAGCATAAGGTCTGGTTCCGCAATGTGGACGATACCTTTGTGGTTTGGACTCATGGAGACTCGCAGCTGACTAAGTTCCTGAATCACCTAAACAGCATCCATCCTAACAACCAATTCACCATGGAAGTTGAGAAGAACGGGGAGCTACCATTCCTAGATGTCTTAGTATCCAAAAAAGAAGATGGCAGTCATGGTCACCGAGTCTATCGAAAGCCGACACACACAGACCGTTAACTACACAAGGACTCCAACCACCATCCCAGACAAAAAATGTCAGTTATCAAGACACTGGTCCACCGAGCTAAGACCATCTGTGAACCTCAACATCTACAAAACGAGTTACGCCACTTGGACTCGGCCTTCCAAGGGTCCATATTGACTCACCTAAAGTTCTTTATCCGAAATTGTTCTTCCTAACGATTTGTAATCCGAATGATCACTCCTCCTAAAATGTTTCATCCTAAAGTTTTTATTCATACTATTTGTAGTGCTACCGTCGATGTTCATAACACTCATGTTTCCGAAAATTGTTATCAATAAAATCGTTAATATATACAATATTAAAGCTCCTACTGTTTTTTATCCTAACGTTTTTATCCCTAAACATAATTACCATAATATTGTCACTCATACTTAGAAAGAAACATTTATCTAACAAATGTAATAAAAATATATGTCGGTAGAATTATATTTTTAAACCCCTTCATAATGTGATTTTGTAAACTAAACAATTGATGCGTCTACAAGGTCGACGGAGCCCCGCTACGCGGGGCTCCAACTTCTGGGTGGTTTATAAAAAAATAACCACGAAGGCCTAATGCGGCCTTCTAACCTAATCTATCTGAGTCGGGGTAATCTGAATCGGGGTGTTAACTATATTGTAAATGTTACAGTTAAAAATAAATGTGATTTGGAACATTATAAAGGTGGTTTAATATTCTTTAAAAAATAATTCTACAGTTTGAAAAGGTATGACTTTCAATAATAGTGTAAAAGATGGTTATGTTGACAAAATATAGGAAAAGAAATAATAGTATAATAGATGTTTATTGCTACCGACATTATGAAGTTGAATGATTCGGAATTAAAACATTAGAGACAGAGTAGTTAGGAATTGTGATTGTTAGGATGAAAAATGTTAGGAAGAACATTTTCGGAGTTCCAATTTTCGGAGTTGAAAATTTAGGTGAACTTTGGCGCACCCGCCTTCCAAGCTAATGGATTCTCTGCATATGAAATACGGAGAGCTCTTCACCCAAAGAAAGCTTCGCAAACGAACCAAGATGAGGAAAAACCTGCTCCGATAGGGAAGGCTTTCTTGCCATACATTTGTGGCATTACGGATCGTATCGGAAGACTGCTAGAAGCTTATAACATCAAGCCCATCTTCAAGCCCACGACGCAGCTCCGGAATTTTTACCGTTCGGGCAAGGACCCTCGTGATCCGCTATCGTTTTGGAGTTTACAGAATCCCCTGCTCATGTGGCTCGGTATACGTGGGCACCACTCAAAGAAGCATCAAGATCCGCCTGTCGGAACATGAACGTAATTGCTGCCTCTGCCACTTCGACAAGTCAGCGGTTGCAGAACACACCCAAGAGGATGGGAATCATACCATTGAATTTCACTACACATTTTTTCCCACGTATACTTCGAGCAGCCATCGAAATATTCAAGCATCCTAACAACTTCAAAAGCTCCAAAAAGATTGATACCCAGCACTCAGCCACTCGGTATCACAGTGCAAACGACCAATCAGGATCGAGTACGTCGGTGCCACAGCTCTCGACCAATCAGAATCGAGTGAGTCGATTCCCCCCTCCGACCGCGCCTATAAATACGCCAGCGATTCAAGACTTCGTATCAGTCGCAACTCATTTCACGGCCGGACCTGCGCCACTGAAGATGTCGACCGCAGTAATCGACGAAACGTCTGGAACGCAAGTTTCACATAGACCACGGCCAGACAGCCCGAAAGCAGTATATTCTACGTGTAAAATAGCTTAAAGGGGGGTAAATAAGGGATTTTTTGAAGATATCCTCATGAAATTTAGTACAGAGGTGGATTAGAGCTTGGCAATGGACATAGTCGAGTAACGAGCGAATATAGAGGCGAGTGGAAAGGCCAGTAGAGATCGTTATAGAGGTGAAATAGAAAGTCGAGTACAGGGGCGAACAGATATGCGACTAGAGAAGGCAGAGAGAGAGTTGAGTAGAGATTCGAGTAGAAAGGCGAGTGGAGAGGCGAGTAGAGAAACGAGTGGAGAGAGTCAAGTTGAGAGACGAAAAGAGAATCGAATGGATAGGCGAGTAGAGAGGCTAATGAAGAGGCGAGTATAGAGAAGAATACAGAGTCGAGTAGAGAGTGAGGTAGGGGAGTAGAGAAGCGAGTAAATACTTTAATGGCGTCAGCTCAACACTAAACGATAAACGATTCACGCGGGAGGAGCTGCGAGCAATAGCTAGTTACTTAAAATTACTTAAAATAGGGTTCTGTTCCTCAAATGGTACACCATTACATTTACAGGTCACTATTTTGTCCTCTGTCTGTCAAGACCTTTTCTCAAGAATGTGTGTAGGTATCAAATTATCACTTATATTATTGACGTTGCGGTTACCGACCTTGCCATTCAATGACACCGGGCTCATTTCTCCTTTTTTGCTTAAAATTTTTGTAAGTCTTTTTTCATAGCTTGAATACGTAACGGGGTGATATGAAAGAATTAAAAAAAATTGTAACTAAAAAGGATTCAAAAATATTTCCTGTACTTTGCCTAGGAATAGAATAGAATAGAAAGGTCTTTATTTCTCTAGTTCATATTATGTTACAATATTATTAACAGGTCGATGGTGTGTTCGGCCTGTGGCTGTCATTGCGACAGGTACTTCAGTGTACTTATGTTTGTCTGGAAGAAATCCTCATAAGTGTCGTGTTGTGCTTGTTCGTATGTACAGTATGAATTTATATAAATTTATAATATTGTTTTATGTTTCCACCTAATTTTTTACACCCAATTACAATTTACGCGGACGTGGAGCGGTCGTTCGTTTGCTTAGCGATCGACTCCAGTCTTTTTTTCGAACATATGCGATTCCCCTAGTCTAACATGAGTGAGGAGGGAGTTATGCTGTCCAAATCCGAGGTAGGCGTCACTAGTGGTTTCTTAATCCTCGATGTGCATTACACGGAGACGGCAAAGCATGTCTTCGTTGAGATCTTGTGCACGAAGGTGCCATGAATGTCAATCAAGCATTTCCCACAGAATTAAGGTTTCCAGGCGTCTTGGAAATTGACCACTGTTCTTGAGAGATATTTGGTTTTGACGTCCAATTTTCAATAAATTGCTCTTCTTCTCATCATTCATTCTCTCTTTCAAGCGGGACAGTAATTGTACTACATCATAATCTAGTATAGAAAGTAGACAGGCTTGTATAACAGCAAGTTTGTTTGCCTAGGATTAAGGGCGATAAGGTGAGGGGTAAAGGGAGGAGCGGGTAAAGGAGTGAAAAAGGGACATGTGGAAAAGTAAAAGATTAAAAAAAAGGGTAAGGGAGTGAAAGGCTGAAATAGTAAAAGGTGACAGTGAAAGGATTAAAAGATCAGCGAGCGATGTCGATGGAGCCTCGCGGAGCGGAGCGGGGCTCCTATTCCCTCTTGCGTTATCACAAGGGATCAACCAAGGGTACGGCGGAGGTCTTGCAGAGACCTCCTCCTACCCTTCTAGCCTAATCTATCCGTTGTCTACGAGCTCGCTTTGCTTGCGCCTACGGCGAGTTTTAAGTTTTCCAACTGAGGTTTATTTTTTAATTTCACCCAGCCAGGTAGGTTGTACCTACACCCTGACCCTTTGACTCCTACCACTGTGATCCACTACCAGTGACCTCCTTGATTCCCTAACAATGACCTCCTTAATCCTCTACCACTGACCCCCTTGATCCCCTACCACTGACTTCCCTCAATACCCTACCACTGACCCCCTTGATCCCCTACCATTGACCCGTTGTTCCTCTTGACCCCCTATAGCCTCTTGACCCCTACCCTTGACCGCTTGATCCCCACCACTGACCCCCTTGATCTTGATTTCCTAACACTGACCCCCTTAAGCCCCAACTATTGACCGCCTTGATCCCCTACCACTGACCCCCCTTAATCTCCTACCACTGACCTTTCTTGATCCCCTACCACTGACCCCCTTGATTGCTCCTCCCCGCTTGCTGCCCCCTTGACTGACCCTTTATTCCTCTTGACCCCCTACACGCTCTTGAACCCTAACTCTGACAGCATGACCCCTACCACTTCCCCTCAAGAACTTATTTTTTTTGTTATTTTCCCACTTATTTTTTTATTTTGTTTTATTTTGTGCTTTTTCTTCTGTGCTTGTTCTGTTTACTTATTTTTTTAAAGTTTAAATATAATGTTTTATTGTTATTATTTGTTTGTTTAAAGTTAAATTAGCGTTTATTTAGCAGATATGTGGCTGACGGTTTTTATTAAGTAGTAGCCAGTTGAAAACCAGCGCTGGGTAATCACGCCCGTTCCACCCTTGGAACCACTGACGACCTGCACTAATGAACGGATGTTTTTTAATGCCACTTAGTTGGTAGACAAGCACACGGCCCACCTAATGGAAAGTGGTTACCATGGCCTATGGACGTGTGCAACACCAGGGAAGTCACACTCGTGCTGCCGACCCTGCTACTACAGAGAGTATCTGTGCCGTTAGTGTAAAAGATAGAGCTGGACAAGCTTTGGTTTTCCCACTGACAGCACAAAAACTATTTAGTGAATGCTGCCTACCCTACTAATCACCGGGACGTAGCGTCATAGTTTATTATATTTTTATTTATTTTGTTTTTTTACATACTTGTTTATTTTATAAAAAAAAAAAAAAATAAATAAAAAACACGATTGCCCAATTTACAAAGAACTAAAAAGTTAAAAAAACAAGAACGAAACAGATAAATAAAAATTTCATTGCAGTCGGGGGACAAACAGAGATTAACATTTGTAAATTGGGCAATCGTGTTTTTTTTTTTTTTTTTTAATGTAATTTTTTTAATTATTTATTTTTATTTTCTACATTTTAGTGACGCTGTAAGAGATGAGTGTGTGGAGTAGATAAAGACGATGGCGTCATTGACTCTTGCGAACCTATGCTCTACAGGTTTGCAAGGATGCCCTCGCTCGCTGCTTGTGTGTGAGTTTATTCACGCTTATGGTAACTAGCGCTGGGTAGCACTGCCATGCTCTATCAAATGAATATTTGGAAGAATTTCACTATTCATTGCTAAGTTATGTTGCACATTACGATATAAATGATTGTTTGAAACGACCCATTCGAGTGCATTTTTCATTTTTTCCAAATCCACGCAATACCTCCTGGTGCAAGACACGTTTTCTAACGATTCAGCAACGATTGTAAGCCCAGCGTCTGCAACAGAAATTGGTAGCTGTTCTGACAGCTCTTCCACTTGCTGCACAAACAGCAAGCCGTGCGTCTTTGAATCTCTGTTGACCAAACCTTCCACCTAAACGTACAATTTCGACAAACTAAAAACGAAGAACTAAAAAGTAAAAAACAAGACCGAAACAGATAAATAAAAATTTCATTGCAGTCGGGGGACAAACAGAGATTAATAAAGTTCCAGGGAACTGTCCCCCGACTGCAATGAAATTTTTATTTATCTGTTTCGGTCTTGTTTTTTACTTTTTAGTTCTTTGTAAATTGGGCAGTCGTGTTTTTTTAATTTTTTTAATTATTTATTTTTATTTTCTACATTTTAGTGACTCTGTAAGAGATGTGTGGGTGGAGTAGATAAAGATGATGACGTCATTGACTCTTGCGAACCTATGCTCCACAGGTTTGCAAGAATGCCCTCGCTCGCTGCTTGTGTGTGAGTTTATTCACGCTTACGGTAACCAGCGCTGGGTAGCACTGGCAGGCTCTATCAAATGAATATTTGGTAGATTTCTGAGGCGATTTAACTCTTCTATAGAGTTCTTATCGTGCGGCTCATGGATAGGTTTTCGAGGATCTAAAACGCTGATTGCCAAGCCATCTAACTGTCTTACGCGACTTTTTTTCGCAAGAGTAGCAAATACAATCGGGGACCTGATGTATAAGGTTTTCAAAATTTGTGTCGTCAAAAATAAGCTGCCTTCGGCAAAGATAATCTCTTTGCGACGCTTCAAGCCTTTCTTTTCTTGAAGAAGGAGTCTCATTTTGACGTGATAGTGCAGAGTATTCTCGCATTTGAGTCAACCCTTTCTCTCGCTCAGAAGGTGATTCGAGCGAGGTCACGCATACTTGATGCGTAATCTCTTATCTGAATCAATCTTTTGTCACGCCTAGACGGTGATTCAAGTGCGCGCATTGAGGATGCGTACTTTCGCATCTGCGATAACCTCATCACATGGCTAGTCGGAGATTCTTCATTTCGGGATCTAGCAACTAGCAAACGATGCCTAGTACGCATTGTTTTCTTTTGTCCCAAACTACTGCGCTGCATTTTCAAGGATTCACTCTGAGAAGCGTGCTGTGAAAGTCTCCGTTTCTCGTCTGCAGAGAGCTGAGAGCAATGATTTCTCATTATCTCTCTCATGTTTTTAAGCCTTTGACGACGAGTATGCGGAGATTCTTGTTTCCGCTTATTCGCCGTCTGGCGAGCTTCCTCGAAAGAGCCATTTTAGTAATTTTTAATATATATATTTTTTATACCACTTAGTGGCAGACAAGCACACGGTCCACCAGATGGAAAGTGGTTACCGTGGCCTATGGACGTGTGCAACACCAGGGGCGACGCACTCGCGCTGCCGACCCTGAAGAAACCTTCTAATGCCCTTCTTGAAGAACCCCATATTTTAGCCGCTTAGGAAAACCACAGCAGGGAGTCGTTCCACAGCTTGAGCGTGCGTGGGATGAAGTTCCTTTTGTACCGCACGGTTTGCACCATTTCTGGTCGCAATGTGTGAGGATGAACTCCCTGTCTATGGCGAGCGGTGCGGTGATAGAAAGTAGCTGTCGGCATCATGTCAAACAATTCATCTGAGCACAAACCATTGTATAGGCGGTAGAACACACACAGTGAGGCAAAGTCCCTCCTGAGGCTGAGAGGTTCCACAGCGCCTGCGAGTATGGGATTGTCGACGAGCCTGATCGATGGATGGAGTCATCAGATAGCATATCATTGATATGCAGCAGAAAAAGGGTCGGCGACAGCACAGAGCCTTATGGGACAGTAGCGTTTATGTCCATGCGGTCCGAGCAACTGCCATCGACGACGATTTTTTTTTATGCCACTTAGGTGGCAGACAAACACACGGCCCACCTGATGGGAAGTGGTTACCGTGGGAAGGGGTTCGCATAGTCCCTCAAGTAGTGAGTTATTGGGCATTCTATCCCACCGTGACTGAGGTTATCGAAGATAACCGAAGGAACTAAGGTGAACTTTTTTTTTCTTTAGAACTTTTTGTAAAATCATTTACCTAAGCCAACGTTCCACATTTTAATACCGTTCCGTCGGCTCTCTGCGATCCCGTGCGTCGTAATTGCGTTGAAAGGTGCTCTGTAAGTTAGCGATAGAGTCATTTCATTCACGTTTACCTGTATACATGGCGTTGTCTGTAAGCAGTTTGGTTTAACTATTTACGGTTATAAATACATAATGTCATAATTACATTTGTTCATAACCAGTCCATCAGCATTGCATCAAACATGAAATTCATTAAACAAGCAAAATCGTTACAGATTAGTATAATCTGTAATGATTTACCAAAAATCAAGTTACGCCACGGAGAATTATTGCCGAATACAGTACGTTGCATCATTTGCGGACCATCAAATTGTGGAAAAACCAATTTGTTAATTGGTCTCCTTTTGCAGGAAAATGGATTGACATTTCAAAATGTTTATGTATATACTAAAACTCTATATCAACCAAAGTACATTTTTTTAGAAAAAGTTTTACGAGGAGTACCAGGAATCACTTTTCAGAAATATCAGGCAAATGATGACGTTATGAAAGTGTCAGATGCAAAACCTAATTCAGTGATTATTTTTGACGATGTAGCATGTGAAAATCAAAGTAATATGCGTGATTATTTTGCCATGAGGAGACATAAATTGATGACAGTTTTTATTTAAATCAAACATATAGCAAAATACCTAAACAACTAATAAGAGATAACGCTAACTTAATTGTGCTTTTTAAGCAAGACGAAATTAATTTGAAACATGTTTATGAAGAACATGTTAACACTGACATGACGTGGTTGGAATTTCGTACCATGTGTTCTCAAATATGGAAAGAGCCTTATGACTATGTTGTGATTAATAAAGACTGTCCTAAAAACAACGGCTGCTATAGAAAAAAGTTTGACACTTTTGTAGAATTAGATAAAATTTGAATATTTAAATAGACTGCTTCCACTTTCTTGTTATTCTTTAATCGACTCTTATCCGATTACCATCTATTTTACATGATGGAAAAATCATTGAAAAAACAAATTGTAGATGCGACACAAGCTGTAAAAAAAAAATAACGTAACATGAAGGATTTTGAAGATAATAACAGACAAGTGCTTGATACAGTTTTTAAGCCTGTTACAGAATCTCTTAATTTAATAGCCAACACCAATAACCGACTAGCTCTAACAAAAAAGGAAGAAAAAGGAGAATTTCACGATCAACCTTTCAATCACGACTTACAGAAAGATTATAAAGAGAAAGATATAAAAGAAACAAATGATACCAGTGACGAATCGGAAACCGATATTGACTCTTCATTTCAGTCATTAGTCGATACTAATCCAGATCATGATGTATCATCCTGGTCATTATCTTCAGAAATATTAGCGGATGTGCCATTTGGTGTAAGAAATGAACGTGGAAAGTTAATGTTAGGTTCCTCTAGTATAACGATTGGTGACGACGTTATTACTGTAGCCGGACACAAATACAAATGTACACCTGGCTTGCGACAGTTGCTCTTAAAAAAAGACGTTGATCTGAGCTTTGTTACAGACTATGACATGCAAAATTATAAGTCGATGTTACTTGTAACAAATGCACATCGTCGCGATTTTGATTCAAGAAAACCAATTAAAAGTAATAAAGGACAAAAATATATGCAAGTTATTAAACCTCTTTTCGATCAACAAAGTAAAAGTCCAAGCTGTGAACCAAAAGTACCAAATAAAGGCAATAAAGGACAAAAATATATGCAAGTTATTAAACCTCTTTTCGATCAACAAAGTAAAAGTCCAAGCTGTGAACCAAAAGTAGGAAAAGGATTACCTTTAGCAAAAATGTGGAAAAAAAAACACAGATTTTGTATATTGGGATGATCCAAATGAATTGGTTGATAGATTAAAGTTATTAATTGCTTCTCGAGATGCTGGCAACACAGGACTAGATAATGAAATAATATCTATCGTTGAAGAACTACGTGAAAGCAAAATCATTAAATAGATTTACTAATAAGAAATGTGTATCATTTTATTGTACACCGTTCAACACAATACATCTTAAATATGAATGTAGACAAATTTGGTCATTATATTCATAAGCGATTACGTATATCAGAATTGCTTGGATTTTATGATAATGCATTACTAAAATCTGAAAATGGTGATTACGATTTGAAGACATCGAAGCTAACAGGGGTCAAACCTCCTCAAGATGCAGATGATGCAGTAAACAAAGCATATGTAGATGAATTGAGAACTAAACTAATAACCGACTTACAAAAATTGCAAAATACTATGTTAAACGATGTTCAGAACCATCTGGAGAAAGCTTTAAAATCAATAGTATCTGAGGCAGTGGTTCACTTGGAAAGCAAATTTTATAGTCGAAAAGCAGTTGATGAGATAGTTGAAAAAGCAGTTAAATTTGTATTAGATCAAAAGTATAAGCTTGAAAGTTCCTCAAAATGACAAAACAACAAATTGTTAACGAAATACATAAAGCTGCACGAAAAAATTTTCCTCGTCGATCTGTAATTTTAAAAGGCATTGATGATTTGTGGCAAGCTGATTTAATCGACATGCAAAACTTGAAAAGATTTAATAAAGGTTATAACTATATTTTAATAGTTATTGATTGCTTCTCAAAGTACGTTTGGATAGAACCACTAAAAACTAAAAATAAGCATGATGTTTCTAACGCATTCGAGAAATTGATATCAACTAACCAGCGGATACCAGTTCATCTCCAAACTGATTTGGGCACCGAGTTCTATAATTCATCATTTCAAAAGCTTATAAAGAACTATAACATTAATCACTACTCAACGTTTTCAACGAAAAAGGCTTCAATTGTAGAACGTGTTATCAAAACTATTAAAAATAAATTGTATAAGTACTTTAGTCTCAACGGACACTATAAATGGATAGATTTTGGTTTGGAGAGTGTTGTAAAGACATATAACAACACAAAACATAGCACTATTAAAGTAGCACCCGTTGATGTCAATAAATTGATTGAAGCAGATGTTAAAAATAATATTAAGAACTCAATGAAAACGGTATCCTATAGACATAAGCCCAAGTTTATGATTGGCGATAGAGTTAGAATTAGTAAATACAAACAACTATTTGAGAAAGGTTATACGCCTAATTGGTCAACGGAACTATTTACTATAAAAAACATCAATAACACTGTAGCAGAAACATATAACATCGAAGATCAACACAAACAAGTTATATTAGGAACCTTTTACAAACACGAACTTCAAAAATCATCTTGTCCAGGTGTCTATTTGATAGAAAAAGTTTTACGAAGGAAAGGAAATAAACTGTTCGTAAAATGGTTGGGCTTAAGCAATAAAGAGAATAGTTGGATTGATAAGACTGCAATAGTGGAATAAATATACATAACAGTTTTTAATTATAATATTTTGTTCATTATACTTTGAGCTATGCAAGGTGGTGGACTACTCAATAGTGTTATTAATCATTTGCCATTTGAACTGCACTTACCCGGCTATAATTATTGCGGACCTGGAACAAAACTTTCAAAACGTTTACTGCGTGGTGACAAAGGTGTAAATAAGCTAGACGAAGCTTGTATGTATCACGACATTGCATACGAAAACTATACAGACTTGTCTAATCGTCACAAAGCCGATTTACAACTTTTAAATATGGTCAAAAAAAGAATGAAAGCAAAAGATGCTAGTAAAGGAGAAAAGCTTAGTTCGTGGCTAGTGAGTAAAGTTATGAAAGCTAAACTCAAATCTGGTGCTGGTGTTAAGACATTTAATAATTTCGTTACAAAAATTAAAAGAAAAATCAAGAAACGCTCACCCAAAGATAGTAAATCTTTAATACATGCAGCTTATATGGCTGCTAAAAAAATTGTTCCATGCGTTCCAAAATTTCGAGTTCCACGAGTCATACCTTTACCAAAACCGGAGGCATTCTGCCTTTAATCCCGATTTTTGCTGGTTTATCAGCTTTAGGAGCTTTGGCTGGTGGTGCAGCGGGTATTGCAAAAACATTGAATGATTATAGAGAAGGTCAAAAAAAAATACTAGAATCTGAACGTCATAATAAGACTATGGAAGCTATAGCATTAGGTAAGGGTTTATACATTAAACCACACAAAAAAGGCAAAGGATTGTTTATAAAATCGTCAAAAAACTAAACAATAAGCTACCTAATCGTGCCTTAACTAATATCGATATTCAAAATTATGCATATGGTATTCCTTATTTTCGAGGAGTTTACATGAAGGATCAGTTACCAAAAATTCCTAAACGAATTGAATGTGGTATAGTTAACCTAGATAATTCAGAAAACGATGGAACGCATTGGGTAGCTTATGTTAAGGTAAATAATTATTGTGAATATTTTGATAGTTTTGGTGATTTAAGACCACCAATCGAATTGATACGATATTTTAAGAACTGTAATATTAATTATAACTATACAAGATATCAAAAATTTGACACACTAATTTGTGGACATTTGTGTTTAGAATATCTTCAATCTTTTTGGAATAAATACTATAAATTTTATACTGTTCTTTCATTTCAATCATTTGCAAGATGTCACTCACCTTGTCTATAACTGGTAACTCATCTGTATTAACTACCTTCTACCCAAATACGTTACAATTAATCGGCGAGTATGAATGTGCATTATTACATTTATCCACATATAATTCTATTCCAAATATTGATAAAACAAATAATAAGTTATACTATGGATCAAAGAATGTTATTGAAATACCTGAAGGTACTTATGAGTTGCAAGATATCAGTGATTATTTAAAATCTGAAGTAAAGGATGCATCCATAAAACTCCATTGCAATAACAACACCTTAAAAACTATGTTATTTTGCACATCAACTATAGATTTTACTAAAGATTGTACATTCGGAGGTTTGTTGGGGTTTAAAAGACAAGTCTTGGAAGCCAATAAATATCATGTATCAGAGTTTCCAGTCAACATTTTGCCTACAACCGTGATAAGAGTTGAATGTGATATAGTTAGCGGTTCCTATATAAACGGACAATCCAGTCACATTCTACATGAATTCGCACTTAATGTCCCGCCTGGATACAGAATTATAGAAATACCTAAAAACGCAATTTACTATCCAATCAACCAAACCAACATCAGCTGCATACAGATCAGACTTTTGGATATTAATAATAACTTAATAAATTTGCGAGGTGAAGAAGTACAGTTGTATCTACACCTCAAAAGAAAAAATGATTGACTATAATAAATATAATATGTTTTTTCCAATTCAAAATAACAGTTCTACTCAAACTCTCAATCAAGTAAGAGCTCGACCTAAAAGGAGAATAAAGTTAAATAAAAACAATAAAGCATTTCTTAAGGCGATTGGTTTGTTAAAATGAATATCCTAGATGTTTTATCCGCTCCAGCCTACGACAACTCTGTGGAAGGAATTGAAATTCACTCTTACAAGCCTTACGTAACAAGTTTTAATAGAAGCGATGAAATCAGGATACCTATTAATCAGCAAGACTTGTATATATTACCATCAGAAAGCACTTTGTTTTTGGAAGGGACTGTTATTGTAAACAAGGCTGAAAATTCGAAAGAGAGAGTCAGTAGTGTTCATTTCACAAACAATAGTTTACTTTACTTGTTTCAAGATATAAGGTATGAGATAAATGGAGTGGAGATAGATTGTTAACGAGTAACACCACCTGGCGGCGCGAAGGCGTAAACTTGGCGGGACGGCGCGGCGGCGGGGATGAAAGCAGCGGAGCGCGGCGCGCGGACGGCGGCGGCCGAACGATTCACAATCCTTTCGAGCACACACAGTGCATTACGTCTGTCATTAATTATATATTTGTAAATCTATTAATAAGAAATACAGTACATATTTCAACTATTGTAATAAAATCTTCATTGATTCCTACGAACCCTGTTCTCATCCTAGTGGAAGGTACAAACTCACAACCGCAAAACCGCAGTCACACGATCATCAGCTGGGTGAAGCACCACAAACTCCACAACATTTGGTCCTACGAGCGCGGATTCATCTGGCGATCATCTGGAGCATCATCTGCAGCGACGGTCAGGTCAATCAACGATTTTTCCTTCCTAATCCTGAGCTAATATCGTTTTTTGTGCATTTGTCAGGTACCGACATATTCACACTGCCCTTCGAACGCCCTTCAAACTGTAAGTACTTGATTCTTTTCTCTCATACATCACCAAAATGACGAAAAAGAAGCATTCTCTTGTAGATATAGAAAGTAACGATGATATTATTCGCGATTTAGTCAAAAAACGGGGTTGTGTTAAGGGTAAACTCACATTGTTCACGAAATATGTACAAAATTTAGATGATTTGCAAAGAACAGAAGCTCTTATAACTGAATTACAGGAGCGTCTTGATAGATTTAAATCGCTATTTGAACAATTTTCTATAATTCAGGACGAGCTAGATTTGATTGTTTGCTCTAGTCAGATAGAAAACGAGTTGAAAGAGAGAGAATCGTTTGAGAATCAGTTTTATGCTATTGTGGCCAAGTGTAAATGTATTTTAAAAGATAATAATTGTGCTCAGAACGTCAAAACTCAAAGTCGCGTTCCGAACGGTATCAAATTACCCACAATTTCATTGCCGAAGTTCGATGGTAGCTATGACCAGTGGCTTGAATTTCGCGATACTTACATGTCTATCATTCACAATAGTGACAATCTTGATAGTATTCAGAAGTTCCACTACTTACGCTCAATATTGACCGGTAATGCACTACAAGTAATTAAGGCACTAGAATTTTCTTGCGATAATTATTTAGTTGCTTGGAGTCTTTTAGAGAATAGGTATAATAACAATCGTTTGCTTGTTAATAACCACGTTAAGGCTTTATTCTCTGCACAAGCAATGAGTAAAGAATCGGCTACTCAAATACGAAAATTAATAGACACCGTTTTGAGAAACATTCGTGCATTAAAGACATTAGGTGAACCCACTGAAACCTGGGATACATTAGTTATCTATATTATAGTATCAAAATTAGATTCATCAACTGAGCGTGAATGGGAGCTTCACAAAAGTAGTTTCATGAATACTTCAACGGATACAAAATTGTTATTATCGGATTTAATGAAATTTCTTAAAGATCGAGCTGATTTTCTAGAAACGGTTAAGCCCTCTCAAGTCAAACAAACAGACACTCACACTCACAATACTAAACCCAAACAATCATTGCTGACAAAATCACACAGCTACCTCACAACACACAAAGAGAGTAAAAAATCATCCAATTCACGTTACAAATGTAACATGTGCGGTTCTAATCACCCTATATACTCATGTGAGGGTTTTCTTAGTTTGTCTCTTAAGGATAAATTAAAAATAATTGAAGAGAAAGGGTTATGTTGTAACTGTTTACGCACAGGTCACGTAGTCAACGAGTGTTGGTACGGACCATGCAAGCAATGTAATAAAAAGCATAACACTTTAATTCACAACGAATCTGTAGACACTTGTACCTCATCAGCTGTTGCACAGGCACACGTCACACAAGTTGCTTCTCAGCCCGGTCCCAGTACAAGTGCCACACACACACATCACTCCGCCTCTCACAAATCACACACATCCTCTAAGGTTAACAATAATAGCAACACACATTATTATACGCAACCTGTATTATTGTCAACTGCATTGGTGGAAGTGGCGGACGAACATAACGTATTTCACACAACTCGAGTGCTCTTAGATAACGGGAGTCAACACTGTTTTATATCCGAATCACTATGCAAAAAACTTAACATTCCATTGATACAGTCCACTGTACAAGTAAGAGGAGTAGGTAATACTATCTCACAATCCACACAATCATGTCACATTGAAATGCGATCTAAAACTACTTCATATCACACACGCTTTAATTGTATAGTTTTGTCTTGCATTACATCACAATTACCAAAATTAAATGTTAAAAATTACATTGAAATACCCGACTATATTCAACTAGCCGATCCTGATTTCT
Source organism: Eilema caniola (assembly GCA_949126895.1). Lineage (NCBI taxonomy): Eukaryota > Metazoa > Arthropoda > Insecta > Lepidoptera > Erebidae > Eilema > Eilema caniola. Next base: position 1,898,402 of record CASBPR010000003.1, read on the forward strand.
GTTCTCCTAGTGAAATTCATTTACTCATAGGGGCAGACAGATTCTGGGACCTGTTGTCTGAAGGTCTGGTTAGATTACCTAATGGTCCGTACTTACAGAACACACAACTTGGGTGGATCATATCGGGTATTGTTCATAAACCTATTTCACACGCTAAGCAAATTCAATGTAACCTTACACAAACACTAGAGTCTGATCTGAAACGTTTTTGGGAACTTGAAGAAATAATAATAAATTCCAATAAATTCACGAAGGAAGAACACGCATGCGAAAATTTATTCAAGGAAACTACTTTACGTGATGATAAGGGCCGTTTTTCTGTACGCATTCCTTTAAGTGAGTCAGCTGATGGGTTACACGACACCTTTTCTATGGCTCAAAACCGGTTTCTAGCACTCGAACGAAAACTAATTAAAGGTTCGCCAACGTATAGAAAAATGTATAACGATTTCATGAATGAATATTTAAGCTTGGGACACATGAGTCGCATTTTTGAATATGATTCTCCATATTATATTTTGCCTCATCACGGTGTTTACCGAGAACACAGTTCCACCACTAGGCTTAGGGTAGTATTCGATGCAAGTGCAAAGTCAACGTCAGGTAAATCATTAAATGATATTCAGCACATAGGCCCTGCGTTACAAAATGACTTGTTCGGAATTTTACTTCGATTCCGGCAATTTAAATACGTTGCATGCGCCGACATTGAGAAATTCTATCGCCAAATATTAGTGGCCCCTAATCAAAGAAATCTACAATTAATTCTTTGGAGAGAAGATCCATCTGATCCTCTCGGTGTATTTCAGCTTAACACGGTAACGTATGGTACCGCGTCCGCACCTTATCTTAGTATTAGGTGTTTGAGACAACTCGCGTTAGAATGTAAGGATGACGTCATTGCACAAGTTATTAATGACGATTTTTACGCTGATGACTTGGTCACGGGACATGATAATATGCAAACGTTAATAGAAATATGTAACGGTGTCTCTAAAGTCTTAGAATCAGCTTGTTTTCCTCTTAGGAAGTGGGTATTTAACTCATCAGTGTCACAATCTGAGTTGCAGTGTCCCTCTAAGGAATTATCATTGGGTGAAAACTGTAACACTAAAACGTTAGGTATGGGATGGTTCTATTCATCAGATGAGTTACACTTTGATACTATACATGATCAGAATGTAACGCAGGCCACTAAACGTAACATTCTTTCAGTCATCGCGCAGACATACGACCCTTTGGGTTTGATTACACCAACTATTGTTATCGCTAAAATAATTTTACAAAAGCTATGGTTATCCAAAATAGGCTGGGATGATCCGGTTCCTAAATTAATATTAGTAGAATGGCAACATTTTATTAACAAATTACATAATCTGTCAGATATACGCATCCCACGTCATGTAATAGGAAATAATACACACAAAATTGAGTTGCATATTATGTCGGATGCCGCGTTATCTGGCTACGGAGCCTGCGCCTATATACGAAGCTATACATTCACATCAATAAACGTCCACTTGTTGTGCGCAAAGAGTAAGGTAGCTCCAGTGAAACCGGTTTCCGTTCCGCGCTTAGAATTGTGTGGTGCGTTAGTAGGTGCGAAATTGTATTCAAAGATAACACATTCATTACGATTAACGTTTGATAATGTTTATTTCTGGTCAGACTCAACTGTGGTTTTAGGATGGCTTAAGATGTCACCTAATTTACTGAAACCATTTGTACAGAATCGTGTAATCGAAATAAATGAGCTGACAGGCGATAAACCGTGGTTTCATATCGCTGGTAAACACAACCCAGCTGACTTAGTGTCGCGCGGAATGCACTTAGATATTCTAAAGTCGTGTGATTTGTGGTGGCACGGGCCTGCATTTTTGCAAACCCCTAACACAGAATGGGAACAAGTTGTTCGTTGTTATGACATTAGTTATGATGAATTACCGGAGTTAAAATCTATTAAAACCTCTGCGTTAATTCAGATAAGCTCAGAATTTTCTTTATTTGAACGCTTTTCATGTTTCAATCGTTTGCGTCGCGTTATGGCTTACATTATTCGGTTCATACATAACAGTCGTATACAAAAATCACAATATACACAGCGTCGGACAGGCTGTTTGTCTGTGGACGAATTAAATAATTCTGTTAGAACTTTAACGCGAATAGCACAGCAGCAATCCTTTACAGATATTTATGATAATTTAAAGCATAATCGTTCATTTAAATGTCCACGCAGCATTTCTAGTTTGAATATATTTTTGGATGAACATAATCTTATTAGAGTAGGAGGTCGATTATCGCAATCTGACTCATTTACCTACGATAAAAAACATCCTTTGTTATTGTGTGGTCGACACACATTTACTCGCCTTATATTTGAATACCATCACAATACGGTCTTATTACACGCTGGACCTCAATTGTTATTGGCTACAATACGTGAATCTTGGTGGCCTATTAGAGGTCGCAATTTGGCTAAACAAGTAGTGCATAACTGTTTGAAATGTAAGCGTATTCGAGCTAAGCCATTGACCATACAGATGGGAAACTTACCTAGTGAGCGGTTGGAGCCAGGGTATCCATTTATACGTTGTGGTGTTGACTATGCTGGGCCAATTTTTATGTTAAATCGCGTGGGTAGGGGCGCGAAGTTAGTTAAGTGTTACATATGTTTATTCGTGTGCTTCACAACGCGTGCAATACATTTGGAATTGGTCACAAACCTCACCACTGATGCATATTTACTGGCGCTCAAACGATTTATCTCTCGACGCGGCAAACCGTTGCAAATCTACTCAGATAATGGTAAGACATTTGTCGGAGCTTTAAAGGAATTTTCAAAATTTTTAGAGTCAAATAAATCAGATATTTTGAATTTCACAGTAGATAACTTGATAGAATTCACATTTATTCCGCCATATTCGCCTCATTTTGGTGGTCTATGGGAGGCGGGGGTTGAGTCTTGCAAGTTTCACCTGTGTCGTATCGTGGGGAATGCGCATTTAACATATGAGGAGTTGAGTACGGTGTTAGCTCAAATTGAGGCCGTCCTCAACTCCCGTCCTATTTCCCCCATGTCCACAGAACCAAGCGACCTGCTTCCCTTGACTCCCGCTCATTTCTTGATTGGCCGGCCGCTCACTGCACCTGCCAGCCACGACTTGACGACTACAGCTTCGCAGCGCCTTCCACGATATGATCGCGTAGAACAGATGAGGCAGAACTTCTGGCATCGCTGGTCAACTGAATACCTTTCAGAACTACAGAAGAGAACGAAGTGGCAGCTCAACCAGGATACACTCGTTCCTGGCAACCTGGTTTTAATTAAGGAGGACCATTTACCACCACTGAAATGGCAACTAGGACGAGTACTGGAGACGTTCACTGGCAAGGATGGCATCTCACGTGTGGCGACAATTAAGACGGCAGCAGGAACTATTCGGCGTTCCTACCCCAAAATATGTCCGCTTTTTGATCCACAGAAAGCCTCTTTGGAACCTGATGCTTCCAAAAGCCGGGAGCATGTTAACGAGTAACACCACCTGGCGGCGCGAAGGCGTAAACTTGGCGGGACGGCGCGGCGGCGGGGATGAAAGCAGCGGAGCGCGGCGCGCGGACGGCGGCGGCCGAACGATTCACAATCCTTTCGAGCACACACAGTGCATTACGTCTGTCATTAATTATATATTTGTAAATCTATTAATAAGAAATACAGTACATATTTCAACTATTGTAATAAAATCTTCATTGATTCCTACGAACCCTGTTCTCATCCTAGTGGAAGGTACAAACTCACAACCGCAAAACCGCAGTCACACGATCATCAGCTGGGTGAAGCACCACAAACTCCACAACATAGATAAAATAAAAAATGCTGGGATAACTAGCACGATGAAATCATTTATATCAATGAATGAGAGCGACGCTAAAACATCTTCTGCTTGGGGTTGGAATATCGACGGAATAAAAAGTACTAATGGAGGTAGCTTTTCTGCTTCTATACCACTTTGCAACATTCTTGGTTTTGCAGAAGATTTTAAGAAAGTAGTAATAAACAGTAAACATGAATTAATCTTATTACGAAGTAATACCAATCTGAACGTACTAAAACTTAACCCTGGTGAAATTGTAGAAGATATTATTATAAACAAAATAATATGGCGTGTACCACATGTTAAAGTATCTGATAGAGAAAAAATAAACATTCTAAAATTGTTAGAAAAAGATCGACCACTTCAGATGATATTCAGGAATTAGGATTTGTATGAATATCCAATGTTGCCTAAAACCACCAAACATACTTGGTCAATAAAAACATCTTCGCAAATAGAGAAACCAAGATTTGTTGTCATTGGTTTACAGACAAATAGAAAAAATAATGCTATATCTGATATGTCTCAGTTTGATCATTGTGAGATTCGTGATGTTAAGGTATACCTCAATTCCACCTACTTCCCAAATGAAAATATAAATACAAGTTTCTCGAATAATCGAATTGCTTTAATATATGAAGAATATACTAGATTTCAACAGTCTTATTACGGACGTCGCGCTGAGCCTTTATTAAGTGAGAAACAATTTAAAAACGTTGCTCCGTTATTCGTCGTAGACTGTTCTAGACAACCAGATAATCTTAAGTCAGGTCCTGTTGTGGACGTAAGAGTGGAAATTGAAAGTGATTTTGATATCCCAGATCAAACTTCGGCATATTGTCTTATATTGAACGACTGTATAATTGAGTATAAACCATTAAGCAGCACTGTGAGAAAATTATCATGAACCCGAATACGATTATAGTGGATGTCCAGGGGTTTAAAGACACTTGTAATAACTTTATAGTCAAGGAATTAGCTCTGGCCACTCGTGTTTATACCCAAACGTTCTTAATAAAGCCTCCATACTTATTTAAATACTTAAGTACGAATGAAAAAAAACAAGTTACGTGGTTGGAGAGAAACAGAGGGATTTACTGGAATGAAGGTTATATCGACTATAGAGAATTTCGACGTATAATTGTTCCTTATCTAGAAAATAAAGAAATTATTGTGAAGGGCTTAGAAAAAGTTAAGTGGATTCAAGATCTTTGTATGAATTGTATTTGTATAGATCTTTGTGAAGACAAGTGTCCAAATTTATCACTGTTGCATAACAAATATTCAAATAATGAAACCAGTTTTAATTGTATTAATCATATTAAACAATGTGCACTTAAAAATGTTTTATGTATAAAGAACTATTTCATAGAGCAAGAAAGGTAATATGTCTTCCTATACGTAGTTTTAATAAATAAAACAATTTTTTAAAGTAAATGGTTTTTTATTTATTAACACACATTTTTAATATTTACAATTTTTTAACACATATTTTCATAGTAAATAAAATGTAATTAAAATCTAAATATGTCATCACACAATCTACTAGTTACACTAATGAATTATTACCTAATTAAAAAATATGATATGAGTAGCCACACAATTATTACCTATGGTTTTTTATTTTTTAACACACATTTTTAATATTTATAATTTTTACACATATTTTCACAGTAAATAAAATTTTAATAAAATCTAAATATGTCATCACTTTATCTACTAATTACATTAATGAATTATTACCTAATTAAAAAATATGATATGAGTAGCCACACAATTATTACCTATGGTTTTTTATTTTTTAACAGACATTTTTAATATTTATAATTTTTACACATATTTTCACAGTAAATAAAATTTTAATAAAATCTAAATATGTCATTATTTTCTTTATCTACTAATTACATTAATGAATTATTACCTAATTAAAAAATATGATATGAGTAGCCACACAATTATTACCTATGGTTTTTTATTTTTTAACAAACATTTTTAATATTTATAATTTTTACACATATTTTCACAGTAAATAAAATTTTAATAAAATATAAATATGTCATCACTTTATCTACTACTTACATGAATGAATTATTACCTAATTAAAAAATATGATATGAGTAGCCACACATTTTTTTGGAAATATTGTGAATTAATTTTTCAGCTTGATCCGATATCTCATCTACCGTATCTTGTACAATATACTGTGCAGTGATTATCTCCTTAACTTCATCTTCGTCGTCTCTTGACTCACTGAGTTCCTTGATCGTAATTTTTATTAAACGTCGTCCTTTTCTTCTTTCACTGTTAATAATATAGGAATTCAATGCACTGCGTTTGTTTGTAATTGGTCTTCTTCGATTAGTTTTCTTTTTGTTTCTTTTTACTTCTTCATTGGGTGTTATCCAAGGTCTATTCATTGCGTTGTCCAAGTCGAACTGATCTTGCAGGTCTGGAAGATATTCAGGAGAGATCTCTTCTGTTCCGTTTGAAAATTTGTTGAAGTTGGTATTCTGAAAATTATTTAAAACATTAGTAATAAATCACACAGTATTTTGTAAATAGATCGAAATTTTCAATAGATTGAAAGTTATAAAATACCTACCATGTTGTTAGATATGCTCGTCTTGACTGTTTAATAAAGAATGAACTAGGTAATAATATTTTTTCTAACGCAGGTGATATGTCAAATTATGCTGACATAAAGGATTTATTGGTATGATGATCAAGTTAGAACGTGAAAATTTTAGTTAATTCGTATGTGCATAATGTTATTGTTATGGACCTACTTAATAGTTGTGAAATTCTTATGAATTTCAAACATGTTGTAACGTGAATGATGACGTATTTCGTAATCAATATCATGTAAGGAATATAATAAAAACACAATAATTATGTAATTGCTTATTTTAATTTATTCGACATACTAATACAGAATCGGGTAACCAGTTAAATACCTATAGACACCTTATCAGTTAGTATCATACGAAATGAACTACAATAGGTATTCCTAATATTTCATTTTTGTATTGTCTAAACTCTCCAGCTATTCTATAGAATACCTACATTATTCCTTACTGATGATATTATATTCGACAACTTATTTGGGAGCTACTCATATTTTAATATTAAATATTTCACAACATTTCACACAACGCTATCTAGATCCATGGTAAGCTAGCTTAACTAGCTTGTGTTATGGAATCTAGAATGCAGATAAACATACTTAGATACTATTTTTTGTAAATACATACATATTATACATAGAAACACCGAGACCAATGCAAATACCCATATTCGTGCATATAAATATTTGCACCGAGCGGGAATCGAACCCGCGCCTCCTGCGTAGCGGCCGCGTTCACTACCGCCACGCCACAGAGGCTATTCTACATTATGTATAACTACGTGCTACTTTAATGTTACACTTTTTGGAATGACCAAAATATAGGTATAGGTATCTACTTACAAATTGATTACGTGGTTCACCGCTCAGCCCATGAGGGTTCCCCGTCAATTTCTTCCATGATGATAAAATATCTGAAAATAAAATTAAATATAGGTTTATGTCTAATTATTGAAAATTGGTAAATGTAGTTCGAATATGTTGAACCTACAACTTCTTCAGGAGCTACTCTAATTGAGTCACCAGGGCCTATTCAAATTTGATAAAATATTCTACATTATGTATAACTACGTGCTACTTTAATTTTACACTTTTGGAATGACTAAAATATATAGGTATCTACTTACAAATTGATTACGTGGTTCACCGCGCTGTCCATGAGGGTTCCTTGTCAATTTCTTCCGTGATGGTAAAATATCTGAAAATAAAATTAAATATAGGGTTAAATCTAATTATTGAAAACCGGCAAATGTAGTCCGAATATGTCAAACCTACAACTACACTAGAGCCTATTCAAATTTGATAAAATATTCTACTTTATGTACAATTAAGTGCTAGCAAGAGATTAAATATTTCAGCGTTCATTATTTTGTTTACAACTTTTGAATTTTGTACAGAACTTAAATTTTATACGAAAATTAAGGATATTCGTATAAAATTAAATTTAAAGGACTTCCATAGAAAACTACATCGCCATAAAATTAGATATTTAGTAGGTAAACTAACAAAGAATTATATATCAAATAATTAACATTATAAGTAATTACTTACATAACATTGCTTTTATTTTGGGTCTTCCTTTTAATCCTCTGAAGGACGTAGTGCACTGCGTGGTTAGTAGCTCGATGCAAATGGTAGATATTGTGGGAACAGAATATGAGACATTCCTCGCGTATAGGAACGATGTGACGATGTAACACACATAGGTAAACCAGTAGAACATACATGAACAAACTGCTGACTTAGCATTGGTCGTAGCTTTGTATAAAGGTACGTTGTTAGCCGACTTGCACATACCAAAACTACGGTAACCTATTGAAATATCGAATTTCTGTTACCCGAATCTTAAAACCTCGAAAACGGTTGGTAGAACTTTTAAAAGACAGATGTTATGAATGACAACTTTCTATAATTCCGTTTTTCATTTCCCAGATGAATCAATTTCCAGGTGCACTAAAACCAAATTTTCAAATAGTATTTTTTTGTTTCCCATATTGTCATAATCCAAATATAGTTATACCAGATTCTCAGAATATTTTTTTTTGTTTCCCATCGTACCATTTTCCAAATAAACTATTACCAAATTTTCATAATCTTTTTATTTGGTTCCCATACAAATCGTGTTCCAGCTAAACTATATACAGGTATAGTAAAAATCAGTAAATTTATACGATTCATTTAGGGTGTGTAACGGTTGATATAATAACAAAAAATCTAACGTTCACTTAAGACATAATTTCACTTAATATAATGAGATAGCTACCTCCTTTTTCTAGATAATTTTAATAAACAAACAGATTTATGTTGCCAGATGACTAAAATGATATTCTCTCGTTTTTCATAAATTACATTAATTTCCATAAAATAAATAAATTATTGGTTTCCATGTCATGCATGAACAGTCTTGTATGCAGGTATAATCAATGAATCAGGAAAGCGAGCTCGTGAACACTGCGTACCACGCCCGACCCGACTCGCCGTGGTACTTGTCTGCCCTACACTAGAGTGTTATTTAAGAACCGGAGGCGCGGAGGGAGGGCAGTCCTCGCCCGCAGTAACGAAGCTTGGGCGCCCGGGCGAGCTGGAGCGGCTGAGGCTGGTCGCCGAAGGCGACCAGCAAGTCGAAGCTGCGGATGCGAGCATGGGTGCCCGAACTTTGTTACGCAAGGGCGGAAGGACTGCACTTCCCGCAGCGCCGGAGAAGAGCAACACTAATGCTTGCCTGCTTGCCTGCATGCTTGCCTGTATGCTTGCCTGTTTGCCTGCATGCTTGCCTGCTTGCCTGAATGCTTGCCTGCTGGCCTGCTTGCTTGCTTGCCTGCAGGCTTGCCTGGTTGCCTGCATGCTTGCCAGTTTGATTGCCAGCTTGCCTGCATGCATGCTTGTTTGCTTACATGCATACATATATTTTTTAAGGCAATGTGTGTTTTGTTCAGTAGGTCTCCAGTTGTAGTTAGTAGACGCCATATGAGGTTTAGTTTTAGGTTTAAAAATCTGGATATTGTTTGTCTGGATTTCAATTAACTGGATATCAATTAATTGCATTTCAAAAATTTGTGTTTTAAAAATTGGGCTGTCGTGCATTTGGATGACGGTCATCTGGATTTTGTGCATTTAGATTTCGTGTGTCTGGAACTCGTGCGTCTGGATTATAAAACGTCGTACAAATGAATAAATAGGCAAATGAAATTCGGAGTTGCGATTATATGGCAAATAAAACTTCGGAATTTGAAAAACCAGGATTATGAAAAATTGGCCAAACGTTTTCTGGATTATGATATTCGGAATATTAAAATTCGGGATTAAGATAGGTAACCCAAAACTACTTGCTAATATTTAAAAGTTATATTTTAAATGATTATTTGTAATGTTTGTTTTTTTTTTTTTTTTTTTTTTTTACGTGCGGGAAATCCCCACGGATACCCGCCCCTCCGGAGCCGGAGGGGTGGGTTATGTCGGACTCGAACCGACTAAACCGCACGCCGTCTGTGGGTCGTGGTGCTAGGCCGAAGGTGAGGTTGTCTTGCGACATATCCCTCGCACCCCGGCTGACCCAGGGCCATCCCTTTCGGTCTGGCCCTCCTCGGGAGGTGGGGACCACGCCGTCCCCGACTCAACCCCGGTGTGGGGAGGCGCGCATCGTCCTACGATGCGCGCCGCCGCCGTGGCCTGCTTCTGCTAGGGTGACGGGTGGCTCCACCCGTCACCCTCAGGCCCGCGCTCATGGGGGGCGGAGGTCTGTAAGCGCCCTCCGACGCCCGAGCCGCCTTCGGGCGCGAGCAGCGATGTCAGCGAGTCTTTCTCGCTCACCGCGCCGCGCCCGCTCTGCTGTCTCCTTCGCGAGCATGACCTGCTCGCAGAAAGAGGCGCTGGCCGCCCACGCATCCGCGCAGCGGACCATCGCCGCGAGCAGGGTGGAGAGCGTGAGCACTCTCACCCCCAGGGCCTGCACAAGCTCCCGCCTCGGCGTCTCAAACGCCGGACACTCGGTGAGCGTGTGCAGCCCCGAGTCCACGCTCGCGTCGCAGTGATGGCACTCGGGCGTTGGCTCAATACCCATCAGATGCAGATACCGCCCGAAGTAACCGTGCCCGGTTATCATCTGCGTCTGACGGTACGAGAGGCTCCCGTGTGGCCTCTCTAGCCACTCCCCCATGATGGGCCTTACCGCCGCAATGACGGCGTGCCCTTGTAATGTTTGTTAACATATTTGTGGGATAAGTCTGTAGTAATATTTTTGTAAAATTATTTTTATGTAAACGATTCCAAAGGATTTTTAATAGAATACCGTTAACCATACCTTGTATCAAATTTGAGAACCATAAACCAACATACCTACAGATAAATAAAGTAACCACCTTTTTTAGAAGTTGGTTAATATGATGTCGTTTTAATATTGTATCGCTGAGTAAGTAAACTAACAGATACCTTGCTTCCACACACTAACACACACACACATACACACACCCATGCAAACCGTGCATAGTAATTTGAAACTTCTATAATTGTGACGCAAACTAGGTAACATCCAGGGTACGTCTACCTTTTTAAAAATAATTAAATACCTACCGTGTACTAACGGTCAGCTTATATTGGTGATTTAGGTATAGACGACGGTCTTTACCTACATAAATTGCATAATTTTACTTCTGCACAATGTATGAGAATATTTGATTAATACTTTTCATGTACCTATACATAATTATATAGTTACCATATTCAAACTATTTTTGATGTGTGTATATTATAATAATATACTTATCGACGACGATCAATGAACATACCTACATAAATTATAATTACATTTTATATGTATCATACACAAATCATAACATTCGTCGGAATTAATCGGAATTAGCTTTGGCGGTGTTGGTAAAGACATGGTTTTGTATTTCAATTGTAATAACAAAAGTGGAATTAGACGAAATGAGTTTTCAATCATTTTGATTTAAATAGTCGTAAGTAACATAAATTAATAAATACACCTATATAAATAATAAGTTAAGTTTTAATTTTGTTGGGAGGTGATAATTGCTGAATTAATACTTTTTATGTATAAAAACCCATCAATTTTTCAAATAAATTACATTCGCTCCAGTATCCTCCAGTGATCTTCTCCAACAATAAAATGTAAGTAAGTGCTTTTAAATTAATTATTATTTGGTTAATTATTATCCAGCTGAGTTGCTTGGTTAATTCCTGCCGGCTGATAATGATTAAATATTATTTAGTTAATTATTATCCAGTTGAGTTGCTTGGTTAATTCCTGCCGGCTGATAATGATTAATTATTATTTAGTTAATTATTATCCAGTTGAGTTGCTTGGTTAATTCCTGCCGGCTGATAATGATTAATTATTATTTAGTTAATTATTATCCAGCTGAGTTGCTTGGTTAATTCCTGCCGGCTGATAATTATTAACGCATATTATTATAAAATGTGATTACTGATTATGTTATCCTACTGAGTAGTGAGTTGCTTGGTTAATTCCCGCCGGCTGCATTATCTATAATCAGCCGAGATGCTAGCAATATATCTATTCGGAAAATCTTGGGAATATATTTGTTTATAATTTGATTTTATTTTAACAGGTCTGATTCGGAGTTTGAAACTTCTTCTGTAGTAGAGTCGGAGTGTGTAGCACCAAAGAAACGCAAACAGGCGGTGGAGAAAAAGCAAAAACAACCGAAGCCCAGCTGCACCAAAAGTGTACAACGAAAAAACACTTCACCCGAGTTTAACACCACAAAGAGGTAGGTTTCATTATGTTCAACTAAGTTTAACATCGTCACATTTTAATTAAAATTGAATAAGGTGTAGTTTACACCTTTAACTTAATTTATATACATAGATAGATCTTTTGACAACACTTGTACGTTTCAATACCTACACGTTTAAATACTATAACTTTTTTGTGTTTTGAGCCCAAGTTCCCAGGTCACTTTGAATAGATACTTTTATAATTTACACTTTTTTCTATTTACAGAACGAATAAAACAAATATTTTGAATATTTTGCGGGCTGAAGAAGTCAGTTGCAGAGAACCACGGCGCGACTTAGCTTCCAGTTTCTCAAGTCGTGTTTCAACTGGGACGTCTCGTCGCTCCAAGAAAACGGAAGGAGGGTATGTGGTTGATTTAAAACTCTATAAAACCAACGATTACATATCACACGCCCCTGATGTGCGCTACAGGACAGCGTTGGTGACTGTAAAATTACAGTGCGATGAGTCCTCACTATCTTGGGAGTCACTTCAAGACTTTCTAGGACATGCATATAAAGAATTTCAAGACACTGAACCAGTGCATTATTCGGATAAGATTTTTTTTAAGTAGATTTAATCGTTTACCTTAACCTTTACCATCGTTTTACCTTATGTATATTATTATAATATACACACATCAAAAAATAGTTTGAGATCACTTACAAAGCTGATATATTTTCAAATTTAACCCAATCAAGAGAAAATGTTTACCTACGTTTAATCTGACTTTATTGTTTCACGTTCTAATTCTAATTTTTAATATTTTTAGAATCTTATCAGAAAAAATCTTCTGTACCACAAATATAAGTATCTAATTTTCAAAGTGATCACAAACTTTTTTAAGTGTGTAGATCTATAATACATAAATTTCTTTAATTTTTATGTTTTAAACTTAGTGTTGTAGGAGCAAATATCTTATTTAATAATAATGCCTTTTTGTACTGCGTGTAACACATCAGTACCCAGTAAATCATGGGTAGGACATTTGCGAAGTAGTTCACATAGGAAAAGTACTCAAACAATAAAACATAGTGATGGTGTAGAAATCATAAACTCAGCGTTTCGCAGTCGTATATTAACCTATAAAATATTAGCTCGTGATGAACATCAAGGAGCGTCAATTGAATCCTTTTTTTCAAGTATTTTTGACAAATTAAAATCTCTTTTAAATGAATTCCTTGCTAAGCATACTTGTGTTAAGGTAAACTTTGAGTTTTTTGGTACATTTTTAAAATTCAAAGATAATTCACAAGAAGTGAAATCTTTTGGAACCAAAAATAAAATATTATATTCTAACTTCGATTTCGAAAAATTGTATATTGAAACAGTTAATTATTTAAAAACATCTATTGAAGAGTTTGAAGGTCGTGATAGTGGATGGACATTTATAAACAATTTGTATGTTGAGATGAATCTCAATAAATACCAACCACTTGGTGGTTCTAGTTATATCAGTTTACCCAAATTAATTCAGGCTAAAAAAGCATGTTTGAATATTGTGAATAATGATCACTATTGTTTTTTATGGTGTGTAACAGCGGCTTTATATCCAGCTAAGAAACACCCTGAAAGAACGTCTTCTTATCCTAATTTTCGAGAAATATTTAACTTAAGAGGAATGTCTTTTCCTGTAACCTTTAATGATATAAGAACATTTGAAAAAAACAATCCACATATAAAGTTTATAATTTATGGCTTAAAAAATCATAAAAACTTTGTAGGTCCTTTGTATAAATCTGAATTCAACCTTAAATACAACGGAAAATTGATACACCTTCTGTTTTTAGAAAATAATAATTCTTCTCATTATTGCTTGATCAAAGACTGTTCCAGACTTTTTAGAAGTCAACTAACATCTCATCACAGCAGATTACATCTTTGCGAATTATGTTTGATATTTTTCAATACCGCTGACGAACTTAACAACCATTTATGTGGAGGTGTAGTAACTGTCCTTCCAAACAGAGTTTCAGTAATTAAGTTTAAAAACTATGAACGGAAACAAACTATGCCTTTTTGTATTTATGCAGATTTTGAATCGATGCTACAAACAAGTACTGAGCCTAATAATTGTTCTAGTAAAAATATGAATATGTTTCACCAACACGTACCGGTTGCTTTTGGTTATTATATTGTATGCTCTGATGAACCTAGCTATAATCGTTACGTGTCATATCGAGGTCCAGACTGTGATAAGCGGTTTGTTGACTATTTAATTAAAGACGTGCAAAAAATTTATGATATAATTAAGTCACCAGCTGCAATGATATTTTCCACGGAGGACAGGTATGACTTTGAAAATGCAACACGTTGTCATATCTGTCAAAACTTTCTTTTTTGGGACAAAGTCCGTGATCATTGTCATCTTACCGGTCGCTATCGTGGAGCTGCACATTCGTTCTGTAATTTGCAATATAAATGCCCTGCATTTGTCCCCATTTTTTTTCATAACTTAGCTGGTTATGATTGTCATTTATTAATTAAAGCCTTGGGTGACGTCCCTGGTGAAATAAAGATAATACCCAAAAGTAAAGAAAACTATATCTCATTTACGAAATTTGTATCAGTTTCAAATAATAAGTTCTTTCAAATGCGTTTTCTTGATTCGTTTAAATTTTTGGGAACAAGCTTAAGCAAATTATGTAAAACTTTAAAACCAGAAATGTTTAAAAATTTACAAAATCACTTCCCTGCCCAAGATGAATTCCAATTACTTACTCGCAAAGGCATTTATCCATATGAATACATGGATTCGTGGAAACGGTATGATGAAAAATGTTTGCCTCCAAAGAAATACTTTTATAGCTCCCTCAATGATGAAAATGTTTCTGAAGATGATTACCGGCATGCACATTTAGTTTGGTCAACATTCAGAATTACTAGTTTAGGTGGTTATACGGATCTATACCTACAAACTGATGTGCTTTTATTAGCAGATATTTTTGAAAACTTTAGACAGACTTGTAAACAACATTATCACTTAGATCCAGCTTTTTATTTAACTGCACCCAGTTTATCTTTTGACGCTATGTTATTAAAAACATGTGTTCAATTGGAACTAATTAATGACTTGTCTATGATACGCATGTTACAAAGTGGTATAAGAGGAGGCGTGTGCCTCTGCTCTCACAGGCATGCGAAAGCAAATAACATATACTTACCGGATTACAAATCTTCGGAACCTGATTCCTATGTCTCTTATATAGATTGTAATAATTTGTATGGGTATAGTATGTGTCAATACTTACCATTATCCAACTTCAAATTTCTCACTCCACAGGAAATTAACAATTTAGATATAACGAAAATTGCAATTGATGCAGATTATGGTTATATTTTGGAAGTGGATATAGTATACCCTAAGCATTTGCATAACTTACACAACGATTTACCATTTTGTTCTGAAAAATTTATACCCCCCGGGGGAAAGAGTTCTAAGCTAATCCCTAATTTATACGATAAATTTAAATATGTTATTCATTACGTGCATTTACAAACTTGTATGAAACATGGGTTAATATTGAAGAAGATTCATAGAATAATCAGTTTTCGACAAAGCCCATATTTAAAACAATATATTGATTTAAATACCAAACTGAGACAAAAAAGTTCTTCAACTTTCGAATAAGATTTTTTTAAGCTCTTGAATAATAGTGTATTTGGAAAAACCTTAGAAAATACTGAAAACAGGGTTAATGTCCATTTAGTTTCTCAGTGGCGAGATATCAAAAACATAACTAAAAGAAGAAAATGTGCTCAAAACCTTATTGCTCGTCCAAATTTCCATAGTGCAACGGTTTTCACTAAAAATCTAGTAGCGGTGCAGTTAAATCCTGAACAAATAACTTTGAACAAACCAATATATATTGGCTTTGCTGTTCTAGAATTATCAAAAAGTCATATGTATGATTTTCACTATTCAGTAATGCAACCTTTTTACAAGGTTATGATACGGATTTGTTACACGGATACAGATAGTTTTGTGTATCATATACAAACCCATGATTTCTATGAAGACATAAAAAATAACTTTTCATCTTACTTTGACACTAGCAATTTTTGTAAAAATAATGTGTATTCTTAACCCATACAGAACAAAAAAATACCAGGCTTATTTAAAGATGAAATGGCTGGTAAAATAATAAGCGACTTTGTTGGATTGAGATCGAAGTTATATTGTATCAACACCATTCACAACACAATTAAAAAAGCCAAGGGTATTAAAAAGAATGTTGTACGTGACCTTAACGTTACTGATTATGAAAAAACACTTTATGATGGTAACATTGTTCATAAAACAAATGTTTTATTTAAGTCAATAAAACATGAGCTATTTACATGTGCTGTAACAAAAATTGCATTGTCTGGTGATGATGATAAAAGAGTAATTGCAAAAGATAAGATTTCAACTCGAGCATGGGGTCATACCAATATTTTTAATTTTTAACTAATAAATAAAAATGTTTATTTACTGTTTCCTTTAAGTACATGTTACAATGTTTGGAGAGATCTCCTTTTGCACAATATATGCTTGTATCAGGAAAATCCGCTCTTCTTACAGACCTTTTATAAGCTACGTACCTTTTATAAGTTACCATAAAATGAGCAAATAATATTCACATGTTATGTGCACTAAATACGAAGTTTTGTGAAGTATATCATTTGAGATGCTACATGTAATGTGAAAGTGACGTAACTAGCCCTGTGACATGATGTCTTGGGATCAGACCCGTTATATCGGACTAAGGTCTACTAATAACGGGACTGCTAGCTTATTGGATTTAACTAGAATTAAGTGTGCTGTCCTGTCTTATATAAGTACCTAGACTTAAGAAATTGTAATTATTTTAATAAACTAAACTAAGTAAAACTGTAAAAAATAAAAAAAATAAAAATGTATTATTATAAAGTTTTCAGTTTTTTAATTTAATTTCCTATAGCATTTACAAAACTATCATCATGACGAATAAATTTACGTTTTTTCGCTATGTTAGAATTCTAGAATGGACAAATTCAAAGACATTATTGTCTACCATACTCAGTCAGTACTTAGCGACAACACTATAAGATTCATAGTCCGTATTACTATAGGATACCCTAGATGGTTCTACTAGTATGATAGGTCTTAAAAGAATAGTTAAACCAAACTGCTTACAGACAACGCAATAGGTAAACGTAAGACTGAACTGTTTATGAAATAACTCTATCGCTAACTAACAGAGCATCTTTCAACACAATTACGACGCAGGAGATCGCAGAGAGCTGACGGAACGGTAGTGTATTGAACGGCATTAAAATATGGAACGTTGGCTTAGGTAAATGATTTTACAAAGAGTTATTGGGCATTCTATCCCACCGTGACTGAGGTTATCGAAGATAACAGATGGAACTAAGGTGGGGTAGAACAGAGCATCTTTCAACGCAATTACGACGCAGGGGATCGCAGAGAGCCGACGGAACGGTAGTGTATTGAACGGCATTAAAATATGGAACGTTGGCTTAGGTAAATGATTTTACAAAGAGTTATTGGGCATTCTATCCCACCGTGACTGAGGTTATCGAAGATAACAGATGGAACTAAAGTGGGGTAGAACAGAGCATCTTTCAACGCAATTACGACGCAGGGGATCGCAGAGAGCCGACGGAACGGTAGTGTATTGAACGGCATTAAAATGTGGAACGTTGGCTTAGGTAAATGATTTTACAAAGAGTTATTAGGCATTCTATCCCACCGTGACTGAGGTTATCGAAGATAACAGTAGGAACTAAGGTGGGGTAGAACAGAGCATCTTTCAAACGCAATTACGACGCAGGGGATCGCAGAGAGCCGACGGAACGGTAGTGTATTGAGCGGCATTAAAATGTGGAACGTTGGCTTAGGTAAAATGATTTTACAAAGAGTTATTGGGCATTCCATCCCACCATGACTGAGGTTAGGTTAGGTTAGGTTACAAAGAGTTATTGGGCATTCTATCCCACCGTGACTGAGGTTATCTTCGATAACCTCAGTCACGGTGGGATAGAATGCCCAATAACTCACTACTCCCTCAGGGAGTCCATAGTATGGCAACTTCGTAAGAAGACCTCTGTGCCAGACCCGATCAAAGGCCTTCGCTATATCGAGGCTGACCGCTAGTGCCTCCCCCCGACTCTCGACGGCTTGCGCCCATCGGTTAGTGAGATACACAAGAAGACAGAGTGACGGTGGCGAAAGCCGTACTGTCGGTCGCTCAGTAGATCGTTTCCCTCCAGGTATCTCAAGAGCTGCGTATTAATAATGCGCTCCATAACCTTTGAAAATAGGGAGGTTATAGCAATGGGCCTGTAATTGGACGGGTCGGTCCTGTCGCCTTTCTTAGGCACAGGATGTACGAACGCAGTCTTCCAAGAGCCCGGACTTGTCTCGCAGAATAAGAGAGCGCGAAAAGGCGTGTAAGTACTGGGCACAACTCGGCCGCACAGTGCCTGAGCACCATCGCCGGTATACCGTCCGGCCCACTCGACTTCCGAACATCTAAGGATTAAGTTCTCGCCGGACCACCCGTTGGTGATTTTTATTTCCGGCATAGAAGCACCACAGCTGGAGAGAATAGGTGGCTCGGCATTCCCATCGTTCATAGTCGAGTTTGACGCAAAGAGATTACCCAAGAGTTCGGCTTTTTCCTTAGCACCATGGGCCAGACTACCGTCGGGTTTTTGCAGCGGCGGGAGGCAAGAATGACAGAAATTTCCCTCGGCAGCTTTGGCGAGCGACCAAAATGCACGGCTGCCAAATGGGTACCTTGCAAGCCGCTCGCCAATTCTACCGATGAACTCGAACTTAGCCCTGGCCGTTGCCTTTTTACAGGACCTCGAGGCGGCATTCAATTTCCGCTTCACTTCAGCGGTGTTCGAATCCTGATTGGTAACTGCCGTGGTCCAAGCCTTATACGCAGATTGCTTGCGGTCTCTAGCTTCTCTGCACGGCCTATTAAACCGCGGGCGTTTACTCGCTCCTGTTGCGATCCAGTGGTTGGGAATATAGCACTCCATTACTCCATATTATACAAATTATGTAATATTTAATAACAAACGGACGCTACATAGCTGCTCCCCTGCGTTACCGAGCAGGCTACCGTGCCAAATAGCTGTGTGCAACCGGGTAGGCTACCGTGACAAATAGGTGTCTGCAAAAATATACAACAACAATAACATAAGCTCGAAGGCATAGATATATTGCTTAATGGGAGTTTTAGCCAGCTAAGCTGTTACCGCCTTCACCGCTTGAAAGTACTCCCAGCTTCCATACTAATATTATAAATGCGAAAGTAACTGTCTGTCTGTGTCTTTCTGTATGTTACGTTTTCACGCCTAAACCACTGAACCGATTTTGATGAAATTTGGTATAGTGGTAGATTAGACCTTGAGAAAGGACATAGGCTATGTTTGGTCGCGATAACCGACATCCACGTAGGTGGAGCCGCGGGCAACAGCTAGTATGATATAAATGTTGTTGCGTACAATTTCTCTTGCTCTCTGTGTTTAATTAATGTTTTGCCATATACACTAGATTAAGAATAATAGGTTCAGCGTTCTAGAGTCAGCTAATTCAGTGTAGGTAGTTGTTATTAATACAAATTTCAATTTTTTTTTAAATATCATTTCTCATTTCAAATTACAAACAAACACATAAGTTGTGTATATATTTGAAATTGTCTTTTAAAATCCTTCATTTTGATACCCCACTCGATAGGTTTAGGAATTTTTTTTTCAACATCTGTTTTGGCTCCTTAATTTAATTTTTTTTTTGTTTTTCATATTTTTATATAGCCAGTGTCACTCGGGTTAACGCAAGGATTCTAATGATACCCCACAATGTAAATCGGTACAGGTATTTAGGAGATATGGTGGCACAAAGAAAGTCACATACAAACATACGTGAACCCTAAACACAATACACTCCTTTTTTGGGCAGTCGTGTAATAAAATACGGCGTAAGTCATATCGGAGCCGAGATATTCGACTTTAAAGTCAGAAAAATAGTATGGTCCAAGTGAGCGACAAAATGCATTTTAAAGAAAAATATTCTTATTTACGAATGAAATGGGTTAATTAGGAATAAAAAGGCATATTCATTATTAAAAGTTATTTTAAACTAGTCTATGAGCGTAGCTCCTCCTGCGTAGATGTAGGATTTCACGTTTTTTAGGACATATCTTCGGTTTTATTTAACCGATTGCGATCAAACATGCGTAAGATTTTAAGTCCTACCAAGACCTATCAACCAAAAAAAAACATCAAAATCCGTTCAGTAGTTTATGCGTCCATCGCCAACAAGCAGACAAGCATTTGAAAAAATACATATTTTCGTGCTCGGTATAATTATAACATAAACTAAGTGTTTTTGTATTTAAAATGTAATATTGAACTAAAGTAAGTTTAAAAAACATTAAAAACGTCCTCTTTTCAATTGAATAATAAAAAGATACTTTTATAAATTCTATAACACCCATTACCTAAACTACTTATTCCTCCAGTTCGTCGTAAGCTTCGATTTCTACTTCATTTCAGATTATGAGGTTAAGAAATTTTGCAGGGGGAGATAGATTTTCTTGGCATCGCCCCCACCCCAGGTACCACATAATAGACATTACATGTGCACAACACCCTAAAGTGCGTTTCCCTACTACACAAGTACAATAATGTCCTAAAATGGCTTGTCGCCCTCGAACTTCTCGTTCGACTAATATGTACACCCAATATGTTCGCCTGTTTATATGTCGTGATTGTATTCGACCTCGTAGTATCCATGGATTAGTGCCACCAGGGAGGGTTGCTATTTTGTAATTGGTTGGTGTTCAGATCCTTATATATTTCTATCAAATAAGTGCCTTGTTTAATATGTTCCCCGTAGTAGCTTCGTGCTTGAGCTATTTGGTACGTACAAAGAGCATATATTATTAAATCATCAGCACTTAATTGAGGAAATTCGTCCATTCCAGGTACATCAGCTGTAATCGACTGAAAATGGGTTCTTCTTCGATTCAAGTTATTTGCGATTATAAAATCACATAACGGGTTGGTATCACCCGATCTTGGAGCAATTTCTCTCACAATATCTACAACTAGCCTGTGGTCTTGCAAGGGCTTCCCAAACACGTTCAATAAGGAACCTGCTATTCTGATCTCATCAAATAAGTGAGGAGCTGCTTTATTAAAGTTTTGGGAACGCAATTGTCTGAACTGTTTTTTTAGTCTCCCATTCACGGTCTCGACAACCCATCGGCACATCGTAACTTTACGGGAGTCATTAGCCTGCCGTGTTGTTAGCTGACGTTCATCTTCGCGTTTCGTTGCTGGCAAGTAAGTGCGGTAGCCACATGCTTCTACTTCGTCTATAGAGTCTCTGAATCCTCTATCTAATATAAAGACATCGTTTTGTCTAAAAAACCAGTGGAATGGGTCACTTACGTTTTTTAATATGTCTAAAAGAGTATTTGAGTCAGACTGAGTGGCTTCATACAGTCCATGTATGTCCAGGATGTGTTCATCTGGGCAAACTATCAAAAAAGGCTTCACTAAATGCCGGAACTTGTGAAGACTGTACGATTTCCTTTTGAAATAATAGTTAGAACTTTTTTGTAGGTATATATATGTCCCGTCCATGATGACAATGGCATTTCTTTCTGCAATGTCTTCTGTTTGATTGCCGTAAAGTGCATTTGGAATCGTCAAACAACGAGAAATTACATCTTCGCGTGTCATGTGGTCAAAACCCAGATGTCTTGGCACAAATTCCGACATCAAATCTTGTCTCACCAAACGCATAGTTTTTCCTAACGTTTTTCTTGACATATTAAAAAAAAGCTGTTAGTCTCTCATTTGAGTCTCCAGTGTGTAGCTTTTTAAGCACTTGCCAAGCGCTGTACCAGCTTTTTTCTTGTGCCTCTGAGCAATACTAGGCGTGCTCTGTAATATTTCTGTAAATTGAGACTTTGAAAATCCGATATAATAATGAAAAACGGCATCGTTGATAGTAGATACCCGATCAAAGTCTAAATACATTTTGCGCGTTCTTAAAATATCCATCATATCTTTTATTTGAGCTGGCGAAAATTCACTGAGAATCCGACGAGTGCATTCTTCAACATTTTGCCAGTTGAAATCTAATAAATGTGTAGAACATACACGATTGCCACGTTGAATATAAAAACTTTTTATTTGTAGAACAGTTGCCCTTAAATCCACGTGAATGCGTTGTAAATCTCTATTAGAGCAGTCTGCAAATATGCACACATGTGTGTTGTAAGGTGCTCTTGTATAGCCTGGTAATGCTATCAATTGCAACCTGTTAACTTGCACGGATTGATGTCGTACATTTACAGCAATTAAAGGTTCTGGCTGTTTTTCTACGTCTTGTTGAACTCCTGCTATGTTTTGTTCTTGTTCTTGAACCTCAGCAAAAACATCTTGGATATCTTGTTAAACTTGTGCAACGTTTTGTTCTTGTTCTTGAACCCCTGCGACATTATCATCTTGAACTTGAGCATTTCCTTGACTGTGACGTCGAGCACGTAATAAGCACGCCCTGCACAGTCTGTCTTCTTCACGAAACTGACATATAATTATTATTAACTCAAACCGTGTTTAGAAAAAAACATTAATATTGAATAAATAAGGGGTTCCTATTAGAATAGGGGATTATACACATTGCCTGTAATATAATAATACACTGATTGTATGTACTGTATAGAATGCCCTAGACATTTGGTCCATACATACCGAATGATCATTTCTTAATTCCACCATGTACTTACTTAGCACAGTTCCTCTGCATTATCTCTTACCTCTGCATTTTTCACAAAAATCTTATTTGATTATTGCCTGCCTATCCTGTGAAATATTTATTGGAAAAATGCCATATTAAAATATAGAACTCACCTCTAGTATGCCCATAACTTCAACAAAGTATGCCATAACATACGGATGATTTTGCATGAATTCTGGCGTCACATTATATGATCTCCGACGACTGCCACCAATACGTCTTACACTTCTTGCGCAACACATACAACGTGGAACATCTGATTCACTCATTTATACCAAAGTCCAAACATACACTGCCAATGCAAATCACAAAGTCCAGTAGTACAAGCCAAGTCGAATTATTGTAGCTAATGATAATCTTCTAAACAACACGCAAACAACACAAAAGTCAAATGGTGAGTAAACAAAGAGTCGAAATAAGAGTGAGCGATACTGTCGTAGAGCGGTATCGTTCTCCTGCTCTCGCGCAGCTAGACGAATAGAGCGCTATGATTGGTTGACATAAGCGTGCCGGGTTCTGAAGAGGCTAACAAAAGAGCACACAACTCAATTACATACACCTACTATAGAGTTCTATGAAATTCATTAGAATAACTTAAAAAGAACGTTAAGAGACCCATACTCTTTATTATACCTAGACGACCTTTTTATAGATTTTTGCTTATTTTTGTGTGTACTAAATAGTGATAATAATTTTATTACTGGTCGCGGAACTTCAAAAACGATGCCACTTTTACCCAATGGCCTTTATTTATTGCTAATTTTTGTAAAAAAAATATAGATATTTGTTCAAGAGATCTTATTATTTTAGTGATTATGAGTGTAGAAAATCCTACCAGTGGTGGGCAAACTTTCTTGAAAGGGGGCCAAAAGGCTTAAGAACTTTTATAAGAGTTGAATTCACCCCCAGGCCTACACTCATGGCGAACGGAGGTCATTCTGCGATGTCTGACGCCCGAGTACCCTCCGTTCGTCGCGGACTGTGCGGTTGACGAGTCTCCTCCACTCCCACTCCACCGTCTCCTTCACTAGCATTATTTGCTCGCACAAGGAGGCGGCGGCAGCCCCAGCATACGCATCATACATCGTCGTGGGCAAGGTGGCGAGCGAGAGAACTCTCACTCCTAGGGTAGTCACTGAACTTTACCCATCCCTGCCCTGGCGTGAGCAACCCTAATCGAGTTGAGAGATCAACAATCAAAAATACATGAAACATTAAGTTTGAAAATTGAAGAGTGAAGAACTTTATGCTTTCACTTGATTTTTTTTACATGCTATTGTAACGGAACTTAGGGCCTACGGCCCTACGCTACATTTAGCTGTGATCGTCTAAATTGTTATCGTCGAAATCCACTACACTAATCTATTTACATTTAATATTGGCTCCTGACCGTATGTATATATTCGTATAACAAATGCTAAGAGCGTCTATTTAAATCGATAGCTCGCTACCTTAGTAGTATATAAAGTGTGATGCTCTATCCCAACTTTTAACTTTAAATGTATATATGGGATATATTATACATATAGTTTCACAGATCATGTGAGCTGTGTGCTTGTTTGCCACCTCAGTGGTATATTTAAATTTACTGTATGTATGGAATATATATTATGATGACAAGACTGTGGATTTATTTGGAATCAAATGAATTAATATTAAATTCAAAATATAGGTCTGTGATAGTTTGATTTGTATTTGGCCTCTTGGGCATCTTTTTCAGCTGTATTTATATTTTTATAGGCCTTTAATTGTCGTAGATATCATATATGATTTATAATATGTGATCCGGATCAATTATATATTTTTTTGTTGTGTATTTATTTATTTATTTATTTATTTATTTATTTAATGGAACAAAAAACAGATATACATTCAATAGTATTTAAGAGTATGGTTTACATAAATTAATTCTTAATGTATAGCCCACAACATTGTCCACGTGTTACTAGAAATATGATTATATTTAATTATTAATTTATTTCCTTATATATATTACATCGATATTTATTATTATTAATATATATCATTATATGTATAGATAGATAATTTTATGTAGGTAATGTATGAGGTGCAATAACAGTTATAATCGATTTTTTAAATTTATGTGCCGTCAATGCGAATATGTCTATGTCCTCAAATTGCTCATTGTAAGTCTCGACTAGTCGTCGCATCGGTGATCTCAAACCAGCGTTGGTTCTGCATTTATTGGTCATGAAAAGGCGCCTCCTTCTGACAATACGAACATGCACTGTTCGTGGTACGATATAGCAAATACTATTTGTCAGTGAATTGCAGTCGAAGGAGCCTCTACACAAACCGTACAGTGTCATTGCCTGCAAGAGTAACCTTCTACTTTCTAGAGTTGGGAATTTATATTTTATCAATAGTTGGTCATATGGTAAGTAAGTTTTATGAGTTCTAAAATGTAAGGCGCGAAGAAATTTACACTGTACTTTTTCTACCTTGTCTTTGTACTTTTTGTAATATGGGTCCCAGACAAAAACTGCATATTCAAGCTGTGGGCGAATCAGAGACTTAAACAGATAACTATATGTTTCTGGACGCTTAAAGTCTTTGGTTGCCCTCATTACGAAGCCATAGAGTTGGAAGGCCTTATTGACGATTTTATCTATATGGGTGTCAAGCTGAAGTTTAGAGTCTAGATGAATGCCAAGGTCTCTAATTTCATTAACTTTTGCTAGTTTAGTATTGCATAGAGTAAAGTTTGTGTTCAGTATGTTTTTCTTTTTAGTAAAGTCAATATAAAAACATTTCGAGGTATTCAAGTGTAATTTGTTGCGAGAACAATAACAGGAAAAGCGATCCAGGTCTTCTTGAAAAAGTAGTATGTCAATGTCGGTCTTGAAAGTCTTGAAAATTTTTAGATCGTCTGCGTATAGTAAAAATTTGGAATTTAGAAAACACTCATTAATGTCATTTATGAATAAAATGAATAGAAGAGGTCCTAATATTGAACCTTGCTGAACTCCAGAAGTTATAGTAATTGTGCTTGACTGAAACCCATTAATAACAACTCTCTGACTTCTGTTTGTTATATACGAGGCAAACCATCTGAGCAAATTTCCTCGAATTCCATTAAAAGCTATTTTGTTTAGAAGCGCTTCATGATCTACTTTGTCAAATGCTTTCTGAAAATCAGTATATACAGCTCCAATCTGGTCCCCATTATCCATACCTTCGAAGAGGTACGTAGTATATAGTAACAAGTTGGTAGCCGTTGATCTGCGCCTCACAAAACCGTGCTGCTCCGCAATTATTATTTTGTGAAGTTGCGGGTAAACAGCTGTGTGCACAATTCTCTCAAACAATTTAGACATGGCATTTAATATAGAGATAGGCCTATACTGTTCAACGTTTTGTCTCGAACCTGACTTGTGTATTGGAGTTATATTAGCTAGTTTCCATAGAGAGGGGAACACTCCTTCATCAATACTCTTTTTAAATATCATGTACAACGGCTTACAGATAGATTCAGCGGTGTTAACGAGAAATTTCGGTGGTATGGTGTCCGGTCCAGGTCCCTTCGACTGGTCCATAGCTTCTAATGCTTTTTTAACAGTAATCTCGTTGAAATGTAATTCGTGAATCTGTACGTC
The DNA here is from genome assembly GCA_949126895.1 of Eilema caniola. NCBI lineage: Eukaryota > Metazoa > Arthropoda > Insecta > Lepidoptera > Erebidae > Eilema > Eilema caniola. The sequence continues at coordinate 1,925,085 of CASBPR010000003.1, forward strand.
GTTGCCACCATCATTGTCAGGAGCCTCCCAATCGTCTAAGTTGAAAGTGCTAGGTTCATAAACAGAGTGAAAAAAATCGGAAAACATATCACAGATTTTACTGGGGTCATTAGATGTTTTAGCTTTGTAATTAATAGTTGAAGGAATGCCTTGTTTACCTTTGCGGTTATTTATATATCCCCAAAAGTGCTTAATGTTTGATTTAATACCATTCTCTACCGACGTCATGTATGTTATATAACACTTGGAGCATTCTGTTTTGAAATGCTTTCTGCGCAGTGAAAACATCTCATAATCACTAATGTTTTTATACTTCTTCCATCTAGTCCACGATTTGACTTTTTCTTTATACATGCGAACTAGTGCAGGTGAAAACCATATCGGAAAATTATTAGATCGCGCTGTTACCAGTGGAATTTGATTCTTTATAATGCCATAAATAATGTCATAGAACCTAGTTACGGCTTCTTCCACTGGTAATCCGCCGAACACAAGTTCCCAATCTATGTTGCCAAGTTCTGAATTGATAGAGTCATAGTCCGCTTTATGAAAGTTGTACCTAGGTGCACTGCAGCGAGACATATTTTTATGGTTGCCATCGATAAGATATGTTACGACATAAAAAGGTGGATGGTGAGAACTAATCTTTAATAATGGGTCATTAACCAAGTGCACGGTGCAGCCAGTATTCGAGATCAATAGATCTAGCAGGTTTCCTGCAGTGTTTAAATTTGAATTAAACTGTGATGCATTATTTAAAGACATCAAGTGGCTGAGTTCTTCTCCAACCGGCGACATCTCTACACAAGTATAGCCAGAACTGTTATTGTAGTTAGGAACCCACTTTAGATTTGGTAAGTTGAAGTCGCCCAGTAAATAAAATATGTCAACATTCCATCGATCAAGTGCCCTTTGAACAGCTTCAAAGTATGTAAAATAAACATCGTCACACGTACTAGGGGGGGGTATACAATGCACTAATCAGTGTTTTGTTAATCATGATGCTTATGTTTTCAAATGAGCCAGAATGTGATAATAGTGTGACTTGGTGTGGGTGTAATTCTCGCCGGACGGCTATAAGAACACCCCCTCCGTCACATTTTCCCGTCTGTATACGGTCACGATCACACCTAAAAACGATGTAGCGAGAATCAATAAACTCACGATCTGAAATTTCAGGTGTAAGCCAAGTTTCTGTTATAACAATTATATCATAATTATTTGACAGTATATTTATGTATAGTGTATTTAGTTTTGTTCGGCAACCACTGCAGTTTTGGTAGTAAATGGATATTTCATTATTTATGTTGAATTTTGTAACTTGTATAATAATTCCATGTTACCAGCTATTAGTTTATAAAGTACACAGGGTTGTCTCGTTTTTCTGCAGTGCAACAGGGTGCATAGAGAGGCCTTAATAACTGTTGAGATCACCAATACGTAGCGACACAGGTATATAACAATTATTAATGCTCGGCAAGGTCCTACTATTAGCGTGACAAACACATTACAATGAATTGCGTAATATATAATCATTATGTTCATATAGAAAGGAAAAAAATCATAAAATAGCATGCATAGTACAGAAAGACTATCTAAAAGAAGACATGCATAAATTGATCTGCTAAAGAGCACCGTAGCGCGACGGTTCAGTATCACAACTGTAAATATACAGCCGTATCTCACCACTATTGTGACAGACACACTATGATAGATTACATAGCATATAGTTGGTGTGTTCACATAGTGTAGAGAAAGTACAGAGGGCGATATGTGTAATAAAGAATGGCTACTCAATAAGAAACATGCATAAATTGGTACACTAAAGATCATCGTAATGTAATAATATGGCAACATAATCGTAGATATAGGTGTATACAGGCATTCCACCACCGTCGGCGCATCCGACACGCCACGATAGACTCCACAGTATACAACAACTAGGATGCTCATATACAGTAAAAAAATAACAATAAAAGGGCCAGACAACAAAGAAGGATCATTAATGAATTTTAAATTGATCGAGTATCAGTTGTTAGTATCACTTTGGCTCTTAATTTTGAGTAGGTCACCAGGGTTTCGAATGGCGAAGGTAGGTGAATTTTCATTCTCCTTAACCAGTATTGTCGCGTTCTTGATCCAAGTGTACTTGAAGTTGTGCCTTCTTGCAGTTTCTCGAGCATCATGAAAAAGTTTTTTGCTTTTTAAAGTGAGGTGTTCATTCATATAGATTTTATTTGTTGTGCTTGTGAAACCCAGCTGATCCGAAGTAACACCTTTCCTTAATCTGAAGGCACTCAGTATATTGTCTCGAATAATTTTTGATGAAAGCCTGACAATGATATTTTTTGGTCTCTTTACATCCCTCCCAGCATGTGGAACTCGATGAACCGACAATATGTCTTTTGGTGCAATAGCGTAGTTCATGTTATTTCCCAGCTTCTCCAAAAATGCTAATAAATTTTCTTCTCGCCTCTCTGGTACATTGCATATTTCCACGTTGCATTGTCTAGCTTGCTGCTCCAGATTATCTATCTTGAGCTCCAGACTTGACATAATCGATGGATCAACCTGGCTAGTGCTTAGGTCATTAATACGCTTTTGGAGATCATTACTAAGATTTGAGTTAAATTGTACGGCCAGCTCAATCTCATTTAGTGTCTTCAAGATATCACTCTGCTTGTCCTCCAAACATAAAACACGACTCTCAGTTTTTAAATGCTCAACACGCAACGAATTAATTTCATCCTTGATATCAGTAGTGGTTTGTTTTAGTATACCAAGATCCGCTGCCACAATGTTAATACTATTGCCGATTTCCGTGAATTTGCTATTCATTTGTGCACTGAGTTGTGTTATAGATTCATTTAATTTATTTGATAATTGTGCAAATAGTTCAGTCATCTCACTCTCTGGTTGTTTACGTTTCCTTGACGCGGTATTAACAGCAGGAGTTTCTGGCTGTGAGGCCGAGCATAGGTCGGGATCCGAGTGGTTTTGCTGAGCTTGATTCATTTTGTATTTGTATACGGCGAAATGAGAGGTTTGTAAACAATCTTTGTGAATATTATATTAATAACTTGAGTTTTTGTTTTGTTATGGTAAAAGTGGCGGCCTCTGCTGGCAGGCCCCTGTAATTCTTGCAAAGCATAGGTAGCTCGATTAAGCATAGGTAGCTCGATTAAGGCTTGATCCTAGCTGTTATAGTACGGGATTCCTCTGATAGATGGCGTTGTTATCACTAATCAGCCCTTTCTGCAATCATTTGGCATAATTTAATAATTAGTAATTTCTGTATAATGGGCTTACTTGTATGTATTTGTCTAGTATTTTAATATATAACCACTGTTTTGATAGATCAATACGTTTTATTTGCGTTTGTTGATTCTTTATAATGCACTGTAACGTTTTTGTCACTGCAGTTTTTCAACAATTAACACTGATTTACTTGACAAAATGTTTTGCAAACACTTTATGTTAGGAATTGTTTTATTATCTTTCACTTTTTCTACTCACTATTGGGTTAAATGCACGAGTATTTTTTTTTAAATACGTTAAATACGGAGCGATTTATTGTTTGTAAACATACAACTACCCACACAGCCTAACTTGAGATAACATTGCAATACAATGTTATCTCAAGCTCCGAAGAGCGAGATTTAGATCAATTCCGAAGAATCGATAGCTCTGATCAACAGATCAAGCTCTCCTTCAACTCGTCACAATGAATTTAATTTAGTTTGTAATACCTCCGCTAACTTCATTGTGTACTGTAGGTTTCAGTGTTAGCGTTCAGCTCCAGTACAAAATGATAGACCCTTAGACCTCGTGACATTACTGATTCAACTGAAGCAATTATGAAGGTAAAATGATAATGATTATGAGTCTTATTATTCCAACAACAGTATCGTATACTTTCACAGCAATGGTTGGCTGTCAGTTATTAATGGGATATTTAATTTCTCAGATAGGCTTCAGCAGAAGGACTAGTGTCACTACACATTACAAACTCGAACTCAAATACTGGGTCCAAATGACTCAGGAGCTAGGTGAATTTACCTACAGATGTTTCAATGAGTACAGCTTTGGCTATGATTTGATGTAATGAATGAGATCTAGTATCTGTCGAAGATGTCAACTCTCTCATTAGCAACTGTGTGCTGAATTTAATGATCTCAAAAAAATAAAGCCTTTTGTTTATTCAATGTACTGACTTTGTGAAGGAGAGAAACTATTATTTTGAATAAAACCAGACTGTAAACGCACAATAATTTGCTTATTTGTTTATACCAAAATATAATACGTTGTTATAACGTATAATTACCCCAATTTCAATTATTATATTAACGCAAAATAAACGCACAAATTAACTTTTCACCAAACGTAATCTATAAATTACCACTATAATTCTCGTAAGAATTCCTAGGTTCTATCGCAATAGAACGTCTACACCTGCATTCTAGCTAGAAACCTAGTGTAACCTGTAGACCATGAGCTCGTACCAAGATGAACATGGATGTGTATGATTTTAAATGTGTGTGTATTGCGAATTGTGTAAAGGAAAACAAACTTGAAACTAGCTACGTGGAATAGGGAGTGCTCTAGTTTTTAGACTTTCCTACAACTAGATCACGGAATCCTAGATGATTGAGATGAAGGTATTCGATTCGCCTCCAGAAGCCAGTCTCAACTTCCAGATTTAAACAATAATTGACCTACCAGTACTTTCCAAAGCAGCGAATCTTAGGAATTTTGGTATTGATAGAAAGGTATGATAAAGTAATTAGGAACTTCTAAATATCAATTCAGAAGCGCGTTGCGTCCAGACCCTTTAGACAAGTGCTTCTTCACTTTGAGCTGTTCGAATTCGAATAATGATTTCGCAAGAGCAGTGATTGCTTACGATTTGGTAAGGATTGCAACGGATTAGAAAGAGCCTGTCGTATGGACGACAAGTCTAGATTCGAAACTGTCCATGGTCTAGGGCAAAAATCGAGATAATATCGAATTGAATTTCGATTATAAAATTAGTTTTCTAAATATTTTCATATCTCGAGATATTCTTTGAATTATAATTTAAATAGGTACACGATTCAAAACTAGTGAATAATCGGGTGTCACTCTGTGTTTTCAGACTAATAATGTTTGTGTTATGGTTTATGAACATTATAAAGTTTAATATTAACAATTTATTGGTGTCATTATCTTTCTACCCGTCCATATTTATTTTAGGTCGACGCAATACGTTGAAAACCAAATAAATCGCAATAGAATACGTCAAAAAACGATTTCTTTATTGATGATTTTGCTGTATCGAAGTAAAATCGATGAAAAAAGGAAAATAACAATGTTTTTAAAATTAAGTATCACTTTTAATTATTTGATTGACTGAAAAAAATGCATGATATTTCATTTTATTATTGTGGAATATCCCGAAAGGCAATAAAACATTATTAAAAAAAAGATCGGGTATAAACTTTCGATTATTTTTATAATGATGTGGATTTTGCATTATCGATTTTAAAAATTAATAAATAAAGTAGAAAATGAAACCGTTTTTTACAGTAATGAATCTATTTTAAAGCATTTTAATGAGTCGATTAATTAATCGACTCATTAAAATTGAGAAATTTATGTATGATATCGATTTACAAATATTTTATTTCGTAAATTGCAACATCGTCATGTTTTAGAAAATAATCATATATTAATCTGTCAGACTTACTGTCTGTGACATCTGTGTATCGTCTAATTTCCTTCATAATTTTTAGGAACTACAGTGAGAAGAGGGCATTTAAGGTGCATTGGTCTTTACCGTCTCATACATCGACAGTGGCAACATGTAGGCGTTTATGTGAAATTATATTTAAGGTATTTGAATCTCAGTCTAAAAGAAATGTAGTTAGTAATATCAGTTGGTAAGTAATGACTTGTTCTGTAGTCTGAGGTAATGACGTATTTACTTTTTATTTTAGGTACCAGGTATCAAGCGACAGTATGATATTATGTACGTTATCCAACCAGTCAGGATATACCTTTAATTGGTCATGGACATGTATATATCAGCGGTGGCAGATCAGTTTTGAGGATTGAAGCACACTCTCTCCAGTCTAAGTCTCCACACGTAAACCAGATGATAGATGCTGTAACCCGCCAGTTCCACTTGAGGTAACACAATGTTACGATTTAATTGTATATTTTCTATTGGTCGTCTTTCACCTCTTTTCGGTTTAACTTAGTTATATGATTTTTATGGCGGCGAATGCTGTCTGACATCCCAACCGCAAGACAAAAGTTTACACGAGTGTCTCGACTATCAATCAGTAGCTTAGCTGTACTGGTTTAGAGGTGATGTTTACTTGACCCCAAAGGTCTTGATGGAGTCCCATACACCCACACACTTCATATTGATGTTATAATAATATTCTAATATGACTAAAGCATATTGAACCACAACTTCACCTTTACTTATTATTCGGCTCATCTCTGTCACAATTGCGGGTGAAGGACTGACAGCAATATCAACATTCTACTGAACATGGATCCATATCAGTAGATGCACTTATAAAGTCAGAGATCAGAATCAGACCACCAGATAGTTCCACCTTTAACAATATCTTGCTACCTAACTATTCAAGGGCACTAATAACACAAAATCAATATTTTGTACCTGGCTGGCAAGAACCTAATCAGCTCTCTGTTCCAACTGTGTTGCGAGTAGATTTATGCTGCATCTACAATTATTATATACCACCAAATTTTAAGATTTGCAGAAGACATATAAATAGAACACCAACTGGCACCTAATCTTATAGCAAGGTACTTACTCCAACAAGAATGTTCAGCACTGAACAAATTGAAGACTGCTTTTTCATTGCTGGAGGATTTTACTGCTAAATGCGCGCAATACCTATGCAAATGTCCTAACACTCAAAACTGTTTATTAATTAGAACAAGAATTGTTAGTCGCCTTTTAAGCAGTTAAATATATTATAGCCATTTAATCAAACATCTATGAAAATGACTTTTTCATTTCACTTACTCATAACGTGACCTAATTTCACCGAAATTAGGCTCATTATAATACCTATTATCAAAGTATGGGTTTTTTCATTGTTATTATACTCCGCACGCCGAATGATGATCCCTATGACGTTTCAACTGACAGTTGTATTAGTTATGCGAAACAATTTCGATAAAATACTGTTTTTTCAGGCAAATGTCATGTCATTCAGCCAAGTCATTCAACATAATAAGCAATATTTATTTATTTTGAAAAAAAAAAGACTACGCGCATTGATGGACATAAAACACTAGGTAAAAAAGTAACAGCCTTATTATATTTTATTTTACTATACTTTAATTTTTATTCAAATTGCATAATTTAAAGAATTTAAAATTCTTTTTGAATTGAATTTTAAAGAATTCATAATTAGCTGGCAATTAAGGATTAAACTGACTGGGATCGAGATGTACAATACGACAATATCATTGACCAACCGTTAATAATAAACGTCACGGATAGCTGCAGTTCAGACTCAGATTTTGAAGATCCGATTGACCCTGTATCAGATTCAGATTGATATAAATAAAATACAAACTCAAAGCATTTGTTTTATATTTCCAACAAATTATCGATATTTTGTTTATCGATGTGTCCCTTCTTAGTCGATAACAGCTTGACGACGTAACTTTTGCAGTACGTACCATGTACATTTGCATTGAGTTTTTTTCTATTATTTCCGAACATTACGTAATAATTTCTTAATATTCATTTTTATAATTTACAATTGTACACAATTATGATTTTTTCGTCTTTTTAATAGATCTCTAAAGGATTTGATGTGATAGGACGTCAGTACAATGTTAAGCGCTAACGAACTGTCATACGGATCATCATTCAGCGTGCGGATTATAATTCACGAGTGGGATAATGACATTTCTTTTTAATTTTATCGGATGTGTTGCATTATTCTTATAAAAAAAGTGATACAAAAAGATCCTGTTAATAAATATATTAATATACCTACCTATTGCTTTTTCATTTCATGCAACTTCGTATTTGAATGGAACATTTCATCTTGTACATGTATAATAAACAAAACTTTTACTCAAATATAACTTTTGTTTTCTCTCTGTTTAAAAATTTAAGTAAATTCACCATATTGTTCACATAGTAAATAGTAGATTTTGGTACAAGTGTGTAAAGTTGGTGATTACCGCTTAGGTGATATTGAGACTCGAGCCGCGAGGCGAGGGTCTAGAGAGAGCCGAAGAAGGTGTGTCATACGACGTTTTTCATTTCACTTGACACTCGACTTCATATCAATCCATCATATATCGGACGTTATACAGTATATGTGTATATATCAGGCGGTGTACTAAGAACACACATCGTTTTCTTCATAACTAGTACTTGAAGATATTTTAATTAATAAATAATTATAATTTCACTAGTAAAAACGAATGGCGAAACTTTTGGGTACTTTTATTTTACGTGCGTGAAATCCCCACGGATACTCCCTCCCCCCGGGTCTGTGGGTCGATGTGCTAGGCCGAAGGTGAGGTTGTCACGCGACATATCCCTCGCACCCCGGCTGACCCAGGACTTTTGGGTACTAGCGGACTGGCGGGAATAATAAAAAAAGACAGACTAAATGAATGAATTTTCTTTTTTCATTTCACTTGCTCATAACTAAGCTCTTATTTCACCGAAATTAGGCACATAATGATCCCTATTATCAAAGTTTGGTTTTTTGATTGTTATTAAATCACGAGTGGGTTAATGACTTTTTTTAATGTAATTGGTTGAGTTGCATTATTCTTTAAAAAATAGATACAACAATTACTATCTGAAAACTTCAAGGGTAAATATCTATTTTAGTACTTATATGTTATTCACAAGTGAAATGAAAAACATCGTATGATACACGTGTGTATTGTTGATTACCGTCTTCGACTCTCTTAAGACCCTTGCCTGACGGCTCGGGTCTCAATATCGCCTCAGCGGTAATCACCAACTTCACACACTTGTACCTTAATCTACTATTTTCTGTATGGTTATAAAGAAAAAAGCTTACCACCATCCCTAACCCAACCAAGTCAGATTGTACAGCTTTCTCAATTAACTTATCACTAATTTTCTCTGAATACCCCTCTGCCTTACCCTTTCAGGGATTTACAGGGGTGTGTAAATATATTGATAATTCATAATTTATTTATAACTATAAAATGATACAATATTCTCCTTAGAAAACCGGTTTAAGGGTAAAAATATATAGTACAGTGTTATTATCCAAGGAGTGCTGTGGCACTCGTACTAGGTGACCCTGTGTCATGAGTGCCGTTATTTTCCTTGCAGTCTGAAAGTAATATGTATTCATACTTCAAAAAAATTTCATTAATGTTATGTGTGAGTAGGTACAATTTCTAAATATACTTAAAGTAGGTATGATTTACATTGGATGTGTTTGTGTGTGTGAGTGTGTGTGTGTGTATGTGTGTGTGTGTGAGTGTGTGTGTGTGTGCGTGTGTGTGTGAGTGAGTGTGTGTGTGTGTGAGTGAGTGTGTGTGTGCGTGTGTGTAATTTTCTGTCTTATTCCGGGGTGGTGCCAATTGAATGGCGCCGCCGTTTAGTTTACAGCCTAGGCAGTTAATTGAACGGCTGATTAAGCTAGTTGGTTGCGTCCTAATTATATGTTAATGTAATGAAAAAATATAAACAGCTGGTCCGAGCTCAAACGGGATTCCAGAGTCCATAGCGGGCTGCACTGCTCAGGCTCGTGGTTAAAAGCGCTGAACTGCCGCGGCAGACAAGCACACGACCCACCTGTTGGAAAGTGGTTACCGTGGCTTATGGACGTATGCAACTCACTCGTGCTGCCGACACAAACACAAAGAGTATCTGTGCCGTCAGTATAAAGACAAAACAGGAATAATAAGGTCTTAATAAGCCTTTGGTATTTCCACTGACCGTACAAAAAATCTCCAGTAAGCTCTGGCTACCCTACTCATTGCCGGGAACACAACACGATGTTATTAAGGCCGCGGTATTTTGTAGCGCGGATGGACTGCCCCAGTCGGACGGAATATTTATACATGCGAAAGTAACTCTGTCTGTCTATTTGTATGTTAAGCTTTCACTCCTAAACCGCGGAACCGATTTTTGATGAAATTTGGTACAGGCACAGAATAATTAATAGTACTATCGAACAGAAGGATTACTGCGCAAGAAGATTAAATTAATTCCAGTCTTGCTCCGACGCAATACGGTGGAATTCAGGTCGCACAACATTAGGTACCTATAATTTTATTCACCTACTACTTGCGTCTCTTTTTGCTTAAGGTCATTGGTTAGAGTGAAGCAAACGGGGCACTGAGGAGCACAGTCACCGTAGTAGTCGCTCGTCGCCGTCACAGAAACAGTCCCCGTTGCAGTCGCCATAGTCCAGTCTCTACACAATGAAATTTTTACTAAGAGTTTGTCAATTGCCACGCCGAGAAAGGTTAGGTGCGCCAAAAGAAGTATAACTTCAAAAATCATATCTCCTAAGCTAGTAAAAATCACTGGACATACATAGGGGTGGCTCAAATACTCCTCGATATGGGGCGCCAAATTTTTTGGCCAGGAGAGCTGGCCACCCTGTATTATTGTCAAACTTAACCTTAGCTCTCGGTCTATATACCCGTCAGCCTAGCCAAAGTGTGCCAAAGTATCTAATTATCATGTTCAGGTAAATAATATTAAATATTATGCTATTCATTTGTATACCTATTAAATGTATTACTTCAGCTCTCGGACTATAAACAAAGAATACTAAATATTACCTTTATGCTATAAGGTAGCTTTCGAGCGCGATGGTTCATATATTATGTAGGTAAGAACTAATAAATGACGGTGTTATGAAGGGACAAACATAAGAAATTAAAAAAATCGAATTGAGACCCTCCTCCTTTTTTGAAGTCGTTTAAAAAGAAGGGACTTGGAACTGCAGAAATTACGTAGGATAGGTATCGTCAGTGGTACCTACCTACCTATAGACAGCGCGTGTTGCCCGTTAAGGACACTCGAAACTAGAAAAATACGTCGAGGCGGGTGACGGCGGAGTACGTTGACCCCGATGGGTCCGATCCAATAACCCTCCCAATTCAAAAATCTCGCTGGCTTGGTACCTACCTACTTCGTGGTAAATAAGTAGTTTTTGTCTAGATACGCATTCTGAGCAGTAGTACCTAGTGGTAGGTTGGGTTATGGGTAGGTAGGTACCTTAAAAATTTAAGATTTATTAATTTGAAAAACTTGCCTTTCAGCATCTTTGGGAAGCGAGAAAAAAGATAAATCCGGTATATTTCTATTCGAATTCAAACAGCCGAACGCCACACAATATCGTCTGTCATATTTTCTTTTCTTGTCCATTCTTAGGTCGGTAGGTACCTACTTTAAGTAGGCACGATCAAGAGAGAAAAATTAATGTTTTTATAAAATCCCAGCCGAGCGCGAGCATAGAAAAAACCTCAAGCGTTCACACGAGCACGCGCGTGACACTCGACTAATTTTAATTCCGGCGGCCGGATACTTCGCTGTAGGTATATAACGGATGTACTGCGCGGAGTGAACCACGCCTGCCTATAGTCAGCGCGTGATGCCCGTCAAGGACACTCGAAACTAGAAAAATACTTCGAGGCGGGTGACGGCGGGGTACATTGACCCCGATGGGTCCGATCCAGTAACCCTCCCAATTCAAAAATCTTGCTTGCTAGGTACCTACCTAGTTCGTGGTAAATAAGTAGTTTTTGTCTAGATACGCATTCTGAGCAGTAGTAGTGGTAGGTTGGGTTATGGGTAGGTAGGTAGGTACCTTAAAATTTTAAGATTTATTAATTTGGCAAACTTGCCTTTCAGCATCTTTGGGAAGCGAGAAAAAAGATAATTCCGGTATATTTTTATTCGAATTCAAACAGCCGAACGCACACAATATCGTCTGTCATGTTTTCTTTTCTTGTCCATTCTTAGATCGGTACCTACTTTAAGTAGGCACGATCAAGAGAGAAAAATTAATGTTTTTATAAAATCCTAGCTGAGCGCGAGCATAGAAAATACCTTAAGCGTTCACACGAGCGCGCGCGTGACACTCGACTAATTTTAATCAGGTCGGCCGGTTACTTCGCTGTAGGTAGTGAACCACGCCTGGTACAGGTGTAGATTTAAGCCTAGAAACGGACATAGGCTACCTTTTATCGTGAAAAAAGAGGTTTGAGGAGAGTTGGGCAAATAGAGGTGAAAGTTAGCTATACAGTCTATCATTTTTGAAGATATCCTGATGAAATTTGGTACAAAGATAAATAAAAGTTTGGGAACGGACCGGACACAGACTGCTTTTTATCGTGAAGAAAGGGGTGGAAGGGAGGGAATAGGGAATAAACCTCGGTGTAAAATTATTCATTTTTGAGGATATCCTGATGAAGTTTGGTAGAAAGATAGATTAGAGCTTGGGAATAATCGTTATAGAGAGGCAAATGTATATGCTTGTAGAGGTTGAATAGAAAATCGAGCAGAGTCGAGTACGGTGCAAGTAAAGGTGCGACTAGAGAGGCGAGTAGAGAAACAATAGAGTCCAATAGAGAGTGGAGTAGAGATGCCAATGGAGAGGCGAGTAAAGAGACGAGTATAGAGGAGAGTATTATAGAAATATAGTAAAGAGGCGGGTAAAAATATCTAGTCGTGTGTGTGATACAGAGGTGAATAGAAAGTTGAGAACGGAAGCGAGTTTATAATCGAGGACAGAATTGTGTAGAGAAGCAAGTAGAGTTTCAAGTACAGAGTCGAGTAGAGAAGAAAATGGAGAGTTGAGTAGAGAGTCGAGTACAATGGGCGAGTTTAATGCTCAATAGCGTTGTCTTATAATATATTAAAAGAAAACTACCAGCATTTTCACTGCTGTTTCCTCGTCTTCTTTTTTATGAATATTTTGGATGGTTACAAGACCTTAAAGCCATGTCGTCATTTATACATATCTTCGTTTGTTTATGATGATGATCATGAGTTAATGATGTTGTCTAGATGATGATGCTGATGGTGACGATGACGATGAATATGAAGATGAGGGATGATTGCTGCCTTAGTAAAGTTATGGGGACTTTACTAAAAGCTCCCTAGGGAGATTTGAAACTAATACGAAATGTCATAATTCATTTTAATGTTCCACTTTCCTGCACTTTTTTGAGTTGTCCAAGACGTTATGTCTAAAAAAGTCACCATTTTCGTACTGCCAAACTCTCATCCATTAATTTAATTTATTTTTTGTAAATTATTAGCTTGGTTACCTTTGAGCCACTTAGGTATTCATTACATTTTTTTAAAGATTTTATTGGCAAATGTATATTCATTTTTTTTTTAATGATTTTATTGGCAACTGGATACAAGTCCTTATACATTACTTATAATGTTGCCAGGATATATTAAACAAAAATAATCATGTATTAACATAATCGATTATAAGCATATTGGTTTTTCTGTGAAACTGTTCCTGTTTGAATAATAATATAATTAATACTTAACATATCACAGTTGTATTTTAAATAATATGAAATATTATTTTATTAACTCTGCACTAAATTAAACAAAAAAATATTAATATCGATATATTTAAGACGATGCTCATTAATCGATACCAAATCTCTTAATAATTTTTGGAAATATAAATGTTATAGCAACACACCCAACTGTCATTCCATTGGTTTTGACACCATAATATATGGTGAATACTGAATTTTATAATATTATACGTAGAAAATTGAAAATGAATCCTTTATGAACGACTCTGGCGCACATTTGGAGACTGAACCCGATCCTAACGTTGACCCTGGCCTAAATTTTGTTACTAAGCGCAGAATGGACTGGATTACATGTTTGAGTTATGGCACTGTCATATAATAATAATTTTGAAAAGTGGTACTAGTATGTTAATATGTAGTGCAACTAAAAGTATAGTTATAATTACAGTTACTATAAGTAATAGTCTGGTTTTTATAATCGAGGATTATTTTACCCACAATGAACAACAACAAAATGTGGTATAGGAATTTTTATTTATTTATTTATTTATTCATTTAACCAACTTAAACTTACAGCTAGCTAGTCATATAAGTTATAGGTCACATAGGTACATTATTCTTTATCGGGCTTGTTGGTTACAACAATGTGAATATTCCATTAAAATATAGATGTCAATACAATTATTAAATTCTTCAATGGGTAACAATTTATTTAGGAATTAAAAAATTGGCATGATATTTCACATTTATAGCCTTCTGTTTGTATGTATAATGTATTTATGGCGTAGGAAAAAACCCTTAGAAATAGTTTTATTTCAATTTGTAACATTCGCATAAAATTTCGACAAATTCAGTAATATTGAAATGCATAACCGTTGAAACTTCTTCATAAAAAATGCGACTGTCATATAAAATCATATAACTACAACTTTTAAAAGGAAAGTTATTTGTTGGACAGGGTATAAATGTATGGTTGGTAGTAAAGCCAATTCAGGCAATATGAATATAAAGTAATATTAATTAATTATGTTTTTACTTGCAGTTATCAAGAACACACCAAATTGCTGGCAAAGAGCTGATCGAACAAACTCAAAATAATGTGCAATTTATATATCTGTCATCTATATATTTCAAATGAGACTAATGACTATAGCGGAGAAGCTATAAATCCATACTGCTGCAGCTGTATTGTAGGCGAAGGACGGAGAGTTGCTGTGCTCATGTAATGACAATTATTTGGTTCTTAAACTGGGCAAGATATGAAGCCAATATTAATCCAGCAACGGTTTTAGTACCTACACATTCTGTTAATATATGAGGCAGATTATTAAAAAAATATACTTAAAATGAATGTTTCATTTACATTAATCCGCTAAATGTACTTGTTAATAAAAGGTGTTGTGTGAACCTGGATACAACTTTATTAGAAAAATATGTCAATAGTAGTTGTTACTTTCCAAAATCTCTAACAAAATGCACAATGTCCTTTATATATTATTATATACAGAAAACAGTAGTATATTTTTGAACCACTTAGGTGAAAGACAAGCACACGGCCCACCTGATGGAAAGTGGCTACCGTGGCCTATGAACGGTGAACATGTGCAACAGCAGAGGCGTCACACTCGCACTGCCAGGAACTATATTACACACATTATTCGAGTTGTAATGGTTGTAGTTAATGATGATGCAAACGCCTATGTTGTTTTAGAGGATTTGTGAAGGTTTACAGGCTTCTAAAGAGATATGGAACCAACACAAAAAATCATAATTCACTGTAATATCACTAATATCCCACTTTCCTACTCTTGTGTGTAACCTAAAGAAATGCGGTCTAATAACTAAAGAGTAATATTTTTTTTGTGACACATTTGCCACACTTCGTCATTATACGCAACTCTTTTCAAACAAACTTCATGCATTTTACTAAAAATGCAAGCATATGTTTAACAAACACTCGCCATTTTGTAAAAAATAAGCAATCCGTTCAACTGCTGGGGCAATCGTGACGAACTATTTGTAGCCAAGCGTGTTAGGGCTTGTCAAACGCCTTGTCTCTCCAAATGACCGGCAAGTCCTCTAATATTGTCTATGATACTGGTGAAAAAAGCCATTTTCAACCTATTCTAATCAATCATATGACAAGAACCTAACCTAGCCAAGGGATTCGCTCAGTCAATGGAATAGAATAGGATAAAATAAATCAATTTATAGGAGTAAAATATTATTATGTTCATGATTTGTGATTTGATTCACCAAATATAATTATACGCAACCTGCAATAGCCTAATTTTATGCATTTTATAAAAAAATAAATAAAAATACACCGTCATTTATATCAGCTGATCAAAAATCCGCCATTTTGTAGCGTTATCTCCGGCTTTTTATTAACGCTGGTGGAGCGTCCATTTTTGACGATTGTCAGTCGTATTCGTTCATGAAAGTAACATGTGTAACGTGATATTTTTCACTGTTGCTTATTGTTTTCTAATATAGATTTCTTTGTTCCAGAGCCACCTAGAGTGTCTCACGGGAACTAGGCATAATTGTTTGGCAGTGAAACTTCTAATCTTCGATTAGGTGTGTTCTAGTTCTCACACTCGACCGGCGGATGGCGCTGGTGTCCTACAGCATATTTCAATTTTTATAATTGCACTCATATATCATTTTATTTACAATTTAACAATAATAAATAAATGATACTTACTTTCTCAGAAATTGTGACATATTCGTGAACAAGTCATAATTATAATAAATGTTTGTCATATTTGGTCTAGTCGTGTCTGTGGCCATCAGCGGCTGATTAGTTTGCTTGTCTATTGGCCGCTAATGAGTTAGGTCGTGACCAGCAGAATTTTGAGGTTTGTTCACGAATATTCGATGGATTCGGGTATAAATAGGCCTGCGCCGATCCTCAAGAGAACTTCTATTTCAATCTTCGTAGCTGTCTCTGAGTGAATAAAATCTGTGTCTATTTCTCGTAATAAAATTGTTTGGTGAAAACCTCGTTCCCAGATATTCTGGTAAGTCGTATTCCTCTGTTTACTGGGACACATTACGGGCCTGTATGTATATTCACGGCTTAAGAGTGGTCTGTTTTATACAGGGTCGCTGGTCTGAGCTCGTGTGCCCTTCTGAATCCGACCTGTCTTACATTTATCTACTGCGTGCTTCGTGGTACATCGGCTGCTGTGAGCTGCATATAGCGGAGAAAGGTCTACTCCGAACATCCCTGAGGCCATCCAGCAATCACCTAAGGCCAGTACACTGCCGCTGTGTGCCTATTACCTGTGTAGCCGTAGCCGTGTAGTACCATTTGTAAAACTTAGTACGCTTAGTAGCCTGTGCTAGATTTCACGTACCTGTTAATGTGTAGCTAGTGCTAAAATTCGTATGCAAATTGTGTGTTCATCTGCTTATTATCTGTGCCTGCTGTGTGTGTTCTTTCTGTCTCACACTTCTGTATTCTGTACCTGTCTGTCTACCTACTTATCACTACGCATCTTCTGTATTCTGTGCCTGTCTGTCTACCTACTTGTCTGTACATATTCTTCTGTCACCTGTATCTACCTACTTCACTACTATATATTCCTCTGTGTGTAACTCTGTGTTCTATTCTATCAAATATATGTGTGTACACCTAAACTACCAGCTGTTTTCATTGGAGCCCTAGCTTCCCTGTGCACGCACCTCTCTAGCTCTGTGGAGAAGGCGCCCTGGGTAAGAGTTCTGCATCAGCCCCTGAGCGAGCCGGTGAGTATCCACCTGACTAGGTCAGTGGTTACAAATTGGCTCCCAACGTAGTGGCAAGACTCTGGTACTACTCTGCGGTAGTCTCAGTCTAGTGTGTGTGCATAGGAGGCTAACTCTGATGAAAACAACCTGGGAATCCGTCTGAGACTTCCCAAGACGTTAATTGGTTGTGTTAGCAGCTGAACACGTAATTAATCTTCTTGTTTTTTTCCAGCTACCTACACCTGGGGTGGGAAAAGACGCCCAGAATTCTAAATTTCCAAATTAAAAAACAGCTGTGATTTTGGTAAGATTTTCTGATTTTTTTCGGCATACCCACTTTTTTTCTTTTTTGTTTTTTTTCTTTTTTCTTTTTTCTCCTCTTTTCTAGCCTGTTTCTAGTCTTTCTTGCAGATGTGCACATATATATTTGGACTGTAATATAATTTTTTTCTGTGTAATAAAACCTAATAAGATTTTCTGTGTAACTACAAACTTTATAGAAAGTGTGTAGGTACCTTGCATTTTGAAAATTAACTTGAACTTTGTTCTCATAAATGATAGAAACTTTTAATTCTATTAGACAGCCTCTATTTGTATTAAATTATAGCAATCAATTTAAAACTTTAGTTAAATATCAAGCACCTTGTTGATATCTACTTATGAACCTCTGTTTTACATCTTGTATTTAAACCTTGTCTGTTTGACCTACATTGCCAGTTGTGTAACTGACTTTGCATTTGAGTCTAGACTTTAACTTTAGGGTCTTAATAATAGACACCTGTAACTCTAGTATAAATATAAATCATATTATTTAATTTGAAACCATTGTTAGATATCATACACTTTGGTGGAACTTACTTGTTATTTCTGTTTAATACTTTGTGATTGAACCCTGTCTGTGTCATCTACATTGTTACTTATTTAATTGTCGTAATTAAACTTTTACATCATGGCACAGATGCAAAAATATATAAACTATCTGAGAAAAGATGAACTCTCTAACGAGCTGGTTCACATAGGCATTTCAGTGGCACCTGATGCGACGGTGGCTGGCCTTCGGAGTGAGCTGAGGACGGCACACCGACTTGTCCGTCGGGGTAGCATCAAGCTGAAGGCGGTGGTCCCCACTGATGCAGCGGCGGAGCTTTCCATCTGTACGCCTAAGGTCTCGGAACTAAGTGAGGCCCTCCAGTCAGGTGACTTTGTTTCTGATAAGAATTGTCGCATAAGAGTAGCCTTCAGGGCGAACTATCTGCTAACTAGGCTGGCTCGTTGTGGTCTAGATTGTCCTGAACTGGCCGAACTTCGTGATAGGCTTGTGAAGATCGTCGCTGTGGCTGAACCCAGCACTGATTCTGAATCTGACGGGTCAGATGAAGGTGATGATGATTCGGGTCGTGACCGGGTAGAGTACACTTCACCTGCAGTGAGAGAGGACCGCTCGGTACGAGCTAGTTCTAGTAAATCTTGTTCCACGTCTGACAACATAGTGTATAGGGAACGTCCCGTTAACCTATGTTCTTTTAACTTAAAATATGATGGTTCCTCTTGTGTGCGCGTGTTTTTAGAGAGATTAGAAGAGCTTAGATGTGCACGGGAGGTCTCTAAGTCTAAACTCCTTCTGGCTTTCTCTGACCTGTTGGACGGACCAGCTTTGTCTTGGTTCCGTACAAATAGATCTAATTTCATCTCATATGAGGACCTTATTAGTGAGCTTAGAGATACATTCGATATTCCTGACTATGATTATCGTCTCAGAAATGAGATTAGACAGCGTAGCCAATCCCGCTCTGAGTCCTTGGTTAGCTACTTATGTACAATGCAGGCTATGTTCTCAAGGTTGTCGTGTAAAATGCCCAGTGAGGAACAGCTGGACATTCTCATGCACAATATTAGACCAGACTACATGAAGGAATTGGCCTTGCATGATGTCAACTCTATTGATGATCTGAGACGTCTAGGTAAGCGTCTGGAGCTTGCGCGTACAAGGGCGGACGCTTTCCGTGAGCCTATTCTGGACAAATTTGAGATTTCGTCTGATTTACACCAGCACAAGACCAAAGGCGTGCAAAAGCCCCCTAAGCAGGTGTCTGCAGTCGAGACGCCATCTACCTCCAACGAACGCAAATGCTTCCGGTGTGGCGAAAGCGGGCACGCTGCATACAACTGCACCCAGTCGAAAGAGTTGGTGTGCTTCCGGTGCGGTCTCAAAGGAGTCAAGACACCAGACTGCTCAAAATGTACTGGTAAGCCAAAAAACGCGTAAGCCAGGGCCTTATTGTGAACTCTATACATCACTCTGTATCTGAGTCTATTTCTGATAGGGTCCTGTTTACTAAACGGGATAACGATGTTAGACCGTATCTAGTTGTTAAAGTATTAAATTTAAATGTCTTAGGCCTTCTGGATTCCGGTGCCTCTTGCTCTATACTAGGAAAGGGAGCGCACCGTATCTTCTTGGAACTGGGTTTTGATCTTGAAAGTATCAACCCTGCCTTTCGCATTACAACTGCCGACAGCTCACATGTGCAATGTCTGGGTTGTATTTCTCTACCTATTGAGTATAATTCGGTTATCCGAGTTATCAAATTCTATGTTGTTCCGGGAATCACCACCTCCATGATATTTGGAGTGGATTTTTGGCAGCAATTTAAGCTAGGTGATAAACTAATTTCACAAAATATTAGTCTTGATGGTTTTAGTGACAATAATCCTATCGAGTCTGTGTCTCTTAACAGTGGCCTCGAGGATTACAGCAACCTGACTACTAAACAAAGGGGTGTAATCAACGAGATCATTGAAAAGTTTGACTCTTTGAACACGGATAAGGTGGGTTTAGGTCGGACTACACTTGAACATCATGTCATTGACACTGGTGACAGTAAGCCGATCAAACAGCGTTACTACCCGCTCTCTCCTCTCAAACAGAAAGCCCTGGAAGCCGAGTTGGACCGAATGCTAGAGATGGGAGTAGTGTCCCCGTCTCAGTCCGCATGGAATTCTCCAGTGGTCATGGTGGAGAAGGCGAACGGCGAACTCAGGTTGTGCTTGGACTCTCGCAAGCTCAACTCTGTGTCAAAAAGTGACGCCTATCCCTTACCGTACATTAATCAAATCTTGGACCATCTGAATAATGCTAAATATTTATCCTCTGTAGATCTGAGTGCGGCCTACTGGCAGATTCCGTTCGACTCTCTGCAGTCCGCCGAGAAGACTGCCTTTACAGTTCCCCGTAGGGGGCTGTTTCATTACAATACCATGTGTTTTGGACTCGTTGGAGCTGCCGCCACGATGCAGCGCCTAATGGACCGTCTGTTTGGTCCTGAGTTCGACAATAGGGTATTTGCGTTTCAGGACGACATAGTCTGTGTGTCCAGTACCTTTGAGGAGCATGTAGAGCTCTTACATAGAGTCTATCAGCGACTCAAGGATGCTGGCCTAACTATTAACATGAAAAAGTCCCACTTTTGTCGGAGTGAACTCAAATACCTGGGGTATTATGTGGACAAACACGGCCTTCGGACTGACCCTGGTAAAGTTGAGGTTATTCTCAACTATCCTACACCTACTAACCCAAAGGAGGTTAAGAGGTTTCTGGGAATGGCCGGCTGGTATCGTCGTTTTGTCAATAATTTCTCTAAGATTAGTAAACCTCTGTGTAAACTAACGTCTAAGAATGTTAAGTTCGAATGGACACCTGAAGCGGAACAGTCCTTCAATCTTCTTAAGTCAGCTTTGGTCTCTGCCCCTATATTGAAGATGCCTAATTTTGAGTTGCCTTTCCGTATTCTCAGTGATGCGTCCGCATTTTCAGTTGCTGCTGTGCTGACACAAACTCACGATGGAGTTGAACACCCTATCGCCTACTGCAGCCGTTCTCTCAACAAGAACGAGGTGAACTACAGCACAACTGAGCGGGAACTTCTGGCCGTGATTTTCGCCTTAGAACAATTCAGACAGTACGTCGAGGGCCAGAAGTGTACAGTCGTCACGGATCACTCCTCTTTACTGTGGTTCCATAAGCTGAAAAACCCTACGGGTCGTTTAGCGCGTTGGAGCATGAGGCTAAGTCAATTCGATTTTGACATTGAACATCGGAAGGGTAAAGATCACGTTGTACCTGACGCTCTGTCTCGTATAACGATTGATTCGCTAGATGCTGCCTCCTCCAAAGACCCTTGGTATATCCACACCATGAACAGTGTGCGGAAGAACCCTAGGAAGTTGCCGAATTTTGACATTCGTGACAACCTTTTATATAGATTTTCTAAGAATAAATACTCTCTGACTTCAGATTTCGACTGGAAGTTGGTGGTACCCCAGGAGGATCGCCTGTTCCTGCTCTCTAAGTACCATGATGACACACTTAGTGCTCATGGTGGTGTTTGGAAGACACACAAAAGGTTAGCCCTAAATTATTATTGGCCCAAAATGTACGAGGACGTCAAACAATATGTCGAGAAGTGTGAAGTCTGTAAGCAGTACAAACCCGTAAACACGTCTCGTCCTGGCCTCATGGGTAGCCCGAAGCGGGTGTCGAAGCCTTTCGAAGCTATCTCTGTCGATCTACTTGGTCCCTTTCCTACTTCAAGTAATAGAAACGTGCACCTGATCGTGGTCTCCGACTATTTTAGTAAATACGTCATGTTGTGCCCTATTCGGGCTGCCACAGGCGCTGTGGTCGCGAGATTCATAGAGAAGAGTGTATTTCTTGTTCATGGAGTATGTAAAACTATTTACATGGATAATGGTCCTCAGTTCGTAAGTAAGCCTTTTAAAGATCTACTAACTAAATATAATGTACCCAATATATACTATAACCCTAGGTATCATGCCCAGACTAATCAGGCGGAAAGAGCTATTCGCAATGTTGTCCAAGCGATCTCGTGCTATGTGAAGTCGCAACACAAAGCATGGGACTCGTTCTTGGTTGAAGTACAGTGCGCTCTGAACACTGCGGTTAGCGAAGCAACTCGCTTCACCCCATACTTTCTGGTGCATGGTAGGGAGTTCATTGGAGATGGAGTTCTATACAGGCAGTCAGACATTGCGTGCCACCCGGCTTCTGTCGCTGTGGACGATCCATCAGCCTTTGGTGTCAAACTGAGAGAAATACAACGCATCTACGACCAGGTGAGGAAACATTTGAACGTTGCCCACCAGCGTAATGAAAAGTATTACAACCTCAGAAAAAGGCATGTGGAGCTGAAAGTAGGACAAATCGTGTACAAACGCACGTTCTACCTGTCAAACAAAGCAAAGAACTTCACTTCCAAGTTAGCCCCTAAGTTCCTTAAA
Source organism: Eilema caniola (assembly GCA_949126895.1). NCBI lineage: Eukaryota > Metazoa > Arthropoda > Insecta > Lepidoptera > Erebidae > Eilema > Eilema caniola. Next base: position 1,947,672 of record CASBPR010000003.1, read on the forward strand.
TGTGTGGTAACCGCCAAGCAATCCCCTCTGGTATATCGGCTGTCAGATTTAGACGGTAAGGATCTTGGTGAGTACCATATCAAAGACATCCTGAAGTATAAGGAGGAGCCGTCTCCAGTACCTAATGTCAGCGATGTTGCCACTACATAGCACTGTTTATCTAGTCTATAAAACCAGCGCTATGTTATGCTTAATCTGTATAATATCTGTTTTCTCTCTGAGTATCTACGTGACTATAATTTGTCACATTGTAGGTTCCACCATACACCGTACCGAGTGTTTCTCTCTCATTTCGCCTCTCAATTCTCCACAGCTCCTTGTAGTTGTTGGTAGTGTTGGTGTATCTGCAGCGAATAAAGGGAACATTCATTTTCTTTGTAGGACATTTGACCCTAGCTATGTAACCTAACCATTGCGCAAGTCAGTGTATAATTAGGTGTGTGGGAGGAATGTTCTTTAGTTTTGTAATTATAGTTGTCAGTTTGTGTTTGAAATACCCAGCTGTTTATCTATATCTATTGTAAGCATTTTCTGTTTTCTTTGTTGTGTATTTCCAGCGTATCGTGTCCGCAGGAAATACTATTAAGGGGGGGGGGTGGTGTAACGTGATATTTTTCACTGTTGCTTATTGTTTTCTAATATAGATTTCTTTGTTCCAGAGCCACCTAGAGTGTCTCACGGGAACTAGGCATAATTGTTTGGCAGTGAAACTTCTAATCTTCGATTAGGTGTGTTCTAGTTCTCACACTCGACCGGCGGATGGCGCTGGTGTCCTACAGCATATTTCAATTTTTATAATTGCACTCATATATCATTTTATTTACAATTTAACAATAATAAATAAATGATACTTACTTTCTCAGAAATTGTGACATATTCGTGAACAAGTCATAATTATAATAAATGTTTGTCATATTTGGTCTAGTCGTGTCTGTGGCCATCAGCGGCTGATTAGTTTGCTTGTCTATTGGCCGCTAATGAGTTAGGTCGTGACCAGCAGAATTTTGAGGTTTGTTCACGAATATTCGATGGATTCGGGTATAAATAGGCCTGCGCCGATCCTCAAGAGAACTTCTATTTCAATCTTCGTAGCTGTCTCTGAGTGAATAAAATCTGTGTCTATTTCTCGTAATAAAATTGTTTGGTGAAAACCTCGTTCCCAGATATTCTGGTAAGTCGTATTCCTCTGTTTACTGGGACACATTACGGGCCTGTATGTATATTCACGGCTTAAGAGTGGTCTGTTTTATACAGGGTCGCTGGTCTGAGCTCGTGTGCCCCTCTGAATCCGACCTGTCTTACATTTATCTACTGCGTGCTTCGTGGTACATCGGCTGCTGTGAGCTGCATATAGCGGAGAAAGGTCTACTCCGAACATCCCTGAGGCCATCCAGCAATCACTTAAGGCCAGTACACTGCCGCTGTGTGCCTATTACCTGTGTAGCCGTAGCCGTGTAGTACCATTTGTAAAACTTAGTACGCTTAGTAGCCTGTGCTAGATTTCACGTACCTGTTAATGTGTAGCTAGTGCTAAAATTCGTATGTAAATTGTGTGTTCATCTGCTTATTATCTGTGCCTGCTGTGTGTGTTCTTTCTGTCTCACACTTCTGTATTCTGTACCTGTCTGTCTACCTACTTATCACTACGCATCTTCTGTATTCTGTGCCTGTCTGTCTACCTACTTGTCTGTACATATTCTTCTGTCACCTGTATCTACCTACTTCACTACTATATATTCCTCTGTGTGTAACTCTGTGTTCTATTCTATCAAATATATGTGTGTACACCTAAACTACCAGCTGTTTTCATTGGAGCCCTAGCTTCCCTGTGCACGCACCTCTCTAGCTCTGTGGAGAAGGCGCCCTGGGTAAGAGTTCTGCATCAGCCCCTGAGCGAGCCGGTGAGTATCCACCTGACTAGGTCAGTGGTTACACATGTTGGCTACCCATTATATTGCTTCTCGCCGTTGGCTACCCAATTAGTCGTAAGCGTATGTCAGTTTCATACATTTCATAATCTATTCGTGTTTCGAATGGTTTCATATGGCTAGCTTGCTGTAGATAATAATGTACTTCTCGGTCGTTGCAATCGATTGGACTGCTTGTAAATTCGGTTGGCTTCCAATTTTAAGTTCTATCCGTTGAATCGTATTGCAAGTTGTAAATCCCATTCATTTGTCATTCTATTCTATGCGTTTCTACTGACGATCGTGCCACTTGTCTAGAACCTCAGACACGGCTCGGCACAAAGTCTTATCTCACTTCGTCACTATTTACACTTGCTTAAAAAAGCAGAGTTTAAATACATGTCAATATAATCAGTCCATGTGCCAGAGCGGTGTCCCAGACTCAACTACCCCGCGAACGCCAGGAAATCACTTTTTATCGAGATGCGGGGTCTGAGCGCCCCTCGCCGCGCGCCCGTTTTCAGGTAAACGTCTGCGCTGGGAGCTCGCTAAATCCTTTGTGTGCAATTTAATGGACAATGTATTTGTTATCTTGCAAGCTCATAATTATATTTAAATGATAACATGCCTTCGTGCAATGTAATTAATTTCCTTCTACAGAATATCAAACCATGCAAATTGATCCCATATAATAATATAAATAATATACCAACAGTATATACTCAATTCAACCAATTTAACCAGCTGGTCATGCATTTTAATCATATAGTTACATAAATATTATAGTACTATGCGCTTATCTCGGCGGAGCTCTGATTATTATTTTTTTGATAGAATTCTATTTTATGTATTTTTTTAATTGCATTTTGGCCATTTATATCCATGGATCAAACTCGCATAAATCTACAATTATATGGTGCTTTAATTATGGCATTTACATTAAGTCCACGTACTTAGTCATCATAAATAATATATTCCAACAATATGAATATCATCGTTTCATATTTGCATTCGTTCAAGCAAGATGATTTTAGAAATATTATAACATTTGAATATTTTTAAAATACCATACGCTTAAAATAAGATATCTCGTACCCAAAACGCTTAAACCAATTGAATATCGCTTTGTTCTAAAGATCCCTTTTTTTTCCTTGAATTCCTTTATTTCTTTGTATAGTTTTTAAAGTCAATAGCTACCTTTTTTTTTCCATTATGACCCATGAACAAAAGCTTGTCGTGTCGTTGTGCTCCTAAATGTGCGCTTTTAAACTTATCTGGTTATTACTTGTATATGAATGAAACAGTAATATTAATAGACATATTTTAAATACTTAGGGCAGGCGTATATTCCAATATAGACTGTCCCGTCTCACTATTCCCAATCAAAAATCACCTCAATCATGACAAAAAACGTTCGACCTAAAGAACACTTGTTGACTAGCCTAATTCATATAAAGACGTGCATTTAAATTTGTATGAAGCACACTAAATATTGCATATTGCAATGATTTCAGAATGTCGTATTTGGATACAAGGCGCTGGTAGGCTTTATACATGCTTTAAGAACACTCGAAGAACTGATGATTCTCAACCAGATCGTCAAAATTTATATGCAAGAAACAACGCCATCTCATCAGCTTTCAAATAAAGGAAGGTTAGTAGGTATGAGGTTTACATTTCAAAAACTTAAGACAAACCCTATATCTTAACCATAGACGGCCAGTCCACACTTGTTATTTAGTGAACCATTTTCTTCTAAAATTGAGTGCTAATCTCGGTCATACTCAAAACATGCACTTTGGAACACGGGGTCTGCTCTCATGCTTTTCCATTTATTAGTTAGTTCTGACTTTTATGGGAGTGAGTGCCGTCTGACCTCGCAACCTTGAGAGGAAAGCCTGCTGCAGAGCCTCGTCTGTTAATCTATTACTGGCGTGCAGGTGAGACTAAATTGGGTCGCGAAAATCTAGGTATGGGCCCATGTAAATTCTGTATTTTAGTGTGCAGCTAAGAAAAACCATCAAAAACACTACTGTAACCCTTTAAAAATACAATTAAATAAATACATAAATTTAAATTAATTTTTTAATTAAATTATTTGGGCCACCCCTTCTCTTCCCATGTGGTGTTCGTACAAGGCGACTAAGGGATAGTGCTGATTAACTTTAATATCAGACAGATACGTACAGCCCAGACTCAGCCTCAGATGCACGGCTCGAGTCAACAATAGTGCCCGGAATACGGCAATAGGCTCACCCCCTGTTACGTGGGACCGAATACAGATTGGTGAAATGTGGGTGTTAATTCACCTCTGCCCAACCCTCCGGGGATAAAGGCGTGATTATATGTATGTATGTATGTATGTAAAAATTAAAAAATATATATTTATGTATATTTTATTTATGTAAGTTTAATTTATTTTGATATTTTGTATGTATTATTGCTGTTCATTAGTGGCACCTACTTTATTGAATAAAAATATAACAGTATATTAAGGTACAAGTGTGTAACGTTGGTGATTACCGCTGAGACGCCATAGATTAAGAGAGCCGTAATCAACAATACAAGCGTGTATCATAATATGACGTTTTTCGATTCACTTATGAATAAAATAACACTTAAAATTGATATTTACCTCCAGTTTTCATGTAATAAACATTCCATTACGTTAAGGACTTCACATCAATCACATCATATATCGGATGTTGTACAGTATATGTGTTTATATCGGGCGGTGTACTAGGTACATAAACCGTACAAAAAACCAGTTTGATTATAGGTATCATTGTATGCCTAATTGCGGTGAGATTAGAGCTATTTTATGAGCAAGTGAATTGAAAATGTATTATTTATTATAAAAATTTGAAAGTGTTATTATAGAACTGTATAAGGGTGACATAATTGGCATTTTTTCAAATATTCTCTAAATGCTAGTCCCAATGGAAATACACCACAATTATAGTGAACAAAAAATTTAACCCAAAGAACCACTTGTTGACTGGCCTAATACTATTCATATCAATAGGCACTTTTAAAATTTATTATACTTTATTCGACATTCACTATTAATATCCGCACACTAAATATATAGTATATTTATGATTTTAGGATCTCGTAATTGAATACAAGGCGCTGGTAGACCTTATACACGTACGTGCTTTAAGAACACTCGAAGAGCTGATGATTCTCAAACAGATCTTAAATCGACCTGTTCGACAGCCTGGTGCACCTGCGGACCTACCAGGGGCCTACAAGATGGCCCAGTTGATCTCTTCGCTCCGAGGGGAGCCAAGAGACGTGTTGGCCCACCTCCCAGTCACGGAGGCATCATATAAGACAGCGAGGGCGGTGCTCCACGAGCGGTACCAGAATGAGCGTCGTCTGGTGGACGCCTAGTTGAGCCGCTTGTTCGGATTGCCACGGATGGCAAAGTTTGCACAGATTTACATTCAAGAATCATCGCCTTCTCGTCAGATTTCAAATAAAGAAAACTACGTTAAAAAACGGTAAATCCGTTTGGAAGTTACTCATTGGGCTTTATAAACAAAATGTGCAATTTTAAGTAATCTGAGAAACAATATTGTATTACTCAACGTTTCTATTGTTTTAGGGTGCTTACATAGAGAAAGAGGTTACCGGTACCAGCTACCTGCACTGGTGTAAGTGTACACGGAGTAGGGTGTGTTTAAATGGGTTTGCATGGTGGACAGTTTTCTATTTCTTCTTTATTTTTTTGTTAAAATCTATGCCATCCATAATATTATGAAGCTGGAGAGTTTGTTTGAATGTGCTCATCTTAGGTTCCAACTAAAAATCTTTTTTTGGCTACTTTGAACAGGTTACTGTGTCTGTATGGAAGTTAAACATGCACCGACCTGGTCTTTTCTCTATGTACGCGCCCTTACGACATGTGTCTCTATCATGTAACTATTTTGAATGTTAATCCAGTCAAAATAGTCGAAATAAGATGGTTAGCTTGCATAAATTCGCATAGAACTGAAAATTCGTGGAGGTCTTAAATATTCCATAATAAAAGAAATATCAAGTCCCCATCGATTGGACTTGTGCATTTTTTATTCAACGTTAAAGATCTTGCACTTTTCTCGTAATAGCAGCGTTTTACCTGAAAATAAAACGCTTATTAAATACTTACCTTATTTGAAGCTTACTTGTTTAGAGATGGCAACCCCGATGTTTTCCGTCTTTTTCACCCTCACTAGCTATCCTGTATATCTTTATCTCTTTCGCACACATCCCACTACCACCAGGCAGAGCCCCGAGCTCCGAAAATATGTTGGAGGCTTACTTGCGGCATTGCTTCGAAAACACCAGGCAGAAATTTAATGTAAGCTTCAAATAAGGTAAGTATTTAATAAGCGTTTTATTTTCAGGTAAAACGCTGCTATTAAACACTTGACCGTTATTTGAAGCTTACTTGTTTGAGATTTGTTTGTTATCGCCTGGTGGTAGGTGTATTGGAATGGTGGACGCCAATGTGAACGAGAAAAAGTTCATAAAAAGCGTATAAAAAGTTATTCGAGCGCAGTTAAAGAGACTGATTTGGTCTATGCTCCAGTGAGTTTTGATTTCAGATTTGACGTCTAAATCGTCTGTGTCTAGTTGACACTGACAGTTGCAAAGTCTATGAACAACTCTATGGTTATTGGGATGTGTAAATATATAAAATAAAATAAAATTCAATGATTGAGTACATAATAATTCATGTATTTCTGTGGAAAATATTTCGATTTCTATCCTGACACTACAATGTATGTTTACAGATATATTTCAATTTTACTAGACATGACATGAAGGTGAAACTATACACAAACGATACTAATGAAGAAAATAACAACGTACTTAGTGAAAATAATAATAAATGAAACTGAGCCGTAGAGAGGTAGGCTCTTAGTAGGTAGGTACACAGAATAATAATAGGTAAGTACACAGGGTAGACCCTGTAAATGTACATAAACTGTACAATAAACATTGTCCTTACATAATCAAATCAACAATGATTTATAGGAAGTTTTTCAACCACTCATCAAATAGACCCACAGGTTGACTCAAAACTCATTATTTAAGTATCAATAATCAATTTGCAGGCAGACAGACAGATTTGAGGTACCTATATAGTGACCATGCTACCTTTAGTATTATGCTATATCACATCTAAATAAATCAATTTTCCAAGCATTCATTCGATGGGATTGAATAACCTGCTAATGCTACCAGTTGTTGTTACTGGTCGAATCTCTCGCCTATAGAATCGAGTAAAGGTATTGCTAGACTTCCAATTTCCTCGAGACAAGATCTCCTCAAGGGAATAATTATCGACCCAATTTTTGGATGCTACAGCAGATCTTATACTGCCGGCAGATGCCGAAATGCCCGCATCTAATAGTAATGATTTAATCCAACCAGCTATTACTGTGCGAGAGGCCGCTTTAGCTGCCCTCTGGTAGTTATAAATAAATTTTTACTATTAGATGCTTGACGTCTTGGCTCGAGGAGTTTAATAGTATGCCGTACCCAGAATACTGGACCAAAATTTTTGTTTTCAATATTCGACATTAACTTCCAACCTGACTGTCTATGGTCACAGCCGTCGGTTTTCGAACCAAAAATGGGCCATAATACTAAGCTATGATTATTATCAACTAAATGCTGTGAATCTATAGAAAGAAAGGTCAAGTCATGTACACGCCTACCAGAACACAGTAAGAGCAATGCGGCAGTATGCCTGCATGAAGCAAAGAGATTAGTCTCATCAATAGACATATTTTGTAGGTAACCTACCAATTCGTCAATGTTCCAAATGGGACATTTTCGGGTGGCTGGCTTTGATAGAGCTATGGATTTAAGTATGTGCTTAAGTAACTTATGAGAACTTAAGTCATTAGTTTGGTGTGCGTTGCAGAGAGTTGCAACTGCAGATTTATGTACTAGGATTGTATTATGAGATAACTTATCAATCAAAAGCAAATCAGCTAGAAACCTAGCTAATATAGAACCATCAGGGTGATATGGATCTAAATTATATTTCTTTGACCAAATCAACCATCTTTTCCACGCTACCTGATATGTTCTGCGAGTGGAAGCACGCCAGGAAGATAAGAGTAACTCTTTTTGGTTTGCGTTCCAACTATTCAACTGTTCTGACCACCCCCACACTTCCAGACCTCTAACTTCATCTCTTGAGCCTTGGGTGGTGGTAGGCCCGATGCTGTGTCTATGAGGTTCCGTTCCAGATTGAGAATCGTGTAAGGTGCTGTTAGTGCTCGCGACTTCAAATCGGCTCGCCAGAAAACCCGTTTCCAGCGTGGGACCACTATCAAGAACGCTCCCGAGGCCAAGTTCAAATGAAACAGGACTTTTGGGATTAGGTATGGAGGCGGGAATATCCAAGCCAACTGATAGTTCCATACCCGAGAAAAAGCATCGTGATATAGGGCTGTTGTGTCGTTTATTTCGAGCGTTACGTAGTTGGAAACTACATGCGCCCTGTGAGACGCGAAAAGATCGACTTGAGGTGTCCCGAAGTGGCGAAATACCCTGTCTGTGCAACATTTTAGGAGATGCCACTCTGGTAGTAGCCTGTGTCGCGACAAATGATCGGCATGGCTGTTGTAGAGCCCGGCTATATGATAAGCTGTTCTGTGGATTTGATATACATTCAGAAGGTGAAAAATTTTTCGTGTCAGTTCTAAGAGGGGAACAGACTTCGTCCCACCCTCGTTTCGTATATAAGATACGACCGTTCGGTTGTCGCATTGTAGCAACGCCGTAGATTGGCGAAGACAGTGACCTTGTTTCTCCAGGACTTTTAATACAGCCAGCATTTCCTTGAGGTTGCAATGTAAGGGCTTCTCCTCGTCTTTTCATGTCCCTGACATCGCATGACCATCGACTTGTGCTCCTCACGCTACGTCGGATGCATCTGTGGTTATAAAGTGGGTTGGTGGTTGTAGGTGTATGGCTGAGAATGGGTGACAGTTCTCTAGCCACCACCTCAACTCCGTAATTGTTTCTTCCGGTAACTCTATGTTTGTTACCGCAACAGACCCTCTCAGTAGGCGATTCAGGAATAATAGGAGTTCCCGAAAATGCAACCTGCCTAAAGGCACCACAAAACTCGCAAAGTTCAACAAACCCACCAAACTTTGTAAGTCGCGTAATTTGATGCGTTTGTTTTGTAACAATGATCGGATCTTGATGATTATGTTCAATACCTTGTCTTTTGGTAGATATTTTTGGTTCAACCATGGATCCCAGAGGATGCCCAGGAATATTAGCTTTGTTTTGGGAACTAATGAGCATTTTTCGGCATTTATGTGCCATCCTAGAAAACGTAACTGATCCAGAAGAATTTGGACATAAGCCTGCAGCCTGGTCCTGATGCACGATTAAAAAATCGTCCAGGTACACTATTATTCGTAAACCTCTTTGCCTTAGAGTTTGAGCTATCCAATTGGTCAATGAGGCAAATGTTTTTGGTGCCGTACTTAGACCGAATGGAAGGCAGGTCATTTGAAGCAATTCTCCTCGGTATATCAGTCGAAGGAATCGTCTGTGACTTTGCCCTATTGGTAGATGAAAATAGGCCCGTGAAAGGTCTACTTTGCACAGCCAATCCTTCGGTTGCAAAAAGGTTGGTATACGAAGGGCGTTTATCAACCTGAATGGGTCTGTTATGACGTACAAGTTCAGGGCTCTTAAATTGAATATAGGACGGTTTGATCCATCGCTCTTTTGTACCAGAAACATTGTAGAGATGAAACTTGGGGAGCACTGTACCGTCTCCAAAACTCCTTGCATTTTCTATTTCTCTATGACTACTGTAATTGCTTCTGATTCTTGGGTGCGATAAGTTCCATTTTTTAAGTTGGGAAGAATCAAAGGAGGTTTGCGTTGAAAAGGTATGCGGTACCCTTGTATTATGTGAAGCAGAAACTTTGGTGATCCCATTTGCTTCCAGCGCTGGTAGTAATGGAACAGTTGTACTGCCCTGAACGGAGTTGAGTCAGAATTTTCGCCTCTTACTACTGGAGTGGAATTCGGAGTTATTACCAGGGCGTTTTCGTTCTATATTCTGACCTCTACTACTCGCATGTCCTCCTCGTGAGTGAAAGGAACCTCTAGCACCATGAGTAACCCGGTGGGTTGTATTAAGAGAATGCTGTCCCTGCGAGGGACGGTTATATGAATAACCCTGCGAGGGCTGATTGTAGTAATGGCCCTGCGAGGGCTGATTACTAAACTGATGATATGCTCGAGATGAGCAGCATCCATGATTTATGAATCTCTGCGAGGGTCCATGAAAAACTGCCGGCCCTTGTGACGGGTGGCGTATGGCTTTGCTTGTCCCCGCTTGCGAAGCAGACACATTATTAGGCTTGTTTTGAGGCAAAAACACTTTTTTGACACTACCATTCTTCTCCAAAAAAGAAGTAAATGAGTCCTCATTGAACAGGTATTTATTAGATGGGGGTATCTTGCGTAAAGCACTCTTGTGTAAAGGATCTCGGACTGAGTTAATAATGCCGTGCCGGCGCATTTGAATCACTTCAGCACGATGTCCACAAACTATTTGCAATAAATCAGCAGATACTTTAGCATAATCACCCTTTGAAAATAATTCGTTAATTTTTTTATGCATACCCTCAACACTAAAATTATTATTTTCACGAGCCCAAGTGATGAGCTCATTTAAATTAGTCTGCAAGGCTTCTCTTTGTTTGAGAACACAAAAAGAAAGTATGGTATATGCCTTGTCGGCATAAGATAAATTACGTAATTGATCATAAGGTTTAATTTCATCATTCGTCTCTAATTCTACAAAACCTGGTGTGTGATTATAAGCTTTTTGTACCTCCGCATAGCGTACTTCAGACCAATCATTTTTGTCAAAAAATTGTATATCGTTAAGAATTTTCAAAAAGTTATCCGGAGTTCTGGGTATAGCAGATTCTTTTAATTTTGTCTCTAAATCAAAATTAAATTGTAAAGAAGATTGATCTTATTCGATATTTGATTCCTCAATATCATTATACAAAATACCACTAACATTATCATCCACAAGGGGGGCATCAACAGTGTAACAACAATTTTGATCATTACTTAAACTATTTGAATCATTTATAGTGAATTGTTTTCGTAGTTCGTCTATATCCTGTGATATTTTCTCGAGGCGGCGTGCTTCGAGACTATGTTTGCCCCCCCTCCGTTTTTTTACCGCCACTGCGACGACGACGGCGGTGCCGGCGGCGTTTCGTTTTATTGTTCGAAGAGGACGTAGACGAACTTGAACTACTGCTGCTTTCAGATGAACTAGTCGACACTGACCTGGCTTTCTTGCTTTGCGAAGCATTCTTCTTTGGTCGAGACGTACGCTCGTTACGGTGCCTGTCGACCGCCGTAGGTGCCACAGTTGAACCCGACGCCGAAGTCGATGCCGGGGGGTGACCCACATTTTGCTGTTCGTCAATAAAATCATCCATCCTACACAAACGTTGTATATTAGACATAAAAATACACAATATTCAACGATTATTTAGCAAAAGTAAATCTAATGAGGGTAGATTCAAGTATAAAATTTTACTGCATCAATGCACTAAATACTTGAATTATTATGAAACTAATATTGAATCGAACGATAAAATCGTTATTTAAAATTAAATTAAACTTTAAACTTATCAAATAAAAGTAAAAAGAAAGTACTAATAGTTTCGTTGGTACTCACATTTTGTTGAAATGAACTTACTGATTCTGAAGGTACAACAAAATGACTAATCAAGCTTTTGAATTTCGTGGACTGCGTCGTAGTTTTACTTTATGAAGTTCTGTCGACGGAAAACAGGACGCCAATGCTGCAAGTAAGCCTCCAACATATTTTCGGAGCTCGGAGCTCTGCCTGGTGGTAGTGGGATGTGTGCGAAAGAGATAAAGATATACAGGATAGCTAGTGAGGGTGAAAAAGACGGAAAACATCGGGGTTGCCATCTCTAAACAAGTAAGCTTCAAATAACGGTCAAGTGTTTAATTACCAAATATTATCGCATAATTATGTTAGACAGCGTTGTACATCATGTAGTTACCTACAAAATTGACCTCAAACTGTTTTTTGTGCGAATCACCATTTCAGAGATACCGCAATTTCAAAACTGGAAGGAGGTAAAATATGGAATGAAAGTTGGTTTAGAAGTTCATTCCCAAAAATCACTTCTTAGAAGATGCGAACATAAAACGTATCTACTGCCAAAATTTTAAAACTATAGAACCAGCGGTTTAGGCTCTGCGTTGAGTGGGAACAAGTTATTTTGTATACTATAACAGAATACGACGTCTTCCAGTTTTTAAATCGTGAAATCTCCGACTTGATTGTCCATACAAAAAAATATGAGCCCAATTCTGTAGGTAATTACATGATCTACAACTTTGTCTAACTTTTTTTGCACTAACACTTGTTTACGAGAAAAATGTGAGAATCCAATGGTTTTGTTGTTTAATAAGTATTAAAAATTTAATAAATTTAATTTAAAAAAATGCACAATTCCAGTCCATGACAACTTTTGATATAACTTTTACTAGTATTTATATGACTATCAATTTTTGTTTCTATGCGAATTTATGAAAACTGTCCGGAATATGAAAATAAATTTATTCGTAGGTGCTTAGGAAATAAATATTTTTAAATTTTTACTTGCAGTATATCTCGCGTTCATTGGGCAGATGAATCTTGTGCACAAATTATATTATTATTTTTTTCAACACATTTGCTCATAAACCGGCTCTAATTTCACCGCAATTAGGCAGATAATGACACCTACCGGGTGTAAGGGGAACGCTACCGAAGCCGACGGGTACACGACATATTGGCATAATTTGTTGGGGTGCTGGTTGGGTAACCTCCACGTCGGCTTCTCCGTTTCTTCCCCCTTTGGACCGCGGTCCTGGGGAGCGGAATCAGGGGGGCTGGTGCACCCTGGACAACAGCCAACAGACTCCTACCTTGGGAGTTCTGTTGGCCGTTGACGAATAACCCAACAGCTGACCTCACGTGGAGGTCGTGGGATGGCGGGCCTGCAAGGCCCGCGGGAAGGGGTCCGTAGGATACCCTTCCATTCCAACAGCCCTTTTGAGGGCTAGTTGACCCCATTGCACGAGGGGGTCGTGGTATGGCGGGCCTGCAAGGCCCGCGGGGAGGGATCCGTAGGGTTCCTCCCACCTCAACAGCCCTTTTTAGGGCTAGCCGTCGCACTATGGGAAAGCCCCATACAATGCCGTCTCAAAACCCTTTTAAGCGAAAGTCGAATACAAGGAATTTAATTAATCATTTTATATAGTTTAATACATTGTCTTGCGATTTGCATAATTTATTTTATTGTAATTGTTAAACATAATATAAAAATCGGGTGTGCGTTGTTTTATAGACAATTGTTTAATATAATTTCGTATTACAGAAAATGTTTCGCATAATTTCGTTTCATAGAATAATCAATATACAGAATACTTACTTTAAAGAATTTTAAATCATTGAATTTTGTTTCATATAAAGTTAAACATTAGAATAATCATTTCATAGAATTTCAAATCAAATATTCTTAATCATTATATTGTTTATTTAATAGAAAACTTATTACAAAGAATAACATATTATTATCAAAGTGACAGTTTCTAAACGTTTCAATTCATAAAATGCATACCCTCATTTAAATGGGACAGTTTTTTTTATAAACTAAACAATTGATGCGTCTATAAGGTCGACGGTCTACTTCTGGGTGGTTTATAAAAAAATAACCACGAAGGCCTAATGCGGGAGCGGAGCGTAGCGAAGCTCCCGCATTAGCCTTCTAACCTAACCTATCCGAGTCGGGGTAATCTGAGTGGGGGTGTTAACTATAATGACGTTTTATTAATAATTTAATAACAAAATGATTCTATTATATTTTACAGAAGAATTCAAACAAACAGTTAAAAATAAATGTGATTTGGAACATTATAAAGGTGGTTTAATATTCTTTAAAAAATAATTCTACAGTTTGATAAGTTTGGTAAATAAAAAAATGTGATTAAAAATTCGTTCAATTGTGTTTCTGTGAAATATGTTTCATTGTAGTAAATTGTTTTTGAAACAATAATATTCGAAATAAAAATATAAGAACCAAATATTATATGAAACATTTTCTGTGAAACGAAATTCTATGAAATTTCTTTCTACGAAATAAGGGGCGCCCATAAAAATCAGCATCAAACCTAACTCACATTCAGAGGCATCACTACGGGTGCAATATATTGCCCCAGTTCAACGTCACATTACTCGTAAATATTTGATAGAAGTCTACAAGTATTATACATTTTTGAAATGCTTATAATCTCCTTATTTTGATACGTAAATAATATTTTATATTTGCGTTTAATAAAATAAAACTATCGAACATAATTCAAGATGACATACGTTTTTGAGATTATTTTTTTTCAACAATAGGTTTAGTCTTTACCGATGTTTATCGATGTTGAGATATTTATTGAATTATGATCTTTATACATTATATTATAATATAAATTAAAAAAAAGTTCCAACATTTTTGCACTTTTCGAAATAACTTCAAAAATGTATGACGAGGTAAAAATTGCGGTTTTTTCCAACTTCGTATAAAATTATTTCCTATCTGTTACGGTTAAATTGATAACAAAATAATTACAGTGGCAAGTGTTATTTATAGTTTATTATATGGTTGATATAGTTTTGACCAGCTTGCTAGATATAATGCGGTCTCTTATCAAGTAAGGTCCAAGTTGATTAAGGTTGGTTATAGAAGAATGCATATTGGTTTGTTTTCTTTTTACACATTATACTACCTATTTGAGGAACCTATAAAAGTAGTCAAATCCTAAAAACATCACAGCCAGTAACCAGACACTCAACTGACCAAAAAGTAAGTCTAGTAAATAACTATTTCTGAGCTTAACCAATATCCAAAAATGAGTGAATTTGTTTGTAATAAACGATAATTGTGCTATTGGTTGGTTAGAGGGCAGACTATAGAAGCCTACCTAGAAGAAAATTTTAATGTGTCAGAAGATAATAAGATAAATGTGATATCCTACATTCAAAGAAATTTGCTCAACTCAATGTAATCACCGCTGGAGGAAAGCGTACCGAGTAAAAGAACGTTTCGAAAGTAAAAACGCTGAATGGCTAGATGGCCTGTTTAATGTTCTCCTAGAGTGTCGTGGCTCAGTTGATGAACCTAGCTCGTCTAGAAGTACTGGAGGCAGACCTTTCATTCAGTTTACAAAGACAGTTTGAAAAACTTTAAATTATTTTGTAAATGGGGCTGTGATGGCTCCTCAGGCCAGAGTGAGTACAAACAAGTTTTGCCGGAAGAAAGCGATCTTATATCAGATGTCAACCTTTTCATTGCTTGTGACAGTGATGTAATTAAAGTGACGCATGACCTATTATTAACCAGCAAAGTAGCACAAGTATTAACTGAAACTCGCTCGAGCGCATCTTGTACTGTTTGTGGTGCTGATCCTCGACAGATGAACGACTTGAAGAGTGTTAGAACTCGTGGCGTCAACGAAAATTCATTTCAATACGATTTTGCACATTTCCTACAACCTGTCTTTTCAAAAATGGTCAGCAGTTACTCCCGAAAATAAAAAAATAAGAGTGACAAGAAAAAGCTAGTCCAAAAGCAGTTTAGGGAGGTACTTGGCTTGCACATCGACAAACCTCGACAAGGATCTGGAAACAGCAATGATGGAAATACAGCTCGAAGATTTTTTCAGAGTTGCTCTGCAGATATTACAGGTGTTGAGGTAGAACTTATAAAGCGTATGTATATTATATTGCAAACGATGTCATTTGGAATGACTATATATATATATATATATATATATATATATATATATATATATATATATATATATATATATATATATATATATAACTTCGACACCGCCACTGATAGCCGGGACAGAAGCCCGGTGGGTCTACGGACCCGAAAATCTGTATGGCGAAAGAGGAACGCCAAAAAAAAAGTCCCAAGTCCCTCCCCGACCGAGGACGGAGTCTGATGTCGAGCTCACGCTCACCGACTCGTCCTCCTCCACCAGCAGCAATCTCAGTGGCGACGAGATGCTGCGCCCCCCCCCAAAGCTGGTGGCGGTTAGCCGCCAAAAGGCGCGGGGTGGTAAGAAGGGTGCCCCTCAAGCCCACCCATCACGGGCTTCTGTCCCGGAGGATGTAGTGGCGCCGCCGAGTACCTCCACCTCGGCGGCGCCCTTGCCCTGTGCCGGCGACAGCACCTCTATAGAGGTAATAGAGGCCCTTAAAAGCCTCGCTAAGGCTCAGACCGGCGCTACGAAGCCGGAGGAGGACCGGCTCATGCGGACGACGCTGCGCCTAGTGGAGCACTATAACCTGCTCAGGGCGGAGCTGGCCAGCGCGCAGCTCGAGCGGGCTGAGCTCGGTAGGCGGCAGGCTGCAATAGTCGAGGATGACCCAGATGGCGGCCGAAATAGCAGCGCTGCGAAGACGCAATTGCCGGACGAGCGCGTGACCCGCACAGCACGGCGAAGGCAGGAGCATGGACCACGGTCGAGGTCACCGGTGCGGCCGAGATTGCTGCCTCAGGAGTTGTCTGGAGGCCATCGTGGACTCCATCCGTCGTCCGCCCCAGGCGCCGCCGAGTGGGGGCTACGCCGGAGCAGTGAAGCGGGGCCCCAACCGTACGGTCACGGCGGGGACCTCGCAGGAGTCGGTCCGTAGTGTGCCCAATACGCCTGCTGCTCCGGCCACTACTATTGCCGCGTCAGCTGCGACCGCCCAGGCCAAGGGGAAGGGGAAGGGGAAGGGCAAGGGGAAGACGTCCCCAGTCCCAGCCCCGGCCCTGGCTTTGGTTCCGACTGCCTCCACGAGCTCCGCATCGGCGGGAGGCTGGGAGGTGGTCGGCGAGGCCAAAAAAGCCGGAACGCCCGTAAAAAGGCAGCCAAAAGGGCCAAGAAGGCCCAAGCTGCTGCGAAGGGAGCGTCAGGAAGGCTGCGCGTCCCCCGTACCACCGCTGTCGTCTTAACGATGACACCGGAGGCTACGGAGAGGGGCGTGCAGTACGTGGACCTGGTGAAACAGGCGAGGGGCCTCATTGATATGAGGGCCCTCGATGTGGCGGGGACCCTCCGAGTGACACACACTCGAACGGGTCTCACGTCCCTGGCGCCTCCAGTGGTTCCAAGGCCGATGCCATTGCGGCTAAGCTGCGGGAGACGCTGGACGCAGCGGACGTCCGGGTGTCCAGGCCCACTAAGTGCGCAGAACTGCGCATTTCAGACCTGGACGACTCCATCACGGCCGACGAAATTCGGGCCACCGTGGCGGAGGCCGGGGGTTGTCCCCTGGAGGCGATTAAGGTCGGAGCGATTCGCTACGGCCGTCGCGGACAGGGGGCAACAGTTGTCGGCTGCCCCATCGCAGCAGCCCAAAAGGCTGCCGACCGGTGGATTCTCGCGGTAGGCGGTGTTGTAGGAGTCCGGAATGACGGTCGGTGACTGTTGCTACTGCTGCAGCCTACCTGGTCACAGGGCCGGTAATTGCGAAGCTCCGCCGCACTGTTTCAGGTGTTCGGCGGAGGGCAAGCCAGCCGACCATAGGGTTGGCAGTAAGGCCTGCACCCGCGGGGAGCCGGGGGTGGGATGCGGAGATGGTTCCATACTGGATCCTCATCTCCGCATCCTGCAGGCGAACCTGGGCCACGGTGTCGATGCTCAGGCACTTTTGCTCCAGAGCATGGCACAGTGGTCCATCCACGTCGCCGCTGTCGCAGATCCATACACTCACCGGCCCCTCGGGTCCGCCTGGGTGGTCGACCTGAATGGATTGGCGGCACTGGTGCATAACGCCGCTGCGGGTGCCCCTCCCCTTGTCATGATCGCAAGGGAGCATGGCATCGTAGCGGCGCGGTTGGGGGAGATTGCGGTCGTGGCCGTTTATTTCACGCCGAGGTCACACCGACTCATTGGGCAGTATCGGCGGTCGCTGGAGCGGCTGACCGACGTCGTCAATGCCTGTACGCCTCGTCCGGTTCATGTGCTCGGGGACTTCAACGCCTGGTCTCAGGCCTGGGGTTCCCGGCGCACGAACGCGCGAGGCAGGGCTCTGGAGAGCTGGGTCGATTCTCTCGGCTTAGTTCTCCAGAATTGCGGGGCCGAAGCCACGTAAATGGCCACGTTTGTGGCGGGGGAGCGCAGTTCAATCGTAGACATTTCGTTCGCGAGCGCTTCCCTGTCACTCCGCGTGCGGGACTGGCGTGTCGCCGCGGAGGTGGAGACACTATCGGATCACCGATACGTTCGGTTTGATGTCCCCCTCCTGCGAGTGATGCGCCGGTCATTTCGGCCCAACGCGAGCCGCGCTGGGTGTTGGGGCGATTGAATCGGGAGGACCTCCTGGAGGCCGCCATCGTACAGGCCTGGGCCATTGCGCCGGACAGGCCTGTCGACATAGATGATGAAGCGGCGTGGTTCCGGGAGGCCATGACACGTGTCTGCGATGCGGGTATGCCTAGAGCTCCAGCCTATAATCCGAGGCGTCGGGTCTACTGGTGGAATGCGGAGATTGCGAGGCTGCATCTGGCCTGCGTGATCACGCACCGCTGGTGGGCCCGATTCCGTAGGAGGCGTACTCGTCCCGCAGACTCGGAGCCCCGATTGGCGGAGCTTCATGAGGGATACAGGGAGGCCCGGAATGCCCTCCGAGCGGAGATCAAGCGGTCAAAGGCCGCTTGTTACCGGGAGCTCCTGGAGACGCTGGAGCGGGACCCATGGGGGCGGCCTTACCTTATGGTAAGAGAAAAGCTGCGCCCCTGGGCCCCTCCGCTGACCCAGGTGCTCGAGCCGGCTCTGCTCGAAGGAGTGTTGGAATCCCTGTTCCCGGCGCGAGCGGAACATATTCCGCCGCAGATGACTCTGCCGCCTCGGTCGCCTACGGCGCCCAGTGTGGTGATTGACGACGAAGTGCCCGAGGTAACTTGGATAGAACTAGAGCTGGCGGTGCGAAGGCTTAGGGCCAAGAAAAGCACCGTCCCGGGACCCGATGGCATTCCAGGCCGCGCGTGGGTCCTAGCTCTAGGTAAAGACGGCCTCGAACCCCGATTAATAAATAGTTACTACGATTGAGACACAGATAATAATTTGTGTGGGCTCCGGCCACGGTGTGATCATATAAAACCATCAGTGACTTGACGTCAATAAATGTGTACATATATACACGGAAGCTACTGAAATTAATATTTTTAACAGAATTGACTCAATATTATTGACGTGTCCGGAGACCAAAATATCTGATGTTATTTGCAGTGAGTTAAAAACCGTGCCCGCTGCGCCTTGTTATCGTGTAACGAAAGAAAATGTTTTATGCTTGGGTTTTAATGTGCAAGTTAAATAAAGTAAATAAAAGTGGCTATGAGAACCGTAAAAAGTAATTAATGTATACCTGGCTAGTTAGTGAGACAGAAATGAAAAGATGATTATAACAATTATCGATTATAATAGATAAAGAGCGTTACATAAATTTATATATAGGTATTAAGAAATGAATCTCAGGGTGGAGTCGCAATAAATATTCTGCCGAGGCGTTGTTTGATCCGTTGTGCAGAGATGGTAGTATGCACTTAGCTCGTTCACTCCCGGCTGCTGATGTTGCCGGCGTGCCAGGGTCCTCGCTGGTGTGCCTCACGACCGAATGATGGCGTGAAGCCCGGTGCGAAGACCCTGGAAAAAGAAAGAGTGCGGGTCAGTTTGTCACAAGGGAACTACGTCCAGTGACCCGCTAAAATAATAGCAGGTGAAGATAATCTCCCCAGCGGCAGAACAGCGTAGCTAGAAGCTATAAAAAAGATTAATAATTATGCAGCGCAAGCTGGTGACGTGACCTCCGACCGTAGAGGTCATCGGTCTCGTGGCACTAAATATTAGGCTGAAATAGCACATTCAAAAATATAAAATAATAAAATAAAACATAGATAAGCCATGCATATTAGCAGGCATAAAGCTGCACCGCTGAGAAGTCTTCACCTGTTGAAGAAGTAGGAAATGTTGATCTCAAAACTTACCCGGTGCCGACAGCAGTTGGCCGCCGGGGTCAAGAGTGACCTCCCACGGCAAAGGATAGCCGAAGAAAGGGGCCACTTTAGCGCCGTGAATAGACACTTAGGTAATGTTGTCCAATCTCGCTCGCACACCCATAGACAAATTAGTTATTTAGTGTCGAAAATACTAAATTATCGACTATTTTAGAGAATTTATTTCAAATAGATTTATAAAAAATCCACAACGTTACAATACCCCCCCAATTAGTTCTGGGTTTTTGTTACCCAAAAACCCGATACTGGACTGCTCAATAAAATGCCTGACTTACGCTTACACATACATACTTCCTTACATACCTCCCCTATCATGTTCATCCATACTTAGCGGTTGCCACTTCAAAAATGTAGCACACGCGTTCCTTGCGAAGAGAGTTTCCAGGTTAATAGTCACTGGAGACTCAGACGTAAATCGAACAAGATGGAAAACATTGAAATGTCACAGACAACAATTTCAATGGGAAGAAAAGGAGCAATCGAACCACTATATATTTTCAACTTTAAAAAGGGAAAGTGTTATGTTTTTAGTATAGGGCTTATTTTAGATGTATACATTACCGCATCTGCAATAAGGCTTATTTCACGAGTTTGCAAACCGCTCGGAAGACGACATAACAAAAAGGGATGCAATGAGGCTTGTTTTTAGAACTGAGTTTGCACGACCGCTCAGCATAGTAGTATAAAACCATAAAACAGTACCCCGATACTGGTTGAATTCCCAGCTCGAAGAAAAAGGTATCTGTTGGTTTAAAACGCCAACAGATCCAACAAATGGTATAAAACCATAAAAATTCCCGGTGACTGGTTTAGTATTCCAGCACCAAGACACGGTATCCGTTGGTTTAAAACGCCAACGGACCCAAAAACAACATCGGTTGGTTTAAAACGCCAACCGACCCACAACAACCATTACTAGGCAAAGCCTAATAATAAAGAAAAACGAACATGAAGTTCAAAGTTCCATCTCAAAGAGAGGAGAAAAGAAGAAGAAAATATATAGCAGTGGTAGGGTAATAAGATTTAAAGAAAAGTTAAATTTAGTCTAGCCATTTAAGTGTCATTGTCAAATATGAACAATGCAAAAGTATAATTAACTACTTTTAAAAGTTATGACCAAGTCAAATTATTATTAAAAGAGTTATTTTCAAAGAAAGATGGCTTATTATTTGACCCACATACTGCGAGTATTATATATTATGCAAACATGAGTTGCAAAAGGAACAACGAGTGTTCAAAGAATTTAAAAGTTTTAAAAACTTTCCAAAGTTTAAAAAAATTCAAAAAAATCAGAAACCAAGGTTCAACAAACAAATTAATTAATTTAATGTTTTGTAGTCGTTTGCGTTTGTCTTGTGACAAAAAGTTCCAAAAAAATTTTTACAAGTCAAGAAAACCATGAAGGCATTTTAGGGTTAACCCAAAGTACAAAAATATTTATTGTAGAAGTCGAAATTTTTTTTTTTGCACAATGTCAAAATGTATGAAAAATTTCTAAGTTCCAGTTCTAAAGAACATAGATTTTAAAAAATATTAAATATTTTTAATTAAATTATTTTTTATTATATTATATTTTATTTTTATTTTTATGAAGCATAATACACCATACTGTAGTAAATAAATTTTGATATAAAAACAACAGGAACATAATAACGAAACAGCCATCCCAGGAAAAGTCAGACAACAGAATACGGAGGCAACCATAGGGTTAAAAGATATTGTATAATTAGCACATAATACCAAAACTTGTTATTCTCAAAAGAATAATCTTATTTTGTTTAAAAAAAAACAAGGCAATTTTGAAACAAAATTAGTAGTTTTTAAATTATACTACTGGCAACACTTTTCGATTGTCAAAATTATATGACGTTTGACAGTTCAAGTTACATTTTTCTTTCAGAACAAATTCAAAACAAAGTTTTGATGAAATTAATTTGATGTTCTATTATAAGAACCGAAGATGTAAACAATTGGAAAATAGTACATTAGTACTTAAGATATAGTGTAAACCAAGTCTACGAACAGGAATCATGACTTAGACGAGTCGTAAAAAGTTTTCGTAATAAGTGTTCAAAGTTGGGTACATTAAATTAAAGTTATAACTGTTGACCCTTTTATTGGTAAAAGTGTATATCATTACGACCATGTAGTGATTAAAAGGTTGTAGGCAGTGTACCAGCACAGTACAATAACAAGAAGAAGTTTGTAAAATACAAGTTTTAATTACATTTTAAATTACAAGTATGTGTTGGTGTATACTTGTTTGCCAAAACAGTGGTGTAATATTATTTAAGTGCAATGTGCAATGTTATTACAACAATAGTTATTATTACAGTCCATCAAATCTAAGAGGTACCGTTTGACGTTTCATATTTTTCAAACCGAAACAACTTTGTTCATACGTACATTATTCAGTTTCGATAACCTTTTTCATAAAACCATGAATTTAGAAAGATTTCATTATTGTATCTAAAAATGTACAATTCTTAATATCTAAATGTAATTGAAAACTTTCAAACAAAGCAAAATAACACATATTTACACAGTAAATAATTTCTAATAGTTATATTCTTGACCGCATTACAAAGTTACGTACCCGGTGAAATCTGAGATGGGGGTAGCTCAAGGATCGTCTGTCTCTAATATCCTGTTCTCATTGCTCCTGAACGATTTGCCGAGCTATGTTAAGGACGCTGATGTATTTATGTATGCAGACGATGTAGCTGTTATAGTTACAGCCCGCTCAATAAATAGTTTACAGCAAAAACTGAATAACACCGCCAATCAGCTGTTTCATTGGTTTAGTGGGAACGGCCTAGTGCTCAACCTGACAAAAACAAACTTCATAAATTTTGATTTGTCAGGTCGACCTATGAAGCCACTAGTGGTTACTGCGGATGGGTTAAGCCTCGCACAAGTCGAGACCGTAACATTCCTCGGGTTCGAGATCGACAGGTGCCTAAAGTGGGAGGACCACATTGACAAGGTAAGTAATAAGATGGGGAGCGCATGCTTTGCCCTCAGACGAATTGCTAGAGTGGTACCTAGTACTGAGGTAAGAACGTGCTACTTCGCCACGGTACATTCTCTGCTCCAGTATGGTGCAGAGCTATGGGGACGCGCTGCTGACTGGGAGCGTGCGTTCCGAATGCAGAAGCGAGCCGTGCGAGCTATAGTAGGGTTACCGCAGGACTATTCAGCTAGACCATATTTCACACAGCTAGGTATACTAACCCTGCCCTCGATAGTAATATACCAGGTAGCGATACACGTGAGAACGAACCTTGGGCAGTTTGAGAAGCGGGGCGATGTACATTCATATCACACACGGGATCGCGAAAAACTGAAAGCGATACCCAGGTCACTGGCCAAATCTGAAAAGACGACTCATGTCATGGGGCCGTTAGTGTATAACAAGTTGCCACCTAATGTGACTTCAGCTCCTAGTATTAGTTCCTTCAAACTTCGACTGAAGCGATGGCTATGCGAGCAAGCATTCTACTCATTCGACGAACTAATAACAGTGAAATAATTATATATGTTGGTAAATTGTATCTGTAATGTTAGTAAATCTAAACGCTAAAAATGAATGTTAATTAGTTGTTATTATTATTGAAATGATGTAAAATATCTTGCTTTGACTATGTAAAATTTGACTACTATTAGAACTTGACATTTTTGTAATTGAACTATTGACATAATATTGACTGCATTGTAACCTGGCATGCTACATTGTTGACATTCTTGCAATTTTTCTTTTTTATTTCTTCTTTCTCCTTTTTTAGAAGTATTAACTGTTGAGAATAGAAAGTTTATTGCCAAACTTACTGTAATATGATACATGACGTGTAATGATTATCCTTATGAATAAATGAGTTATGAGTTATGAGTTATGAGTTAGGTCACTGCACGTAGTGTTGCGACTCTTCGGATACACTTGTATGCAAAAAAATCGTTTACATATACGAAAAATCGAATGTATTATTTACAAATTACACTTGACAACCAAACAAATATTTTTTCATGTGAATGGGATTTATCTCACATATTACGATTACATAACTAAATAGTTATGTAATCGTAAAATATGAGATAAAACCCATTCACCAAAAATACGTATTTATAAATCAAATATATTTGCTTCTTTAAAAAGTTGTCGAAAGCGATTTGTCGATTTTTGATTTTCGCGCCCAAATAAGTCGGGGTTTCTCGCGCTAAC
The DNA here is from genome assembly GCA_949126895.1 of Eilema caniola. Lineage (NCBI taxonomy): Eukaryota > Metazoa > Arthropoda > Insecta > Lepidoptera > Erebidae > Eilema > Eilema caniola. The sequence continues at coordinate 1,971,944 of CASBPR010000003.1, forward strand.
GCTGTCGAAATAGTAAATGGAGTCAGGGATAGTGTTTTTTACATTTATTTTTGTGTATGATAGTATGGGTTTGCATATTACAGAGAAATAAACAAATTTTTAACAAGCACATCCATTGATTTTACAATTACAATTTTTTCTTCTAAGTCTTATTTCTACGTCTAAAACTAATAAAAATAAGGTATGTAGAACCCATTCACAAAAATGTTGTTGCCTGATGTTATAAATTAACGACGTTACTGCGCGTCCGCATAATGCACTGAATACACAGATACCCTAAAATAAATTAATTTAATTATTTTTAGGTCAATAGGCAAAATCGCAGGTGTCCAAGTCTCTACAATTTTTTTTTCTGGCAACACTGCCAACTACAAGCGCACGCGGTCCGCTCGGTCGGTTCGGCGTCAGCAGTCTCTCGCCATCTTGGAAGCTGACTGTGCGCGTACTTGCTTTCTCGTTTGTGTTTTACAATTTGTGACTTGGCTATTACTTTTCTGGACTGATCATTCTTTATCCGTTTACCTTGGCAATATTTATACTGAACTCCGAACTAAGCAAGTGTTTATTAATAATGTCGAAAAGAGGACGTACTTTGAACAGCCAGGCTCGTGAATTGGTGGTTAAATTACACGAGTATTTTGAGCGTGAATCTCAAAATGGCGGACTTCTACTGCCAGTTACACAAGTTCGGGATCGCGTCGGTGAAGCTCTCGGTATTGGTAGGCGCACCGTTGGCAAAATATTAAGTGAAAAATATGGGCCTTCGGGGAGTGACAGTAACGTACTTCACACACCGAAAAAACGAAAAAGAAATAAACCTGTGACAGGCATCGATGAATTCGATAGTCATGCTATTAGAAACCATATATACGGGTATTTTACAAGAGGCGAATTTCCAACATTGGCAAAGTTATGTGCAACTTTAAAAGATGCCGGGCTGTATAAGGGAAGCATAGAGTCGTTGAGAACGGTAATAACAGGAATTGGCTTCAGATACAAAAAAGTTGACAAACGAAAAATTGTTATGGAGCGACATGACATAATTATGCAGCGACTAACATTCCTGCGCGAAGTTAAACAAATTATAAACTGGGATAATGTAATATTTTTGGACGAAACTTGGCTAAATTCCAACCATTCTGTGCCGAAAACATGGACTGATGATTCTGAAGCTTCGTGCTCGAAGGTGCCGATAGGAAAAGGTGGACGCCTCATAATATGCCATGCTGGGTCAGCGTCTACAGGCTTCGTGGAAAACTCTTTATTAGCTTTCCAATCCAAAAGCACTAAAGAGTATCATGAAGAAATGGACGCAGTAAGGTTCCGAGAGTGGTTCTTAAATTTATTACAGAATATCCCTCCTAACAGCACAATTATAATGGATAATGCCCCATACCACTCTGTGCAAATTGATAAAGCACCTACGTCAGCCAATAAGAAAGCAGATTTGGTGGCATGGCTGCAAAGAAAAGGAGTGGATGCCGACATGTCACTATTAAAAGCTGAATTATTACAGTTAGTGAAATTGCATAAACCACCAAAACCGACATATGTAATTGACCAATTGGCCGAAGAGCACGGGCACAAAGTCATACGACTTCCTCCGTACCATTGCCAATATAATGCCATTGAACTGATTTGGGCCCAAGTTAAAGGTAATATTTTATAATATTATAATAATAACACGAGTACTTCTAACATTTATAATTTAAACAATGGTTTTCGTCTGCTATCAAATAGTTACATTATTGTTTTACAGGTTATGCAGCAAGACACAACACAAAACCACCCTTCAGTGTCAAGAAAATGGAAGGTTTATTAAAGGAAGCATGTGCCCAAGTTACACAGGAAGATTGGAGTAAAGTAGTACAAAAAACAAAGAAAATAATAATGGACGACTTCGAAAGAGACGTACACTTTGATAATGTAATGGACAATCAACTGGTCATTAATTTAAATGACGATGATGACGAAGACGACTATACTAGTACTAGTAGTGAATAAAAAAATATCCTAAACATTTCTTTTATTTAATTATAACAATTGATTTCTTAAAATTCGGATATTATAGTAATCGATCTCTTAAAGTTCGGATATTATAGTAATCGATTTTTTCATCCCATCCCTATAATTCAATTGTCAGAACTGTCAAACGGTACTTCTTAGATTTGACGGACTGTAGAGTAAAACAAGTGTTTACCATTATCAAGAATTTACATTGTTCTCTGAATTAATTATTTTAATAGGTTAGGACAACTTTTTGTATTTTTTGTTTGATTAAAATATTTTATGTGAAATATGTGATTATTTGAATGACTGCTATATATATTTGAATTAAATGGATTACAATAGAAGCTTACTTAACAAGTAGGTAATAACTTGATAGAAGCACACAGTTTGTCATGAAAACTCCATTAATACACAAGTCATCTTAAAACGACTCGGGGAAAATGGGTAATGTATACTTTGTACAGTAAATTTATATTAAAGGTAATTATTTTAAAGACTTGAATTACAGACTCAACAATCCAATATACATAACAAGATGGACTATCAATTTAAGTATTCATTATCTTTGTTGTTCTTTTCAAAGATTTATATTAATTTTATGGAGATCTTTTATTTTCCTTGTATTTCTTTTCAAGGGATATATATATTTTTTTTTTTTTTAAATGATCAAGCTAATTTGGATACAGAAATCCGACAACGAGCAACATGACTACAAAACAGTTCAGTATAAAATTTAAATGGTAAAGTAACCCAAAGTTAGTAATAAGTAAAAGCTATGGTGCGATGAGCGAGATTGACATAAAATGAAGTAAGTAATTTACTTCAATAAAGTAAGTTATTTACTGAAATAAAGTAAAATATAGGTAACCTGTCAGTGAATAGTAGACTATTTGTGTTCAAAACAACAAAATAGTTGAAAAAATTAAATAATAAACAAAATTCAACCAGCAATAGGTTGATATAATAACTAGTAAGTTATTATTATGCAAAATATATGCACATAAGGGTAAGTTAATAAAAAAATATAATAAATTCACTGACGGGGTACAAACAAGGTATGTACAACAGACACACCTGCACAAAAAATGAGAAATAGTAAGTAGCAAGATGATACGAGTTGAGATCAACAAGTCCATAAGAAGTAAAAGAAAATAGAACTTTACTTTACCAGAGGGTATAAAAGTAGTAATATACAGTTGAAACAACTGCAAAAGAAAATAAACCTGTCTAGTTTAACTAGTACTAAGGTTTTCATCAACAATAGTGTTAATGCAAAAAAAATGTAAAATTAATGATAATTACCTTGATGTTATGAAACAAAGGTATTAAAGTAAATATATAGGCAATTAAACTGATATAATAAACATAAATGGTCATTAATCAGTTTAAAATAGAATTTAAAATTTATTTTTAAGTACCCACATTTGGAGTAAAAAATAAAAATCACAAAAAATTGGTGAAAAAATCACCACACTGGTAAAGCAAAGAGAAATAAGAAGAAATAAGTATTACAGACCAAACACACAATACCTGCGGCAGAATAATACCTTTGTAGGGGCGCCAATGTAACGAAAGAAAATGTTTTATGCTTGGGTTTTAATGTGCAAGTTAAATAAAGTAAATAAAAGTGGCTATGAGAACCGTAAAAAGTAATTAATGTATACCTGGCTAGTTAGTGAGACAGAAATGAAAAGATGATTATAACAATTATCGATTATAATAGATAAAGAGCGTTACATAAATTTATATATAGGTATTAAGAAATGAATCTCAGGGTGGAGTCGCAATAAATATTCTGCCGAGGCGTTGTTTGATCCGTTGTGCAGAGATGGTAGTATGCACTTAGCTCGTTCACTCCCGGCTGCTGATGTTGCCGGCGTGCCAGGGTCCTCGCTGGTGTGCCTCACGACCGAATGATGGCGTGAAGCCCGGTGCGAAGACCCTGGAAAAAGAAAGAGTGCGGGTCAGTTTGTCACAAGGGAACTACGTCCAGTGACCCGCTAAAATAATAGCAGGTGAAGATAATCTCCCCAGCGGCAGAACAGCGTAGCTAGAAGCTATAAAAAAGATTAATAATTACGCAGCGCAAGCTGGTGACGTGACCTCCGACCGTAGAGGTCATGGGTCTCGTGGCACTAAATATTAGGCTGAAATAGCACATTCAAAAATATAAAATAATAAAATAAAACATAGATAAGCCATGCATATTAGCAGGCATAAAGCTGCACCGCTGAGAAGTCTTCACCTGTTGAAGAAGTAGGAAATGTTGATCTCAAAACTTACCCGGTGCCGACAGCAGTTGGCCGCCGGGGTCAAGAGTGACCTCCCACGGCAAAGGATAGCCGAAGAAAGGGGCCACTTTAGCGCCGTGAATAGACACTTAGGTAATGTTGTCCAATCTCGCTCGCACACCCATAGACAAATTAGTTATTTAGTGTCGAAAATACTAAATTATCGACTATTTTAGAGAATTTATTTCAAATAGATTTATAAAAAATCCACAACGTTACAATCGTGAGGTCTTCGCTGACTTTGTCGTATAGTGGCGGTTGTTGGCGTGTGTGGCTGTACTTTGTTTATTTTTATTTGTTTTCTTATAGGGCGAAGGACCCAATGTTCGACACTGACCCAATCGAAACTTTTGAAAAAAAAATTTTTTGTAAGAAAAGTAACTATCTGGTTTGCTTGATTATTTACTTAAAGGATATACAATTATACATGTTCAAAATTTCGCAGCATGGTCGTGAATAAATATTGAATCGGCCCCAGTATCTTTCTTAAGATTTTTGGGTAATGTTAGTGGTTTTTAAAAGGTGTGAGTTTTTTTTTATGTGTTTATAATGATTATCACTATTTTTTTTGCACTAAATACATCGGGTGTACCTCTTTACCTATTTTAACGATATACCTAAAGTTACAAAAATCATTGTACTTTATTCGCAGACGATATATCAGTCATAGTGGCCGATGAAAGGGGTGAACCACAGCACATTACTAATGTAAATACCACAATAAGTGGCGTAATGAATTGGCTAGCTAAGAACAATCTGACCGCAAACATAGCCAAAACAAAAATTGTACAATTAATATGGATGTTTTAAATATGTAAGTTGTTGACCTACGTAGACCATTGCCGTATTTTTAAGGCTAGATTTTCTATTAGTTGCAAGCGATTGCCGACTATTGGTGGTGCCGATCATGTGTATGTACAATAATTGTATTTTAAAGAAAAAAAAAATGTTCGTTTTCAATGGATTTTATCTGCTAAAGTTCATGTCTAAATTTTGCTTTAACAGGTAAAAAAGGACGCAATGACCATTCTTTAAAGAATATGTGTTTTTTGTAGTGCAGTTTGATTTATCCTTACAGTGTCTACCATTGGCGCTTTTGTGCGAGCCGTCCGGGTACCGGCCCATAGTGCTGCTCGACGAGGTGGGCAAACTCTTCGAAAGAGTTATTGCCAAGCGCCTCGTCGAGCATCTCTCTAGAGTGGGGCCGGACCTGGCGAATACCCAGTTTGGGTTCCGCTGGTGGCGTTCCACTGTGGATGCCATCATGCGTGTGCGGACTCTGGCGGGGGATGCGGTTCATCCCCCGCCAGAGTCCGGGGCGAGGTGATGTTGGCGGTGTCCTTGGACATCTCCAACGCCTTCAACACCTTGCCCTGGAGTTGCATCAGGGAGGCACTCGTGTACCACGATATGCCTCTCTACCTCCGCCGCATAGTCGGGGCGTACCTGACGGAGAGAGCCGTTATCTACCCAAGTTCGACGGGAGTCGGTAGGCGTGAGATGTAGTGCGGTGTTCCGCAGAGGTCGGTCTTGGGGCCGCTCCTGTGGAACATCGGTTACGACTGGGTGCTTCGCGGTGACTTCGCGTACGGTGCCACCGTCACGTGTTATGCGGATGACACGCTGGTGGCGGTGAGCGGGGCTACGCACCGCGAAGCGACCCTGAGGGCCACGACCGCGGTTGCTCAGGTCGTCGACAGAATCCGGCGGCTAGGTCTCGAGGTGGCTCTGCACAAGTCCGAGGCCATGTTCTTTCATGGCCTTCGGCGCAGGCCAGGCCCGGGAGCCAGCCTTACAGTGGGAGGCACTCCCATCGACATCAAGCCCGGTTGAAATACCTGGGGCTCGTGCTTGACGGTCGATGGGACTTCGGACAGCATTTCCGAAGTCTGCGCCCCAAGTTGGTAACCACGGCGAATGCCTTGGGTCGGTTGTTGCTCAACTTGAAGGACCCAGAGGCCTCCTGCAGGAGACTTCACGCGGGTGTCGAGCGGTCCATGGCCCTATATAGGTGCCCCGTGTGGCAGAGGCCACACGGTAGCCTCTCGTACCGTCAGACGCAGATTATCACCGGGCCCGGTAGCTTCGGGCGGTATCTGCATCTGATGGGTATAGAGCCAACGCCCGAGTGCCATCACTGCGACGCGAGCGTGAACTCAGGGCTGCACACGCTCACCGAGTGTCCGGCGTTTGAGATGCCGAGGCGGGAGCTTGTGGCAGCCCTGGAGGTGAGAGTGCTCACGCTCTCCACCCTGCTCGCGGCGATGGTCCGCTGCGCGGATGCGTGCGCGGCCGGCGCTTCCTTCTACGAGCAGGTCATGCTCGCGAAGGAGACAGCAGAGCAGGCGCGGCGCGATGAGCGAGAAAGAAAGAAAGAAAGAAAGAAAGAAACATTTATTTAGTGCAATGTGGTCACACAATACAGAAATTACACGTCAACTAGGTACGTTGGAAGTATTGGAAGCATGTCCACTCATCAGTAATAAACATGCCTCCAAACCCCAAACACAGCATGCGCACAACCAATAACAGTGCAACCTACAAGTGCACCAAATGGGTGTCCAGTTCAGCATGTGCCGGGTAGAAACCTGACGCTGGTTTTCAACTGGAACCCGATGGGGCAGTGACACACGGACGCCGAACCGCCGAAGATGCGCCCACATGTAATGAATCTACGCCGAAGCGACAATTATATTATAACAATAAAATAACAAAAATATTACTCAATATGCATATATACACACACATACACACATATACATACATATATATGCATATATGTATATACCTGCCCATACACACACACACACCTGTACATACACTTATACATGATATCCGGTACACAACATACCAATAGTGGTTGATAAGTAAAAAATAAACTAGACACAGTAGAACAAACAAGTAGAACAGTGATTTGACTGCCGTGCAGTTGCGTGTAAAGACAATTAGATGATTGAAATATTTGAGTTAACGCTATCCAGCCTCCTTTGAGCTTCCAAGAGGAACAATCTTAATCGTTTCCTAAACGTGGTAATTGTTTTAATGGCTCGCAACGGTGGTGGAAGATTGTTCCATATTTTGGAAGCCGAATAACGAAAACTGCCCCTAAATGCCTCAGACCGATGCCGCGGTATTGACAGTTGCTGGGAGCACTGTCTTCTAGCACACGATCTTCCGCCGGTAACCCAGCCGAGCTTGTCAAGCAGATACCGCGGCCCGCCAAACTTTATAACACCGAACAGAAGACATGCCACATGCATTTTCCTTCGAGTTTTCATTTTTAAAAGAGAATTTTGACTTAAGTAAGATGTGACATGTCCTCTGGCCGGTATCGAGAAACAGAAACGAGCGCAGGCGTTTTGAACACGCTGAATTAATCTGTCCGTTCGAGCCAACAAACGCGGGCCGTAAACTACATCTACGTAATTGAGCCTAGATAACACGAGTGACTCTGTTACACGAACCCTAAGCTCCTCGGACAGGTGCGGCCGCATTCTGTAAAGCACTTTTAGACGGTAAAAGCAATTTTGAACGGACTCTGCGATATGTTTTTCAAACCTAAGGGTAGGGTCCACATACAACCCCAAGTTGCGAGCTCCAGCAACCCTGTCTATAGGCTCTCCCTTGAGGCTGAGGTTCAGGTTGGTGGGTACCCTACTAATCTGACTCTTAGTACCGAATAGTATATACTTTGTCTTGTGAGGATTTAATACAAGACAATTACTATCCGCCCATGCTGTTATGCGCCTGAGATCGTCATTCAATTTCACAACGGCCGCTTGACATTCACCGGGGTTAAATGACAAGTATACCTGCACGTCATCGGCATATATATGGTACTGACAGTTCTGAAGGCAGCTGACTATATCCGCACAGTATAAACTAAATAGAATAGGGCCAAGGATCGATCCCTGGGGAACGCCTCTTCTGATGGACGCAAGGGGTGAAACAATGTCATTTCCATCGCTCATTTTCAGTGCTACCATCTGCTTGCGACCATCTAGATAGCTATGGAACCAAGAAAGTGCCTTACGATCTACACCATAGTAACCAAGTTTTGAAATAAGCAACCCCGTATTTATCGCATCAAATGCGCGGGAAAAGTCGAGCAGAACCAACACAGTACACAGCCCCTTGTCTTGTGCAGCTAATATATTGTCCGTTACATCTATAAGTGCCGTGGCTGTACCGCGCCCCCTCCTAAAACCCGACTGCAATTCAGGCAGAAGACTATGTTTTTCTAAATACTCGGTAAACTGTTGACACACTATTTTCTCCATAACCTTGGAAAGACAAGGCAAGATACTAATAGGCCTGAGATCTTTAACATAAGTGGGATTCGGTGTCTTTGGTATCGGTCTAACAATCGCAATCTTCCAAATGTCAGGAAATGTAGATGTTTCTATTGAAAAGTTAATTAAGCCTGTAATGTATGGCAGTGTGTACGGCAGGGTTAAAGTGAGCATTTTTAATGAGACCCCATCATAGCCCTCTGCATTCGATTTCAGTGCGGAAATAGTTGACGCTACTACATCCACCGACACTGGTGAAATCTCGAAGCTGGCAGTGATATACCTATGGAACTCGAAATAAGTCATAAGGGATATAGTAGCCGTAGGGTTCCCAGGTACGTCTAGAAAAATATTATTAATTATTGTGGGATCTGTAAAATGCGATGGAAGCTCCTAATTAGGATTAACTCGACAGACAGTTTTTTTTAAATTTTGCCAAAGTAATCTAGTATTGTTAATGTGTCTATTAATGTTGTGTTTATAATAAGCTGCTTTTTCATAGTACAATGAAGTGGTGACCAGAGATTTTAATTGGCTGCTTTCCTGACACGGACTTAGTGCGGCGGTATTTCTTTAACGCATCATCCCTCAACCTCATCATCAGTTTTATGTTATCGGTGATCCATGGGTATGATGGTTCTTTGAGAAGAGATGTTTTAACTGGGGCATGAGTGTCAAAGACACTTAAAATATTTCTGTTAAAAGCATCGACCATAGTGTTGACAGAACTCGCATCAACGAAGTCACTCCAATCCAATGTTGCCAAATCATAGGTGAGACTGTCTTGACATATATATTTCATAGGTCTAGATTTGATAAAAAATGGCTTTATTTTCTTTTTTTTTTATATTAAATTCGCAAGTGATAACTGAGTGACCGTTGATTTCGCGAAACGGTTCAACAAATATATGCCTAGCGCGCAGATCGGTGCAGACCAAGTCAATGAGAGTTGCACCAGTATCGTTGAAGTGAGTAGCAGTAGTGACGAACTGCTTAAGACTGAGACTGTGTAAGAATTCGATTACTCGTTTAGATTTATCACTCGTCACCAGCATGTCAGCATTAAAGTCCCCTAGCAATATGCAGTGATCACACTCGCCCAGGGAAGCAATAGTGTCGGTAATGGCGTCAAGAAACAGCTGCAAGTCCTGCCAAGGAGGTCGATAAGCAGTACCAATAGTGAGTTTTTTTCCATTAATAGTAGATGTCAACCACATTTGTTCAACGGATTTGTATCTCGGATCCACCGGGTGACTCAACGTACGCACATTAAATCCACGTCTGATATAATATCCGACACCCCCCCCCCCCTCTTCCATGGCAAACACCAGAGGAGCGCGGAATGTGGCGCAAGCGATAACCAGGAACAACAGGCGCACGGCTTTCCTCGCCCGGGCGCAGCCAGGTCTGATTTATTGCCATCACGTCAACACGGTGCCTATCAAACAGAGCAATAAAATCATCATGATGCGTTCCTAAGGAGCCCGCATTATGGAAACCAACTTTTAAAAATTTATCTGCAATCATTGGAAAGATATAGCATGTGATCAATGCAGCCAACTCGATCAATTAAACGGAGGTAAAAACCAACACAAACGTTATCCGTTAGCAGCCTAGTACGCAAGAGACACATCACTTGTTGTCTATCCGACTGTACGCTCAGAAAGGTACATTCCACAATTGCAATATATACTTGTATATTTGTGTAAGGTATATCACGCACATACAACTTAAAATAATTCGGATCAGTTACGTCATTCAGAATTACGGTTAATTGCGCAAAGAAGGTTTTAGCTGCGTAGTAAAAAGTAAACTGTGTAGTAAACTCGTTAGAATAATAGTTATGTGTTAAAAGTATATAATCATAACTGTTTGTGAGCAATCTATCAATGTGTGAATGAGTTTAATATTACGAGTAAAGGTGTGAGTACATGCATACAAATAGAATTATATTCAATCAAGTCAGTCACGAATAAACCAGTAACCATACAACACCTCGTTTCTGTTAAATCAAGTCCGCACGAGCGAATGTGAACCTTATACCAAACCATAATGGTCGACATCGAGCCGGATACATCATCGACACATACGACGTTTACGACTTGTGCGCTAACACAATAGATCGGCCGGCGACGAGCGAAGAACAATAGAAAGGATTTTTTTTGCCTCACTAGCTGCGAAGTAAACAACATATTTTTGATATTATAATTATTGTGATTGAGAGAAGTGTACACGACAACTTTGTAACTGTATTACGCAAAGTGTGATTATTTATTACATTTGGAAAATGGCTAATACACCAGAACAAATACTTAGCATATTAGAGGACACTGCAATATTATTAACTAAGACTCAAACCAATTTGAAAAAATGTCCGAAATCACGTTTAACGAAAGGGTACATTGAAACTCGAATAAAGGCGATCGAAGAATATTGGGCAACTTATAAAGGTGCACATATGGAATTAGTAAAATGTGTTCCGAAAGCGAACCGACAGGACATTCCATATTTTGCCAATGAAGATTATTTTATTCAAGAAGAGTTATACACATATTTATTAGCCGATCTCAATGATTTGTTGTTTACGTTAAATGTGTCATCTACGCCGTCCGCATCTACACAAATTGGCAACTATAGCGGTGGTTCCAGTACATATAAAGAAGTGCAAGTCAAGTTACCCAGAATTCAACTCCCGACTTTCTCAGGTATTTACGATGAGTGGCCCACTTACCAAGATTTGTTTACGTCATTAGTGCACAACAACATAACGTTAAGTAAAGTACAAAAACTGCACTATTTAAAAACCAGCCTTTCGGGAGAAGCTCTGTCACTTCTGAAACACATACAAATCACGGAAGTTAACTATGAGGAAGCGTGGGGTTTACTCAAGGCGCGTTTCGGAAATAAGCGGATTATTATCAATACCATTCTGAAGAGATTATTTTCACAAAGGAAAATAACTGTACAAACAGCCAATAATATAAAATCGCTATTAGATACCACTACAGAGTGTCTCAATGCACTAAAGAACTTGGGATTGTCCACGAGCTCCTGGGATCCACTCATAATATTTCTCGTTGTTCAGAAATTAGACCCAGAGACGCACCGTGATTGGGAACAAGTCGCTTACAAAGAAAACAATGACGAATTGCCTACATGGGACGATCTTAACAAGTACCTGCAATCTACGTTCCGCACGCTCGAGCTGGTCACACCATCAACAAAGGAAAAACCTACGCCTAGAGGAAAGGAATACGCTGTACACTTGTCAACCACAAATACAACAACCACTTCGAAAGCAAGAACATGCACCATGTGTAGTAAGAACCACACGTTATGCCATTGTGAGGAATTTATCAAACTTAGTCCAACAGAGAGGTGTGAATATATCAAACAAAGGAATTTATGCTTCAATTGCCTGGCCCCAGGACATTCAGCAAGAATATGTCGCCTGAAAATGTCCTGCAGATTATGTCACAAACGTCATCACACGCTCACGCACCAATCCACGCCGAAGACGTCACCAAACCAACCAGACAATATAAACGTTACGAAACAACACGAAGAGGTTAAAACCCTACATGATCCTGCACAATCAGCTGAAACCAACGTTACACTGTCATCGCACGTTGCTGCCAACATGTCCACTGCGTTACTCGCTACAGCTCTTGTACCAGTAAGAGACCACGAATCGGGACAAACAACAGTACTACGTGCTTTGATTGACCACGGCTCCCAAGCTACGTTTATGAGTGAAAGAGCAGCCCAGCTTTTACGAGTGAAGAGAACGCCAGTAAATGGTACAATCACTGGAGTCGGTTCTACCAAAACGAACGTTAAACATGCTGCAGAAATCGAACTTCTATCAAGATACGACACAAGTTTCAACCTAAAACTCAAAGCATATATTATGGCTACGCGACTCACTACGCAACTACCGTCAAAAATCATCTGCACTAGTACCTGGCCGCATCTTCAAGGACTTTCTTTAGCCGACCCAAGCTTTAACCAACCAGGGCGAATAGATATATTGCTGGGTGTCGATGTATGCGCTCAAATTATGAAAGGGGAAGTTATCAAGGGTCCCCCGGGATCACCGTGTGCTCAAAACACCTATCTAGGGTGGATTCTGTTTGGGACCGTAGAAACGAAATCAGCAGAGGATGAAATGATCGTCATGCACCTCAATCTTGATCTCAACGATATGCTGAAACGCATGTGGGAACAAGATTCATATGATAAGAGAGTACCCACAGCTGAAGAAAGAAAATGTGAAGAGATCTATGAAACAACGACTACTAGAAATAAGGATGGACGGTATATCGTCAAATTACCAAAGAAGACCAACGAGCTACTATCGACCCAGGGAGAAACAAGAACGATAGCATTGAGGAGATTATACCAATTAGAACAAAGATTCAAAAAAAATCCAAAGCTTAAGGAAGACTACGCCACAGTTATGAAAGAATACGAATCAAACTACATGGAAGAAGTACCTACGCAACAAATAACAAATCCTTCTGTATACCTACCACACCACGCTGTCGTTAGAGAAGAGAAGGAAACCACGAAACTACGAACCGTATTCAACGCCTCACAAAGGGGAATCAACAACGTATCCCTGAACGATGAACTGTTAGTTGGTCCACAGCTACAGGGTGACATGAGGAGTCTAATTATGAGATGGCGTTTAAAGAAGGTCTGCTTTGTTGCTGATATCCAGCAAATGTATCTTCAAATCATGGTCACTAAAGAAGACCGAGATCTACAGCGAATATTATGGAGATATGACGAACGAGAACCTATCAAGGATTATCGTCTTACTAGAGTCACGTTTGGGACTGCTTCTGCTCCGTACTTGGCAGTTAGGACGTTGCATCAAGTGGCCAAGGATGAAGGCCGAGACTATCCCGAGGCGGCAGAAATAATTACACGTGATTACCTGGTGGATGATATGATGTCCGGAAAGGATAATGTAACTGATGCAATTCAAATAGCCAGACAGATAGATACAATACTACAGAAGGGTGGATTTAAACTAAAAAAATGGTGTTCTAATGATGCTGAATTTCTAAGAGAATTTGAGGAGTCTGAAAGAAGTGCCAACGTAAAACTTAACATCACCTTAGACGGAATCACCCGAGCATTAGGTTTACACTGGAATATGGGCAAGGACTTATTTCAATACAGTCTAAACTTACCGGCTACGTCAAGGATGATTACGAAGAGAACAATCTTGTCTGACCTACAAAAATTGTTTGATCCGCTTGGTTGGCTGGCACCTTCTGTCCTGATAGCAAAACTTCTCATTCAAAGATTGTGGCTGCAAGGAATTACGTGGGATGAAGAAGTAGATGAATCAACTGCCGCTGAATGGAACAACCTAAGAGAATCCTTTCAACTATATTTACCTGAAATAGAAGTAAACAGATGGATGCATACTACAGAAACGACAATGAATAACGTCACGATCCATGGCTTCTGTGATGCTTCTTCTCGAGCTTATGCTGCAGTTGCCTACTTAAGAGTGCGATCATCAAGGGGCGACGTTAAGACATCAATCATAGCTGCTAAAACTAGGGTAGCCCCAACTAAACCACAATCCTTACCGCGTTTAGAACTCAGTGGAGCTGTACTGCTGGCTGGACTCCTGAAACAAATAAAAGAAGCAATGAACCTACCTAACTGTCAGATTTTCGCATGGACTGACTCCACAATCGTCCTATCTTGGTTGTTCGGTGACCCTGCAAGATGGAATACCTACGTTAGCAATAGGGTGGTTGAGATACTAGACACCGTTGGCAACCATAACTGGTACCACGTCAAATCTCCAGAAAATCCTGCGGACATTGCTTCCCGAGGACAACATTTGTCAGATCTAAGGGATGATACGATGTGGTGGAAGGGACCAGAGTGGCTCAGAGAAGGAGAAATCCAATACAGTAGACCAAAGGCAATGACGACGGACCTGGAGGGAAAGAAAGTATTACAAGTTAATTTAAAACTAGATAAAGAAGGAAGCAACATTTTAAAACTTGAAAATTGTTGCTCACTACAAGAACTACTGAAAGTAGTAGTGTATTGCAAACGTTTTTTGAAAGGAAGAAAACTAGAAAACAAGGACTTACCACTTACCACGAAGGAGATGGATGACGCGCTGAAATCATGCATAAGGGTAGTACAACGGGACAGCTTCGATGAAGATTTGGAGCTCCTGATGATAAAGAAACAAGTCAAGAAAGGGAGCAAATTGAATCACCTGAATCCTTTCCTGGACAACGACACCATACTCAGGGTGGGCGGTAGACTGCGTCACTCAAACCTGAACGAAGACGGCAAACATCCAATTATTCTGGATCATAACACTAAATTTACCTCTCTTGTTGTCGCTGAAGCTCACCTGAAAACACTGCACGGTGGAAGTCAATTAATGCTTGGTTTTTTGCGTACTAAATACTGGATCCTGAAAGCAAAATCATTAGTTAAACAAACAATTAGAAAGTGCCTTATTTGTGCAAAACTTAACGCCACTCCAAGATCACAACTGATGGGAGACTTACCTCAAGTTAGGGTGACACCTGCGAAACCTTTCTTGAATGCTGACATAGACTTCGCAGGGCCTTATCAAATTTTGATGTCCAAGGGCAGAGGAGCAAAGACGACGAAGGCGTACATCGCTCTATTTGTCTGCATGTCAACTAAAGCGATTCACATAGAGCTAGTAGGAGATCTGACATCGGAGGCATTCATCGGAGCCTTTCGAAGATTTGTAGCCAGACGTGGAAGATGTGCTCAAATTTTTAGTGACCAAGGCCGAAACTTTGTTGGTGCAAATAAAACTCTAGCCTTAGAATGGGCAGAAGCAAAATTGCAATTTGAAGGGCCAATTGCTGAAACGCTTGCAATGGATGGCACGGAATGGCATTTCAATCCAGCTTATAGCCCCCACATGGGTGGATTATGGGAGGCAAATATTAAATCAATGAAGGGACATTTGAAACGCATCTTGACTTCTAACCTCACTTACGAGGAAATGAGCACCTTATTGTGTCAAATTGAGGCTTGCCTCAACACTCGGCCTCTTACCATATTAGACGACGCAGACACAGACAACATTCAAGCACTAACACCAGGACATTTTCTCGTTGGCGAAGCTCCTATTACGGTTCCTACACCAGATCTTCATGATACTCCGATGCATCACTTATCACGATGGCAGCATCAGCAAAGATTGTTGACCGACTTCTGGCACAGATGGCAAAGGGATTACCTGTCGAGAATGCAGCAGCGTCCGAAATGGCACAAAAAGATCAAGGAATTGGACGTTGGAAACATTGTACTAATAAAGACGGATATTATGCCCCCCGGAAAGTGGATGATGGGACGTATTGTTGCCAAGCATCCCGGTGCTGACGGTATGACGCGTGTCTATAGTGTGAAGAGTGGCAATAATGTGGTGCAGCGGTGTTCTAATAAGCTGTGTTTTTTACCTATAGACACTGAAACATAATTGTTAATTGTATTGCGCCAACCACCATAAGTGTACTGTATCTGAGTTATAGCTCTTTATTTAAGTTGATTAAAATGTTAAAGGGCTAATAGGCCCTTTGGTGGGCGGTATGTTTGTGAGCAATCTATCAATGTGTGAATGAGTTTAATATTACGAGTAAAGGTGTGAGTACATGCATACAAATAGAATTATATTCAATCAAGTCAGTCACGAATAAACCAGTAACCATACAACACCTCGTTTCTGTTAAATCAAGTCCGCACGAGCGAATGTGAACCTTATACCAAACCAATAACAAACATTCCAAGGCAGACAACGAAACAAAATCAAACAATGATGACTCATATACAGGCCTACAATAATGGTTATCAATTCAACATGATTTGTAATGCGAAAGAAATTACTAGGACCTAAGATAACAATTATTAGATAATCCACATTCACACCGCCGTCGCCGCCAGTAAATGCATAATATAGTGAAAGTGTATCAAAAAGATAAGAATTAAACAGCGAGCAAAGAAGTAAAATTATCTTAGTCTCACAAACAAACGGCAGACTACTGTAATATACAATCAAGATCAGAAACATTAAATGCATTAGTACAGTGATTATCATACAGCCACTACGAGATGGCATGAGTAAAAACAGATTCGATATCAGAATCCGAACGAATATGCACAGCTTTATTGCCAGGTTTATTTCTTGCGAAAATACGCCCCCGTTTACACCAAACGAACTTCCAACCGAAGCGTTGTCCAGCATCTCGCACCCTCCGAAACAACTGGCGATTCATTTTAGTGAGACGTTCGTTAACATAAAAGCGACGCACTGGTCCCCCCATACCCAGGTCTGCAGACGTCGCACCGCGGCGCACGCGCGCGCACGAAAGTAGCTCCTCGCGCAGATCTCTGCGCGCTAGGCGCACGGCGAGGGGGCGGGGGCGGCGCTCCGGGCCCTGCGAGTCAGTTGACTGCAGATACAGGGGGCCGACACGTTCCGCGCTGACAATATCCCGTTCCTCCAGCTTCATACCCAACTTAGAGGCAACCTGCAGAACCGTATTGACTGGGTTCTCACCATTAGGTTCAACTAAATTGGAAATTTCAATATCATTGCTCAGCAGCTCCTGATCGCGATCATTCAAGTCCTGCCGAAGTTGTTCGACGATTATTTACGCTCAGATCGGAGGGTTGCCGCTTCTCCAGAACAGATACCCGCTGCTCCATGCTGTCGACCCTGGCATTGCATTTGACTTTGACTTTGACTTTGACTTTGACTTTGACTTTGACTTTGACTTTGACTTTGACTTTGACTTTGACTTTGACTTTGACTTTGACTTTGACTTTGACTTTGACTTTGACTTTGACTTTGACTTTGACTTTGACTTTGACTTTGACTTTGACTTTGACTTTGACTTTGACTTTGACTTTGACTTTGACTTTGACTTTGACTTTGACTTTGACTTTGACTCAGTCCCATTATCGGTAGCCACATTTTTTTTGCATTCTGGACATAACCATGGTGATGGTATGGCGCCAGTCACCGGCAAAACAACGCATTTCCGATGGTAAGTTGATGTGCATTTAGAACATTTAGCGGCATCTACCGGAGAACGGAACCTCCCACAAGCGTTGCAAGACTTTGTCATAACTATTGATTGCAAATTGAGGGACCAACCGTTACTGTGATTTGCCGCTAGATGGCGATATGAAAAATAGTACTATGGTGAGTCCAGAATATTATCCTATTATCCTATGGCGCCACAGGATGATTACATAGATGGTTGAAGATGCACATAATTTTATAAAGGCGCATACACAATGGAGCACCAAGCGTTAACAATTGAATAAGTAAAATCTTGATCGTCACTTCACAGATACAGTTTGTGGGGTAGATTTGCGATCACTGCGTTCACTGTATTTTTAATTTCACTTTTTACGCATCCACTATGCACATGGGCACCTGCAAACACTTGTCCGGCACTTCTAGATATTCGTATTCACTTTTACGGGTCAGTTAGTGTAATTGGACCCTTAATATTATTTTTGCAGCGATTATTATGAGGACAACGATTCAACAGTTTGACATCCGTGACGTCACTGGAGGCGGGAGCTTGTGGCGGCCCTGGAGGTGAGAGTGCTCACGCTCTCCACCCTGCTCGCGGCGATGGTCCGCTGCGCGGATGCGTGCGCGGCCAGCGCCTCCTTCTACGAGCAGGTCATGCTCGCGAAGGAGACAGCAGAGCAGGCGCGGCGCGATGAGCGAGAAAGGCTCGCTGATATCGCTGCATGCGCTCGAAGGCGGCTCGGGCGTTGGAGGGCGCAAACTGACCTCCCCCCTCATGAGCGCGGGCCTGAGGGTGACGGGTGGAGCCGCTCGTCACCCTAGCAGAAGCAGGCCACGGCGGCAGCGCGCATCGTAGGACGATGCGCGCTTCCCCACACCGGGGTTAAGTCGGGTACCGCGTGGTCCCCCCCTCCCGAGGAGGGCCAGACCGAGAGTGATGGCCCTGGGTCAGCCGGGGTGCGGGGGATATGTCGCATGACTACCTCACCTTCGGCCTAGCACTACGACCCAGAGACGGCGTGCGGTTTAGTCGGTTCGAGTCCGACATAACCTCCCCCTCCGGCTCCGGAGGGGTGGGTACCCGTGGGGATTTCCCGCACGTTCAAAAAAAAGGCATAATTTGTTATTCGATTTGGTGAAAAAATTAATGTGGAGGAGGAATGAATTGTGGTCGACATTGTCTGTGTATGGGGTGAGCAGAAAGGACATATTTCATAATCGGCTATCGTGAACAAGATGCTTGCAAATGGTTATTAGTGCCATTAATTAAATATCATTTTTATAAAGATATTGGTGATTGGTTTTTGTATCAACTTATTTCGTTGAATAAGTAGTATTTCAATTAATTTCAAGGTTCAGCCTTTTGGTTATCTATTTTATTTCCTTATAATGTTGCCAAGATATATTTAATAAAAATAATCGATTATATATATAATCGATACATATTATTAGAATACTGGTTTTTCCCTAAAGCTGTCCCTATTTGAATAATAATAAATACTAATCAGTCATAAATCAGTCATATTTTACATCATACTAAATATTATTTTAAATACTTAGTTCTAAATTAAACATTAATAAATCGAATTATTTACTTCATTCCTCATTAATCGATGCCGATTATCATAATTATTTTGGGAAATATATATGGCAATACAGACAACTGTCATTCGCCTTGTTTTCGTTTGGCACTGTTGATACGCCTGATACGTTGATAATTGAAAATAAATCCTGGATATTCCGTTTATTGACGATCCTGACGCGCCTACCTTAACACTGGCTTTAATATTGACACTGAACGCAACATGGGACTGCATTACATGTTTAAGAACTTTGAATTGTGACACCGACTGCAGCCTAGCCCAAGGACGAGTCAATAGCCATATTCTTCGTCTCACTGAAGTTTTTTCTGTTTTTAGACAGCCAATTTGTGGTACGTTTCTTCCTCATTATATTAGCATGTCAATATGTAATGCAACAATAAAGTATAGTAGCTAATTCAAATCGTTTTCCAGATCGAAGATGACTGTTGTATGTAACTCCTACCTGTTGAACTTTGGCGTTATATGATTCAAATACTCAAGTGAATGTAGGAGCCTCTACCAGTGATGGGTATCGTCAGCAAGTGTGTGCCAACTTTGGAAGTTCCATTTTGCAAACGAAATCGCATTCATTCCAATCTGGCACTGAACGAGAAGCACACATTTTAAATGTTATAGTAGTATGGATTGAGCCTCGACAAGTAAGTTTGTTTTATAGATTGTAATTGTATAGTAATACATAGTTGTCCTGCAGGTGTCAAGACTGTTCGGTGTCACTTTATAACCTCGGGTTAACATACTATTTCTTATTTATGTCATTAAATGTGTGGTTGGTGGTAATAATAATTAAGGCGATATGAATATAAACTTATCTTCTTCATCCTAGCGTTAATCCCAGTCGCAGCTATTATTGAAGAATATAAACTAATATTGAACATTAATGAGGAATGTTTTTACTTGCAGTTATACGGAGCACACCAAATATGTTATCAATACTGGCAAAGATTTGATCAAGCAACATCCCATCCATCACCACGTCAAAATAATGTGCTATCTATATATCTGCCTGAAGATTTTTTTACTTTTACTTACCTAAAGATAGCCAGCAGGGTACCTAGATATCCTTGAGCCGACTTACAGTTGCTATGATAGCTAAAATTGATAGTAGACATATAAATAAAAGAATCTACCATAATAACCATGGCAGAGAAGCTATATTTTATTGTAGGCAAAAGGACGGAGGGTTGCTGTGCTCATGTAATGACAATTATTTGGTTCATGACCTGGACAAGATATAAAGTCAATATTAGTCCATCAGCACAGTTTAAGACTACATTCTGTTAACATATGACTCAGATTTACAAAAAATAATAATTAATATGGATGTTTTATTAACATGAACCCGCTAAATGTACTTGTCAATAAAAGGTGATGTGTGAACCTGGATACAACTTTATTAGTAAAATCTGTTAGTTATTAGTGTGAGGTACAAGTTCCATATCAGATTTGGTTGAAAAGTAGTTGTTCATGCTTAGCCAAAATCTCTAACAAAATGACAAATGTCCTTTGACATGGGCATTGAAATCACTCTATGAGGGTTCCAGTGCCTGTGTTAGGGTAAACGGGGATCAGCAGGGCTAATTTCACCCCGCCAGCAATGAATCCTTCAGTAGGTCGGCCCGCTGAGGGGGAAGACGGGGAGGAGGACGAGGAGGTTCCTCTCCTCACGGAGGCAGAACTCCGCACGGAGACACTTCGCCTCCGTGCGAAGAAGACGGCCCTGGGCCGGACGGCGTGCCCGCAAGGGTGGTGGCAATAGCCGCCGCCGAAATGGTGGACCGGTTTCGGGCCCTCTTTGACGCGTGTTTCGCGTCGAGGAGGTTTCCATGGAAGGAGGGGCGGCTATGCCTCCTCCAAAAGGAAGGGCGGCCGGCGGATTCCCCCACGGCATACCGACCCATCGTTCTGCTCGATGAGGTCGGTAAGATGTTCGAGGGGATAGTAGCCGCTCGGCTGAACGAGCATCTGCGGGTGGTCGGGCCAGACCTGTCGGACGCTCAGTTCGGTTTCCGAACTGAGCGTTCCACCGTGGACGCCCTGGCCCTGTTGAAGGACCAGGTGAAGGAGACCGTTGAGGCTGGGGACGGAGTGTTGGCTGTGTCGTTTGACATAGCCAACGCGTTCAACTCCGTTCCCCACTCAACCATACTCGAGGCACTCCATTTCCATGGGGTGCCTCGGCACCTGAGGGGCCTACTGGCCAGCTACTTGGAGGATCGAACGGTCCTCCTCGTTGACAAAGCTGGCCAGCTATGGTGTTACAGCGTCGAGTCCGGTGTTCCGCAGGGGTCAGTCTTAGGACCACTTCTGTGGAACATCGGGTTCGACTGGCTGTTGAGGGGAGCCCTCCTCCGTGGCACGAGTGTCATTTGTTATGCGGATGACACTCTGCTCACTGCCCGGGGAGGGAAATTCAGGGAGGTGGCCAATCTGGCCTCGGCGGGCGGATCCCTGGTCGCGGGGAGGATCCGCCGCCTAGGGCTGAAAGTGGCGCTGCACAAAACCGAGGCCGTGTTCTTCCACGGGCCTCGGCAGCGCCCACCACCTGACGCCCACATCTTTGTGGAGGGCGTCAGGGTAGAGGTAAAGACCCAGATGAAATATCTGGGCCTTACGCTGGACAGCAGGTGGCGCTTCAGCCCACACTTCAGCGGGCTGTCGTCGCGCCTGCTGAAGGCGGCGGGGGCCCTCTCATGGCTTATGCCAAACCTGGGAGGGCCAAGTGAAAAGTATGGCCCTGTACGGGGCGCCCATCTGGGCGGACTACCTCCGAAGGAGGGAGAATGTCACGACACTCCGGGCGCCTCAAAGGGCCATCGCCCAGAGAGTGTCGCGAAGCTACCTGTCGGTAAGATTCGCGGCGGCGTGCGCTCTGGCGGGCACCCCTCCTTGGGAGCTCGAGGCGTGGGTGCTCGCCAGAGTGTACGAATGGACGGCGGGGCGTAGGGCGCTCGGGGAGCGCCCCGCCCCTGAGGAGAGGGAGGCCGTCCGGCGGGAGGCGAGGGATGCCATCGTTCGTCACTGGACGGTGGACCTCGCCGCCGCGAATTTCGGCCGCCGGACGTTGGACGCGCTCGGGCCTGTTCTGAAGGACTGGCTCGAGCGACCACGAGGTTTCCTGTCTTTCCGGCTGGTGCAGGTGCTGTCCGGACACGGCTGTTTCGGCTCGTACCTGCACCGGATCGGGAGAGAGGGGAACCCGTCGTGCCATGACTGTGGCGCGGTGGAGGACACGGCACAGCACACCCTAGAGGTGTGCGCGTCGTGGTCTGGGCGGCGCCGCGGTCTTGTCGCGGTGGTCGGACCGGACCTTTCGCTCCCCAGCTTGGTAAGGGCCATGCTGGGGAGCGAGGAGGCGTGGGCAGCGGTCGCCTCCTTCTGTGAAGACGTAATGTCACAGAAGGAGGCGGCGGAGCGCGCGCAGGCGGACGATCCTCTTGCGCCGCAACTCCGCCGACGAAGGAGGGGCAGGAGAAGGCGGGCACGCGGCCGCCCTCCTAGCCCCCGGTGATGAGCAGCGGGTGACAGGCGCGGGGGCGCCCTCACCCGCATTGCACTGCCCATCACCCCGCCGTACGAGGATGACTGGGCACTCACGGCCATCCTCGAGCCCCTTCCCGCGCTCGGGAGGGGCGTGAAGGGCCCGTCGCGATTAGGCGGGCAATCGCTGGAGGGGGACTGGACGTAAAGGCTCCGCCGGTTTCCCAGACCCCCTCCAAGAAAGGCGATGCGGGAGTGCCGCTGGGTCGTTTAGTGGGTATACCAGGAACTTGTTCCCGGGGAGTCCCACATATTCCTCTCGTCCCCCGACGGGAGGGAATGCGTAACGCATTTTTCCCAGCGAAAAAAAAAGGGTAAACGGGGATTACACGGACTGGTTTAACAACGAGAGAGGTGTTCGACAGGGCTGTGTAGCCTCACCGGGGCTGTTCAACTTATACATAGACAACTGCCTGAAAGATTTGAAAGAAAGGACATGTGGATTAAGAATGAGTGATTTGACTGTCAAATGCCTAAAATACGCTGAAGATCAGGTCATGTTAGCATCATCGGTGGAGGAGTTACAGGCGATGGTCAATAATATGCATGGCGCCCTAAAACTGGACTGTACGATTCTGATAGAAGGAGAAAAAGTGGAACAAGTGAAAGAATTTGTGTATTTGGGATCAAAGATTACGAGAGATGGAAAGTATGACTGTGATATTGAACGAAGAGTGTTGGCAGGAAACAAAGTGAACGGGGCCCTGCATAACTTTATGAGCAGCCAGAACGTGTCCAAAAAGGCACGACAGGCTGTACATAGAGGAGTGCTGGTACCAACACTTATGTATGGTAGTGAATGTTGGGTATGGCAGAAGAAGCACGAAAGTAAGATTAATGCTGCGGAAATGAGAAGTCTAAGAAGTATAGCTGGAGTGACTTTGGTAGAAAAAGTGAGGAACAGTGAGATAAGGGAACGTTGTGGTGTGGTAGAAGATGCAGTGACGAAGATAGAGAAAGGGATGCTTAGATGGTTCGGACACGTAGAAAGGATGAGTGAAAGTAGATTCACGTAACAGATTTATGAGGCGAAAGTGAATGGGCGAGTCGGTAGGGGGCGACCTAGGCGAACTTTCTTCGATCAAATCGAAGACGTCTTAAGTAAAGGCCAGGTCAAAAGTACCCAGAACCGATGCGCTTGTATGAAAACGCTTATGAAAGTAGGAGAAGCGAAAAAGCTGTGTCAGGATCGTAGCAAGTGGAAAGAAGTGGTCTCTGCCTACCCTGATGGGAAAAAGGCGTGACCTTATGTATGTATGTGAAAAAACAGTTGTTTTTTCTTTTTTTAATATTATTTTCCCGTTTAACTAGCATTATTTATTCTCTACCGTAATAGGAAAGCTCAATGAAACGACAATTTCATAAAAAAAAACATCGCTGCAAAAAGCCGCGCTTGGCTCCATTTGTTTTTTTTTTGTAGTGATGTTTTAAAAGAAATTATCGTTTCATTGAGCTTTACTAATACGATGGAGATTAAATAAAGCTAAAAAACGAAAAAATAAAAAATATAATAAATTTTACCAAATCGAAAATTTCATTTTATATTAATTTTTTAATTTACACTGGAAAATCACGTCTCGATTTTCTATTGTAGAAACAAACATAAGTTGTAGCTTAGGTTTTAAGCTAGATCTTATGTTTGTACTTATTTTTTGTATTTTTAATCGAATCGGTCGACAATTGGGACAGAACTTGAACTCATGACCAATTCCTCCTATTCTAGAGGCATTAAGATACCAGGTCCTGTCTTTGATAGCTACAGTTGATAGGAAAAAAATGCATGCTAGTATCTTTAAATTTCAATAACATATACGTACAAATACACTTTTTCATGTACATATGTTTGAAGTGGAACAGGTTGAAACTTATCAAGTAAAAGTAGAAACGATTGTCACCGTTTAACGTGCATGTATTATAGAAATTTTTATTGCCACTTTTTTATCTACATACGTTGGAACAGGTTGAAACTTATTAAATAAATGATTTATCTTTTGTCACCTAGTATTAGGTACAAATTTTTCATTTCTACTTTTTGCATCTACATACGTAGGTACAGGTTGAAACTTATTAAATAAAGAGTACATATTGTCACCTAATTTTAAGTGCATGTATTGTATACATTTTCATTGCCACTTTTTGTATCTACATACGTTGGAACAGTTTGTAACTTATTGTTTGTGTAACATTTTTTTAGACAAATAAAGATAAAAATATGTATTTGGAAAATTATTTGATTTCCCATAATATTTGAAGGCATTGAGTGGATAATCGATTCGACGTTCAAATAATCGCTATGAATCGATAAAATGACGAATTTCATCGAGAGTTGATTAGGCGATTATTGTAAAACACCTCTTTAGCCCATCTCTACCCGGCGTCGGCTAATCTGATGAACGAATGAATGGTCAAATCTAGTCAGCTGAACTCGGTCCTTCGTACTGCCTCCATTACGTTAAATGTGACATAAGGCCTTATTGTCAATTTTGACACATTGACATTGTATGTGCCAGATGATTTTGATTGGTCAATACTTTAGACGACGCTGAGTTGACCAATCAGAATCGGAACTCGGCGTCGTCCAACAAATAAACCAATCAAAAAAGTGTAGCAAAGCAAATTAGTGTAGCGAAAATGTAAAACTATCTTACTATTAGCAATTAGTAAGTCAATGAAACCAACCTTCCGAAAAAGTGATTTTACGAAATGATTTCTTAAATTGGCATATCGATGGCGTCGGCCAGGCACGGGACACTTCCCTACAAAGAGTTTCGCTGTCAATAGTGTCAGTTAGCCGACGCCATCGATATACCAATTTAAGAAATCATATCGTAAAATAACTTTTTACACGACTGCCCAAAAAAGGAGTGTATTGTGTTTAGGGTTCACGTATGTTTGTATGTGACTTTGTAACCACTGAACTAGTCAGGTGGATACTCACCGGCTCGCTCAGGGGCTGATGCAGAACTCTTTCCCAGGGCGCCTTTTTCACAGAGCTAGAGAGGTGCGTGCACAGGGTAGCTAGGGCTCCAATGAAAACAGCTGGTTGTCAGGTTGTACACACATATATTTGTTTAACAAACACAAAAAAGTAACACACACAGAAATATAAGTATGAAAGTAGGTAGACAGACTTGAGTAGAGTGTTAAAGTTTACAGAGATCAGAATGTAGACAGGAAAGCACAGTAGACAGAAGTATAGGCAGACGAACACACACAGTAGGCAGAAGTATGGGCAGACGAACACACACAGTATGCAGAGGTATGGCCAGACGAGCACACACAGTAGGCACGTGGATTCTAGGATACACTACTAAACATTTACAGGTTTTACAGATGGTACTACACGGCTATGGCTACACAGATAATAGGCACAAGGCGGCAGTGTACTGGCCTTGGGTGATAGCTGGATGGCCTCAGGGATGTTCGGAGTAGACCTCTCGCCGATGTATGCAGCTCACAGCAGCCGTTGTACCACGAAGCCCGCCGTAGATATATGTCAGACAAGGGCGAATTCAGAGGGGCACACGAGCTCAGACCAGCGACCCAGAATATCTGGGACCACGGTTTTCACCAAACAAAATCGATCAGAGAAAATTTACACAGAAATTTTATTAAGAACAAAGACAGCTGATCACAACTTATAGTGAAGAGTACAGCTGTTACGAAGATAAAAGTAGAAGTTCTTGTGAGGATCGGCGCAGGCCTATTTATACCCGAATCCATCGAATATTCGTGAACAATCCTCAAAATTCTGCTAATCATGAAAAAAGCTCATTAGTCCGGTCATAGACAAGCTCACGTCAGCTGACGGGGACCATAGGCTATAACAGAACCGGTACGACAAATATTTATTATAATTATGACCTGTTCACGAATATGTCACAACTTCTGAGAAAATAAGTCCCATTTATTTATTATTGTTAAATTGTAAATAAGAATTAAATAAATAGGACCACAAATTATATAAACACACTGTGGGACACTCTGCGCCATCTACCGGTCGATGGTGAGAACTAATACATCAGTATCGATGTATAAGAAAAGATTTGCCAAGCAATTTATACATAGTTCCTATGAGATACTCTAGATGTCGCTGAAACAAAAAAAAATCAATTACTGCTAAGAATGAAAATTAACTTGTTACAACTTTCTTTGTGCCACCATATCTCCTAAATACCTGTACCGATTTACATGTGTGGTATCATTAGAATCCTTGCGTTAACCCAAGTGACACTGGCTATATAAAAATATGAAAAACAAAAAAAAAATTAAGGAGCCAAAACAGATGTTGAAAAAAAATATTCCTAAACCTATCGAGTGGGGTATCAAAATGAAGGATTTTAGAAGACAATTTCAAATATATATACAACGTATGTGTTTCTCTGTAATTTGAAATGAGAAATGATATTTAAAAAAATAAATTGAAAATTGTATTAATAACAACTACCTACACTAAATTAGCTGACTCTAGAACGCTGAACCTATTATTCTTAATCTAGTGTATATGGCAAAACATTATTTAAACCACGGAACAGTAAAAACGGTGGAAGTGTGAAGTGGGCGTGGCACGCGTGTCATTCTTATGCGGAGATTTGCAAGCTCTTACAATTTCAACCTTCAGTCGTATCTGTCATCACGTGTATTTGACAGTTTTGCACCGTGTGTTATTTTAATACTATTTAATGGAAATACGCCTTACTTGGCCATTTTGCAGTGCACGGATGATAGTAGGAGCATAAATATTCGAAATGGAGTTGTTTTATACCATCAATAAGTCAGGATATAGCAGAATTTAAAACGAATATTATTGAAATGCAAAGAAATAAAATCAAAACAAAATCAACCTTATCACATATCAATAAAGCTTGTTTTTGATTACACATAATAGATATGTCATTCTTATTTATTCTAGAACTTTCTCCGCTACTCATTTAGTGATGTAGTCAAATTTTATCGATATCTAATTTTGTGGAAACATTTATAAACGTTTGTCAAATGACTTTATTGTTTTTTTTTTAAATATCACGGAACATTCGGAACTCTCCTCATACCCATTCAAAGGATACGGGCGTGATGTTATGATGTGTAGTGGCATAGACATAGCAATAATATGCGTTTGCAGCAATTACTGCTGATTTCCTGGTATTTATTGAAGAGTTTCGTGGTCTCTCTCTGAAACCCTTTATCGGACCTTTACAAAAATTAATTGGGATCATTTCGGAATAGTCTTCTTTCGAATAAAGAAGGAATTTTGCAAATTCGTCTACACATGACGAAGCTATGCGCGTACAAACATGCAAAAATATAAACTTCCGTATTGAACAACTCCAGCTGGATATTTTCTAGTTTGTGGACGCGGCGCAACACGCATACGCGATCAGCAAATAGATTTTGGCGCTCTACGTTTTTCTCATTTTATGCAAATTAAATTAATTATTTCAAAGTAGTGTATGAAACTGTTTGTAATATGGTCTTAAAACACCCGTCTCATATTGTAAAATACTCGCACTCGTATTTTAAGTATCCTTAGACCACTTTCACATTTTCTGATATTGGGTACCTGACGCCGATAGCGGTCACCATGTGCTGTTTTCACATATATTCGATAAAATCGGTCCGATTCGGCCATTTTCTCGATCGCACAGACTGGATGAAAAAAAAATCCTAGTATCGAGTTCTTTTTATACTTTATTTTATTTCCTTCGATATCGGAGCCGACACTAATATCGGATATCGGATGCACCGGATAATGTGAAAACGCTTTTATTATGCAACAGTTACATAAAATATCTACTATAAATGGACACTTGTTTTATTTCAATTAAATAGGAACATACGTAGTAACACGTCTTCATACCTTTTTAATCGTAAATAAAAACATCTCTCTTTTTTAGTACTCTTAGATTATAATTACTAACAGCGTTTGGAATCCTTTGATATTTTGAAAACAAATTACAAATCTATCGATATTGCCAACTTTTTGTTTCACTGCTCTAGCGTTAATGTGCGAGAGTTAGAGTGAGAGAGATAATACTTCAAAGTAATATCAACCGTATTTATAACTGTTAAGGTTCTAAATAACATTCTTAAAATAAATGGACATCTGTTGGGGAGTAGTTGAACTTTTTCGTAATAGAGTTAGAGTGAGAAGCAAGTTTGATTCAGATACAAAACGTCGTAAATTCCTTTTTTTATCTATCTATCTATATTAAAATTATTATTTAAATATTATTATTTAAACACAGAGAGCAAGAGAAATTGTACGCAACAACATTTATATCATACTAGCTGTTGCCCGCGGCTCCACCCACGTGGATGTCGGTTATCGCGACCAAACATAGCCTATGTCCTTTCTCAAGGTCTAATCTACCACTATACCAAATTTCATCAAAATCGGTTCAGTGGTTTAGGCGTGAAAACGTAACATACAGAAAGACACAGACAGACAGTTACTTTCGCATTTATAATATTAGTATGGAAGCTGGGAGTACTTTCAAGCGGTGAAGGCGGTAACAGCTTAGCTGGCTAAAACTCCCATTAAACAATATATCTATGCCTTCGAGCTTATGTTATTGTTGTTGTATATTTTTGCAGACACCTATTTGTCACGGTAGCCTACCCGGCTGCGCACAGCTATTTGGCACGGTAGCCTGCCCGGTAACGCAGGGGAGCAGCTATCTAGCGTCCGTTTGTTATTAAATATTACACAATTAGTATAATATGGAGTAATGGAGTGCTATATTCCCAAACACACAATACCTGAGACAGAATAATATCTTTATAGGGGCGCCAATGTAACGAATGAATTTTTTGATGCTTGGGATTTATGGTGCAAGTTAAATCTAGTGAATGAAAGTGGCTATGAGAGCACTGTAAAATTAATTAAATATAATGTTTGGTTAGCGGCTAACTGGTGAGACAGATAATTGAAAGATTGATTAACAATTTATAACAACTGTAATCGATATAAAAAAAAGCGTTACATGAATTTATAATAGGTATTTGGAAATGAATCTCAGGGTGGATTCGCAATAAATATTCTGCCGAGGCGTTGTTTGATCCGCTGTGCAGAGATGGTAGTATGCACTTAGCTCGTTCACTCCCGGCTGCTGATGTTGCCGGCGTGCCAGGGTCCTCGCTGGTGTGCCTCACGGCCGAATGATGGCGTGAAGCCCGGTGCGAAGACCCTGGAAAAAGAAAGAGTGCGGGTCAGTATGTCACAAGGGAACTACGTCCAGTGACCCGCTAAAATAATAGCAGGTGAAGATATTCTCCCCAGCGGCAGAACAGCGTAGCTAGAAGCTATAAAAGGGATAAATAATTAAGCAGCGCAAGCTGGTGACGTGACCTCTGACCGTAGAGGTCATCGGTCTCGTGGCACTAAATAGTAGGCTGAAATAGCACATACCTACTAGAAATATAAAATAACATAATATTTTGCCATGCATTAAGCAGTCTTCACCTGTAGAAGAAGTAGGAAATGTTAATCTCAAAACTTACCCGGTGCCGACAGCAGTTGGCCGCCGGGGTCAAAGTGACCTTCCTCGGCAAAGGGTAGCCGAAGAAAGGGACCACTTCAGCGCCGTGAATAGACACTTAGGATAATGATGTCCAATCTCGCTCGCACACCATAGACAAATTAGTTATCTAGTGTCGAAAAATACTAAAATATCGACTATTTAAAGAATTTATTTCAAATAATTTCATAAAAAATCCACAACGTTACAAGGAGCGAGCAAACGCCTGCGGTTTAATAGGCCGTGCAGAGAAGCTAGAGACCGCATGCAATCTGCGTATAAGGCTTGGACCACGGCAGTTGCTAATAAGGATTCGAACACCGCTGAAGTGAAGCGGAAATTGAATGCCGCCTCGAGGTCCTGTAAAAAGGCAACGGCCAGGGCTAAGTTCGAGTTCATCGTTAGAATTGGCGAGCGCCTTGCAAGGTACCCATTTGGCAGCCGTGCATTTTGGTCGCTCGCCAAAGCTGCCGAGGGAAATTTCTGTCAGTCTTGCTTCCCGCCGCTGCAAAAACCCGACGGTAGTCTGGCCCATGGTGCTAAGGAAAAAGCCGAACTCTTGGGTAATCTCTTTGCGTCAAACTCGACTATGAACGATAGGAATGCCAAAAATAGGTACTCTCTCCAGCTGTGGTGCTTCTATGCCGGAAATAAAAATCACCAACGGGTGGTCCGGCCAGAACTTAATCCTTAGATGTTCGGAAGTCGAGTGGGCCGGACGGTATACCGGCGATGGTGCTCAGGCACTGTGCGGCCGAGTTGTGCCCAGTACTTACACGCCTTTTTGCGCTCTCTTATTCCGCGAGACAAGTCCTGGCTCTTGGAAGACTGCGTTCGTACATCCTGTGCCTAAGAAAGGCGACAGGACCGACCCGTCCAATTACAGGCCCATTGCTATAACCTCCCTACTTTCAAAGGTTATGGAGCGCATTATTAATACGCAGCTCTTGAGATACCTGGAGGGAAACGATCTACTGAGCGACCGACAGTACGGCTTTCGCCACCGTCGCTCTGTCTTCTTGTGTATGTCACAAATCGATGGGCGCAAGCCGTCGAGAGTCGGGGGGAGGCACTAGTGGTCAGCCTCGATATAGCGAAGGCCTTTGATCGGGTCTGGCACAGAGGTCTTCTTACGAAGTTGCCATACTATGGATGAGTGTTATTCAAAGCTTCAAAGTTGTAAAGTTTTAGAATGTGACCTAAAACAGTGATATCGTGTGTTGTTCAGTGTTTGTATTTGTTGCATTTATAAATAATTGTAAATATAATATTAACTAGCTGTTGCCCGCGGCTACGCCCGCGTGGATTTCGGTTATCGCTTAGTGTTGATCCGACGCTATTGTGCATTAAATTCGCCTCTCTTCTCTACTCAACTTTGTCCTCGACTATTCACTCACCTCTGTTCTCAACTGTCTACTCGCCTCTATATTCGACCTCTCGCCTCTCTACTTGCCCATCAATTCGATCTCTACTCGCCACTACATTAATCTTTCGCCTCTCTACTCAACCCTTTACTGCATTCTATTTGGCTCTCTAGTCGCATACCTACTCGCCCCTGTAGTCGACTCTACTCGACTTTCGATCTTTACACGCCTATCCACTCGTCCCTATAACAATCTCTACTCGCCTCTCCATTCGCTTCTATATTTGGTTCGCTACTCGACTATGTCCGTTCCGAAGCTCTAACTCACCTTTGTACCAAATTTCATGAGGACATCTTAAAAGAAATTCTTACTATTTATGCCATATTCACCCCCTTTTTTGTGCCAATGAAAAATTAGAAACTTTAATCCCATAGCCCTATTCCCATTCCCCCTCCCCCTTCTATCCCTCTTTTCGCGATAAGGGGTAGCCTATGTCCATTTCCAACCTCTAATTCATCTCTAAACCAATTTCATCAAGATATCTTCAAAATTGTCAAACTTACATACACTTGCCCTATTTCATCCCTCAACTGACTTTTTCGTAATAAAAGGTAGCCTATGTCCATTTTCGAGCTCTAATCCATCTCTATACCAAATTTCACCAGGATATCATCAAAAATGACAAACTTTCATACTATCCAGTCCTTATCCCTCCCCCACCCTATTACCACATTATTCGCGATTAAAGGTAGCACATGTCCGTTACCAAGCTCTAATTAATCCCTACCAAATTTCATCAGGATATTTTCATAACTGTCAAACTTTCATACCTGATTCCCCCCCCCCCCATGCCTCCATTTTCGCGTCAATAGATAGCCTATGTTCGTTTCCAAGCTTCAATCCATCTCTGTACCAAATATAGCATCAGGATGCCTTAAAAACTGTCAAATTTTCATCCCCTATAACCCCTCTTTTTTTTCTTTTTTTTTTTAATTTATTTATTTAAGGTCGCTGAAACATCTAGGTCATTAGCGACCTCTGTATGTCTACTGTATACATTATATCAACTTATAATAATTAATTAGCTTAAGATATTCTATAATAACTTCTACTTCATTGAAACAGTCTTTTAAAGATTTAGGAAGGTTAACATGTGATCTTTCTGTGTTGTACATTGGACATTCAATAAGTAAATGTTTGACAGATAAATCAATGTCACACCTTGTACATTTCTTTTTATTATCCTTAGTAATAAGGTAGATATGAGTTACGTTGCAATGTCCTATTCTCTACCTATTTAATACAATCTGGTCTCTTCTATTATTACAGGTAGTTTTATTTTTGTCAAAGACTGATTGTCTTATCTCATATAATTTACTATTATTATTTATTACCCAACAGTTATTCCATAGTCGTTTTACATTAAGTTTCAGATATTTTTTAAGGTCTTGAATGTTGGCAGTAATGAAATCACACTGTTCGCCCGTCGTAGCTTCTTTAGCTGCGGCGTCCGCTTTTTCGTTCCCGAGAATGCCTTGGTGGCTAGGTATCCAAAATAATTTTATAATGTAATTGTTGTTAGTTAGGTATTGTTGTTACGGAGAAAGAATACAAATGTTGCCACCCCATCATCCGAGGGTGTCGTAAGAGGCGACAAATCGGAAGAATACACAGACGAGATCGCTGTGAGAGAAGGAAAACTTGAAATAAAACCCTTTGCCAACCCGTCTGGCCAGCGTGGCAAGAGTAGGCTAAAACCCCCCTTAAATGGAAAGACGCCACAACAAAAGGCCCCCAGTTCCCGGTGGTCCCGCTATTCCCAGCCATGGTAGCGGTTCGGGTAACGGCGGGGCGGGGGGTGCTAAGAATCTCCGGGTTACGGGAGGCTACCGTAAAAAACTACTACTGGCAGCTTACAATTGTAGTACACTAAGGCTGGACCATCACCTCGCAGAACTCGAGGTAGAACTAGGTCGCATAAACTGGCACATATTGGGGTTGTCCGAGATCCGAAGACAGGGGGAGGACACGATAACCCTTGAGTCAGGCGACCTGTTCTACTTCAGAGAAGGTGATCTGCTCTCCCAGGGAGGTGTCGGTTTTCT
The DNA here is from genome assembly GCA_949126895.1 of Eilema caniola. Lineage (NCBI taxonomy): Eukaryota > Metazoa > Arthropoda > Insecta > Lepidoptera > Erebidae > Eilema > Eilema caniola. The sequence goes on from CASBPR010000003.1 coordinate 2,005,740, forward strand.
GGTAAAAAAGGACCTCATTGGCAGCGTTGTCGAAGTCGGCAGTGTGTCGAACCGGGTAGCATACCTGATCCTAAAAATCACGAACAGTCATTCGCTGAAAGTGATACAGGTATATGCGCCCACCTCGCGCTACGCCGACGAAACCGCCGAGGCTGTTTATGAAGATATTGCCAAGGCAATAAATCACACCGCCAAGGCCACTTACAACGTTGTTATGGGGGACTTCAATGCCAAAGTGGGAGTACAGGAACGTGGCGAAACGAGAATCGGACCTTATGGGGTGGGGCGCAGAAATCACAGAGGGCAAATGCTAGTCAACTTCCTCGAATCACAGGGGCTCTTCTTAATGAATAGCTTCTTTAAGAAGAAACCCCACAGGAAGTGGACTTGGCAACGCCGGGACTCTGTGATAAGGAACGAGATAGACTTTTTCATAACGGACAGTAGGCACATATTTAGAGACGTCTCTGTGATCAACAGGTTTAATACCGGAAGCGATCACAGACTTATCCGAGGCTCTCTAAATATCAACATTAGAGCTGAAAGACTCCGAATGGTACGGTCTACTCTCCGACCTACGCCGCTCCAAGTAGCTCTAGGGTCCGAAAAGTTCCAGCTGGAACTTCAAAATCGCTTCGCAAGTCTGGAAACCACCAGCGGCATTGACGAGAGAACCGACACAGTGGTCAAAACATTACAAGAAGTGTCTCGAAAGTTGTTTCCCGGAAAACGCAAACAGCAAGAGTCCAAAATCTCTCCTGAGACTCTCGAACTAATGAGAAAGAGGCGTGAACAACCATCCACACAGTCGTCTTCGTCAGATGAGAGGGCCTTAAACAAACGAATTAAAAAGCTGATACGACGCGACCTCCGACGCTTTAACACTCGCACCGTCCAGGAGACGATTGAGCAAAATAGGGGGTCGAAAGTGTTCGCTCAGCAGTTTGGGAGGCCCCATCTGACGAAACTTAAAACTGTGGATGGCAAAATTATTGCCTCAAAGTTCGGGATGCTTGAAGAGATCGAGAAATACTATGGACAGCTGTATGCATCACGGATGAGTAAACCGACGGGACACAGTGATGAAGAAGACCACAGAGCCCCGCTCACGCGCCATTACACCGAGGAGATACCCGATGTCGAGCAGTGCGAGATAGAGACGGCTCTCAGGCAACTGAAGAACAACAGGTGTCCTGGTGATGACGGAATTACTACTGAGCTCCTGAAAGCAGGCGGGATTCCAATCCTCAAAGAGCTAGCAAGTCTTTTTAATTCCGTCATCCAACAGGGTCTAACACCTAGGGCGTGGAGCGAGAGTGCGGTGATACTGTTCTTCAAAAAAGGCGACAAGACCTTGCTGAAGAACTACAGGCCCATCTCGCTCCTGAGCCACGTCTACAAGTTGTTCTCGAGAGTCGTCACAAATCGCCTCGCGGGTAAACTTGACGAGTTCCAGCCACCGGAGCAAGCCGGGTTTCGAAAAGGCTATAGCACCGTGGACCACATCCATACTGTTCGGCAGATTGTAGAAAAAAGTCAAGAATACAATCAGCCGCTGTGTATGGCGTTTGTGGACTACGAAAAAGCCTTCGACTCCATCGAAACCTGGGCAGTTCTGGATGCCCTGCAGCGGTGTCGTGTTGATTGGCGATACATTGAGGTGCTGAGATGCCTATATGACACTGCCACAATGTCCGTCTAGCTCCAAGACCAGAAGACGAAACCGATAAGCCTCCAGCGTGGAGCTAGGCAGGGGGATGTTATATCCCCCAAACTATTCACCAATGCATTGGAGGACGTCTTCAAGACTCTGGATTGGACTGGACGGGGTATCAACATTAACGGAGAGTACATCTCACACCTTCGGTTCGCCGATGACATCGTCGTTGTTGCGGAGTCGCTGGAAAAACTGGGCGAGATGCTGCACAGCCTAGATAGAGCTTCTCGACGCGTCGGCCTCGGTGTAAACTTGGATAAAACCAAGATCATGTTCAACGAACATGTTGCACCGAGACCGATTGCCATCGAAGGGGCGACGCTCGAAGTTGTCCAAAAATATGTATACCTGGGCCAGGTTATCCAGCTCGGTAAAAACAACTTCGAGAAAGAACTAGCCAGAAGGATTCAGCTGGGCTGGGCAGCATTTCGCAAACTACGTCGAGTCTTCTCTTCCCCCCTACCGCAATGCCTGAAAACAAAGGTCTTTGACCAGTGCGTCCTACCTGTTATGACTTACGGTGCCGAAACGTGGACACTAACGGTAGGGCTAGTCCATAAACTAAAAGTCGCGCAGCGGGCTATGGAGCGAGCTATGCTTGGAGTTTCTCTGAAGGATAGAATTCGAAACGAGGTGATCCGACAAAGAACCAAAGTTACCGACATAGCTCGCAGAATAAGCAAGCTGAAGTGGCAATGGGCTGGCCACGTCTGTCGAAGGACCGATGGCCGTTGGAGCAGACGAGTCCTAGAGTGGAGACCGCGAGAAGGCAAACGAAGGGTAGGACGCCCCCTAGCCAGATGGACCGATGACCTGAAAAAGGTGGCTGGGACGGACTGGATGCGGAAGGCGGAGGATCGTACGAAATGGCGCACATTGGGGGAGGCCTATGTCCAGCAGTGGACCGCAGTGGGCTAATTGATTGAGGTTAATTAAATCTTCTTTTATTGAATTGATTAGTGCATCTTTGTTAAGTGCATTTAAAATTGCTGTGAGGGATGACATTGAATCAGAAAATATAATATGTTGTTTTGTAGTTAAGTCTTTCCTAATTATTTCTAGACATTTCAGGATAGCAACAGCTTCACATGTAAAGATAGATGAATAATCCTGTAGCCTGAATTTATAACTAATATTTTCAGACACAATTGCACATCCAGTTTTGCCCTCAAGAACAGACCCGTCGGTATAATACTGTTTGAAATCTGGATATTTTTCAGTGATTTCATAAAAAAGGTTTTTATAAATATAATCAGGGGTAGTGTCTCGGGGGTTGTTATCAGCTAGTTCCAAGTAGGGATGTTGAGCGGTAAAATTACCCTGGTAAAATACGGTAAAAAATTATAATTTACGTAAAATTTGGTATTTTACGGTAAAATTGGTAGTTTTTAGTAAAATATTAGTAAGGAGGATATCATTTCATCGATTTAAATAATATAGTTATAAATCCAAAATAAACAGTAAAAACCATTGTCAGCTTCAGTTCAGCAGACGACTTGCTATTGTACTAATTATTTGTGATCGACCATAAGTCTGCCACCAGATTCGAGGTTCCACTGCTTGCACACAGACCCACATCATTTCATTACTGAAAAATCCAGTCTTTGACATGAACTCTGCAATATTTGTCGATACTATAGTATTGTCCAAACCGTTAAATCCGCGATTTTTGCTATGGCCTCCAGTGCCTCAGTGAAATTCTCTGCACTCAGGTCAAGTCCTCTGTACCGAGGATCAACTACATTTGCTGCAAAATGAACCGCTTTTAAGCAAAACCTTCGCCGGTTTGTGATAGCTGTCTTTATAACTTGCTTGTCTTGATCGGTAATCACATTGCTCTCATTTAGCTCTTTTTTTACATCTTCGTAAGCATTTTTAAATAGCTGTGGCACATCTGATAGAAGAGTTTTATTGGGTTCTGAATTTGTAATGGCAATAAGAAGTGGCTTAAGTATTCGTGTCACCTGTTCCATTGCTTCCCAAAAAGAAATATCTAACAATGCACTGCGGATCCCGATCTCGATGCCTCCAATGCTTCTCTGTTCTTTAACATAGACTCCAATTATAGGATTACTTTGTATTGCACGGTAATTTTAGAGTGCAGCTAGCTTTCCCATATTTTGATTGCTGAATCTGCCGGAATTTTGCTAAAAGCTTGTGTTTTTGTTTGATGGTTTTAACTATGTGATTCGCTTGTCTCTGAGTATCCCAAATGCCTGTGATGTTTTTAATATCCTTAAAAATTAAATTCAAACTGTGAGATGCACATCCAACGCAAAAAATATGAGGATATTTTAATTGAACTTCCCCCAAGCAACCTTCATGTTACTGGCATTGTCCGTCACCAAAAGTATAAATTTAGTAGGTCCAATTTCATCCAATATTTCAATGATCCTCTCTGCTATATATTTTCCGCTTTCTTTTTCAGTTCCAGGTACAATAGACTTGTAAAAAATTGGATCTGGAGTTGTTATTATAAAATTGAGAACACCTTGGCCGTTAACATTTGTCCACCCGTCTACTGTAATGGCAAGTCCGACTGCAGATCTGATTTTTTCTTCTGAACAGGCTTTTACACGAGCATATTCGGCATTTAAAAGCACATTACTTAATGCATATCTGGAGGGCGGTTCATAACCCGGTTGCATTATCTGCAGAGCTTCTTTCCAGGCTCTGCAATCAAGCATGCTAAAAGGTGCACCTGATACGTATGTGGCACGAGCGATGGCTGCATCGATATTATCTTTATCATTAATGTTGATACTAGTATCAATAGAATTCTGAGTTGTGCTCGTACGTGGCGATGATGTAGATGTAAGCCATCTCTGAACATCTGATGAAGAGCCAGCTTCCTCTAAAGATGGTTGCATATGTGATACCGATAAATTATGAGAAGTTAAAGACAACGTTGATGAAGGTCCAATGTTTGAAGAACCAGTAGCTGTGGCTTTGTTCAAAAGTTTTTTGACATCACTGGGACACTTTTTACAGTTATCTAAATGTTCCGTCATCCGAGTAGCATTTGCATTTTTATGTTCCATATTACAATATATACACACCACATGTTTTCTTTTATCGTGTTCATGTAATATTTGGAAGGAATTCCACACTTTTGCTTGATTTCGTGGCATATTTATTATTTACTGTAAGTAGGGTAGTTGTAACGCGGGCGCCTCACACATCGTTTACTCAGTCGGACAAAACGAAAAACAAAACAACTGACGCACGTAGCTATGAAATAACGACTCGTTGATTATTTTACGTCTGTTACTCAGTTCAGATACAGTTGACTGGTGGACATCACTTATAGGATCTTCGCATTTTGATATCGCAACATAATACGAGCAAGATTCAAAACAAATTAAAATTTAAAACGTTCCAAGTCGCCGGTAATATTCCCGTAATTTATATAAATTACCGTAAAATTACCGTATTTTACCAGCGTTTTCGGTAAAATTACGTATTTTTGCATCCCTAGTTCCAAGCTAATTGGGAGTTCTGTTTTATACCATGGTGGGGCTTGGGGATGCTTACGCTCAAAGACAGGGGGGATTTTCAAATTAATTTCTTTTAGATATTTTTTTACTCTTAGTCTTAGAGGCAAACAAAGGGTAGGTCTAAGTTGATATTCAATATCAGACGATGCCGGGGGTTTTAACATAAATGAGTCCTTATTATTAGCGATGTGTTTAATGGCATATGTTAGGCATAATTCTTTTCTCCTTAACATTAGAGGCATTTCGTCAGTTTCGACCAGAATACTGTTTATTGGGCTAGTTTTGAAGGCTCTTAAACTAAGTCTTAGGCAGGTATTATGAACACTTTCCAAGACTTTTAAAATAGTAGGTGAGGCAGAATCATATATGATAGAACCGTAATCAATTTTTTGTCGTATTAGCGCCTTATAAGTTTTTTTAATGCATTTACTGTCTGAACCCCAATTAGTGGATGATAAAATTTTAGTGACATTCATTCTATTATGACATTCAGACTTCAATTTTTTAATGTTACACACATTAAAAAATTGAAGTCTGAATGTCATAATAGAATGAATGTCATTAAAATTTTTCTATCCAGTTCATTCTTGGGTCAAAGGTTAAACCTAGAATTTTAAGTGTATGTACTTCTCTAATTTTATTTTTATTAATAGTTAGGTTAATTGATTCTTTATTTTTTCTTTTAGATAGCACCATAGTCTCAGTTTTTGTTTCTGAGAAACCAGAGTATCTGCACCATTCACTTAATTTATCCAAGGTATTTTGTATGAGTTTTTCAGTAGTTTTTATATTGTTACCGCTACATAATATTGTCAAATCATCTGCAAATAAATATCCCTTCACTGGCTTCTCTATAACCCCCAGAATGTTGTCAATCGAAATTAGAAAGAGAATAACACTCAAGACCGATCCCTGTGGCAGTCCGTTCTCTGTCTGGAGTGGGTCAGATAAAGTGTTATCAATCCGAACCCGCATAGTTCTATCTGCCAAAAAGCCTATAATAAAAGCAAGGAGGTTACCTTTTAAGTTATACTGTTCTAAAAGTGAAATAACTCTGTGTTTCCACACCATTTCGTAAGCTTTCTCCAAATCCAGAGCTACTACTACTACCTTATTATTATTTGCAAAGGAAGTTTGTATTTCGTCTTCTAAGTAGGATAAATGATCTAAGGTTGACCTGAACTGCCTAAATCCGAACTGAAATGTCGATATTAATTGATTATACTCTAAATACCATCTCAATCTATTGCTTATAATTTTTTCCAACAATTTGCATAGGTTACAAGTAAGAGATATAGGCCTATAGTTTGATGGCAAGGTAGCAGTTTTGCCCGGTTTTAAGATAGGTATAACAATAGCCTCCCTCCATTGATCAGGGAATACTTGATTCAACCAGATGTAGTTATAGATGTCTATAAGGCGTTCAAGAGCCAAGGCGGGTAATTTTTTGATCATGGTATTCGATATATTGTCAGGACCCGGGCTTGATGATCCTACTTGGTGTATGACTAGATCAAGTTCATGTAGGGTAATATTTTTATTAATTGAGTTACTATTGTCTTGTAAATGATTAATTACGTCGTTAGTCCTTTCTATTTGGTTTTTATATCCTAAAAAGTCTTGATTGTAGTTGCTGGTGCTAGAGTTTGCTACAAAGGCGTTCGCTAATAAATCGGCGTTGATTTTGGGATTACAGTTTAAAACTCCATTATTGTTTAAGATTATTGTTTGATTTTTTCTTCTATGTCCTTTTATAGAGTTAATTTTTTGCCATATGGTCTTTAAGGGTGTGTAGCTATTTATTGATGTGATGAAATTTTCCCAACTTCTCTTTCTGTTTTCTTTGAATAACCTTCTAGTTTTGGCTCTTTTTTTTCGATATTCTATTTTCAATAATTCTTGTTCTTGATCAGCATTTCCATCGGTTTGGTTTTTTCTATTTTTCTTCATAACCTTTCTATAAGCTTTTTTTGTTTCTTTTAGCAATGTAGCACATTCTTCGTTCCACCATGGAACTTGTTTCTTTCTTAGCTTTCCACTGGCTTTTGGTATACTTTTTTCGGCAGCACTGATTATCATTTTATTAAATTCGTCTACTATATCGTTAACACTTATTCTACTGGATATATTTATCCTGTCTAATTTTTTAATGTTAGATTCTATATCAAGTTGAAAAATGGGCCAATTGGCATTCTGGTATTTCCAATATTGTGCGGTATTATGTATAGTTGGACTTAAGTCTATTTGTGATGTAATAATAATAGGAAAGTGGTCGCTATCATAAAGATCTTCTAGTGCATTCCAGTCGAAATAAGTTGATATACTTCGTGAAGCAAAAGATAAGTCGATATTGCTGGTGCGACTGTTTCTACTATTAAAATGTGTAGGTTGTTGAGAATTAAGGAGGATAATATTATCATCACTGTCCAACCAATTAGCAATTACTTTACCTCTACAATCGCAATGATTTGAACCCCAATAAAAGTGGTGACCGTTTAGGTCTCCCATTATAATAAAGGGCGTTGGGAGCTGATTCAGTAAACTATTCAAGTCATTTTCACTAAAGGAATAACTGTTAGGTAAGTATATATTACACAGTGTGATAGCCAGAGGAAATTTTATTCTTATCGCTATTACTTCTAAGGGACTATTAATGTTAATTATTTCAGGGAATGTGTGGGACTTAACATAAGTAACCACCCCACCACTAGCTATACTGCCATGTGTGCGGTTTTTATAGAAGTTATCATAATTTTTAAGCTTGGCACAGTAATTATTTTTAAAGTTAGTTTCTTGTATACAAAAGCATAAAGGGTCAATCTCATTTAGTAACAGTTGTATATGTTCAAATCTAGCGTGAAATCCATTACCATTCCACTGAATAATTTTCATTATTAAATTATAGTATAACTATATTATATAAGTAAAGACAAAAAAGAAAGAAAACAAAAATTAATTGGTGTTCCCTGTTTTTATGTCCTGGAGTTTTCTAGCAAATCTAGCACATCTATTTTTAAGGTTTTTATTCATCTTGGGGTGGAGGTGTAGGCACATATCAATTAATTCATCAATTTTTTCTGTGTAGTCGTTGATCACTTCTTGGATATTTTGTTTATTACGGGCTTTGTCTAAGAGGCTGATGAATTGATCCAATGTCAAGGGAAAGAGGTACTGGGATTCTTTAACTTCCATCTTGATATCATTCCAGACTTGTTCTTCTGATCTATTATCCATGGTTTTCGATTTCTTTTTGACGAACTTTGACTTAGACGGAGACGGACTTTCTTCAACGGAGTAGTTACTATCAGTATCCTCTGAGTAATCACTTACGGGTGGGCTTTCCTCTATAATAACATCAGTGTGATTTTGATCGAGTTTTGATTGGTCAGATGTGGTGCTTGAGAGGAATCGTTTAAAACATAAAAAAAACATAAACCCTCCCCGCAATAAAGGTATTATTGCGGGGAGGGTTTATGTTTTGAACTTCTGGTTTTTCGAATTCAAATGTAGGGTAGTTTGGAATATCTTTACTTATTTGTGTATTATTTGGTGACGGTGTGGAATTTAGGAGTTTATTTTGTGGGCAATATTTTGCAGAATGACCCATTCCATTGCATACAAAACATTTCATTGATTCATTTGTAATGTAAATCCAGTAGTTGGTATCATCGTAATTGATTTGCATTGATTCTGGTAGTATTTTTTCATCCTCCGGGGACACGTATAGTTGGCGTCGAAAACTCATGATGTGTGAAAAACCAGGGTCAGGAATTCCTACTTTCATGAATGTAATTGGTGATAAAATCTTCACGTTCATCTGATTAAATTTTTCTTCAATGACATCGTTTGGTATAATGGGACATACGTTTGATAAAACGATTTGTTTGTTTCTTGTAATTAATGGTCGGATTTCCAGTAGGTGGTCTTTAACTTTGATTTTTTTGACGGTATCAGTAAGTTCATCGGCTGTTTGTTTGGAATCCATGTAAACACATATTCTTGAATTGGCTATGCGTGAAATAAAACGAATTGAGGACGGTTTGGTGACTGTGGAGAGGGATAATAAGTAGTCTCGTATTACGAGCCCATCTATAGAATCTATAACTATGGCTTGATCCTTCCTTGGGTGTGTGGTTTTAGAGGTAACTTTGGCGTAACTTACATTGGGGGTAAGGTTTTCCATGGTGCTGAGGTGCCCCTGTGACCAGGAGCACCTTTTTGGTGGCTATTTGGTTAAGAAGTACTTCCGTCACAATAATAATTTATAGGTTAACTCGCGGCGCACGGAGTGCGATAACACGCGTGAACCGAACGGCGGCCGCTGGCTCAAATAACCCCTCTTTATCCTCGTCTTTCGCCACAAAAGGTAGCCTATGTTCGTTCCGAAGCTTTAATCTATATCTGTACCAAATTTCATCAGGATATCATCAAAAATGACAAACTTTCATCCCAAGGCCCTAGTCCCCCCCCCCCTTCTACCCTTCTTTTCGCGATAAAATGTAGCCTATGTCCGTTCCCAAGCTTTAATCTATCTCTGTACCAAATTTCATCAAGAAATCTTCAAAAATGACAAACTTTCATCCCAAGGCCCTAGTCCCCCCCTTCCACTCTTTTTGCGATAAAAGGTAGCCTATGTCCGTTTCCAAGCTCTAAACTATCTCTGTACCAAATTTCATCAGGAAATCTTCAAAAATGACAAACTTTCATCCCAAGGCCCTAGTCCACCCCACTTCTACCCCCCTTTTCGCGATAAAAGGTAGCCTATATCTGTTTCCAAGCTCTAAACTATCTCTGTACCAAATTTCATCAAGAAATCCTCAAAAAATGACAAACTTTCATCCCAAGGCCCTAGTCCCCCCCCCCTTCTACCCCTCTTTTCGCGATAAAATGTAGCCTATGTCCGTTCCCAAGCTCTAATCTACCTCTGTACCAAATTTCATTAAAATATCTTCAGAAATGACAAACTTTCATAAAAACTTTCATCCCCTATTTCCCGCCCTTAAACCCCCTTTCTCGTGATAAAAGGTAGCCTATGTCCGTTCTCAAGCTTTAATATACCTCTGTACCAAATTTCATCAAGATCGGTTCAGTGGTTTAGGCTTGAAAGCGTAACATACAGACAGACAGAGTTACTTTCGCATTTATAATATTAGTATGGATTGAAGATAGTGCCTCCTCTGACTACCCCACTTGGTATTGAAAAAAAAACTAAATCATTATAGAACGATACTGTTTATTAAAAAATATAACATACAGGTGCGCGGTGATGCGGTGGTGACATAGCGGTAACTGTGTACTGTGAGTTGTCTATAGAGCCTCCAAATACAGCCTTTAAGACTTCTTTGTAACAGCGCCATCTAGTGGTGCAAAGTATAATTTGCCAATAATATCAGGAATCGACATTGCTAGCTATCTAACATGGCTAAGTGTAACACGTGCGGCCGATTTTTGTCAAGAGATGGCGCTCGCTGTAAATGTCGTACAATAAATATGTGCGTAAAACCTACTCGTGATAACGACTTGAATGTAGGCTCGCCATCCAAACACAGCAGTCCAACCGCCAGCTTCGAGGATGCAACTGAAACACCGCACAAACAGCCAAACTCAGCTGATGCCTGGTCAATAGAAATCGCAGGGGAGATTAGGTCTTTTAGAGTAGAACTCCGCGAAATGAAAGAGGAACTGGCCGATGAGCTCAGGGAGCTGCGTCGGGAGGTAGGAGAACTTCACCGGAGCATAACCGCGTGCGAAACTCGGGTAGACAGCCTAGAGGCCAGGGTAAAGGAGCTCGAAACTCAGCGTGCAGGCCAGGGAGGCCTGGAAAAAACCGTGGCACTGCTTAAGGCTGAGATCAATGATCGGGAGCAGGAGGCGATGTCGTCTGACCTCGAAATCTCTAACCTCCCTGAGGAGAGCGGCGAAAACACCTTACACCTCGTCGAACTGATCGCTAAGAAACTGGGAGTGCAGATGGAGTCTCGGGACATAGTGTTCGCCGAGAGGGCGGGCCCGCCACCGGCCAGGCGAGGCGGCGCGCGCCGTCTACTGCTGCGCCTGGCGCGCCGCCCGCTGCGCGACGAGCTGCTGCGCGCCGCACGCGTGCGCCGCGCCGCCACCACCGCCGAGCTGGGCCTGCGCGCGCCCGCCGCGCGCTTCTACCTCAACGAGCGGCTCACCCGCCACAACAGAATGCTGTTCTACCGAGCGCGACAGGCGGCCAAACACCTGCAGTGGAAGTACACCTGGACGAGGGGCGGCAGAATCCTAGTAAAGCAGGCTGAGGGTAAACAGACTCACAGTATTCGGACCGAGGAGGACCTCCTGCGTGTTTTTGGACCGGACGCACTTCACGACGTTACCATCTAATATAAGTTATTTGCCAATTATGTCCAATTGTACTTTTAATAGTGCCATTTTTATATCAATCCTAAGTCGGGAATATCAAGATGTTGTAGTGATTTGCATCTTTGTTAGCTTAAATCAAATTCTTTTCTCTTACAATAATAACTTGGTAATTCTACACACACAAATACAACGCAGTTACCGTGCCACAAACCTCTATCTCGCCCCTATTTGCATAAAAAAGTTTCTAGAAACTAAATTAATGTTCAATTACTTCCCAGTTGCAATATTAATGACTTTTCGCTTATATTTAATATTATATCATCGCATTCATAATAGCTATCTATGTACCAGTATAACAGTGCTTCTTTGTGGGACCAAACTCTTTTTAACAATTACGCTAACTTCATGCTCATTACTTAATCACAGCATTTATTACATTAAGTTTGACCTTTATTATCAATATACAACACTGTTGCCTACATCTATAAACAAGTATACTTATAATAATAAACATGCATAACAAAAAAGATAAACGTTTGAAAATCGGACTTTTCAATGCAGGGTCACTTGGTACGGGGCATGATGAGTTTATTGTAGCCATGGAAGATCTTGCAGTCGACATAATGGCAATTAACGAAACGTGGATCAGGGAAGGCGCCGAGTGTCTCGCGCCAAATGTACCCCACTACAGGCTCCGCTTCTTGCCGCGTCCGGCTTACATCCGCCATGGGCGCGGTGGAGGGGTCGGCTTCTATGTACGGGAGGGGTTAAAGTTCAGATTGACGGAACACCAGTTATGGCACACTGGAGATTGGGGACTTGAGCCTCTCGGGGGTCTATGTGTCGGAAGTGCGGTTTAATGTAAGCCTAATTCAGAAGTACGATCGAATGGATGTGAGTCAAGTAACTGCTATCAACGTATTTAATCGTTTGTTGTACTTCATTTCACTCGTCTTTTTACTCGCGGTTAATTCCTTTATCTATTGCAATGACTGAGACCAGTGGGGGAATTATTGTCTCTGGATGAATTTCACAATATCTGCACTGGCACTTTTGACTTAATATTTAAATCAAATACGTAAAAACGAATTTTATTCAGCTTTGGTTAGACGACGTACCGTCACAATTTCTCTATTGCTAATTAAAATATCTACAGAGTTACTGGCAACCCGACATGTTCCTGGCAATCACTTTTACGATACAACAGCTGTTCAGCTAACGTCGAGTTACCAGTAGATAACCCCGTACCCCATAGCGCCGCAACCGCTGTACCTCCCTGTCTGCGGACCTGTAAGAGAATATCATGATAATAATCATTATTTCGTAGTAGATAAGGTTTACAGAAGATATATTTCCTGCTGATTTTATTGTAGTTTTGTAACGAAACACCAAACATTATTCCGTTCACACGAATATTAGTCCCATAGGTACATTATAAAAAATAATAATTCGGTTGCATCTATAAAACTTGGCTCGTAAGTATTGTACGTATAACATGAACATGCGATCAAGGGTCTTACTAACGCTCACTAATGTGGAGGTCCCACTCTGATTACAAGCAAAACTGGAGAGAGCCTGTCAAACATAAGAAAGTTCTGAGACACATGGCTATATCTCAGTATAGAAAGAATTCTTATTCTGCTGTGGCTATATATATCGAGCTATACAAGATCTACTTTAAGAGGAGCAGTAAGGGCACACTCTCCGTATACTTTTCGATATACCTACCAGTTTAGTTGAAATTGAACCCCATTATCTCTAGCACCTATGTCCTATTGAAATCAGAAATACTTAAAGTTCTGTCGCATAGTTCGTTAATCCAGAAATAATTAAATGGAGAATTAATAATAATCCTTATTATTATTAGTTGTTTTAATAATTGTATCCGATTGATATTGATATCTTTCGCAAAATTACCGATCAAATTACGCAGTAACCATGGCTTAGAAACGGAAAGGTATTATTTGTCGGCATGTCTGCTTGTCATGTAGATTACATACAATGGCCACCCAGTCTGTTCAAAGGCAAACCTTGCAAGTGGATCATATATGGGAAATTCATTCAAAATCAGCTAGTATCAGGATACATTAAAATATTCCGTAGCTTCTATTTTGTGCGGAAACACCCACGGGTTGCGGGTGGTGTCCGCGGGAGTGGTTATGTCGAACACTAACCGACTAAAAGCACACACCAAACCTCGTGCCCTAGGCCAGATAATGTGCATGCATTGAAAAGTAGCTTTTTTCATTCAAAATAACTGACTGACTGAATAACATGTTCATTAATTATTATTTTTTTAATCTTTATTTTAATTTGGGGTTTTTATCCTTAAAGGATATGCCAACCCCATCGTACTTTTAAACATGGTACATGCATTACATAGAATAAAAGAATTGAAAAAAAAATTGGTTGCCTGTAAAGTCGGTATACGGGCGAAAGTTTTACGTGACAACGACTTTGAGTGGTAAAATAATTTTCGCTCTGTCTCTCTCGCTCTTAGGCGGGCTAACTGTGCCCGAGTGGAAGGGACGCGTGCCTCTCACTCGCTCTCATTGTGAGCGCATAACGTGAGCGGAGCGTAACGCAGTTTCTTGAAGTGTCACCCGGCAAACCAATTTATAAGACGTTGTCACGTCAAAAATATATAACATATATGAACTGAATCAATTCACTGCCGAACCACCAAAGCCAAACGACATAGCTTCATAGCCTCCTCTGATTTTGGTCTTGCTAAGATCGTTTGAATGAGACCTATATCCAGTTTGTTTAGATTAAGTTCGGTCAGCAGCAAATCGCGTTCATCTTTATTCCGGACACATTCCATCAGCAAATGTTGTATGTCTTCAATTGTATTGCAGACAATACAATTGAGGGAATTAGTTTTCTTCATTAGGTATGCGAACTTTGCTGATGGAAAATGTCCAGACCTGAGTCTTAGTGCTACTTTTACATAATTCCTAGAAAACCTTAAATCATCGAACCAGGGTGTACGAGGAATCTTACTCTGTATGGTCTTATACCATATACCCTTATTTATCGATATAATTTCAAACTTCTCATTCCATTCATCAAAACACAGTTTTTTATATTTACGTTCCAATTCCCAGTAATCAGGTGAATAGTTTATTAAATTGCCATCTGTTGCTGCCAGTTTAGCAATACTGTCAGCTTCCTCGTTCCCCTTTATGCCAATATGTCCTGGGACCCATTGCAATTTTAAATCTTTACCGCTTTTGTTAAAAGTATGTATAACTTCTAATATAGCATAGGCTATCGATGCACCTCTGCGGCCAGAGGCACATCGAGCCACATGTTGCAAGGCACTCTTGCTATCCGAAAAGACCACAATCTTATTCTGGTTTATTTTGAGTCCGTAAGCTAGTGCCTGATGTATTGCAATGAGTTCCAATGACATTATAGATACATCGCAATCAATTTTGAAACCAGCTTCATAATGCAGTATTTTATCATAAAACCCAGCTCCCTGACAATGTTTACTCTTAAACCCATCTGTGAATATACTATACCATTCATGATACTTATGATTTAATTCTGCAATGACACTATTTAATAACAGATTAGGTTCTAAGTCGTTTTTAGAGTATTCAATGCAGTCTAGACTGGTAAAAACATTAGTTTTGATATCAATATCTGTAACCCATGTGTCTAAGTTAAACATGTCAAGAACGTCAACAGAATGCACATTAGTCTCGCTTACATCCCTATAAGTTTTTGTTAGTAAAGGCTTCTTTTTCTTTTTCCAATATCTTAAATTACAAAGAGCGAATAGATCAGAAAGCATATTAAAAATTGAATTATTTGACCAAGAAAATATTTTTAAACAGTATTTATATGCTAAGTATAGCCTCCTCAGTGATAATGGAATTATATTTAACTCGCTTTCCATGACGTGGATTGGTGAAGATTTAATAAAACCACCTATTACTCTCAGAGCTCGATTTTGTAATCTATCCAACTTTTCTGTATGAGTTTTTGCACTGCAATCGTATTGTTTTAACACCCATAATCTATTCGGCTTCTTATTAGTGCGATGTATAATCTTCGCAGGTGGCTCATATGAATTCCGTAAGAACTGCCTGCAAGTACTTTTAAAATATTCAAAAGTTTTGAGCATTTTGCAATAGTCTTATTTATATGTTTGCCCCATCGTAGACTTTGATCCAACCACATTCCCAAGTACCTCACGCAATCCGAGAAAGGTACATTGCAGCCATCCACTTTTAATGTAGGTAATATACGTTTCCGACCCCTACTAAAAACGCAATAGTATGATTTATTGGGAGATATTTCTAGCCCTAATTGCCTTAATCGTGACGTTATGATATCAAGTGCTCTTTGCAAGCAAGCATGCAATTCACTCCTATGAATATCTCTCTCTTTGACATACAGAACGTAATCGTCTGCATATTGCGACACTACTACATTAAGAGGTAATCGGCTGACTCTGTGAGTAATTAAATTAAAAATAAGAGGTGACAAAGGGTCTCCTTGAGCTAAACCTTTGCTAGTGCATCTAGAGATTATTGAGTCCTGATTGCTGTTCATCTTTATCTTTAACCATCTCTCACTTAAAAATGACCAGATATAATTGCAAAATTTTGATCCTACATTTATTTGATCCAACATATCTGTAGCTACATCAACTGCAACATTGTTATAGGCGTTTTCGATGTCTAAAAAGCATGCTAAGGTGGGTAAACTTTTAGAGAACAGCACCTGAATATATGTGACTAAATGGGTAATTGCGTCCAAACACGAATGAGATTTCCTGAAACCAACAGTGGAGGGTGGTAGAATTTTTTTTTTCTGTATACCATTCCAGCCTTTTAAATAACATCAAATGAAAAGTCTTGCACAGACACGACATTAAGGAGATAGGGCGAAGCTTAAGTTCGGTATTATTATTATTATATTTAGGTATAGGAATTATTTTAATATTTCGCCATTGATGGGGAACGGTACCAGAGTTAAAGATTTCATTATAAATTTTGAGCAGAAAGCGTTTAGCTATATCAGGTAGGTGACTAATCATAGAATAAGAGATTCCGTCCTCGCCTGGTGCCGAGTCCTTCATTTTTAGACAGCGATCGAGTTCCTGCATACTGAAATTCTTTTCTAATATTACATTATTAGAAATAAATGTAGGCCTTGAATTTAACACGTAATCTGGTGTAAGCGACTTGAGCAATTTTATTTGTAGATCCGGTGGAGGGTATGTTTTGAGTTGCCTAAAACCCTTTATCCATTTCATGCGGCGCCACATCTCCGGAGCGGAGACTCTCTGGTCAATCGAATCGCAAAACTTTTGCCAGCTTAAAAGTTTAGCTTTACTTATTAATTTTTGGCATTCTTCCTTTCTTTCATCTAGTTTACGCAAATTTTCCGGGGTGGGGTTACGACGAAACTGAGATAAGGCTAATCTCCTTTGTGCAACTGCCCTAGAGAGAGTCGGTGTCCAATAATCTTTAGGTTTAAATTTATTGGTAGGCTTAAAACAACACCTAATATATGGTATATGTTGATCTGCTGCGTCATTTATTTGATTTACAAAAAGATTATACATCTCTTGAACGTTGCTACTGTTGTTACAAAAGTATTGATTATTTTCTAATGATTTCCGATATTCTACCCAATTGCCCTTCTTAAAATTGCGCTTTTTCGTTGTACTGAAACTGTTATCAATATTAAGTGACGTCTTAATGATGAGGTGATCACTGCCCAAGTTTTCATTAAACACCTGCCAGTCAAATTTTAAAGAGAGATCCGAAGATACGAATGTAATATCTGGCGAGGTCTTTTGTAGTCTGCCGTTAACCATCTTTTCTCGAGTGATCGTTCCATCATTAAGATATATGTATGAGTTGTCTAGGGCTGAGTCCATAATTTCTGTACCTCTCGTATTAGTTTTGACTGACCAGTTGGTGTGATGACCGTTGAAATCTCCAGCTATTATGGTTGACTTTGAAAAATGAGTAAAAATTTCATCCCAATCAGAGAGATTAGTTTGTACAGAGGAAGGGCAGTACACACTTACTATATTTTCAAGATCTTTGCAGTTTATCAATTTTACGCTGACAACCTCTATGCCTGAATTAGAAACATTTATTGGGTTTAAATAGGATTGGATGGAATTGTGTACTATTATGGCAACACCCCCATAACTGTCAGTCCTATCTTTACTATATACATTGTAACCATTTATATTGATATAACTTGCATCATCTAACCATGTCTCACTAAGTATACCTATATAAATGTTTTGCTGGCTTAATAGTGCCGTGAACGAAACCAATTTGGGACGTATGCTTTGTGCATTCCATTGGAATATATTTATACGTATGTTATCATGGCCATTATTATCCATTTATAAAGTTTAAAAAGGTTTCAACGTAATTTCCTGTAGCAAACATAGTTAACAACATATTTTTAACCTCCTCCCAAATTAATTTTAAAACAGATACAAGCTTACCCTCTAGTGTATTTTGTGACATAAAATGGTGTTCATTTTAAAAAGAACCTTTTTGAATTGAAATCTGTAACGTAAGTTCTCCTCTTCCTCGAGACTCTTCTCCTTTTCCTCCGTTGGTCGATTTCTAGATTCTTCTCTCATTAACTCATCTGGAATAGGTGGAGATGCTTCAAACCTCTTTGGATTTTTCGGGTGTTTTTTTGACTGAAAAACAGATGACAGTTCAGCAGGTGTCTTGCTCGTACCTTCTATTGAGTTTGTATTCAATATTTGCGATTCACGATGCACCGTTGACTTAGATACTATGGTACTATATGTCCCCACTCTTTCTGAAGCGGTAGTACAGGTCGGATTTTGACAATTTTGTGAAGAACTGGTTCGCTTTTCATTATTCGTAAGAAATATTTCTAGCGCTTTTCTATATGGTATGTGCTCCTTACTCATAATAATTCTTATTTGTTTTTCTTTCGAATACATGGGACAGGTTTTATCTAGCACGAAGTGTGCACCTTTGCAATTTAAACAGATGAAATTCTCAATGTCACAGTTTTCATGCTTGCCACCACATTTTGGGCATAATTTCTTCTTTATGGGGCAAAACTTAATTATATGTCCAAATTGCCAGCAACCTGAACATTGTGTCACTGGGAATACATAGGATTCCACTTTAAATCGGCAGCCATACGCGTAGACGTAGGAGGGGAGGGTATTCCCTTTAAAACACAGTCTTACCGACTCACTGTCGGTCCATTTACCTTCGGTATTCAATCGCTTAAGTCGTAGGATAGAAATAATTTCCGTTTGACTTTCAATTATATTTTGTAATTCTTTCTCATTTAACTCCATATCTACTCATTTCATTATACCGTAAGAAAATGATAACTCATTTACTTTTTGACACCTGCAGCCCATTTCTTTAAATTTCTGGCAGTTTAAAAGTTTATTGGCCAAATCCTCCTCTTTGAACTGGACTAGAACTTTATTATTACTTTTATATTTTATTCTAGTAATACCTGTTATACTCTCAGATCTCAAAAGTTTTGCCAACGCCATTTGTTTGGGTAAAATCTCCATAGAAGTTATACACACTTCATATAAACTAATTTCTTCGCATTGTTGTTTCTGCGTAATATTTTCATCTACCCTCCTATTTTCTATTTCTGTAGAAACACTTCGTATAATCCGCTTAGCCCTCCTCCTATTAACAGTAATAAATTCATCATCCTCGTTACCATCCTCTTCTCTCTCCTTTCTCTTCACCACACCACCTCTCCCTTCTTCACAGTTATGATCAGCTGGTAGTGCCCCCTCCGATTGAGCCTCCATAGTTTGTTGATACATCCGTTCACAATTGGCCAAAAATTCCGTGTCACTGGAATCTTCCCCTTCGTTTGCATTCTCATCCATTCTAGATAACTAGCGCAGGTAAGTACACAAACTAAAAATCACTCGGCAGAAACACAAATACGCGTGCTTACCGCGCGCGATTCACCGGGCGAGTGGTTCATTCATTAAGAAGGGCTTCGGTAGTTTCTGCCAGGGTCGGCATCAGGTATTAGTGTGACACCCCTGGTGTTGCAGGCCTCCATAGGCCACCCGCCACCGTAACCACTTCCCATTAGATGGGTCACCTAACTGGTGAAACTAAGATGTTTGGTTTAATAGGTCAATTTTCAATATATTTACTTTAATTTAATTACCAGAGTTTAACTTAGGTAGATGCGATACCAGCTAGGGTATGAGCAGAGAGATAAATGAAAGTTTTACTATGAATGTTTAACAATAATGTAATCCAAGTTGTTACATAAAATTTATAGGGCATTTAGCTGGCAAGGCATCCCAGGGCGGGGAGTACACAACCTCCAGTCGATAGAAAAAGAATTAATAATTGGACAGAAACTGGAACAGCCCGTGGCGGTGAAGATGGTGGCCACTTAGCACCAAAATCAATGCCACCACAGATCTGACCACGGTCATATCTGAGGCGACTTCAGTTTAATCGACGTCACACAGTTCTGTCACACGTCCGAATTGAACCGAGCGCGCTAAAATGGTGAATTGTGCAGTAAAATCTTGTGATTCTAAGTCCTACATGCACAAAAGGAATTAGTTTTCACGAGTAACTATTCTATTTATACATTGATATTGACGCAAATACCGCTATACCGTGGATGAGGCGGAGAGGAGGGGGGGGGGGGGGTGTTGCAATATACCTCCGCAGTGATTTTCCATACAAAATTCTCGCTTCGTCCCCCTCTACACTATCTTCTACTGCAGAGTTTCTTTTTTTAGAGGTTAGTGTCAAAGGAGAGAAAATCTTGCTTGGGGTTGTTTACTGTCCTCCTGCAGTGAATTGCTTCTCCAGCATAGAACGAGTCCTGGAAGCTTTGGGGTCGGAGTATGTACACCACATAGTTATAGGCGATCTCAATACTGATATACTGCCCCCACAGTCTTCCTGCTGCCGCAGGTTACTTGACATTGTCGAGTCTGTTAAATTAAACATCCTGCCTCTAAAAGCTACCCACCATAATACTGATGCTGAGGACACATGGCTGGACTTAATTTTTACCTCCAACCCAACGCTTGTTTCTCGTCATGGGCAACATGCTGCGTCTGCTTTTTCGCGACACGATTTTTTGTTCGTACGTCCTTAAGCCCCCTAAACCCAAACCTCGCGTACTGCTTATGCGTAGTTTCGGATGTATAAACTTGGACCAACTATGCAAGGATGCCTCGGCAATAAACTGGGATCGTGTGGGTGAGACCATGTCAATGGACGAGAAAATTCGCTTCTTTAATGACGAGGTCATCAGTCTCTACGATGTCCACGCGCCCAGTTCCCATCTCTATGGCGTAAGGCCTATGTTATTAGTATATTCCCAGTAGTCCCCTCTAGCTCTGTCCTCTGGGGTGACAGCTAGGAATTGTCTTCCCAGTTGTCATCGGGGTGACAATTTGTGCCGACTGTTCCCTTTGAAAGTTGACTAGAGGGGACAAATGAGAAGTTTGTTGCTCAGTTGTCACTACAATTGCAATTAAAAACAATCCATAGATTTCAGCTTTTTTATTTCTTATGTTACATAGAATCTTCGAAATTAATTATCGTTAACACCCCGACTCGGATAGGTTAGGTTAGAAGACTAAGGCGGGAGCTCCGCTTCGCTTCGCTCCCGCCTTAGTCTTCGTGGTTATTTTTTTTTAAACCACCCAGAAGTAGGAGCCCCGCCGAGCGGGGCTCCGTCGAGCTTAGTTAGTAGACGCCATAATATATGAGGTTTAGTTTTAGGTTTAAGAATCTGGATATTGTTTGTCTGAATATCAATTAACTACATTTCAAAAATTTGTGTTTTAAATATTCGGGTTTCGTGTATATGGATTACGGTCATCTGGATTATTTCGAAGATTCTATATAACATAAGAAATAAAAAAGCTGAAATCTATGGATTGTTTTTAATTGCAATTGTCCCCCCCCCCCCCCCCCGTGACAACTGAGAAACAAACTTCTCATTTGTCCCCTCTAGTCAACTTTCAAAGGGAACAGTTGGCACAAATTGTCACCCCGATGACAACTGGGAAGACAATTCCTAGCTGTCACCCCAGAGGACAGAGCTAGAGGGGACTACTGGGAATAATCGATGTTATTCCTCTTCCTAAAATATCAAACCCATCCCTACCTAATCATTATCGGCCCATTAGTATTTTACCGTTCTTGTCAAAAGTGCTGGAGGTCTGTGTGCACAGACAGTTATCCTCTTTTATTTACAAAAATAACTTATTAAGTCCCCTACAGTCAGGTTTTAGGCCCGGGCACAGCACAGTGACCGCGCTGTTAAAAGTGACCGGTGACGTTAGGGCTGGTATGGACGACACCAAGCTCACGGTACTGGCACTGGTAGATTTCTCAAACGCGTTTAATACTGTCAACCACGATAGCCTAGCTAGCGATAACGATATGCCATTAATAGCGTAAATCAGGATCTAGAGCAAATCAACAACTGGGCGAGCAGATTTAGATTGACTGTGAACCCTTCTAAGTGCCAGACCATCATTATTGGTAGCCATTGGCTGATCAACCGTGTGGATACACTGTCTCTTCCACCTATCGTATTTAATGGATCGACCATTCAACTGAGCACCTCTGTTAAAGATCTAGGTGTTTTCTTGGACTCGACCATGAACTGGCAAAAACAAGTTTCTCATGTTAGCCAGAGAGTAACTGGGACACTTCGGGCATTATATCCCCTAAGGACCTCCTACCCACCGAGACCAAGACTATGCTCGTTCAGGCTTTACTGTTCCCTATATTTGACTATGGCGATGTATGTTACTTCGACCTCACTGCGGAACATCTCAACAAATTTCAAAGACTTTTAAATAACTGCATTAGGTTCGTCTTTAGTCTCCGCAAGTACGACCATGTGTCTGCTTGTCGATCCCAACTAAACTGGCTACCAATTCGTCAACGTCGGAACTTGCGGGCACTTACTACTCTCTTCTCTATACTCACATCTCCTACTACTCCTATCTATTTATCTCCTTTCTTTCAGTATCTTCACACCACTCACAACAGAGACCTTCGATCGAAAAATAATCTCCTCTTGACTTGTCCTACGCACAAGACCAATTTCGTGCACTCTTCTTTTGCTGTTCAATCTGTGTTCCTGTGGAATGAGCTACCTCTGGAAATCAGAGGGGCACCCAGCCGTCATGTATTTAAGGCGAAACTTCGGCGACTACTGTTGGATGGACTGGTAGAACTATCGTAGGTATTAATAACAAATTAGGGTTTTTATAATGTGTATAAATATATGTAATATGTACTATGTAGGTAATGTGTGTGTTATGAGGTGTATATTGTATCGTTATGTATATATTTAATATATGTGTTTATTAGTATGTATATTTATTTACACTGCCTTACTTAAATGTATCTGAGTAACTGTATCAGATGTACTTCTGATAATGCACCTACTGAGTCTTTCTCTGCACCACCTTTGGTTGACTGGTAGAGAATGCCTGTGGCATTAAGTCCGCCTATGTACCTACTTGTGCATGAAGTTTATAAATAAATAAATAAATAAATAATCCAGTTTTAAAATTAATAATTATGATTGCCATTCAGTGTTACCACTAAAACATTGTTTCGGTTTACCCATATTATTGGGAGAATTAGGATTTATGTAAATTATAGAATAATATTTTCTTTTCTTACTTGGAGGACTTGAAGTAAACTCGCGAGTCCATAATCCAAGTACCTTGAAATTTATATTGAGATCATACATAATTTAGGCTATATATACGTTGAACACAAATCAGTTTACAACAAGGTCTTATAGTAATGACCTTCACACACGTTAAATAATGTCAAAATACAATTATAAATAGCATCACGTTCTCGGGCTCCCTCGCAACAACAGCGTACGTTTCGAGACGTTCTGGCTGCTACTGACTAGACCTAGAGTAGTTGACTTGTGCACCGTCTAACGCGAGCGCAGGCGCCTCGGATTGAGGTGAGTAGGGAGTTAATTGGCCACCGCACGCGCGTATGTTGTGTTGTCAGTAGGTATTATATAGTAGGATATTATACTTATAAAAGAACATTAGGAATACTTAAATAAAAAATACATGTTTTTTATAAGGTAAAAGCACCAATGGTGGACACTGAGCAAAATCTTTATTGTAAGAAAAGTTACTATTTGGTTTACATGACTATTTACTTAAAAGACATCTAATGGCATATATGTCGTAAGTAAATATTGAATTAGAGGTGGTTGTTACTAAAGATTTTTGTTAAGTTTTCTAATAGGTGTATTTTTTTTATTTATGATTAATTATTATCACTATTAGTATGGATTTTTTTACAACACATTATGCGTTTAGTTCATTTCTGAGCGAAACGATCATTGAGTGTGTGAAACGAAACGTTTCCACTCTTACTGACATTCAATTTGGTTGTCAATTTTAACGTTGTGTTTACTGTTTACAACATAACACATCATTTAATCTAATATATAAAATTCTCGTGTCACAGTTTTCGTTGCCAAACTCCTCAGAAACGGCTCGACCGATTCTCATGAAATTTTGTGGGCATATCGGGTAGGTCTGAGAATCGGCCAACATCTATTTTTCATACCCCGATTCGCGATAACCAACATCCACGCGGGCGGAGCCGCGGGCGACAGCTAGTAATGTTATAATATTTGTTTTTGGTGAATGGGAATGTTATGTTGTTACATCCCAACACATATCTCTGTGTTATTGTGGACTTAGTGACTATTGGTCATTTACCTACACATATTCCCCGCGCAAGTTGTAATACAAACTTTAGATTTTTTTTTAACTTTTGTCACATAATATTACGTGTTGACTTTGTTGTGTTACAATTCCTGTTTACCGTTGCTACTGCGTAATTTCAACATGTATTTTCTTCTGTCAAACCATTGGTTTGTAACCAGGTTATTGAAGGACTTATGTTCTTCCACGATTATTGTAATGTACAATAGTTGTTGTGTTCGTTGGCGATTCAACCAACAGACTACCTCCGGCAATGGCTACTAACCATTGACCACGGGATTTTTTCTGCTTGGTGCTGGGACATTCAACCAGCATCCGGGTGTTGTTTTGATGGTTTCACCCACTGAGGTAAACAATTAGAGTGGCAAACCAGTACAAATCGCCGCCACAAAAAGCGATGCCACTAGTGAGCTTAGAAGCGCAACAACGAGAATAACTACTTAACTATTGAAGATTATGAAGGTAAATATATATGTCTCACTCGCACGCGTGGCATGAACACCAATGTCGCTGGGATTAGACAAAGACAAAAGTATTAGCATGTGATCGTGAGCCAGTGTTTACAGGGTTACGTATTATAATAACTACAGTTATTTTAACTATTTTCAAGACAACTACGGTCAAAAAAACTACTGTTTAAAACACCTAAAGATCGTTTCACATATTTTTGTAATAACTACTGGTCGAAACATATAACGGACGATTCACCTACGGTTTATTCAACTACAATTAATTGTGCTAAGGTTGATTGAACTATGTATGAAATACCTAATAGTCGATTCGCCTACGGTTTATTGATACTACTACTTTGTCACAGAAATTTACGTTGTTGCAAAACCGACTTCATGTAGTCTTGTCTGTCAAGGTCGACGGAGCCCCGCTACGCGGGGCTCCTACTTCTGGGTGGTTTATAAAAAAATAACCACGAAGGCCTAATGCGGGAGCTTCGCTACGCTCCGCTCCCGCATTAGCCTTCTAACCTAACCTATCCGAGTCGGGGTGTTAACGATAATGACGTTTTATTAATAATTTAATAACAAAATGATTATTTCTGTCACAAAGTAGTAGTATCAATAAACCGTAGGCGAATCGACCGTTAGGTATTTCAAACATAGTCAACATGTCCAATATCTTAAATGAACATTATATTAATCGTCCGTTAGTTCAAATAATTTTAGTTTATTCGAAATTATGTGTATGGACCAGTAGTCGAGTCGTCCAATATGCGTTATGACCATATGTGAATCAACCGTAGTTATCTTGACTATAGTTGAAGTAACTTTAGATATTATGATACGGAACCGTTTACAGACGTATGAATATGTACCCACGATAATATAGAATTTCTAAACCAATTTTGTAATAAAAATCATTATTATAATGTTTATTTTTGCCAGACTGCGGGTTTCGATTTTGAGTGCTATGTAGGTATGCATGTATATACTAGTACATTATGAAACAAATTACCTATTCATGTTTGTAAATATAAGCCTTATAATTTTTCACCTTCGAAAATAAAATGTGACAAAGGGAATCAACTGAATTTATCGACCTTCAAGATTAGTCCATTAAGGTAAACGTACCAATGGCCGACACTTTATGGACAAAAAAAACTTCAATAGGTATACAAAACTACTTAATTTATGTTATTAAAAGAATGGTCGTTACGTCTTTTCAAAATTCTAACAGCAACATTATCTCAGTACCTTTTGCAGATATTTTTTTTATAAACTAACAATTTTGTACTTTAAATAAAATTATTAAACACTTGATCCATATCACCAAAAGTGGACAATCACATAAAACCGTTTGAAATTCTAACCATAGAAATACGACAATGGTCTAAGTAAGTAAAGAATTTACTTATTTTTAACATCCCTCCTATCATCATATTAATAAAAAAATCACATCTATTCAAAATTAGTTCCCTTAACAAAAATCTGAAGTTATAACATGTATTTTTTATTTAAGGTAAAAGCACCAATGGTGGACACTGAGCAAAATCTTTATTGTAAGAAAAGTTACTATTTGGTTTACATGACTATTTACTTAAAAGACATCTAATGGCATATATGTCGTAAGTAAATATTGAATTAGAGGTAGTTGTTTCTAAAGATTTTTGTTAAGTTTTCTAATAGGTGTATTTTTTTTATTTATGATTAATTATTATCACTATTAGTATGGATGTTACAAATATGTAAATTGTTGACCTACCTAGATAATTGTGCTTTTACCTTACATAGTTATGACCCGATAGTCGACACTTTCGAAAAGTTCCCTTTATGTAAAGAAAAGTAACCATTCGGTTTATAGGACTACTGACTTAAAAGATGCTTATAGGCACCTATTAAGTATGTTCAAAAATTCGCAACACTGTCACAGGCAAATTTTGAATTAGAGACCATTATAACTTCAGATTTTTGTTAAGGGAACTAATTTTGAATAGATGTGATTTTTTTATTAATATGATGATAGGAGGGATGTTAAAAATAAGTAAATTCTTTACTTACTTAGACCATTGTCGTATTTCTATGGTTAGAATTTCAAACGGTTTTATGTGATTGTCCACTTTTGGTGATAAGGATCAAGTGTTTAATAATTTTATTTAAAGTACAAAATTGTTAGTTTATAAAAAAAATATCTGCAAAAGGTACTGAGATAATGTTGCTGTTAGAATTTTGAAAAGACGTAACGACCATTCTTTTAATAACATAAATTAAGTAGTTTTGTATACCTATTGAAGTTGTTTTTGTCCATAAAGTGTCGGCCATTGGTACGTTTACCTTAATGGACTAATCTTGAAGGTCGATAAATTCAGTTGATTCCCTTTGTCACATTTTATTTTCGAAGGTGAAAAATCATAAGGCTTATATTTACAAACATGAATAGGTAATTTGTTTCATAATGTACTAGTATATACATGCATACCTACATAGCACTCAAAATCGAAACCCGCAGTCTGGCAAAAATAAACATTATAATAATGATTTTTATTACAAAATTGGTTTAGAAATTCTATATTATCGTGGGTAAATATTCATACGTCTGTAAACACTGGCTCACGATCACATGCTAATACTTTTGTCTTTGTCTAATCCCAGCGACATTGGTGTTCATGCCACGCGTGCGAGTGAGACATATATATTTACCTTCATAATCTTCAATAGTTAAGTAGTTATTCTCGTTGTTGCGCTTCTAAGCTCACTAGTGGCATCGCTTTTTGTGGCGGCGATTTGTACTGGTTTGCCACTCTAATTGTTTACCTCAGTGGGTGAAACCATCAAAACAACACCCGGATGCTGGTTGAATGTCCCAGCACCAAGCAGAAAAAATCCCGTGGTCAATGGTTAGTAGCCATTGCCGGAGGTAGTCTGTTGGTTGAATCGCCAACGAACACAACAACTATTGTACATTACAATAATCGTGGAAGAACATAAGTCCTTCAATAACCTGGTTACAAACCAATGGTTTGACAGAAGAAAACACATGTTGAAATTACGCAGTAGCAACGGTAAACAGGAATTGTAACACAACAAAGTCAACACGTAATATTATGTGACAAAAGTTAAAAAAAATCTAAAGTTTGTATTACAACTTGCGCGGGGAATATGTGTAGGTAAATGACCAATAGTCACTAAGTCCACAATAACACAGAGATATATGTTGGGATGTAACAACATAACATTCCCATTCACCAAAAACAAATATTATAACATTACTAGCTGTCGCCCGCGGCTCCGCCCGCGTGGATGTTGGTTATCGCGAATCGGGGTATGAAAAATAGATGTTGGCCGATTCTCAGACCTACCCGATATGCCCACAAAATTTCATGAGAATCGGTCGAGCCGTTTCGGAGGAGTTTGGCAACGAAAACTGTGACACGAGAATTTTATATATTAGATTAAATGATGTGTTATGTTGTAAACAGTAAACACAACGTTTAAATTGACAACCGAATTGAATGTCAGTAAGAGTGGAAACGTTTCGTTTCACACACTCAATGATCGTTTCGCTCAGAAATGAACTAAACGCATAATGTGTTGTAACGTTGTACGTTACATAAGTACATTATTACTTTTATAAATAAGAAAAACAAATATTTACAATACTTAAAACTACTATTATATGCACAGTTATGACAATAAAACTATAAACTAACGTTAAAATGTTGCTTGAATTCATCAGCGTCATCTTAGCGCTCCAACGACACAGTGCGATGCGCTGTTTTAGCGCACATTGATCGTTCTATTGTTCTACGGCAATACAGGTTTGGTGGATCTAAGCACGGCACTCAGAATCAGCTGTCGAGTGGAGCGCACGTCACATATTTTACGGTCTCTGATACGTGAGACACCTTCCTTGTCGCACGTAACCGAAATTCAATTGTGTTCGTCACTAAGCGTTCCTCGAAGATTAATAAGTAGTATATAACTTCTTAAATAAAATAAAAGTTAATGTTAACGCGAGTGTTGTTTATCCCCGAACTGGGTAAGTGGAATTTTTTCATTGCAGTAGGGATTACTAGAATAAGTACTTAACTGAGATTTAGATTTGTAAATGTTTAGAAGTGCAGTATCTTTATCTTGCTTTATAGTTAACAAACAAGATGAATTCAATTTTGGCACCATCATTGCCGAATAACGGTATAGTCACCGTATTTATTTCTACCCTCATTTTTTTTATACATGAACAAGTAATATTTAACTTCACTATAGAATTCTTTTTTTGCTTATTGTAATCTCCGTATCTGATTGTGAACATCCACGGCGTCACTGCTACCGGTTGGTACTCTCTTATCTTGCCGCCGTTCGCCCTGATGATCCTAAATAGTACTACGGCAGTATCTCAAACATTTCTGAACGGCGCGTTCCAGGGTCCAAGGCTCGGGTTATTGCAATTGGGTGCTGGATCCTCCTCTGCCACGTTGCTACCCTACGCTACACTTCGCCACCGCTGGGTAGAAACGACGACCCCATCAACTCCGGGCCGCCGCTGAAGTACAGTCGGCCGCATAGCGGAGCGCCCGCTCGCGCCACAACCGGAACTATACCCAGGCGAGCGTACCCAACCGATAAGCACTATTGTCGGGACTGTGTGTGATTACCCTTATATTTTGACCTACGACCCGACATTTTAATATATAATTAAATTTTAATTTTAGACTGACATATTATTACAATTTCTATACAATTTTATTACACAATTTTTGCACGGATCCTTGTTTTTTTTTTTAATCACTTTAGGTTAAAGTTAACAACATGACCCGTGACATTGGCGCCCTTCTACGTGGTTAATCGCACACAGTTCCTGATTTTGTTTTACGGTTTTCTGTAGTTAGTGTATGTTGTGGCTTGTTGCTTCTTCTTGTGAAACGTTTTTTGTTTTATTTTGGTTTTATTGGCTACTAAAGTGTACTGTATTGATGGTTTGTTGTGTTGCTGCTGGCGTAAATTTTAACGGTTGTACCTACCCTCAACTGAATTTTTTTTATCAGTAGACATTTGGACAGTTTTTTTGTAAAGTATACATTAGTAGCACCCCTTTTTATTTTTATTTGCTGCTAACACTATTTTTTTTACACAAAAAGAAAAAAACCAAAACGTTCATTAGTCATCTATCATTTTGTAACAGATCGGAGAATTTCATGGTAGACATATTTTGAATTTGCTTGATTCCACTTACCCGTTGGTTCATTTAAAGCACAATGCTACCTGTCAAATATCTATCACTTCAAAAAACGGAGCTCGAATATGAAGTTCGGATTCGAGGTGCTACTCCGGGTACTTCAGTTGAGGAACTGCGTAAGCAGGTTGTTAAACTAGCGTCAGAGTACCCGTCTGAATACATATTGGAGTCTCCGCTGGATATTCGACAGGATCTCAAAGGTTGCATGGAGGTTCTCACAAAAATTCAAATGAATCTCGACGCTTCTGATCCTAGTGTACCGACTATTCTGAGAACGCAAAATATGCTCAACCACCTTCATAACCGCTTAGCGAGGCTGACGTGTAGTGACGACGATGAGGAGTATAGGCAAATTTTGGATGGACATAAACTTTTTTCACAAAGGCTCGTGGCTCTGTAAGCTAAAAAGACGTCCTCGACTGTAAATGCATTCGCCTGTGCTGGCGCTGGACCTTCTAGCGAACCTACGTCAATGGTCCCTGAGGTGCAGAACCTGATTTCGGTGTCGTGCGATCGCTCTGTAGCCGATTTTGGTAAATTGAAATTCAACGGCAAGACATGCGTGCGCTCGTTTATTCAGCGCGTTGATGAATTCATAGTAGCACGTAACATTGCTTCTACTAGGGTTTTAGCTTTTGCCACTGAAATATTTCAGGATGATGCTCTTCATTGGTATCGTTCGGTAAGGGACGGGGTTTCTTCTTGGGCCGAACTCGCCATTAAGCTGAAGCAGGATTTCGATCAATCAGATTATGACTACCGTCTTATTTCGGAAATTCGCTCTCGCACTCAGGGTGAACGGGAGAACATAACCATTTATCTCTCAATTATGAGTGGCATGTTTTCTCGTTTATCTAGGTCTCTAAGCGAAGATGAGCAGCTTGAAATCCTGTTGCACAACATTAGGCCTTGCTATGCCAGTACATTGGCGGCATCTGCGACCGAAATTAGAACGATTGATGGCTTACGTTCCTTGTGCCGTAACTACGAGACTTTCCAGTCTCGTCTTTCACAATTCCGGGAGCCTCCTAGAGCAACTTCGGATACTATTGCACCTGAATTTGCATATTCGAAGGAATTTAATGAAAATAAAAATAGATTCAATAATAATACATATAATAAAAATAATCCATACAACAGTAATTGCAATAAGGGAAATTATTCTAAGGATCAGCTAAATAACAATAAAACATCACAGCAAAATCCTGTTAATGCGTTGCAAGTAGACAGGCAACAACCATACTGCCCTAGGTGTAAAACTAACTCACATCACATTCGACAGTGTAAAGCAAGTAGGGATATTTTTTGCTTTAAATGTAGGAAGAAAGACGTTAAATCCCCTGACTGTCCAGAGTGCAATAGGGGCAAGAATTCAAAAAACTAAATAGGCGGAATTGTACATATTTTGACAAGCAAGATTGGGATTCTTGGCTTGCGTTTATCAAAACCTTCTCTTCTACATATAGAATATCTACAATTCTGCATTCTAAACCTGATAATGATCCTAGACCATATGTCAATATTAAAATCAACGATTTGCACGCATGTGCTTTGCTTGACTCTGGTGCTGCAGTAAGCTTGGTGGGAAATAATGCCCATCGACATTTAACTGACTGTACTTTGCATGAGAGCGACCACATTTCTATGGTTGCTGCTGGTGGTCAAGCTAAAAAGTATCGGATACATACATTTACCCGTTACATTTGAAGGCCAGTTTCACATAATTAAGGCATACGTCGTCCCCGAGGTAGAAACTTCAATAATACTGGGCGTAGATTTTTGGCGTGACTTTCAAATTTACCCCAAATACCTAGGCAGCATAACATTTTCTGATAGTCCTCTAGCCGAATTACAGGTGAAAAATTCAGAAGTTTTCATTAACTCTTATGATAATTTGACCGAGTCTCAGAGATCCATAGCAGATAATGTTATCTCTCAATTTAAGTCAATATCCATGGAGGAGAAAGGTCTGGGCAGGACTAACATGATTTCTCATAGAATAGATACTGGAGACGCTCAACCTATTAGGTAGCGTTATTATAGAATGTCTCCAGAGAAACAAAGGATTCTGGTGCGGGAAGTTGACGAAATGTTGGCATTAGATGTTGTTGAGCCATGTGAGAGTCCTTGGTCTTCACCTGTACTTATCGTCACTAAGAAGAATGGACAGCCCAGGTTCTGCCTTGACAGTCGAAAGCTCAATGCCGTAACAAAACGCGATGCTTACAACTTGCCATACGTCTCGGAAATCCTTGATAATCTTCGAGACGCAAAATATTTGTCAAGTATTGACCTTTCGAAGGCTTTTTGGCAGATTCCCATAGAACCTTCTGACCGCGATAAAACTGCCTTCTACATTCCTTCTAGAGGAACGCTACGTTTTAAGACCACTGCGTTTGGCCTAACAAATGCCCCTTCAACTCAACAGAGGCTTGTAGATTTGTTGTTCGGTGACATGGAATTTAAGACGTTTGCCTATTTAGACGACATCATTGTCATTAGCTCTACTTTTGAGGAGCACGTGTCCCGTCTTTTGCGAGTCTTAGATAAATTAAAAACTGCTAATCTCACTGTGAACTTTGAAAAATGTAAATTCTTTCGCAGTGAATTGAAATATTTAGGTTACGTAGTCGATGCTCGTGGTTTGCGTACTGATCCAGAAAAGGTGCAGGCAATTTTAAATTTTCCGGTCCCTACCAATAGAAAGGAACTGAAGCGTTTTCTCGGCACCGCAACATGGTACCGACGGTTCGTTCCAAAATTCAGTACCGTTGCCGGCCCGCTCAACAGATTAACTTCAAATGGTAAGAAGGCTCCACCATTTGAATGGACACCGGAGGCTGACGCGGCCTTTAGTGCTTTGAAAGACTGTTTGGTTTCCGCACCGGTCCTCTCGTGCCCCGTGTATGACAAAGCCTTTGAAGTTCACACGGACGCTAGCAACTTCGGCATCGGAGCCATGTTAACACAGACTTTAAATGGAAAAGAACACCCCATAGCTTATATGAGTCGTTCTCTTACCAAGGCCGAGAAGAATTACAGCATCACCGAAAGGGAGACGCTCGCTGTTTTAGCTGCTCTCGAGCACTGGCGCTGTTATTTAGAGAACGGCCATAAGTTCACGGTGTACACTGACCATTCTGCGTTGAAATGGTTTTTGTCCTTGGACAACCCTACAGGCAGACTGGCTCGCTGGGGAGTACGTCTATCATCATTTAACTTCGAAATGAAACATCGTCGTGGCGTGGATAATGTTATTCCCGACGCTCTTTCGCGTGCCGTCCCGGTCAATGCTATCTCCCTCTCAAATTCCATTTCTTCCACTAAGGACGATTGGTACATTAAAATTTTTAACGGCTGTCTTAACTCCCCTAACCATTTTCCAAACTTCATAATTAAAAATAATTCCTTGTTTCGGCTTTCCAAAATTAAAAATCAACTCACGTCAGAGTTCGCTTGGAAAGAAGTTGTTCCCAGCGAAATGAGAGAACAAATCATAGCTGAGAACCATTCTGCGCCGACCGCTGGCCATCTCGGCATATTTAAAACGTATAATCGTCTGTCACTTTCTTATTATTGGCCTGGGATGCATCAGAGTGTAGTGAAGTACGTGGGCTCTTGTTCCGTATGCTTAGCCTATAAGCCACAGAATCACACTACATTGGGGGAAATGGGACGACCAAAGCAGTGCTCTCGTCCTCATCAAATCATCTCAATTGATTTTGTTGGTCCTCTTCCTGTCACTCGTAAGCAGAACAGTTACATGCTTGTGGTAACTTGTTGTTACAGTAAATATTGTAATATTTTTCCTCTAAGACGCGCAACTGCGGACGGAGTAGTCAAAATTCTGGAAGAATCTATTTTCTTAGTTTTCGGTATTCCACAAACTATTTTTCTGGATAATGGAAGCCAGTTTATTTGCTCCACTACTGACGCATTATTTAAAAGGTATAAAATTCCGAATGTTTACTTCACGCCTCGATATGCACCTCAAATTAATTCTGTGGAACGTTTTAATAAGACTATCGTTCAATGCCTCTCCACATTCGTCCAGAATGACCATCGATCATGGGACACTTTTATCCCAAAAGTCCAGTTTGCAATAAATAATTCAGTAAACGAAGCAACTGGCTATACTCCGTCTTTCCTTGTGCACGGTAGAGAGATGGTTCTGTGCGGGTCTCACTACACCGATAATGATCTGGGAGACGAAATTTTGTTCTTGCCGCGCGACGCTTATGCTGAGAAACTGGGATGTCTTTCTTCGGTATTCAATGATGTGCAAGCCTCGTTATGGAATGCACATGTTAAAAATACCGCACACTATAATTTACGCAGAAAATCAGCAGAGTATAATGTTGGTGATATAGTTTTTAAGCGCACTTACATCCTTAGCGACAAGGATAAATATTTTAGTAAGAAGTTGGCGTCTAAATTCTTAAAATGCAAAGTTATTGAAAAACGTTCTCCCTTAGTTTACGTCTTGGAAGATATGACCGGCAAAAATATAGGAGTCTGGCATATAAAAGATTTAAAGCTTGTTAATAATAGGTAAACATGCCCTCGACAACGTCTAGTTTCTAGCATGAGTCACTAGCTCCTCAAGCTCTTAACTCTTAATAATGTCAAGTAGCGTCAACAATATGGTTATAATGAGTTGTTGTTGTTTTAATCGTCAGGTAATTTGAAAGGAAAGTATGTAAGATGATAGAATGAATCTGTAAATGCTAGAATACATACTAGACGGGTTTTATCTAGGAACAAAACCCTTTCCGAGACGCGGGGGGTAATGTAACGTTGTACGTTACATAAGTACATTATTACTTTTATAAATAAGAAAAACAAATATTTACAATACTTAAAACTACTATTATATGCACAGTTATGACAATAAAACTATAAACTAACGTTAAAATGTTGCTTGAATTCATCAGCGTCATCTTAGCGCTCCAACGACACAGTGCGATGCGCTGTTTTAGCGCACATTGATCGTTCTATTGTTCTACGGCAATACAGGTTTGGTGGATCTAAGCACGGCACTCAGAATCAGCTGTCGAGTGGAGCGCACGTCACATATTTTACGGTCTGATACGTGAGACACCTTCCTTGTCGCACGTAACCGAAATTCAATTGTGTTCGTCACTAAGCGTTCCTCGAAGATTAATAAGTAGTATATAACTTCTTAAATAAAATAAAAGTTAATGTTAACGCGAGTGTTGTTTATCCCCGAACTGGGTAAGTGGAATTTTTTCATTGCAGTAGGGATTACTAGAATAAGTACTTAACTGAGATTTAGATTTGTAAATGTTTAGAAGTGCAGTATCTTTATCTTGCTTTATAGTTAACAAACAAGATGAATTCAATTTTGGCACCATCATTGCCGAATAACGGTATAGTCACCGTATTTATTTCTACCCTCATTTTTTTTATACATGAACAAGTAATATTTAACTTCACTATAGAATTCTTTTTTTGCTTATTGTAATCTCCGTATCTGATTGTGAACATCCACGGCGTCACTGCTACCGGTTGGTACTCTCTTATCTTGCCGCCGTTCGCCCTGATGATCCTAAATAGTACTACGGCAGTATCTCAAACATTTCTGAACGGCGCGTTCCAGGGTCCAAGGCTCGGGTTATTGCAATTGGGTGCTGGATCCTCCCCTGCCACGTTGCTACCCTACGCTACACTTCGCCACCGCTGGGTAGAAACGACGACCCCATCAACTCCGGGCCGCCGCTGAAGTACAGTCGGCCGCATAGCGGAGCGCCCGCTCG
Source organism: Eilema caniola (assembly GCA_949126895.1). NCBI lineage: Eukaryota > Metazoa > Arthropoda > Insecta > Lepidoptera > Erebidae > Eilema > Eilema caniola. Next base: position 2,041,548 of record CASBPR010000003.1, read on the forward strand.
CGCCACAACCGGAACTATACCCAGGCGAGCGTACCCAATCGATAAGCACTATTGTCGGGACTGTGTGTGATTACCCTTATATTTTGACCTACGACCCGACATTTTAATATATAATTAAATTTTAATTTTAGACTGACATATTATTACAATTTCTATACAATTTTATTACACAATTTTTGCACGGATCCTTGTTTTTTTTTTAATCACTTTAGGTTAAAGTTAACAACATGACCCGTGACAGTGTCAGATCAGTCAACAACACGTCGGACGTTTGACACAGTCTGGGACTGTCAAGTTGGCGTGTGTTTGGTTAGCACGTGTGCCCTTGAAAGTTTAAGTTTTTGGTGATTATTGTGATAAATCTGTGACATTTTCGTCTTGTTTGTTTACATCTTAACTGGTTTAAGGTATTGTGTTGTCCTTTTATTCAAGGCACCATTTATTGTCCATGTGTCACGTAAGGACCCTCAGCCCACCTCAGGTACTACACTTCATCCGGTTTCATTAGGAAAATTTTTGGTCAATAACAACATTACCAATGTAGTGAGAGATGGAGTGAAGAGAGTGGGCCGGAACCGTGTTTCGGTAGAATTCTCATCACCACAAGATGCCAATGCGTTTTTAAGTAATGATATTCTGCCTTTAAATAATTATTTAGCTGCTTTACCATCTTTTAATGTATCACGCATGGGTGTCATTAGGGGAGTGCCAGCAGACATGTCTGAGGAGGAAGCTATGGCATATGTCTCAGTGCCACCAGGATGTGGACGGATCCTCAAGCTTAGACGTATCAACCGCAAAGTTACAAATGAAGGTATCACAGAATGGAGACCCACGGAGACATGCGTCTTAATTTTTGATGGCCAGGTATTGCCTAAAAGGGTATTTTGCTGTTACACATCCCTCCCTGTACAGCAGTATATTTACCCCACAATCCGATGCCGTAAGTGCTGCAGATTTGGCCATGTTGAGGCGATCTGCAGATCCAAGCCTCGTTGTGCAAAATGCGGTCATGAACACCTCAGTAATGAATGTTCTGTTACTCTTGAGGAGGCTTTCTGTATCCTTTGCTCCGGTAATCACTTTGCTTATAGCAGGGATTGCTCGGAGTATGGGAGGCAGAGGGCCATAAAAACATCTATGGCTGAAAAGTCAATTTCATATGTTGAGGCAAGTAAAATAATTCCAACAGTTTCCAGGAATTATGCCAATGCTGCAAAGAGCGTACCCGCCCAGTCTTACCGCAAGACAATTTTACTGAAACCTAGGGCCCATACCCCTCTTTCATCTTCATACGACAAACATCAACACAACAACATTGTAAGTGCACCGCAGTCCACCCAGCCAAATGGCTGTGGTTTATTCAACCCTAGTTCACGATCGCTAGCCTCATCTTCACCCCTAATTGAACTAATAGTCCAAATAGTAAGATCTCTAATCTCCCCGAATAACCCCAGATCACCGTCCAACGTTGTAGAAAAAATTATTACACTATTATTAGATTTTAAAAATGGCTCCACAACTGACGCTTCTGCAATGGAATGTGAGGAGCATCTTTCATAAGAAGCATGACCTCATATTCCTATTAAATAAATATAATCTTATTGCTTGTTCTATTGCTGAGACCTGGTTAGTACCAGGGCTCAGCTTTAATATTGCACACTTCAATATTTATAGATGTGACAGACGGGATGGGTATGGAGGGTCAGCCCTCCTTGTCAACAATAGGGTGATACAGTTACCTGTATCCATCCCTCCCTTTCCAAATGATATAAGTATTGTAGCGTGTAAGGTAGAAGGTATCACCCTCGTCTCCATCTACATTGCTCACCCTAACCGAAACCACATCCGCATCCTGTGGAACACATTCCAGGGCGTCCAGGGGCCAGTTTTGGTTATGGGTGACTTTAATTTTCATCATTACAGATGGGGCTCTGAGATTTGTGACCAGTATGGGGAAGGTCTGGTGGAAATCTTGGATGACCTTAACCTTGTCCTGTTAAACACAGGTTGTTCTACCCGCCGCTCATCTGGTCAGCGACCGAGTTGTGTAGACCTCACATTTTGCTCAACAGATTTGGCTTCACTGGCCCAATGGCATTGCACAGATCTGACACATGGTAGTGACCATTATCCTATTATTATTTCCTTCCCAGACAAAACATTTACAGAAAAAAGATCTCCTCCACTTCTAAAATTTAATTTAAGTAACCCAGATTGGGACAAATATTCTCTACTCTTGGAGGATAGGGTTAACTTCCTTCAAATCAAATCAAATCAATCTTTATTTCAGAGAATATGGTTACAGCATCAGGTTTTATAGTATTTATAAGTCGGTACAGCATATTCTGCCGTGTGGCGTTGAAATATAATATTGTAAAAAAAAAAAAAACATGAGAATTAGATCAAAATAACATAAAATAAAATCAAATGAAGTCAAATTAAAATCAAATTAAAACCAAATTGAAATCAAATTCAAATCAAATTCAAACCAAATAAAAATCAAATTAATTTCAAGTCACAGCATTAAAATCAAATGAAGGTCAAATTCAAACATTAAAATCAAATTGAAGTCAAATTAAAACATTAAAATCTAGCTAAAGTCAAATTATAACATTTTTTTCAATTTAGATCTTCAAAATTTAGACATAACTGGCCACTGCCATGTGCAGACCTGTTTAGACAGCCTGATGGATGCTATTAATTCCTCAGCAGAGTTAGCATTCCCAATTAAAAACACAGCTCGGGGAAAAGTGCCATCTCCACCCTGGTGGGATCACGAATGCACCAGAGCTATCAGGGAGAGGAAAGAGGCTGAAAAAGCATACAATAGGAACATGACCATGCAGAACCTATTGTATTATAAGCAAATTTGCGCAAAATGTAGGAGGCTTCTCCGAAAAAAGAAGCGAGCAGGGTGGGTAAAATTTTGTACTTCACTGGCCCCAACTACCCCATCGACGGTCGTATGGAGAAGTATCAACAGGTTCCGGTATGGTCGTACACGCACTAACTCATTTCCTATGAGCCGCCAGACTGCCGAACTCTTTTTCGACAAAGTTGCCTCCCCTTATGTGCCTTCCATACAGGAGACAGAGTATTGGCATATTAACTGTGAAAGGGAGCCTTATGACTCACAATTTTCACTCCGGGAGCTGGACATGGTATTCAGTCACGTCCGGGACTCAACACCGGGTATTGATGGAATCCCATATTCCTTTCTTACCCACTTTGGTAATAATACCAGAAAGTACTTCCTGGATATTATCAATTATTGCTATTGCAATGGATGGATCCCTGAGCAGTGGAAAACCCACATTATTATCCCAGCCAGGCAAACACTCCGATGATCCAGAAGGCTTTAGGCCAATAGCACTATCATCCGTTGTAGTTAAAATTCTTGAGCATTTGGTGAAGACCAGATTGGAATGGATTGTGGAGTCAAGGTCGCTATTGCCTGCTTCCCAATTTGGGTTTAGGAAGGGACTCAGTACCATGGATAGTGCTGGGGTATTAACCACAGATATCCGCTCTTTCCTGTCTCAAGAAAAATCGGTAGTAGTAGCTTTTCTTGACATAGCCTCTGCGTATGATAATGTCCTTCTTCCCATTCTCAGGCAAAAATTGCAAGAGCTGAGAATACCGGCGAGGATGGTACGATGCATATGTAGAATGATTGTGTCCAACTCACTGATCTTAAGAGTACAGGGGGAAGAGTTTGGGCAGCGAAGGACGTGGAAGGGCTTGCCTCAGGGCTCCGTTCTGAGTCCTTTGCTGTACAATCTATATACTGCAGATATTAGTATGTGCCTTAACAATGATTGCAAAATTCTGCAGTACGCTGATGACTTGGCCCTGTATGTTAATGACTCATCAATTACCGATGCAGCCACATCACTTTCTGTCTCCCTGGAGTCTCTAAACCAGTGGTTACTGGATCGCGGGCTGAGTCTCTCTGCAATAAAGAGCACGGCGGTTATTTTCACGCGAAAGAGAAGTATCCCACGGATCCAGCTTAAGATTCAGGGTCAGGATATTCCACTGAGAAAAAAGGCAAAATTTTTGGGGGTATTTTTAGATAATAAATTGTCTGGCATACATCATCTCAACTATCTTGCACAAAGATGTGAACGGGTCATTCCAATTTTAAAAGCCCTTGCTGGGGTCTGGTGGGGCGCTCACCCCTATACTATGAAGCTAGTCTATAATGCCCTCATTCGTAGCATTATGGACTATGGTACACTCCTGTTGATTCCCTGCAATAAGGGTGCTCTGACTAGACTAGACAGGGTACAAAGTCGGTGCCTTAGGGCCATAACTGGCTGTATGAAGTCATCACCGATTAATGCCTTGCAGGTGGAATGCGCAGAGCCTCCTCTAGCATTGAGAAGGCAATATCTAGCATCTCGTTTTATATTTCGCCTTGCTTGTAAAAATAACCACCCTCTTATTCAAAAATTAACCCATTTAAACTTTTTATTCCATTCTACCCAATATTGGAGACATAAGGACATCCCCTTGATACTTAAAGCTTTTCAGTGTTCACAAAATTTTGAATTGCCTATGGTAGCTTAGCTTTGATAAACTCCCTATATTTAATTTTGACTACAAGGTATTATGCTTCAAACCAAACCTACTTTTGGACATTGGCATCTCTAAAGGGAGTATTTCAGCGGGTGCAGCCTTTAATGCGAAGGTGGATAGACAGTGGCCGAACTTCCAAAGATTTTTCACGGATGCCGCAAAACTTGCTCAGGATAGTGACACTGGCGCTGCAGTATATTATCAAAACTCTAGAATAATTCTAAAGTACAAATGCCCCAGAGAGTCCTCTGTGTTTACTGGTGAGTGTGTGGCAGTGCTTGAGGCCTGCAGATATATAGACTGCCATAACATCAGTAAAGCTGTCATATTCACAGATTCCTTAAGTTGTTTGGAAGCTCTAGAACAGAATCCATTCAAGAGTAAACTGCACAGTTCTCTCATCTTGGAAATCAAAAAGTGCTTATTTGACTGTGACCTGAAACAAAAAACTGTGCAATTGGTATGGATCCCAAGTCATTCTGGCATAGGGGGCAACGAAGTTGTAGATATGCTCGCCAAAAGTGCTGCATCAGCGACATATGCAGACCTTAAGCACTACAATTACCAAGGGTGTGACTTATTGGGTCTTCCCAGAAAGACACTTTTGTCTTCATGGCAGTCCCACTGGTCCGACTCTGGTAAGAAGAAAGGCAAGTACTACTATGCAATACAACCAGATATTCCAACAAGACCTTGGTTTTTTAAGTACAAGAAGGCATCAAAAACAGTAATATCTGTTGTTTGCAGACTTCGAATGGGCCATTGTTGTTCTCCGGTGTTTTTACACAAAATCCGTGTACGAGACTCCAGTTTGTGTGAGTGTGGACTTGACGAAGGTTTCTTGGACCACATTTTCTTTAGTTGCCCTCAAAATAATTTGCCCCCCTTTTGACTAAACCTCACGCCGTCTCTGGGTCGTAGTGCTAGGCCGAAGGTGAGGTTGTCATGCGACATATCCCTCGCACCCCGGCTGACCCAGGGCCATCCCTCTCGGTCTGGCCCTCCTCGGGAAGGGGGGGACCACGCGGTCCCCGACACAACCCCGGTGTGGGGAGGCGCGCATCGTCCTACGATGCGCGCCGCCGCCGTGGCCTGCTTCTGCTAGGATGACGGGCGGCTCCACCCGTCACCCTCAGGCCCGCGCTCATGGGGGGCGGAGGTCAGTTTGCGCCCTCCGACGCCCGAGCCGCCTTCGGGCGCGTGCAGCGATGTCAGCGAGCCTCTCTCGCTCATCGCGCCGGGCCCGCTCTGCTGTCTCCTTCGCGAGCATGACCTGCTCGCAGAAGAAGGCGCTGGCCGCCCACGCATCCGCGCAGCGGACCATCGCCGCGAGCAGGGTGGAGAGCGTGAGCACTCTCACCCCCAGGGCCGCCACAAGCTCCCGCCTCGGCGTCTCAAACGCCGGGCACTCGGTGAGCGTGTGCAGCCCCGAGTCCACGCTCGCGTCGCAGTGATGGCACTCGGGCGTTGGCTCTATACCCATCAGATGCAGATACCGCCCGAAGCTACCGTGCCCGGTGATAATCTGCGTCTGACGGTACGAGAGGCTACCGTGTTGCCTCTCTAGCCACTCCCCCATGATGGGCCTTACCGCCGCAATGACGGCGTGCCCTGCGCGTGGTTGCTCAAGTCGTCGCTCCCACTCGGCCACCATGACCTGGTGGAGCCGGGATTTCTCGGCCCGAATATCCTCGGGCTCGGGATCGAATCCCCGCTCCCGCGCCTCCTTTCGGAACTTATATAGTGCCGAAAGGGCCCTCGCTTCCAGGATCCACGGTGGCGATCCGGCCAGGAGACTCGCCGCTTCGAAGGATATCGTGCGGTATCCCCTGATGGCCCTGGAGGCCATCGTGCTCTGCGCCGTTCGGAGCAGAGGCAGGAATCTGGCCTCCAGGGTGTCCGCCCACACGGGGCACCCGTATAGGGCCATGGACCGCACGACACCCGCGTAGAGTCTCCTGCAGGAGGACTCTGGGCCCTTCAAGTTGGGCAACAACCGGCCCAAGGCATTCGCCGTGAGCACCAACTTGGGGCGCAGACTTCGGAAATGCTGTCCGAAGTCCCATCGACTATCAAGCACGAGCCCCAGGTATTTCAACCGGGGCTTGATGTCGATGGGAGTACCTCCCACTGTTAGGCTGGCTCCCGGGCCTGGCCTGCGCCGAGGGCCATGAAAGAACATGGCCTCGGACTTGTGCAGAGCCACCTCGAGACCCAGCCGCCGGATCCTGTCGACGACCTGAGCAACCGCGGTCGTGGCCCTCAGGGTCGCTTCGCGGTGAGTAGCCCCGCTCACCGTCACTAGCGTGTCATCCGCGTAACACGTGACGGTGGCCCCGTACGCGAAGTCACCGCGAAGCACCCAGTCGTAACCGATGTTCCACAGGAGCGGCCCCAGGACCGACCCCTGTGGAACACCGCACGACATCTCACGCCTACCGACTCCCGTCGAACTTGGGTAGATGACGGCTCTCTCCGTCAGGTACGCCCCGACTATGCGGCGGAGGTAGAGAGGCACGTCGTGGTACACGAGTGCCTCCCTGATGCAACTCCAGGGCAAGGTGTTGAAGGCGTTGGAGATGTCCAAGGACACCGCCAACATCACCTCGCCCCGGGCAACCGCATCCCCCGCCAGAGTCCTCACGCGCATGATGGCATCCACAGTGGAACGCCACCGGCGGAACCCAAACTGGGTGTTCGCCAGGTCCGGCCCCACTCTAGAGAGATGCTCGACGAGGCGCTTGGCAATAACTCTTTCAAAGAGTTTGCCCACCTCGTCGAGCAGCACTATGGGCCGGTACCCGGACGGCTCGTCCGCCGAATAATTTGCCCCCCAACCTCTACAACTACATTACAGAATTAAACATTCCCTTACCTGTAAACTTTGCCTCCTTGCTAACTTACACCTCGCCAAGGCTGTTAAGAACACTTATGTCGTTTATCAGTGTCCATAATATCAGACTATGATCTGATTCTTATATGTTGATATCGTCGTGTTATTTATTTTTTTATTATAATTTTGTTATTTATGTATAATTTACGTAATTGAATTTGTGATTGTTTTTTTGTGTATCTATAACGTTTTGTTTCAGTGTGTTTACTAACCCCGAGAAAGAAGATTCACAGTCAGTCCCAATAGTGTCAATCACTTTACCCCCATTCGGACAGCACACAAATCTCTCCATCGCACGTTTGACTTTGGCAGAATTGTCGATACCCATATCGGCAACGATTGCCATAAACCAAAATAGAATAGAATAGACACAGTCTGACATAACGTCAGACATTATTCCAGGAGTTATTGTATGGGAATGACCAGTTTGTAACTTTTTAAAGGTAAACGGTGCTTCCAGACGACTCAACGCGGCTCTTCGTTGAGAAAGGAGAAAAGTTGATTGGGGTGTACCTCAACATAAAGTTTACCATTGGGTGAACACAAGAGATATAAGTACCCGTGCACACATACAGTAACCAAAAACAATTTCCCACCTCATACAACAACAACAAGATATTTATAATAGGACAATAGAATTATAACTTTTGAAGGTTATTCTACTATGGAATTATTACAGATAAAGTTTTTAACAACAAAATAAATTATTATATTTTAAAGGTTTTATGAAAGTTTATTTTTATTTTTTGTTATTGAGAATTTTATTTATGATAGTTACTTTAGTTATTATTCTTTATAATTAATAAGTTCAATATCTTTTATGTGCCAATCACCCAAAGATTTACCAGACATATCAACCAGTTCATACACTAAGGGAGATTTCTTTATAAGTCTTCAGGCTTTCACGGCCGGCGTTGCATGTAAAATATACTGCTTCCGGGCTGTCTGGCCGTGGTCTATGTGAAGCTTGCGTTCCAGACGTTTCGTCGATCACTGCGGTCGACATCTTCAGTGGCGCAGGGCTGGGCGACGACGACTTCGGAGACATTGCCTCGCCGGCGGCCGAGTTGTGACTGTTAATGATGCGTCTTGAATCACGGGCGCATTTATAGGCACGGTCGGAGCGGGGAATCGACTCACTTGATTCTGCCGTATGGGGCAGTCCAGATAACTTAAATCAGCACTTTCTGGACATACCAGGCAGTGACACGGTGAGTATATCTGATCTCACATTCTTTGAATTCAACCGCTTCAGCCAGAGTACCTTTCAGCTGAAACCAGTGGATGAAGATGAGGTTGAAAAATTCATTAGAAATCTGAAATCTAATGCAATGGGTGCTGATGATATCTCACTGGATATGTTGAGGATGACTCTTCCCCAGACCCTCACTGTCATAGCACATATCATAAATACATCCATCATGACTTCAACCTTTCCTAGTTCTTGGAAGACCGCTAAGGTAAGGCCTATACCTAAACAATCAAACCCCTCTAGCCCTAAGGACCTCCGACCGATCAGTCTGCTACTCTGCTTGTCTAAGATCCTCGAAACAGTTATTAGTAATCAACTAACAATACATCTTGAAAATTCTAATATGCTTCCAGGAAGGCAATCTGGTTTCAGAAGGGGTTACAGCACTTCAACAGCCCTGCTAGACGTATTAGACAGTGTGTTGGAGGCCCGGGATCAGGGCATGAGCACAGTGCTCACCCTTCTTGATTTTTCCCGAACTTTCGATAGCATAAATGTATCTCTGCTTCTGTCGAAGCTTGCTTATTATGGATGCAGCATAGGGGTGGTCAAGTGGTTTCATAGTTACCTCAGCAAGAGATATCAGTTTGTCCAGGTGAAGGATGACAAAACTGGTTGCATGATGGATTCTGCTCATCGCCAGGTCACTAGGGGCGTTCCACAGGGCTCAATCCTCGGGCCGTTGCTCTTCATCCTCTACAGTGCTGATATCACCAGCGCAATCGCTAACTGTGGGTTCCACCTCTATGCTGATGACCTCCAACTATATCTGTCCTTTCCTCCATCAAAATGCCTTGATTCTATAAGTAAAATTAATAATGACTTAAAAAACATTGCAGATTGGTCACAGCGCAACTGTTTGATTCTGAACCCAGATAAGTCTAAGTTCATGGTCATGGGCACTATGCACCAGGTTGAAAATACATGTCAGCATCAACTAAATGTTAACATTAACGGTTGTACACTTCGACAAGTCAAGGAGGCACGTAATCTGGGAGTGGTTTTGGATCAGCAAATGCTGTTCGAGACACATATACTACAAGCTGTCCGAAACTGCTTCTATAGGTTGAAGGTGTTATACAGGATTCGTCCATACATCAGTGTGAGCATTAGAACACTACTATGTGAGTCACTTATACTCTCCAAACTCAACTATGCTGACACTGTGTATGGGAACTGCCTACTGGGGAGGACTAAGAGACTGATCCAGCGAGTGCAGAATGCCTGTGCACGGTTTTGTTTTGGGATCCCACCATGCTCGCATGTAACACCCTTTCTGAACAGTGGCAACATGTTGAAAATGGCAGAGAGAAGAGAGTTGCATCTTGCCACCCTATTGTTTGGTGTAGTGCTGAGACATAGACCAGAGTACCTGTATGACAGGCTGTCCTGGTCGAGGGACTGCAATAGGCACAGCACTAGGGCCGCATACCGGGGTAGCTTCAAGTTCGCCGCAAGCCGCATATGGAATGATCTGCCACCACCAATCCGTGCTCTAAAAACCATAAATTCGTTTAGGAAAAAATATCACATATATCGATTGTTTAAACAATAAAATGGCTAACTCACACCGCGAATGCACGCTTGAACCCTGACAGAACATTTGCTTCCAAGTCATGCTGCGACGATTTGGCTGCCGTCATAGTAGTATACACCTATTGCGCCACGTTTTCCTTTACCGTGGCTACTATATTCTATCTCGACACCGGCAGCTCCTGACATCTGGTCGCACGTCCATAGAATAAGTACATCATGAATACATTGAACGCATAATATTACATAAACACTGACAACCACAGGATTACACAGTTTGTCATTCACAAAAGCAAGAATAAATGCATCAATGGTACTGATAATGTCATCCAGTGTATCCATCCAATGTAATTGCCGTCATTTTAAATTATGTAATATCGAATGGTGATGTAATCCCGATTCCCGTTTTTGACATTTATTGGTTAGCTGTCAAGCTATCGCATCGTTTGTCTGCGCGGCCGCACGCCACGGACAATACCACAAAGCACAGAGTTTTTTGGACTCTGTACTATTTCGTAAGTTATGTATTGCCATACTTATTTGTTTTGATTTTTGTTTGTTTGTTTAATTTGATTCTCAGTTTTATATTTGGTTGCGAACGGTTTTTGTGTAGGTGACGTCACCCGGCTTGGCGCCACCTGAAAACCAGCACTGCGCATGCTTTTTGCATGGGGAGCATTATGCTGAGGTGGCGACCATATTTGGGTACGCACATAGAATAGTTATAAGAATAGTTATAAGGCATTCTATGTATCGTGTGTCGTACTTAAATAAAATATTTTTTTTTTCTTTCTTTCTTTCTTTCTGATTGGTCGAGCGCTGTTGGCGGCGGTGGAGCGCCGGCGAGGCAAGGTCTCCGAAGTTGTCGTCACCCGGCCCTGCGCCACTGAAGGTGTCGACCGCAGTGATCGACAAAACGTCTGGAACGCAAGTTTCACATATACCACGGCCAGACAGCCCGGAAGCATGAGATTTCTTTGATAAAATCTTACATTTAATAAATTTGGGAGCCAGTTTTTTGCTAAAATACTTATATTTATCACTGAGATAAAAAGTTCTCCTCCAGACTATATCACCAACATTAAATTCAGCCGGTCTTCTACGGAGGTTGTAAGACTGACAGTTCCTACTGTGGGCATTTGCCAAAGCAGCCTGTACCTTATCAAAAATTGATGACAAATAGCCAAGATTTTCAGCATAACAGTCACGGGGCTCAAAGATAAGGGAGTTATCAAATTTTTCACCATAGGATGAACCATAACTAAGAAGTTCACGACCATAAACTAAAAAGGAAGGTGTAAAACCTGTAACCTCATTAACAGAATTAATAATAGCAAACTGTAACTGTTTTACATCCCAAATTCTATGATCGTTATCAATAAAGGTTGATAATGACTGTATAATAGTGCGGTTGTAGCGCTCTACAGTATTAGACTGAGGACAATAAAGAGGTGTATAATTCAAGTTAGGTATTCTGTATTTAGCTAACAAATTTTTAAATGTGGCACTAACAAATTGTTTGCCATTATCTAATACTATGATAGATGGAATATTATGAACTAAAAATACATTTTCCTCAAGAATTCTGGAAATAATCTCAGCTATGGCTCTCTTTATGGGAAAAAGTAAATAATACTTAGAGAAACAGCATGTGACCACAAAGATATAGGAATTTTGTTTTCTAGTTGTTGGTAAGGGGTCAACTAGATCAACACTGATAACTTGAAAGGGACGGTGGCAAGTTTTGGGTTAACCCATATGACCAAGTGTTGCATGATTCTGGTGCTTATGTGATATGCAAGTATCGCACGAGTTAACAAATTTCGCCACATCTGAGTACATTCCAGGCCAGTAGTAATTAAGAGCTAGACGCTTATAGGTCTTTTAAATGCCTAAAAGACCAGGAGTAGGTTGGGAATGATTCTCTATCAAGATTTGAGATCGACCTTCCATGGGAATTACTTCCTTCCACTCGAAATCTCGTGTCAAAGGATTTAGGCTTTTCTTAAAGCGATACAACTTATTTTCATTGACCTGGTAGTCCATAAAGGAAGCAGGAGATGACTGGCAACCATTAAAATTATTTAAATACCAACTATCTGAAATATTAGGTACAAAACTAGTAGACAAATAAGAATCGTTAGTTATTAACGACACGGGAACAGGACGTGAAAGAAAATCAGGAACAACATTTTTTTTTTTTAATATAGGACACGTCAATTTGACTTTACCTTGCCTGATGATAAGTTGAAGGCAAAGTCTCAGGAGAGAGGGCCACCATTATGCACACGTGCCATGTTAACAATGGTGGCACTCAGCTTGACGGCCTCATCAGTTGCTTTTTCACGCCCTGCTTAAAGGACCCGGGACTGTAGGAAGAGGGAAACACGTGAGCTGGCAAGGAATTCCAGGTCTTAATTGTGCGACAAAGGAAAGAGTCACCGAACCGCTTGGTTCTTGAAGGAATGTTCTGCACCGTATGCGGGTGACATCTAAGTCCTGCACGTGTCGTCCTGTATAGGAAAGGAGAGGGTGGGACTAATTGGAATAGCTCTTCAGAACATTCACCATGGTAGAGACGGTAAAATACTGCCAAGGAAGCAACATCTCTACGCAACTGCAAAGGCTCGAGGGTACTCGTGACCTCAGGATTTCCGATAGTGCGGACCGCTCGTCGCTGCAACCTGTCGAGAGCATCTAATAAGTACTTTGCGGATCCATCCCAGAGATGCGAGCAGTATTCCACGCAGGAACGAATTTGTGTCTTGTATAGAAGACACCGTTGCTCCGGCGTGAAAAACCGTCTCACTCTGTTCAGGACTCCGAGTTTACGCGAGGCTGTTTTGAAGATACTCTCGATGTAGTTTTTGTTATTTAGTTTACAGCGAACATCCATACCGAGGATATTGAGGTTATCCTGCAGTGGCAGTGGCATGCTCTGAAGAGTGGGAAGGGGAAGGAAAGAAGATACCTTTGCTGTAAACGCACATGCCTGCGTCTTCTTGGCATTGAACTCGACCAAGTTCTCAGAGCCCCATTGGGTAATGTGGTTCAGGATCCGGTCAAGCTCAGTGACAAGAAGCTGCCTTTTTTCCGCGATATGCGTCTGCTTATCCGCAGGACGTCCATGATAACTCCCGTGTAGGGTGCTATCATCCGCATAGCAATGAATGCTGCCGGTCGACAGCATGTCATTGATATGCAGAAGAAAGAGAGTTGGTGATAGGATAGATCCCTGCGGTACGCCGGCATTTACCTGCAAGAACTCCGAAGCTCGTCCATCACAAAGGACGCGAATGCGGCGCTCTTGCAAGAAGCCGGCAACCCAGTCGCACAGTCTAGGAGGCAGACCAAAGGCTGGTAGCTTGGAAAGAAGCGATTTGTGCCAAACTCTATCGAAACCTTTGGCGATGTCAAGGCTAATTGCCAATGACTCGCCGTGCTTGTCCATAGCCTCACCCCAAATATGTTTTTTTTTTTGTGTTAGGTCGTGTGCCTAGTGGACCTACCAGTCCACCCGCAGTGGGGTGGCCCGCGAAGCTGGGACCTATTCTCTTTCCTCCCTCACAAAATGAAGGCTTTTATATCCTAGTCTAGTGTGCTGTAAATAACTTCGAAACAGTCCCCCTTTTTTGGGGTTTTCGTCTATTTATTAAAAAATAGATACATTGTTGGGTATATTGAATTTGATACAATTTTGGAATAATTAATTAAATACTGTTAAAACAATTGAAATACACGATTAGAAAATAATTAAATACAATTTATATATACAGTTAAAAACAATTAAAATACAATTTATAATGCAATTTGAATACAATTAAAATACCATTAAAACCAATAGAGAACAATTAAAATATACAATTAAAATACAATTATTATACAGCTAAAATATACAATTAAAATTCCGCATTCATAGCATTATTACAGTTTACAAGTATTAAAATTCAATAGTTAAAACAATAATTATAATTAAAATATAAAAAATAATTGAAATAAATAAAAGATAGAAATCACAGTAGTAAAACTTTGCAATAACTAAGATAAAACCATTTTTGAAACTTGTACTCTATTTGGAGTACTGCACCCTTCTCCGAACGACGTATTTTTCGGTGACGTGCTGGAACCGCCGTATGCTGGCAGCGCAACAGCGCTTATCATACGGCGTCCAACACGTCACCCGTCTCTGTTCCTCTCCATGCACTTCTTAACAATCTGGGTGCAGTACTCCAGAAACTGTTCCCTATACCTATTATCTTTAAAAATCTCCAATAGCACCTCTTTTCTTAGCCCTTTTCCTATCTCCATTTCCAGATTGTACCTGGCTACTCCGTTCGCAGGGCAGTCAAACAGGAGATGGGAGACCGTTTCGTCCTCAGTCGGACTACAGATGCACGATGGGCTCGCCCTGCACTTGAATCGGTACAAGTACGAGGCGAACGCACCGTGCCCCGTGAGGACTTGTGTGGTCTCATACGTGAGCTGCATTTTCAGGGCAAATTTGTACGTGGTGAACACATCAGGGAAGAACAACTTGGTGCCGCTGGCTACCGTCCCCGACTGATAGCGCCGGTTCCACTCGTCAAGCGCGCCGTTACGGATCAGACGCTTGACGAATGACACCGGCACCCTGTCATAAGTAGGTCGGACTTTGGATCGGAGCGCCGCGGCTTTCGCCAGCTCGTCGGCCCTCTCGTTCCCCGCTAGGCCTGCGTGAGCCTTGACACAGTACAGAGACACTTCTCCGCCGTGGGTCAATGCTTCACGCAGGTTTGCCCTGGCTTCTATCGCCAGAGGGTGTGGGGACTGGCTGTTGACAACAGTTTCGAGGGCCGAACGAGAGTCGCTCATAATGGCAGAAGCTCCGCGGTGCTTTGCTGCAAGCCCCCTGGCCTTACATATAGCCAACAGTTCCGCCTGGTAGACAGTGCAGTACGGCGACAGGGCAAGCTTGACGGCTTTGGTTTCGGTGTCGCCATTCCATATAGAAATGGCGGCCCCCACCTTGCCGTCAATCTTGCTCCCGTCGGTATAGTACCGCACTGCACTGTCCACCTGCTCGACCTCCTCTGAGGTCGAGAGGCATAGGAACTGCAGGCTCATATGGTCAGCTGGATGGGGCCTGTCGCGGAACGGGGTCGGTGTCTCTATCTGCCGATCCGCCAGCTCCGGCCGCCCAACCCCCCGCCGGCACTCGTACAGGGCGGCATTCTCCCTTATATGAATGTCGAGGGGGAGCAGCCCGGCCAGAGCTAGAGCGGCATTTAGAGACACTGTCCGGTACGCCCGACAGAGCTTCTGCGCGAATCCGCGCTGCACGGCCTCCAGCCTCTTCCGCGTTCCGACCTTGTTTGTTGACGGCGCCCAGACGGCGGCGGCATACGTGATAATGGGCTCCACGGTGGCCGTATATATTATACGGACCACCTCCTGGTGGAGCCCCTAGCTGGATCTGGCGGCTGCCGACACACGCTTGTAGACGTTCAACGCCCTTTCACAGACACTTTTGACATGGGCGTTGAACGTCAACTTGCTGTCTATCAGCAGCCCCAGAATCTTGATCTCCTCCACCGCAGTAATGGCAACTCCCCCCATGCTCAGGCGTGGGGTGTCATACTTAAGTTTCTTGGTAAGCACCATTGCACTCGTTTTGTGCGGTGCAAACCTCAACTTATTCATGACACCCCACTCCCGCACGTATTCGAGCGCGGAATTGCCACGGTGTTCGATCTCCGCTGCGGTGGCACCCCAAATATGGTTAGCATACGCCAGAAGATCACCCGCTGACCGTTTCGGCCTGAAACCATATTGCCGGTCATTAATTAGGGAGCGATCTTCAAGGTGACGCATGAGCTGTTTGTTAATAATGTGCTCGAACACCTTGCACAGCACTGAGGTGACGGCTATGGGTCGATAGTTGTTTGGGTCTGAGCGATCCCCCTTCTTGGGGATCGGCTGTACATTCGCCTCTTTCTAAGACGAAGGCACTGTACCAGAGCTGTAGGACAGCCGGTACAGCCGCGCAAGCATTGGGGACAACTCCGCTGCACATTTTTGCAGAACCACCGCCAGAATACCGTCCGGACCACTGGCTTTCCGGACATCGAGTGACTGCAGTACTGCTCGGACATCGCGTTGCCTGATACGAATATCAGGCATTGCATGGTCACTGATGGGCAGTGTCGGCGGCTCCATACCACAATCATCGACTCGGGAGTTGGCCGCAAAGAGATTAACCAGCAAATTTGCTTCCTCTTGCGGCTCATGGGCCAGGGATCCATCGGGATTGCGCAGCGGGGGCAGCGAAGGCTGGCAGAAGTTGGCTTGCACGGCTTTGGCCAGTCACCAGTAACCACGGCTGCCCGTGGGATGCGCTACCAGCTCCTGACCAAGCCGAGCTATGCGCTGGGCATCCGCTTTGACATAAGCCCTCTTGCAGACCTTTGTGGCTCTGTTGTACGCCGCCCTGAAGTGGCCCACGCTGGGATCGCACGTAGCGCGCGCCCTCATCCAAGCGCGGTGCGCAGACTGTTTATGATTAACAGCCTCCGCGCACTCGCGCCCGAATCAGGGACGCGCTCTGCGTACACCGGTGACATCAGTGTAGGGGACATAATATTCCATGCCCAGACTGATCTCACCGGCGACAGCAGTTGCGGCCTCAGATGGGTTCTTACCCTCAAAGCAGCGTTCAACCCACGGGACGGACGCAAAATAATCACGCAGTCCATCCCAGTCCGCTGACGAGTAGTGCCAGAGACGCCGCTTTCCCTGCGCGGGTCGTGGGGGCGCTATAATGGGCACTTCGGAACGGACCAGACAATGGTCGGATTCACCTAAAGCGTCGCTCACCGAAACACTGTACTGGTCCGGGTGACTCGTCAGCAGGAGGTCTAGCAGAGAGGGCTCATGATCCGACCTTTTTGGTATCCTAGTGACCTCGTGTACCAATTGGGTCAGGCCGCCCTGGATCTCTGGCGTGAAACCAAGCTATCTATTAATGGGGTTGGGAAACCGTTATTGGTTGCTATCACCTTGATTAGTGCCAATTCCCCCTCAAAATCCGACTGTGACATTGGAATCGACAATAGTCGGTGCACCATCGAGTGGAATGCAGCATGTTTGTGGCTCAGTGGGTGTTTGGAATTTACATGTATGACATTGTCAGCGAAAGTGGGCTTTCTATAAATTTTGAATGTATGTCTGTTGTTAATTAAGTTAATGGTGATGTCAAGAAAATTGATTTTGTCATGTCCTATTTCTATTGTGAATTGTATTTTAGAATTAATTTGATTAATATATGTCATCAGCTTGAATTTGTAGGAAAGGACACCTACAAATTCAAGCTGATGAACCCACAACCTCCAAAACTACATGCGTACTACAAATTACACAAACCAGAAGTTCCTATTCGCCCAGTAGTGTCATATACTCAGGCACCAGCATACAAGTTAGCAGCAGAAGTTAATAAGATGATTAAACGCCATACGAACTTCAATTCTTCAAAAATTTTAAAATATCTACCATATAAATATGTTATGTATATTTTCGTCCATATTTATATGGTAGATATTTTAAAATTCGTACGGACCACAAGCCCTTGATTTATTTTGTTTAATATGAAAGACCCGCGAGTAGATTAATAAAATTCAGATTAGCTTTAGAAGAATACAATTTTGATGTAGAATATGTAAAAGGCTGTAATAATTCTGCATTTCATTTATCGACATTCGAGATACACTTTATCTCAAATGTCGATAAATGACACAGTGCGCATTAAAAGAGTCTCCGGTTTATATGGTCCCCACAGATGATTGGCCTGATCAACCAAAAATCGTAGGCACACATATTAAACCGAAAGAATCTGTAGAGTTATTATTTATAGACCATAATAAGTATAATAAAATGAAAGACGAAGGAATTATAAGTAAAGAAAGTGAAATATTTTGTTACGTAGAGAGTAAACTAAATATTTACATTAAATATTTAGTCTCAATCGCGAATTACACGATGTGAATTCGAGAGAGAACTAGATGATTTGTGTAAAAATATTCATGTTGAAGAAATTTGTATAGTGAACAAAAAAGATTATGAAGTTTTTAGTAAAAGTTATTAGAAGAAGTGAATAAAATAAAAGATAGGTCCGGACCACGTATATGGATTGTTAAAGATGTAGAAAGAATAGACAATAAAGATGACAGACGAGTTATTTTGAACGACTTCCATCTCCTACCCAGTAGTGGCCATGCTGGTATGAGAAGGATGTCGAACAATATCAGGAAATATTATTATTGGCCTGGTATTGATAAAGATGTTAATGAATTTGTGAAACGCTGTGATAAATGTCAGCGACACAAACATTTTACTCCAACTAAAGAACCAATGGTTATAACTAGTACTGCCAATTCGGCATTTGAAAAAATATTCTTAGATCTTGTAGGTCCTTTGGAAACGGATAACGATAATTATTCTTATATACTTACGTTACAATGTGAACTTAGTAAATATATCGAAGCTTATCCCTTAGTTTCCAAGAAAAGTGATGAAGTCGCAAAAACGTTAGTTGATAATTTTATCCTTAGATATGGAGTTCCAAAGGAAATAGCTACTGACAGAGGTAAGGAATTTATTTCAAATACATTTCAAGAAGTTTGTAAGTTACTACAAATTAAACAATTAAATTCAACCGCTTAACACCATCAAAGTATAGGTGCATTAGAGGTTTCACACAAACACTTAAACTCTTTCCTTAGAATACATACTGATAAACACCCAGAGACATGGAGCCAATGGCTTCCCTTTTGGTGTTTTGCATATAATACTTCAATACATTCTGAAACACAGTTCACTCCTTATGAATTTGTGTTTGGTAAGAAGTGTATTCTTCCAAGTAATTTAAGTAAAAACATTGTAGACCCTATTTACAACTATGAAATTTATCCAAGTGAATTAAAATATCGCATACAACTTTCACAAAAAGAGACAAGAGACAATTTACTTAAGAGTAAATCTATAAGAAAATTCAAATATGATAAATATATCAATCCTGTAAAATATAAAGTTAATGATTTAGTATTGGTGAAAAACGAAGTAGGTAATAAGCTTGACGATTTGTATTCAGGTCCTTATAAAGTTGTTAGGGACATATCTCCAAACGTGGAGATATTAAAAAATGAAAAACTAGATATAGTTCATAAAAATAGGACTAAATTGTATCACTCTTAACAAAAATGTATTCAAATGAATTATATAATTTTTTCAGCTTATGTGCAAGAGTATACAAATATATTAATGGAATATTATGTAATAGGTATTTTACTGATATGTAACACAGTAACACAAAACAAAAATGTAAAACCCTAGTTTTATTTTTTTGTCTAAAAGAGGGGAGATGTGGTGTAGCACTTCCAGGTCATTCGGATCTGAACTAATCTTACACAATGGTCGTGAATTAAGAACCGCCTCTATTTTGCAGAATACGGTGACGAGTTCTTCAAATGTTAACACGGTTTGCCCTATCACGCGTAACAAATGAACCTTAGCAGTCTTAAACGCAGCCTCGAAAATCCCACCCCAGTGGGGACATCCCGGGGGACTGAAGGTCCACTCGATGCCCCGACGAGAGAAGGCCGTTCCGATGTCATCCCTATTTACATCGAGAAATTCCCTAATTTCCTTAAGTTGACGCTCCGCACCAACAAAGTTGGTCCCATTGTCGGAGCGGACCAGAGACGGAAGGCCCCTCCGGGAAACAAGCAATGAATGCTTCCGTCGTAAGGTCAGCGACTACCTCAAAATGAACGGCCTTGGTGGACAGACAGACAAACACGCAAAGATACGCCTTGAAAACCTTCGCATTCCGAAGACGTGAATTCCGAATCATAAACGGCCCAGCGTAGTCCGTGCCCACTCCCATAAATGGTCTAGCCTCCATCACCCGATCGGGAGGTAGATCCCCCATTTGAGGCTGCATCATGGATGCCTTCGCCCTGTAACAGGGTAGGCATCGAAACACGACGCTCCGAATAATACGTCACCCAGACAGTATCCAATACTCGCGCTGTAGCGTGGCCATCAGCGCGTTGCATCCTGGTTACCTATCTTAATCCCGAATTTTAATATTCCGAATATCATAATCCAGAAAACGTTTGGCCAATTTTTCATAATCCCGGTTTTTCAAATTCCGAAGTTTTATTTGCCATATAATCGCAACTCCGAATTTCATTTGCCTATTTATTCATTTGTACGACGTTTTATAATCCAGACGCACGAGTTCCAGACACACGAAATCTAAATGCACAAAATCCAGATGACCGTAATCCATATGCACGACAGCCCAATTTTTAAAACACAAATTTTTGAAATGCAATTAATTGATATCCAGTTAATTGAAATCCAGACAAACAATATCCAGATTTTTAAACCTAAAACTAAACCTCATATGGCGTCTACTAACTACAACTGGAGACCTACTGAACAAAACACACATTGCCTTAAAAAATATATGTATGCATGTAAGCAAACAAGCATGCATGCAGGCAAGCTGGCAATCAAACTGGCAAGCATGCAGGCAACCAGGCAAGCCTGCAGGCAGGTAACCTATTGAAATATCGAATTTCTGTTACCCGAATCTTAAAACCTCGAAAACGGTTGGTAGAACTTTTAAAAGACAGATGTTATGAATGACAACTTTCTATAATTCCGTTTTTCATTTCCCAGATGAATCAATTTCCAGGTGCACTAAAACCAAATTTTCAAATAGTATTTTTTTGTTTCCTATATTGTCATAATCCAAATATAGTTATACCAGATTCTCAGAATATTTTTTTTTGTTTCCCATCGTACCATTTTCCAAATAAACTATTACCAAATTTTCATAATCTTTTTATTTGGTTCCCATACAAATCGTGTTCCAGCTAAACTATATACAGGTATAGTAAAAATCAGTAAATTTATACGATTCATTTAGGGTGTGTAACGGTTGATATAATAACAAAAAATCTAACGTTTACTTAAGACATAATTTCACTTAATATAATGAGATAGCTACCTCCTTTTTCTAGATAATTTTAATAAACAAACAGATTTATGTTGCCAGATGACTAAAATGATATTCTCTCGTTTTTCATAAATTACATTAATTTCCATAAAATAAATAAATTATTGGTTTCCATGTCATGCATGAACAGTCTTGTATGCAGGTATAATCAATGAATCAGGAAAGCGAGCTCGTGAACACTGCGTACCACGCCCGACCCGACTTGCCGTGGTACTTGTCTGCCCTACACTAGAGTGTTATTTAAGAACCGGAGGCGCGGAGGGAGGGCAGTCCTCGCCCGCAGTAACGAAGCTTGGGCGCCCGGGCGAGCTGGAGCGGCTGAGGCTGGTCGCCGAAGGCGACCAGCAAGTCGAAGCTGCGGAAGCGAGCATGGGTGCCCGAACTTTGTTACGCAAGGGCGGAAGGACTGCACTTCCCGCAGCGCCGGAGAAGAGCAACACTAATGCTTGCCAGCTTGCCTGCATGCTTGCCTGTATGCTTGCCTGCTTGCCTGCATGCTTGCCTGCTTGCCTGAATGCTTGCTTGCTTGCCTGCTTGCTTGCTTGCCTGCAGGCTTGCCTGGTTGCCTGCATGCTTGCCAGTTTGATTGCCAGCTTGCCTGCATGCATGCTTGTTTGCTTACATGCATACATATATTTTTTAAGGCAATGTGTGTTTTGTTCAGTAGGTCTCCAGTTGTAGTTAGTAGACGCCATATGAGGTTTAGTTTTAGGTTTAAAAATCTGGATATTGTTTGTCTGGATTTCAATTAACTGGATATCAATTAATTGCATTTCAAAAATTTGTGTTTTAAAAATTGGGCTGTCGTGCATATGGATTACGGTCATCTGGATTTTGTGCATTTAGATTTCGTGTGTCTGGAACTCGTGCGTCTGGATTATAAAACGTCGTACAAATGAATAAATAGGCAAATGAAATTCGGAGTTGCGATTATATGGCAAATAAAACTTCGGAATTTGAAAAACCGGGATTATGAAAAATTGGCCAAACGTTTTCTGGATTATGATATTCGGAATATTAAAATTCGGGATTAAGATAGGTAACCCTGCAGGCAAGCAAGCAAGCAGGCAAGCAAGCAAGCATTCAGGCAAGCAAGCAAGCATTCAGGCAAGCAGGCAAGCATGCAGGCAAGCAGGCAAGCATACAGGCAAGCATGCAGGCAAGCTGGCAAGCATTAGTGTTGCTCTTCTCCGGCGCTGCGGGAAGTGCAGTCCTTCCGCCCTTGCGTAACAAAGTTCGGGCACCCATGCTCGCTTCCGCAGCTTCGACTTGCTGGTCGCCTTCGGCGACCAGCCTCAGCCGCTCCAGCTCGCCCGGGCGCCCAAGCTTCGTTACTGCGGGCGAGGACTGCCCTCCCTCCGCGCCTCCGGTTCTTAAATAACACTCTAGTGTAGGGCAGACAAGTACCACGGCAAGTCGGGTCGGGCGTGGTACGCAGTGTTCACGAGCTCGCTTTCCTGATTCATTGATTTTACCTGCATACAAGACTGTTCATGCATGACATGGAAACCAATAATTTATTTATTTTATGGAAATTAATGTAATTTATGAAAAACGAGAGAATATCATTTTAGTCATCTGGCAACATAAATCTGTTTGTTTATTAAAATTATCTAGAAAAAGGAGGTAGCTATCTCATTATATTAAGTGAAATTATGTCTTAAGTAAACGTTAGATTTTTTGTTATTATATCAACCGTTACACACCCTAAATGAATCGTATAAATTTACTGATTTTTACTATACCTGTATATAGTTTAGCTGGAACACGATTTGTATGGGAACCAAATAAAAAGATTATGAAAATTTGGTAATAGTTTATTTGGAAAATGGTACGATGGGAAACAAAAAAAAATATTCTGAGAATCTGGTATAACTATATTTGGATTATGACAATATAGGAAACAAAAAAATACTATTTGAAAATTTGGTTTTAGTGCACCTGGAAATTGATTCATCTGGGAAATAAAAAACGGAATTATAGAAAGTTGTCATTCATAACATCTGTCTTTTAAAAGTTCTACCAACCGTTTTCGAGGTTTTAAGATTCGGGTAACAGAAATTCGATATTTCAATAGGTTACCGTTATCATGATATGAGCCTTTACTTCAGTATTACTTATTAATTGAAATATTAATTAGGGAACTTTTGTTTTATTTCCATGAGTATATTAATAAAATGCAATGTACTAACAAAGCTGTCTTGACGTTTCTCGGCTAGGTTGAGCAGAAATCAGGATTCGTGGCAAAAAAATTATCAATCATAACCGAGTTAATTCTCGGCAAATTTGTGCGTTCTGCTTTTACAAATCCGATGTCCGTCATTGTTTTCTTCAGTAACTCGAAAAAACAATCACCTTTTTCCACTTACGGAAGATGTTTTCACAAAATCACAATCCGTTTTACTCGTACAAATGATCACACATCTCCATGATAATTCTGACAATTGAAGTTTCGTTGTTTTCGTATATTAATGACGTCATAACATGGACGACAGTGTTCTCACCCTTAGTGTGGTCCTTAAAATTAATCCTTATTATAATAACATATTACATGAAGTGCCATTTTTGTGAACTCACTCAGAGAACAAATAAAAAGGTCTGTACCAACTGCTACTTCATTGAGTATATGTAAGGTACGCGTTATCGCAGCTTTACCCAGCAGATTAGTCCTAGCACTGGGTACTGCTAGTAGACGTGGCTGCCGCCTGCGCCATACGTAATTGTTGGGCACACATAGGTTGATCTCCTGTAATACACCTGGATTCGACGTCTTACCACGCAATAATTTAAATATATACGTGGTAAGAGTCAAGTCCCTCCTTGTCTCCAATTTGTTGTATCCAACCATGCCTATAACAAGCAAGGTTGGATACATCAGTGGATAAAATGGGTATACCCGATACAGCCTAAGGTACAAGAACCTAGTAAATTTATTTTGAATACGCTCCAACATGAGGCTATATTTAGCTTCATATGGAGCCCAGATAATTGCATTACTTTCTAGCTGGCTTATCACCAATGCATTATACAAGGTGGATATCGCCGTGATGCTTGTGAACCCCCCCGCCCTTCTAAGTACAAAACCTAAGGTCCTATATGCTTTTTTACATACCTTTTGTATATGATTACGAAATGTCAGCTCAGCGTCCAGGTTTACCCCCAAATCGCGCACTGTGTCCGTCCTTTTCAATACTGTGCTATTCAAGGTATAGTTACCGTAGATGGGATTTTTCTTCCGGCTAAAAGTTATAATTGAGCACTTGGAGGTATTGAAAAATAGTTTGTTCTTCTCGCTCCACACATCTACCCTATCAATATCTCCCTGGAATCTCTCACAATCTCCTTCTTCTCTAATGGTGATAAGGAGTTTGAGGTCATCCGCAAACAACAGACATGTGGCATCCCTGACTACGCCCGGCAGGTCATTTATCATAATAATGAACAGAAGAGGTCCCAAATTACTACCTTGACTTGCGCCCGATCTCGTATAGTAGGGTTCGGACTTATAACCTGCATATTCGACATACTGTTTCCTGTCCCTCATGTGATCCGCCAAAAATTTTAGTAGTTTGGGAGTGCATCCGATTGTCGCCAGCTTCGTTAATAAGATGTCATTATCAACCAAATCAAACGCTTTTTGGAAATCAAAGTATGCGGCGTCTACCTGCACCCCCGAATCAACGTTAGGAACCACATAAGTCATAAAATTTAGCAGGTTAGTGGTCGTACTGCAATCATATCTGAAGCCATGCTGCGCGTCCGATAGCGTAACGTTAACCTGCTTCAAAACAGACTGATGAACTACTGTTTCAAATACCTTCGCTGGCGCCGACAGAACCGCCACTGGCCTGTATCCGTTCACTTCCGATCCTCCTTCACCCTTCGGTACTGGTATCACCCTTGTAAGTTTCCAGCGCTCCGGAAAACAGGCCGATTCAAAGCAAGTATTATATATATAAAGAAGCGGGTATGTGAGATAGTTCCTACAGTCCCGAATGGTGAATGCCGGGATGCCATCCGGTCCTGCGGAACGCTTCGGTTTCAGCTTTATTAGAGCCTCCCTCACTTGATTCGCATCAAAACTCGCAATATGTACTCGGGCACTGCTTACCCCACTCTCTGCGACGGCCGCCTCCCAGTCTAATTTTGCTATCCGCGGACTGCACACAGATTTAAAAATATTGGCAAATTCGTGCACTCATTCAGACTCCGCTAAATTATTTCCGTTTTTAGTTATCGTCTTACGATTGACAGGGCCCTTTTTAGATCTTATATAATCCCAGAAGGATTTGGGATCTCTCGCGATATTGCGTTGCACATTGTCCTGGTATTTTTCATGTGTGGATGCTATCAACTTTTTAACCCTTGCCCTACACTGAGCGAACATTTCGTAATCACTTGACAAACCACTAATTTTGTATTGCTTGTGCAGCCGTGCTTTTAATTTTATGTCGCGAATAATTTCAGCCGTGTACCACTCGGGGTAATTGTACCCAGAATTTACACTGCATCGCTTTTTCCTGGGAACACAATCATCTATAATACTTACATAACACCATAGAAATAATTCAGAATATCCTCTATCTTACTTAGATAGGCGTATATAAAATACATTTTATTGATTTATTAGAATTATAAGTATATATTTATATATATATGTCTGATTTGTCCTGTAGTGATAATGAAAGTTTTTACACAGCAAACAGTCTTGATGATAGCTTTTCTAGTTCACCAACACTAGAAGGTACCCTTCAGTCTCTGTTTACCGATGTGCCGAGGAATTTCAATGTAGTCCATATAAACGCCCAGAGTATTCTAGCCCATTTCCCAGATATGCTGGCAACCTTTAACTGCCAAAACATCCATGCAATCCTAATTACAGAGTCGTGGCTCAAGCCATGTCTGCCTACAATTTCTTACACTCTTCCAGGATACAATCCAATTAGAAACGATCGCGCGATTGGTCGTGGTGGGGGTGTAGCTATATATCTGCGCTCTGTCACGGGTCATGTTGTTAACTTTAACCTAAAGTGATAAAAAAAAAACAAGGATCCGTGCAAAAATTGTGTAATAAAATTGTATAGAAATTGTAATAATATGTCAGTCTAAAATTAAAATTTAATTATATATTAAAATGTCGGGTCGTAGGTCAAAATATAAGGGTAATCACACACAGTCCCGACAATAGTGCTTATCGGTTGGGTACGCTCGCCTGGGTATAGTTCCGGTTGTGGCGCGAGCGGGCGCTCCGTTATGCGGCCGACTGTACTTCAGCGGCGGCCCGGAGTTGATGGGGTCGTCGTTTCTACCCAGCGGTGGCGAAGTGTAGCGTAGGGTAGCAACGTGGCAGGGGAGGATCCAGCACCCAATTGCAATAACCCGAGCCTTGGACCCTGGAACGCGCCGTTCAGAAATGTTTGAGATACTGCCGTAGTACTATTTAGGATCATCAGGGCGAACGGCGGCAAGATAAGAGAGTACCAACCGGTAGCAGTGACGCCGTGGATGTTCACAATCAGATACGGAGATTACAATAAGCAAAAAAAAGAATTCTATAGTGAAGTTAAATATTACTTGTTCATGTATAAAAAAATGAGGGTAGAAATAAATACGGTGAATATACCGTTATTCGGCAATGATGGTGCAAAAATGGAATTCATCTTGTTTGTTAACTATAAAGCAAGATAAAGATACTGCACTTCTAAACATTTACAAATCTAAATCTCAGTTAAGTACTTATTCTAGTAATTCCTACTGCAATGAAATTATCCTGTCTTCGCCTTCGAGATTTAATTCTTGACTATGTAGTAGTAGCCCTGCTACGCCACAAACCATTCGCACAAGTTTTTAGAGAGAGAAAGAGAAAAAACATACTGCTTTCTCTCTCTTCCCCCGCCATCGCCAATCGTTTGACCAAGGCGGTAATTGTCATTCTTGTCCGTGCGCGCGCGGCGTTCGCACAGGCTCAGTAAAGGATTACCTATTTAAGTTTTATAGCAGTCGTCATGTCTAAACGGACACATGATGAATCTAGTAAAAGTGAATCTCGCGAAGAAAGGTGGCGAAGGAAGATCGAAATGTATGAGAAAAAATTATCAAAAAGACAAAGGACTGTCGATCGACAATATGCGGTGGCGCTACCCTCACAGGAAAATGATGTACAAAATCCAGGTGAATTTCTTTTTCGTTGGTTTCAAGTACTTCTGATAAAATTCTTCAGAAATGTTATTTTATTTTATGCTAATCCGTTGTATTCTTCGGATACTAATTTGGAAAATATTTGAGACCCCTTCACATTTATCGAGCGAGATTTCATAGTGAAACATTTATTTTTTCAATCCGTTGTATTCTTCGGATTGTAATTTGCTGAATATTTTGAACGCTCCTTGCATTCATCGGGCGATTTTTTAACACTTACACCAATTAGATTGTTTTATATAATCCGTTGTATTCTTCGGATATCACTTTGCCAACTATTTAGGCGGCCCTTGCATTCATCGGCGAAATTAATTATTTTCGACCGTAAACTCATCAAAAATAATGAATTACCAACGAAGACTATGAAAATTATCCATTTAATGCTATTGCAATTTGTATTATTTGCCATTAGATTGCTAATTTTTAAAATCCAACTACCCTAAAAAAAAAAAAAATGTTCAAGGTACATAGAGATATTGTTTTAATTCCAGAACATCTCGAATATGATGAGAATGTACCAGTTAGTCCAGAGCCGCCTATGGCCAGCGAGATATATGTCGATACCGACAACATGACGATGGATAACACTTTTGAAGATTACAGTGTAATGACTGTTACTACAGCGGGCGCAAGTCCCTGCTCCAGTACGGGAGTCAATGTTATGGACAGCACCGCTGCCCTAGTAGAAGATTTTGATCCCAACCTTTTACGGGAATTAGGGGATGTAGACCAAGATCCCGTTGAATTTGGCGACAATTTGCAAACAGATGTCGCGGCAAGGTTCCAAAAAATACTATTAGAGGGTCTGAAGAAAGAAACCAAAGAAGAACTAATTAAAAAGTATCCGTTTCCAAAAAATGTCCCCTTGGCAAAGAGTCCAGCTCTTAACCCAGAAATCGCGACTATGTTAGTCGATATCTGCAGGCAGAGGGATAAAAGATTGCTCGCCAAGCAAGACCAGCTCGGCAAGGTCATTTCAGCGCTGGGAAAAGCACTGACAGGCCTCTTAAAAAAAACACCAGATATACCGGATATAATACGAAATACGATATCCGATTCACACTATGCCTAGACTGACATTCGCCGCTCTGTGATAATGCCTTTAATAGACAAGTCTTTGATAGATTCTTTCAAAAGTAGGAAAAGAGACACTTTTTTATTCGGAGAAAAATTAGGAGATCTGGTGAAAGACTCACGAGGCCTGAAGAAGACCGGACAGTTAATGCAGCCTTCGGCTTCCACTAGTTCTAATTTAAACGGAAAAGGCCCAGCCGGTGGGCCGAGGTCAGCAATGACGACTCAGCCATACTCGAATCAGTATTCGAACCGCTGGCGAGCGCCTACCTCGCCGGCGCCTCCTGCTCGCCGCCGGACCGCGGCGCCGCCGTATCAGCCAGCGCCAGCGCGGCGCCCGCCGCCTCCGGCGCAGAACTTCAACTCCGCAACCAGTCGCCAGACGTAGCGACGCAGACCCAGGTACATTCCGGCCGTTTAAAGTTTTTTCATAAACAATGGCGCTTAATAACGGAGGACGAATTTATCTTAAATACGGTGTCGGGATATCAAATACCATTTGTTACAGAACCTAATCAGAGCCTCGTGGACTATCCCCGACGCTTTTTTAGTGCTAGTGAATTAATAGAAATAAAAAATGAAATAAATAATTTATTGGAAATAAAAGCTATCAGGCTTTGTACACCGGTGGAAGGGCAATTTATATCTGATATTTTCTTGGTACCAAAGAATGATGGTAGTAAACGTTTCATTTTGAACTTAAAGAAACTAAATAAATTTATTTATACGGAACATTTCAAAATGGAGGACGTCCGAACAGCCATTAAACTTATGTCTAGAGGCTGCCATATGATCAATCTAGACCTTAAGGATGCATATTTTTTGCTACCTATACATAAAACACACAGGAAGTTTTTACGTTTTTATGTGGAAAATAACTTATACGAATTTGTTGCCCTCCCACAAGGTTTGTGTTCGGCACCGTGTATATTTACAAAAATTTTACAGCCAGTTGCTGCTTATTTGCGATCTCAGGGTCTAGTCTCAGTTAGATATTTAGACGATATACTGTGCTTGGGAAACTCGGCTGAAGATTGTCTAGAAAATGCTAAAACTACTATTGAATGTTTGACAAAATTAGGCTTCGTTATTAATTATGAAAAAAGTAATTTGGTGCCCCAAACTACTTGTAAATTTCTAGGATTCATATTAAATTCTGATTTGATGACACTCCAGTTACCACTAAAAAGCAAAGGATTTTACAACAAACATTGCCACTAATAAATACAACTAGACTTAAAATTCGAGAGTTTGAGCGTTTTCTAGGCTCTCTTACTGCGGCGTGCCCAGCAGTTACTTATGGGTGGCTTCATACAAAATCCCTAGAAAGAGCAAAGTATTTAGCTTTACTGAAAAGCAACGATAATTATGAAGCTTTTATGACTGTGCCAAATAATTTATATGAAGATCTTATTTGGTGTAAACCAATATTTTGACTGCCGTGAGTCCCATTAGGAATCAAAATTATACAATGACAATTTATACAGATGCTTCAACTACAGGTTGGGGCGCAGCGTGTGAGAATGAGAAAACAGGTGGTTTCTGGTCATCTTCTGAGAGAATCAATCATATAAATTATTTGGAGCTTCTGGCAGTTTATCTAGGACTTAAGTCTTTTGCTGATAAGAAAAGAGGTTGTGATATTCTTTTACGTGTAGATAACACAACTGCTATTTCTTACGTTAATAGGATGGGGGGAGTGCAATATCCTCACTTAAATCAGGTTACCAAAATGATTTAGAACTGGTGTGAAAGTAGAAATATATTTGTGTTTGCCTCATATATTCGTTCCGCCTTAAATGTCGAGGCCGATAGCGAATCAAGGAAAGTAAATGTCGACACAGAATGGGAGTTGCGTTCACAGGAGTTTCAAAAAATTTGTGATAAATTTGGGATACCAGATATTGATTTGTTCGCTTCACGAATTAATACAAAGTGTCCTTTATATATGTCATGGAAGAGAGATCCTGATGCCTATGACATAGACGCTTTTACAATAAATTGGTCCCAATTTTATTTTTTATGCATTTCCACCATTTGCTTTGATTTTAAAGGTATTAAATAAGATTGTATCAGATAAAGCAACCGGAATTGTAGTTGTCCCAAACTGGGTATCACAGCCGTGGTATCCCCTTTTTATGTCGTTATGTATTAAGGAAATTTCGATATTTCCACCAAGTGAATATCTTCTATCCTCTCCTTTCAGATCAACACACCCGCTGCGTCGCCATCTTTCCCTGGCAGCGTGTGTGTTATCAGGGAGGGATTTCGTAGGAAAGGTGTGCCCGAACCAGCCTTAGAGGTTATGCTTTCTTCCATATCCGTAAATACGAGGTCTCAGTATTCGTCTAGTATTAGATTATGGTGGGAATTCTGTAATTCAAGAAAAATCGATTGTTATCACTTTAATACATCATATTTATTAGAATTTCTTACGGATTGCTTCAAGAAAGGCGCTTCATATGGTACCTTGAATAATCACCGTTCTGCAATATCCTTAATATCGGTTGAGAACATAAGTGATGATTTAAGTTTAAAGCGTTATTTTAAGGGTATTTTCCGATTAAAGCCGGTATTTCCGCGTTATGATTTTACATGGGACCCCAATATTGTTTTAGATTACTTAGAAACAATGCAAAATGACATAATATAATTAATTTAGAAATGCTATCAAAAAAATTGGTCATGTTATTAGTTCTAAGTACGGGACATAGGACAGAAACTTTGTCTCTTATAAAATTTTCAAATATGAAAATCTTTGATGATTACGTAATTATAACAATTTCGAATTTAATCAAAACCTCTTCTGTCGGAAAAGCCCAGCCTGTACTTAGCTTACCATTTTTTCGCGCTAGACCTGGGATTTGTCCAGCCTCAGCGCTACAAAAATATATTTTAGTAACATCTACCCTGCGGTCAAATGCTGATGACCGTATTATACTTACTTTCAAAAGACCTCATAGGCCAGCAACATCTCAGACCATTGGACGATGGTTGAAAGGGACATTGTGTGACAGCGGAGTTGATACCTCGCTGTTCTCTGCTCACAGCACAAGGCACGCTTCAACCTCTGCTGCCTCACGAGCTGGTCTAAGCGTGGATGTAATTAGAAAGGCAGCTGGTTGGTCTGCGCAGTCTGCTGTTTTTGCTAATTTCTATAATAGGCCTATTATAAATGCCAGTCAGAATTTACTTGATTGTATAACATAACATGCATAGTATACATTATGTTCGATTTTATACATGCGCATAATATAGTTTTGTGAATATAATTATATAAGTAAGAACTTACCTAATATAATATTATTGTGTTATAACTATAGTTTTTTTCTTTGGTTACTTACTCTAGCAACATTGATCATGCTCTAAATATCTACATAGTCAAGAATTAAATCTCGAAGGCGAAGACAGGATAATTCAATGATCAAACGAACTTACTTGAAGTGAAGTTCGATCTTAATTATCCTGTCTTCGCCGGAGAGATTTAAGATCCCACCCTACCCTAAGATTTCAACCCTTTAGAAAACTCAATGTTGCTAAAAATTTGCTACTCTTGCTTACTCTGAAATAAATGACAATTACCGCCTTGGTCAAACGATTGGCGATGGCGGGGGAAGAGAGAGAAAGCAGTATGTTTTTTCTCTTTCTCTCTCTAAAAACTTGTGCGAATGGTTTGTGGCGTAGCAGGGCTACTACTACATAGTCAAGAATTAAATCTCTCCGGCGAAGACAGGATAATTAAGATCGAACTTCACTTCAAGTAAGTTCGTTTGATCATTGAAAAATTCCACTTACCCAGTTCGGGGATAAACAACACTCGCGTTAACATTAACTTTTATTTTATTTAAGAAGTTATATACTACTTATTAATCTTCGAGGAACGCTTAGTGACGAACACAATTGAATTTCGGTTACGTGCGACAAGGAAGGTGTCTCACGTATCAGAGACCGTAAAATATGTGACGTGCGCTCCACTCGACAGCTGATTCTGAGTGCCGTGCTTAGATCCACCAAACCTGTATTGCCGTAGAACAATAGAACGATCAATGTGCGCTAAAACAGCGCATCGCACTGTGTCGTTGGAGCGCTAAGATGACGCTGATGAATTCAAGCAACATTTTAACGTTAGTTTATAGTTTTATTGTCATAACTGTGCATATAATAGTAGTTTTAAGTATTGTAAATATTTGTTTTTCTTATTTATAAAAGTAATAATGTACTTATGTAACGTACAACGTTACATTACCCCCCGCGTCTCGGAAAGGGTTTTGTTCCTAGATAAAACCCGTCTAGTATGTATTCTAGCATTTACAGATTCATTCTATCATCTTACATACTTTCCTTTCAAATTACCTGACGATTAAAACAACAACAACTCATTATAACCATATTGTTGACGCTACTTGACATTATTAAGGGTTAAGAGCTTGAGGAGCTAGTGACTCATGTTAGAAACTAGACGTTGTCGAGGGAGTTGGAGTTGGAGCTTGTTAATAATAATTAACAAGCTTTAAATCTTTTATATGCCAGACTCCTATATTTTTGCCGGTCATATCTTCCAAGACGTAAACTAAGGGAGAACGTTTTTCAATAACTCTGCATTTTAAGAATTTAGGCGCCAACTTCTTACTAAAATATTTATCCTTGTCGCTAAGGATGTAAGTGCGCTTAAAAACTATATCACCAACATTATACTCTGCTGATTTTCTGCGTAAATTATAGTGTGCGGTATTTTTAACATGTGCATTCCATAACGAGGCTTGCACATCATTGAATACCGAAGAAAGACATCCCAGGTTCTCAGCATAAGCGTCGCGCGGCAAGAACAAAATTTCGTCTCCCAGATCATTATCGGTGTAGTGAGACCCGCACAGAACCATCTCTCTACCGTGCACAAGGAAAGACGGAGTATAGCCAGTTGCTTCGTTTACTGAATTATTTATTGCAAACTGGACTTTTGGGATAAAAGTGTCCCATGATCGATGGTCATTCTGGACGAATGTGGAGAGGCATTGAACGATAGTCTTATTAAAACGTTCCACAGAATTAATTTGAGGTGCATATCGAGGCGTGAAGTAAACATTCGGAATTTTATACCTTTTAAATAATGCGTCAGTAGTGGAGCTAATAAACTGGCTTCCATTATCCAGAAAAATAGTTTGTGGAATACCGAAAACTAAGAAAATAGATTCTTCCAGAATTTTGACTACTCCGTCCGCAGTTGCGCGTCTTAGAGGAAAAATATTACAATATTTACTGAAACAACAAGTTACCACAAGCATGTAACTGTTCTGCTTACGAGTGACAGGAAGAGGACCAACAAAATCAATTGAGATGATTTGATGAGGACGAGAGCACTGCTTTGGTCGTCCCATTTCCCCCAATGTAGTGTGATTCTGTGGCTTATAGGCTAAGCATACGGAACAAGAGCCCACGTACTTCACTACACTCTGATGCATCCCAGGCCAATAATAAGAAAGTGACAGACGATTATACGTTTTAAATATGCCGAGATGGCCAGCGGTCGGCGCAGAATGGTTCTCAGCTATGATTTGTTCTCTCATTTCGCTGGGAACAACTTCTTTCCAAGCGAACTCTGACGTGAGTTGATTTTTAATTTTGGAAAGCCGAAACAAGGAATTATTTTTAATTATGAAGTTTGGAAAATGGTTAGGGGAGTTAAGACAGCCGTTAAAAATTTTAATGTACCAATCGTCCTTAGTGGAAGAAATGGAATTTGAGAGGGAGATAGCATTGACCGGGACGGCACGCGAAAGAGCGTCGGGAATAACATTATCCACGCCACGACGATGTTTCATTTCGAAGTTAAATGATGATAGACGTAATCCCCAGCGAGCCAGTCTGCCTGTAGGGTTGTCCAAGGACAAAAACCATTTCAACGCAGAATGGTCAGTGTACACCGTGAACCTATGGCCGTTCTCTAAATAACAGCGCCAGTGCTCGAGAGCAGCTAAAACAGCGAGCGTCTCCCTTTCGGTGATGCTGTAATTC
Source organism: Eilema caniola (assembly GCA_949126895.1). NCBI lineage: Eukaryota > Metazoa > Arthropoda > Insecta > Lepidoptera > Erebidae > Eilema > Eilema caniola. Next base: position 2,076,153 of record CASBPR010000003.1, read on the forward strand.
TTCTCGGCCTTGGTAAGAGAACGACTCATATAAGCTATGGGGTGTTCTTTTCTATTTAAAGTCTGTGTTAACATGGCTCCGATGCCGAAGTTGCTAGCGTCCGTGTGAACTTCAAAGGCTTTGTCATACACGGGGCACGAGAGGACCGGTGCGGAAACCAAACAGTCTTTCAAAGCACTAAAGGCCGCGTCAGCCTCCGGTGTCCATTCAAATGGTGGAGCCTTCTTACCATTTGAAGTTAATCTGTTGAGCGGGCCGGCAACGGTACTGAATTTTGGAACGAACCGTCGGTACCATGTTGCGGTGCCGAGAAAACGCTTCAGTTCCTTTCTATTGGTAGGGACCGGAAAATTTAAAATTGCCTGCACCTTTTCTGGATCAGTACGCAAACCACGAGCATCGACTACGTAACCTAAATATTTCAATTCACTGCGAAAGAATTTACATTTTTCAAAGTTCACAGTGAGATTAGCAGTTTTTAATTTATCTAAGACTCGCAAAAGACGGGACACGTGCTCCTCAAAAGTAGAGCTAATGACAATGATGTCGTCTAAATAGGCAAACGTCTTAAATTCCATGTCACCGAACAACAAATCTACAAGCCTCTGTTGAGTTGAAGGGGCATTTGTTAGGCCAAACGCAGTGGTCTTAAAACGTAGCGTTCCTCTAGAAGGAATGTAGAAGGCAGTTTTATCGCGGTCAGAAGGTTCTATGGGAATCTACCAAAAAGCCTTCGAAAGGTCAATACTTGACAAATATTTTGCGTCTCGAAGATTATCAAGGATTTCCGAGACGTATGGCAAGTTGTAAGCATCGCGTTTTGTTACGGCATTGAGCTTTCGACTGTCAAGGCAGAACCTGGGCTGTCCATTCTTCTTAGTGACGACAAGTACAGGTGAAGACCAAGGACTCTCACATGGCTCAACAACATCTAATGCCAACATTTCGTCAACTTCCCGCACCAGAATCCTTTGTTTCTCTGGAGACATTCTATAATAACGCTGCCTAATAGGTTGAGCGTCTCCAGTATCTATTCTATGAGAAATCATGTTAGTCCTGCCCAGACCTTTCTCCTCCATGGATATTGACTTAAATTGAGAGATAACATTATCTGCTATGGATCTCTGAGACTCGGCCAAATTATCATAAGAGTTAATGAAAACTTCTGAAATTTTCACCTGTAATTCGGCTAGAGGACTATCAGAAAATGTTATGCTGCCTAGGTATTTGGGGCAAATTTGAAAGTCACGCCAAAAATCTACGCCCAGTATTATTGAAGTTTCTACCTCGGGGACGACGTATGCCTTAATTATGTGAAACTGGCCTTCAAATGTAACGGGTAAATGTATGTATCCGATACTTTTTAGTGCTTGACCACCAGCAGCAACCATAGAAATGTGGTCGCTCTCATGCAAAGTACAGTCAGTTAAATGTCGATGGGCATTATTTCCCACCAAGCTTACTGCAGCACCGGAGTCAAGCAAAGCACATGCGTGCAAATCGTTGATTTTAATATTGACATATGGTCTAGGATCATTATCAGGTTTAGAATGCAGAATTGTAGATATTCTATATATAGAAGAGAAGGTTTTGATAAACGCAAGCCAATAATCCCAATCTTGCTTGTCAAAATATGTACAATTCCGCCTATTTAGTTTTTTTGAATTCTTGCCCTTATTGCACTCTGGACAGTCAGGGGATTTAACGTCTTTCTTCCCACATTTAAAGCAAAAAATATCCCTACTTGCTTTACACTGTCGAATGTGATGTGAGTTAGTTTTACACCTAGGGCAGTATGGTTGTTGCTTGTCTACTTGCACCGCATTAACAGGATTTTGCTGTGATGTTTTATTGTTATTTAGCTGATCCTTAGAATAATTTCCCTTATTGCAATTACTGTTGTATGGATTATTTTTATTATATGTATTATTATTGAATCTATTTTTATTTTCATTAAATTCCTTCGAATATGCAAATTCAGGTGCAATAGTATCCGAAGTTGCTCTAGGAGGCTCCCGGAATTGTGAAAGACGAGACTGGAAAGTCTCGTAGTTACGGCACAAGGAACGTAAGCCATCAATCGTTCTAATTTCGGTCGCAGATGCCGCCAATGTACTGGCATAGCAAGGCCTAATGTTGTGCAACAGGATTTCAAGCTGCTCATCTTCGCTTAGAGACCTAGATAAACGAGAAAACATGCCACTCATAATTGAGAGATAAATGGTTATGTTCTCCCGTTCACCCTGAGTGCGAGAGCGAATTTCCGAAATAAGAAGGTAGTCATAATCTGATTGATCGAAATCCTGCTTCAGCTTAATGGCGAGTTCGGCCCAGGAAGAAACCCCGTCCCTTACCGAACGATACCAATGAAGAGCATCATCCTGAAATATTTCAGTGGCAAAAGCTAAAACCCTAGTAGAAGCAATGTTACGTGCTACTATGAATTCATCAACGCGCTGAATAAACGAGCGCACGCATGTCTTGCCGTTGAATTTCAATTTACCAAAATCGGCTACAGAGCGATCGCACGACACCGAAATCAGGTTCTGCACCTCAGGGACCATTGACGTAGGTTCGCTAGAAGGTCCAGCGCCAGCACAGGCGAATGCATTTACAGTCGAGGACGTCTTTTTAGCTTACAGAGCCACGAGCCTTTGTGAAAAAAGTTTATGTCCATCCAAAATTTGCCTATACTCCTCATCGTCGTCACTACACGTCAGCCTCGCTAAGCGGTTATGAAGGTGGTTGAGCATATTTTGCGTTCTCAGAATAGTCGGTACACTAGGATCAGAAGCGTCGAGATTCATTTGAATTTTTGTGAGAACCTCCATGCAACCTTTGAGATCCTGTCGAATATCCAGCGGAGACTCCAATATGTATTCAGACGGGTACTCTGACGCTAGTTTAACAACCTGCTTACGCAGTTCCTCAACTGAAGTACCCGGAGTAGCACCTCGAATCCGAACTTCATATTCGAGCTCCGTTTTTTGAAGTGATAGATATTTGACAGGTAGCATTGTGCTTTAAATGAACCAACGGGTAAGTGGAATCAAGCAAATTCAAAATATGTCTTCCATGAAATTCTCCGATCTGTTACAAAATGATAGATGACTAATGAACGTTTCGGTTTTTTTTTTCTTTTTGTGTAAAAAAATAGTGTTAGCAGCAAATAAAAATAAAAAGGGTGCTACTAATGTATACTTTACAAAAAAACTGTCTAAATGTTGAAAAATTGTGGAAACCCAGCAACAGTCTACTGATAAAAAAAATTCAGTTGAGGGTAGGTACAACCGTTAAAATTTACGCCAGCAGCAACACAACAAACTATTAATACAGTACACTTTAGTAGCCAATAAAACCAAAATAAAACAAAAAACGTTTCACAAGAAGAAGCAACAAGCCACAACATACACTAACTACAGAAAGCCGTAAAACAAAATCAGGAACTGTGTGCGATTAACCACGTAGAAGGGCGCCAATGTCACGGGTCATGTTGTTAACTTTAACCTAAAGTGATTAAAAAAAAAACAAGGATCCGTGCAAAAATTGTGTAATAAAATTGTATAGAAATTGTAATAATATGTCAGTCTAAAATTAAAATTTAATTATATATTAAAATGTCGGGTCGTAGGTCAAAATATAAGGGTAATCACACACAGTCCCGACAATAGTGCTTATCGGTTGGGTACGCTCGCCTGGGTATAGTTCCGGTTGTGGCGCGAGCGGGCGCTCCGTTATGCGGCCGACTGTACTTCAGCGGCGGCCCGGAGTTGATGGGGTCGTCGTTTCTACCCAGCGGTGGCGAAGTGTAGCGTAGGGTAGCAACGTGGCAGGGGAGGATCCAGCACCCAATTGCAATAACCCGAGCCTTGGACCCTGGAACGCGCCGTTCAGAAATGTTTGAGATACTGCCGTAGTACTATTTAGGATCATCAGGGCGAACGGCGGCAAGATAAGAGAGTACCAACCGGTAGCAGTGACGCCGTGGATGTTCACAATCAGATACGGAGATTACAATAAGCAAAAAAAAGAATTCTATAGTGAAGTTAAATATTACTTGTTCATGTATAAAAAAATGAGGGTAGAAATAAATACGGTGAATATACCGTTATTCGGCAATGATGGTGCAAAAATGGAATTCATCTTGTTTGTTAACTATAAAGCAAGATAAAGATACTGCACTTCTAAACATTTACAAATCTAAATCTCAGTTAAGTACTTATTCTAGTAATCCCTACTGCAATGAAAAAATTCCACTTACCCAGTTCGGGGATAAACAACACTCGCGTTAACATTAACTTTTATTTTATTTAAGAAGTTATATACTACTTATTAATCTTCGAGGAACGCTTAGTGACGAACACAATTGAATTTCGGTTACGTGCGACAAGGAAGGTGTCTCACGTATCAGAGACCGTAAAATATGTGACGTGCGCTCCACTCGACAGCTGATTCTGAGTGCCGTGCTTAGATCCACCAAACCTGTATTGCCGTAGAACAATAGAACGATCAATGTGCGCTAAAACAGCGCATCGCACTGTGTCGTTGGAGCGCTAAGATGACGCTGATGAATTCAAGCAACATTTTAACGTTAGTTTATAGTTTTATTGTCATAACTGTGCATATAATAGTAGTTTTAAGTATTGTAAATATTTGTTTTTCTTATTTATAAAAGTAATAATGTACTTATGTAACGTACAACGTTACAGCTCTTATATTCCATACTCAATAGTGAATATGCACAACCACCACCGGCAAACGCGGGTGAGCATCTTTTCTTGGAAGTAGAACTTTATCACACTAAGATGCTTTTTGGCGTGTACTATTCTCCTTCTTTAAACGTTGACTACTTCTCTTCTTTTGAACTTCTTCTAGAAAATCTGACTCCAACTTATACTCATACTATTATAATGGGTGATTTCAACACGTGCCTTAAGAAAAATGACTATCGCTCGTCACTACTTACCCGTATAGTTGAATCTAGCAACTTGTCTATACTTCCTCTAGATGTAACCCACCACTTTCCTAACTGTATCCCTACTCTTCTAGACCTCATCTTAGTTTCTTCACCTGGACACGCCATCAAACATGGCCAATGTTCAGCTGATGCTTTCTCATACCACGATCTGATATATTTATCTTACAAAATCCGACCTCCCAAGGCAAAGCCGAGAATTCTCTTGCAGCGCAGTTTTGGAGCCATGGATCGTGACAAGCTTCGTGAGGATGCTCTCAACATTGACTGGGCCCCTCTCTTAGCAACCCAATGTACTGACACTAAAGTAGCACTGCTTACAAAAAATCTAATTAGTCTTTATGATGTCCATGCACCAGCCCGAGCTGTCAAAATCAAACATTTACCGTGTCCTTGGCTTACCGATGACATAAAACAAATTATGTCTAAAAAAGCTGCTGCTAAATGTAGGTACAAGTGCCGTTCCACTCAATCTAATTTAGATAAATATGTAGCAATTAGGAATCTCTGCAACAAGATGTGTAGGAAAGCACAACGCCAGCATATTCATACCTCTGTGGAAAATGAAGAACCGGCTAAGGTTTGAAAGTTCCTGAGAACACTAGGAGTTGGAAAATCTCGCCATGACTCAATTCCTAAAGATTTAAATCTTGATTCACTAAATCATCACTTCTCATCTTCGTCAAATATTAATGGGACAACTAAAACAAACACACTTAACTATCTTTCATCTCTTCCAACTCCTCAATATCCAACTTTTGTCTTTGATCAATTTACGGTTTGTGGTGTTAAGCAGAGCATTACGTCAATAACGTCCAACGCAGTAGGCAGTGACTGTGTCAGTCGGAATATGATACTTCCTATCCTCGACGAAATCCTACCCATCTTGTGTCATATACTCAATCACTCCATTTCCTGTGGCAATTTCCCATCTGCATGGAAAGAAGCGCTAATTACTCCTCTGCCGAAAAAATCCAAGCCCTCCACATTGTCTGATTATCGACATATTTCCATATTACCATTCCTCTCCAAAGTCTTTGAGCGCCTAATCCATACCCAACTTAGCTCGTTCCTTAGTAGAAACACCATACTAAATCCATTTCAGTCCGGCTTCCGACCTGGGCACAGCACTGCTTCTGCTTTGATACACATCACAGATGACATAAGACTAGCCATGGATCGAGGAAATATAACAGTTCTTTCGCTCCTTGATTTTAGCAATGCATTCAACACTGTAGATTTTGACGTCCTGGTGGGCATACTTCGCTCTATTAACATATCTCCAACGGCAATTGATTGGTTTCAGAGTTACCTGTCTGGTCGTCGACAACGTATACGCATAGAAGAGTCATTCTCTTCATGGTGCAATACAACAGTTGGCGTACCGCAGGGCGGCGTTTTATCTCCACTACTCTTCGCGATTTTTATAAATTCTATCTCCCAGAAACTAGTTTCATCCTACCACTTGTATGCAGATGACTTACAGATATACAGCCAGGCCCCACTTAACCAGCTATCAGAGGCATTAGACACAATGAACCTGGATCTAGCGCATATTAGTGAATGGAGTAAAAATTACGGCCTTAAGATTAATCCATCAAAGACACAGCTAATTGTTGTCGGTAGTTCCAGAATGATCTCTAATATAGATTGGTCCGTTATGCCGATGATACAGTTTGAAGGTACAGTAGTGCCTATATCTGATTGTGTCAAAGATCTGGGGATCTACCTTGACAAAACGTTGTCCTGGAATCGCCAGCTGCAAGAGGTAAGCCGCAAGCTATTTGCCTCAGGGGGATCACTACGAAGGTTACGAAACTTTCTGCCCACGGCAACAAAGGCTGCGCTAGCACAAGTCCTCCTTCTACCAATTCTCGACTATGCCGATGTCAGCTATCTAAATCTCACAGAAGCACAATTAGATAAACTTGAGCGACTTCAAAATTTTTGTATAAGATTCATATTTGGCCTACGCAAATACGATCATGTTTCAGAATACCGTATAAAACTCAAGTGGCTTCCAATTCGCCTTCGCCGGAATACTCATATTTTAACATTTCTTTACAATATCCTTTTTAATCCCAAAGCTCCCACTTACCTTAAAGAACGTTTTAGGTTTCTACATGATACACATTCGAGGTCCCTGCGGTCGTCGGAGAACTTAGTACTGAAAATGCCGGCGCACTCCACAAATTACTTTGGTCGATCCTACACCGTAGAAGCTGTTCGTCTGTGGAATGAGCTGCCAGTTGCTATCAGACGAGCACAATCTATCACAAGCTTTAAAAAGTTTTTACATGAGCATTTTCTTCACTTATAAATCTATAATAATATAATTATCCAACTACTGAAATTTGTTTAGATAATAATAATAAATTGATGATCTGGAGAGTCATATAAATTTTCTGTGTCACTTTGATGTATATTATAGAATATGTATGTATGTATGTATGAGTGTATGTATGTATGTTGTATGGATGTATATATGTACGTATATGAGTAAGTATATGTTTATATATAATGCGCTATATGTCATTTATTTTTGTCATTTTCAGTCACACCAACTACCACCTGTCCTTACACTTAACTCTAGTCCATCCAAAGGTTGCCTGGAAGATATTGCCTATTATGGCGATAAGTCCGCCCTTTGTACAACAATTGTATAAAGTATATTTAACTTGTAAGATTTAATGTAAATGGTGTACAAATAAAGTGTTATTCTATTCTATTCTATTCTATTCTATTCTATTCTTATTAAAATCCGCTTTATAAAAAATCCACTGCAGCCATTCGTCATCATTTTGCAGCATACTTATCTGCGGTTGAGATATAGGTGTTGCATTAGTAGCGGACACATGTTTCCTTACTTGCGGAACGCGAATATCTAGCGGCGGGTGGTGCCTATCTATAGACACGAGCGCCTCGTCAGCCCTCCTGACACTCACACTCTCACCCATACTCAATGAACACAGCACTAGATCCAAATACCTATTATTACCGTTTGGCACCTCATTTCTCTGTACGAGTTCACAAAAAGAAACAAAATACTCATAATAATTAATTGTATGAGCATTACATGAGTATAGATTGAAGTCTCCTATAACAATAATGTCTTTATATTTAGTACATAACTGTTCTAATAATCTAAACAATAGCATATATTCATTCTCATTATCGTCTGGAGGTATATACAAAACGCAACACAAAAATAAATATTTGTTATGTTTATGTACGGTCGCACAAAGTAGTTCAAAGGTACATCTATCTATTAGTCTCAGTAGAGCTATCGTCGTCGCTTGAGTAGTTCGCAATCTGTCTACATTTAATTAAAATATTTTTAATCATTTAATTGCCGCAAACATAATAAGATTAGATGTGAAAAGAAGACATATAGTGTTATACAGTGCAATATATTGGTATAAAGTAAATAAAACTAAAATAAAAATAATACTAAGAAACAGTGACTATAAACTACCCTATAATAAATGAAAAAAGTGACAAAACAGTTTAAAAAAGGAAATATTTGTGTTTTTATATCCCTGTGGGTGGACCAGTTCATACGGAATAAAACTAACAGTGAGTCCCGCGGGAACTGCAACTTAAACGAACAGAAAAAGTATTTTCTCATCATAGTGACACCAACGCCATCTATTGTCCAGAGGCCGATCTACCATTTTGGGGCTTTGTGAACAACTGTTTTTCGCTTTTCAAAATGGTAAATAAAAATATGACTGGCAAATGTTCAGCATGTGGAAAATTTCTTTCGACGAGGGGGGGTGGAGCGGGTTGTAAATGCGGAAGCAAAAATAAAAATAATATAAGCAAAGATGTCACTCTGACGGCGCCTGGCGGTAGTGTGACGCCACCCCATCAGTCTGGCTCCTTAGGGTCTGCCAGCGGCTCGGGGCAGTCTGTCGGGGAACGGGCCAGCTGTCCGTCGTCAGAAAGGAACGTAGGCCACGAGATGCATCTTCTTAGAGCTGAGATTCGGGCTATGAGAGACAATCTCAAGACAGAACTGAGGGAGTTTAGGCTCGAGGTGGCGGACCTTCGGCAGTCGTTGATGTCTTGCAGGAGTAAGGTTGACTCACTGGAGAGTCGCTTCCAGTTAATCGAGAACCGTCAGAGGGACTCCCAACCAGCACCGGAACTGGAGAAAAAGATTAACATTTTAAAGCTGGAACTGAACGATAGGGAGCAAGATCTGCTGCTCTCTGATGTGGAAATCACAAACCTGCCATGGTGTGCTGGCGAAAATGTGATCCATACGGTCGAGCTCGTGGCAAGGAAAGTCGGTGTCACGTTGGAAAAAGCCGACATCGTGTATGCCGAGCGAGTGGGCCCTAAGGTGGAGAGGGCTGCTGGGTCGAGAGTCGCGGCAGCGGATAGAGGTAGGCGCATTGTGGTTCGGCTGGCGCGACGCGAACTGCGTGATGAGTTGCTTCGAAATGCGCGGGTCAGGCGAGGTGCCACTTCGGCTGATTTGCCCGGTTTTGAAGGCCCTCCGAAGCGCTTTTTCATCAACGAGCGGCTGACAAGAACCAACAAGCACCTGTACTACCTTACTCGACAGACTGCGGCAAGCCAGAATTGGAGATACTCATGGACAAAGCAGGGCAGAATATTGTTAAAGGAAGCTGATGGACAACGTACGCACACTATACGTTCTGAGGCTGATCTCGAGCGTGTTTTTGGCAAAAAGGTCGTCAACACAAGTAACGATTAATTTAACATCTATTATTACATTGTTTTTCTTCTATAGTGGGGTTGTGTACCTAATTGTTACACCAAGCATAGTATATGTTGATTTTAACCTAACGAGTCACAATATTTACAAGATCTGTGGGCAAGTTGCTATTTACAATGATTACTTATCTATTAAAATATATGATTACTTAACTATTACATATTCTTACTTTACAATACTTGAATTATATACAGAAATTTATATACAGACATTGTGGGATTTTTATATACATGTAGGCAGCAATTTCTTTGTTGAAAAACATTCAGATGTCATAAACCATATTTTATATTATACATGCATTATTCTATATTATACAGAAAACAAGTATGACATTTTGTGTGATCTTTATTGTTGTATTGGTTGTAGGATGCAAACTAAAGTGTTGATGATGATGGTATGTAGCTGGTTGGGTGAGCAAGTAAACATGGTAAACCATAAGACCAGAAGGGTTGTTTGTATTATGCTAAGTTGTGCCCATGTATTGCATTCATACAAATCAAATTTAACCTTGGTTTTCTGCACATACTCGATGAATATGTTAATTCTGTATATCAATGCACAATAACAAACATTTAAAGTTTGGACTATTTAATGCAGGTTCACTGGGAACAGGGCAGGATGAATTCCTAATTGCCATGAGTCACCATTCAGTTGACATCATGGCCATCAACGAGACATGGCTTAAAATGGGCGAGGATGGGAGAGCTCCTGCAGTGCCGGGTTACAGGTTAAGGCATACTCCCAGACCTTCACATATAAAAAAAGGAGTAGGGGGAGGAGTTGGATTTTACATAAAAAATGGTATTAGTGTAAGGACTAGAACTCATCCGGTGGATCCACAAGTTGAGGAGTACTGGCTATCCCTGACTAGTATGGGAAAAAAAGTTCTGGTGAGTACAGCATATAAGCCACCTTGGTTGTGTGAGGATAGGTTCATTGACAGTTTGACTACCAGCATTTGTGCGTTGGCTCCCTATGATCACATTCTTTTGGGCGATTTCAATATAAACATGTTGATCCAGAGTGCAACCAACACGCAAAAACTACACCAATTCTTGCACCACACTAATATGCATCAAGTAGTAGGCTCACCAACACATTTTACCAATGATGGGAGCACCTTAATAGATATTATATGTACAGATATGAATGTACATGATGTCACAGTTACCCATGTCCCAGAACTGGGTAAACATGCAGTCGTGACCTGTGAGTCAACCTTAAAAAAAGTCAAGGAGAAACCCAGGTGGGTCACATACAGACCATTTAGAGATATCCTGCCAGATCTATTTAATAGTGATCTTGAAATTATCCCTTGGCACCATATGGACTCTCAGGTTACTGTGTAACAAGTTAATTTTCATTCTTAGCAGTACATAGATTTCTTTGTTCCAGAGCCACCTAGAGTGTCTCACGGGAACTAGGCATAATTGTTTGGCAGTGAAACTTCTAATCTTCGATTAGGTGTGTTCTAGTTCTCACACTCGACCGGCGGATGGCGCTGGTGTCCTACAGCATATATCCATTTTTTTAATTGCACTCATTTATCATTTTATTTACAATTTAACAATAATAAATAAATGGGACTTACTTTCTCAGAAATTGTGACATATTCGTGAACAAGTCATAATTATAATAAATGTTTGTCATATTTGGTCTGGTCGTGTCTGTGGCCGTCAGCGGCTGATTAGTTTGCTTGTCTATTGGCCGCTAATGAGTTAGGTCGTGACCAGCAGAATTTTGAGGTTTGTTCACGAATATTCGATGGATTCGGGTATAAATAGGCCTGCGCCGATCCTCAAGCGAACTTCTATTTCAATCTTCGTAGCTGTCTCTGAGTAAATAATTTCTGTGTAAATTTTCTCTGATCGATTTTGTTTGGTGAAAACCGTGGTCCCAGATATTCTGGTAAGTTTTTTTGTAATTCTATTTTTTGGGACCGATGGCGGGCCTGTATGCATACTCACGGCTTATGAGTGGTCTGTTTTATACAGGGTCGCTGGTCTGAGATCGTGTGCTCCTCTGAATTCGCCCTTCTCTGATATATATCTACGGCGGGCTTCGTGGTACAACGGCTGCTGTGAGCTGCATACATCGGCGAGAGGTCTACTCCGAACATCCCTGAGGCCATCCAGCTATCACCCAAGGCCAGTACACTGCCGCCTTGTGCCTATTATCTGTGTAGCCATAGCCGTGTAGTACCATCTGTAAAACCTGTAAATGTTTAGTAGTGTATCCTAGAATTCACGTGCCTACTGTGTGTGTCCGTCTGGCCATACTTCTGCCTACTGTGTGTGTTCGTCTGCCCATACTTCTGTATTCTGTGCCTGTCTGTCTACTTACTTATCTATCTAGATACTTCATACTTCTGCCTGCTGTGTCTGCCTATCTACATTCTCACATATTTATAGAATAATACTGTACTTCTATTTGTCTACCTACTTTACAACTATATATTTCTGTGTGTAACGCAATATTATCAAATATATGTGTGTACAATCCTGATAACCAGCTGTTTTCATTGGAGCCCTAGCTACCCTGTGCACGCACCTCTCTAGCTCTGTGAAAAAGGCGCCCTGGGAAAGAGTTCTCTGCATCAGCCCTTGAGCGAGCCGGTGAGTACCCACCTGAGCAAATCAGTGGTTACAAATTGGCTCCCAACGTAGTGGCAAGACTCTCGTACCACTCTGCGGTAGTCTCAGTCTAGTGTGTGTGCATAGGTGGTTACCTCTGATGAAAACAACCTGGGAATCCGTCTGAGACTTCCCAAGACGTTAATTGGTTGTGTTAGCAGCTGAACATGTAATTAATCTTCTTGTCTTTTTCCAGCTACCTACACCTGGGGTGGGAAAAGACGCCCAAAATTCTAAATTTCCAAATTAAAAAACAGCTGTGATTTTGGTAAGATTTTTGATTTTTTCGGCATACCCACTTTTTTTTCTTTTTTGTTTTTTTTCTTTTTTTCTTTTTTCTCCTTTTTTCTAGCCTGTTCTAGTCTTTCTTGCGGATGCGCACATATATATTTGGACTGTTATATAACTTTTTCTGTGTAATAAAACTTAATAAGATTTTCTGTGTAACTACAAACTTTATAGAAAGTGTGTAGGTACCTTGCATTTTGAATATTAACTTGAACTTTCTTCTCATAAATGATAGAAACTTTTAATTCTATTAGACAGCCTGTAATTGTATTAAATTATAGCAATCAATTTAAAACTTTAGTTAAATATCAAGCACCTTGTTGATATCTACTTATGAACCTCTGTTTTACATCTTGTATTTGAACCTTGTATGTTTGACCTACATTGCCAGTTGTGTAACTGACTTTGCATTTGAGTCTAGACTTTAACTTTAGTGTATTAATAATAGACACCTGTAACTCTATTATAAATATAAATCATATAATTTAATTTGAAACCATTGTTAGATATCATACACTTTGGTGGAACTTACTTGTTATTTCTGTTTAATACTTTGTGATTGAACCCTGTCTGTGTCATCTACATTGTTACTTATTTAATTGTCGTAATTAAACTTTTACATCATGGCACAGATGCAAAAATATATTAACTATCTGAGAAAAGACGAACTCTCTAACGAGCTGGCTCACATAGGCATTTCAGTGGCACCTGATGCGACGGTGGCTGGCCTTCGGAGTGAGCTGAGGACGGCACACCGACTTGTCCGTCGGGGTAGCATCAAGCTGAAGGCGGTGGTCCCCACTGATGCAGCAGCGGAGCTTTCCATCTGTACGCCTAAGGTCTCTGAACTAAGTGAGGCCCTCCAGTCAGGTGACTTTGTTTCTGATAAGAATTGTCGCATAAGAGTAGCCTTCAGGGCGAACTATCTGCTAACTAGGCTGGCTCGTTGTGGTCTAGATTGTCCTGAACTGGCCGAACTTCGTGATAGGCTTGTGAAGATCGTCGCTGTGGCTGAACCCAGCACTGATTCTGAATCTGACGGGTCAGATGAAGGTGATGATGATTCGGGTCGTGACCGGGTAGAGTACACTTCACCTGCAGTGAGAGAGGACCGCTCGGTACGAGCTAGTTCTAGTAAATCTTGTTCCACGTCTGACAACATAGTGTATAGGGAACGTCCCGTTAACCTATGTTCTTTTAACTTAAAATATGATGGTTCCTCTTGTGTGCGCGTGTTTTTAGAGAGATTAGAAGAGCTTAGATGTGCACGGGAGGTCTCTAAGTCTAAACTCCTTCTGGCTTTCTCTGACCTGTTGGACGGACCAGCTTTGTCTTGGTTCCGTACCAATAGATCTAATTTCATCTCATATGAGGACCTTATTAGTGAGCTTAGAGATACATTCGATATTCCTGACTATGATTATCGTCTCAGAAATGAGATTAGACAGCGTAGCCAATCCCGCTCTGAGTTCTTGGTTAGCTACTTATGTACAATGCAGGCTATGTTCTCAAGGTTGTCGTGTAAAATGCCCAGTGAGGAACAGCTGGACATTCTCATGCACAATATTAGACCAGACTACATGAAGGAATTGGCCTTGCATGATGTCAACTCTATTGATGATCTGAGACGTCTAGGTAAGCGTCTGGAGCTTGCGCGTACAAGGGCGGACGCTTTCCGTGAGCCTGTTCTGGACAAATTTGAGATTTCGTCTGATTTACACCAGCACAAGACCAAAGGCGTGCAAAAGCCCCCTCAGCAGGTGTCTGCAGTCGAGACGCCATCTACCTCCAACGAACGCAAATGCTTCCGGTGTGGCGAAAGCGGGCACGCTGCATACAACTGCACCCAGTCGAGAGAGTTGGTGTGCTTCCGGTGCGGTCTCAAAGGAGTCAAGACACCAGACTGCTCAAAATGTACTGGTAAGTCAAAAAACGCGTAAGCCAGGGCCTTATTGTGAACTCTATACATCACTCTGTATCTGAGTCTATTTCTGATAGGGTCCTGTTTACTAAACGGGATAACGATGTTAGACCGTATCTAGTTGTTAAAGTATTAAATTTAAATGTCTTAGGCCTTCTGGATTCCGGTGCCTCTTGCTCTATACTAGGAAAGGGAGCGCACCGTATCTTCTTGGAACTGGGTTTTGATCTTGAAAGTATCAACCCTGCCTTTCGCATTACAACTGCCGACAGCTCATATGTGCAATGTCTGGGTTGTATTTCTCTACCTATTGAGTATAATTCGGTTATCCGAGTTATCAAATTCTATGTTGTTCCGGGAATCACCACCTCCATGATATTTGGAGTGGATTTTTGGCAGCAATTTAAGTTAGGTGATAAACTAATTTCACAAAATATTAGTCTTGATGGTTTTAGTGACAATAATCCTATCGAGTCTGTGTCTCTTAACAGTGGCCTCGAGGATTACAGCAACCTGACTACTAAACAAAGGGGTGTAATCAACGAGATCATTGAAAAGTTTGACTCTTTGAACACGGATAAGGTGGGTTTAGGTCGGACTACACTTGAACATCATGTCATTGACACTGGTGACAGTAAGCCGATCAAACAGCGTTACTACCCGCTCTCTCCTCTCAAACAGAAAGCCCTGGAAGCCGAGTTGGACCGAATGCTAGAGATGGGAGTAGTGTCCCCGTCTCAGTCCGCATGGAATTCTCCAGTGGTCATGGTGGAGAAGGCGAACGGCGAACTCAGGTTGTGCTTGGACTCTCGCAAGCTCAACTCTGTGTCAAAAAGTGACGCCTATCCCTTACCGTACATCAATCAAATCTTGGACCATCTGAATAATGCTAAATATTTATCCTCTGTAGATCTGAGTGCGGCTTACTGGCAGATTCCGTTCGACTCTCTGCAGTCCGCCGAGAAGACTGCCTTTACAGTTCCCCGGAGAGGGCTGTTTCATTACAATACCATGTGTTTTGGACTCGTTGGAGCTGCCGCCACGATGCAGCGCCTAATGGACCGTCTGTTTGGTCCTGAGTTCGACAATAGGGTATTTGCGTTTCAGGACGACATAGTCTGTGTGGCCAGTACCTTTGAGGAGCATGTAGAGCTCTTACATAGAGTCTATCAGCGACTCAAGGATGCTGGCCTAACTATTAACATGAAAAAGTCTCACTTTTGTCGGAGTGAACTCAAATACCTGGGGTATTATGTGGACAAACACGGCCTTCGGACTGACCCTGGTAAAGTTGAGGTTATTCTCAACTATCCTACACCTACTAACCCAAAGGAGGTTAAGTGGTTTCTGGGAATGGCCGGCTGGTATCGTCGTTTTGTCAATAATTTCTCTAAGATTAGTAAGCCTCTGTGTAAACTAAAGTCTAAGAATGTGAAGTTCGAATGGACACCTGAAGCGGAACAGTCCTTCAATCTTCTCAAGTCAGCTTTGGTCTCTGCCCCTATATTGAAGATGCCTAATTTTGAGTTGCCTTTCCGTATTCTCAGTGATGCGTCCGCATTTTCAGTTGCTGCTGTGCTGACACAAACTCACGATGGAGTTGAACACCCTATCGCCTACTGCAGCCGTTCTCTCAACAAGAACGAGGTGAACTACAGCACAACTGAGCGGGAACTTCTGGCCGTGATTTTCGCCTTAGAACAATTCAGACAGTACGTCGAAGGCCAGAAGTGTACAGTCGTCACGGATCACTCCTCTTTACTGTGGTTCCATAAGCTGAAAAACCCTACGGGTCGTTTAGCGCGTTGGAGCATGAGGCTAAGTCAATTCGATTTTGACATTGAACATCGGAAGGGTAAAGATCACGTTGTACCTGACGCTCTGTCTCGTATAACGATTGATTCGCTAGATGCTGCCTCCTCTAAAGACCCTTGGTATATCCACACCATGAACAGTGTGCGGAAGAACCCTAGGAAGTTGCCGAATTTTGACATTCGTGACAACCTTTTATATAGACTTTCTAAGAATAAATACTCTCTGACTTCAGATTTCGACTGGAAGTTGGTGGTACCCCAGGAGGATCGCCTGTCCCTGCTCTCTAAGTACCATGATGACACACTTAGTGCTCATGGTGGTGTTTGGAAGACACACAAAAGGTTAGCCCTAAATTATTATTGGCCCAAAATGTACGAGGACGTCAAACAATATGTCGAGAAGTGTGAAATCTGTAAGCAGTACAAACCCGTAAACACGTCTCGTCCTGGCCTCATGGGTAGCCCGAAGCGAGTGTCGAAGCCTTTCGAAGCTATCTCTGTCGATCTACTTGGTCCCTTTCCTACTTCAAGTAATAGAAACGTGCACCTGATCGTGGTCTCCGACTATTTTAGTAAATACGTCATGTTGTGCCCTATTCGGGTTGCCACAGGCGCTGTGGTCGCGAGATTCATAGAGAAGAGTGTATTTCTTGTGCATGGAGTATGTAAAACTATTTACATGGATAATGGTCCTCAGTTCGTAAGTAAGCCTTTTACGGATCTACTAACTAAATATAATGTACCCAATATATACTATAACCCTAGGTATCATGCCCAGACTAATCAGGCGGAAAGAGCTATTCGCAATGTTGTCCAAGCGATCTCGTGCTATGTGAAGTCACAACACAAAGCATGGGACTCGTTTTTGGTTGAAGTACAGTGCGCTCTGAACACTGCGGTTAGCGAAGCAACTCGCTTCACCCCATACTTTCTGGTGCATGGTAGGGAGTTCATTGGAGATGGAGTTCTATACAGGCAGTCAGACATTGCGTGCCACCCGGCTTCTGTCGCTGTGGACGATCCATCAGCCTTTGGTGTCAAACTGAGAGAAATACAACGCATCTACGACCAGGTGAGGAAACATTTGAACGTTGCCCACCAGCGTAATGAAAAGTATTACAACCTCAGAAAAAGGCATGTGGAGCTGAAAGTAGGACAAATCGTGTACAAACGCACGTTCTACCTGTCAAACAAAGCAAAGAACTTCACTTCCAAGTTAGCCCCTAAGTTCCTTAAATGTGTGGTAACCGCCAAGCAATCCCCTCTGGTATATCGGCTGTCAGATTTAGACGGTAAGGATCTTGGTGAGTACCATATCAAAGACATCCTGAAGTATAAGGAGGAGCCGTCTCCAGTACCTAATGTCAGCGATGTTGCCACTACATAGCACTGTTTATCTAGTCTATAAAACCAGCGCTATGTTATGCTTAATCTGTATAATATCTGTTTTCTCTCTGAGTATCTACGTGACTATAATTTGTCACATTGTAGGTTCCACCATACACCGTACCGAGTGTTTCTCTCTCATTTCGCCTCTCAATTCTCCACAGCTCCTTGTAGTTGTTGGTAGTGTTGGTGTATCTGCAGCGAATAAAGGGAACATTCATTTTCTTTGTAGGACATTTGACTCTAGCTATGTAACCTAACCATTGCGCAAGTCAGTGTATAATTAGGTGTGTGCGAGGAATGTTCTTTAGTTTTGTAATTATAGTTGTCAGTTTGTGTTTGAAATACCCAGCTGTTTATCTATATCCATTGTAAGCATTTTCTGTTTTCTTTGTTGTGTATTTCCAGCGTATCGTGTCCGCAGGAAATACTATTAAGGGGGGGGTGGTGTAACAAGTTAATTTTCATTCTTAGCAGTACATAGATTTCTTTGTTCCAGAGCCACCTAGAGTGTCTCACGGGAACTAGGCATAATTGTTTGGCAGTGAAACTTCTAATCTTCGATTAGGTGTGTTCTAGTTCTCACACTCGACCGGCGGATGGCGCTGGTGTCCTACAGCATATATCCATTTTTTTAATTGCACTCATTTATCATTTTATTTACAATTTAACAATAATAAATAAATGGGACTTACTTTCTCAGAAATTGTGACATATTCGTGAACAAGTCATAATTATAATAAATGTTTGTCATATTTGGTCTGGTCGTGTCTGTGGCCGTCAGCGGCTGATTAGTTTGCTTGTCTATTAGCCGCTAATGAGTTAGGTCGTGACCAGCAGAATTTTGAGGTTTGTTCACGAATATTCGATGGATTCGGGTATAAATAGGCCTGCGCCGATCCTCAAGCGAACTTCTATTTCAATCTTCGTAGCTGTCTCTGAGTAAATAATTTCTGTGTAAATTTTCTCTGATCGATTTTGTTTGGTGAAAACCGTGGTCCCAGATATTCTGGTAAGTTTTTTTGTAATTCTATTTTTTGGGACCGATGGCGGGCCTGTATGCATACTCACGGCTTATGAGTGGTCTGTTTTATACAGGGTCGCTGGTCTGAGATCGTGTGCTCCTCTGAATTCGCCCTTCTCTGATATATATCTACGGCGGGCTTCGTGGTACAACGGCTGCTGTGAGCTGCATACATCGGCGAGAGGTCTACTCCGAACATCCCTGAGGCCATCCAGCTATCACCCAAGGCCAGTACACTGCCGCCTTGTGCCTATTATCTGTGTAGCCATAGCCGTGTAGTACCATCTGTAAAACCTGTAAATGTTTAGTAGTGTATCCTAGAATTCACGTGCCTACTGTGTGTGTCCGTCTATCCATACTTCTGCCTACTGTGTGTGTTCGTCTGCCCATACTTCTGTATTCTGTGCCTGTCTGTCTACTTACTTATCTATCTAGATACTTCATACTTCTGCCTGCTGTGTCTGCCTATCTACATTCTCACATATTTATAGAATAATACTGTACTTCTATTTGTCTACCTACTTTACAACTATATATTTCTGTGTGTAACGCAATATTATCAAATATATGTGTGTACAATCCTGATAACCAGCTGTTTTCATTGGAGCCCTAGCTACCCTGTGCACGCACCTCTCTAGCTCTGTGAAAAAGGCGCCCTGGGAAAGAGTTCTCTGCATCAGCCCTTGAGCCGGTGAGTGACGATAAGGTAGATGCACTGTCCACTTGGATTGTACATCTGTTTGACATGCATGCACCTATAAAGCAAACGCTGTTTAAGACCAGGAGCACTCCATGGATAACTGACAGTGTGAAGTTGCTATTCCGCTTGCGAGACAGGGCAAGGCTCGCCTATCAGAAAACTAAAATAGAGTCAAAAAAACAATATTATTTGGATCTGAAACATCAAGCTGTCGTGGCATTGCGTAATGAGAAGTCTGTGTATTTTTCAAGACACATCAGTGAACACATTAATGACCCTAAAATGATGTGGAAGAATCTAAAATCCCAAATACTCCACCCACATAGGGACTCTTGTTTGCCAGGTCTTTGACAACCCATATACCATTAACGCAGCCTTTCTCGATGTGCCGGGGGAATGTGTAGTGAGCTTATCAAAATTAACCTACTACGAACATCATAGGTATAACCCTGATGTGAACTTTGAGCTCAGACCTGTAGATCATGCCACAATCCTGAGGATTGTTAATGACATTACAACACAGGCACAGGGTATTGACAAAATCAGTGCGCAGATGTTGGCACTCACACTACCTAAGTCGCTAAACACAATCATCCAAATAATAAACACATCCATCACTACACATACATATCCGGCGCTGTGGAAGTGCTCTGTAGTTCGGCCAATACCCAAAAACAGCCACCCAAATACCATTAAAGACCTCATGCCTATCAGTATACTCCCTTGCCTGTCAAAAGTGCTGGAAAGGGTGGTGCATACCCAGGTCATGGAGTACCTGGAATATAATGGTATTCTCCCTGATAAGCAGTCAGGTTTTAGGAAGGGTAGGGGTACAGCTATGGCCTTATCTGATGTGATCGGAAACATTCTAGAAGCTAGAGATCGTGGTGAGGGAACAGCTCTGGTCCTATTGGACTACTCCCGCGCTTTTGATGCCCTAGATACAACACTATTATTATCCAAGTTGTCCTACTATGGGTTTTCATCAGATGCGGTAAAGTGGTTTAATAGTTACCTTACAAATCGATCACAATATGTGGAGATCCAGAGAGATGATGGCACTGCAATATCATCATCCCCCCTTAAGGTGAATAGAGGGGTGCCGCAGGGATCAATCCTGGGCCCACTTTTGTTCATTTTGTATACCGCAGACATTACAAGCTCCTTTACACACTGTCAGTTCCACATGTATGCAGATGACACACAATTATATTTGTCATTTAAGCCTGGCGATACACTCTCAGCTGTGTCTAAAGTAAATGAGGACCTGGAAAGGGTAGTTCAATGGTCAAGGGAACACTCACTAATCTTAAACCCTCTAAAATCAAAATTTATGATACTGGGTAGTAAGCTACAAATCCAATCAATCTTGCAATATGACCCAGCTATAGTCATAAATGGTCAGAGAGTTACAAGGGTTGAGGAGGCCGCTAACCTTGGTCTTGTAATAGACCCACAGCTCCGTTTTGAGGGACATATTGACAGGGTTGTAAAGAATTGCTTTTACAGGTTAAAAGTTCTATACAGTATCCGTGACTACATAGGGACCGCACTGAGGAAACAACTGGTGGACAGCCTTATACTATCTAGGTTTAATTACTGTGATACAGTCTATGGTCCATGTTTACTGGCAAAAACTAAGAACCTTATTCAACGAATACAGAATGCCTGTGCCAGATACTGTTATCATATACCAAGACACCAACATATTACCCCGTATATTAATAACAATGATATACTAAAGATGGAGGCTAGGAGAAAGCTACATTTTGCCACTATGCTTTTTGATATATTGAAAAGTAAAAAGCCTGTTTATATGTATGAAAAAATATGTTTAAGAAAGATACACTATCCTTACTCTGTCAGGTCTACAACTAGTACGATGGTGGTGCCACGACACAGGACCACAGCCTTCCGGGGTTGCTTGAAGTATGCGGCGATGCGCATCTGGAATGATCTGCCTCCGCCTATTAGGGACCTGAAAACCAAATACAGCTTTAAAACAAGGTACAGGGCACTGCTCCTTGTACATCAAAAGAATATGTGTTGAACTGCTAATATTACTTTTTTAATACACAACATACTTACCTTGACGTTTGGGCCTCTAAGTTATATTATTCCGGACGCGCCTGCCGATACTTCGGGCGTCTGTTGGTCATAATTTTTTTTTTTTTTTTTCAAATGTATACACATAACTGCACTGGCCAAACGTTTGGGTGTGGACCTGTGATGGGAAGGGTGGTGTTTTTATTTTATGTCGAATGTAGGTAACCATATAATATACGCCTAAATAGGTGCCTGCCCAAGATTACCTGTCTGTTTATACCCATTCATGAATGTTTTGTGTGGAAATGTATGGTGGCACCCAACGATGTCTCTATTAAGTCTAAAATATTAAAGAAATTACCTGTGTTAATGTTGTAGATGAGAATGTAAGTCGATACTGCTTAGCGACGTCAGGTAGCACATATGGGTTTACACTGAAAATCAGTTCTGTGGTGGCTAATACCCACCTCAGTATACGCTGAGTGTCTAGCCCAATTGCGGAAAAAGTGTACACATATTTTTTTGTAAAATTGTAATTCAATAAGCACATTTCGATGTACCTACCACCGTGCCACGTAGTAGGGCCACGTAGGACATGACACGTTGACAATGTCATTATTGTCAATCCTGTCACATGCATGTCACACTGCTCAGGTGGCGACCACAGACAAGTAAAAAAAAAAATATCTTTGCCGCAAAACCATAGAGACTAGTTTTTAGGAGAACCGTTTTGGAGTTCGGTCATGGTCGGCTCTTGAGTTGCTGCAGGTCCACCGATATTTTGGCATGGTGATTTTGTTATATATTTATTTTTCGATTCTCCTTTAATGATGTGTTCCTTTTTTTTATCCGCAATAAAAAAAAAATTAATTAATAATAATAATTATGACTTCCCCCGGTAGCGATACTCGTCGTAGCTCAAACCGGTTTGTGGCCACTAGAAGCACACCTCCTTGTTTACGTCCATCATCGTAGTATGTTGTAGCTCGGTGGTACCAACTCCGCATTACATATGGATATGTTGCTTTTTTTTTTTTTACGTGCGGGAAATCCCCACGGATACCCATTCCTCCGGAGCCGGAGGGGGAGGTTATGTCGGACTCGAACCGACTAAACCGCACGCCGTCTCTGGGTCGTAGTGCTAGGCCGAAGGTGAGGTTGTCATGCGACATATCCCTCGCACCCCGGCTGACCCAGGGCCATCCCTCTCGGTCTGGCCCTCCTCGGGAAGGGGGGGACCACGCGGTCCCCGACTCAACCCCGGTGTGGAGAGGCGCGCATCGTCTTACGATGCGCGCCGCCGCCATGGCCTGCTTCTGCTAGGGTGACGAGCGGCTCCACCCGTCACCCTCAGGCCCGCGCTCATGGGGGGCGGAAGTCAGTTTGCGCCCTCCGACGCCCGAGCCGCCTTCGGGCGCGTGCAGCGATGTTAGCGAGCCTTTCTCGCTCATCGCGCCGCGCTCGCTCTGCTGTCTCCTTCGCGAGCATGACCTGCTCGCAGAAGGAGGCGCTGGCCGCCCACGCATCCACGCAGCGGACCATCGCCGCGAGCAGGGTGGAGAGCGTGAGCACTCTCACCCCCAGGGCCGCCACAAGCTCCCGCCTCGGCGTCTCAAACGCCGGGCACTCGGTGAGCGTGTGCAGCCCCGAGTCCACACTCGCGTCGAGACCCAGCCGATATGGATATGTTGCAGCTTGTTTCCGTAATTGCAAATAAATCAGCTTCAGACGTTTCTATATTTTGTACAAAACTCGTTGAGTTTTGTCCGCAGTCCTCCTACATTTTGGTAGTAAATATTTATTTCTCTAGGTTCCCGCGTTTCCTTCGTTTGTGGGTCTCCGAAACCAAATCCATTCTGCAAACTCTGTATTTGTGGGCCATACTTCTGGTTTGCACAATTTTTCATAACTACCCTCCGCTACGCCAATTATAAAAGACGAGTAATCCCTTTCTGTTTTGTGCTTAATTTTTTCAATTTTTACACTCTCGTCATTACATGCTTTTTTCACATGAGCTGTTAACTTTTCAATGGTCGTTTCTGGGTGTAACCGCCATACGTGAAGGTGTTTCTTTCGTTCCATAGCCTGTAGGTCTAGCATATTATTATTTTGACCTCTGTTTACAGATTTGCGTTGAAATTTATTTTTTTTCCTTTGTACTGTAGTCCAACTGGCCGCATTCGCATATACCTCATTGGAACTTGCTGTACTCGCCTCGTTCGGGATCGAAACCGCTCTTGATGCTGCCGCTCGCTGCCCCGTCTTTGTCACCTCACTATAAACCGGTTTTACGGACACCATATGGTTTTTTGATTTATTATCGGTGGTCGTGTGTGTTGTAGTATCAGTGTCTTGCATATTTATTGTTTCAGCTGGTGTTTTATTCTGTGATAGTGACAAAGATGTATGTGAAACTTTAGTTGTGTCAATAAAGTTTTCCAATTGGTAATTGCGAACTTTAAACTTTTCAAGTTGGCTGCTTAATGTATCTACAGTGCTACCTTTATCTTCGAGAACCTTCAGGTTTGTATTACGAAGCTCCCTTATTTCCATTTTCATGCTATTACATACTTCCTCGATTCTCTTGATGTCGCTTGCTTGTGTTTCCAAGCAGGATAGTACTGCTACGCGAAATGCTCTGATTTCTTCCATCATCTCTTGCTCATAACTAATCTGCGGTATTGGCACTTCATATCCCTTTGTACGACTACCCCGCTGTGTATTAATATTGCTGTTCATAAGGGTGTTCTCCAGCCCAGATACTCTTCGAGTTGGCGTGTTCTCATTGCGTAGCGGTTTATGTGTAGATGAAGTACACTCCGGACAGACCCAGACACTTTTATCAATCTAATTGAATAGATCCACGGGTATTCCAAAACAATCTAGATCATACTGCTTTTTACACTTTTTATTACTACACTCCATATAGGGCACTTTCGATACATCTCCCTTACAGCCACTGCACACTTTAGGCATTTTTTTAAAATTAAGCACTTAATTTAATTAATTAATTATAAATTAATTAATTAAAATGTGTTTTTCAAATTAATTTTATTTATTGATCATGTACTTTTATTTCACGATATCGCTTTTTTAAGTTTTCCTAAGTCAAGTACTAAAGGAAAAACTCATTCGATGTATGAAATTAAGTATTAGTCAAGTAGCCTATTATGTTTTTATAGTTAGCTACTCTGGCTAATGTAGTGTTTAGTGAGTCAAGAAACCTGGTGATATCCTTGTAGCCTGGGGGGCGATATACCGATAATAGTACCATATCTGTGTCAATTGTGAATTGGAGGCAGTTAGCGTCCAAAAAGTATGGCTCCTCCATGGCGTGCGGCAGATGGTTGTTTACGTAAACAACCACGCCCTCATTCTGCGTCAGGTTATTAGTAGTTAGGTAGGAGTTATAATTCGACAGTGCCGGAATATTGTCTGTCGAAGGGAGCCAACACTCAGTAAGTACGATCACGTCCCAGTCAACTTTAGACCTAGCTAGTGAAGTCATGAAAGCCATCATGTTTTTGTTTATGCTCCGTATGTTTTGTGTAATGATTTTGAGCGATTTGTGGGGTTTGAGGTTTGGCGGAATACAGTTCTCCATTTCACCACTCGAGGAGTCCGACACAGAGCCAGCATCCAAGTTAGTCATGTTATTTAGTGTGTTATCGAATTTTGATGTAGGTTATACTGATTTAAAACATTTCTTGTGTGGGTGTGTGATGCTTTATAGGGCATGCAAGCATCTATTGAGTTTGAGCTAACACTGGGAAGATAACGTATGTGTTGGCTAGGAGTTACGTTGATTAATTTTGTATATCTGATGTATATGTGGAGTGTTTGTAATGTTGTTGGAGTCAGGTTAGTTGTGTTATATTTTGTAAGGTTAGTTATGGTAGTGAGTAAGGTGGGATGCATTAGCAAATAGAGCGAGTTGAGTACTGGTTTTATTTGACTGCTTTGCATTAGGTGTGTATAATATATAAAATGGGCGAATTATTTCTAGGTTTGTTGTAAATGGTTTGTGTGTATTATGTTTTATAAGCGAGGTTAGTATAACATGTGAAGAAGTTTGTGCACTAAGGTTTATGTAATGCATTGAATGGGTTTTATTGTTAGTACTGCCTATAGTAATAATAGTAGGGTAGTGCAAAGCCATAAACATAAGTTCAGCGAAACATACGCCATAGCATGCCAGGGTTAAAAATAGTCATCTTCTCTTTCGCAGTTTCACAAGGTCTTCTTCAGATTTGATCAACTGGCTAGGCATACCGCCCCTCTCGCGAACATATACTTTACCGTTTGTGACCCAGCATTGTTCGTATTCACTACTATTTATATGTTCTCGAGCTAGGTAGTACAGGCGTTTAGCCATCGCGGTGAGCGCCTCAGACACGTAAAGTAGTTGTTTAGGACCTTTGCCTTCCAGGTGGGCAGTACTAAGACGGTTTTCCCTATTTCCTTTGTTGAATTCTTTAACTGACTTGAGTAACCGCTCTTTAGTGGTCGGCGACGTGAATTCAACCACAACTGCACCCGGTAGGTTGGTCTTAGTCCTATAGCGGAAGATGTTTTTTATTTCTGTGGCAACCACGGGCTGGTCGATCACTGTTCCCAGTTTTTGGATGTGGGTAGTAAGGGTTTCTTTTGTTTCCGGGTTTGATGTTGGTAGGTTTTTAATTTCCAAAGTCGCCGCCTTTTGTTGTCTTTCAAGAAAATCTACTTTGCTAATTCTGTAAATATAATAATAATGTAATTAACTGCTTAATTCACTTATACCTACCTAACATTGTAAAGTTGAAACTAATTGGTTGTATGTGCTTGGCACTAACGTATTGAATGCTTGTCTGCCACCTAAGTGGTATAAAAAAAAAAAAAAAAAATCCAATCATACTAATATTATAAATGCGAAAGTAACTCTGTCTGTCTGTCTGTCTGTTCGTTTGTATGTTACACTTTCACGCCTAAACCATAAACCTAAAGATCTTGATAAAATTTGATACAGAGGTGGATTAGAGCTTGAGAACGGACATAGGCTCCCTTTTATTGCGAAACAGGGGGTAGAAGGTGGGGAATAAGGCTATGGGATAAAAGTATATATGCAAGTTTGTCTTTTTAAAGACAAGGTGTCTAAATTTGTAGCAGAGATAGATTAATGATGAAGAGATAGAAGTGGCCTAAGGGGGGGGGGGGGGGGGGGGCTTTATACGGCTAGAGCTAGGGAATTTAAGTACGCTAATTTTAATTTTAAGAGATGGATAAGAGCCAGTAGAGAGGCGAGTATAGAATTAAATAGAGTCCAGTAGATAATCGAGTAGAGAGGCGAGTGGATAGACGAGTAGCGATCGAATAGAGAGTTGAGTAGAGATTCGAGTAGGGTGTAACAGAATTTTTGTACTAAGATTTTTTATAAATATTATCTGTCGGTAGCGCCATCTAGTGCTCCGTCAGTGCGGACTTCTCGTAGTGAGTTGCTGATGTTAAGATCGATTATCCTAGTTCGCATAGTGTTCGCGGGGTGGCGTTGCCACCTGCTTAGTATTATTCACCTTGGAGATAATCACGGTAATGAGGGTGATTGTTGCTCATTGAGCTCATTAAGTAAAAAGAAAAATAGATAGCTTCGCGAAACTTCTGATCCCGCGGCTATATAAGCCAGGATCGGGTCGCGAGACGCACTGGACTCATTACTTTTGGTGACTTATCTAGCTCACTGTCGTTATACGATTTGTTACTCTGCAATTAGAATCAGTGTATCTGAGTTTTACCCACATTCGTGGTAAGTAATTTTATTTTTGTCTTTGTTACCGATCCTCTGCAATTTTAGAAGATTCTTAGTGTTAATTCGTTCATAGGGCTCCAGATACGGCTCAAGAAGACCCTATATACTAAGATCACCTCGACGTCGACCATTGCTGTACCCTTTTTCCATTGGTTGCGAAACCGGAGGGCTCCTGCAGGTGCAGCGCCTTGGCTGTCCGAGAGCGTGGTGAAAGGCGCTCCTGGACTACACGCAGGCCGACGATCGGATCAAGGGTCACGTATTTCAATTTATTACTGTTTTTGCCTCTCCTAGTAGCCCGTCGATTGCCCCTATTGTATAGGACGTCCCCCAGCCATCTCGGGCTGGCTTCTATGCTACTGTGCTGCAGACGGTGATGATATGATCATACTCGGGATTGTAAGCTGAGATTTGTGATCTACTATAGTTTTATAAGTTTCTTACTCTGTGTATCCTGTGTAAACGAGCAATTACCAAATATATATATATGTGTGCAAAACTCAAAGAAAATTTGTAGTTTCTCTGAAGTCTCCCCTGGGGTTCCCATACGCACGCGCATACTTTTCTCTGCTGACGAAAAGGCGCCCTGGGATATTTTTGAGCTCGAGCATCTCTCCGCTGGGTCAGCTGGTGCGTAGCCCATCTGACACGTTCAGAGGTTACAAGAGAGGCGAGTAAAGAAGCGAGTGGAGAGAAGCGAAAAGAGGATCGAGGATGGGCGAGTAGAGAGAGAGACACCAATAGAGAGGCGACTATAGAGAAGAGTACGGAGTCGAGTAAAGAGGGGACTAGAGATGCCAGTAAAGAGTCGAGCATAGATTCAAGTATAGTGGCGAGTAGAAAGTCGACTAGGAAGTCGAATTTAATACTCAATAGCCTCGGCTCAACACTAAGCCACACAGTCCGCAGACATCCAAGCGGGCGGAGCCGCGGGCAACATCTAGTATTTAATATTACTTTCGTAGGTATAAGTTATTCCAAGAAATGACGCCAATTTTTGGGTCGGTATTTTAGTAGGGAGTTTTTGGTAGGTAAACCAGGGTGCAAGAGCTTACCTCCTGCAGTTGATGACCCAAGATGGAGTGCGCTTTTAGTAGGTTCAAGTCCGACATAACCACGCATCGTTGAAACCTTACCAGCTCACGTGTTTTCTTCTTCCTACAGTCCCGGGTCCTTTAAACGGAGCGTGAACAAACATTTGATGCGGCCGTCAAGCTAAGTGTCACCATTGTTAATATAGTACGCGTTTGTAATGTTGACCCTCTTTCCTGAGACTTTACCTTCAGTTTACCTTCTAGCGAGGTGAAGTCAAATTGACGTGTCCGACATAAAAAAAAGAGCTGTCGGATCCGACG
This sequence comes from Eilema caniola, assembly GCA_949126895.1. Taxonomy (NCBI): domain Eukaryota; kingdom Metazoa; phylum Arthropoda; class Insecta; order Lepidoptera; family Erebidae; genus Eilema; species Eilema caniola. The sequence goes on from CASBPR010000003.1 coordinate 2,104,824, forward strand.
ATAGAAGGCAATGGGTGCTCGTGATGTGGGCATCCTGACAAATCTTCATAACTGCGTACTTCTCACCGGTAAGGTCCCGAACCAGTGGAGACTGAGAATCATTACGCCAGTCTTCAATGGCAAGGCATTGGTGCAGTAGTTTGGCAGTTACCGTGGTATAATGATAATCACTCGGTGTGTCCTAAGACATTTTCACGGGGATCTGCCCCTACACTGCCTATTCCTAGACATGCAGAAGGCTTTCGACTGTTTCTTGCACGGTGATCTGGTGGGCACTGTGGAACTAGGGAATCCTAGAGGCTTACATTGACACCATTCGTGTCATGTACCACGATTTCGGTTCCGTAGTTCAGTCCGCTGTTGACGACATAAAAATCTTCCTCATCACCGTCGGGGTACACCAACGATCCATACTTAGTCCTTACTTGTTCCGTTTGGTATTGGAGGTTTTGTCGGACAGCATCAGAATCACACATGAGCAGCCTCCATGGTTGCTCATGTATACTGATGACATTGCGTTGATGGACGTACACAGGAGCCGATTGGTGCGTCGTGTGAAAGTGTGGAAGAAAGCGCTTGAGAACAGCGGTCTGTAGCTATATGTGCCGAGAACAGAATTCTTGGCGTTCTTCAATTCACACGATTTTTTCTTCATTTTAAGGGATTTATACCAAAATACACTAAGTTAACATAATATATAGACAGATCTAATAAAAAAAACAGTATCAATTCCGTTTTGTCGATATATAAGTAAGTACACAGTATACCGGGTGTTACGGGAACGCTCCCGAAGCCGAAAGCCAGTGGTAGTACTCCGGGTATACTACATATTAGCATATTTTTTTTTTCGATTTGGAGAAAAACAATTCTTTTTTTTTACAATTTTTATTATTTTGTTTTAGCTTTATTTATTCTCCTTCATATTAGGAAAGCTACAGAAAAGCACGCGCTCGGCGCTATTTGTTTTTTTCTGTAGTTATGATTATTTTTAGGAAATTGTCGTTTCATTAAACTTTCCTAATACGATGGAGAATAAGTAATGCTAAAAAACTGAGTTTTTTTTTCTACAAATCGAAAATAAAATTATGCCAATAGGTATGTAGTATACCCGGAGTACTACCACGGGCTTTCGGCTACGGGAGCTTTCCCCTAACACCTGTTAAAGAACCACAGTCTTTTTTTTTTTTTTTTTTTACGTGCGGGAAATCCCCACGGATACCCACCCCTCCGGAGCCGGAGGGGTAGGTTATGTCGGACTCGAACCGACTAAACCGCACGCCGTCTCTGGGTCGTAGTGCTAGGCCGAAGGTGAGGTTGTCATGCGACATATCCCTCGCACCCCGGCTGACCCAGGGCCATCCCTCTCGGTCTGGCCCTCCTCGGGAAGGGTGGGACCACGGGGTCCCCGACTCAACCCCGGTGTGGGGAGGCGCGCATCGTCCTACGATGCGCGCCGCCGCCGTGGCCTGCTTCTGCTAGGGTGACGGGTGGCTCCACCCGTCACCCTCAGGCCCGCGCTCATGGGGGGCGGAGGTCAGTCTGCGCCCTCCGACGCCCGAGCCGCCTTCGGGCGCGTGCAGCGATGTCAGCGAGCCTTTCTCGCTCACCGCGCCGCGCCCGCTCTGCTGTCTCCTTCGCGAGCATGACCTGCTCGCAGAAGAAGGCGCTGGCCGCCCACGCATCCGCGCAGCGGACCATCGCCGCGAGCAGGGTGGAGAGCGTGAGCACTCTCACCCCCAGGGCCGCCACAAGCTCCCGCCTCGGCGTCTCAAACGCCGGGCACTCGGTGAGCGTATGCAGCCCCGAGTCCACGCTCGCGTCGCAGTGATGGCACTCGGGCGCTGGCTCTATACCCATCAGGTGCAGATACCGCCCGAAGCTACCGTGCCCGGTGATAATCTGCGTCTGACGGTACGAGAGGCTACCGTGTGGCCTCTCTAGCCACTCCCCCATGATGGGCCTTACCGCCGCAATGACGGCGTGCCCTGCGCGTGGTTGCCCAAGTCGTCGCTCCCACTCGGCCACCATGACCTGGTGGAGCCGGGATTTCTCGGCCCGCGAAAAACTCTGTCACCTTGTATGGAGCCGATTACGTGACGTCACACATTTTGTATAACCTTAAAGCAGTGAAGTCAAAGTAAATAATAAAGTTTTTCTTCAAACTTTGTGAATAAAATGGTGTATAAATGGTGTGTAGCTGCACAATGTACAAATGCGTCTATAAATAATCCACAAAAACTGTTTGTTTCTGTTCTGTTCTGTTCTGTCACAAAGCCGTGTTTACTTGCGTCTGACGTCAGCAGTGCTGTGATCGATAACAGAGCGTTTTCGTCACAGATAAAAATTCGAAAAAATATTAGATATTTTTAAGCGAAATTCTCAAAAAAATATGCTTATTTTAGTTTAATTTATAGTTTTAAATGTCTTTTTACGCTATTATCTGATAGGATGACCATTATTTGTAGTATTTTTTTAATGTTGTCAAATACCCCATTATCATATGCATTTTGAGCTATGAAAAGAAACTAGTAGGGCGCATCCAGACGATTCACGTGAGTGTAGCCGTAATAAATTTATATAATTGAAAATGTCTCACGATAGTTTTTATACGAATATAGTTAAGGAATGGTGCAGTTCTAACTTTGAAATATTTTTATCCCCTGTTACAAGGTTACGTTGTCGAATTTCGATGAAACTTCAAATGTGGGTTTTTAAGGATGATCCGACTTTAGTTCTAATATATAAACTGATGACAAGGCAGAATAGTCATATTACCTTAGCCTATTTCAAATGACAAGTTGTCAGCTGTCATTATTGTCAATTTGTCACTTCCGTTTCTGAGTTTTTCGTTGATTTTTCGAAACATCTTTCGAAAACAATAAGTCTGTCTCTTATTTAGCTATAGCCTTTCATTTAGTTTGAATAATTTGTAGTAGAATGTCCTCACAATATATAATGAATTCCAGGCAAAAGTACCATAAAGTACCATTGTAGGAATGCAATTTTGCTATAAAAGGACAGTGGAATCAAATCACAACAAAATAAAAACACGCATAAAACACAAAGTTGAAATGGGCCCTATTATATGTAAAGCACATCGTAATATGAGTATTCCTAACCTGTATTACTTTAAGTTGATAGCATTAACGTAATTATGTTTTGTAGCTTAGTTTTAAAATACACCTAAAATATAGACAAACATGTTTTTTATGTGTATTTCAGATGTATTATATCCATTGCAGGACTACCCTAACCCTTTTTAATGATTATAATAATAATAATTTAAAGTGTTATTTGTCTCAGTAGAAAGAAAGTTACTATTATTGGACCACTATGAAAGCTAGGCCTGAACCAAGGTTTATATTACCTAAGTGTCTGGTAAGTTTAGTACAACAAACTAGTGAATGTGAACCTGAATCTAGTACATATTTCCTTCATCTTTTCCTGTGAAAATGGATAAGGGGACAGATGTAATAAAGCCGTGCGAATGAAGCCCAAGATAGCAGACCGAGAACTACATATTTTTCTATTATTTCTTAAGAAAAGGATAGGCTCAATGTGGAAGATGCGTTTATAAAAGAAAGTCTTCGTTCTCCAACACAAGGAAGCACTTACAAATACCAATTGAATTAATAATAATAATAATAAGCCTTTTTATTCTGAACTTCATACAAATATGGCTGCAATATTTATATGTATATACATATATTTATATATTATGTTCTTGTCAGAGTATGTCCCGAAGTTCAGTTTGCCTCTTGGCATAGGCCTCCTCTAACCATTTCCATTGGGACCTATCACTTGCAACTCTTCTCCAGTGAGGTCCAACCATGAGTTTCAGGTCGTCTTCCCATCTGGTTTGTTGGCGTCCTCTGCTTCTCCTACTGTTTCTAGGATACCAGTTGGTGACGCTTTTGCACCATTTCACCTGAGGATCGCGCAACATTGACCTGTCCATCTACACTTTTGTTGGTCTATTCGAGTTATTATATCTACAACGTTGGTTTTTTCCCTTATTATGCTACTTCTTACTCTGTCTTGTTTCTTTGTGCCTGACAGACTTCTCTCCATGGCAGCGTTTTAGTTTTTCTCGTTGGTGTTCAGTGAGTGCCCACGTTTCGCATCCATAAGTGATGACTGGGAGTATGCATGAATTGAAAACTTTTCTCTTTATTTGCATGCTTAGTTCCTTTGCTTTCAGGACTTCTTTTAACGACCAGTATTTTTTCCATTCATTTCCGATTCTTCGCTCTATCTCTTTAGTAGTTTGATCATTGTGAGAATAGTAGGTCAAACGGCAGTCGCTCATGTAAAAGTCAAGGGGCTGAGTCATTTTGAGCTATTCGTACCACCCACTCATTAATGGATGCGACTCTAGTGCAATATTGTTTCTGGAGGATAGTAGGTCAAACGGCAGTCGCTCATGTAAAAGTCAAGGGGATGAGTCATTTTGAGCTATTCGTACCACCCACTGATTAATGGATGCGACTCTAGTGCAATTTTGCTTCTTGAGGATAGTAGGTCAAACGGCAGTCGCTCATGTAAAAGTCAAGGGGCTGAGGCACTTTGTTTTGAGTCGTTCGTCGTGCCGGAACAAAATGGCGAGAGTAGGAACCTAGTCATATTTATTCGTGTTTATAGGTGCATAGATACCTACATACGATATTTACATATTCTTGTCCCATTCTACGTATGCCGACGTCCCACGTCGTTCATAAGTACTTATGTAAGGCGGGAGATGTCGTACTCGACATATACGCGGTGCATCCGTGACGGCTTAGTCGGTTCGAGTTCGAGTCCGACATGTCCACCGACCACCGTGCCGTGCTGCCGCGCCAGCCGCCGGTGATAACAGTTATGTTGAACTCGACTGGATATACCTACTCTGGCATGAGGCGTGTGTTTTTAATCGGTTCGAGTTCTTCATAACCACCAAAAATGACACCAAATTCGTACACAGCACACCTACTCAAAAACAAGTTAGAACATACCCGTATTGCAATTTTGTATAAATTGGACTTTGATTAACATCTAATTCATACTCAGCATACAAGGAATGTGAAGACTCTACTCCTTAGATACATATGACACGCAATTGCAGCAGCGGAGAAGAGCAATAGTGTTTGGTGACTTTAACATAGACCTCTTGGCAGCGAATAATACCTTAAGAAAATATAAGCAAAAAATAAAGGAATCAGGACATAGAATACTCAATAAAGTAAATAAACCCATTGCACCAGAGACTCCATCGAAAAGAAATCTATCCTAGACCATGTCAGCACAAATTTAAAAGGTGAATATTACAACATGGCCATTATTAATACATCTATGTCAGATCACAAGCAAATATATTTACAAATAAATAAAATGAAACCTCCTCCCAAAATTCGGCTCGAGTATGAAAAAATAGACATCGGTGGAATCACGAGGCCTAGAAGATGAATCTAGCAATTACAGTAAACTAGAACTAAATTTGAAACAATATGTGGAAGAGGCTAAAGTCTTGAGTACCAAAGTTTTGAATTTACCCAAACAAGATTGGATTACAAGTGAAATAATTGCTGGAATTAGTCAAAGAAACCATTTATGGCTGCAATACAAACGAGATCCGGGCACGGTCGGACCCCGGGCGACCACTCATTGGTGCCCCTCCGACCATAAACAAGTCGGACTCCGGGCAACCACTCATTGGTGCCCCTACGACTGCAAACCAGTCGGGCCGGGCAACCACTCGTTGGTGCCCCTACAACCACCTACACCGTCCTCCAAAGCTAGCAACATTACATAGTTCGAACATCGACCCTCGTGGAGCCAGTCCAAACATGAATGTGAGCCTGGACTTACGTACAACCACTCGGTGCCCCTACAAACACCTATACTATCCTGCAAGGCTAGCAACATTACATAGTTCGAACATCAACCCTCGAGGAGCCAGTCCGAACATGAATGTGAGTCTGGACCTACCTGCTTACAATATGCATCAAGATCTGTGGAAGGTGGACTAGTAGTAATGATGTGAGAATTAATCGCTGAGAATGTGTCGTGTCGTTGTCGTGAATTCTTCCTTCGTTCTGACTATGGACCGCCGTCTCGGCCAGCTCGTTGTCAATTTCTGCTACAGTGATATGACTAATCTCTCGAGATCGGATTGAGGCATTGGGGTTCGAAGCTAGGAGATGAAATGTACTGAAGTCTGCCCAAACACGATGTTCTCAGCTCTATCCGCCATATTGGAAGCGAGTAGCGTATACATCCTAGCCCAAGCCGCGGCCAGGCTTTATTTGAATAGGTTTCCAACGTAGTAGTAGTAGTAAGTAAAGCAAGACTGGAAACCAATAAACCAACACTGACTATACTCCATTTAGTGTTCTATCCGCATACAATCGAAACCGATTAATTAAAACACACTTATGGTTCAGAATTAGTTAGGGGCCAATTTTGTTACACTTTGCTTTCCTGTACAAAACTACCATACGCGCTTCGCAGCATCTGCAGACGCTCTCGTAACCGCTTCATTAACCTGTCTATTCACGAGGTCACGAATCACGACTACGCTTCCCCGGACCCTTGGCGGAGTCGCACGGATTGCATTATCTACGCTGTTACTTTACATCGCTCAATCATTAATAAGGAGCGAAATAAGACGCATGGAGGAGCACACCACCCTCCCACAAACCGGAACGGTTTTATTACCAGCCTGGCCATCATCCGTGTGTTGACCCATCGAAGTCACTATTGGATCGGCACGATCGATCGTGGAGCGAACATATCTATCACACTTACGGGGAAGCTGTCACTTTCATCTAGCTCATTGATTGCCTATTAAACAGAGTATCCCTATGACACCTATACTACCCTGTAAAGTAAGAGAAGTCACCCAAGCACGCGTCTGTTTGAAGTAGAAATCCTCAACTTGGATGTCTCTGCCAATGCTTGTCAGTATCTGGAACTTTAGGTCTTCTCCTGTTCTAATTATATAACATAGATAACCCATATCCATGTAGTATTTCGAAATGGCGCACATTGGGAGAGGCCCACGTCGAGCAGTTGACCACGGTGGCCTAGTTGGTTGATTGATTGATCGATGTAGAATTTCGTCTATGTGACCACGTACGACGAGAAACCGTTACTTGAGATAACAATGAAACATTACTTGCTAATAGAACATCTTTCCCTAAATCTTAGGTACGCGAGGGTATTGAAATCAAAGACGTCCTAATTTCACCAAATGAGACATCTCAAAGCAAAGGCACAAAGCTTGTGACGACTCCATCACTCATACCCGAGAACACAGTACTAAAGCACTTTATTTTCACTCCTTGTACACCACTTACTGATGTGACGGATTACAGCCTCTTCATCTGATTATAGCATGTACGTCAACTTCTGCATGACATCTGATCAATGACTCGTACTTAGACCCAATCTTGCCTGAAATTTCGTAACAGTTAGAAGTATACGCACCTCAGCTTGTCCCCGTGATTGCAGTGAGTCGGGTTCAGTTTTCCTACCACCAGGAACCATCTACAGTCAATAACCTAGTGTCAATTTGTTAGCATTCAGACAACGCGGAATCAGCTGGTAACCATTCTGGTGGTGGTGGACCCGTAATTACACACTTTACTCCATTTCATCACAATGGAGGGTATATGACAAATAACTAGCAGCAACCGCCGCTTCTAGCAATCAACTCCTAATTACTCATTCTATCGTCATTCTCCGAGCTCTTTTCTCGACCTAGTTGGACTCGGCTCTCCAGTACAAACGCGGCGCGACTGGATCTCGAAACACCCCGCGAAGCGAGCGCCATCCGATCCCCACAACCAAGCGGCGCACCGAAGTTCTGCAGTTACACCAGTCGGACCCCTGTGAGCTCCGATCACCCGCAGCGACCGCCACAGACGCTAGCATGACAACCGGGATATATGACGCAACGGGCCCTCCGTAGCACGTAGACCAGACCAATGCCAGCAGACTCATACGAGCACACAAACACCCGCGCCGACCGGGAATCTAAACCGAGTCCTCGCGCAGCAGCCGCACCGACCACCGCCACGCCACAGAGGCTTTCACCAGAATGTAGATCATATAATCGCCCATTAAGACGAGAGACTACTCGGGGCAGTTTATCGGCCGCAATTCGCCAATTTGGCGACGAGAACAATTTTCTGTCTTTAGTCGACCCGAAATATTTGGTTACCAAACTGTTGGTTGGTGTATTCTTGCTAAGGATCCGCCACGCCTTTTCTACCTAGGTACCTACACAATAGTGTGGCCTCAAAGTGAAGTACACCACGGTGAGTCTACCCACTACCCACTAATGAGAAATATTACACGAACAAAACCCGTTAGAGCTGATACCGCATAGCTCCTCTTTGCTACTCAGCATCACAGAAATTAAACTGACAAGCCAGCACGCGATTATTAACAGAGTTCAACCTTCTTCATAGGAAGCTATATCTTACACCGTACAGCTACATTCACCTATCTGTCCACCAACATTTAAACACAGCTCGAGTACTCCGAGGGACCTAAACATCTCAAGACAAGACACACCGGGTCACTACCTGCTACCGAAAAATATGATTCTGAAACATATCTCCGACAAACGTTTCCCTGCCGAATGATCCACCGACAGAATGTTTCGCTTATGAGTTTTTCATCTACAGAACATTTCACATACAGGGAGTTCGCCGATAAAACGATTCATTTTTGGTTAAATCGACGACAGAACCTTTCCCCTACGAACGTTTCGCCGACAGAACGATTAAATAATGAGTGAACCGACGACAAGGTCGACGGAGCCCCGCTAGGCGGGGCTCCTACTTCTGGGTGGTTTATAAAAAAATATCGGGGTAATCTGAGTTGGGGTGTTAACTATATTGTAAATTGGTGAAAGATTCTGTCGTCGGTTCACTCATTATTTAATCGTTCTGTCGGCGAAACGTTCGTAGGGGAAAGGTTCTGTCGTCGATTTAACCAAAAATGAATCGTTTTATCGGCGAACTGCCTGTATGTGAAATGTTCTGTAGATGAAAAACTCATAAGCGAAACATTCTGTCGGTGGATCATTCGGCAGGGAAACGTTTGTCGGAGATATGTTTCAGACCGAAAGATATCGAAACCAAAAAAGCAAACGCAAAAACCAACACGTATAACGTATTACATCGTGATATAATCAGAATCGTCCTTCGTTAGTTTTTACTGCAAACTACTCACTTTTACGTAAATTAGGTCACTTAAATAAAAAAAGATTATATCGAGAACTGGTTCCTTTTGTCTCACTACCATCGAGAACTGGTTCCTTCTGTCTCACTACCTCCCCACTCAATGGAAGACGATTAAAAACGAGCCTTTGCACTATGTTGACATGGCATCTGCGTACTGACAATAATGAACTCACCTTTTAATATAGGGTAGTTCGTTAAAACTTATCGTTCTCACTTCTTGGACGTACTGATTGCGTCACCGCATTCTAAGCTAATCTAAGCAATCACAGTAACCTTTTGCAGCGTACCCTACTCAATTCGAATAAGTCTTCTCACCGTATCAACAGCTACAGATAGTTTAGAATCTAGCATAGTTAGATATTCGGGATATTTTGAAACTTTCTCGTGTAATAACAATTTAACTTAGCCCCTATATAATTAGGTGCAAACTCCGCTACCTCATAAACCTCTGCTCATGGATTGCCCGAACTGCTATCGTCTCTTCTGGCACTACATGGAATAGTAGAAATAGGATAAGACTTTTTATTCAAATACGAATTTGTACCCACGAGTAATACCTTTACAACAATATCTTTCCCTGGAGGGTGGAATGCGATATTCCGCTACCAGGAAATTATTTGGTTATACCACTCATTTTTAAAAAATAAGCACACACTGTCTACGAAATAAAAAGGAACGGGCTCACCGGGTCTTATAGTCGGGATGCAGCCAACAATCAGGACAGACACAGTTTCACGTTATTTCATGCAAATCTGACTAGCGAGTCTTTTGGTTGCCACTGCTATTCTCCTCAGCTTGTTGCCCTGGTATCCCACTTCTGATGAAGGCACATGGGGTTTACTTCGGATCTGGGGCCTCTTAGTAGCCCATTGTAAGCTTGCACTTACAGTCTGCGTGGATTTTACGGGCGAGGAGATAGGACAACCTAATACACGAATCATCACATTTTAATTACATCAATCACTGACTACACATTTTACAGACACACTCGCGATCTATAACCAAGTATATTCAACCGAACTAGGAGCGTTCTGCTAGACACGTAGTGCTCGGTCGAGGTTCACAGCGATACAGATCACGATTCCCTGCGCGCCCCCACCAAAGTCAATGATCTGTCAAACTCAAATTGACCGAATGAACGAATGACGTCACACTCGACCATAGAGCACTAGAGTCTTGCATTACGCCAGAGTGAATTTCATTCACTATAATCACACTAATTATTAACGCGCCGTCATATACACAAAAATTCATACATATATAGGTATACATATACACAAAGATACATGTATAATTTTAATACTTATTTATTTTGATCTAAATCTAATTTTAACTTGTTTTCCATGTTTTTTAACTCTAATTCTAATTTCTTCCTTTTAATAATCTAATAATCAGCAATAGCTTGATTCCGTGCAGCTCAAGTCCTTATTTATTCATCCAGTAGCCTATGTTTTTGTTTATCTGAAAATAAATATAAGTATTTTTAGTTAGTTTTTAGTTTGGTTCATAAACACCACACAAGAGTAAGGACGAAATGATTACCTTAATTTGGTGGATCTTTTTCGAGCGGTTTTTTTTTAATTCTCCCATTTCAATTTTAATTGATCGGTTCTTCGTGGGCAACTTGAAATCGATGCATTGAATGCATCTGTGAGTTTAGACCAGGCAGCCTCTTTAAGCTGATTATTTGTAGTATTTGTAGCCTTGCTTGTTATAACCTTATTAGCTTCAACAAGATCAATAAGCAAGGCCACCTCATCCTTGGCTAAAGGTACACCTTTCGTCTGAAAACAAAACAAATATTAAATACAGGATTGATCCTAATAAATAAATAAAGCCGAAAAAAAGATCCAATTGTTCCGAGGTTTAGTTTGCACTGTAGTTTTAAATGTCATCTAAAAAGCCTCTGTCACTTGAATTGGAACGTAAATAATAATGTATGGTAATACTTACAGTGCTCATTATATGAAAAAAAAAAGTAGGATTCACTAAACAAACTTGATAACACAACAAAACAATAATAGCGGCAGCGTCTCTATAAGTTGAAACTTGAATTGACGCTTGACTACGTTTCGTTCTTCCTTTTTACGCGCCCAAAATTTGTTCGCTAAAATAATGACAATGAAACAGATAACTATGATTACAAAATTTATTTTAGCATAAAAATATCACCAATGTTTTATTTCAATGAATTTGTTGTTTTGCGAAAAAGTTTATGAAATAATATTTGTTTAAACGTTGTTATTTTTTGTAGCTTTTGTAGTAACAAAACGTATGGGAGGGCTGGATAGCTGAGCTTATCTACTGATGCCAATACCTCGATAGACGTTATCGTCACTTGTGGGACGTAAAATAAGGATAGATAGAAGTCTACTATTTATCGTTCATAACAAGATATCGCTTACTAAGGATAGGTTATTGGGAACGGCCGTTAGGCAAGTGGGATTTGACGTTTATGATATGATATGATATTATGTGTTGACGAATTTTTTTCTCCCTCCGTCTTTCGATCGTATTTTTGAACTTATCAATATTGCGGGCTAGGTAGAGAGATACCACAATTGGATTCACTTGTTTTTATTGATTCATTATTGTTAATGCTACAGCTTATATATCATTATTTACAACTAATTAAAGAGTGGGGAATCGTCAGTCTTTGGTTTATTGCTGACTGACGATTCTGTTGTTATGGCAGGACGTGATTCTTATTTATTCAATTATTATTTATACAATTATATTTCCTGATAGAAATCACGTCCCGTGTGTACGTGCCATAATCAATGATTTTTATACCGTTTGCTAAGATCAAAATAATGATTCCTCCCCTCATGGAGTACTGCCAACACATAATCTGAGGTGCATTTCAACTATGGGCCTTTTTGCAATTTATCAACGATCTGAAACTCACGTGGTATATAGAAAAAATCTTCTCTTGTGATTCTATAAATTGTTGCAACAGCGTCGATATATCGAAAACTTGAATCAAACCAACATGGTTAATATCCCGATAGCTCTAAGACCTGGAAATGTGAGTGACCGTGATAGTTTAAATACCTATGTTTTATAAATAGGCAAAATAGGCTTATTATTTTGATATCATGGCACCGCGCGACAAATTGTATATATAGAATCACAAACTACCGGTTCACCAAGAATATTCTTTTTCAGATTCACGGCCCGCTTCAGTGCCTAGAAACTACTAAAGGGCATTAAAAGCTTTTACTAATAAGACCAGATACCTACAATAATATTGCATTTAGTGCATATTGTTTTCCCTTTAAGAGATTCATTAAAAATAAAGTAAACTTCAATCCATTTACTTTTAATATAGGTAATATTTAAGATAGAATATGTAAGTAAATTGCAGTGGTTTTTCTATTTTGTACCACTGAGTAAGCCTGTACATACATTATTAATAGGTATAGTTATTAAGATATCGTAATATAATTTTTACAATTATTTTAACATTAAACAAGTTCAATATGTCATCTCACGACTTAATTTTACAATGGATCCCTCCATCTATCGTACTCTCGAACTAACAATGATTTTGATGCCGTTTACTAAAATCATAACTAGTGATTCCTCCCCTCATGAAGTACTGCTACTACATAAGCTGAGGCACACGGACCTCAACTGGAGCCTTTCGATAAATTTGTCAACGATCTCAAAATCACGTTGTAAATAGAATAAAATAATCTGCTGTGACTATAAATTGTATGAACATATGTTGAATCTTCATGCTAGCGTTAATCCCAGTCGCATCCGAAGCTATCAACTTGGAGTCTGGGGTCCGCTTTTACCAGTCTAACTGCGGATTTGGTTAAACTTCGATATTTTCTGTGAAGCGACTGCCATATGACCTCTGCAACCCAAAGTCGATATCGAAGCATTGTAGTTAGACCAGATGTTGAACGTTTGAGGGCTCAAACAACCCGTAACGACTGCAATAGATGTTTGCATGGCAACTGGGACCGACGGCTTAATGTGCTCTCCGAGGCACGACCAGACAAATGCAAATACCCATATGCATACAAATATTTGCACTGAGCGGGGATCGAAACCCCGCGCCTGCGGCGCAGCGGCCGCGTTCACTACCGCTACGCCACGGAGGCTGTCGTACATGCGTTCAATAATGGTATAAATTAATTGTATTAACAATAGGTACTACAGTTGATTGCTTGCAACAGCACCGAAGTACAGGAAACTCCAAACAATAATGCATGGTAAATATCTCTTCTGTTCATATAATAAAATATAGTTAATGTTCGTGAAACGGTACCTGGGGATATAAGTTTTTATATGAACATTCAGCTGTAGGCAAAATTTAAGACAAAAAAGGTACTAAAATCGCCTGTACATACAATATTGATAGATATAGTTACTACGATACCATATATTTTACTAGACTCTATTATAGATAGGTACAATTTCTAACATTTCATACATTTAAAATAAAAATAATATTACTATAACAACTTACTAGAAATCTAATTATGTACTTATTAAAATAATAATGTATTTCATACTTCTATATAAAAAAAAACTTAAAAGCATACAAAAAATCATAAAAATATAAGAAAATTGCAAAAAAAATTTAGGAAAGTAGATAAGTAGGTATATAGATTATAAGTCTTCAGGCTTTCACGGCCGGCGTTGCATGTAGAATATACTGCTTCCGGGCTGATTGGCCGTGGTCGATGTGAAACTTGCGTTCCAGACGTTTCGTCGATCACTGCGGTCGACATCTTCAGTGGTGCAGGGCCGGGTGACGACAACTTCGGAGACCTTGCCTCGCCGGCGGCTGACGTGCGACTGATTCGCAGACACAGACCGTTACCTACACAAGGACTCCAACCACCATCCCAGACAAAAAATGTCAGTTCTCAAGACACTGGTCCACCGAGCTAAGACCATCTGTGAACCTCAACACCTACAAAACGAGTTACGCCACTTGGACTCGGCCTTCCAAGCTAATGGATTCTTTGCACATGAGATACGGAGAGCTCTTCACCCAAAGAAAGCTTCGCAGACAAACCAGGATGAGGAAAAACATGCTCCGATAGGGAAGGCTTTCTTGCCATACATTCGTGGCATTACAGATCGTATCGGAAGACTGCTAGAAGCTTATAACATCAAGCCGATCCTCAAGCCCACGACGCAGCTACGGAATTTTCACCGTTCGGTCAAGGACCCACGTGATCCACTATCGTCAGCTGGAGTTTACAGAATCCCCTGCTCATGTGGCTCGGTATACGTGGGCACCACCCAAAGAAGCATCAAGATGGTAATTACCGCCTCTGCCACTTCGACAAGTCAGCGGTTGCAGAACACACCCATGAGGATGGGAATCATACCATCGAATTTCAGAACACGAAAGTTCTAGCTACCACAACACATTTTTTCCCACGTATACTTCGAGAAGCCATCGAAATATTCAAGCATCCCAACAACTTTAACCGAAAAAACGAGGGATTTCAGCCCCAAAAAGATTGGTACCCAGCACTGAGAGCACTCGGTATCACAGTGCAAACAACCAATCAGGATCGAGTACGTCCGCACCACAGCGCTCGACCAATCAGAATCGAGTGAGTCGATTCCCCGCTCCGACCGTGCCTATAAATACGGCCGTGATGGCACGTCTGCTGCCGGCAAGGCAAGGTCTCCGAAGTTGTCGTCGCCCGGCCCTGCGCCACTGAAGATGTCGACCGCAGTGATCGACGAAACGTCTGGAACGCAAGTTTCGCATCGACCACGACCGATCAGCCCGGAAGCAGTATATTCTACAGGTATATAGATTATTTATAAGCATTAGTAGATTACTGCCGCGGCCGCCAAGTGTAGTGTTGCCGGACGATCGTGAAGTATGCAGGCCGAGGCCCGCATTACAGAGTCCGACAACGCTCAGTTGTGGCCAAGGCTTGTATAGTGCTTTTGTCAAACCATGTGCGGAAATTAAAACTAAGTAGCATCTACGCAGAACTTTTTAGTTACCTACTTTTCAAAATCAATGACGAACAACAGTAATTTTTCACGCGGCAAAATGTTTATTTTCTGAAACATGCTTGGAAATTTGAACATTATTTTGACAACCTTCTTCGAGACAAGTCGAAATTACTGTACATGCGAGCAGCGGCCGGCAATCAGACGCAGGTCATTACCGGACACGGTAACTTCAGGCGGTACCTGCATCTGATGGGCATAGAGCCAACTTCGGCTCTCCGAAGGGGGGGGGGGGGGTATCCGCGGGGATTTCCCGCACGTAGAAAAAAAAAGCAGCGGCCGGCAAAAGTAGTATTAAAATCCATATCTGTCGTGTTTTAGCGGCCAAATAAATTACTATGTAAACTCATATCTGTCGTGTAATTTTTAAAATGGAACCATCTGTTACTCCGAACCATGGCAACCAAGAAGGTAGCTTATCCAAGGCATTATTTAAATACAGAACTAGGCTTGCAAATAGAAAGCTGTTTATTAAGAAAAATAAAAAACAAATGAACATTTTGCTGCGTGAAAAATTACTGTTGTTCCTTAGATTATTAATATGTCTAGATAGATAGAGCATCGCGCTGCATAAGAACGAAAAGAAATGGGACGAATTTTTCATAATAGTGTGCGTGACAGCTTCGACTTACACTCTCGTCATGTCAGTTTGCTTTTTAGTGTGCGTGTATAAATTCATACCAGTTGCTAAAAACTGCCTCAAAAATAGGGAAAATTTAATGTATTAATTAATAATATTGATACAACATCAACAACATGTTTCGTTGGTCGAACTATTGTAATATTAATTATAGACTGGTCAAGTGAAAGCTAGTACTTGAAGTATTTTATGACTACTATTTTTTAGATTATTTTTGTGTTATGACGCATTTGTAATATGATATCAAGTCCATTCTGAAATTTCATAACTGCGACGTGGTGGCCATATTTTGTCTTGCAAAAATGACATCGAATTCGTACTCAGCATGCCGAAAAAACCCCTCATACAATAATCATATTATATTGCACATTATATTGCATAATATACCCGCTAGGCCACGTTTTTTTATGGGAATTTTGACTTGAGTAACTAGCAACACACCCATTAAGCACAAAATGGCGACGACAATATTAAATTATTTTAGAAAAAAAGCTAATGGCTTATTTTGCTGAAATTGAACTTATTTTATTGATTTAGTACGTTCTTTATAATTTCTGCACACTTTTACCACACAAACCGTCATTTTCAAAATCACAAATTATTGTCCGTGCCCACTAACAGTGCGTCTGACACTGAAAGCAGGAAATCATTTGGCCCAATGGTTAGGCCCAATTTTTTGGCCGCTTTCAACGCGTTGACTGTCTATCTAGACATATTAATAATCTAAGTGTTGTTCGTTGGTCGTCATTGATTTTGAAAATAATATATTATATATTAAATTGTAGGTAACTAATTGTACTTTCAATAACTGCGTGTTCAAATAAAAAGTTCTGCCTAGATGCTACTTAGTTTTAATTTCCGCGCATTGTTTGAGAAAAGCACTATACAAGACTTGGCCACAACTGAGCGTTGCCGGACTCTGTAATCCGGGCCTCGGCCCGCATACTTCACGATCGTCCGGCAACACTACACTTGGCGGCCGCGGCAGTTTTTTATTTTTCTTAATAAATAACTTTCTATTTGCAAGCCAGTTCTGTATTTAAATAATGCCTTGGATAACTTACCTCCTTGGTTGCCATGGTTCGGAGTAAAAGATGGTTCCATTTTTAAATTACACGACAGATATGAGTTTATATAGTAATTTATTTGGCCGCTAAAACACAACAGATATGGATTTTCATACAACTTTTGCCGGCCGCTGCTTGCATGTACAGCAATTACGATTTTTTTTTGTATGCCACTTAGGTGGCAGACAAGCACACGGCCCACCTGATGGGAAGTGGTTACCGTGGCCTATGGACGTTTGCAACACCAGGGGCGTCACAATCGTGCTACCGACCCTGTAGATACCTTCTAATACCCTTCTTGAAGAACCCCATATTGTAGTCGCTTGGGAAAACCACGGCAGGAAGTTCATTCCACAACCTGAGCATGCGTGGGATGAAGTTCCTTTCAAAACGCACGGTGCGCATCATTTCCGGTCGCAGTGTGTGAGGATGAATTCCCTGCCTATGGCGAGTGGTGCGATGATAGAATGCAGCGGTGGGCATCATGTCAAACAATTCATCTGAGCACAAACCATTGTATAGGCGATAGAACACACACAGGGAGGCAAAGTCCCTTCTGAGGCTGAGAGGTTCCACATCGCCTGTGAGTATGGGATTGTCGACGAGCCTCAACGCCCGTCTTTGCAATGAGTCGAAGGGGCCAAGCTGGTATGCAGGCGCTCCGGCAAAAAGGTGACAGCAGTACTCCATGTGGGGCCGAATTTGTGCATTATAAAGCAGAAGTCGTTGCCCCGCAGTGAAGTACTGATTCGCCCTGTTGAGCACTCCAAGTTTCTTTGAGGCCAGCTTGACCTTGTCCTCCAAATGGTTGCGGAACTGAACGTCGCTTGAGATGTCGACACCTAGGATCCCAATACTCGAAGAGATGGAAAGTGGTGTGCCCAGGAATTGCGGCGCCACAATAAATGGGGTTTTCTTAGCGGTGAATACACATACTTGTGAAGCGACCGAGATTCTCCGTCGGCCGCTTGCAGTAATTTTACCACGCGCGGGAATCGAACCTTGGTCCGCGCGGCAGTTAGGTAGTTAAGTCTACGACAGCAACTATTAAATTGATAAGGCGGATAAGGCGAACAATTAATAATGCTTTATTGCTAGTGAACTACAAGCGTACATAAAATACGAAGCTAAATGCTAAAAGCTATATAAGGCAAGCGCGAGAAAGCAGCGGAAGAAATGTGTTCGAAACTAAGCGTGCGAGGGTTTTATAAACAGTGCAAGTATGCAAAGAATGCGCTTCGAGGTGGTGGCGACCGCATTCCAATTCCACGCGTCGTCCACTCACGCGTCGATACGTAGCTGACGTAGTTGCTGGAGCAAAATGAGCGCGCGGTGCGCGGGCGGCTCGGTCGTGACGTCACATCGAACCATATCACCTGATTTGCGGCGGGGCAATGCATAGGCGGTAGCGGATATGGAACGGATGGCGGTTTCGGTCGCTACACCACTCCCCCACTGAGACCGTAACTACGGGCGATAGTAATCAGGGAATTTGACTGTGCGCCCACTTCTTGTCTTTCTGCCTGCCTGGTCTTCTCCCGTCTTTTGATGGTCTTCAACTACCGGCTCTTCTGTGGCGATGTAGGCTGGCTTTAAGCGTTCTATGGTGACAGTTTGCGTCTTGCCGGCCACATCGATGTCGAAGGTCTTAGGGTCACGACGTAGGACCTTGTATGGTCCTAGGTATGCTGCCTGCAGAGGTCTTCGTGCTGGACCCTGGCGAATGAAGACGTGGGTAGCTGTGCTGAGGTCTCTAGGCACGTAGAATGGTCTGCCTGAGCTGAAATGCCATGATGTAGGTTGTGGTGCCAGTCTACTCATGTGGACGCGAAGTCTGCTGACTAGGTTGTACGCCTCTAATGGTACGTCGTTGGATGACGTGAAAAATTGCCCAGGCAAGCGGAGTGGCTCACCGTAGACAAGTTCTGCCGTCGAAGCTTGTAAGTCACTCTTCTATGCGCTGCGGATGCCAAGGAGCACCCATGGAAGAACCTCAGACCAGTTGGCGCTTGCGTGACATGGCGATGGCGGCCTTCAGCTGGCGGTGTAGCCTCTCAACGAGACCGTTGGCTACGGGGTGATACGACGTGGTGGTGTGGTGTGTAGCGCCCACCAGCTCGACGAATTCCTTGAACAGGTGCGACTCAAACTGTCGCCCTCGGTCGGTTGTGATGTGTTCAGGGCAACCGAACCGGGCGATCCACCCCATCAGCAGAGCGGCCACGCAGGTCTCGGCAGTGATGTCCTGCAGTGGGTACGCCTCAGGCCAGCGTGTGAAGCGATCGACGACTGTGAGGCAGTACCTGTTACCCGAGGACAAGGTTAGTGGACCTACTATATCTAGGTGAATATGCCGGAAACGACCTGTAGGTGGTTTAAAAGTTGCCAGAGGTGCGTGGTGTGCCTCGAAACCTTGCAGCGCTGACACTGCTGACACTCCTTTGCCCATTGTCGACAGTCTCTTCTAATGCCTTGCCACACAAACCTCTCCGAGACTAGGCGCACCGTCGCCTTCACTCCTGGGTGGCTTAAATTATGCAGTGCATTAAATACCTGTCTGCGGTATGCGGTGGTAATCAATGGTCTCGGCGTCGCTGTGGAGACATCGCAGTATACCTGAATGCTTGCGTTAGGTAATTTCATCTTCTCCAACTTCAGGGACGAGCCATTCCTCAGCAGACTCAGCAGCTCCTCGTCAGCATTCTGTGCGCGTGCTAAGGACTGGTAATCTATGGGCAAAGAAAGTTCATCAACGCGTGATAAGGCATCTGCTACGACGTTCTCGCTACCAGGGACAAACCGGATGTCAGTCGTGAACTTTATTTTATTTTATTTTATTTTAAAATTACGGAAAAGTTACAGCTAAAATAGGTATACAAGAGTCAATATTATGGGAAGGCCACTTACAAGTTTTCACAAGTAGAGATAAGACATAGATTAAATATTAGTAAACAGCAATAATTAATAATTACATAAACGAGAAATACATAGAGTACATTGATATAATACATAATGAAGCAAGTTAAAGCAAAACATAGAAAGAGACATTGATAAGAAAGTGCAACTGAACAACTCAGGATTTACGATATACGATCTCCAAAGAAATTATTACAGAAGATTTTTTTTAATTTAGACACACTAGTATTAAAAATATCGATGTCAACACACCGGCATGCTTCGATATACGTGCGACCAGCTCTGATTACATAAGAGTTCTGGCGATATGTAGTCCTTGCTATTGTAATGACCCCGGTCCTAGATCACGTCACCAAGATGTAATGTCCTGGTCACGCGGGACCAAATTGTAATAAACACTGCCTTAACCATAGTAATCCTGGTGAGCGGCAGCAAATTGTACCGTGATCCTGCGTCACAGCACCAATACGTAATAAAGCGGTGGTCATACCCGCCGCATTTCACCACACTAAATAAATCGTCTATATTGTTAATTCTACTTTGGCCAATGATCGTATAATGGTCAGAGGAGACCCTAGATGAGCCCGCATATCCCGGATCCTATAGAGTTCTAGGAATGCTGGTATTTATATAATGAAACATTACTATACAATTACTTAATTCTACCCCCACTTACTTTAACTGATTTATGTTAAGGTACAACAATTTCTCAATGAATGAGTCTCTCACAAATAATTTTCTCACAAGCAACCTACAACCGTACTAGATCCTAACACTGCCCTAATTACTACTACTGTGGCAAACAATCCGAATAACTTTATTGATCTAACCTTTTACATTGTCGACTTAGTGTTGCAAGCCTAACACTGCCCTAATTACTACTACTGTGGCAAACAATCCGAATAACTTTATTGATCTAACCTTTTACATTGTCGATTTAGTGTTGCAAGCCTAACACTGCCCTAATCACTACTACTGTGGCAAACAACCCGAATAACTTTATTGATCTAACCTTTTACATTGTCGACTTAGTGTTGCAAGCCTAACACTGCCCTAATCACTACTACTGTGGCAAACAACCCGAATAACTTTATTGATCTAACCTTTTACATTCTCGACTTCGTGTTGCAAGCCTAACACTGCCCTAATCACTACTACTGTGGCAAACAACCTGAATAACTTTATTGATCTAACCTTTTACATTCTCGACTTCGTGTTGCAAGCCTAACACTGCCCTAATCACTACTACTGTGGCAAACAACCCGAATAACTTTATTGATCTAACCTTTTACATTGTCGACTTAGTGTTGCAAGCCTAACACTGCCCTAATTACTACTACTGTGGCAAACAACCCGAATAACTTTTGCTCCCCATAGGCATATACTTTGAATTTGTTAGTTTTTGTTTCCCCGTTGGCACATACTTTGAATTTGTTAGTTTTGTTTCCCCGTTGACACATACTTTGAATTTGTTAGTTTTGTTTCCCCGTTGACACATACTTTGAATTTGTTAGTTTTGTTTCCCCGTTGACACAGGCTCCACCAATCGCCGTGTGCAGTGGGATACTACCAACTTTAAATATCCCCCCTCTATCCTTTTGTAAGCACGTAGCCCCAAATGGAACTTACGCGCCTTTAGAGAGTAGGATAGCCGACTCGCATTTTCCCTCCCCCAATATCTGAATCCAGACAAATGTATACGTCTAATTAGACTTGAATTAGAAAGGCGTTGCCAATTAATTCTAATTCAAAATAAGATTATTTCTTTCACAATATTGTCAAAACATAGTATGACTAGTACAGATTCAATGAATAGTTTCATGTCGTAGCGCGGTCTGATGACCAATCCATCAAATGAGATTCTGTGTCCAAAATAGGATCTTTAACATGTCAGAACTGACTCATACTTGTCACGTGCATAAACGAGATCGATATAGTGTCCCTGGTGTAGAAGACAGCCATATCTAGGGTCAATTGCCCAAATCAATTAAGGTTCGATACAAGTTCCAAATTAGGAAAGCGCTCTGCTAAGGTGAGCTAGATGTACCTCGCCAAAATGATTCCTCGGCTACGACGCTCCGAGTAACAAGTATTATTTATAGCATAGTATTTTATTCAAAGTCAATTGGTAGATCAGTCAAACAAACTTCTCATTTCGGAATAATTTCCATTACGAATTTGATTAATTATGATGTGGGTGGATTTAAAATATGTTATGCCACCAATCTGAGTTTCATTGAGACCATACTAAGTCAGTTGCTAGGCAAGTAGAACATTAGCAACGCGGTCCAACGACGGCTCGCTTATAGGTCTAATCCGAATACAACGAACGCCTACTAAAATATACAACACGATAGCTCGTATACAATTTACTCAAATCACGATTTCACCACGGCATTAACGCACGAAAAGCCTTAACTAAATCAATCACAAGCATCACCAAGGAATGATATGTCACATCACCAAGCAAAGGCCCGATTAGCTCAGAACCGTTACAATACTAGTCCTTACTAATACACTTCCTAACCTATTCCCATTGTGTGAGTGCCTACTCTACCCCCAACTTAGAACTTCTGTTCAACCAAACTAGGTGTAACGTCACCTTATTTACATTTAAACGTGTGGTGTGTTGTGAGCCTATCATGTATTGATGGTATTCCATCAACACTCCTGCTCTGCTATGGGTGCAAGCTAGTTAGGCTTGACTGGCCTATCCTCATAACTGTGTGCTTGCTCCAGTCCACGAGCCGAAGCTCAGGGATGTGAACTGAAACCCTAACGAGATAATAGTTAGTGTATATATAAATAGATATATAAGACTGAACTGCGAGCTCTGTAAGTTCTGATCCAGGCCCAATTGGACGGTTCCACTTCGACGGTACCTACCCATCACAGAACAAACAGTCACCCACATTCAGGAAGCTTTTCCGATCCCGTTTCCACAGGTAAAATCGGAATGCCGCCCGCTTCAAAGGTTACCGGCCCCTAGCTATTCAGATAAATATGGAGTTGTTGCCACCGTTAGGTATCCCTCCATAACCAGGCACATCGCCATGGGTTTCCTACGGGAGAACTAGCTAAAACACCGCAGTGCTACCCTCAACTACTAACATAACAAAAGATGATAAAACGACAGCAATGACTTTACGAATGCACTGCCAGACTCAACAGCACAAGACAGTAATAATACGCATACATTTACACGTACTATCCCTGCCCAATGTAAGGTGTCTTCATTTTCGTAAAGGCCCTAAGTCCTGCTCCGATCGCGACCCATCCCAATATTCGACGCGAGAACTAGCCTACCCCACGCCCTAGTCGTAACAAATCTTAATCGCGCACCCTTGTACGTATCACGCCCAACCACACACAAAATCAAGATTTACAATTAATTTCAACAATTTCAACATAATAAAGATGATAAAACGACCGTAAGGACTTTACGAATGCACTGCCAGACTCAACAGCACAAGACAGTAATAATACGCATACATTTACACGTACTATCCCTGCCCAATGTAAGGTGTCTTCATTTTCGCAAAGGCCCCAGGTCCTGCTCCGATCGCGACCCATCCCAATATTCGACGCGAGAACTACCCCACACCCCAAGGTTTACAATAAATTTCGACAATTTATAATTTTTACAGAATTATAAAACTCTCGGCGGTACATTGGAAAAACTCTAAACTGTTCGCGTTAAACAAGGATAGCTAGTAATTCGTTTATTACACAACACCGGCAACAATTTCATATAATTCACAAAAGGAATTTAACACTATTTCTTTACAACGATAGAATTATATAACTTACAAAGACAGTCCGCCGAGCCGTACCCCTTTTAGCTATCTGGATCGAATGAATGACGAAAAAAAAGTGCCCCCCGCCTCCAGAAGACCCATCTTTTAAAGGCGAGGTCTCCCTTCTCTAAACTAACCTCGCCGTTTCTAGAACTACACATCATCCTTCATCCAATCGTGAGCTATTTCCGGCAAGCCGCCTCAGCGAATTTGCTCCTTTTTTATAAAAACTCCTTAATTCATATGATTGGAATAAGAATAATCCAAGATAATGTCTAACTAATTTTCCAGTTAATTATTCGTATACTAATATTTAGAATTCGCGACTAGTGCAATATCACAGAACATGCAGCCAATAGAGATTCCTGGTTACATCAACCGCAGGATCAGTAGCAGTTGATGTTAAATCTTATTTCAATTTTTTTTTTACGGATAATCTTACGTTATTTCGCTACCAATAAGACAAACATGGAATTTAATTTATTTACAATAAAGGAAATGGCTCAATCGCAGCGCCATCTAACAACCCTCTTAAATACCACACCCATTTTTTTGAATTTTGAATTTTAGCTCCATCTACCCATCTAATTGTGAACTACTTCCACTTAACGACTGCAGTCCGTTACATCCCGACCCCCGAATCTTTATGAAGGTACATTCTCTTTTTTTTTTTTTTTTTTTTTTTATGACCGGAATAAAGATTCTACTAATTTTAATACAGAACAATAAAAGACAACCTGATTTAAACCTCACACGGGCTGCAAATTGAGGTGAAGATACTTCTTTACCCACAGGCCCCCTTTTTTTTTTTTTGTATATTTCCCCCTTAGCTAGAATCCAGTCATCCCACACATTAAGTGTCTGTGCAGTTTAACCATATCAAGACAAACCACTTCTCAGTCCCGATACCAAGCTTGATAGTAGTCCCGCAACACAAACTATCTCCTCGAACCAGGACATGACAGTCTAAAGCAAGGAAAGCCTGGTTGTGAGGCAAGCTCAGTCCTAGCGACTCAGAGTAAAAGTTTGTGGAGCGAACCTATCTTACGTTCTTCCACAACCAATTACCCCATCCCCCAATAATAAAGTCACCCCTTAACAGCCGTCAAACATAGTAGGTGCAAACGGTCCACCCCACTTGGCTCGAAACCCAAAAGCATTTGCCCCGAAAATGGCGCATGTACAGTGTAGCTCGTTATAACCTAACTGTATAGTTGAGGAAGTGTGAAGGTACCTTAACGGTATGCTTAGACCTCGGATTCATCAATCTCGAGCCCGTCTATTATCCTAACTCTTAGCAATCCTTCATAATTCCGATTGAGGTGCATGCAGAATGACTAGACTATAACCAAGCCTCGCGATTCTACTCCCCATAGTGCTGGTTGGGAAGGCCCTTCACACTGAATTTAAACAAGTACTCATTCAACATACAACCTTTCCATGACCATTCCTTAACGTGAATATTCCTTTCGCTTTAACATAACCAACTTCCATGGTCATTCAGACTACCAACCAATCAGCACCCGATACAAACGCATGGTTATTGTTTCGTAATTTTAGGAATGCTCCAGCTTTTGCAAGGAAAAGCGGATTTCAGTATCCCCCTCTATTGCACACCACGCGTGGCAAATTGATAAATTTTGATTAAGTCTTAAAGTCGAACTATAACGAACCTTACTACAATTTTTTCCTTTTGTAATATTTAATTAAATTTTTTTTTTTTTTGGTAAAGCCACCCTGCTCCCCACCATCTGACGGGATGAGAATATATTTCGTTAACAATTTAGGGTGAAAGTGACTAATGTGAAACTAAGTGAAAATTACTATGATCAACTCATTCACATGATGGACTACTGCTCATACTATCAGATGGGCTTCACCCTATCCACCAAATTTATTGATCACATTTTTTTTTTTTTTTTTTTTTTTTTTTATATATATATATATTTATCCTCAGAACAGATCTAAATTATTAATTGAATATAATTTTAAATCAATCCTACTTACTAGTTCTACTTAACTAACTACATTACTTAAATCTACAAATTCTTACATACTAAGTAAAGTAATTGCAAAATCTAATCAACAATTCAAGCTTAAGTTCACGAACCTTCTCTTCTCTTCCCGATCCAGCCCCAGCCTACTGCGTATAATATCTAGACAGATGTATAGTATTGAACTTCCCCCGAACCTCATTAGTTTGGGGGTCTAACAAAATGTACACATTTTGGTAAGGATTTCCCGCCACTACGTATGGACCTTCATACAACGCCTCAAACTTCTTGGTTACCTTTAATTTCGCGCTAGATTTATTTAACTTCCTAATTTTTACTAAATCGCCGACCTGATATTCAATCAACCGATATCTACCATTAAACTTCGCCTTCCGTTTTTCCCCAGCCTCTTGTAGATTCTTACGCGCTATCTCCCTGACTTTCTGTACGTCTAGCTCTCCATTACTCCTACCTATAATTTCGTCAAACGACAACCTCGTAGAAGTTCCGTACATTATCTCACAAGGGGTAAATCCTGTGCTTTCATGATAAGTGTTATTATATAGCTCCTCCAACTTGGGAAGAGTCTTTACCCATCCTTTGTGATTCGTGCTATTATATGTCCTAAACAAACGCCCTAACTCCCTGTTGACTCGCTCTACTGTATTTGGTCGTGGGTTCCTAACCGTAGTGTATACCACTCTAACCCCCAACGTTTCCATGCCCTCTTTCCACACTCGACTAGTGAACTGGGTCCCATTATCCGACATTATCGCCTTCGGCTTTATTATGTCGAAGAACCTCTTTGCCTTATTAAACACTGCCACCGCCGTTGCCTTCTTAAGCTCAAAAAATTTGACAAACTTACTAAACGAATCCTGTAGAACGAGTATATAATTCATTCCAAATTTACCCGTAGGGAGAGGCCCGTATATATCTACCATCACTAAATCGCCAATATCTCTTGTAATTATTGAACAGCATGGGCCTACTTTGTTTGAATTAGAATGCTTTGTTAACTGACATACGTCACAAGTCCTCACTAAACGTTTCACACTCTTAGTTAATCCTTTCCAATAAAACCGATCCCTTATATACTTTATCACCTTGTAACCTCCCTGATGACCCATTTCGAGATGTACTTGCCTAACTAATCCTTCCCTAAGGACATTTGGTAAGAAAATGACTTGTCCCCTTTCACCCCCCTTATCTATATACAAAACGTCATTAATCAAACTACACCTACTCGCCAAACCCGCTAACTCTCCTCTTGTGCTGGCCGTACTTATCTGATTAATTAACCTACTTATCTCTACATCAGCCCTTTGTAATTCAGGTAGTAGTTTTAATTGGTTCAGTAATTCCTTATTTCGTTGCGCTTCCATATATAGGATGCTCGGTGACCTAACCTTTTCTTCCTGCAAAAGTTCCCCTTTAGGAGGATAGCGCGACAATACGTCCGCGACCACATTATCTCTCCCTTTAATATGTTGTATTTCATACTGAAAATTCTCTAAATAGTTAATCCACCGAGTTACCTTAGCGTTATATAACCTCCACGTCTTGACAAATGCCAAAGCCTTATGATCCGTCCTAATAACTACCCTAGCTCCCCTCAAATACGTTTCGAATTTCTCTAAACAACAGATTACTGAATAGAACTCCTGTTCAGTCACTGTCCAATTTAATTGAGCCCCCCTTAATGCCTTACTATAAAACCCCAGCACCCTCTGCTGATCATCATCGCCTACCTGATATAAAACCCCTGCTAATCCCACCTTAGAACAATCCGTTTGCAAATAGAAAGGTTTAGTAAAATCCGGATGATGCAATTGGATAGTTTCTAAGAACAAAGCTTTAATTTGTTCGAACGCCCTTTGTTCGAGTTGACCCCAACCCCAGCCTTTACCCTTCTTCAACAAATTATATAATGGTTGCGCTTGAATATTAAAGTTAGGTATAAACTTCCTATAAAAATTACATAACCCCAAAAATGCCCTCACATGCTTTATCCTTCTAGGTATCGGAAACTCTTGTATAGCTTTAACCTTATCTGGGTCAGTGTGTAATCCCTGAGTAGAGATGATGTAACCCAACATCCTCACTTCCTTACAACAAAACTCACATTTCTTTAAATTACACGTTAAACCTGCCTTTTGCAATTTACCTAAGACTATGTCCAAATGTTCCAAATGTTGTGTGAATGACCCTGTCGTTATTATCGCTAGGTCATCTAAATAATTAACACAAAATTCCCTGACCTCATGTCCTAATATTATATCCATGGCCCTACTAAAACTTCCCACGGACGTTTTCAACCCTTGGGGCAACACATTATAAACGTAGGACTTCCCATTGAAGGTGAACCCCGTATATTTTTTACTATTCTGCGTAATAGGTATTTGGAAATAAGCATTATTCAAATCTACTACACTTATATAGTTAGCCCCATGGAAGGAATTCATGACATCAATCTGTAGTGGTGGTTTCTCCGTTTCTGCCACCATATATTTATTTATCTCTCTAGCGTCTAATAACACTCTAATCGAATCATCTCGCTTAATCGTAAAAGTCAATGGACTACAATAAGGAGTTGCAGATCGACTAACTATCCCCAAATCTTCCATTTCCCTTAGCTTTTCTTCTACTCTCCCCCTATAAGCATATGGCACCGGATAATTTTTCTTAACAATAGGTACATCTGAACACATCACTATCTCGTGCTGATAGCAGTTCGCTCTCCCTAAACGCGAAGTGAACACACCCTTATATTTATGTAACAATTTTAGCAAGCCATTCCTCTGTTCTGTCTCTATAGCAACTCCGGTCTCTAGACTTGTCCAGACTAGATCATTAAACTCGCTACAACTATCCATGGCTGATATTAATTCCTCACTCTCCCTTAGGTCGGATCCCTTTACTTGCTCTAAAAACGGTATTACCTCTCTTTGCCCTGCCTGATCCAGAACTAAACCTCTATCTATTTTCCCCGTGTTGATAGTTACTTCATTCCCCTTTAACCAATCAAATCCTAAAATCAACGAATTAACTAGGCCTGGAACTACTACAAACCCCATATTTTGTACACACTCTCCTAGCTTTAAAGGCAATAGAACTATTTTCTTAATCTCTCCGCTCCTATGACCCACAGCTGTCTTAATTTTAAAGGGTCTAATCGGCATCCACGGTATTTCGCGACTCCTATCCGACCTCAGTACATCCCAGAATTCCTCTGAGATGCTGGTTATATCACAACCAGTATCCACTAATCCTATAACCTCATGATCAAAAATATGCACTATTACTTCTGAACTAAAGGTTCCCTCATCGCGTTCTGTAGACCTTTCATCAAATACCGCCTCTATCGACACAGGATCGCCTTGTCTCAAAAGTTTCTGTTCAATATTTAATTTAATCACATCAACTATTTGTTTATCGATAAAGAGACTCTTTGGTTCTACTGTTCCAAAACCCAATCCCTCACGTATACCACGAGTAGTCATCTTCGCCACTAGCGGCGCCCTAATACCGCTTCCTACCTTACCTAAAGCTAGCCCTGGATTCCAACCCATTTTGATCATCATATCTAACGCTGCGCTCCCTGTGACTGAGGCTAGATCGGGAACAGAACTTCCAGCCTCTACTAGTTTAAACCTGCGGGTGACGCTAACGCCGATGTATCACTCTGCACTACCGTTGCCACCTGCTCACCAGACGGTCGAGTTTTGCTTGGCTTAGGCCAACTGCGATAGTCCTGACGAGAATCCTTAGCCCTTTTCTCCGGTATCCTCTTCTCGCCGCCAGAGGTTGGAGTTGATACAGCCTCTTGCCGAGCTATATCGTCCATCCCTCTCAAAAACTCCGCTGTTTCAATGATGTTATTCAGCTTGGACGTATACCATCCCTGTTGCACATACTTCGGAAACTGCCTAATTATGTCCCCAATCAGTTGTTTCTCGGAAAACTTATAAGTTAGCATCTGAGCCTTCCCGGTCAATCTTAGGAAATGGCCTAACATAGTAGGCGACTCCGCTTTATTCCAAACTCCATGCACTATAGACCGGCGTAATTCGTTCTGTTCGCTTTCTCCCCAGAAGGTAGCCAAAAAGTCCGCCTTGAAGTCTTGCAATACGCTCCAACGACATTTGTAAACTCTTGCCCATTCTCTGGCTTCACCCACTAGACATTCTTGTATCAAGTCTAATTGATTGCCGTCCCGACCGACCTTTCCCAAATATGTTGTTAGGTCTTCCAAAAACGTCACCGGATGCACATCGACTTTGTCTCCGAACTTGGGCTTCTCGAACGTTACATTTCTCACATGGTAGTTTATGTTTCTAGGTAACTCCGAGTTGACACACTCTACGAAGATCGAGGGTTCCCCATTTTCCCTTAATCTAGGAGAGTCTGTATGTAGTTGTTGATTCAATTCCGGATTAGCCTGTTCCCTAACCACAGACAACGCTTCTGTGGGCACTGCCCCCCATTCGCGACTACTTCCGCTTCTGTCTGCTGGGGAAGCTCTTGCCTCACTCATCTCAGCCCTTAACGTCTCCAATTTCGCAGCTAAATCTTCTATAGTACGATTCAACTTCCTATACCGAAGGTTAGCTAAAGAAGTGTTCACATTCACACTTCTCCCCTCCGGTCTCCTTCTAGCTTCAATTGTCCGTCTCACACGCCTAGATGTGGTAGGTACAGGTTCATTGGGCGTCGTAGTTTGCCTTACAGGACTAGTCGTCCCTTGCTCACTTGTCCTGTTTTCCCCATATCGGGCAGGCGCCCGCCTTTTCCTGCTCGGCTTATCCATACTATATTTATCACTGATCGAACACTCAAAGAACACTACACGTAACGATTCGTCAATACAATCACTATAAACTCCCTTTTAACTTATAAATTTGAACACCACTTTCAGCTAAGACTCACGGCTCATAACCGGAACTATATATACACGATAAGTTAACAAATAATACATTATAGTGTTAACTGTTGGTTGGGATGCCTCACTGTCATACAATGTTGCACTCCAACGATATGTGTAGGTATTTCAATTCAATAAATGTTTCTCCCGAGTTCGACCTACTCAAGTCTATAAGATACTTAATATCGACCCCCCAACAATTCGACTGATAACATCCTAACCCAGACTTTACGACCCCCCATTGTTTATTATTCTCACCATTTTTCATTTTACACTAAATTCACCCCAGCATAATTTCTTAGAGACCCTTACCTATAATACAGCAACAAATTGTACGGTATGCAACATACCGTACTCCTACCCTCAACTAACCCACAACAACCAAACACAATGCCAACGACCGATGGTCAGAATATAGTGTCTATCCCGAACACTGCAACGAAATTGTCCCAGACTCTGATCTCAGGTCTCGGCTCCAAATCGTACTGGCGCCTGACCTTCCAACCTATCCCCGGGCAGACAAAATGTTACCATCCTGGTTACCGACACCAAATTGTGGTGTCGTCCTGGCCACCAGGCATTAACTTGTAGTGTGTAGTCTTGATCCACGTCATCAAATTTTAACGTGTAATCCTGGCTTACGGCCCCAAATTGTAATGACCCCGGTCCTAGATCACGTCACCAAGATGTAATGTCCTGGTCACGCGGGACCAAATTGTAATAAACACTGCCTTAACCATAGTAATCCTGGTGAGCGGCAGCAAATTGTACCGTGATCCTGCGTCACAGCACCAATACGTAATAAAGCGGTGGTCATACCCGCCGCATTTCACCACACTAAATAAATCGTCTATATTGTTAATTCTACTTTGGCCAATGATCGTATAATGGTCAGAGGAGACCCTAGATGAGCCCGCATATCCCGGATCCTATAGAGTTCTAGGAATGCTGGTATTTATATAATGAAACATTACTATACAATTACTTAATTCTACCCCCACTTACTTTAACTGATTTATGTTAAGGTACAACAATTTCTCAATGAATGAGTCTCTCACAAATAATTTTCTCACAAGCAACCTACAACCGTACTAGATCCTAACACTGCCCTAATTACTACTACTGTGGCAAACAATCCGAATAACTTTATTGATCTAACCTTTTACATTGTCGACTTAGTGTTGCAAGCCTAACACTGCCCTAATTACTACTACTGTGGCAAACAATCCGAATAACTTTATTGATCTAACCTTTTACATTGTCGATTTAGTGTTGCAAGCCTAACACTGCCCTAATCACTACTACTGTGGCAAACAACCCGAATAACTTTATTGATCTAACCTTTTACATTGTCGACTTAGTGTTGCAAGCCTAACACTGCCCTAATCACTACTACTGTGGCAAACAACCCGAATAACTTTATTGATCTAACCTTTTACATTCTCGACTTCGTGTTGCAAGCCTAACACTGCCCTAATCACTACTACTGTGGCAAACAACCTGAATAACTTTATTGATCTAACCTTTTACATTCTCGACTTCGTGTTGCAAGCCTAACACTGCCCTAATCACTACTACTGTGGCAAACAACCCGAATAACTTTATTGATCTAACCTTTTACATTGTCGACTTAGTGTTGCAAGCCTAACACTGCCCTAATTACTACTACTGTGGCAAACAACCCGAATAACTTTTGCTCCCCATAGGCATATACTTTGAATTTGTTAGTTTTTGTTTCCCCGTTGGCACATACTTTGAATTTGTTAGTTTTGTTTCCCCGTTGACACATACTTTGAATTTGTTAGTTTTGTTTCCCCGTTGACACATACTTTGAATTTGTTAGTTTTGTTTCCCCGTTGACACAGGCTCCACCAATCGCCGTGTGCAGTGGGATACTACCAACTTTAAATATCCCCCCTCTATCCTTTTGTAAGCACGTAGCCCCAAATGGAACTTACGCGCCTTTAGAGAGTAGGATAGCCGACTCGCATTTTCCCTCCCCCAATATCTGAATCCAGACAAATGTATACGTCTAATTAGACTTGAATTAGAAAGGCGTTGCCAATTAATTCTAATTCAAAATAAGATTATTTCTTTCACAATATTGTCAAAACATAGTATGACTAGTACAGATTCAATGAATAGTTTCATGTCGTAGCGCGGTCTGATGACCAATCCATCAAATGAGATTCTGTGTCCAAAATAGGATCTTTAACATGTCAGAACTGACTCATACTTGTCACGTGCATAAACGAGATCGATATAGTGTCCCTGGTGTAGAAGACAGCCATATCTAGGGTCAATTGCCCAAATCAATTAAGGTTCGATACAAGTTCCAAATTAGGAAAGCGCTCTGCTAAGGTGAGCTAGATGTACCTCGCCAAAATGATTCCTCGGCTACGACGCTCCGAGTAACAAGTATTATTTATAGCATAGTATTTTATTCAAAGTCAATTGGTAGATCAGTCAAACAAACTTCTCATTTCGGAATAATTTCCATTACGAATTTGATTAATTATGATGTGGGTGGATTTAAAATATGTTATGCCACCAATCTGAGTTTCATTGAGACCATACTAAGTCAGTTGCTAGGCAAGTAGAACATTAGCAACGCGGTCCAACGACGGCTCGCTTATAGGTCTAATCCGAATACAACGAACGCCTACTAAAATATACAACACGATAGCTCGTATACAATTTACTCAAATCACGATTTCACCACGGCATTAACGCACGAAAAGCCTTAACTAAATCAATCACAAGCATCACCAAGGAATGATATGTCACATCACCAAGCAAAGGCCCGATTAGCTCAGAACCGTTACAATACTAGTCCTTACTAATACACTTCCTAACCTATTCCCATTGTGTGAGTGCCTACTCTACCCCCAACTTAGAACTTCTGTTCAACCAAACTAGGTGTAACGTCACCTTATTTACATTTAAACGTGTGGTGTGTTGTGAGCCTATCATGTATTGATGGTATTCCATCAACACTCCTGCTCTGCTATGGGTGCAAGCTAGTTAGGCTTGACTGGCCTATCCTCATAACTGTGTGCTTGCTCCAGTCCACGAGCCGAAGCTCAGGGATGTGAACTGAAACCCTAACGAGATAATAGTTAGTGTATATATAAATAGATATATAAGACTGAACTGCGAGCTCTGTAAGTTCTGATCC
Source organism: Eilema caniola (assembly GCA_949126895.1). NCBI lineage: Eukaryota > Metazoa > Arthropoda > Insecta > Lepidoptera > Erebidae > Eilema > Eilema caniola. Next base: position 2,138,573 of record CASBPR010000003.1, read on the forward strand.
AGGCCCAATTGGACGGTTCCACTTCGACGGTACCTACCCATCACAGAACAAACAGTCACCCACATTCAGGAAGCTTTTCCGATCCCGTTTCCACAGGTAAAATCGGAATGCCGCCCGCTTCAAAGGTTACCGGCCCCTAGCTATTCAGATAAATATGGAGTTGTTGCCACCGTTAGGTATCCCTCCATAACCAGGCACATCGCCATGGGTTTCCTACGGGAGAACTAGCTAAAACACCGCAGTGCTACCCTCAACTACTAACATAACAAAAGATGATAAAACGACAGCAATGACTTTACGAATGCACTGCCAGACTCAACAGCACAAGACAGTAATAATACGCATACATTTACACGTACTATCCCTGCCCAATGTAAGGTGTCTTCATTTTCGTAAAGGCCCTAAGTCCTGCTCCGATCGCGACCCATCCCAATATTCGACGCGAGAACTAGCCTACCCCACGCCCTAGTCGTAACAAATCTTAATCGCGCACCCTTGTACGTATCACGCCCAACCACACACAAAATCAAGATTTACAATTAATTTCAACAATTTCAACATAATAAAGATGATAAAACGACCGTAAGGACTTTACGAATGCACTGCCAGACTCAACAGCACAAGACAGTAATAATACGCATACATTTACACGTACTATCCCTGCCCAATGTAAGGTGTCTTCATTTTCGCAAAGGCCCCAGGTCCTGCTCCGATCGCGACCCATCCCAATATTCGACGCGAGAACTACCCCACACCCCAAGGTTTACAATAAATTTCGACAATTTATAATTTTTACAGAATTATAAAACTCTCGGCGGTACATTGGAAAAACTCTAAACTGTTCGCGTTAAACAAGGATAGCTAGTAATTCGTTTATTACACAACACCGGCAACAATTTCATATAATTCACAAAAGGAATTTAACACTATTTCTTTACAACGATAGAATTATATAACTTACAAAGACAGTCCGCCGAGCCGTACCCCTTTTAGCTATCTGGATCGAATGAATGACGAAAAAAAAGTGCCCCCCGCCTCCAGAAGACCCATCTTTTAAAGGCGAGGTCTCCCTTCTCTAAACTAACCTCGCCGTTTCTAGAACTACACATCATCCTTCATCCAATCGTGAGCTATTTCCGGCAAGCCGCCTCAGCGAATTTGCTCCTTTTTTATAAAAACTCCTTAATTCATATGATTGGAATAAGAATAATCCAAGATAATGTCTAACTAATTTTCCAGTTAATTATTCGTATACTAATATTTAGAATTCGCGACTAGTGCAATATCACAGAACATGCAGCCAATAGAGATTCCTGGTTACATCAACCGCAGGATCAGTAGCAGTTGATGTTAAATCTTATTTCAATTTTTTTTTTACGGATAATCTTACGTTATTTCGCTACCAATAAGACAAACATGGAATTTAATTTATTTACAATAAAGGAAATGGCTCAATCGCAGCGCCATCTAACAACCCTCTTAAATACCACACCCATTTTTTTGAATTTTGAATTTTAGCTCCATCTACCCATCTAATTGTGAACTACTTCCACTTAACGACTGCAGTCCGTTACACTATGGGAGTATGAAGCAGGTTAGGCCTACGCAAATATGCAGAGGGAACCCCTAAGCCTATCTTGCTCACCAACTCCGGAGTATCAACCGATCCGTTCATGATTTTGAGCAAAAATGTCAAGTCTGCAATTCTTCTACGCTCGTAAAGTGAGAGGAGGTGAAATTTCTTGCATCGACTTTGATAGTTAGGTAGATAGCATTGGGATTTAAATTGTATGTACCTTAGGAACTTCCTCTGTATGCCCTCAATTCTATCTATGTATGTATCATAGATAGGATTCCAGACTTGCGAGCCGTACTCGAGGTGGCTGCGAACCAGTGAACAGTATAAGATTTTTATAGTTTTTATATTTTTAAATTCTACAGATGTTCTGATTATGAACCCTAATGCCCTTGAGGCCCTACTGACAATGTTGTCTATATGCGTGTCGAAAAGCAGCTGTGAATCAAACGTAACACCAAGATCCTTCATTACATTGACTCTGGTTAGGCTTCTGTCCAGCAGCCGATAGTCATACCTAATGGGATTAGGCTTGCGAGTAAAGGAACAAACATAACACTTATTGACGTTCAGGTCGAGCTTGTTACGGTTACAATAGTCCTGGAACCTCCCTAGGTCCTCCTGCAGGAGCTCAGCGTCTGTGGTTGTTGCTATGTTTTTCATAATCTTCATATCGTCTGCATATAATAATATTTTCGAATGAAAAAAGCACCGATTGACATCATTGATGAAGATATTGAAGAGGAGCGGGCCTAACAATGATCCCTGAGGAACGCCTGATGGGAGATATATCGCACTCGACGAGTAACCATTCAAAACAACAGTTTGACACCTGTTTTTAACATAGGACGTGAACCATCTATAGAGATTACCCCTGATGCCCATAGATAAAAGTTTCAGCAGTAGGGTTGCATGATGTATCCGATCAAAACATTTGCTGTAATCAGTATATATAACATCCACCTGGGACGGTTGAGCCATTGTTTCCGTTAGAAAGTCACTACAAATGATTAAATTTGACGAGGTGGACCGACCTTTCAGAAAGCCATGTTGTTGTTCACTAAAGTTCTGTTTGAGAGCTGAATATATTTGCTTATGGATGATTTTTTCGAGGACTTTCGCAAACACACATAGCTTCGAGATCGGTCTATAATTTTCTACAGAATCTTTTGGCCCCTTTTTGTGGATTGGTGTTACATATGCCGCCTTCCAAACAGATGGTACTTGACCGGACTCGACGGACCGCCTAAACAAAATTGAGAGGGGTACGACGAGGCTCCTGGCGCAGTTGGAGATAAAAACTGGTGGTATATGATCCGGTCCAGCCGACTTGTTCAGATCTACTTGCTTAAGTAGCCTGAAGACTTCGTCCTCGCAAATTTCTATGGAATGTATATCTGCCGTAGGATGCTCCACCTGCTCCGAAAATGCTTGAACCTGTACACGACGCGCAGAAGAGGCGGTGTCCGCATTTGTATCCATTAAGAAATTAGTAGAGAAGTAATCGCTGAACATGTTGGAAATTTCCTCGCCATTACTAGAGGACTGGAGTGCATAATTAAGCACCGAGGGATAGGAGCTAGACTGTCTTCTCGATTTGACATAACTCCAGAATGCTTTTGGGTTAGTACAAATGTCCGCCTCTATCTTGGCTATGTAATTCTGAAATAATTGATTCTCTAACTCTTCAGCTCTCTCTCGCAATATGACAAAAGACTGATGATCAGAAAGATTGTTATACTTTTTGAATTTGGCGTGAAATTTAGCTTTTTCTTTTAATATTTTTATTAGAGGGCTTCTATACCAAGGAGGGTACTGGGTATATGTGGCTACTGTTTTCGTTGGTACGAACGTATTACGCAATCTGTTGAGGGTACTGTAAAAGTATGTAACCGCATCTTCCAATGGTCCCTGACTTAACTCGCATCGCCAATCGACCCGAGCAATTTCATTGTTTATTGCGTCAAAGTTGCCCAAAGAATAAATAAATTTGACGTAGGGACGTGTCGGTAGGCTATGCAGTTGAACAAACTCACCTGTGATAGATAAAGCTTTGTGGTGTGGGTCCTCTTTGACCAGTGCGGTAGTGCTATGGGCTACCGCGACATGATCATTCGATAGCACCAGGTCCAATAACCTATCGTTCTCGTTGACATGATAATTATACTGATGCAAGTTACAAACAATGAGATTGTCGAGAAAGTCCTTCTGTATGTCACCCTGCGCATTACTAGGGGAGAAGGTACCATCCCCACCGTTGGAATGCCAGTTTAAATAGGGTTGATTAAAATCACCAACAACAATAAATTTGTCCGCAGGATTTCCAAGCACAATGTCCGTTAACTTATTAGAAAAACGACTCAACTGGGCCGACAATGTATTCCCACCCTTTTGATCGCAAATGTAAGCAACACAAATATGTACGTTGTACGTCACTCTCGGATTGCTGTGGTTCAACTTAAGCGTGACCCATAGGTCCTCAGCAGACGAACACCACTCATGGCGGACGTCCGCCGCGAGTTCCCGTCTGACAGCTATTAACACACCACCGCCCTTCTTTTGACCAGTAGCAACATAATCTCGGTCTCGTCTCCACACCAAATATGTATTGTCAAACAACTCACTGTCAGAAATGCCATCAATAAGCCACGATTCACATATACAAATAACATCATAAGAACTATCCAAGCTGATATTTCTATGGAAAACACCTGTTTTAGTTCGCAGTCCACATACATTCTGATAATAAATACTAATAGGAAGCACTGCAAATCATTAAGATAACATTAGCACTTAGATAGAGAAAAAAATATATATATTTTGAAAGGCACATACAAATCGGAGCAAAAAATGTTAATTTTAAAACAGGGTAAATTTGAGCGATTGGAGTAGGTAAGCAAAACAAGTCTTTAACTACATAAAGATTAGGTACGTAAATATGAAAGCAAAAAAAGCAGTAGCAATAGAAATTTAGTCTTATATGTTTTACACATCTAAAAGTAGATAAGCAACTTGCATCCATAAGCCTCTCAAAATAGTGTTCAAAATTGCAACAATCTACGGAATCGTAGCGGTCGACACCCAGAGATAAGAGAACAATAGGCCGGTGAGTATTAATTGAATGCAAAAAAATTGTACCTGTGATTCTCAAAGTTGTTAGGTCGCAGTAACTAGACAACACACCAGTGCGTTCAATCGATATATTTACTATAAAAACTTTTTGATGTCTTGTTCCGTCTTCACGTGATGTATCGGAGAGGTCAAGTTTTTTCTAACTAAAATTCGGCATCCCTTAACCCAAACATATTCGTAACCAAGTTCCTTGGCTCGTACTTTGGTCTTGTTTAAAAGAATCTTATTTTCTAGCGTTAGGTGGTCGTATATATATCTTGCCCTCTCCCGTCAGTCCCAAATCAATAGGTTTGATGGTTTTATGTTTTTTCACAGCTGCCACAAAGTCACTCTTGATATAGCTATTGTGTACTGAGCAGATTATATTTTTAGTGCTCTTGTCGCCGCGCATTGGTACCCTAGCAATATAATTAATCTGGTCTTTCGGAATAGTGCAGTTTATTATGGATCCGATTTTAGCCATTAAAGTGAACAGGTTCTCTGACTTTGACATTGGTACCCCTTTGATTTCTATATTGCTCATACGGGCCCTCTGCTCACCATCCCGTTGCAGGCTTTCCAGCTTTTCAACACGAGCACTTAAACGTGACACCTCTTCCCTGGATCGCTTCATAACGTCAATCTCACTTTCCAGTGATGATATTTTGCTTGTCAAATTAGCCACTGAATCGTGAACGAACTCTATAGACGATTTTAATTCCAAGAATTCCGTTCTGAGGGCCTTGAGTTCCGCGAGTTCTGCTGGAATAGCTCTGACACTGTCCACCAGACCTGGTAGTACCTCCATCTGAGTTGAGACCCTTTTGAGCTCGGCCAAAATAGTCTCCGATTCAGCTGATGTCGTCTTGAGGGTTCCGGTGCGAGGACTAGCTGCTGCTGAAGATTTGCAGCTACCACACTTCCAGGTGGACTTTCGGTCCCCGAGCTTTCTCCAGCCAGCCTCGGTTATGCCTGCACAAGGGAAATCAAACTGCCCCGTACACAGGGAGCACGTGACTCCATCTCGGGATTCGGTTTTACAGTGCTTGCAGGTAAACATTTTGTCGACAAAGATTGAGATACGCTGACAATTGTTGGTTGACGAGTAGCAAGTAGTGTATGTGTGCGACCGGTTTGCTGTCTACCGTCATGGCCGATAAAGTCCAGGTATCGGAATTGGCGCGGCGAACAGTTCTCCCTGTTGGTGGCGAAAGCAAACGTGAGCGGCTTGTGGTCTGTTATGACTGCGAAAACTCGTGCCTCAACCATGTGCCTAAAATAGCGGATAGCCTCGTAAATAGCCAATAGCTCGCGGTCGTACGGGTTATACTTTATTTGCGCTGGAGACAATTTCCTGGAGAAAAAGGCCAACGGCTGCCACTCGCCGCCTATTCTCTGCTGCAGAACTGCTCCGATTGCGGTGTCTGAAGCGTCCGTCTGTATAGCCAACTCAGCTTCTGGATCCGGATGCACCAGTAACGTGGCTTGTGAGAGACTATTTTTACACCTGTCAAATGCTTCCAAAGTTTGTGGTGTCCATCTAACGGGTTGGGCTCCTTTCGTCTTAGGTCCTGCTAGAAGTGAGTTCAGAGGTGTTTGGATACTAGCTGCTGCAGGGATAAAACGGCGATAAAAATTTACCATCCCGAGAAATCTTCTGAGCTCCTTTATAGTCTTGGGTTGCGGGAAGTCTTGAATGGCCTGGACCTTAGACTTCATAAAGGCCTATTGGTGTGGTAATTGCCGTCTTGGGAATATCTGCTTCCAGGACTGGTATCTGTGTAACCACTGAACTAGTCAGGTGGATACTCACCGGCTCGCTCAGGGGCTGATGCAGAACTCTTTCCCAGGGCGCCTTTTTCACAGAGCTAGAGAGGTGCGTGCACAGGGTAGCTAGGGCTCCAATGAAAACAGCTGGTTGTCAGGTTGTACACACATATATTTGTTTAACAAACACAAAAACGTAACACACACAGAAATATAAGTATGAAAGTAGGTAGACAGACTTGAGTAGAGTGTTAAAGTTTACAGAGATCAGAATGTAGACAGGAAAGCACAGTAGACAGAAGTATAGGCAGACGAACACACACAGTAGGCAGAAGTATGGGCAGACGAACACACACAGTATGCAGAGGTATGGCCAGACGAGCACACACAGTTTACAGGTTTTACAGATGGTACTACACGGCTATGGCTACACAGATAATAGGCACAAGGCGGCAGTGTACTGGCCTTGGGTGATAGCTGGATGGCCTTAGGGATGTTCGGAGTAGACCTCTCGCCGATGTATGCAGCTCACAGCAGCCGTTGTACCACGAAGCCCGCCGTAGATATATGTCAGACAAGGGCGAATTCAGAGGGGCACACGAGCTCAGACCAGCGACCCAGAATATCTGGGACCACGGTTTTCACCAAACAAAATCGATCAGAGAAAATTTACACAGAAATTTTATTAAGAACAAAGACAGCTGATCACAACTTATAGTGAAGAGTACAGCTGTTACGAAGATAAAAGTAGAAGTTCTTGTGAGGATCGGCGCAGGCCTATTTATACCCGAATCCATCGAATATTCGTGAACAATCCTCAAAATTCTGCTAATCATGAAAAAAGCTCATTAGTCCGGTCACAGAAAAGCCCACGTCAGCTGACGGGGACCATAGGCTATAACAGAACCGGTACGACAAATATTTATTATAATTATGACCTGTTCACGAATATGTCACAACTTCTGAGAAAATAAGTCCCATTTATTTATTATTGTTAAATTGTAAATAAGAATTAAATAAATAGGACCACAAATTATATAAACACACTGTGGGACACTCTGCGCCATCTACCGGTCGATGGTGAGAACTAATACATCAGTATCGATGTATAAGAAAAGATTTGCCAAGCAATTTATACATAGTTCCTATGAGATAATCTAGATGTCGCTGAAACAAAAAAATCAATTACTGCTAAGAATGAAAATTAACTTGTTACACCACCCCCCCCCCCCCCCCCCTTAATAGTATTTCCTGCGGACACGATACGCTGGAAATACACAACAAAGAAAACAGAAAATGCTTACAATAGATATAGATAAACAGCTGGGTATTTCAAACACAAACTGACAACTATAATTACAAAACTAAAGAACATTCCTCCCACACACCTAATTATACACTGACTCGCGCAATGGTTAGGTTACATAGCTAGAGTCAAATGCCCTACTAAGAAAATGAACGTTCCCTTTACCCACTACAGATACACCAACACTACCAACACCTACAAGGAGTTGTGGAGTATTGAGGTGCGAAATGAGAGAGAAACACTCGGTACGGTGTATGGTGGAACCTACAATGTGACAAATTATAGTCACGTAGATACTCAGAGAGAAAACAGATATTATACAGATTAAGCATAACATAGCGCTGGTTTTATAGACTAGATAAACAGTGCTATGTAGTGGCAACATCGCTGACATTAGGTACTGGAGACGGCTCCTCCTTATACTTCAGGATGTCTTTGATATGGTACTCACCAAGATCCTTACCGTCTAAATCTGACAGCCGATATACCAGAGGGGATTTCTTGGCGGTTACCACACATTTAAGGAACTTAGGGGCTAACTTGGAAGTGAAGTTCTTTGCTTTGTTTGACAGGTAGAACGTGCGTTTGTACACGATTTGTCCTACTTTCAGCTCCACATGCCTTTTTCTGAGGTTGTAATACTTTTCATTACGCTGGTGGGCAACGTTCAAGTGTTTCCTCACCTGGTCGTAGATGCGTTGTATTTCTCTCAGTTTGACACCAAAGGCTGATGGATCGTCCACAGCGACAGAAGCCGGGTGACACGCAATGTCTGACTGCCTGTATAGAACTCCATCTCCAATGAACTCCCTACCATGCACCAGAAAGTATGGGGTGAAGCGAGTTGCTTCGCTAACCGCAGTGTTCAGAGCGCACTGAACTTCAACCAAGAACGATTCCCATGCTTTGTGTTGTGACTTCACATAGCACGAGATCGCTTGGACAACATTGCGAATGGCTCTTTCCGCCTGATTAGTCTGGGCATGATACCTAGGGTTATAGTATATATTGGGTACATTATATTTAGTTAATAAATCCTTAAAAGGCTTACTTACAAACTGAGGACCATTATCCATGTAAATAGTTTTACATACTCCATGCACAAGAAATACACTCTTCTCTATGAATCTCGCGACCACAGCGCCTGTGGCAACCCGAATAGGGCACAACATGACGTATTTACTAAAATAGTCGGAGACCACGATCAGGTGCACGTTTCTATTGCTTGAAGTAGGAAAGGGACCAAGTAGATCGACAGAGATAGCTTCGAAAGGCTTCGACACCCGCTTCGGGCTACCCATGAGGCCAGGACGAGACGTGTTTACGGGTTTGTACTGCTTACAGATTTCACACTTCTCGACATATTGTTTGACGTCCTCGTACATTTTGGGCCAATAATAATTTAGGGCTAACCTTTTGTGTGTCTTCCAAACACCACCATGAGCACTAAGTGTGTCATCATGGTACTTAGAGAGCAGGGACAGGCGATCCTCCTGGGGTACCACCAACTTCCAGTCGAAATCTGAAGTCAGAGAGTATTTATTCTTAGAAAATCTATATAAAAGGTTGTCACGAATGTCAAAATTCGGCAACTTCCTAGGGTTCTTCCGCACACTGTTCATGGTGTGGATATACCAAGGGTCTTTAGAGGAGGCAGCATCTAGCGAATCAATCGTTATACGAGACAGAGCATCAGGTACAACGTGATCTTTACCCTTCCGATGTTCAATGTCAAAATCGAATTGACTTAGCCTCATGCTCCAACGCGCTAAACGACCCGTAGGGTTTTTCAGCTTATGGAACCACAGTAAAGAGGAGTGATCCGTGACGACTTTACACTTCTGGCCTTCGACGTACTGTCTGAATTGTTCTAAGGCGAAAATCACGGCCAGAAGTTCCCGCTCAGTTGTGCTGTAGTTCACCTCGTTCTTGTTGAGAGAACGGCTGCAGTAGGCGATAGGGTGTTCAACTCCATCGTGAGTTTGTGTCAGCACAGCAGCAACTGAAAATGCGGACGCATCACTGAGAATACGGAAAGGCAACTCAAAATTAGGCATCTTCAATATAGGGGCAGAGACCAAAGCTGACTTGAGAAGATTGAAGGACTGTTCCGCTTCAGGTGTCCATTCGAACTTAACATTCTTAGACGTTAGTTTACACAGAGGCTTACTAATCTTAGAGAAATTATTGACAAAACGACGATACCAGCCGGCCATTCCCAGAAACCTCTTAACCTCCTTTGGGTTAGTAGGTGTAGGATAGTTGAGAATAACCTCAACTTTACCAGGGTCAGTCCGAAGGCCGTGTTTGTCCACATAATACTTTTCATGTTAATAGTTAGGCCAGCATCCTTGAGTCACTGATAGACTCTATGTAAGAGCTCTACATGCTCCTCAAAGGTACTGGACACACAGACTATGTCGTCCTGAAACGCAAATACCCTATTGTCGACCTCAGGACCAAACAGACGGTCCATTAGGCGCTGCATCGTGGCGGCAGCTCCAACGAGTCCAAAACACATGGTATTGTAATGAAACAGCCCCCTACGGGGAACTGTAAAGGCAGTCTTCTCGGCGGACTGCAGAGAGTCGAACGGAATCTGCCAGTAGGCCGCACTCAGATCTACAGAGGATAAATATTTAGCATTATTCAGATGGTCCAAGATTTGATTAATGTACGGTAAGGGATAGGCGTCACTTTTTGACACAGAGTTGAGCTTGCGAGAGTCCAAGCACAACCTGAGTTCGCCGTTCACCTTCTCCACCATGACCACTGGAGAATTCCATGCGGACTGAGACGGGGACACTACTCCCATCTCTAGCATTCGGTCCAACTCGGCTTCCAGGGCTTTCTGTTTGAGAGGAGAGAGCGGGTAGTAACGCTGTTTGATCGGCTTACTGTCACCAGTGTCAATGACATGATGCTCAAGTGTAGTCCGACCTAAACCCACCTTATCCGTGTTCAAAGAGTCAAACTTTTCAATGATCTCGTTGATTACACCCCTTTGTTCAGTAGTCAGGTTGCTGTAATCCTCGAGGCCACTGTTAAGAGACACAGACTCGATAGGATTATTGTCACTAAAACCATCAAGACTAATATTTTGTGAAATTAGTTTATCACCTAACTTAAATTGCTGCCAAAAATCCACTCCAAATATCATGGAGGTGGTGATTCCCGGAACAACATAGAATTTGATAACTCGGATAACCGAATTATACTCAATAGGTAGAGAAATACAACCCAGACATTGCACATATGAGCTGTCGGCAGTTGTAATGCGAAAGGCAGGGTTGATACTTTCAAGATCAAAACCCAGTTCCAAGAAGATACGGTGCGCTCCCTTTCCTAGTATAGAGCAAGAGGCACCGGAATCCAGAAGGCCTAAGACATTTAAATTTAATACTTTAACAACTAGATACGGTCTAACATCGTTATCCCGTTTAGTAAACAGGACCCTATCAGAAATAGACTCAGATACAGAGTGATGTATAGAGTTCACAATAAGGCCCTGGCTTACGCGTTTTTTGACTTACCAGTACATTTTGAGCAGTCTGGTGTCTTGACTCCTTTGAGACCGCACCGGAAGCACACCAACTCTCTCGACTGGGTGCAGTTGTATGCAGCGTGCCCGCTTTCGCCACACCGGAAGCATTTGCGTTCGTTGGAGGTAGATGGCGTCTCGACTGCAGACACCTGCTGAGGGGGCTTTTGCACGCCTTTGGTCTTGTGCTGGTGTAAATCAGACGAAATCTCAAATTTGTCCAGAACAGGCTCACGGAAAGCGTCCGCCCTTGTACGCGCAAGCTCCAGACGCTTACCTAGACGTCTCAGATCATCAATAGAGTTGACATCATGCAAGGCCAATTCCTTCATGTAGTCTGGTCTAATATTGTGCATGAGAATGTCCAGCTGTTCCTCACTGGGCATTTTACACGACAACCTTGAGAACATAGCCTGCATTGTACATAAGTAGCTAACCAAGGACTCAGAGCGGGATTGGCTACGCTGTCTAATCTCATTTCTGAGACGATAATCATAGTCAGGAATATCGAATGTATCTCTAAGCTCACTAATAAGGTCCTCATATGAGATGAAATTAGATCTATTGGTACGGAACCAAGACAAAGCTGGTCCGTCCAACAGGTCAGAGAAAGCCAGAAGGAGTTTAGACTTAGAGACCTCCCGTGCACATCTAAGCTCTTCTAATCTCTCTAAAAACACGCGCACACAAGAGGAACCATCATATTTTAAGTTAAAAGAACATAGGTTAACGGGACGTTCCCTATACACTATGTTGTCAGACGTGGAACAAGATTTACTAGAACTAGCTCGTACCGAGCGGTCCTCTCTCACTGCAGGTGAAGTGTACTCTACCCGGTCACGACCCGAATCATCATCACCTTCATCTGACCCGTCAGATTCAGAATCAGTGCTGGGTTCAGCCACAGCGACGATCTTCACAAGCCTATCACGAAGTTCGGCCAGTTCAGGACAATCTAGACCACAACGAGCCAGCCTAGTTAGCAGATAGTTCGCCCTGAAGGCTACTCTTATGCGACAATTCTTATCAGAAACAAAGTCACCTGACTGGAGGGCCTCACTTAGTTCCGAGACCTTAGGCGTACAGATGGAAAGCTCCGCCGCTGCATCAGTGGGGACCACCGCCTTCAGCTTGATGCTACCCCGACGGACAAGTCGGTGTGCCGTCCTCAGCTCACTCCGAAGGCCAGCCACCGTCGCATCAGGTGCCACTGAAATGCCTATGTGAGCCAGCTCGTTAGAGAGTTCGTCTTTTCTCAGATAGTTAATATATTTTTGCATCTGTGCCATGATGTAAAAGTTTAATTACGACAATTAAATAAGTAACAACGTAGATGACACAGACAGGGTTCAATCACAAAGTATTAAACAGAAATAACAAGTAAGTTCCACCAAAGTGTATGATATCTAACAATGGTTTCAAATTAAATTATATGATTTATATTTATAATAGAGTTACAGGTGTCTATTATTAATACACTAAAGTTAAAGTCTAGACTCAAATGCAAAGTCAGTTACACAACTGGCAATGTAGGTCAAACATACAAGGTTCAAATACAAGATGTAAAACAGAGGTTCATAAGTAGATATCAACAAGGTGCTTGATATTTAACTAAAGTTTTAAATTGATTGCTATAATTTAATACAATTACAGGCTGTCTAATAGAATTAAAAGTTTCTATCATTTATGAGAAGAAAGTTCAAGTTAATATTCAAAATGCAAGGTACCTACACACTTTCTATAAAGTTTGTAGTTACACAGAAAATCTTATTAAGTTTTATTACACAGAAAAAGTTATATTACAGTCCAAATATATATGTGCGCATCCGCAAGAAAGACTAGAACAGGCTAGAAAAAAGGAGAAAAAAGAAAAAAAGAAAAAAAACAAAAAAGAAAAAAAAGTGGGTATGCCGAAAAAATCAAAAATCTTACCAAAATCACAGCTGTTTTTTTAATTTGGAAATTTAGAATTTTGGGCGTCTTTTCCCACCCCAGGTGTAGGTAGCTGGAAAAAGACAAGAAGATTAATTACGTGTTCAGCTGCTAACACAACCAATTAACGTCTTGGGAAGTCTCAGACGGATTCCCAGGTTGTTTTCATCAGAGGTAACCACCTATGCACACACACTAGACTGAGACTACCGCAGAGTAGTACGAGAGTCTTGCCACTACGTTGGGAGCCAATTTGTAACCACTGAACTAGTCAGGTGGGTACTCACCGGCTCGCTCAAGGGCTGATGCAGAGAACTCTTTCCCAGGGCGCCTTTTTTACAGAGCTAGAGAGGTGCGTGCACAGGGTAGCTAGGGCTCCAATGAAAACAGCTGGTTGTTGGGTTGTACACACATATATTTGATTAACAAACACAAAAACACAAAACAGAGAAATATAAGTATGAAAGTAGGTAGACAAAGAGAAGTACAGTATTATTCTATAAATATGTGAGAATGTAGATAGGCAGACACAGCAGACAGAAGTATGAAGTATCTAGATAGATAGGTAAGTAGACAGACAGGCACAGAATACAGAAGTATGGGCAGACGAACACACACAGTAGGCAGAAGTATGGCCAAACGGACACACACAGTAGGCACGTGAATTCTAGGATACACTACTAAACATTCACAGGTTTTACAGGTGGTACTACACGGCTATGGCTACACAGATAATAGGCACAAGGCGGCAGTGTACTGGCCTTGGGTGATAGCTGGATGGCCTCAGGGATGTTTGGAGTAGACCTCTCGCCGATGTATGCAGCTCACAGCAGCCGTTGTACCACGAAGCCCGCCGTAGATATATATCAGAGAAGGGCGAATTCAGAGGAGCACACGATCTCAGACCAGCGACCCTGTATAAAACAGACCACTCTTAAGCCGTGAGTATGCATACAGGCCCGCCATCGGTCCCAAAAAATAGAATTACAAAAAAACTTACCAGAATATCTGGGACCACGGTTTTCACCAAACAAATTTATTACGAGAAATAGACACAGATTTTATTTACTCAGAGACAGCTACGAAGATTGAAATAGAAGTTCTCTTGAGGATCGGCGCAGGCCTATTTATACCCGAATCGATCGAATATTCTTGAACAAACCTCAAAATTCTGCTGGGCACGACCTAACTCATTAGCGGCCAATAGACAAGCAAACTCTTCAGCCGCTGACGGCCACAGACACACTAGACCAAATATGACAAACATTTATTATAATTATGACTTGTTCACGAATATGTCACAATTTCTGAGAAAGTAAGTCCCATTTATTTATTATTGTTAAATTGTAAATAAAATGATAAATGAGTGCAATTAAAAAATGGATATATGCTGTAGGACACCAGCGCCATCCGCCGGTCGAGTGTGAGAACTAGAACACACCTAATCGAAGATTAGAAGTTTCACTGCCAAACAATTATGCCTAGTTCCCGTGAGACACTCTAGGTGGCTCTGGAACAAAGAAATCTATGTACTGCTAAGAATGAAAATTAACTTGTTACAACAATAGCTATCCTTCATTACTAGTATCGAACTTGACCCAATCCCCTCAATAAGACACAATCCCCACTGAAGGGGCAGCGGCCAGTAACGGCCTTTTGAGGCAAAAATTACAAACCATTTTGAATCTTATCTACGGGAGTAAAAGTTCATAGTTCATAAAAGACAAAGGATTTGGTGGTGCGGTGTTTGAACCTTCTCGCAACTATTTCTAGCAACAAATTCCGATAGCTGTTGGCTGCTGCTATTTCAGTGAGAATTAACTCTTGTCCAAGAGTAGTTGGTGATAGTTTGACAAATTTGTATAAATTTTTCAGCTACAATAGGTACATATTGAATAATGAAATCACTTGTACTTCTCCACACTTTATTTTATTTTTATTTTTAACCTGACCGGTTTCACCTCACGGCATTACCAAAGGTTTACTGCGTGGAAAAGTACAAGTGATTTCAATTTGTGTGTGTTCAAAAACCTCATGAAAAAGAAAATGCAATGCACCTTTATACAATCTGCAACCATTGTTTGAGTGACACTTATGGATAACACTCGTAGCCTATTTTCAAGAGTGAGAGAGTTTTATTGATGTCCTTACTTTTAAGAGTGAGTATAAAAGATGATAAACGAGGCAATCAAAGACCTAAGAATGACAGCAGCAAATTCAATTTACGATGTACTAATTAACATACACATGACAAAATTGTGGACAAAATCTTTTGTTTCAAGTTCGGTCAATATCTAAATTTTTAGGATATTTTAATATAATTTAAATATAATTATCTATAAGAAGACTTTACACTTTAAATTCCTAAGCAATCTATAGCATGTGTATATAATTAAATCTAAGATAATTATGGCTGTGTATAATATATTGTTTTGACATATACTAATTGTTTTTTTTTTTTGCACAATGAAGATAGCTGTTCAAATTAATATGAAAGTTTGTCATGGTAAAGGTAAAACTTGACGTTTTGACGCAAACAAATGTTTTAATTAACATTTGTGTTATAAAGAATATTTGTTCAAAATCGCTTGAAAGTTCTTTACAAAAACAAGTTTTGACAAAAACAAGTCTTTCAATAAATACGAATAGAAACGAATTTTTTTAATAACAATTCAAAATAACTCGGCATTCGCAATAGCATATATATAATTATTTCTAAGATAATAGTAAAATATTTATTATGTGGTTATAAATGGGAGCATTATCGGTTCTAAGGTTATTTTACGTAATTTAAATAGTGTAGGAAGAAACTAGTCCCGAAGAATCCAAACAATCAGTAGCATGTATAAAATTAATTTTAAGATAATAATAATTGGTGGGTTTTAATTAATTATAATCGAGAGGATCGTCAGTTTAAGGGTATTTTACGTAATTTGAATAGTATTATACGATAATAATTCCATGAAATATAAATAATCTGTAGCATATATATGATTAATATAAACATAGTGATACATTTGTATATAATATAAAGGAGATATAAACGGGTTACAATATAGTTGAAGTCAAATAATATAATATTAGGTAGGTATGTATATATAGATATACAATATAATTAATAGTAGGTATAATTACAGGTACTTATACAATGCTATATATAAATTTTTGACTTTAAAGTAATACTGTTAGTATAAAATACAATTTGCAGAGTGAATGAAAAAGTGTAATGAAACTCTTATTATTTAATTTTGGATTTTAAATGTCTAAAAAATTAAAAATCATCTTTGAAGTCACTGTGGTTGAAACGTAGTTTTTCCCCTCGGGGGATCAACCAGCCTCAGGGTGATGCCGGTCAGATGATCAAGCACCACCTTTAGTATTAATGGGGTGATAGGGAATAAATTATACAAGTAATGGTGAAAATATTTGGTTTATTGTAAACCTATACCATATAAATTGTGCAGTACAGATACAACAAGCCGGCACGGCTAATTAGATGCTAACTTAATTAGCTAAGACTAAATATCAGTCTAAACACAGACTGAAACACAGGGTCGTTGGTAGCGGGTTCAGATTGGTATCGCTCATCACATACACTATAATATTGACAATCCAGCTAACTACTGAATGCTACAGCTAAATGTGAATACCGGGAGTAGTCGAATACAAGCGACTAAGGATCCCAGAGGTACCTTACTCCTGTGAGCTGGGGATGAGGGTCTTGCGCAGCTACCAGGCTATCGCGGACTCCATCCACCACGGTCTCGGCTTATACACAGCTTCGCGGCCCCTACGTGTGAGGGCCCAGTAGTAGCGTCACGATGTCAAGAGATGAGGTGACGTGGAGGTCACTAACCTTACCGTCTAAATCTGACAGCCGATATACCAGAGGGGATTGCTTGGCGGTTACCACACATTTAAGGAACTTAGGGGCTAACTTGGAAGTGAAGTTCTTTGCTTTGTTTGACAGGTAGAACGTGCGTTTGTACACGATTTGTCCTACTTTCAGCTCCACATGCCTTTTTCTGAGGTTGTAATACTTTTCATTACGCTGGTGGGCAACGTTCAAGTGTTTCCTCACCTGGTCGTAGATGCGTTGTATTTCTCTCAGTTTGACACCAAAGGCTGATGGATCGTCCACAGCGACAGAAGCCGGGTGACACGCAATGTCTGACTGCCTGTATAGAACTCCATCTCCAATGAACTCCCTACCATGCACCAGAAAGTATGGGGTGAAGCGAGTTGCTTCGCTAACCGCAGTGTTCAGAGCGCACTGAACTTCAACCAAGAACGATTCCCATGCTTTGTGTTGTGACTTCACATAGCACGAGATCGCTTGGACAACATTGCGAATGGCTCTTTCCGCCTGATTAGTCTGGGCATGATACCTAGGGTTATAGTATATATTGGGTACATTATATTTAGTTAATAAATCCTTAAAAGGCTTACTTACAAACTGAGGACCATTATCCATGTAAATAGTTTTACATACTCCATGCACAAGAAATACACTCTTCTCTATGAATCTCGCGACCACAGCGCCTGTGGCAACCCGAATAGGGCACAACATGACGTATTTACTAAAATAGTCGGAGACCACGATCAGGTGCACGTTTCTATTGCTTGAAGTAGGAAAGGGACCAAGTAGATCGACAGAGATAGCTTCGAAAGGCTTCGACACCCGCTTCGGGCTACCCATGAGGCCAGGACGAGACGTGTTTACGGGTTTGTACTGCTTACAGATTTCACACTTCTCGACATATTGTTTGACGTCCTCGTACATTTTGGGCCAATAATAATTTAGGGCTAACCTTTTGTGTGTCTTCCAAACACCACCATGAGCACTAAGTGTGTCATCATGGTACTTAGAGAGCAGGGACAGGCGATCCTCCTGGGGTACCACCAACTTCCAGTCGAAATCTGAAGTCAGAGAGTATTTATTCTTAGAAAATCTATATAAAAGGTTGTCACGAATGTCAAAATTCGGCAACTTCCTAGGGTTCTTCCGCACACTGTTCATGGTGTGGATATACCAAGGGTCTTTAGAGGAGGCAGCATCTAGCGAATCAATCGTTATACGAGACAGAGCATCAGGTACAACGTGATCTTTACCCTTCCGATGTTCAATGTCAAAATCGAATTGACTTAGCCTCATGCTCCAACGCGCTAAACGACCCGTAGGGTTTTTCAGCTTATGGAACCACAGTAAAGAGGAGTGATCCGTGACGACTTTACACTTCTGGCCTTCGACGTACTGTCTGAATTGTTCTAAGGCGAAAATCACGGCCAGAAGTTCCCGCTCAGTTGTGCTGTAGTTCACCTCGTTCTTGTTGAGAGAACGGCTGCAGTAGGCGATAGGGTGTTCAACTCCATCGTGAGTTTGTGTCAGCACAGCAGCAACTGAAAATGCGGACGCATCACTGAGAATACGGAAAGGCAACTCAAAATTAGGCATCTTCAATATAGGGGCAGAGACCAAAGCTGACTTGAGAAGATTGAAGGACTGTTCCGCTTCAGGTGTCCATTCGAACTTAACATTCTTAGACGTTAGTTTACACAGAGGCTTACTAATCTTAGAGAAATTATTGACAAAACGACGATACCAGCCGGCCATTCCCAGAAACCTCTTAACCTCCTTTGGGTTAGTAGGTGTAGGATAGTTGAGAATAACCTCAACTTTACCAGGGTCAGTCCGAAGGCCGTGTTTGTCCACATAATACTTTTCATGTTAATAGTTAGGCCAGCATCCTTGAGTCGCTGATAGACTCTATGTAAGAGCTCTACATGCTCCTCAAAGGTACTGGACACACAGACTATGTCGTCCTGAAACGCAAATACCCTATTGTCGAACTCAGGACCAAACAGACGGTCCATTAGGCGCTGCATCGTGGCGGCAGCTCCAACGAGTCCAAAACACATGGTATTGTAATGAAACAGCCCCCTACGGGGAACTGTAAAGGCAGTCTTCTCGGCGGACTGCAGAGAGTCGAACGGAATCTGCCAGTAGGCCGCACTCAGATCTACAGAGGATAAATATTTAGCATTATTCAGATGGTCCAAGATTTGATTAATGTACGGTAAGGGATAGGCGTCACTTTTTGACACAGAGTTGAGCTTGCGAGAGTCCAACCACAACCTGAGTTCGCCGTTCGCCTTCTCCACCATGACCACTGGAGAATTCACACTTCATTTTTTTTTCACACTTTATTTTATTTTTATTTTTAACCTGACCGGTTTCACCTCACGGCATTATCAAAGGTTTACTGCGTGGAAAAGTACAAGTGATTTCAATTTGTGTGTGTTCAAAAACCTCATGAAAAAGAAAATGCAATGCACCTTTATACAATCTGCAACCATTGTTTGAGTGACACTTATGGATAACACTCGTAGCCTATTTTCAAGAGTGAGAGAGTTTTATTGATGTCCTTACTTTCAAGAGTGAGTATAAAAGATGATAAACGAGGCAATCAAAGACCTAAGAATGACAGCAGCAAATTCAATTTACGATGTACTAATTAACATACACATGACAAAATTGTGGACAAAATCTTTTGTTTCAAGTTCGGTCAATATCTAAATTTTTAGGATATTTTAATATAATTTAAATATAATTATCTATAAGAAGACTTTACACTTTAAATTCCTAAGCAATCTATAGCATGTGTATATAATTAAATCTAAGATAATTATGGCTGTGTATAATATATTGTTTTGACATATACTAATTGTTTTTTTTTTTTTGCACAATGAAGATAGCTGTTCAAATTAATATGAAAGTTTGTCATGGTAAAGGTAAAACTTGACGTTTTGACGCAAACAAATGTTTTAATTAACATTTGTGTTATAAAGAATATTTGTTCAAAATCGCTTGAAAGTTCTTTACAAAAACAAGTTTTGACAAAAACAAGTCTTTCAATAAATACGAATAGAAACGAATTTTTTTAATAACAATTCAAAATAACTCGGCATTCGCAATAGCATATATATAATTATTTCTAAGATAATAGTAAAATATTTATTATGTGGTTATAAATGGGAGCATTATCGGTTCTAAGGTTATTTTACGTAATTTAAATAGTGTAGGAAGAAACTAGTCCCGAAGAATCCAAACAATCAGTAGCATGTATAAAATTAATTTTAAGATAATAATAATTGGTGGGTTTTAATTAATTATAATCGAGAGGATCGTCAGTTTAAGGGTATTTTACGTAATTTGAATAGTATTATACGATAATAATTCCATGAAATATAAATAATCTGTAGCATATATATGATTAATATAAACATAGTGATACATTTGTATATAATATAAAGGAGATATAAACGGGTTACAATATAGTTGAAGTCAAATAATATAATAATAGGTAGGTATGTATATATAGATATACAATATAATTAATAGTAGGTATAATTACAGGTACTTATACAATGCTATATATAAATTTTTGACTTTAAAGTAATACTGTTAGTATAAAATACAATTTGCAGAGTGAATGAAAAAGTGTAATGAAACTCTTATTATTTAATTTTGGATTTTAAATGTCTAAAAAATTAAAAATCATCTTTGAAGTCACTGTGGTTGAAACGTAGTTTTTCCCCTCGGGGGATCAACCAGCCTCAGGGTGATGCCGGTCAGATGATCAAGCACCACCTTTAGTATTAATGGGGTGATAGGGAATAAATTATACAAGTAATGGTGAAAATATTTGGTTTATTGTAAACCTATACCATATAAATTGTGCAGTACAGATACAACAAGCCGGCACGGCTAATTAGATGCTAACTTAATTAGCTAAGACTAAATATCAGTCTAAACACAGACTGAAACACAGGGTCGTTGGTAGCGGGTTCAGATTGGTATCGCTCATCACATACACTATAATATTGACAATCCAGCTAACTACTGAATGCTACAGCTAAATGTGAATACCGGGAGTAGTCGAATACAAGCGACTAAGGATCCCAGAGGTACCTTACTCCTGTGAGCTGGGGATGAGGGTCTTGCGCAGCTACCAGGCTATCGCGGACTCCATCCACCACGGTCTCGGCTTATACACAGCTTCGCGGCCCCTACGTGTGAGGGCCCAGTAGTAGCGTCACGATGTCAAGAGATGAGGTGACGTGGAGGTCACTAACCTCTGAACACATCATTTCCAAACTACGCAATCTTGAGATGCGAGTTTCATTCAATTAAAGAATAGGAAACAACGACAATAAGAATGAATTATGATTACTTAAAAAGAAACCCCATCTGTAAAGAGAGGAAAATACAAATGAGTATTTCTTACAGATGTTAACCTAAGTGTGTGTCGTGGTCGTGAATTAGTAGTTACTTACGTGAATATCGCGAACCCTGTTCTTGTGGACACGACGATTCAACCCGCCAAAATCCCGTTAAAACATTGTGTTATGAATTGGACCTGGGAACGAAATCGGGTGAGAAAATATGCACGTGGCGTACAAGGATCTCAAGTGAATCGAACTGATGCGAAATACATACCTGAACATATTTTATTTATTTTATCATGACTGGATCATGCTGAGGTCACTGGATGACCATGAGCTCAAAGCTCCAACAATTCGTTGAGAACTTTAGTTACCACCAGCCCAGTCAGCGTAGTTTTCTGGCCGCCACAGAGGAAATGTCCCCATCGACAAGATGTCATAGCTGTCATTCCCAAGGATACCGACATCCTGTCAGTGGCATGGCACAGGGTCCTTTTGGCCCCAAAACTGGTTCGTTCGCAAATATCGATTAAAAATTAAACAAACATTAATCACTAATGTTGCCACGTTACAATACCCCCCTTCCAACGAAAGGACACCGCCCCGGTGTCTACGTACCCGTACTCACGCACGTAGGTACGGTACCAATGAAAACGAACACCTAAGGAAAGTGGCATCGAACATAGTATCTAACCATCACCACGAAACACACAAATGAAAATACAAGAAAATAACATACTTAGTGAGTTATTTTAAAACCAAAGAACACTCTAATGGTTGCTAGCATCCATTCGCTTGCAATCACTCAAACAACAATTCTGTAAACACTGCATACCAGTGTGACACGACATAGTTTCCCTCACCAGACAGTGACCTGTTTAGGGGAATTTTCGTTTTAGGACTATTTAAAGAGTCACGACCCGCTCTATAAAAATGAAATTTTATCAAGGAGTTATCCATGACTATTGTCGCAGTCATTGACCCCTACACAAAAAAATACAAAAGGAATACACAAGGAAACAAGTGGTTGGTGACAGAACACCAACTGTGTAAAAATACAGGCTTGCAAAAAACAAAGGTTGTTGTCCATGACTGTTGACGCAGTCATTGACACATACACAAAAAATACAAAGAAATACATAAGCAAACAAGTGGTTGGTGATAGAACACCAACTGTGTAAAAATACAGGCTTGCAAAAAAACAAAGGTTGTTGTCCTTGACTGTTGACGCAGTCATTGACACATACACAAAAATACACAAGCAAACAAGTGGTTGGTGACAAAACACCAACTGTATAAAAATACAGACTTGCAAAAAAAACAAAGGTTGCCCTACCTCAACGATTTTGAGAGTAGGAGCCAGAAATCGCCTTGCCATCGTTGGTGGTGTAATCACACATCCACACAACACGTATAATACGGGCTACGGCGTATGAGAACCCGACGCACCAAAGGTACGCACTATATTTTTATATCCTTGATATGCCAAGTACCAAGGTCCTTGCCGTCATACCCTATAAGCTCATAGACCAGGGGAGAGAGAACCTTCTTCACAATACACTTAGTATATTTTGGGGCCAACTTGGAAGCTTTATTTTTGTCAGCATCGCTTTGTATGTACGTCTTCCGCCATACTTCCTGACCTTCGCGCAATACCACGTTCCGCCTACGCGTGTTGTAATATTTAGTATTTGTTGCATGAGCCTTAACAATATTCTCACGCACTTTCGCGAACACTTCCTTTAGCACACCGAACTCTCCCGCGTATTCGTCTCTCGGCATAGCGATATCATAGTCGCGACCCTCCGGTTCCCTATAGAAGGTGCCGTTTATAATCGGTTCCCGACCGTGAACTAAGAAAAACGGAGAAAATCCCGTAGTTTCATTAACAGCGCTGTTTATGGCGAATTGTATCTTGTTTAAGTTCTGATCCCAATTTCTATGGTCGTCTTTAACATAAGAAGATACTGCTGTCATGACAGTTTTATTATACCTTTCCACCATGTTAATTTGTGGTGTGTACCTAGGCCCGTAGTGTACTCGAGGAATATTGTATTTCTTTAAAAGACTACGAAACTCAGATCCCGTGAATTGAACCCCATTGTCGGTAATTACGGTTTCCGGAATTCCATGGTTAAGAAGCACATAGTTTTCAAAACTCTTTGACACTAAAGCACTAGTAGCACGGCGTAAAGGGAATAACATAGTGTATTTAGAAAAGCAACAAGTTACTACTAAAAGATGTACAAATCCAGAACGCGATTTCGGTAACGGTCCTACCAGATCTATAGACAAAACTTGGAATGGTCTAAAGCATTGTTTTGGTCGACCCATAAGGCCTGGCGTAAGAGTTGTTTTGTGTTTATACGCCGAACAGGTACTACACTCCTTTACGAAGTTGGCTACGTCACGGTACATACCTGGCCAAAAATATCTAAGACAAACCCTTCTATGCGTTTTAAAAACACCGAAATGGCCTGATGTAGGCGGTACATGGTTGTCAGAGATAACCTGTGCACGACAGGACTTTGGAACTACTTCCTTCCAATCAAACTCTTGAGTCAACGAGTATTTACCTTTGCTATATCTATATAGAGAACCATTTTCAACTCTGTAATTGGGAAAATTTTTAGGACAAGTTGTACACCCATTAAAAATTTTCTTGTACCACTCATCATCTGTTGACATACCGACAGGTGCATCGACAGCATCTAGTCTAAGCAATCTAGATAAGGTATCTGGTACAACATTGTCTTTTCCTTTTCTGTGTTCGATAGTACAATTGAACTGAGACAAACGACAACCCCAACGGGCCAGTCGTCCGGTAGGATTTTCTAAGTTCCTAAACCACTTAAGCGAAGCGTGATCTGTAAAAACAGTAAAGTGTCTTGTACCTAGATAAGGTTCAAATTTCTCTAACGAGTAAATCACGGCCAAAGCTTCGCGTTCGGTTGCACTATAATTTCGTTCATTGTGGTTGAGAGACCTACTAACGAATGCAATAGGATGATCATGCCCATCGATCTTCTGGGTTAACATGCCACCTACCCCATAACTGGATGCATCGCAATGAACGGAAAACGGTAAAGCAAAGTTTGGGCAAGCTAATACAGGTGCAGTGACTAAATTATTCTTTAGAGTGTTAAAAGCAGATTCTGCATCCTGGTTCCACTTGAATTTAACTTTGGTGCTGGTTAAAGCATTCAAAGGTGCAGCGATAGTTGCAAAATTTCGGATAAACCTACGATACCAAGAACATGTTCCTAAAAACATTTTTACCTCTTTAGCTGATTTCGGAATTGGAAATTCTAATACTGCGCGTACCTTATCAGGATCTGTTCTCAGTCCATATTCATCAACTACGTATCCTAGATACTTTAAAGATTTTTTAAAAAATTTACATTTTCCAAAATTTATAGTTAAATTGGCACTTCTAATTCTTTCCTGTAACCGCTTTAATAACAAGATATGGGTACTTAAATTTTCACTTACGATACAGATATCATCGACATAACAAAATATCATACCGTCGGTAATGTCACTACAAAACGGATGTCCAAATAATTTATCCATCAGCCTTTGCTGTCGCGCAGGCGCACCGGAAAGTCCGAAAGGCATGACTTTGAAGCGAAACAGACCTCGGCCAGGTACAGTGAAGCTGGTTTTATCCTGTGAGGTTTTATCTAATCCTATTTGCCAAAAACTGGATTTAAAATCTACAGAACTAATATATTTAGCATTTCTGAGGCTATCTAATATCTGAGGCAGATACGGGATTGCATAAGCATCACCCTTAGTAACAGCGTTTAATTTACGACAATCAAGGCAGAAACGTAATGTACCGTCAGACTTGGGGACCATAAGGACAGGATTATTCCATGGACTCTCACTTGGTTCAACCACATCAAGTTCTATCATTTTGTCCAACTCCTTATGAAGAGCTTCTTTCTTTTCCGGTGACATTGGATAAGGTCTACACTTGATGGGCTGTGCATCACCGGTATCTATTACATGCTCCATCAAATCCGTTCTACCTAAACCCTTACTCTCAAAGGAGATATCGTAAAATTCCTTAACTACCAGTTCTGCTAATTCTCTATCCTCTGAAGTCATATTATCCAAAGATTCAACTAAACTAATAGGTTTCTCAACCGGATTCCAAAATTTACCAGGTGTACGCCTGTAAGAAATTCTTTTAAATATTTCAGGCATCAAACTAAAGGCTTTCCAAAAATCTATTCCAAAAATTATATTAGAAGTAATAGTAGGTATTACATAGAAGTTAATAATCCTCGTCACCCCATTAAAGGTAACTGGCAAAGTTAGGATACCAGCAGAATCACACTCGGACCCATCTGCTACAGTCACTTTAGAAGCACTAGTGTCTACCATACTGTAACCCAAATGAGCCAGTTTCTCATGTGCGCCGTTTCCAATGACCGATACGGCTGCACCAGAATCTAACAGACCGCATAATGATAAATCGTAAACATTTACGTCCAAATATGGCCGAATATCATCATCAAGGGGCTTAAACAAAACCGAAACCGAGTTGTTACTTTTAAAGAATTTCGTCACGAAATCTAACCAAGACTTGCTTTCATCAGACACGCCCTCTGTCGATGAGCGATGACGGTTTTGGCCAACTAGTTTTTTGGCACATTTTTGCAGTCAGGGCACGTACGAACAGTAAAACCGACTTTACCACATTTAAAACATTTTTTCTCCGAAGGAGCTTGACTATTCTTCTTAACCTCACCACTTTTATTATCCTGCTTGGTGTCATTGCTTGGTTTCTTACGAAAGAAACGCCTTTTAGAACGCTTGGGTTGTACAGGCAATGGCTGTTCTACCGCGGTCACAGGTTTTTGTTTACCCTTAAAAGCAAGGTCAGGTGTCAAGGTTAACTTGTCCTTCGGTTCTGTAAATAAACTCGATTTGAGACGCGCCGCCTCAATTTTCCTGCAATAAGCCTTAAGCTCTGAAATTGAAGTGATTTTGAATAGTGCTAACTGTTCCGTATAACACGGCCTTATACTATGCATTAATATATCTAGTTTGTCTTCCTCAGACAACGGCTTTCGTAAACGGGAAAACATGCAGTTCATAACTGCAAGGTAAATGTGAATGGGTTCATCTACCCCCTGGGTACGTGAGCGAATTTCACCTAAAAGACGATATTCAAAATCGACAGGTGCAAACTCTTCCAACAATAAGTTGCTAAGCTCCAGCCACGAAGAAACCTGTTCCTTTATACCTCTATACCATAAAAGTGCTTGGTCCCTAAATAAAGCAAAGGCAGAATCAAACAACGCTGTATCACCAACCTTAAAAGCTAAAGCACGTTCATTAACAGACTCCAAAAATGAATGGGGACTGGACTTCCCGTCAAAGTGTAAGTTCCACTTCAAAATGTTTTTATTGGCCGAACCATTTGCAGAACAATCTGCAGTTCCCTCAGAAGGATTAGAGCTAACGTCCAACATTGGCCTGGTAAAAAGTTTCCGGACCCTGGCACCAACAGAATCTAACTCAGCTTGAAGCTCACCTGTATCCGTGCCTTCTCCTAAAGCAGAACACAGAAATCTTTTCATCCTATGGAAAGTGTGGCAATATAAAGCCCTAACCCGAGATAAACCATGGCTATCCCGAGTATTTTCAACTGATTCCAGCTTAGATTTCAATTCCTCAAGCTTAACCTTAATTAATGGTAACTCGGACTTCAAGTCTAGATCTTCCACAATAAATTCCGAAGGACTGAAATCTGAGCACAAAGTTTTTAATTGCCTTCTTAATTTGTGGACGGTACCTTCAGGAGTCTCAGCTCTAATATTCACTTCATATACCAACTCATCTTTAAGTAAGGAATGTAAATAGACAACACTTAAATCCATTTTGGAAATTAAAAATAATTCTATGTCCAAAATAATGAATGTGGTGAGCGCTTACCCTTACAATTAGAACCTTCAAGCATTTATTTTTCTTGGTATAGTATAGAAATACTTTATTTAAAGTTCACCTTCAAAATTTAAAATTAAAATATATTACAGGCAACTGGGCCCATACCCTTATTTCACAATAATGGGACCACACCTTTTGTTGATAATGGTCATTAATAACAACTAGAGGATTACACACAAAATGTTTACCAAGATGTTTTTACATCAATATTATGACCATAGTATTAACTATTTATCATGTAATACACAGTTACACACACAGTATATACACACAGTATATACAAGAAAGATTGTATTCAAGTAAAATTTTTGTTCAGGTCCAATTCAAACATACAAATTTCAATAACACATTACATCAAGATGAGCGCTACCAAACTGCTAAATTTTCACCATATCACCACCATTAATTTAATTAATTGGGCGCCACTGAAACGTAGTTTTTCCCCTCGGGGGATCAACCAGCCTCAGGGTGATGCCGGTCAGATGATCAAGCACCACCTTTAGTATTAATGGGGTGATAGGGAATAAATTATACAAGTAATGGTGAAAATATTTGGTTTATTGTAAACCTATACCATATAAATTGTGCAGTACAGATACAACAAGCCGGCACGGCTAATTAGATGCTAACTTAATTAGCTAAGACTAAATATCAGTCTAAACACAGACTGAAACACAGGGTCGTTGGTAGCGGGTTCAGATTGGTATCGCTCATCACATACACTATAATATTGACAATCCAGCTAACTACTGAATGCTACAGCTAAATGTGAATACCGGGAGTAGTCGAATACAAGCAACTAAGGATCCCAGAGGTACCTTACTCCTGTGAGCCGGGGATGAGGGTCTTGCGCAGCTACCAGGCTATCGCGGACTCCATCCACCACGGTCTCGGCTTATACACAGCTTCGCGGCCCCTACGTGTGAGGGCCCAGTAGTAGCGTCACGATGTCAAGAGATGAGGTGACGTGGAGGTCACTAACCTCTGAACACATCATTTCCAAACTACGCAATCTTGAGATGCGAGTTTCATTCAATTAAAGAATAGGAAACAACGACAATAAGAATGAATTATGATTACTTAAAAAGAAACCCCATCTGTAAAGAGAGGAAAATACAAATGAGTATTTCTTACAGATGTTAACCTAAGTGTGTGTCGTGGTCGTGAATTAGTAGTTACTTACGTGAATATCGCGAACCCTGTTCTTGTGGACACGACGATTCAACCCGCCAAAATCCCGTTAAAACATTGTGTTATGAATTGGACCTGGGAACGAAATCGGGTGAGAAAATATGCACGTGGCGTACAAGGATCTCAAGTGAATCGAACTGATGCGAAATACATACCTGAACATATTTTATTTATTTTATCATGACTGGATCATGCTGAGGTCACTGGATGACCATGAGCTCAAAGCTCCAACAATTCGTTGAGAACTTTAGTTACCACCAGCCCAGTCAGCGTAGTTTTCTGGCCGCCACAGAGGAAATGTCCCCATCGACAAGATGTCATAGCTGTCATTCCCAAGGATACCGACATCCTGTCAGTGGCATGGCACAGGGTCCTTTTGGCCCCAAAACTGGTTCGTTCGCAAATATCGATTAAAAATTAAACAAACATTAATCACTAATGTTGCCACGTTACATGGTCAATACAGTGGGTCGGACAGTTTTGCTTTAGAAGTTTTACATACCCTATCTCCCTATACATATTTGATATTTATAATTATATTTAAGATTAACTAATTAGTATATAAACGAGAAATAAATAGCTGTTATTTAACTTTAATTATAAAACTTTGACAGTCAATGGATTCTGTAATATGATGGTATCCACAGTACCACTGAGTAGCTTGTACATACATGAATTAAGTAGATACTACAACATACTGTATAGAGTCCTACCAATTATTTAAATTTTAGTTAAGTATGGCCTAAGTGAACCTTGTTTGCTACTAAATCTTGAATTTTGATGGTGCCTCACCGTGAACATTAGCCTTTTCACGGTTACGCAATAACGCCAGATTTCAACGCATTTTGCCGCGTAGCCGCATTTTGCCGCATTTCGAGACATTTCGAATTCAAATCATGTGCAACGGTAAAAGTTTTGACCTATGGTCCACCCAAATTGGTTTTGCTCGAACTAATTATTAATTCGTTTCTAAAGGATAAAGATTTATACCCGTTACACCAGTGTGTATTAATAAAAAAAAAATAAGACTAAAAACTTCATACAATCAATCAATCAATTAGCCCACTCCACTTTATCTACATTATTCCTATTATTAAATTAAGCTCCAACAAAAAATAACCATATCCAAATTTTGACAGGTTTCAAACCAAACATCGGCGTTTTTTTGTTTACCAACATTCGCAGTACATAATCAAGAAATACATCTAAGTTTAGTTTGATGATATTTTTATATAATGTACATGAAATCTAAATCTTATACAATCTGTACCATGTATATAAATAAGTTTAAGAAAATATTAGGTATATATAACTATGGTGCATGAAAAAACCTTGGCTAAGGTCCATAGTTAATATAATTACCTATATAAAAACTGTCTCATAAGAAAAACGGTGCTATCCTTTTTTCGGTTACTTCTAAAAGTAAGAAACAGACTTACAGGTCCTCAAAACCACTCTCATTAGACATTGATATTTAAAATATGTATCTAATTTATATTGTTTTTATACTGCTAAGGTTTTAATTGTTACAAATGAAACGACATCCAAAACCTAGATTTTATTTTATTTCCTTTGATATCGGAGCCGGCACTAATATCGGATATCGGATGCACCGGATAGTGTGAAAACGCTTTTATTATGCTACAGTTACATAAAATATCTACTATAAATGGACACTTGTTTTATTTCAATTCACGTCTTCATACCTTTTTAATCGTTAATAAAAAACAGCTCAACTTCTGTACGTAAAGGTTTAAAATCCGTCTTTTTTAGTACTCTTAGATTAATTACTACTAGATTAATTACTACAGCGTTTGGAATCCTTTGACATTTTGAAAACAAATCTGAAATCTATCGATATTGCCAAAATTGTGTGTCGCCGCTCTAACGTTAATGTAAGAGAGTTAGAGTGAGAGAGATAAAATGAAATAGTGAAAAAGTTAAAAGTCACTTTATGGAACAGTGAGAGATCAAAGTGGTTTGAAAGTTTTTTGTGATGGTTTGCCAAGGACTTTTGTGTATCCTACTAGAGTGCTTGTAAGGGAAAAAATCACAGAACAGAAAAAACTATTAGAAGTGTGATAGGACAGATTCAATAGCGGAACCAATGTCGCCAAACTCACACATACAACGAGATAATAATACGTTGCACTACTAGTAAACAATTGTTTTGATTGGTCGTATATCTTTAACACCAAATTAGCCTAAATTATGTACACTGCAGAACGAAAACATACCTTATTGATTGGCATTAGTGATAATTTTAATATAGATAAAAAAAGGAATTTACGACGTTTTGTATCTGAATCAAACTTGCTTCTCACTCTAACTCTATTACGAAAAAGTTCAACTACTCCCCAACAGATGTCCATTTATTTTAAGAATGTTATTTAGAACCTTAACAGTTATAAATACGGTTGATATTACTTTGAAGTATTATCTCTCTCACTCTAACTCTCGCACATTAACGCTAGAGCAGTGAAACAAAAAGTTGGCAATATCGATAGATTTGTAATTTGTTTTCAAAATATCAAAGGATTCCAAACGCTGTTAGTAATTATAATCTAAGAGTACTAAAAAAGAGAGATGTTTTTATTTACGATTAAAAAGGTATGAAGACGTGTTACTACGTATGTTCCTATTTAATTGAAATAAAACAAGTGTCCATTTATAGTAGATATTTTATGTAACTGTTGCATAATAAAAGCGTTTTCACATTATCCGGTGCATCCGATATCCGATATTAGTGTCGGCTCCGATATCGAAGGAAATAAAATAAAGTATAAAAAGAACTCGATACTAGGATTTTTTTTTCATCCA
Source organism: Eilema caniola (assembly GCA_949126895.1). NCBI lineage: Eukaryota > Metazoa > Arthropoda > Insecta > Lepidoptera > Erebidae > Eilema > Eilema caniola. The sequence continues at coordinate 2,170,004 of CASBPR010000003.1, forward strand.
GTCTGTGCGATCGAGAAAATGGCCGAATCGGACCGATTTTATCGAATATATGTGAAAACAGCACATGGTGACCGCTATCGGCGTCAGGTACCCAATATCAGAAAATGTGAAAGTGGTCTAAGGATACTTAAAATACGAGTGCGAGTATTTTACAATATGAGACGGGTGTTTTAAGACCATATTACAAACAGTTTCATACACTACTTTGAAATAATTAATTTAATTTGCATAAAATGAGAAAAACGTAGAGCGCCAAAATCTATTTGCTGATCGCGTATGCGTGTTGCGCCGCGTCTACAAACTAGAAAATATCCAGCTGGAGTTGTTCAATACGGAAGTTTATATTTTTGCATGTTTGTACGCGCATAGCTTCGTCATGTGTAGACGAATTTGCAAAATTCCTTCTTTGTTCGAAAGAAGACTATTCCGAAATGATCCCAATTAATTTTTGTAAAGGTCCGATAAAGGGTTTCAGAGAGAGACCACGAAACTCTTCAATAAATACCAGGAAATCAGCAGTAATTGCTGCAAACGCATATTATTGCTATGTCTATGCCACTACACATCATAACATCACGCCCGTATCCTTTGAATGGGTATGAGGAGAGTTCCGAATGTTCCGTGATATTTAAAAAAAAACAATAAAGTCATTTGACAAACGTTTATAAATGTTTCCACAAAATTAGATATCGATAAAATTTGACTACATCACTATATGAGTAGCGGAGAAAGTTCTAGAATAAATAAGAATGACATGTCTATTATGTGTAATCAAAAACAAGCTTTATTGATATGTGATAAGGTTGATTTTGTTTTGATTTTATTTCTTTGCATTTCAATAATATTCCTTTTAAATTCTGCTATATCCTGACTTATTGATGGTATAAAACAACTCCATTTCGAATATTTATGCTCCTACTATCATCTGTGCACTGCAAAATGGCCCAGTAAGGCATATTTCCATTAAATAGTATTAAAATAACACACGGTGCAAAACTGTCAAATACACGTGATGACAGATACGACTGAAGGTTGAAATTGTAAGAGCTTGCAAATCTCCGCATAAGAATGACACGCGTGCCACGCCCACTTCACACTTCCACCGTTTTTACTGTTCCGTGGAAAAAATCGTGAAAATCCATTACTTGAGCAGCTTTAATGGTTCAATGATGCCTGGATGAAGGCCGCCCACTGTACATTAAACTGTATACATACTACCTAGTTATGCTACTGTAAATCTGTTGGTGTTTTAAAATTATCTTCATATCTATCTAATGAGAATAGAAGAAATTAGTCTGAAATTTGCTCCATACATAAAAAAATAGTTAAAATTTGAATTTATTGTTGCTTTTCACATATTTATTATTAATAAGTACTAATAAACTATAACTTACGTTTGTGGTACTATATGTGACATATAACTTAAATTAAACACCACCTGCCAGCTTCACACAATTTGCAAGATCTATTATCACTTTTTATTGGAAACACAGGATATGTCACAGCTTGAGGAAATTAAATCTGTGCAGAAGAGTCTTGAAGAGAGTTTTTTCAAGAAGATGGATGAACTTCAAGCTCAATTACAAGTTGGAGGCACGGCAAAGGACACAGTGGCAAAGGCAGCTGATGAGTTCCGCACATTTAGAGAACTCATATTTAGCATTCTTGGGCTGCTCCGGAAACAAATCTCTGAATGTATCATGGCAACAGACTCCATCGATACTTGGCAGCGTCGCAAAGCCATCATATTCTCAGGAGTTCCAGACGCTGATAATGAGAACTGAGTAGTATATTATTGGGAACTCTACCCCACATCGTTCGGCCAGGCCTCCGGCCAGGCCTCACTCTGTGAGGTATCGTTCCCAATAATATACAATTTTTTTTTTACAACAGATGAATTACATTATTATTTACAACAGATGAATCGAACGCGGTGGCATTCAACGCTTCAGTCCGTTTAACGCGTTTATGGGTTTCCGTTCAACGATCTACGTTTTTTCGATTAACGTTTCCCGTGCAAACGTGAAACAGACATTGAGCATTGAGAACCAACAGGCATTTATATAGTTTGCGTTTGCTCGTCCACAACTGTAAAACAGTTTAGTGGTTCATCGCAATAGCAAAGTGAACCAACAGGCATTTATATAGTTTGCGTTTGCTCGCCCACAACTGTAAAACAGTTTAGTGGTTCATCGCAATAGCAAAGAGAACCAACAGGCATTTATATAGTTTGCGTTTGCTCGCCCACAACTGTAAAACAGTTTAGTGGTTCATCGCAATAGCAAAGAGAACCAAGAGGCATTTATATAGTTTGCGTTTGCTCGTCCACAACTGTAAAACAGTTTAGTGGGTCATCGCAATAGCAAAGAGAACCAACAGGCATTTATATAGTTTGCGTTTGCTCGCCCACAACTGTAAAACAGTTTAGTGGTTCATCGCAATAGCAAAGAGAACCAACAGGCATTTATATAGTTTGCGTTTGCTCGTCCACAACTGTAAAACAGTTTAGTGGCTCATCGCAATAGCAAAGAGAACCAAGAGGCATTTATATAGTTTGCGTTTGCTCGTCCACAACTGTAAAACAGTTTAGTGGCTCATCGCAATAGCAAAGAGAACCAAGAGGCATTTATATAGTTTGCGTTTGCTCGTCCACAACTGTAAAACAGTTTAGTGGCTCATCGCAATAGCAAAGAGAACCAAGAGGCATTTATATAGTTTGCGTTTGCTCGTCCACAACTGTAAAACAGTTTAGTGGCTCATCGCAATAGCAAAGAGAACCAACAGGCATTTATAAAGTTTGCGTTTGCTCGCCCACAACTGTAAAACAGTTTAGTGGTTCATCGCAATAGCAAAGAGAACCAACAGGCATTTATATAGTTTGCGTTTGCTCGCCCACAACTGTAAAACAGTTTAGTGGTTCGTCGCAATAGCAAAGAGAACCAACAGGCATTTATAAAGTTTGCGTTTGCTCGCCCACAACTGTAAAACAGTTAAGTGGTTCATCGCAATAGCAAAGAGAACCAACAGGCATTTATAAAGTTTGCGTTTGCTCGCCCACAACTGTAAAACAGTTTAGTGGCTCATCGCAATAGCAAAGAGAGCCAACAGGCATTTATATAGTTTGCGTTTGCTCGTCCACAACTGTAAAACAGTTTAGTGGCTCATCGCAATAGCAAAGAGAACCAAGAGGCATTTATATAGTTTGCGTTTGCTCGTCCACAACTGTAAAACAGTTTAGTGGCTCATCGCAATAGCAAAGAGAACCAAGAGGCATTTATATAGTTTGCGTTTGCTCGTCCACAACTGTAAAACAGTTTAGTGGCTCATCGCAATAGCAAAGAGAACCAAGAGGCATTTATATAGTTTGCGTTTGCTCGTCCACAACTGTAAAACAGTTTAGTGGCTCATCGCAATAGCAAAGAGAACCAAGAGGCATTTATATAGTTTGCGTTTGCTCGTCCACAACTGTAAAACAGAAAAAATAAAAATAAAAGCAACACGATTACACGATATTTATTTATCTTGTACCTACATTACATTATGGGCTAAACCTAGGTGGAGCCCCTTCAAACACCTCGTCAAGGGATTCCACCAAGTTTTGAAGCTTACGCCACTGCGTGCTGTCATCGTCGGTCTGGAACTTGATGCGCACCAGCGCTTTCTTCCACAACTCCGTCGGCTCCGTTGTGCGGACGTCGCTGGTGGCGTAAACTTTTAAGTCCACATGATAGTGACCAACGGTGTTTGCTGTTCGCCGCTCCGTCCCGTTGGCCACTCTGTTCACGAAGTAAGACAGCACGGCTGACGTCGATGTTGATGAATCGGAGTCTGCGTTCCGTCGACTGACTCCGAACACATCGGAAGTCTTTGGGGTTTTGCTTCTGAAACAATAAATATTTAATTACCTTGTGGATTATTAAATCACATGGTTGACGTCATATAGAAGGTCGTTCGTCATCAACACGTTATAATATTAAGCGATACCTGTGCTTATACCTATTATAAGAACTCCCGACCAAGTCATGACCTTTTGAGAGCAAGTCAACCTCCTCTGCTAGTCGATACACCTGTTGATTGACAATCGAGGCTGTGGTGCAGGGTCCTTTCTCGAAGTTGAGAGTACAACGTCAACCGACAGTCGCTCTCACAAAAGTTAACAACGGTGCAATGCTAAGATAATACACAAAATTATTTAGTTAAAAAACGAAATCAATTACCTCACAGTAGCAGATGATTTTTTTGCTGCAGCTTGTTTGCGTTTCTTGCTACTCTTTAATGCTTCAGTAGTTGAGCTGTGAAGCGGATGATCGAATTCTGAGTCAGACCTGAAACATTTAAATTGAATATTAAAAAAAGGTAAGTATCATTCGAAATTACGTCACGGTAATCATCTCATCTGAGTTTACCGCTTTCTATCAGGAGGGCCGTGTGCTTGTCTGTCACCTAAGTGGTATAAAAAAGCGTAGTTTGTAGCGTATTGTAGAATACATCGATCAATGTATGGGATTGACAAGCGTTGAAGACTGTCATAATTAATGTCAAAATATGCGTCAAGCCAATCCCGTATATTTATCAATCTATTCTACAATGATACGCCAGTCAACGAATTGCCACTTGTGTAAGGAAGAAAGCTATCTAAAGCTCGGTCCCCTACGACAGCGATTTGATTCGACAGTAATTCGTAGGCGATGTTAAAATCAACGTATGTTTTACGTACATACGCTGATTTTAACTTCACCGAGAAGTTGCTGTCGATTTAACTCGCTGACGTACGGACCGAGCTCGATGGAAGGCTATCTAAAAATAGGTACACACACACACACACACACACAAGTAAACCAAAACAAAGAAACAAATCGTAGAAAATGGTAATAAATAAATTTGTTTAATACTTACATTTTAGACGAAAGTCTCGAACACTGTTTTCCCACTAGGTAGGTAGGTACTGTTACGAGTATACTAACGTTGATTACTTCTGGGTGATGTATAAAACATTAACAAAACCAAGTAAATTATATACCATATTACGTGTATTATGCGGCTATATTAAATATGACCTTACAACATTTGTATATAACGATAAAATGACATTTCTTTTTGTAAGTAATATATTAAAATTGAATCGCATTAATTCATTGGCACGTGCCCTAAGTCAGCATAATCGGAAGCGTGCAATTTTGTTAATGCTTCATAAATACTTAGGGCTGACACGCTAGTAATACGAAATTTGCATACAATGATAATTACTTTAAGTACAGTAATGCGAATGCATATCAACCCTATCGAAAATTGATGAATCGCTAATTCATTGGCACGTGCCCTAAGTCAGCATAATCGGAAGCATGCAATTTTGTTAATGTTTCATAAATACTTAGGGCTGACACGCTAGTAATACGTAATTTGCATACAATGATAATTACTTTAAGTACCATAATGCGAATGCATATCAACCCTATCGAAAATTGATGAATTGCTGACTGTGAAAAAATGCTGTTTGGAAAAAATTGTTATTCAAGTAATTCAAATTACATGTATTCATTTACACAGAATAAGCACTAGGTTTAACACGAGAAAGAAATTGATATTTTTTTTGTTTTTCTAAAAAAAATACTATTAAATTAACGTATTGTTTGAGAATAATTTTTAATTTACAAAAACATTTAATTGAAACATATTATACAGGTAATATTTCACATTTTTTAATCTAAAATATTTTTTTATATTTCTATATTATGGATACATACGTCATATTTTTTTTTTTTTATATTTTAGGAGTGTTATTATTACACTAAGCTGCGAAGGAAGTGTTGATGCTTATATTACATAGCAAACGCTAGTAATAGATCCTTGAAGAACGTGGTTTATCTACGGACATCAAGTTTATATTTTCAGGTAATTTTATGTTTAAGTCATTATTTTATCTCTAAAGTTAATTAGTATTTTATTTTTATTCATGTAATAAATATTATGTATAGTGCCAAGTAAAATGTTGGGAATATTTTTTTTTTTTTTTTAGGATCCGCATCTTGACCGAAAGCAAATACATGAGATCTGATACAAGGACAATTAGTGAAGATATCACCAAACGTACCAGCAAGTGCTTATATTACATAGCAACGCTAGTAATAGAACTTTGAAGAACGTGTTTTATCTGCGGACATCAAGTTTACATTTTCAGGTAATTTTATGTTTTAAGTCATTGTTTTATCTCAAAAGTTAATTAGTATTTTATTTTTATTCATGTAATAAATATTATGGATAGTGCCGAGTAAAATGTTGGGAATATTTTTTTTTAGGATCCGCATCTTGACCGAAAGCAAATACATGAGATCTGATACAAGGACACTTAGTGAAGATATCACCAAACGTACCAGCAAGTACCTACTTCAAACGTTCAAAGTAACCGGCGTGTATCTGTTTACCAGTATATATTATTTTATAATTGGTAGTTATGTATTAGTATACTTAGAGGGTTTAGCAGAGGTTTATTTATAGAACAAATTTCATTAATTTTCTAGAAAGAAGTACCTATAGCTTATTGTCGAAGGTACTCGCACTTATTCCACAAACTATTGTTAACTTGAGCCACGCAGCTGGAGGCTGTTTGTAAGTAGATACTTTTAATCTAAATTTACTCTCGATCTTATACAATATACCTACCAACTTCATAATGCCTCACTGTACGGGTTGTAAAATGTTCGTAGCTAATCGTCAATGGGCTGGGCATTTACGAAGTAATTCTCATAAAAATAATAGCACGATTTGGATGACTGATAACGTTCAAATGATTAAGTCTTCTTTTAAAGAGCGAATCGTAAGCTATCGGATCATTGCAACTAACGAACAAATACATAATTTCCCGGATATTTTTCTTTATGCCATTAGAGATCGAGTTAAAAATTTAATAGATCAAACGTTAAAAAAACACAGGTCAGTCAAAATCAATTTTGAACAGTTTTCTTTTTTTATTATATACAAAAGTGATCAACAAGAGTTGAAATCATTTGCTACAAAAAACTATATCATACATTTGCACCATGATTTTGATTTGATTTATAAGACAGCAGTGGAGTTCCTCAAAAACAAAATTGAAGATTTTCAAGAAAGAGACAGTGGCTGGGCATTTTTGTCTAATTCTCATATAGAAATTAACATTAATAAATACCAACCTTTGGGTGGTTCTAGATTTATCTCGTTACCAAAAATTATAGCAAATAAAAAAGCATGTCTAAATATTATGAATAAAGATAATTATTGTTTTTTATGGAGCATAGTCGCGGCATTGTACCCTGCCAGGAAACATTCTGAAAGAGTTACTTCATATCCTCATTTTCGAAATGTTTTGAATATAAATGATTTATCATTTCCAATTACGTTATCCGATATAGCTATATTTGAGAAAAATAACCCCTCCTTAAATATTTTTGTTTATGGGTTACGAAATAACAAAACAATAATTGGCCCCTTGTATACTACAAGGAATAGAAAATCAAAAAGCGTCCATCTATTATTTTTAGAAAACAGCACGCATTCTCATTTTTGTCTTATCAAAGATTTACCGCGTTTAGTTCGAAGACAATTGACTAAACACCATGGAAAACTATACTTCTGTGAAACATGCTTATTATTTTTTAGAACTTTAATTGAATTCGAAAATCATCTATGTGGAGGGGTGGTTACAGTTCTGCCGGAAGAAGGTTCTGTCTTAAAATTTAAAAATTACGAGAGAAAACAAGATATTCCCTTTGTCATATACGCAGATTTTGAAACATTACTCAACCCGATTTCCGGCGTGAAATTAGAATGTGCTAATACATCATGTTTACAACGACACGTTCCAGTAGCATTCGCATATAACATAGTGTCAGCATTTTCTACTACAGTAGAAGGCTATAGAAGTTATCGGGGCCAAAACTGTGTTTCAAAATTTATTGATTTCTTAATAAAGGATGTAACCGCAATTCATAAAATTCTTACTAAATCTGAAACTATGATATTTACCGAAAAAGATGCGTATGATTTTAAACATGCGACAATATGTCACATATGTGGCAATTTGTTATGGAATAATAAGGTTAGGGACCACTGTCATATTTCAGGAAAATATCGCGGTGCAGCTCATTCTATTTGTAATTTGCAATATAAAATACCTAAGTTTATTCCCATATTTTTTCATAATTTGTCTGGATACGATTGCCATTTATTTATTAAAAAATTAGGAGAAATTCCCGGTCAAATAAAAATTATAGCTAAAACTAAGGAAAAATATATTACTTTTACAAAATTTATTCCCATTTCAAAAAATGAGTATATACAATTAAGATTTTTGGACTCCTTTAACTTTTTAGGAACAAGTTTAGATAAACTCGCTAAAACAATGAGAGTAGAAGATTTTATAAATCTCCGCTCTCAATATCCTGATGAAAGGCAATTCATTTTACTCACAAGAAAAGGAGTATATCCGTATGATTATATGTCGGATTGGAAATTTTATGAGGAAAAATCGTTACCACCTAAATCTTGTTTTCATAACTCTTTGACCAATGATGACATCAGCGATGAAGATTATTTTCACGCTCAAACTGTTTGGAAAGAATTCAATATTAGCAACTTAGGCGAATATACAGACCTGTATCTGAAAACTGATGTGCTATTATTAACGGATATATTTCAAAAGTTTCGAAATACTTGTAAACAGCATTATAGTCTGGACCCCGCGTTTTACGTAACCGCTCCTAGTTTGTCATTCGACGCAATGTTGCTTAAAACAAATGTTCAGTTAGAGCTCATATCGGATTTATCTATTATTCGTATGATTCAAAATGGTATACGGGGTGGTTTGTGTATGTGTTCCGATCGATATGCAAAAGCCAATCATAAATATATGCCAGAATATGATTCTTCGAAACCTGATTGCTTTATAGTATATCTAGACTGTAACAATCTTTATGGGTACAGCATGTGTCAGTATTTACCTTATTCTAGTTTTCGATTTTTAAGCCAAAATGAAATAGATAATTTACACATTAGAGACATTGAGGATGACGCCGAGTGGGGTTTCATATTAGAAGTTGATCTCTTTTATCCGAATCATTTGCACTCTCTCCATAACGATTTACCTTTTTGTCCCGAGAAATGTCTACCGCCAGGGGGTAAAACAAAAAAACTAGTGGCTAATTTATATAATAAGTATGGATACGTCATTCATTATATTCATTTAAAAAAATGTTTAGATCATGGTTTAGTATTACGCAAAATTCATAGAGTTATAACTTTCAGACAAAGTTCATATTTAAAGCAGTATATAGATTTGAATACACAATTAAGACAAAAGGCAAAAAGTTCTTTTGAACAAGACTTTTTTAAGCTATTAAACAACAGCGTCTTTGGTAAGACACTAGAAAATACTGAGAATCGAGTAGATGTTCATTTAGTTAATAAATGGTGTGACAATTTTAATCGTACAAAAAAATATATATCCGCTGAGAGACTTGTAGCTAGCCCATATTTCCATAGCGCATCTATTCTCACTGAAAACTTAGTTGCAATACAAATGAAAGCCGATCAAATTATTTTAAATAAACCTATTTATATTGGTTTCACTGTATTAGAACTTTCTAAGTCTCATATGTACGACTTTCATTACAATACCGTGAAACCTTTTTACAAAGATCGAGTGAAGTTGTGTTATACAGATACAGATTCTTTTATCTATAAAATTTACACTAATGACTTTTATCAAGATTTAAAATATGAATTTTTACACTATTTTGATAGCAGTAATTATGATGTGCAAAATCAATACAACATTCCAATAAAGAACAAAAAAGTTCCTGGTCTGTTTAAGGATGAAATGGGAGGTCAATACATTTGTGATTTTGTGGGTTTGAGATCTAAACTTTATTGTTTAAGAACTCCCGATAAAGTTATTAAAAAGGCAAAAGGCGTGAAATCTTGTGTAGTCAGAGGTATTAGTATGAACGAGTATAAAGATGTTTTATTTAAAGATATTGTTATACGTAAAAAGAACATTATATTTAAATCGATCAAGCACGAAATCTTTACTCAGAGTGTTGACAAAATAGCCTTGTCCAATAATGACGACAAGCGTTCACTCTCTGTAGATAAAATATCAACTCGAGCCTGGGGTCATTCGTGTATTTTTAAAAATAATCAATTAAAATAGCAGCCCTCCATCGCACATAACATCACTATTCTACTTTTTATCAGAACAAACCTGTAGTAAATTTAGAATAACAACTTATACCCTGTTTTTTTTTTACTTTTTTTTTTTGAATGGAATTTTGAAGCATTTACTATGCTAACTTTTCAAATCGATTAAAGATAGGAAAAAGTGAATGCCCAGGTGGGACTCGAACCCACGATCTTTCCCTTACAGGGGGAATGCTCTGACCACTGAGCCACCGGGCCACACCTGAAGCTATCCAAATTCTCCTATACTACCGTAAGGGAAAGATCGTGGGTTCGAGTCCCACCTGGGCATTCACTTTTTCCTATCTTTAATCGATACTTTTTTTGTTGTATAGTATAATATAAATAAATTGATACTTAATATACTTGGATGTTTTATTTTACTAATTATTATTTCCACTTTCCGATCATCGTCTGTCAGCGGATGCAAAGCCCTCAGTCATTGCAATACATAATTATTATACATCCAGACGAGCGGATCTGCGAGCATATGCTATACAGTATATTTATGTACCTATTGCACATTATTTTGTACGTGATTCGAGTAAGCAATAATATCAACTTACGTTCAACATTCGTATTATAATGAAAAATGCTTAACATAGCAAAATTTATGTGACCGTAGTACAGTGATTAATTTTATCGAAAGGATATCAGTTCAAAAATCTATAATGTAATATTAGATACTTAATCTTAGTGCAGTTAATTGTGTTCTGTAGGTACTGTATGTAGACTGTTCTGTGTAAACACTAAATACATTTTATATATTTTTATAAAAATTTGGAATACTTATACACTTATTTTATTTTATTTTTACTTTATTTTTGTTTTATAGTATTATACAAATTGATACTTAATATACTTGAAAGTTTTATTTTGGTTTGGTGTAGGTAACGCGGAACCCTAAACTTCAACCTAAATAAATATTTCGTATAAAAAGGTGTAAGTGTCAATAACATAAACATAATTTGTTGCATCCGTAGCAAGAAACACATCGTACCTACTTACTCGTAATAATACAATTAGTAATTAATTTGAGCAAGTCATTAATAATCAATAAATTATTCGCTTCATAATGTCGACGGTGAGTAATTAATAAAATATTATCTACGCTATTATTTTTTTTAGAAAGTATTGATTCAGTTTTAAGGATTTGTAATAGCGAAATATGTAATTACAGATATGAATATAATATGTATGTATGTACGTATGTATGTTACAGCAGGGTTGATAATATCCGTTTTTTAAAATTGTTACAGTTTTCGGAGCCAGACGTGGTATTCAGCCAGTACGCACAGGATCCTTATGAGGAATATCATGAAATGATGCGGCAAGCAGCTACAGAAAGCCCTGCTCCTCTCAGCAATACCAACACCAAGAAATCCAAGCGTCGTAGAGAGGGGAAGGCGAGGAAACAAGTGAATGAATCCTTCGTCATGAGCAAGGCTCAGAGACGAGGGCTTAAATTGATAAAAATAAGCGTGATAGACCTATGCAACAACCCTCAGCCCAGTGATAGTGATAGTGACACTGACAATATAATTATTAGTGCGCAATATATCGTGAAAGACGCGTTAGACTCAATTATGGACGATACAGAGTGTTTAGTAAAAAAAATTTCCAAATCATTAATTGAAAGCGACCTATGAGAACAGTTCAATTCAATTCAATAAATATAAAAGTGTTTAATTTTAAGTATTTATGTATCTTTTTTCAGTACTTCGAACAGTAAATTAAATTTAACTTCAAATTATTTAGTAAAAACTTAATATTTTGACGTTACAAACAGACTTCAGTTTTATTTATTTTTTGTATAGATATGCGTGTTTGATTATTAACGACTTGCTCAAATGAAGTACTTTTATGTATTGATTATTCAATTATTATTTTTTTTGTCTTTTTTTTTTATTTGTAAATAATTTTTTGACACTTACTTGTAAATATTAGGTTTAATTCATTTTAGGGTAATTAATTATATAATAAAGAAACTTTTTTTATTCTACAAAATTTGTTTATTTATTTCAGACTTTTAACCTAAAATACATTTTCATCCTCTAAATAACTTTTTATACATAACACATTTTTAAGTGCACATTGTTTTGAATGTTTAAAACAATTAAAATTAATTTCACTGTCTGAACATTTTGTATGTAACACAGATATATTTGGGCATTTGTCTTGTTCAAGCTCCGATACTATACAATTCTTGCAAAGGTCCTCAATCCACTTAACTTTCTCTAAACCTTTTACAATAATTTTCTTATTTTCTAGGTATGGAATAATTATACGATGGAATTCTCTATAATCGATATAGCCCTCATTCCAGTAAATCCCTCTGTTTTTTTCCAACCACATAACTTGTTTTTTTTCATCAGCAGTTAAATATTTAAATAAATATGGAGGCTTTACTAAGAACGTTTGAGTATAATAACGAGTAGCCAAAGCTAATTCTTTAACTATAAAGTTATTATAAAGGTCTTGCCAGCGTCTTTTGAGGTAAGTCTTTGTTTGGCCATGTTTAAAAGCTGCAAATCGGCTTTATGACGATTGGATAAATCTGCGTGATTTTGGTAAGCAATGTCGTGATGCATACAAGCTTCGTCTAACTTATTGACACCTCGATCGCCTCGGAGTAATCGTTTCTGAAGTTTTGTACCAGGCCCACAATAGTTGTAACCAGGCAAATGAAGTTCAAATGGTAAATTATTAATTACACTGTTAACTAGTCCACCGCCTAGCATTCCTCAAAATTAAATGAAATAAATATAACAAAGTGAATACTTATAAGGATTGATTAATATATCAATTAACTATTGCAGCTTTGTCGATCCAGCTGTTTTCTTCATTGCTTAAACCCAACCACTTTACAAAAAGTTTATTTCCTTTTCTTTTTAAAACCTTTTCAATCAAATAAATATCTGGATGGTACGATTTTTGAAGTTCTTGTTCATAAAAGCTTCCTAATATCTTTTGTTTTCGCTGATCTTCTAAATGATACGTTATTGGTAAAGTTTCATTAACCTTTTTTATGGTAAATAATTCCGTTGACCAGTTAGGGGTGTATCCTTTTTTGAAAAATATGTTTGTATTTACTAACGCGAATTTTATCACCTACTTTGAACTTAGGTCTGCACCGAACAGATGGCCGTTTATGGGAATTTTGAATATTGGCTCTTATAATTAACTCATTGTATTTATGTACTTCTATAGGTTTGCATTGAATAGTACGATGTTTTGTGTTGTTATATGTATTTAATATATCTTTCAATACCGAACCAACCCACTTATATTTTCCATTTAGACTGAAACATTTATATAACATACTTTTGATAGTTTTTATCAGTCGTTCAACAATTGATGCTTTCTTTGTTGAAAATGATGAGTAATGATGAATATTATACTTCTTTATAAACGTTTGAAAAGTTGTGTTATAAAACTCCTTACCAGAATCCGTTTGCAAATTAACTGGCACACGTTTGCTAACCGTAAGTATGTTTTGAAAGGCGCGAGTAACGTCCAGTTTATTTTTTGTTTTTAGTGGTTCTGCCCAAGCAAACTTGGAAAAGCAATCAATCACTGTTAAAATATAATTATGTCCGTCATTGATTTTTTTCATAGCCTGCATATCTATGAGGTCAGCCTGCCATAAGTCATCTATTCCCTTTAAAATTACAGAACGCCTGGCAAAATTTTTTCGCGCGGGTCTGTGTATTTCATTAACAATTCGTAATTTTGACATTATGAGGAGGTTTTAAATGCTAATAATTTATGTACATCCTCTTTAGTGTAAAACTTGTTATCTAATTGAGTGAAAACCTCACTCAATACTGTTTTTAAAGTATTTTCAACAGTGTTTTGAATATCCATAATAATTTGTTTACTTAGCGTATCCATAATTTTATGCGAATCTTTATGTAAATCCTGTTTCATTTTTGTTGTTACTAGATCTATATATTCTTTATTTACTGCATCGTCTGCTTCTACTGGAGATCTGATTCCTCTAAGCCTAACTGCCTTCATATCAAAATCGCCACTTTCTGATTTTAGCAATGCATTATTATTAAATTCAAGTAATTCTGATAAACGCATTCGCTTATGAATATGATGACCGAATTTGTCGACATTCATGTTTAAGGTGTATTGTATTGAAAGGTTTAAAGTAAAATGAAAGTAGATTACTGATAACATATTTATTTATTTAATAATTCTACTTTCACGTAACTCTTCAATTATGGAAATAATTTCATTGTCCAACCCAGTGTTACCAGCATCTCGAGATGCTATTAATAACTTTAACCTATCGACCAGTTCATTTGGATCATTCCAATATATGAAATCACATTTTTTTTGCCAAAATTTTGTCACAGGTAAACCTTTTCCAATCGACTGACTGGAACTAGCTAGTGTGAAAAGAGGTTTAATAACTTGCATATATTTTTGTCCTTTATTACTTTTGATCGGCTTACTTGGATCAAAATCTCGTCGATGTGCATTTGTAAAAAGTAGCATCGACTTATAATGCTGCATATCTCTATCTGTAACTAGACTTAAATCAATGTCCTTGTTGAGTAATAATTCTTTCAAACCAGGCGTAGTGCGGTATTTGTTTTCTCCCACAGTGATGTATTCGTCCCCGATAGCTATGACCGCAGAACCTAGCATTAATTTCCCACGATCTCTTCGAACACTGTAATCACCCCGGTCCTAGATCACGTCACCAAGATGTAATGTCCTGGTCACGCGGGACCAAATTGTAATAAACACTGCCTTAACCATAGTAATCCTGGTGAGCGGCAGCAAATTGTACCGTGATCCTGCGTCACAGCTCCAATACGTAATAAAGCGGTGGTCATACCCGCGGCATTTCACCACACTAAATAAATCGTCTATATTGTTAATTCTACTTTGGCCAATGATCGTATAATGGTCAGAGGAGACCCTAGATGAGCCCGCATATCCCGGATCCTATAGAGTTCTAGGAATGCTGGTATTTATATAATGAAACATTACTATACAATTACTTAATTCTACCCCCACTTACTTTAACTGATTTATGTTAAGGTACAACAATTTCTCAATGAATGAGTCTCTCACAAATAATTTTCTCACAAGCAACCTACAACCGTACTAGATCCTAACACTGCCCTAATTACTACTACTGTGGCAAACAACCCGAATAACTTTATTGATCTAACTTTTTACATTGTCGACTTAGTGTTGCAAGCCTAACACTGCCCTAATCACTACTACTGTGGCAAACAATCCGAATAACTTTATTGATCTAACCTTTTACATTGTCGACTTAGTGTTGCAAGCCTAACACTGCCCTAATCACTACTACTGTGGCAAACAACCCGAACAACTTTTGCTCCCCATAGGCATATACTTTGAATTTGTTAGTTTTTGTTTCCCCGTTGACACATACTTTGAATTTGTTAGTTTTTGTTTCCCCGTTGACACAGGCTCCACCAATCGCCGTGTGCAGTGGGATACTACCAACTTTAAATATCCCCCCTCTATCCTTTTGTAAGCACGTAGCCCCAAATGGAACTTACGCGCCTTTAGAGAGTAGGATAGCTGACTCGTATTTTCCCTCCCCCAATATCTGAATCCAGACAAATGTATACGTCTAATTAGACTTGAATTAGAAAGGCGTTGCCAATTAATTCTAATTCAAAATAAGATTATTTCTTTCACAATATTGTCAAAACATAGTATGACTAGTACAGATTCAATGAATAGTTTCATGTCGTAGCGCGGTCTGATGACCAATCCATCAAATGAGATTCTGTGTCCAAAATAGGATCTTTAACATGTCAGAACTGACTCATACTTGTCACGTGCATAAACGAGATCGATATAGTGTCCCTGGTGTAGAAGACAGCCATATCTAGGGTCAATAGCCCAAATCAATTAAGGTTCGATACAAGTTCCAAATTAGGAAAGCGCTCTGCTAAGGTGAGCTAGATGTACCTCGCCAAAATGATTCCTCGGCTACGACGCTCCGAGTAATAAGTATTATTTATAGCATAGTATTTTATTCAAAGTCAATTGGTAGATCAGTCAAACAAACTTCTCATTTCGGAATAATTTCCATTACGAATTTGATTAATTATGATGTGGGTGGATTTAAAATATGTTATGCCACCAATCTGAGTTTCATTGAGACCATACTAAGTCAGTTGCTAGGCAAGTAGAACATTAGCAACGCGGTCCAACGACGGCTCGCTTATAGGTCTAATCCGAATACAACGAACGCCTACTAAAATATACAACACGATAGCTCGTATACAATTTACTCAAATCACGATTTCACCACGGCATTAACGCACGAAAAACCTTAACTAAATCAATCACAAGCATCACCAAGGAATGATATGTCACATCACCAAGCAAAGGCCCGATTAGCTCAGAACCGTTACAATACTAGTCCTTACTAATACACTTCCTAACCTATTCCCATTGTGTGAGTGCCTACTCTACCCCCAACTTAGAACTTCTGTTCAACCAAAACTAGGTGTAACGTCACCTTATTTACATTTAAACGTGTGGTGTGTTGTGAGCCTATCATGTATTGATGGTATTCCATCAACACTCCTGCTCTGCTATGGGTGCAAGCTAGTTAGGCTTGACTGGCCTATCCTCATAACTGTGTGCTTGCTCCAGTCCACGAGCCGAAGCTCAGGGATGTGAACTGAAACCCTAACGAGATAATAGTTAGTGTATATATAAATAGATATATAAGACTGAACTGCGAGCTCTGTAAGTTCTGATCCAGGCCCAATTGGACGGTTCCACTTCGACGGTACCTACCCATCACAGAACAAACAGTCACCCACATTCAGGAAGCTTTTCCGATCCCGTTTCCACAGGTAAAATCGGAATGCCGCCCGCTTCAAAGGTTACCGGCCCCTAGCTATTCAGATAAATATGGAGTTGTTGCCACCGTTAGGTATCCCTCCATAACCAGGCACATCGCCATGGGTTTCCTACGGGAGAACTAGCTAAAACACCGCAGTGCTACCCTCAACTACTAACATAACAAAAGATGATAAAACGACAGCAATGACTTTACGAATGCACTGCCAGACTCAACAGCACAAGACAGTAATAATACGCATACATTTACACGTACTATCCCTGCCCAATGTAAGGTGTCTTCATTTTCGTAAAGGCCCTAAGTCCTGCTCCGATCGCGACCCATCCCAATATTCGACGCGAGAACTAGCCTACCCCACGCCCTAGTCGTAACAAATCTTAATCGCGCACCCTTGTACGTATCACGCCCAACCACACACAAAATCAAGATTTACAATTAATTTCAACAATTTCAACATAATAAAGATGATAAAACGACCGTAAGGACTTTACGAATGCACTGCCAGACTCAACAGCACAAGACAGTAATAATACGCATACATTTACACGTACTATCCCTGCCCAATGTAAGGTGTCTTCATTTTCGCAAAGGCCCCAGGTCCTGCTCCGATCGCGACCCATCCCAATATTCGACGCGAGAACTACCCCACACCCCAAGGTTTACAATAAATTTCGACAATTTATAATTTTTACAGAATTATAAAACTCTCGGCGGTACATTGGAAAAACTCTAAACTGTTCGCGTTAAACGAAGATAGCTAGTAATTCGTTTATTACACAACACCGGCAACAATTTCATATAATTCACAAAAGGAATTTAACACTATTTCTTTACAACGATAGAAATATATAACTTACAAAGACAGTCCGCCGAGCCGTACCCCTTTTAGCTATCTGGATCGAATGAATGACGAAAAAAAAAGTGCCCCCCGCCTCCAGAAGACCCATCTTTTAAAGGCGAGGTCTCCCTTCTCTAAACTAACCTCGCCGTTTCTAGAACTACACATCATCCTTCATCCAATCGTGAGCTATTTCCGGCAAGCCGCCTCAGCGAATTTGCTCCTTTTTTATAAAAACTCCTTAATTCATATGATTGGAATAAGAATAATCCAAGATAATGTCTAACTAATTTTCCAGTTAATTATTCGTATACTAATATTTAGAATTCGCGACTAGTGCAATATCACAGAACATGCAGCCAATAGAGATTCCTGGTTACATCAACCGCAGGATCAGTAGCAGTTGATGTTAAATCTTATTTCAATTTTTTTTTACGGATAATCTTACGTTATTTCGCTACCAATAAGACAAACATGGAATTTAATTTATTTACAATAAAGGAAATGGCTCAATCGCAGCGCCATCTAACAACCCTCTTAAATACCACACCCATTTTTTTGAATTTTGAATTTTAGCTCCATCTACCCATCTAATTGTGAACTACTTCCACTTAACGACTGCAGTCCGTTACATCCCGACCCCCGAATCTTTATGAAGGTACATTCTCTTTTTTTTTTTTTTTTTTTTTTTTTTTATGACCGGAATAAAGATTCTACTAATTTTAATACAGAACAATAAAAGACAACCTGATTTAAACCTCACACGGGCTGCAAATCGAGGTGAAGATACTTCTTTACCCACAGGCCCCCTTTTTTTTTGTTATATTTCCCGCTTAACTAGAATCCAGTCATCCCACACATTAAGTGTCTGTGTAGTTTAACCATATCAAGACAAACCACTTCTCAGTCCCGATACCAAGCTTGATAGTAGTCCCGCAACACAAACTATCTCCTCGAACCAGGACATGACAGTCTAAAGCAAGGAAAGCCTGGTTGTGAGGCAAGCTCAGTCCTAGCGACTCAGAGTAAAAGTTTGTGGAGCGAACCTATCTTACGTTCTTCCACAACCAATTACTCCATCCCCCAATAATAAAGTCACCCCTTAACAGCCGTCAAACATAGTAGGTGCAAACGGTCCACCCCACTTGGCTCGAAACCCAAAAGCATTTGCCCCGAAAATGGCGCATGTACAGTGTAGCTCGTTATAACCTAACTGTATAGTTGAGGAAGTGTGAAGGTACCTTAACGGTATGCTTAGACCTCGGATTCATCAATCTCGAGCCCGTCTATTATCCTAACTCTTAGCAATCCTTCATAATTCCGATTGAGGTGCATGCAGAATGACTAGACTATAACCAAGCCTCGCGATTCTACTCCCCATAGTGCTGGTTGGGAAGGCCCTTCACACTGAATTTAAACAAGTACTCATTCAACATACAACCTTTCCATGACCATTCCTTAACGTGAATATTCCTTTCGCTCTAACATAACCAACTTCCATGGTCATTCAGACTACCAACCAATCAGCACCCGATACAAACGCATGGTTATTGTTTCGTAATTTCAGGAATGCTCCAGCTTTTGCAAGGAAAAGCGGATTTCAGTATCCCCCTCTATTGCACACCACGCGTGGCAAATTGATAAATTTTGATTAAGTCTTAAAGTCGAACTATAACGAACCTTACTACAATTTTTTCCTTTTGTAATATTTAATTAATTTTTTTTTTTTTTTTTTTTTTTTTTTGGTAAAGCCACCCTGCTCCCCACCATCTGACGGGATGAGAATATATTTCGTTAACAATTTAGGGTGAAAGTGACTAATGTGAAACTAAGTGAAAATTACTATGATCAACTCATTCACATGATGGACTACTGCTCATACTATCAGATGGGCTTCACCCTATCCACCAAATTTATTGATCACATTTTTTTTTTTTTTTTTTTTTTATATATATTTATCCTCAGAACAGATCTAAATTATTAATTGAATATAATTTTAAATCAATCCTACTTACTAGTTCTACTTAACTAACTACATTACTTAAATCTACAAATTCTTACATACTAAGTAAAGTAATTGCAAAATCTAATCAACAATTCAAGCTTAAGTTCACGAACCTTCTCTTCTCTTCCCGATCCAGCCCCAGCCTACTGCGTATAATATCTAGACAGATGTATAGTATTGAACTTCCCCCGAACCTCATTAGTTTGGGGGTCTAACAAAATGTACACATTTTGGTAAGGATTTCCCGCCACTACGTATGGACCTTCATACAACGCCTCAAACTTCTTGGTTACCTTTAATTTCGCGCTAGATTTATTTAACTTCCTAATTTTTACTAAATCGCCGACCTGATATTCAATCAACCGATATCTACCATTAAACTTCGCCTTCCGTTTTTCCCCAGCCTCTTGTAGATTCTTACGCGCTATCTCCCTGACTTTCTGTACGTCTAGCTCTCCATTACTCCTACCTATAATCTCGTCAAACGACAACCTCGTCGAAGTTCCGTACATTATCTCACAAGGGGTAAATCCTGTGCTTTCATGATAAGTGTTATTATATAGCTCCTCCAACTTGGGAAGAGTCTTTACCCATCCTTTGTGATTCGTGCTATTATATGTCCTAAACAAACGCCCTAACTCCCTGTTGACTCGCTCTACTGTATTTGGTCGTGGGTTCCTAACCGTAGTGTATACCACTCTAACCCCCAACGTTTCCATGCCCTCTTTCCACACTCGACTAGTGAACTGGGTCCCATTATCCGACATTATCGCCTTCGGCTTTATTATGTCGAAGAACCTCTTTGCCTTATTAAACACTGCCACCGCCGTTGCCTTCTTAAGCTCAAAAAATTTGACAAACTTACTAAACGAATCCTGTAGAACGAGTATATAATTCATTCCAAATTTACCCGTAGGGAGAGGCCCGTATATATCTACCATCACTAAATCGCCAATATCTCTTGTAATTATTGAACAGCATGGGCCTACTTTGTTTGAATTAGAATGCTTTGTTAACTGACATACGTCACAAGTCCTCACTAAACGTTTCACACTCTTAGTTAATCCTTTCCAATAAAACCGATCCCTTATATACTTTATCACCTTGTAACCTCCCTGATGACCCATTTCGAGATGTACTTGCCTAACTAATCCTTCCCTAAGGACATTTGGTAAGAAAATGACTTGTCCCTTTTCACCCCCCTTATCTATATACAAAACGTCATTAATCAATCTACACCTACTCGCCAAACCCGCTAACTCTCCTCTTGTGCTGGCCGTACTTATCTGATTAATTAACCTACTTATCTCTACATCAGCCCTTTGTATTTCAGGTAGTAGTTTTAATTGGTTCAGTAATTCTTTATTTCGTTGCGCTTCCATATATAGGATGCTCGGTGACCTAACCTTTTCTTCCTGCAAAAGTTCCCCTTTAGGAGGATAGCGCGACAATACGTCCGCGACCACATTATCTCTCCCTTTAATATGTTGTATTTCATACTGAAAATTCTCTAAATAGTTAATCCACCGAGATACCTTAGCGTTATATAACCTCCACGTCTTGACAAATGCCAAAGCCTTATGATCCGTCCTAATAACTACCCTAGCTCCCCTCAGATACGTTTCGAATTTCTCTAAACAACAGATTACTGAATAGAACTCCTGTTCAGTCACTGTCCAATTTAATTGAGCCCCCCTTAATGCCTTACTATAAAACCCCAGCACCCTCTGCTGATCATCATCGCCTACCTGATATAAAACCCCTGCTAATCCCACCTTAGAACAATCCGTTTGCAAATAGAAAGGTTTAGTAAAATCCGGATGATGCAATTGGATAGTTTCTAAGAACAAAGCTTTAATTTGTTCGAACGCCCTTTGTTCGAGTTGACCCCAACCCCAGCCTTTACCCTTCTTCAACAAATTATATAATGGTTGCGCTTGAATATTAAAGTTAGGTATAAACTTCCTATAAAAATTACATAACCCCAAAAATGCCCTCACATGCTTTATCCTTCTAGGTATCGGAAACTCTTGTATAGCTTTAACCTTATCTGGGTCAGTGTGTAATCCCTGAGTAGAGATGATGTAACCCAACATCCTCACTTCCTTACAACAAAACTCACATTTCTTTAAATTACACGTTAAACCTGCCTTTTGCAATTTACCTAAGACTATGTCCAAATGTTCCAAATGTTGTGTGAATGACCCTGTCGTTATTATCGCTAGGTCATCTAAATAATTAACACAAAATTCCCTGACCTCATGTCCTAATATTATATCCATGGCCCTACTAAAACTTCCCACGGACGTTTTCAACCCTTGGGGCAACACATTATAAACGTAGGACTTCCCATTGAAGGTGAACCCCGTATATTTTTTACTATTCTGCGTAATAGGTATTTGGAAATAAGCATTATTCAAATCTACTACACTTATATAGTTAGCCCCATGGAAGGAATTCATGACATCAATCTGTAGTGGTGGTTTCTCCGTTTCTGCCACCATATATTTATTTATCTCTCTAGCGTCTAATAACACTCTAATCGAATCATCTCGCTTAATCGTAAAAGTCAATGGACTACAATAAGGAGTTGCAGATCGACTAACTATCCCCAAATCTTCCATTTCCCTTAGCTTTTCTTCTACTCTCCCCCTATAAGCATATGGCACCGGATAATTTTTCTTAACAATAGGTACATCTGAACACATCACTATCTCGTGCTGATAGCAGTTCGCTCTCCCTAAACGCGAAGTGAACACACCCTTATATTTATGTAACAATTTTAGCAAGCTATTCCTCTGTTCTGTCTCTATAGCAACTCCGGTCTCTAGACTTGTCCAGACTAGATCATTAAACTCGCTACAACTATCCATGGCTGATATTAATTCCTCACTCTCCCTTAGGTCGGATCCCTTTACTTGCTCTAAAAACGGTATTACCTCTCTTTGCCCTGCCTGATCCAGAACTAAACCTCTATCTATTTTTCCCGTGTTGATAGTTACTTCATTCCCCTTTAACCAATCAAATCCTAAAATCAACGAATTAACTAGGCCTGGAACTACTACAAACCCCATATTTTGTACACACTCTCCTAGCTTTAAAGGCAATAGAACTATTTTCTTAATCTCTCCGCTCCTATGACCCACAGCTGTCTTAATTTTAAAGGGTCTAATCGGCATCCACGGTATTTCGCGACTCCTATCCGACCTCAGTACATCCCAGAATTCCTCTGAGATGCTGGTTATATCGCAACCAGTATCCACTAATCCTATAACCTCATGATCAAAAATATGCACTATTACTTCTGAACTAAAGGTTCCCTCATCGCGTTCTGTAGACCTTTCATCAAATACCGCCTCTATCGACACAGGATCGCCTTATCTCAAAAGTTTCTGTTCAATATTTAATTTAATCACATCAACTATTTGTTTATCGATAAAGAGACTCTTTGGTTCTACTGTTCCAAAACCCAATCCCTCACGTATACCACGAGTAGTCATCTTCGCCACTAGCGGCGCCCTAATACCGTTTCCTACCTTACCTAAAGCTAGCCCTGGATTCCAACCCATTTTGATCATCATATCTAACGCTGCGCTCCCTGTGACTGAGGCTAGATCGGGAACAGAACTTCCAGCCTCTACTAGTTTAAACCTGCGGATGACGCTAACGCCGATGTATCACTCTGCACTACCGTTGCCACCTGCTCACCAGACGGTCGAGTTTTGCTTGGCTTAGGCCAACTGCGATAGTCCTGACGAGAATCCTTAGCCCTTTTCTCCGGTATCCTCTTCTCGCCGCCAGAGGTTGGAGTTGATACAGCCTCTTGCCGAGCTATATCGTCCATCCCTCTCAAAAACTCCGCTGTTTCAATGATGTTATTCAGCTTGGACGTATACCATCCCTGTTGCACATACTTCGGAAACTGCCTAATTATGTCCCCAATCAGTTGTTTCTCGGAAAACTTATAAGTTAGCATCTGAGCCTTCCCGGTCAATCTTAGGAAATGGCCTAACATAGTAGGCGACTCCGCTTTATTCCAAACTCCATGCACTATAGACCGGCGTAATTCGTTCTGTTCGCTTTCTCCCCAGAAGGTAGCCAAAAAGTCCGCCTTGAAGTCTTGCAATACGCTCCAACGACACTTGTAAACTCTTGCCCACTCTCTGGCTTCACCCACTAGACATTCTTGTATCAAGTCTAATTGATTGCCGTCCCGACCGACCTTTCCCAAATATGTTGTTAGGTCTTCCAAAAACGTCACCGGATGCACATCGACTTTGTCTCCGAACTTGGGCTTCTCGAACGTTACATTTCTCACATGGTAGTTTATGTTTCTAGGTAACTCCGAGTTGACACACTCTACGAAGATCGAGGGTTCCCCATTTTCCCTTAATCTAGGAGAGTCTGTATGTAGTTGTTGATTCAATTCCGGATTAGCCTGTTCCCTAACCACAGACAACGCTTCTGTGGGCACTGCCCCCCATTCGCGACTACTTCCGCTTCTGTCTGCTGGAGAAGCTCTTGTCTCACTCATCTCAGCCCTTAACGTCTCCAATTTCGCAGCTAAATCTTCTATAGTACGATTCAACTTCCTATACCGAAGGTTTGCTAAAGAAGTGTTCACATTCACACTTCTCCCCTCCGGTCTCCTTCTAGCTTCAATTGTCCGTCTCACACGCCTAGATGTGGTAGGTACAGGTTCATTGGGCGTCGTAGTTTGCCTTACAGGACTAGTCGTCCCTTGCTCACTTGTCCTGTTTTCCCCATAACGGGCAGGCGCCCGCCTTTTCCTGCTCGGCTTATCCATACTATATTTATCACTGATCGAACACTCAAAGAACACTACACGTAACGATTCGTCAATACAATCACTATAAACTCCCTTTTAACTTATAAATTTGAACACCACTTTCAGCTAAGACTCACGGCTCATAACCGGAACTATATATACACGATAAGTTAACAAATAATACATTATAGTGTTAACTGTTGGTTGAGATGCCTCACTGTCATACAATGTTGCACTCCAACGATATGTGTAGGTATTTCAATTCAATAAATGTTTCTCCCGAGTTCGACCTACTCAAGTCTATAAGATACTTAATATCGACCCCCCAACAATTCGACTGATAACATCCTAACCCAGACTTTACGACCCCCCATTGTTTATTATTCTCACCATTTTTCATTTTACACTAAATTCACCCCAGCATAATTTCCTAGAGACCCTTACCTATAATACAGCAACAAATTGTACGGTATGCAACATACCGTACTCCTACCCTCAACTAACCCACAACAAACAAACACAATGCCAACGACCGATGGTCAGAATATAGTGTCTATCCCGAACACTGCAACGAAATTGTCCCAGACTCTGATCTCAGGTCTCGGCTCCAAATCGTACTGGCGCCTGACCTTCCAACCTATCCCCGGGCAGACAAAATGTTACCATCCTGGTTACCGACACCAAATTGTGGTGTCGTCCTGGCCACCAGGCATTAACTTGTAGTGTGTAGTCTTGATCCACGTCATCAAATTTTAACGTGTAATCCTGGCTTACGGCCCCAAATTGTAATGGCCTAATCCTGGTCAAGGACACCTAATTGTAATCACCCCGGTCCTAGATCACGTCACCAAGATGTAATGTCCTGGTCACGCGGGACCAAATTGTAATAAACACTGCCTTAACCATAGTAATCCTGGTGAGCGGCAGCAAATTGTACCGTGATCCTGCGTCACAGCTCCAATACGTAATAAAGCGGTGGTCATACCCGCGGCATTTCACCACACTAAATAAATCGTCTATATTGTTAATTCTACTTTGGCCAATGATCGTATAATGGTCAGAGGAGACCCTAGATGAGCCCGCATATCCCGGATCCTATAGAGTTCTAGGAATGCTGGTATTTATATAATGAAACATTACTATACAATTACTTAATTCTACCCCCACTTACTTTAACTGATTTATGTTAAGGTACAACAATTTCTCAATGAATGAGTCTCTCACAAATAATTTTCTCACAAGCAACCTACAACCGTACTAGATCCTAACACTGCCCTAATTACTACTACTGTGGCAAACAACCCGAATAACTTTATTGATCTAACTTTTTACATTGTCGACTTAGTGTTGCAAGCCTAACACTGCCCTAATCACTACTACTGTGGCAAACAATCCGAATAACTTTATTGATCTAACCTTTTACATTGTCGACTTAGTGTTGCAAGCCTAACACTGCCCTAATCACTACTACTGTGGCAAACAACCCGAACAACTTTTGCTCCCCATAGGCATATACTTTGAATTTGTTAGTTTTTGTTTCCCCGTTGACACATACTTTGAATTTGTTAGTTTTTGTTTCCCCGTTGACACAGGCTCCACCAATCGCCGTGTGCAGTGGGATACTACCAACTTTAAATATCCCCCCTCTATCCTTTTGTAAGCACGTAGCCCCAAATGGAACTTACGCGCCTTTAGAGAGTAGGATAGCTGACTCGTATTTTCCCTCCCCCAATATCTGAATCCAGACAAATGTATACGTCTAATTAGACTTGAATTAGAAAGGCGTTGCCAATTAATTCTAATTCAAAATAAGATTATTTCTTTCACAATATTGTCAAAACATAGTATGACTAGTACAGATTCAATGAATAGTTTCATGTCGTAGCGCGGTCTGATGACCAATCCATCAAATGAGATTCTGTGTCCAAAATAGGATCTTTAACATGTCAGAACTGACTCATACTTGTCACGTGCATAAACGAGATCGATATAGTGTCCCTGGTGTAGAAGACAGCCATATCTAGGGTCAATAGCCCAAATCAATTAAGGTTCGATACAAGTTCCAAATTAGGAAAGCGCTCTGCTAAGGTGAGCTAGATGTACCTCGCCAAAATGATTCCTCGGCTACGACGCTCCGAGTAATAAGTATTATTTATAGCATAGTATTTTATTCAAAGTCAATTGGTAGATCAGTCAAACAAACTTCTCATTTCGGAATAATTTCCATTACGAATTTGATTAATTATGATGTGGGTGGATTTAAAATATGTTATGCCACCAATCTGAGTTTCATTGAGACCATACTAAGTCAGTTGCTAGGCAAGTAGAACATTAGCAACGCGGTCCAACGACGGCTCGCTTATAGGTCTAATCCGAATACAACGAACGCCTACTAAAATATACAACACGATAGCTCGTATACAATTTACTCAAATCACGATTTCACCACGGCATTAACGCACGAAAAACCTTAACTAAATCAATCACAAGCATCACCAAGGAATGATATGTCACATCACCAAGCAAAGGCCCGATTAGCTCAGAACCGTTACAATACTAGTCCTTACTAATACACTTCCTAACCTATTCCCATTGTGTGAGTGCCTACTCTACCCCCAACTTAGAACTTCTGTTCAACCAAAACTAGGTGTAACGTCACCTTATTTACATTTAAACGTGTGGTGTGTTGTGAGCCTATCATGTATTGATGGTATTCCATCAACACTCCTGCTCTGCTATGGGTGCAAGCTAGTTAGGCTTGACTGGCCTATCCTCATAACTGTGTGCTTGCTCCAGTCCACGAGCCGAAGCTCAGGGATGTGAACTGAAACCCTAACGAGATAATAGTTAGTGTATATATAAATAGATATATAAGACTGAACTGCGAGCTCTGTAAGTTCTGATCCAGGCCCAATTGGACGGTTCCACTTCGACGGTACCTACCCATCACAGAACAAACAGTCACCCACATTCAGGAAGCTTTTCCGATCCCGTTTCCACAGGTAAAATCGGAATGCCGCCCGCTTCAAAGGTTACCGGCCCCTAGCTATTCAGATAAATATGGAGTTGTTGCCACCGTTAGGTATCCCTCCATAACCAGGCACATCGCCATGGGTTTCCTACGGGAGAACTAGCTAAAACACCGCAGTGCTACCCTCAACTACTAACATAACAAAAGATGATAAAACGACAGCAATGACTTTACGAATGCACTGCCAGACTCAACAGCACAAGACAGTAATAATACGCATACATTTACACGTACTATCCCTGCCCAATGTAAGGTGTCTTCATTTTCGTAAAGGCCCTAAGTCCTGCTCCGATCGCGACCCATCCCAATATTCGACGCGAGAACTAGCCTACCCCACGCCCTAGTCGTAACAAATCTTAATCGCGCACCCTTGTACGTATCACGCCCAACCACACACAAAATCAAGATTTACAATTAATTTCAACAATTTCAACATAATAAAGATGATAAAACGACCGTAAGGACTTTACGAATGCACTGCCAGACTCAACAGCACAAGACAGTAATAATACGCATACATTTACACGTACTATCCCTGCCCAATGTAAGGTGTCTTCATTTTCGCAAAGGCCCCAGGTCCTGCTCCGATCGCGACCCATCCCAATATTCGACGCGAGAACTACCCCACACCCCAAGGTTTACAATAAATTTCGACAATTTATAATTTTTACAGAATTATAAAACTCTCGGCGGTACATTGGAAAAACTCTAAACTGTTCGCGTTAAACGAAGATAGCTAGTAATTCGTTTATTACACAACACCGGCAACAATTTCATATAATTCACAAAAGGAATTTAACACTATTTCTTTACAACGATAGAAATATATAACTTACAAAGACAGTCCGCCGAGCCGTACCCCTTTTAGCTATCTGGATCGAATGAATGACGAAAAAAAAAGTGCCCCCCGCCTCCAGAAGACCCATCTTTTAAAGGCGAGGTCTCCCTTCTCTAAACTAACCTCGCCGTTTCTAGAACTACACATCATCCTTCATCCAATCGTGAGCTATTTCCGGCAAGCCGCCTCAGCGAATTTGCTCCTTTTTTATAAAAACTCCTTAATTCATATGATTGGAATAAGAATAATCCAAGATAATGTCTAACTAATTTTCCAGTTAATTATTCGTATACTAATATTTAGAATTCGCGACTAGTGCAATATCACAGAACATGCAGCCAATAGAGATTCCTGGTTACATCAACCGCAGGATCAGTAGCAGTTGATGTTAAATCTTATTTCAATTTTTTTTTACGGATAATCTTACGTTATTTCGCTACCAATAAGACAAACATGGAATTTAATTTATTTACAATAAAGGAAATGGCTCAATCGCAGCGCCATCTAACAACCCTCTTAAATACCACACCCATTTTTTTGAATTTTGAATTTTAGCTCCATCTACCCATCTAATTGTGAACTACTTCCACTTAACGACTGCAGTCCGTTACAACACCAAACGGTACTTCAGTCAACACCTCTGAAGATAAGGACCAAGATGATGTATCATCCTCTTGTTTGTTATCGACCAATGATTGATATGAAGCGTCCGAATCAATATGAGATTCATCACTATTATCTGTATGTAAGTCTTTCTGCAACGTTTGATTCAAAAACGGTATGTCGGTTTCATCATTCATAGTGCTTTGAGAAAGGGGAGTTTGATCACTAGTGTTGGTTAATAAATTGATCGATTCCGTTACGGGCTTAAAAACTGTTTCCAGAGCTTGCTTATTATCAGTCTCCATATCCCTCATATTACGAACTTTTTTCTTTACAGCTTCTGCAGCAATGACGATTTGTCTTTTTAATGACTTATCCATAATGATAAAAGGGTCTGTTATCGGTTAAGAGTTGCCTAAAGAATAATAACATCGCAACGACGTACGGTCTTAAATACGATCTTAAGTTCTTAATCAAATTCAACAAAAGTATCAAATTTCTTTCTATAACATCCATTGTTTTTAGAGCATTCCTTATTAATTACTACATAATTAAAAGGTTCACTCCATATCTTTGAACACATTTCACGAAACTCAAGCCACGTGATATCTGAATTTACATGCTCATCATAAATATGTTTTAAATTAATATCATCTTGTTTAAACAGTACTATTAAATTTGCATTATCTCTAACCAATTGTTTGGGAATTTTACTATATGTTTGGTTCAGATAAAAACAGTCAATATATTTATGTCGACCCATGGCAAAATAATCTCGCATGTTGTTTTGATTTTCACAAGCAACGTCGTCAAATATAATAACAGAGTTAGGTTTTGCATCTTGTACACTCAATACATCCTCATTTCCCGTATATTTCTGAAGTGAAATACTTGGAATCCGTTGCAAAACTTTTTCCAAAAAGATATACTTAGGCTGCTGTAAAGTTTTTGAATAAACATAGACGTTTTGAAACTTCAATCCATTTTCATGTATTAGAAGACCTACAAGTAAATTCGTTTTACCACAATTTGACGGTCCGCAAATAATGCATCGTATTACGTTGGGTAATAACTTGCTATGACGAACATGAAACTTAGGCAAATCATCGCAGATTGTGTTTACGTGCAAAGATTGCGCCTGTTTAACAAATTTCATGATCAGTATGTGTATAGAGTTGAACGTTGAATGAGAGAGCGCGTTCACGACATTATCATTTTAACTAGATCGACCGATGGGTATGAAACGTTAATTTGATTGAGTTCATCTGCAGTGACAATCATTTCGTGCATCTGTATATTATTGGGAACGATACCTCACAGAGTGAGGCCTGTTGGTTCTCTTTGCTATTGCGATGAACCACTAAACTGTTTTACAGTTGTGGACGAGCAAACGCAAACTATATAAATGCCTGTTGGTTCTCTTTGCTATTGCGATGAACCACTAAACTGTTTTACAGTTGTGGGCGAGCAAACGCAAACTATATAAATGCCTGTTGGTTCTCTTTGCTATTGCGATGAACCACTAAACTGTTTTACAGTTGTGGACGAGCAAACGCAAACTATATAAATGCCTGTTGGTTCTCAATGCTCAATGTCTGTTTCACGTTTGCACGGGAAACGTTAATCGAAAAAACGTAGATCGTTGAACGGAAACCCATAAACGCGTTAAACGGACTGAAGCGTTGAATGCCACCGCGTTCGATTCATCTGTTGTAAATAATAATGTAATTCATCTGTTGTAAAAAAAATAATTGTATATTATTGGGAACGATACCTCACAGAGTGAGGCCTGGCCGGAGGCCTGGCCGAACGATGTGGGGTAGAGTTCCCAATAATATACTACTGAACTGCACCACTACCATATTGGGGATTTTACACAATAAGATGGGCCTAAAGGAGATCACAACAACCTCCATAAAAACATGCCATCGTCTTGGAGCCCTTAGGACAGGTCACAACCGTCCCATTATAGTAAGGTTTAGCACCCTGGGTATAAAGAGCGCAATCTGGAACGCGAAGACACGGCTGAAAGGGTCCTCTGTATCTGTCAAGGAGTTCTTAACCAAGATCCGACAGGCAGTGTTCATCAAGGCCCGCTCGCACTTCGGGATGCGTTGCTGTTGGACACAGGATGGCGTTATAGTGGTGAAATCGCAGGATTTTTTTTTTTTTTTTTAACGTGAGGGAAAATCCTTCATGGATGCTATGCCGGACTCCTACCGACTAAAAACCCTCACGTACCGCCTTATGGCCTGCGGTTGGTAGCCCCGGGTAAGCCCTCGGAAGGATGTCCCAGGACTACCAACAGACCTAAGGCTGCGGCCTCACCTGGGTGGTTCGGGTGTTATCCCGCGTCTATGGGGGGGGGGATCTGGTGTAAGCCCGTTTCTGGGGGGGGGGGGGGCGTGCGTGATCTCTCACGTCACGCTGCCGTAATGGACCTGTTTCTGTAAGGACGGTGAGCAGCCCACTCACCGTCCTCAGGACCCCGGTCATGGAGGCCGATGGTCTTCGGCGAAGACACATCGGCGGCGCCAAAGCCGCCGACTGCGGAATTCGGGTGGGAGAGTTCTCTCCCGCTCCCGCCCCGCCACCTCTTTCGCGAGCATGATCTGTTCGCAGAAAGAGACGGCGCAGTCCCACTTACTCCCGCTGGAGACCATGGCTCGCACCATGGTCTCGAGCGAGAGAGTGTCCACGTCCATACCCACCAAGAGGACCTGGCGCTGTTCCGCCCACGCTGTGCACTCCACCAGCGTGTGGAGCGATGTGTCGTCGCTGCGGTCCTCGCAGTGCTGACACTCGGCCGTGGTTTTCCGGTGTCTTCGCCACAGATATCTACCAAAGCTACCATGCCCGGTAAGTATCTGTGACAACCCGTAGGAGTGAGCACCATGTCTCCTCTCCAGCCACTCGTCCATGACCGGTCTGACGGCCGCGATTGTGGCGAATCCCCCCTTTGGTTGCTCAAGTCGCACCTTCCATGTCTCCACGGTTTCCTGGTGAAGCTGGGACCGCTGGGCCTCGATTTCTCGAGACGCAGGCCTTTGGCCCCTCTCCAGCGCCTCCTTGCGCCATTTAAATAGAGACGCAAGGGCTCTCGCTTCCAGGTCCCATGGAGGGGTCCCGGCTAGGAGACATGCCGCTTCACCTGAGATCGTACGGTATCCCCTTATCACCCTGAGGGCCATCGCCCTCTGCGGGCTCAGCAATCTAGCCAGATTGGTGGCCGTCAGGGTTTCCGCCCATACGGGGGCCCCGTATAGGGCCATACTTCGCACGATCCCCAGGTACAGTCTCCTGTAGGGAGCGTTGGGTCCCTTGATGTTGGGCATCAGTCGCGCGAGTGCGGCTGATGCTCCCCTCAGTTTTGGGACCAAACTTCGGAAGTGATGTCCGAAGTTCCACCGGCCATCGAGTACGAGTCCCAGATACTTCATCGAGGGCTCCATGCCGATGCTGACGCCCCCTACCTCTAGCCTGGATCTCGCAGGTGGCCCCATCCGAGGTCCGTGGAAGCACAGAGCCTCGGATTTGTGAAGGGCGACCTCGAGACCCAGCCGCCGTATCCGACCCACGACTTGAGCAGCCTCTGCCGTGGCCTTTAGTGCTGCGTCTCGGTGCGTTGCTCCCCGCGCCGTAACGAGGGTGTCGTCGGCGTAGCACGTTACGCGGACCCCTGTGAGCAACGGAGCGCGCAGCACCCAATCGTAACCGATGTTCCACAGGAGCGGTCCTAATACCGATCCCTGTGGAACACCGCACGACACATCTCGCCGACCTGGCCCTAGCCAGCTCGGGTAAGTAATGGCCCTCTCGGAGAGATAGGCCCCGACAATTCGACGGAGGTAGGGAGGCACTCCATGGTAGATAAGCGCCTCCCTAACGCAGCTCCAGGGCAAGGTGTTGAAGGCGTTAGCGATGTGAAGAGACACCGCCACCGCCACCTCACCCTGTGAGATTGCTTCCTCCGTCAGGTCTCTAATACGCATGATCGCGTCCACGGTGGAGCGCCCTTGCCGGAAGCCAAACTGGCTATCCGCCAGATCAGGCCCCACGCGTGTGAGGTGCTTGCCGAGGCGTTGTGCAATAATACGCTCGAAGAGCTTGCACACCTCGTCAAGCAACACGATCGGCCGGTATCCTGATGGAGAATTTGCCGGCCGCCCCGCCTTTCGGATCAAGACCAGTTTCCCTGTCTTCCAGACCTTGGGAAACTGGCCTTTTTCGAGGCATGCGCTAAAGAGCCCTGTAAGTCGAGGTCCAAGCTCCTCGAGAGCCAGGACCCACGCTCGGCCTGGAATGCCGTCGGGTCCAGGGGCGGTGTTTCTGCGGGATTTAAGCCGCAGTACAGCCGCCCCTAACTCACCCTCCGTGACTACGGGCACGTCGTTCTCGCTGCCTTCCGCGTTGGGCACCTGAGACGGAGCCATGCGCGGCGGAATGTGTTCCTCCGCTCGTGATGGGAACAAGGAGTCCAGGACCCCCTCCAGCCGCTCCGGACAGCGCTGCAAGCTCACCACTGCTGAAGAACTTCAACGTGTGATTAAGAGGCATTCCAAACCGGCATCAAGTTCCAGGGACTAGTGTTTTCATTTTTTTTGTTTGTTTTCAATTCGGGATCCTTGTTCGCATACTCCCTAAGACTTTAAATGTTTCCTTGTGCCCTATACAGTTCTTATTAGTTTGTTTATTTATTTTTTCACATATAGGGCGTTAGTTTTACATATTTAAATAAATTTTGCTGTTTACCTACTGTAAAAATAGTATTGAACATGACACTTTGACAACCAATTGACATCTCTGACGTTCAATGAAATTAACTACTGTGTCTGGCAGAAGGGAATTTTGCTCTAATGCATTGTTTCGTTTACGATATTTCTTTGCATTGTGTATTTTCATTTTTGTTACAGTGTGTTATAAGAAGATTTTATTTTTGCAGTAATTGTGACTGTTTGCTGGCGGGTGGTGCAGAGACTGAGACCTACAACAGCTCAGCGTGTTTACTGTACTGGTACATTTTTTTATAAATATTATTTCATATCATATTTTATTTTTGTTAAATATTATTGTTTAATTATATATTATTTTAATCATTATGAGTGTCAGTGACTCGTCTGACAACGATTCCTTCCATTCTGCGTGTGATACAGATACACTGTCTGATAATATCAGTTACTGTTCAGCTCCAAATAGTGCGACCACATTTGGTGATGAGATTCGGAATTGCTTCGAACAAAATATGGGCAGGTCATTTAATGTTTGTCATATAAATGCACAAAGTGTGCCCGGACATTACAGTGACCTTGTAGCTACCTTTGCTGACTCTCACGTCCATGCAATCTTGATTTCTGAAAGTTTCTTAAAACCTAATCTACTCTCGGCATACTACCCCCTCCCTGGATTCGTTTTAATAAGGAACGATAGGTCAGGTAAGGAGAGGGGTGGTGTAGCCATATATCTCCGTAGTGATCTGCCTTATAAAATGGTTGCTTCATCTCCTTCACAATACTCAGCTAGTGCTGAATACCTTTTCCTTGAGGTATGGGTCAGGGGTGTTAAGGTGATCCTTGGCGTTCTCTACAGTCCTCCAACGGTCGATTATTTCACCGATTTCGAATTGGTTTTAGAATCTTTGGGGTCTGATTACGAGCATCACATCATCATGGGTGACTTTAACACTAGTCTTCTCGCAGTGGACTCTTCAAGGGCTAACAAACTTCTTCACATAATCGAGTCAGCCAGTCTTCACGTTTTGCCACTTAAGGCCACGCACCACAATAGGGATGTGGAAGATACCTGGCTCGACTTGATTCTTACTTCTTCCTCTAGTCTTGTCCATTTACACGGTCAGTTTTTGGCGCCGGCCTCTTCACATCATGATCTAATCTATGTTTCTTATACTCTTAAACTTTCTAAACTCAAACCCAAAGTGCTGCATAGGCGTTGTTCGCATGGTCGCATGGACTGTAACAAATTGCGTGCTGATGCAGAGGAGATCAACTGGGCTCCTTTAGCAGAGGCTACCACGGTTGATGACAAAGTTCTGTTCTTCAACAAAACCGTAAATACCCTCTTTGATATACATGCCCCTGCTAGGAGGGTGAAGCTAAAACATCCCTCGGCACCATGGCTTACAAACGAAGTCCGAACTGCAATGAAACGAAGAGACCGGGCATTTCTTAAATTTAAAAAAAATCGCTCGGACATCAATTGGGACTCTTACAAGACTGTCAGAAATCGGTGTAACCAGGTGATACGAAACGCTAAACGCCGACACATCTTTGATAACATAACTTGCTCATCACCAGCTGATATCTGGAAGTTTCTTGGGACATTGGGTATTGCTAAACCAAGGCATCTGGAGCTTCCTAAGACAATTGAGTTAGATACCATTAATCGACATTTCTCCACCTCTCTTGCAATTGATGGCATAACTAAATGTCGAACGGTAGACTTCATAGCCGGACTTACCAGTCCTAGTTATACACCCTTTCAGTTTTCTCCAGTGACGTCGGATGAGATCAAAAAAATTATCTTAGCCATCAAATCTAAGGCAGTGGGCTGCGACAATATTAGTCGTCGAATGATTACCTCTATCCTGGACCATCTCCTTCCGGCCATATCACGTATCATCAACTTTTCCCTAGATTCTGGTCAATTTCCTGCATTGTGGCGCAAAGCCTTTGTCCGCCCTCTTCCCAAAATTTCTAATCCCTCACTTCCTAACCACTTTCGTCCGATCTCGATTCTTCCCTTTCTATCCAAGGTGTTAGAAGCATGTGTGCATAGACAGTTGGCTAATTTTATACATCGCAATGACATTTTAAGTCCTCTACAATCAGGATTCAGACCAGGACACAGCACTACTTCTGCACTCCTAAAGGTAACGGGGGACATCAGGAATGGTATGGAAAAGTCTAAGGCTACTGTGATCGTCCTAATAGATTTTTCCAAGGCCTTCAACTGTGTGAACCACGACATTCTTCTGTCAATCCTTCCCCATATTAAAATCTCATCTGATGACCTGGATTGGTTCTTTTCATATCTTCAGGGGCGCCAGCAGTCAGTTTGTGCTGATGAGAAGTCATCGAGTTGGTGCAATCTTGACTCAGGGGTCCCTCAAAGCGGTATACTTTCTCCCCTTCTTTTCTCCATATTTATTAACTTCATTACCTCCGATCTTCAATGTACGTATCACTTGTATGTCGATGACCTGCAGCTGTATAGCCAAGCCCCTGTGGATGACATCTCGGAAGCTATCGACAAAGTGAATGCCGACTTGAATTTTATACGTAGCTGGTGTGACAGATTTGGACTGGCCGTCAACTCTAACAAATGCCAGAGTATTATAATAGGTAGTAGCTATATGATGAAAAGGTTGAAGGACGTGAACATGTCGGCGATTATCTTTGATGGGAATGTTATTCCGGTCGCACATAGTGTTAAGAACCTGGGCTTACACCTGGACTCAACCTTGAGTTGACAGGTTCAGGTCACTAACGTCTGCCAGAGAGTGACTGGAACACTGAGGGCCCTTTACCGCCTTAAAAATTTTCTGCCACCTAAAACCAAGACAATGCTTATGCAGACTTTAATCTTTCCTATCCTTGACTATGGTGATGTGTGCTATTTCGACCTGAATGCAGATCTGCTCAATAAACTTGACCGACTTCTCAACAATTGCATTCGATTCGTCTACAATCTTAGGAAGTATGACCACGTTTCGGTCTATCGGTCAGAGCTGGGCTGGTTGCCCATACGTCGGCGACGCAGTCTGAGAACTGTCACTTTGATATATACACTTTTAAATTCTCCCAACGCCCCAGCTTATCTAAAGTCTCAGCTCCACTTACTCGACTCTAACCATAACAAAAACTTACGCTCTTCTAATAACTTACTTCTTCACTGTCCCACTCACACGTCTAGCCTTGTACACTCTTCTTTCTTAGTACAATCTATTCTGCTATGGAATGCGCTTCCTCTGGAAGTCAGGATGTCCACAAACCATTTCACATTCAAAACTAGAGTACGCCGGCTCTACAACAGCCCATAGCTGCCTACGGGTGGTTGTAGAAGTGGCGATCAAATCAGTTGTCTGATATCATATCCGTAAAATTTCTCAGCTTGTATCTATTCGATATGTATACGTGAATATGTATGTGTGTCTATGTATATATGTAGGTGTGTCTATGTATATATGTAAGTGTGTCTATGTATATATAATTATACATGTATCTTTGTGTATATGTATACCTATATATGTATGTATTTTTGTGTATATATTATATCGGTTTGTGTATGTATGTAGTTTATGATGTATCTATATGTGTATTATATGGATTCATTCTTATATTTATACATTATAAGAAAGTATTATTAATTGTCATCACAAAATAAATTTTTGTACCACAATAGGTTACACTATCACCGTAACACTTCGTGCACCTACCTTTGCAATAAATATCTCTGCATCACCCTAAGGTTGACCGGTAGAAAATGCCCATGGCATTAAATCCGCCGTTGTACAATCATTTTGTATTTGTGCTAAAAGTTTAAATAAAAAATAAAAAAAAGAAATAATACTTCAAAGTAATATCAACCGTATTCATAACTATTAAGGTTTCAACATTCTTAAAATAAATGGACATCTGTTGGGGAGTAGTTGAACTTTTTCGTAATAGAGTTAGAGTGAGAAGCAAGTTTGATTCAGATACAAAACGTCGTAACCCTGGCTTCGTTCTTCCCTCTCCCTGGCTTCGTTCTTATCCGTAATGAACGAGTAGATGAGGCGGAGAGGAGGGGGGGTGGTGTTGCAATATACCTCCGCAGTGATTTTCCCTACAAAATTCTCGCTTCGTCCCCCTCTACACTATCTTCTACTGCAGAGTTTCTTTTCTTAGAGGTTAGTGTCAAAGGAGAGAAAATCTTGCTTGGGGTTGTCTACTGTCCACCTGCAGTAAATTACTTCTCCAGCATAGAACCAGTCCTGGAAGCTTTGGGGTCGGAGTATGTACACCACATAGTTATAGGCGATCTCAATACTGATATACTGCCCCCACAGTCTTCCCGCTGCCGCAGGTTACTTGACATTGTCGAGTCTGTTAAATTAAACATCCTGCCTCTACAAGCTACCCACCATAATACTGATGCTGAGGACACATGGCTGGACTTAATTTTTACCTCCAACCCAGCGCTTGTTTCTCGTCACGGGCAACATGCTGCGTCTGCTTTTTCGCGACACGATTTTTTGTTCGTATCATACGTCCTTAAGCCCCCTAAACCCAAACCTCGCGTACTGCTTATGCGTAGTTTCGGACGTATGAACTTGGACCAACTATGCAAGGATGCCTCGGCAATAAACTGGGATCGTGTGGGTGAGACCATGTCAATGGACGAGAAAATTCGCTTCTTTAATGACGAGGTCATCAGTCTCTACGATGTCCACGCTCCTATCAAGAGAGTAAAGCTGAAACGTCCTCCAGCGCCTTGGATAATGGAAGAAGTACGCATGGCGATGCGACGTAGGGACCGGGCCTTTCACAGGTATCGAAGGGATCGGCGGGATGAAACGTGGTCTTTATTTAAGTCTGCTAGGAATCGGTGTAACCAAGTGATACGTAATACAAAACGCCGTTATATTCATGATAACATAACTTCTTCTTCTTCTTCCGCCAATATTTGGAAGTTCCTGGGAACACTGGGTGTAGGTAAACAGCGTTATTCTGAAATCCAGGCAAGTATTGGTTTAGATGACATAAACCGACATTTCACCACAGTTACTCCTATGAGTCATCAAACCAAGAGTTGCATAATTGAGTACGTGGCAAACCTGCCCCGTCCAGATATTGGTCCTTTTAACTTTTCTCCGGTCCAACCGAGTGAGATCAAAAAGATAATTTACTCTATCAAATCCAACGCCGTGGGCTATGATAGTATTAGTCGCCGTATGATCACTACAATCTTAGACCATCTCCTGGAGGTAATTACCCACATTATAAATTATTCTTTGCACTCAGGGCAGTTCCCATCTCTATGGCGTAAGGCCTATGTTATTCCTCTCCCTAAAATATCAAACCCATCCCTACCTAATCATTTCCGGCCCATTAGTATTTTACCGTTCTTGTCAAAAGTGCTGGAGGCCTGTGTGCACAGACAGTTATCCTCTTTTATTTACAAGAATAACTTATTAAGTCCCCTACAGTCAGGTTTTAGGCCCGGGCACAGCACAGTGACCGCGCTGTTGAAAGTGACCGGTGACGTTAGGGCTGGTATGGACGACACCAAGCTCACGGTACTGGCACTGGTAGATTTCTCAAACGCGTTTAATACTGTCAACCACGATCTTCTTATAACCACTCTAGCTCACTATATGATCTCACCGGAGGTTCTGGAATGGTTCACAAATTATCTTCAGGGGCGCCAGCAAGCGATTCGCCTGCATGAAAAGTCTTCGTGCTGGTGCGACACTGACGCTGGCGTTCCTCAAGGCGGTATACTGTCTCCATTATTGTTTTCGATATTCATCAACCTCCTCACCAAAAATCTTCGATGTGCGTATCATTTGTATGCCGATGACCTACAGGTCTACGCTCAGGCGGGTGTGGGAGAAATACACGAGGCTATTAATAGCGTAAATCAGGATCTAGAGCAAATCAACAACTGGGCGAGCAGATTTGGATTGACTGTGAACCCTTCTAAGTGCCAGACCATCATTATTGGTAGCCATTGGCTGATCAACCGTGTGGATACACTGTCTCTTCCACCTATCGTATTTAATGGATCGACCATTCAACTGAGCACTTCAGTTAAAGATCTAGGTGTTTTCTTGGACTCGACCATGAACTGGCAAAAACAAGTTTCTCATGTTAGCCAGAGAGTAACTGGGACACTTCGGGCATTATATCCCCTACGGACCCTCCTACCCACCGAGACCAAGACTATGCTCGTTCAGGCTTTACTGTTCCCTATATTTGACTATGGCGATGTATGTTACTTCGACCTCACTGCGGAACATCTCAACAAATTTGAAAGACTTTTAAATAACTGCATTAGGTTCGTCTTTAATCTCCGCAAGTACGACCATGTGTCTGCTTGTCGATCCCAACTAAACTGGCTACCAATTCGTCAACGTCGGAACTTGCGGGCACTTACCACTCTCTTCTCTATACTCACATCTCCTACTACGCCTATCTATTTATCTCCTTTCTTTCAGTATCTTCACACCACTCACAATAGAGACCTTCGATCGAAAAATAATCTCCTCTTGACTTGTCCTACGCACAAGACCAATTTCGTGCACTCTTCTTTTGCTGTTCAATCTGTGTTTCTGTGGAATGAGCTACCTCTGGAAATCAGAGGGGCACCCAGCCGTCATGTATTTAAGGCGAAAGTTCGGCGACTACTGTTGGATGGACTGGTAGAACCATCGTAGGTATTAATTACAAATTAGGGTTTTTATAATGTGTATAAATATATGTAATATGTACTATGTAGGTAATGTGTATTGTATTTATATATATATATATATATATATATATATATATATATATATATATATATATATATATGAGACGATATTCTTAGCAATCCATGGATTCTCCGTGCGGGTGCCGGGTCCATCGCGTTGCTGAGTTGGGAACTCGGGACAGTGCCTGGGACTTGCGACCCAAGTGTAGGTTTAGAAGGGGCCCCTTTTGTTGATGTACATCAACACTCACCTTCACTACCCAAGTTCCCCTCCCTGCCTAACCAAATTTGATACGAACCTACTAGTGCCGCTTTAGACATTCGTCCTAGTAATGAGCTTATTGTAGCTCTCGATAGGCCTAGATCTTTAAGTAGGTTATAGAGAGATTTAGCTGGTATACCTCTCGCTCCCACTTCTACTGCATACAAATTAACCACGTAACCGTTTTTGATTAATTCGTTTGTGAGATCGTAGTATTTATTTTTCTTTAGTGTGTGGTCCTTCGGTATATTTGTTTCCCACGGTACAGTAAGTTCCACAAGGACCACATATTTAGTCTTTTTCGAGTATAGAAATATGTCCGGTCTAGATGACGAAACCCCAACATCCTCCGGAATTTTATAGTGCTTTTCATACGTGTCGATTAGGAGAGTCCAATCTGGGGCAGTATCTAAGATTGAATAAGGTTTGTTCCTGGATTTTATGGATGAACCTTCAGACACAAAGTTGATATGACGTCTGTTAGTAGTCAATCCTTTTTGGGCTCTAGCTACTGCCAGACTCATTGCTTCGCGTATGATGAAAAGCACCTTATCGTGGCGGCGTGAGTATTGGCCTCTATCAAGAAGCACCCTACATCCTACTAATATGTGCCTAGCCGTCCCTATTGCCTCACCACACGTATAACATTGTTTTTCTGTGGCTTTCCCCCACCTTACCAGATTACTCTGGTCTGGAAGGGTCATCTGAAAGGCGTTAAGGTAGAATTTTAACAGGGCCGGCGACCACTCATATATCAAGGTGCGCCACTTTAAAGCCATCGGTATGCAGAACTCTCCCATTGTCAACCATTCGTTTTGGATTTCCAAATTCATCGCGTGCACTCGATATTTATCATTTTCGTCTTGCTTCAGAAAGGACCTAAGTATATCCTGGTCCCTTTTTGGCTCTCGTACTCCCAACCCCACTTTGTTCGACTGGGCTCCTATCATAAATCGTTTATGGAATATAAGTCTAGATTCAAGCTCGGACGCGTTATTATCTTTCGGGAGCGCCCTGACTGTGTCATCTTGGGATTTACCTAAGATGTGGGCTTTGGTAACTCTAAGGTGTTTATAGAGCTCCGATGGTTTCTTTAATTTCATCCCAAAATTATTCTGATCCCTAAATAAAGCAGAGGGATCAGCAGAGTGCGCTAGTCCAAGCCACGATTTTAGTGATTTTATGACAGTTGCATCTATTTTCGCGAGTAAGGTTTTGCCGAAATCGTATACCAGAAAAGGCCAAGTCAGACGTGATGTTAGGTAGTTGTCATATATCCAAGCTTTTTTGATATTATTCAGTTGTAGCTGATCTATCTTATTTAGGTCGTTTATAAACATATTGACAACTTCATCTAAGGATGGTGTGCGTCCTTGATGGTCTATCTTTCTCCCAAGAAATTTAAATGGGACCGATTCAGCGACTATGGAAACTGGTTTACCCCCTATGAAGAGTCCCGGGTCGTAGGAGGTAAATTTGGTGTCCCGTCTACCCAGACACAGACAGTGACACTTACTGGGCTTCGTTCTCAGTCCATTTGTCCACGAACAGAACTCATCGATTTCCTTTAATAGTTGCTGACATTGATTTGGATTACGCGTCAGTATTGCGAGGTCGTCAGCAAAAGCTAAGATGGACTCAGTGTATTTGTTATTTACTTTAAACCGATAACCCCATTTCTTTTCGTGACGTATTAATTTGGTGATTAAGATATTAATTACTATGTTAAATGCTATTGGTGACAGGCAGCATCCCTGAAACAGCCCAACATTATACCGTAGTGGTTCTGTGTGGTCTTTTTGGAAGCTTATAGCAAATTTTAGTTGTGAGTAATACGACGCGATTATCTCTATTACCACGGGTGGAAAGTTATACCATTGCAACGCGTATATCATAAGGTTATGTGGAATTGAGCCAAATGCGTTTTCTAGGTCTATCCAACATACCGTTATCTGTCTTTCGTATTTTCTGGCATCTTTTAAGCTTTCCGCTAACAGACTATTGTGTTCCAGACATCCAGAAATTCCGGGTAAAAATCCTTTCTGGTGGTTAGGTCCGAAATACCTATTGTTAATCATAAAATTACACATTTTTGTTTGTAGAATTGAGAAAAATATTTTTGAAATTGTGTTAGTTAGTGCTATCGGTCTAGTATCTTTAGGATGAGTCACTTCGTGTTTTTTTGGGATGAGAACAAAAACTGCTTCGCCAAATGCGACTGGTATATTCTTTTCTGACCAGATTTTACTGAATATATTTGTGAGATGTTTGCGAACTATTGGACATTTTTTATACACTATATATGGAACACCATCAGGGCCCGGAGCCGATTTAGATGATTTCTTTTTTATTTGTATCTCTAATTCCTCTATGGTAGGTATTTAAGAATTTATGAGGTGTATATTGTATCGTTATGTATATATTTAATATATGTGTTTATTGGTATGTATATTTATTTACACAGCCTTACTTAGATGTATCTGAGTAACTGTATCAGATTTACTTTTGATAATGCACCTACTGAGTCTTTCTCTGCACCACCTTTGGTTGACTGGTAGAGAATGCCTATGGCATTAAGTCCGCCTATGTACCTACTTGTGCATGAAGTTTATAAATAAAAAAAAATAAAAAAAAAATTCCTTTTT
The DNA here is from genome assembly GCA_949126895.1 of Eilema caniola. Classification (NCBI taxonomy): domain Eukaryota; kingdom Metazoa; phylum Arthropoda; class Insecta; order Lepidoptera; family Erebidae; genus Eilema; species Eilema caniola. Next base: position 2,213,576 of record CASBPR010000003.1, read on the forward strand.
TTATCTATATTAAAGTTATCACTAATGCCAATCAATAAGGTATGTTTTCGTTCTGCAGTGTGCATAATTTAGGCTAATTTGGTGTTAAAAATATAAGACCAATCAAAATAATTGTTTACTAGTAGTGCAACGTATTATTATCTGGTTATATGTGTGAGTTTGGCGACATTGGTTCCGCTATTGAATCTGTCCTATCACACTTCTAACAGTTTTTTTTGTTCTGTGGTCTTCACAACAAAACGTATCGCTCTGCAATAATGACGTCGATTCGGTTTGGCAAAATTCCGACTAAACTAAACTATAATTAAATTAGTCACGTCAAATTGCGGTTTCTTATTCGGGAAAACACCAACTAACTTAATTTGACAGGACTAAACTATTTTTAGTTTAGTCGAATTCAATTTAGTGAAAACCTCCATTTTGCTATTCGGTAAGGCAAAATTTTATTCCTGTCAAACTAAAATCCGACTTATTTTAGTGGCCATATTTTTGGTCACGATTAAACTAAACTAAACCTTGTTCTGCTGATTGTTTGTGCTGGTTGAAAATTTTAAATTACAGAAAAATTACGGTTGCGTTGTGGCTGCTTTTTTCGAGGAGCAAGAAAGGTAAATAAGAAAATTTATCAACTAAATTTATGTTTATTTGTTAAAAACTGACCTAGCAATAAAAAATTCCGCATCAATGCCATTGTGGAGAAGCAGTTGACCGACTCGGACACCATGGCCTGTCATGCTGCAGGAGCGCGGGGCGAATTCCACGGCACGCCAGCCTCAACGACATAATCCGCCGTGCTCTTTTATTGCTGGTGTGCCAGCTGTGCTTGAACCAAACGGTTTGGCGCGCGACGATGGCAAGAGACTGGATGGTATGTCAACAATGCCTTGGAAAATGGGTAGGACTTTGGTGTGGGACGCAACATGCGTCGACACCATGTAATCACCCCGGTCCTATATCACGTCACCAAGATGTAATGTCCTGGTCACGCGGGACCAAATTGTAATAAACACTGCCTTAACCATAGTAATCCTGGTGAGTGGCAGCAAATTGTACCGTGATCCTGCGTCACAGCTCCAATACGTAATAAAGCGGTGGTCATACCCGCAGCATTTCACCACACTAAATAAATCGTCTATATTGTTAATTCTACTTTGGCCAATGATCGTATAATGGTCAGAGGAGACCCTAGATGAGCCCGCATATCCCGGATCCTATAGAGTTCTAGGAATGCTGGTATTTATATAATGAAACATTACTATACAATTACTTAATTCTACCCCCACTTACTTTAACTGATTTATGTTAAGGTACAACAATTTCTCAATGAATGAGTCTCTCACAAATAATTTTCTCACAAGCAACCTACAACCGTACTAGATCCTAACACTGCCCTAATTACTACTACTGTGGCAAACAACCCGAATAACTTTATTGATCTAACTTTTTACATTGTCGACTTAGTGTTGCAAGCCTAACACTGCCCTAATCACTACTACTGTGGCAAACAACCCGAATAACTTTATTGATCTAACCTTTTACATTGTCGACTTAGTGTTGCAAGCCTAACACTGCCCTAATTACTACTACTGTGGCAAACAATCCGAATAACTTTATTGATCTAACCTTTTACATTGTCGACTTAGTGTTGCAAACCTAACACTGCCCTAATTACTACTACTGTGGCAAACAATCCGAATAACTTTATTGATCTAACCTTTTACATTGTCGACTTAGTGTTGCAAGCCTAACACTGCCCTAATCACTACTACTGTGGCAAACAATCCGAATAACTTTATTGATCTAACCTTTTACATTGTCGACTTAGTGTTGCAAGCCTAACACTGCCCTAATCACTACTACTGTGGCAAACAATCCGAATAACTTTTGCTCCCCATAGGCATATACTTTGAATTTGTTAGTTTTTGTTTCCCCGTTGGCGTATACTTTGAATTTGTTAGTTTTTGTTTCCCCGTTGACACATACTTTGAATTTGTTAGTTTTTGTTTCCCCGTTGACACATACTTTGAATTTGTTAGTTTTTGTTTCCCCGTTGACACAGGCTCCACCAATCGCCGTGTGCAGTGGGATACTACCAACTTTAAATATCCCCCCTCTATCCTTTTGTAAGCACGTAGCCCCAAATGGAACTTACGCGCCTTTAGAGAGTAGGATAGCCGACTCGCATTTTCCCTCCCCCAATATCTGAATCCAGACAAATGTATACGTCTAATTACACTTGAATTAGAAAGGGCGTTGCCAATCAATTCTAATTCAAAATAAGATTATTTCTTTCACAATATTGTCAAAACATAGTATGACTAGTACAGATTCAATGAATAGTTTCATGTCGTAGCGCGGTCTGATGACCAATCCATCAAATGAGATTCTGTGTCCAAAATAGGATCTTTAGCATGTCAGAACTGACTCATACTTGTCACGTGCATAAACGAGATCGATATAGTGTCCCTGGTGTAGAAGACAGCCATATCTAGGGTCAATTGCCCAAATCAATTAAGGTTCGATACAAGTTCCAAATTAGGAAAGCGCTCTGCTAAGGTGAGCTAGATGTACCTCGCCAAAATGATTCCTCGGCTACGACGCTCCGAGTAATAAGTATTATTTATAGCATAGTATTTTATTCAAAGTCAATTGGTAGATCAGTCAAACAAACTTCTCATTTCGGAATAATTTCCATTACGAATTTGATTAATTATGATGTGGGTGGATTTAAAATATGTTATGCCACCAATCCGAGTTTCATTGAGACCATACTAAGTCAGTTGCTAGGCAAGTAGAACATTAGCAACGCGGTCCAACGACGGCTCGCTTATAGGTCTAATCCGAATACAACGAACGCCTACTAAAATATACAACACGATAGCTCGTATACAATTTACTCAAATCACGATTTCACCACGGCATTAACGCACGAAAAACCTTAACTAAATCAATCACAAGCATCACCAAGGAATGATATGTCACATCACCAAGCAAAGGCCCGATTAGCTCAGAACCGTTACAATACTAGTCCTTACTAATACACTTCCTAACCTATTCCCATTGTGTGAGTGCCTACTCTACCCCCAACTTAGAACTTCTGTTCAACCAAAACTAGGTGTAACGTCACCTTATTTACATTTAAACGTGTGGTGTGTTGTGAGCCTATCATGTATTGATGGTATTCCATCAACACTCCTGCTCTGCTATGGGTGCAAGCTAGTTAGGCTTGACTGGCCTATCCTCATAACTGTGTGCTTGCTCCAGTCCACGAGCCGAAGCTCAGGGATGTGAACTGAAACCCTAACGAGATAATAGTTAGTGTATATATAAATAGATATATAAGACTGAACTGCGAGCTCTGTAAGTTCTGATCCAGGCCCAATTGGACGGTTCCACTTCGACGGTACCTACCCATCACAGAACAAACAGTCACCCACATTCAGGAAGCTTTTCCGATCCCGTTTCCACAGGTAAAATCGGAATGCCGCCCGCTTCAAAGGTTACCGGCCCCTAGCTATTCAGATAAATATGGAGTTGTTGCCACCGTTAGGTATCCCTCCATAACCAGGCACATCGCCATGGGTTTCCTACGGGAGAACTAGCTAAAACACCGCAGTGCTACCCTCAACTACTAACATAACAAAAGATGATAAAACGACAGCAATGACTTTACGAATGCACTGCCAGACTCAACAGCACAAGACAGTAATAATACGCATACATTTACACGTACTATCCCTGCCCAATGTAAGGTGTCTTCATTTTCGTAAAGGCCCTAAGTCCTGCTCCGATCGCGACCCATCCCAATATTCGACGCGAGAACTAGCCTACCCCACGCCCTAGTCGTAACAAATCTTAATCGCGCACCCTTGTACGTATCACGCCCAACCACACACAAAATCAAGATTTACAATTAATTTCAACAATTTCAACATAATAAAGATGATAAAACGACCGTAAGGACTTTACGAATGCACTGCCAGACTCAACAGCACAAGACAGTAATAATACGCATACATTTACACGTACTATCCCTGCCCAATGTAAGGTGTCTTCATTTTCGCAAAGGCCCCAGGTCCTGCTCCGATCGCGACCCATCCCAATATTCGACGCGAGAACTACCCCACACCCCAAGGTTTACAATAAATTTCGACAATTTATAATTTTTACAGAATTATAAAACTCTCGGCGGTACATTGGAAAAACTCTAAACTGTTCGCGTTAAACAAAGATAGCTAGTAATTCGTTTATTACACAACACCGGCAACAATTTCATATAATTCACAAAAGGAATTTAACACTATTTCTTTACAACGATAGAAATATATAACTTACAAAGACAGTCCGCCGAGCCGTACCCCTTTTAGCTATCTGGATCGAATGAATGACGAAAAAAAAGTGCCCCCCGCCTCCAGAAGACCCATCTTTTAAAGGCGAGGTCTCCCTTCTCTAAACTAACCTCGCCGTTTCTAGAACTACACATCATCCTTCATCCAATCGTGAGCTATTTCCGGCAAGCCGCCTCAGCGAATTTGCTCCTTTTTTATAAAAACTCCTTAATTCATATGATTGGAATAAGAATAATCCAAGATAATGTCTAACTAATTTTCCAGTTAATTATTCGTATACTAATATTTAGAATTCGCGACTAGTGCAATATCACAGAAAATGCAGCCAATAGAGATTCCTGGTTACATCAACCGCAGGATCAGTAGCAGTTGATGTTAAATCTTATTTCAATTTTTTTTTTACGGATAATCTTACGTTATTTCGCTACCAATAAGACAAACATGGAATGTAATTATTTACAATAAAGGAAATGGCTCAATCGCAGCGCCATCTAACATCCCTCTTAAATACCACACCCATTTTTTTGAATTTTGAATTTTAGCTCCATCTACCCATCTAATTGTGAACTACTTCCACTTACCAACTGCAGTCCGTTACATCCCGACCCCCGAATCTTTATGAAGGTACATTCTTTTTTTTTTTTTTTATGACCGGAATAAAGATTCTACTAATTTTAATACAGAACAATAAAAGACAACCTGATTTAAACCTCACACGGGCTGCAAATCGAGGTGAAGATACTTCTTTACCCACAGGCCCCCCTTTTTTTTTGTATATTTCCCCCTTAGCTAGAATCCAGTCATCCCACACATTAAGTGTCTGTGCAGTTTAACCATATCAAGACAAACCACTTCTCAGTCCCGATACCAAGCTTGATAGTAGTCCCGCAACACAAACTATCTCCTCGAACCAGGACATGACAGTCTAAAGCAAGGAAAGCCTGTTTGTGAGGCAAGCTCAGTCCTAGCGACTCAGAGTAAAAGTTTGTGGAGCGAACCTATCTTACGTTCTTCCACAACCAATTACCCCATCCCCCAATAATAAAGTCACCCCTTAACAGCCGTCAAACATAGTAGGTGCAAACGGTCCACCCCACTTGGCTCGAAACCCAAAAGCATTTGCCCCGAAAATGGCGCATGTACAGTGTAGCTCGTTATAACCTAACTGTATAGTTGAGGAAGTGTGAAGGTACCTTAACGGTATGCTTAGACCTCGGATTCATCAATCTCGAGCCCGTCTATTATCCTAACTCTTAGCAATCCTTCATAATTCCGATTGAGGTGCATGCAGAATGACTAGACTATAACCAAGCCTCGCGATTCTACTCCCCATAGTGCTGGTTGGGAAGGCCCTTCACACTGAATTTAAACAAGTACTCATTCAACATACAACCTTTCCATGACCATTCCTTAACGTGAATATTCCTTTCGCTCTAACATAACCAACTTCCATGGTCATTCAGACTACCAACCAATCAGCACCCGATACAAACGCATGGTTATTGTTTCGTAATTTTAGGAATGCTCCAGCTTTTGCAAGGAAAAGCGGATTTCAGTATCCCCCTCTATTGCACACCACGCGTGGCAAATTGATAAATTTTGATTAAGTCTTAAAGTCGAACTATAACGAACCTTACTACAATTTTTTCCTTTTGTAATATTTAATTAAATTTTTTTTTTTTTTTTTTTTTTTTTTTTTTTTTTTTTTTTTTTTTGGTAAAGCCACCCTGCTCCCCACCATCTGACGGGATGAGAACATATTTCGTTAACAATTTAGGGTGAAAGTGACTAATGTGAAACTAAGTGAAAATTACTATGATCAACTCATTCACATGATGGACTACTGCTCATACTATCAGATGGGCTTCACCCTAACCACCAAATTTATTGATCACATTTTTTTTTTTTTTATATATTTATCCTCAGACCAGATCTAAATTATTAATTGAATATAATTTTAAATCAATCCTACTTACTAGTTCTACTTAACTAACTACATTACTTAAATCTACAAATTCTTACATACTAAGTAAAGTAATTGCAAAATCTAATCAACAATTCAAGCTTAAGTTCACGAACCTTCTCTTCTCTTCCCGATCCAGCCCCAGCCTACTGCGTATAATATCTAGACAGATGTATAGTATTGAACTTCCCCCGAACCTCATTAGTTTGGGGGTCTAACAAAATGTACACATTTTGGTAAGGATTTCCCGCCACTACGTATGGACCTTCATACAACGCCTCAAACTTCTTGGTTACCTTTAATTTCGCGCTAGATTTATTTAACTTCCTAATTTTTACTAAATCGCCGACCTGATATTCAATCAACCGATATCTACCATTAAACTTCGCCTTCCGTTTTTCCCCAGCCTCTTGTAGATTCTTACGCGCTATCTCCCTGACTTTCTGTACGTCTAGCTCTCCATTACTCCTACCTATAATCTCGTCAAACGACAACCTCGTCGAAGTTCCGTACATTATCTCACAAGGGGTAAATCCTGTGCTTTCATGATAAGTGTTATTATATAGCTCCTCCAACTTGGGAAGAGTCTTTACCCATCCTTTGTGATTCGTGCTATTATATGTCCTAAACAAACGCCCTAACTCCCTGTTGACTCGCTCTACTGTATTTGGTCGTGGGTTCCTAACCGTAGTGTATACCACTCTAACCCCCAACGTTTCCATGCCCTCTTTCCACACTCGACTAGTGAACTGGGTCCCATTATCCGACATTATCGCCTTCGGCTTTATTATGTCGAAGAACCTCTTTGCCTTATTAAACACTGCCACCGCCGTTGCCTTCTTAAGCTCAAAAAATTTGACAAACTTACTAAACGAATCCTGTAGAACGAGTATATAATTCATTCCAAATTTACCCGTAGGGAGAGGCCCGTATATATCTACCATCACTAAATCGCCAATATCTCTTGTAATTATTGAACAGCATGGGCCTACTTTGTTTGAATTAGAATGCTTTGTTAACTGACATACGTCACAAGTCCTCACTAAACGTTTCACACTCTTAGTTAATCCTTTCCAATAAAACCGATCCCTTATATACTTTATCACCTTGTAACCTCCCTGATGACCCATTTCGAGATGTACTTGCCTAACTAATCCTTCCCTAAGGACATTTGGTAAGAAAATGACTTGTCCCTTTTCACCCCCCTTATCTATATACAAAACGTCATTAATCAATCTACACCTACTCGCCAAACCCGCTAACTCTCCTCTTGTGCTGGCCGTACTTATCTGATTAATTAACCTACTTATCTCTACATCAGCCCTTTGTAATTCAGGTAGTAGTTTTAATTGGTTCAGTAATTCTTTATTTCGTTGCGCTTCCATATATAGGATGCTCGGTGACCTAACCTTTTCTTCCTGCAAAAGTTCCCCTTTAGGAGGATAGCGCGACAATACGTCCGCGACCACATTATCTCTCCCTTTAATATGTTGTATTTCATACTGAAAATTCTCTAAATAGTTAATCCACCGAGTTACCTTAGCGTTATATAACCTCCACGTCTTGACAAATGCCAAAGCCTTATGATCCGTCCTAATAACTACCCTAGCTCCCCTCAAATACGTTTCGAATTTCTCTAAACAACAGATTACTGAATAGAACTCCTGTTCAGTCACTGTCCAATTTAATTGAGCCCCCCTTAATGCCTTACTATAAAACCCCAGCACCCTCTGCTGATCATCATCGCCTACCTGATATAAAACCCCTGCTAATCCCACCTTAGAACAATCCGTTTGCAAATAGAAAGGTTTAGTAAAATCCGGATGATGCAATTGGATAGTTTCTAAGAACAAAGCTTTAATTTGTTCGAACGCCCTTTGTTCGAGTTGACCCCAACCCCAGCCTTTACCCTTCTTCAACAAATTATATAATGGTTGCGCTTGAATATTAAAGTTAGGTATAAACTTCCTATAAAAATTACATAACCCCAAAAATGCCCTCACATGCTTTATCCTTCTAGGTATCGGAAACTCTTGTATAGCTTTAACCTTATCTGGGTCAGTGTGTAATCCCTGAGTAGAGATGATGTAACCCAACATCCTCACTTCCTTACAACAAAACTCACATTTCTTTAAATTACACGTTAAACCTGCCTTTTGCAATTTACCTAAGACTATGTCCAAATGTTCCAAATGTTGTGTGAATGACCCTGTCGTTATTATCGCTAGGTCATCTAAATAATTAACACAAAATTCCCTGACCTCATGTCCTAATATTATATCCATGGCCCTACTAAAACTTCCCACGGACGTTTTCAACCCTTGGGGCAACACATTATAAACGTAGGACTTCCCATTGAAGGTGAACCCCGTATATTTTTTACTATTCTGCGTAATAGGTATTTGGAAATAAGCATTATTCAAATCTACTACACTTATATAGTTAGCCCCATGGAAGGAATTCATGACATCAATCTGTAGTGGTGGTTTCTCCGTTTCTGCCACCATATATTTATTTATCTCTCTAGCGTCTAATAACACTCTAATCGAATCATCTCGCTTAATCGTAAAAGTCAATGGACTACAATAAGGAGTTGCAGATCGACTAACTATCCCCAAATCTTCCATTTCCCTTAGCTTTTCTTCTACTCTCCCCCTATAAGCATATGGCACCGGATAATTTTTCTTAACAATAGGTACATCTGAACACGTCACTATCTCGTGCTGATAGCAGTTCGCTCTCCCTAAACGCGAAGTGAACACACCCTTATATTTATGTAACAATTTTAGCAAGCTATTCCTCTGTTCTGTCTCTATAGCAACTCCGGTCTCTAGACTTGTCCAGACTAGATCATTAAACTCGCTACAACTATCCATGGCTGATATTAATTCCTCACTCTCCCTTAGGTCGGCTCCCTTTACTTGCTCTAAAAACGGTATTACCTCTCTTTGCCCTGCCTGATCCAGAACTAAACCTCTATCTATTTTTCCCGTGTTGATAGTTACTTCATTCCCCTTTAACCAATCAAATCCTAAAATCAACGAATTAACTAGGCCTGGAACTACTACAAACCCCATATTTTGTACACACTCTCCTAGCTTTAAAGGCAATAGAACTATTTTCTTAATCTCTCCGCTCCTATGACCCACAGCTGTCTTAATTTTAAAGGGTCTAATCGGCATCCACGGTATTTCGCGACTCCTATCCGACCTCAGTACATCCCAGAATTCCTCTGAGATGCTGGTTATATCACAACCAGTATCCACTAATCCTATAACCTCATGATCAAAAATTTGCACTATTACTTCTGAACTAAAGGTTCCCTCATCGCGTTCTGTAGACCTTTCATCAAATACCGCCTCTATCGACACAGGATCGCCTTGTCTCAAAAGTTTCTGTTCAATATTTAATTTAATCACATCAACTAATTGTTTATCGATAAAGAGACTCTTTGGTTCTACTGTTCCAAAACCCAATCCCTCACGTATACCACGAGTAGTCATCTTCGCCACTAGCGGCGCCCTAATACCGTTTCCTACCTTACCTAAAGCTAGCCCTGGATTCCAACCCATTTTGATCATCATATCTAACGCTGCGCTCCCTGTGACTGAGGCTAGATCGGGAACAGAACTTCCAGCCTCTACTAGTTTAAACCTGCGGGTGACGCTAACGCCGATGTATCACTCTGCACTACCGTTGCCACCTGCTCACCAGACGGTCGAGTTTTGCTTGGCTTAGGCCAACTGCGATAGTCCTGACGAGAATCCTTAGCCCTTTTCTCTGGTATCCTCTTCTCGCCGCCAGAGGTTGGAGTTGATACAGCCTCTTGCCGAGCTATATCGTCCATCCCTCTCAAAAACTCCGCTGTTTCAATGATGTTATTCAGCTTGGACGTATACCATCCCTGTTGCACATACTTCGGAAACTGCCTAATTATGTCCCCAATCAGTTGTTTCTCGGAAAACTTATAAGTTAGCATCTGAGCCTTCCCGGTCAATCTTAGGAAATGGCCTAACATAGTAGGCGACTCCGCTTTATTCCAAACTCCAAGCACTATAGACCGGCGTAATTCGTTCTGTTCGCTTTCTCCCCAGAAGGTAGCCAAAAAGTCCGCCTTGAAGTCTTGCAATACGCTCCAACGACATTTGTAAACTCTTGCCCATTCTCTGGCTTCACCCACTAGACATTCTTGTATCAAGTCTAATTGATTGCCGTCCCGACCGACCTTTCCCAAATATGTTGTTAGGTCTTCCAAAAACGTCACCGGATGCACATCGACTTTGTCTCCGAACTTGGGCTTCTCGAACGTTACATTTCTCACATGGTAGTTTATGTTTCTAGGTAACTCCGAGTTGACACACTCTACGAAGATCGAGGGTTCCCCATTTTCCCTTAATCTAGGAGAGTCTGTATGTAGTTGTTGATTCAATTCCGGATTAGCCTGTTCCCTAACCACAGACAACGCTTCTGTGGGCACTGCCCCCCATTCGCGACTACTTCCGCTTCTGTCTGCTGGAGAAGCTCTTGTCTCACTCATCTCAGCCCTTAACGTCTCCAATTTCGCAGCTAAATCTTCTATAGTACGATTCAACTTCCTATACCGAAGGTTTGCTAAAGAAGTGTTCACATTCACACTTCTCCCCTCCGGTCTCCTTCTAGCTTCAATTGTCCGTCTCACACGCCTAGATGTGGTAGGTACAGGTTCATTGGGCGTCGTAGTTTGCCTTACAGGACTAGTCGTCCCTTGCTCACTTGTCCTGTTTTCCCCATAACGGGCAGGCGCCCGCCTTTTCCTGCTCGGCTTATCCATACTATATTTATCACTGATCGAACACTCAAAGAACACTACACGTAACGATTCGTCAATACAATCACTATAAACTCCCTTTTAACTTATAAATTTGAACACCACTTTCAGCTAAGACTCACGGCTCATAACCGGAACTATATATACACGATAAGTTAACAAATAATACATTATAGTGTTAACTGTTGGTTGGGATGCCTCACTGTCATACAATGTTGCACTCCAACGATATGTGTAGGTATTTCAATTCAATAAATGTTTCTCCCGAGTTCGACCTACTCAAGTCTATAAGATACTTAATATCGACCCCCCAACAATTCGACTGATAACATCCTAACCCAGACTTTACGACCCCCCATTGTTTATTATTCTCACCATTTTTCATTTTACACTAAATTCACCCCAGCATAATTTCCTAGAGACCCTTACCTATAATACAGCAACAAATTGTACGGTATGCAACATACCGTACTCCTACCCTCAACTAACCCACAACAAACAAACACAATGCCAACGACCGATGGTCAGAATATAGTGTCTATCCCGAACACTGCAACGAAATTGTCCCAGACTCTGATCTCAGGTCTCGGCTCCAAATCGTACTGGCGCCTGACCTTCCAACCTATCCCCGGGCAGACAAAATGTTACCATCCTGGTTACCGACACCAAATTGTGGTGTCGTCCTGGCCACCAGGCATTAACTTGTAGTGTGTAGTCTTGATCCACGTCATCAAATTTTAACGTGTAATCCTGGCTTACGGCCCCAAATTGTAATCACCCCGGTCCTATATCACGTCACCAAGATGTAATGTCCTGGTCACGCGGGACCAAATTGTAATAAACACTGCCTTAACCATAGTAATCCTGGTGAGTGGCAGCAAATTGTACCGTGATCCTGCGTCACAGCTCCAATACGTAATAAAGCGGTGGTCATACCCGCAGCATTTCACCACACTAAATAAATCGTCTATATTGTTAATTCTACTTTGGCCAATGATCGTATAATGGTCAGAGGAGACCCTAGATGAGCCCGCATATCCCGGATCCTATAGAGTTCTAGGAATGCTGGTATTTATATAATGAAACATTACTATACAATTACTTAATTCTACCCCCACTTACTTTAACTGATTTATGTTAAGGTACAACAATTTCTCAATGAATGAGTCTCTCACAAATAATTTTCTCACAAGCAACCTACAACCGTACTAGATCCTAACACTGCCCTAATTACTACTACTGTGGCAAACAACCCGAATAACTTTATTGATCTAACTTTTTACATTGTCGACTTAGTGTTGCAAGCCTAACACTGCCCTAATCACTACTACTGTGGCAAACAACCCGAATAACTTTATTGATCTAACCTTTTACATTGTCGACTTAGTGTTGCAAGCCTAACACTGCCCTAATTACTACTACTGTGGCAAACAATCCGAATAACTTTATTGATCTAACCTTTTACATTGTCGACTTAGTGTTGCAAACCTAACACTGCCCTAATTACTACTACTGTGGCAAACAATCCGAATAACTTTATTGATCTAACCTTTTACATTGTCGACTTAGTGTTGCAAGCCTAACACTGCCCTAATCACTACTACTGTGGCAAACAATCCGAATAACTTTATTGATCTAACCTTTTACATTGTCGACTTAGTGTTGCAAGCCTAACACTGCCCTAATCACTACTACTGTGGCAAACAATCCGAATAACTTTTGCTCCCCATAGGCATATACTTTGAATTTGTTAGTTTTTGTTTCCCCGTTGGCGTATACTTTGAATTTGTTAGTTTTTGTTTCCCCGTTGACACATACTTTGAATTTGTTAGTTTTTGTTTCCCCGTTGACACATACTTTGAATTTGTTAGTTTTTGTTTCCCCGTTGACACAGGCTCCACCAATCGCCGTGTGCAGTGGGATACTACCAACTTTAAATATCCCCCCTCTATCCTTTTGTAAGCACGTAGCCCCAAATGGAACTTACGCGCCTTTAGAGAGTAGGATAGCCGACTCGCATTTTCCCTCCCCCAATATCTGAATCCAGACAAATGTATACGTCTAATTACACTTGAATTAGAAAGGGCGTTGCCAATCAATTCTAATTCAAAATAAGATTATTTCTTTCACAATATTGTCAAAACATAGTATGACTAGTACAGATTCAATGAATAGTTTCATGTCGTAGCGCGGTCTGATGACCAATCCATCAAATGAGATTCTGTGTCCAAAATAGGATCTTTAGCATGTCAGAACTGACTCATACTTGTCACGTGCATAAACGAGATCGATATAGTGTCCCTGGTGTAGAAGACAGCCATATCTAGGGTCAATTGCCCAAATCAATTAAGGTTCGATACAAGTTCCAAATTAGGAAAGCGCTCTGCTAAGGTGAGCTAGATGTACCTCGCCAAAATGATTCCTCGGCTACGACGCTCCGAGTAATAAGTATTATTTATAGCATAGTATTTTATTCAAAGTCAATTGGTAGATCAGTCAAACAAACTTCTCATTTCGGAATAATTTCCATTACGAATTTGATTAATTATGATGTGGGTGGATTTAAAATATGTTATGCCACCAATCCGAGTTTCATTGAGACCATACTAAGTCAGTTGCTAGGCAAGTAGAACATTAGCAACGCGGTCCAACGACGGCTCGCTTATAGGTCTAATCCGAATACAACGAACGCCTACTAAAATATACAACACGATAGCTCGTATACAATTTACTCAAATCACGATTTCACCACGGCATTAACGCACGAAAAACCTTAACTAAATCAATCACAAGCATCACCAAGGAATGATATGTCACATCACCAAGCAAAGGCCCGATTAGCTCAGAACCGTTACAATACTAGTCCTTACTAATACACTTCCTAACCTATTCCCATTGTGTGAGTGCCTACTCTACCCCCAACTTAGAACTTCTGTTCAACCAAAACTAGGTGTAACGTCACCTTATTTACATTTAAACGTGTGGTGTGTTGTGAGCCTATCATGTATTGATGGTATTCCATCAACACTCCTGCTCTGCTATGGGTGCAAGCTAGTTAGGCTTGACTGGCCTATCCTCATAACTGTGTGCTTGCTCCAGTCCACGAGCCGAAGCTCAGGGATGTGAACTGAAACCCTAACGAGATAATAGTTAGTGTATATATAAATAGATATATAAGACTGAACTGCGAGCTCTGTAAGTTCTGATCCAGGCCCAATTGGACGGTTCCACTTCGACGGTACCTACCCATCACAGAACAAACAGTCACCCACATTCAGGAAGCTTTTCCGATCCCGTTTCCACAGGTAAAATCGGAATGCCGCCCGCTTCAAAGGTTACCGGCCCCTAGCTATTCAGATAAATATGGAGTTGTTGCCACCGTTAGGTATCCCTCCATAACCAGGCACATCGCCATGGGTTTCCTACGGGAGAACTAGCTAAAACACCGCAGTGCTACCCTCAACTACTAACATAACAAAAGATGATAAAACGACAGCAATGACTTTACGAATGCACTGCCAGACTCAACAGCACAAGACAGTAATAATACGCATACATTTACACGTACTATCCCTGCCCAATGTAAGGTGTCTTCATTTTCGTAAAGGCCCTAAGTCCTGCTCCGATCGCGACCCATCCCAATATTCGACGCGAGAACTAGCCTACCCCACGCCCTAGTCGTAACAAATCTTAATCGCGCACCCTTGTACGTATCACGCCCAACCACACACAAAATCAAGATTTACAATTAATTTCAACAATTTCAACATAATAAAGATGATAAAACGACCGTAAGGACTTTACGAATGCACTGCCAGACTCAACAGCACAAGACAGTAATAATACGCATACATTTACACGTACTATCCCTGCCCAATGTAAGGTGTCTTCATTTTCGCAAAGGCCCCAGGTCCTGCTCCGATCGCGACCCATCCCAATATTCGACGCGAGAACTACCCCACACCCCAAGGTTTACAATAAATTTCGACAATTTATAATTTTTACAGAATTATAAAACTCTCGGCGGTACATTGGAAAAACTCTAAACTGTTCGCGTTAAACAAAGATAGCTAGTAATTCGTTTATTACACAACACCGGCAACAATTTCATATAATTCACAAAAGGAATTTAACACTATTTCTTTACAACGATAGAAATATATAACTTACAAAGACAGTCCGCCGAGCCGTACCCCTTTTAGCTATCTGGATCGAATGAATGACGAAAAAAAAGTGCCCCCCGCCTCCAGAAGACCCATCTTTTAAAGGCGAGGTCTCCCTTCTCTAAACTAACCTCGCCGTTTCTAGAACTACACATCATCCTTCATCCAATCGTGAGCTATTTCCGGCAAGCCGCCTCAGCGAATTTGCTCCTTTTTTATAAAAACTCCTTAATTCATATGATTGGAATAAGAATAATCCAAGATAATGTCTAACTAATTTTCCAGTTAATTATTCGTATACTAATATTTAGAATTCGCGACTAGTGCAATATCACAGAAAATGCAGCCAATAGAGATTCCTGGTTACATCAACCGCAGGATCAGTAGCAGTTGATGTTAAATCTTATTTCAATTTTTTTTTTACGGATAATCTTACGTTATTTCGCTACCAATAAGACAAACATGGAATGTAATTATTTACAATAAAGGAAATGGCTCAATCGCAGCGCCATCTAACATCCCTCTTAAATACCACACCCATTTTTTTGAATTTTGAATTTTAGCTCCATCTACCCATCTAATTGTGAACTACTTCCACTTACCAACTGCAGTCCGTTACAACCATTGCCCCTCCTACCCATATACCAGGCACGGCTGGCTGTGCCGGTGCTGCTGCAGCTTCTGCAGAGGCTGTTAAGCGGCGCAAATACTCCAATCTTATTGGAGATTATGAATTTGTGCCGTTTGGAGTCGAAACGTTTGGGCCTTGGGGTCCGAGCGCCCGCAATCTCTTCAGGGAGATTGCGAAACGTATGGTTGACGCTTCTCGTGACCAGAAGGCTGGCCTCTTTTCAGGTCAGAGATTAAGTATTGCCATACAACGTGGCAATGCTGCTAGTCTTCTGGGAATGCTACCACAAGAGGCATGCGATGCGGATGAATTCCACGACGCATTTTAACTTTTAGTTTTATTTTTTTTATTATATTTAGTATTGTGTATATATAGTAACTTTATTAATTTAATTTAATTTTTGCCAATACATCTGTAATATATGTAAAAATTGTGTAACAATAAAAATAATTGAAAAATTAACAATTATCATAAACGTTGGGTTTGAAATTTATTTTAAGGAGGATTACAGAAATCGGGAAGAACGGGCCAGGTTGCTTCGGTCGAGGGATGCATCAAATCCGTTTGAGATGGTCGACCGCAAATTTAGAAAATTCTTTAGGGTCCCGTCATCAGCGGCCAAGTTCCTGTTGGAGATACTTGAAAATCACCCTAAATTAAGCAAAGACGATTTTTTACGGAACGCCTAACGCGTTTGAAACCATTTTTGGTTATATCGTAATCGGAATCGCTCCCGTTATGTCCGCTAATGTAAATGGTTCCGCTTCATATGATAATACCTATACTGTCGTCGACAGCCCTCGTTCTCAAATGTCCCCCTGTACCTTTACAGAAGGACCGCGACTAGACAATATTCTTCAAAATTTCTGGCAACTTGAAGAGGTACAATCTTTGAGTCCAGACGCTCTTGAAAATGAACAAATTTTCAAAAATAATTATTCTCGAGATCTACGGGACGCTATTCTGTAGCGTTACCTTTCTTATGTGAGGATCACATAACAGCATACAGCCGTACTTGGCAATTCGTATTCCACCGCTAAGAAACGCTTTATGTATCTCGAACGTAAACTTATCGCTTCACCTCCTCTGCGAGTGGAGTACGATTCCATAATCAAAGAGTACATTTCCTTGAAGGATAACGATGACTATTTAAATGGATATTATATACCGCACTATGCTATTGCCAGGTTGGATAAAACGTCTACCAAATGGCGCATGGTTATGGACGCAAGCTCTAAATCAGAATCGAATTTGTCATTAAATGATATTTTATATACAGGTGACAATTTGCAAAATGACCTTTTCATAATTCTTTTAGATTTCCGTCTCTGCGCGATTGCTTTTACATCGGATATCAAACAGATGTACCTACAGATTCTGGTTAATAATGACGACCGCAAATTTCAAAACTTTAATATCGATTTGATTCCGCTTTGCCGCTTAAAACCTACCAATTCAACCGAGTTTGTTTTGGTTTACGCAGCAGTCCCTTTCTCGCTATGAAAGTGCTTCGTCAGCTTTGCGCTGACGAGCGCGACCGCTTCTCGCACGCTACAGCTGTAATTGAAAACAACACTTACATGGATGACGTGTGCCACTCTGTGCCGTCTGTGGCTGGTTGTTTACAGCTCAGAGATGATCTCCGCGCCGGGGGCTTCGACCTTATCAACTGGACTAGCAACACACCTGAGCTCCTTGAATCGCTTCCGATCTCTGATCGTCACAGCGCTGATATAAATTTCATAGATCCAGACACTAATTTAAAGGTCTTGGGCCTACAGTGGTCACCCACCAGTGATGCATTCATGTTCATCGTGAACATTGACAATCGTCCAGCGACTAAGCGTAATATTTTGTCATTAATCGCACGTCATTATGATGTTCTTGGATTCATAGCTCCAGTAATATTATACACTAAATAGGTTTTACAAAAACTACACATATTAAAACTTGACTGGGATGAGCAGCCTCCGTCTAATATAGTAAATATTTAGAAAAATTATATCCACGAACTACCTTGTGTTCAACAATTGTGCTTTCCACGCCATCTTGGTGTAGAAGAAAACTCAAAAAAAATCATTATTGCATTTTCTGATGCTAGTGAAAATGGATTCGGGTCTTGTGTTTACATAAGAACTCAATCCTGCCCAGACTCGCCTCCAGTCACACGTTAAGTTTGCACCAAATCAAAGGTAGCTCCTCTTAAAACTATTTCCATTGCCAGACTAGAACTCTGCGCGTGCTTACTTATGGCTAAACTAGTCCGACGCGTTATCACTACTTTTGAAAAACGTCATCCCATTGGTAAATATTATGTTTATCTGACTCCATGGTAGCCTTACAATGGATCGCCGCTTCTCCGCCAGGTTCAAAACTTTTGTCGTTACTCGCATTACTAAAATTGTTTCTATGATTCCCGCTGACAGTTTCCGACACGTTTCAGGATTACAAAATATCAGTGACGTTTTGTCTCGCGGACTGTCACCCGCTCAACTACTGGACTACCCGTTGTGGTTCACTGGTCCCGCTTGGTTAGGCCAAGATCCTACTGAATAGCCCGTTACATCAGTAGCTCCCGCTAAAATTGACTCAGATCTACCCGAGTTAAAGAAAACTGTTTCACTCCCTGTGACTCATCCGAATGATAAGGTTTCTAACCCGCTGTTAGGCCTCCCCTCCCGGGTTTCCTCATGGCTAATGCTCATACGCATAGTCGTTTTAATTTATCGTTTTATCAAGAAACTCCCGCGCTCGTATCATTATACCGCTGAAGAAATGAATTTAGCAGCATTAAAACTTTTGAAGGCTTTACAAGAATTTCATTTTCGTGATATCATTGACAATTTAACTTCTGGTCCTCACTGCACACGTGCAATACAACGGCTCGCGCCATTCCTAGACGCTGACGGACTTATACTCGCTTTTGTAAATTAATAAAAATTCGTTGGTTTAGAATTACAAACATAAATTTACTAAAAACTTAATGACAACCTAAGACACTAACCAGGAACGTGTTATCTCCATTCAAACAAATCCATATTGGAATATAATTCACATTCGGGCGCGGCGCGATGAGCGGGCGCGGCGCGATGAGCGAGAAAGGCTCGCTGACATCGCTGCACGCGCCTGAAGGCGGCTCGGGCGTCGGAGGGCGCAAACTGACCTCCGCCCCCCATGAGCGCGGGCCTGAGGGTGACGGGTGGAGCCGCCCGTCACCCTAGCAGAAGCAGGCCACGGCGGCGGCGCGCATCGTAGGACGATGCGCGCCTCCCCACACCGGGGTTGAGTCGGGGACCGCGTGGTCCCCCCCTTCCCGAGGAGGGCCAGACCGAGAGGGATGGCCCTGGGTCAGCCGGGGTGCGAGGGATATGTCGCATGACAACCTCACCTTCGGCCTAGCACTACGACCCAGAGACGGCGTGCGGTTTAGTCGGTTCGAGTCCGACATAACCTACCCCTCCGGCTCCGGAGGGGTGGGTATCCGTGGGGATTTCCCGCACGTAAAAAAAAGAATAAAAAAAAAGGAATATAATTCACATCAAAGTTTGAGCACAACAACGGGAACAAAAATCAACATGGATGACATGACACAGTCTTTTTCCGCAATTATGATTGGGTTGGAGGAGCGGATGACACATTTTGAGGGTGAGCCGAGCAAAAGTGTGAAGAACCCAAGCACCAGCACACCGATTCTGACAAGTCTTGCTTCGGACTACACAACATTCAAGACGTTTGTTGTAAGCACATTGTCAGCCTTTCGTCAACAAATGCACCTATTGGCCAGTCAGGTGGACAATCTTGAACAAAGGAGCCGACGTAAGATGTTGCTGCTGCATGGTGTACATGAAGGAAAGGATGAGGTGACTGCACAGAGTGTGGTGAGTGCGTTTAGAGATCATCTTATGCTTGGTGACTTCACTACTGATGATATTAGGCGATGTCACAGAATGGGTCGCCGTGCACCGAATGGATCGGATGGCAAACCTCGACCTATTTTGGTTAAACTTCAACAGATGGCTGTGCGGGATTAAGTCTGGTTTACAAAATCCAAGCTCAAGGGGTCTGGCATAATACTATCCGAGTTCGTAACTGGGACCAGACACGAAGTCTTCATGGGAGCACGCGAGCGTTTTGGCATCTCCAAGTGTTGAACGCGGGAGGGCCACGTCTATGTTCTTGGCGTCGACGGAACGAGACATCGGGTAGCTACTATGAGTGAGCTAAATCAGCTTGTCCCAAACCCATCAAAGGCCACTCCAGTTGATAAAGCTACAACCAAAGCCAGACGGGTCGCGGAAAATTAGCGATAGAACTTGATTTGTATGTATTGTTATTGCTTGTTTAATTGGCTTCACTAATGCATAACAGTCACACTATTTCACTATGATACTACCTTGCATAACAGTTCCACTATTTCACTATGATACTACCTGACCTTTTTTTTTACAATGTTCAAATATGTATACCTTCCATTTTGTACATTATTTGTATTTTCCTAATTACCTTAAACTATAAAAATACTAACTTTTAAACTCTCGCGTTCCATGATATATAATTTAGAAAACGGGAATTAACGCGATCATGGTATAGGTACTTACATACCTTTGATTGCCTGACGTTTCGACCAGGTTACACCGGCCGTGGTCACAGGCTGACTGGCTCAGCGGTTCAGCGGTGGAAGCCCAGTCGTTTCACATCATTTTTAATTAGGAACAAATCAGTTATAAATCCAAACTATAAAGCAATAGATCGGGAAAATCAAACAAGGAAAACACAATTTGAAAAGTACATCACCAAACGTCTGTACAACCCGAGCGCCGCCGTGCAAATGAGTCCGAACTATGGCCCGACTACTTTTATAGACAAGGGTAGTGAACGTTATTTTTAAAAATTAACAGAACATAAGCGTCTCTGCTTATACGGCTTCTCCTGACCGCGGTGCGTCCCGAACCGTATCTCAATCACTCTTCTTGTCTGAAGACATCGACGAGATGGCGCAGACGCCATGAGCTTATGGTCCAGCTTCAGGACTAGCGGATGGTCCAGGTGCCTCAACCGTTGGGTCATCTTCGTCGGCGTCTGGAATATGCAAAAATACATATACGACATCTGAAAACACTTTAGTTAAATGCTCCTCGCATACGTCTCTTTTGCGGCCTTCAGACAAAGCATTCATACACAATCGTAAGCAACTATGTAAAGTTGGCTTTTGATTACTTTAACACAAAATTCACCTACGTCATGACGTGTACTAAAGTATTAACAGGAGCGTCCTCCTAACGTGGACAGAGGCATCACTGAATCGCATGTCCTGGGCAGAGGCATCCCCAAATCGCATACCCAAATTCCCGAAGCTGGGCAGAGGCATCACTGAATCGCTTACCCTGGGCAGAGGCCTCTCTGAATCGCGTACCCAAATTACCGAAGCTGGGCAGAGGCATCACTGAATCGCTCACCTTGGGCAGAGGCATCGCTGAATCGCGTACCCAAATTCCCGAAGCTGGGCAGAGGCATCACTGAATCGCTTACCCTGGGCAGAGGCATCGCTGATTCGCGTACCCAAAATAGCATGAGAAGACTCACACTGATGCCCAATATTTACTGACTGCACAGGCGCACCCACCATCCCTTCGACTCATTCCGATGCCATTTAGGGGATATCGCTGTTTTGAAGTGTATTGTATTCAGAGAAATAGGGAAACTAACCGAGTATTGGGATAGAAATCGAGTAAAAATTAGGGTGGCATACATCGGTAAAAAAGAAGTCAAGGAAGCTTCGCCAAAACAGTAAACATTGATAAAGTTAATCCAAAACACTTACGTTCAAAAAATGCCGAGCAAGTGTCAGGGCACCAATCTCCACGCCATGGAACCATAAATTCAGCAGCTGCCTGGGTAGTTTTCCTATAAGCTCCACTTATCAACTTCAACTCGTGACGGTTACTAGGTAGTACCTTAAGCACCTTGGAAGGCCCCTGCATGCCAGGATCCAGCTTTCCTGTTGACTGCGAGTATTTTATGACAAATACACTATCGCCGGCTGCGAATGTTCGTGAAGACTGCCGACCCTGGTTCACATACAAATCCTGCCGATCTTGGTTACGTTTAAGTAGCTCTCTCGCTCTACTCTTACTTAATTCCCGTCGAACTTTTCGATTATATTGAGAATCTTCAATAGCCACGTCTCTGACTGGAGTAAAGGCATCAGTACCAATCATTACATTAAATGCGGACATTTGCGTGGTCTTCCGCTTAGTGATATTAAGTGTTAGTTGCAGTTTCCACAGGGAGTGAGCCTTTTTTGTGATTAACCTCTATTCGTATCATGTTAAGGACGCTACGAATGTACCTCTCTGCCTGACCATTTGCATGGTGCATTTCAGGCGTAATATAATGAATATCACAGCCTAATCCGGTTAACCAATTCACAAAGTCTGTAGATTCAAACATTCGTCCACGGTCAGCCACCAAAAGCTTAGGAGTGCCAAACAGAGATGGCGACAATAACTTGTTTTAGTTCATTAGCATCTTGTTTGCGTAGCGGATACAGCAAGCAGTATTTCGTGAATAAGTCAACAATTACGAGAATAAACTAATGGCCATTAGAAATAGGCAGAGGGCCCAATGCGGCCACATGAATAGTATTAAAGGGTAAATCGGGCTTTTCCCAAGATGTAATAGGTTGATGTGGGGCCCAAGGTACGCGCTTGCATGATATGCAAACAAGACAATGGGCTACGTACTTGACAACAAACTGACGCAGTCCAGGGGACCAAAAGTGTTTGAGTATTAGGTCTATTCATTTGTCCACGCCAATATGTTGATGTTCGTCGTGAAAAATACGTAAGAGACTCAACCTATGACCCTTAGGTACGTAACACAATATGCGAGGTTCTTAAGACGTAGTTTGGATTGTATCGCCTGAAGTAACCAGCAAGGCCTAAAAACTGTCCAAGGCGCGGTGAATTTTTGAGGGCTTCTACCTTTTGCGGGCTCGGCCTAACCTGACCCTTACTAACTAGCCGAACTAAGTATTCGACTTCGGTCGTTAAAAACAACACTTCCGAAGGTTTGTGGAAAAATTATGGGTACTGGCATGAACTGAGAAGGGTCTACAACTAAGTCTACTTCAAAAGAGATTTCACAGAACTCAACAGTAAGCGTCACGTATGAATTCGGAATTATTTCCTTCGAACCTATTCCCCTTAATGTGCAATAGATGGGCTTTGAATCAAAAGAAAAGTATGTCAGAATATTGGATGAGATTAAGGATACGTTAAGCGCCCCACTATCTATAAGCACATCAACAGGAGTTCCTTGCACGACGGCGCTTGTGATATCCGAGCTATTTAGAGTCCTTACTACGATCCGAACAAAGATTAACCTTCCTTTTATTATCATTTCCCGATCTACTTTTAGCAAAACAGCGTTCCTCTGTGTGTCCGGGTTTTTTACAAAACGAACATACTGGTCGGGCTTTTACTTCAGGTACAGCATCCGTTCTAGGTCTCTTACTACAGGAATTCTTTTTATGTCCTAACTCTCCGCATGAAAAGCACTTGATATTAGGCGAGGAGTTTTGACTACTACCACTAGATAAAGGGCGTTTCCTAATTGATGATGATGAATTCGAAGTGACCTGTGCATCTTCACGTTGGGTAGGTTTTACATGAATAGCAAGAAAAGAAATCAAACGTTTCAGGAGTAAGATTAGCGTTAGTGGCCGCTGCCCTAACCTGAGCGTCTGCTATGCCGCGTATCACAATCTGTGCTATCAACTCGTCGCTCAACCCTTTTACAATACGCAGTCTCAGTAACGAACGTCGCGCGTACTCCGCGTAGGTAGCATATTTGTCTGATGATGTACTCATGACTTGGAAAAGAATATTTGCGTGATCTAACCGATTGGGACACAATGCACTAAATTCTCGTTTGAAATTAGGCCAAACCCTATCATTAGTCACCCATTCGTCTAACCAAACTTTGGCATCGCCTTTAAGGCAGCCAGCTACGCGGGATAAGCACTCGTGATCGCTCCAAGAGTTGTTATATTTGGCACGCTCAACTTCTTCGCACCATGTTTCGAAATTATGTATCGCGGGGTTAAAATTAGAAACGTAATAACTATGAGAACGAACAGGATTGATAGCACGAATCGCGTCTGCTATAGCTTGAATCGACGCAGAATTTGAATGGAACTTGAACTGGAATGTTCACACAGGTCATTTCCGTTACTGTTGTTTAAATTTTCGTTACACGCACATAAATCGGATATGAGGGTAGATGAATTATTATTAACGGTACCGCTCGGGCCTGGAGGAGGCACCTCTAGTAACGGGGTCACAGATCTATCTATCGGACACTGGGAAGCACTCGCCGAAATGGTGTTGTTGTTTGTTCCACCTTCAATATCACTGTTCACTCCAGCACTCCTAACCGGCCTATTTTGTGAACATTCGATGTCATTTAGTCGGGTTAGAATCGAACTTAACGTTTGTTGCATCAAGTCGAGAGAGAGACCCAGAACGTGAATGCGACCTGGATTCACGATCGCGACGAGATGGATTCGCGATCGCGACGAGATTTACTTCGCTTTCGATGTAGTCGTTCCGGTGTTTCCGACATATTCGTTTACTTTTTCTTTTCTTTTTATTTACACACTTTCTAATGGTACACTTTACGCTAATAAGGTCAAATAAATATACACAGGCACGAAAGAAAAGAAAACACCCACACAAAATAAAAAAAGAAAAAAAGAAAATCTAACGACAAAGTAAATAACTGTTTTGTTCCTTTCGTAAAAGTTATTAGGCTGAGCAATGAGTCACGCTTGGGTTTAAATCCCACTTCTGATTTTAGCAAGTGAGGACTGATTTAAATAATAAAACATACAACCGAGGCGAACGTACACGTTTATTACTCGTTTCACATCATTTTTAATTAGGAACAAATCAGTTGTAAATCCAAACTATAAAGCAATAGATCAGGAAAATCAAACAAGGAAAACACAATTTGAAAAGTACATCACCAAACGTCTGTACAACCCGAGCGCCGCCGTGCAAATGAGTCCGAACTATGGCCCGACTACTATTTATAGACAAGGGTAGTGAACGTTATTTTTAAAAATTAACAGAACATAAGCGTCTCTGCTTATAATATATATATATATATATATATATATATATATATATATATATATATATATATATATATATATGTATATGTATATATTTAGATTATATATTAGCTATTGGATAACTATTTGTCTCTGTATACTATTCATTTATTTATTTATTTTTACTGATAGGCATGAATGATAGTAGTTCAGATTTAAGTTTTATGACGGCCAATAGTGATGATATTAGCAGTACATATACACCTTCATTGGCTGAAACTATACAGACCCAGTTTGCTGACGTTCTCAAGAATTTTAATGTAGTCCACATAAACGCACAGAGTATTCCGGCCCATTTTCCGAATATGCTGCATAGTTTCGATTCCAAAAATATTCACGCCATTCTCGTGTCGGAGTCATTTCTAAAGCTTTGTCTATCTACAAACGAACTATCTGAAAACCGGGAAGAGAGTAAGTCTCTTCCCGGTTTTCATTTACTTAGGAATGACCGCACGGGTTCAGCTTGTGGTGGGGTTGCTATCTATCTACGTCATAGCATTCCTTATCGGCTTGTGGATTTATCACCACAACCACCACCATCTAATGCTGGTGAACATCTCTTTCTAGAAGTTGAACTCTCCCACACCAAGCTATTACTTGGTGTCTATTATTGTCCCTCATCTAAAATAAACTTTTTCCTTTCTTTTGAAAAATTGTTAGAACGCCTTTGTCCTCTATACAAGTAAACTATTATAATCGAAAGAGACTTCAATACTTGATTACTGAAACATGAGTCCCGTTCTTTAACTTTTATTTCTCAATACTATCCAATCTTGTAATCTGTCTGTTCTACCTTCTGATTCTACACATCACGTCCCTGATCGAAATCCGTTTCTTCTTTACCTTATACTCGTTTCTTCAACTAATTTAGTCGCTAAGCACGGCCAGTGCTCAGCCGACCAATTTTCTTACCACGACTTAATCTTTCTATCCTATAAACTTCGCCCTCCTAAACTGAAATCTAAAATTCTGATGCGTAATTTTAGTGGCATGAACATCAGTGAGCTTCGTGAGGATGCTGACAATATCGATTGGAGTTCTCTTCTATCCACAGAGTCAGTTGATGACAAAGTAAGCATACTGAGTAACAAGCTAATCGAGCTATACGATAAACATGCGCCAGTCCGTGTTACAAAAGTAAAACACTTGCCTGCACCGTGACTTACTGCTGATATTAAGGCTATGTCATCTAAAAAAGCGGCCGCCAAAACTAGGTACAAAACACGGCCTACTTCTAGTAACCGTGAAAAATATGTAGAAATACGGAATCTCTGCGGTAAGATGTGTGGGAAAGCACAACGCCAATATATCCATAACTCGGTCGAGAACGGCGACCCATCTAAAATTTGGAAGTTCCTGAGAACCTTGGGAGTTGGAAAGTCACGGCAAGATACCATTCCTAATCAAATTGACATAGATTTACTAAATAAACATTTCTCAGCTTCGTCTAAGTATGATCGGATTATCAAAGATAATACCTTGCAATATCTTACATCACTTCCAACACCTGACTACTCCCCGTTCGTTTTTGATCAAGTATCTGATTGTGGTGTTAAAGAGTGTATAATGTCAATTAACTCCAATGCTGTTGGTGTTGACTGCATAAGTCGAAACATAGTTCTGCCAATCTTGGAACAAATTCTCCCGATTATTTGCCATGTTCTAAACCAGTCACTGAACAAATGTGTATTTCCTGATGCTTGGAAGCAGGCATAAATTATTCCATTGCCTAAAAAATCCAATCCGTCATCCCCCTCCGAATATCGCCCTATTTCCATACTACCTTTTCTATCCAAGGTCATAGAAAGGCTCGTACACGGTCAATTAAGCAAATATCTCATACAAAACAGCCTTCTAAATCCTCTTCAGTCAGGTTTTCGACCAGGGCACAGCACTGTCAGCGCACTGATAAAAGTCACCGACGACATCAGGTTTGGCATGGAGAACGGAAATCTTACAGTACTCCCCTTCTTGATTTCAGCAACGCGTCCAATACTGTAGATTTCCATATCCTGCTCGGCATTTTACGCTCTCTTAACATATCTCCAACAGTGATTGAT
Organism: Eilema caniola; assembly: GCA_949126895.1. Classification (NCBI taxonomy): domain Eukaryota; kingdom Metazoa; phylum Arthropoda; class Insecta; order Lepidoptera; family Erebidae; genus Eilema; species Eilema caniola. The sequence goes on from CASBPR010000003.1 coordinate 2,240,724, forward strand.
TGGTTTCATAGTTACCTGTTTGGGCGCCGACAGCGGGTGCGTCTTGAGGATTCCTTCTCTTCTTGATGTAGTACAACTGTCGGTGTGCCACAGGGTGGCGTGCTGTCTCCTTTACTTTTCTCAATTTTTATAAATTCCATCTCTAAGTCATTACGTTCTTCCTACCACCTTTACGCAGACGACCTCCAGATCTACGCACAAGCCTCCTTACAAGAATTGCCGGCTGCTATCTCTACTATAAACGCAGATTTGACACAAGTATGCGAGTGGAGTAAACAATATGGACTTGAAGTAAACCCATCTAAGACGCAGGTTATTGTTCTGGGCAGATCCGGGATGATAAACCGAATAGACTGGTCACAATTTCCAGACGTAGTTTTTTAACGGTGTCGCTATTGAAATAAGTAGTGAGGTAAAAAATCTTGGTATACGGATAGATAAGACACTATCCTGGGACCCACAAATACGAGAAGTTAGCCGGAAGTTGTTTGCGTCAGCGGGTTCCATACGTAGACTGCGTAACTTCCTACAAACAGCCAATAAACTTGCACTTGCTGAATCACTTCTTCTTCCACTACTTGACTATGCTGATGTCAGCTATCTTAATCTCACTGAGGAGCAACTTGATAAGCTTGAGCGCCTTCAAAATTTCTGTATTAGATTCATATTTGGTCTTCGCAAATATGATCATGTGTCACAGTTTCGCAACTTGCTCAAGTGGCTCCCAATTCGTCTTCGACGGAATGCTCATATTCTTTCCATGCTTTACAGTATTCTCTTCAATCCCCGTACGCCTACTTATTTAAAAGAACGTTTCGTGTTCCTTAATGACGCAGATTCGAAGTCCTTGAGGTCGTCAGTAACATTGCAATTGTCCACACCCTCCCATTCCACAACTTTTTATGACAAGTCCTTCACTGTCCAGGCTGTAAGGTTGTGGAATGCTTTACCTGTAACCGTTAGACGCGCACAATCCTTGGCCACTTTAAAAAAAAAATGGTTAAGGAACATTATCTGAGTTCCTTGTGACTTTGCCATGTGGCCTGTGTAGGTATGCACTTACTGTGTGTATATTGAATATTTGTGTATAAGTAACATATGTATGTATACAATTATGTAAAAAAATATAAATATTGAATGTAAGTATGTACTTAGGTTTATGTAAATTACTATTGGATTATATATGTATATATGTGTGTATGTGTATATATTTTTAAGTTTGTGACTACTTTAATAACTGCCCGTAAGTTATTATTGTTAAAATAATTAAAACATGTCCATCCAAAGGTTGCCTGGAAGAGATCACTTGTAGCGATAAGGCCGCCATTTATACATTTTTTTCTTAATGTTGTCCGCACATGTACTATAATTTATTGGTGTACAATAAAGATTGATCTTATCTTATCTTATCTTAGCATCCTATTTTATTACCACGCAAAGATCGTATAGTTGAATTAATAATATCGTATTTTCATCGTCAAAGTTGTCACACCGGCCCGCTTGCTTTAATGTCAATTCTTAGACAAAGGTACTGGATCCTTTCCTGCCGGAGTGTACTACGTGAGTTCGACAAATGGAAGTGCGATTAACGTTTGTGTGACAAAACTGTACTGCGACTCACCTTAGTTCGAATGCACGCTAGTGCGACACACTGTAGTCGACATTACTCTATTGCGACAAACGTTTGTGCGACACTAGTTCGACATCATGGTAGTTCGACACTACGTTAGTGCGACAAATCATTGTCGCATTACCGTAGGAGTAACAACAATGATTAAATTTGATTTAATATGAATTTAATGTGACGAGGTTTTTTTACATTTGATATTACCGTAATAAACAAAAGATATTACTTAACAACAATGGTTTGATTTAACATAACTGAGTTGAATTTAACATAACTGAGTTACATTTTAGGTCTTTTTTAAATATGCTTACAAATCCATGGTATCTTTTTTTTTAAATTATTTTTAATTAGTTTTACTTTATCTTGTTGTTTTTTGTTCTTTTTGGTTCACTCACTGCTTGACCTAAAATCTTTTCTATTGTGTCCGTAACTAAAAAAAAAAGACAAAAAAAGAAAACTATTATGACAAAAGATGGAATCCTGCTTTGGTTCTCTATTTTTATTCCTAAAATTTTATGTCATAATTTAACATTGCATAATGTTACTTGTCATAACATTATTTACGCATAATACTCATTTGCCATAACTTTTTAAGCATATTTTTTTACTCCTATTTACTATACTGTCCACAGTGGGCTATAACCAGTGGGCTAATTGATTGATTGATTGATTGATTTACTATAAGCATAATATTTAATAAGCATAATATGCCAAAGCATAAGTTTACTTAAGCATAACGACGCATAACCATAACTATTCCGAAAAAAACACTACAAAATTTTATTAATAATATAATAATTTTATTAACTTGTAGGCGCATCAAAGTTCATTTAACCTAATGTTCTTTTGACCTAATTGGTCGACGGAGCCCCGCTATGCGGGGCTCTTACTTCTGGGTGGTTTATAAAAAAATAACCCAGAAATAAGTCCAGATTGCATCCAGATCCTTGCCAGCTCGCTAGCACCATGTTAGCAGGCGTTTATCATTATACCAAATAACTATTAGACAAATAAACAATATGCTTTACAACTTTATGCATATCAATGTTATGAATAAAAACATTAGGATATACAATATATATTATGCTTAATAACACATATAGTATGCTAAAAAACCAATTAGGACAAAAACTATTATGACATAAGATGGAATTCCGTTAGCGGAAGCGGAAGCAACGGTCGCCGACCGTCACCTCCGCCTTGCACTGTACACCCACGTGGCCGGCCGACAGGCCTATTTATACCACTGAGTTGGCAGACAAGCACATATCCTTCCTGATATATATTATACCAGGGGATCACACTCGTGCCAACAGAACTCCCATGGTAGGAGTCTGTTAGCCGTTGTCCAGGGTGCACCAGCCCCCCCGCTTCCGCTCCCCAGGACCGTGGTCCAAAGGGGGAGGAAACGGAGAAGCCGACGTGGAGGTTACCCAACCAGCACCCCAGAACCGTCGCCCTAAGGTAAACTTTGGCTCCGCCCACTCACAAAAAGACGCTAATTACTCAAAAACTATAAGTCCTAGAAGGTCGCGCGAGGTACCGGCAGAATCCTCTCGGCGAGCTCTTCAAGGGTGTACAATAAAAATCTGAAAAGCGACTGAAACAAAAAAGGTCGGGCCTTAGCAAGGCCTTTAAGGGCCTCCACCACCTGGTTAGAGGTGGTGTCGCCGGCACAAGGCAAGGGCGCCGCCAAGGAGGAGGAACTCGGCGGCGCCATGGCATCCTTCGGGACTGGGGCTGGGGCACGCTTTTGTGGGGCAGCCCTCTTGCCACCCCGCGTCTTTCGGCGTCCGAGCGCTGCAAACTTGGGCGGGGGAGAAAGGTATTCTCCCTCCCGGCCGCTGCTGGTGGTTGAAGAATCAGTCATACTGACCTCCGGATCCGGCTCAAATGGCCGGGGGGAAGGAACTAGGTTCCTCTTCCCAGCCGAGCTCAGGGTTGTTACGCCCGGACTGCTAGCCCTGCTCTGGGCGGCGGTGTCGAGGTGGTCTGACACCGCTTGTGACGCGACCTCCGCGTCGTGATGCTGCACGACCTCCGTGCAGACTATTTCGCTTGGGTTTGGGTTTTTGGGTTTTGTAGTAATAAAGTTCTCCATGATGTCCCACGAGTAGAACCGCTCTAATTACACTTCCTGGGTGACGGCCATTCCAGGAAGCGGGGTACATACTGTGGAGGTCCCCAGGTATCCACAAGTTTTAAGCGACTTCGCTGTCGGGTTTTCAGACTTTTCCTTGTCGCAGGCCGGCCAATTAAGGCAAGCCCCACGGCCTCCAGGATATCGGCGTTCCCGAGTGTGGCTAGCACTCAGGTCGTTGTCGATATCTCGGAGGTTACGCGATGCGGGGGAGTAGCCAACTCTCCCAACGCCGACGGAGGCACGAATGCCCGTCAGCCCCTGCGCGAGCAGTGGGCCGACCCGTCCCCGGATCCTACGGATCCCGTCGCCTCTCCCATGTCTCCTCTGCTAAAGCAGAGGGGTACTGGGAGCGACGGCTAGCCCTGAAAAGGGCTGTTGAGGTGGGAGGAACCCTACGGAACCCTCCCCGCGGGCCTTGCAGGCCCGCCATACCACGACCCCCTCGCGCAATGGGGTCAGCTAGCCCTTAAAAGGGCTGTTGGAATGGAAGGGTGTCCTACGGACCCCTTCCCGCGGGCCTTGAAGGCCCGCCATCCCACGACCTCCTCGTGAGGTCAGCCGTTGGGTTATTTGTCAAGCCCCCTGCACCTACTTGAATTTACAGGAATTAAAATTTAAATGGAATCTAATGAAAAATCTATGGAGTCGGCCTAATGATGCACGATGCAGATGATGATGATTCCGTGTGGGGCGTCGGAAGACAGGTAATGTCCTCGCGCACCGGATGGTATGCAATTCGCACTATGCGTCCGTAGTCAAAAAACGAGTTACAATTGATTTAGTGTTAAAACAAGGTGAAAATTCCGGTTCCGCAAGCGAAATACGGTCTTGTGGTGCACAGCACCCACCTGATGAACTCGCGTATGGTATCAGACGACGCGGGACGTCGTCGCGCATAATGTGGTGTAATTAGTTTATCAGGGGTCAATACAAATAAATTATGTTACAAGCAATTAGCTGTGGTAAGTCGCTCAAAATGATAAACAAAGCGGTCAAAGTAATGAATTTTCACGTGAAAACTACGAGAAAAGTGAAAATTTCTTGTCGCGCTGTATAGACGGGAGCGTCCCGAATCTAAATATGTATGGTTTGTATATATTTATGCAATTATAATTAGCGTAATTAGGTCTGCAAAGTTATTATTTGCTTTTTTTTTTTTTTTTTTTTTTTTACGTGCGGGAAATCCCCTCGGATACCCACCCCTCCGGAGCCGGAGGGGGAGGTTATGTCGGACTCGAACCGACTAAACCGCACGCCGTCTCTGGGTCGTAGTGCTAGGCCGAAGGTGAGGTTGTCATGCGACATATCCCTCGCACCCCGGCTGACCCAGGGCCATCCCTCTCGGTCTGGCCCTCCTCGGGAAGGGGGGGACCACGCGGTCCCCGACTCAACCCCGGTGTGGGGAGGCGCGCATCGTCCTACGATGCGCGCCGCCGCCGTGGCCTGCTTCTGCTAGGATGACGGGCGGCTCCACCCGTCACCCTCAGGCCCGCGCTCATGGGGGGCGGAGGTCAGTTTGCGCCCTCCGACGCCCGAGCCGCCTTCAGGCGCGTGCAGCGATGTCAGCGAGCCTCTCTCGCTCATCGCGCCGCGCCCGCTCTGCTGTCTCCTTGGCGAGCATGACCTGCTCGCAGAAGGAGGCGCTGGCCGCCCACGCATCCGCGCAGCGGACCATCGCCGCGAGCAGGGTGGAGAGCGTGAGCACTCTCACCCCCAGGGCCGCCACAAGCTCCCGCCTCGGCGTCTCAAACGCCGGGCACTCGGTGAGCGTGTGCAGCCCCGAGTCCACGCTCGCGTCGCAGTGATGGCACTCGGGCGTTGGCTCAATATCCATTAGATGCAGATACCGCCCGAAGCTACCGTGCCCGGTGATAATCTGCGTCTGACGGTACGAGAGGCTACCGTGTTGCCTCTCTAGCCACTCCCCCATGATGGGCCTTACCGCCGCAATGACGGCGTGCCCTGCGCGTGGTTGCCCAAGTCGTCGCTCCCACTCGGCCACCATGACCTGGTGGAGCCGGGATTTCTCGGCCCGAATATCCTCGGGCTCGGGATCGAATCCCCGCTCCCGCGCCTCCTTTCGGAACTTATATAGTGCCGAAAGGGCCCTCGCTTCCAGGATCCACGGTGGCGATCCGGCCAGGAGACTCGCCGCTTCGAAGGATATCGTGCGGTATCCCCTGATGGCCCTGGAGGCCATCGTGCTCTGCGCCGTACGGAGCAGAGGCAGGAATCTGGCCTCCAGGGTGTCCGCCCACACGGGGCACCCGTATAGGGCCATGGACCGCACGACACGCGCGTAGAGTCTCCTGCAGGAAGACTCTGGGCCCTTCAAGTTGGGCAACAACCGGCCCAAGGCATTCGCCGTGAGCACCAACTTGGGGCGCAGACTTCGGAAATGCTGTCCGAAGTCCCATCGACCATCAAGCACGAGCCCCAGGTATTTCAACCGGGGCTTGATGTCGATGGGAGTACCTCCCACTGTTAGGCTGGCTCCCGGGCCTGGCCTGCGCCGAGGGCCATGAAAGAACATGGCCTCGGACTTGTGCAGAGCCACCTCGAGACCCAGCCGCCGGATCCTGTCGACGACCTGAGCAACCGCGGTCGTGGCCCTCAGGGTCGCTTCGCGGTGAGTAGCCCCGCTCACCGTCACTAGCGTGTCATCCGCGTAACACGTGACGGTGGCCCCGTACGCGAAGTCACCGCGAAGCACCCAGTCGTAACCGATGTTCCACAGGAGCGGCCCCAGGACCGACCCCTGTGGAACACCGCACGACATCTCACGCCTACCGACTCCCGTCGAACTTGGGTAGATGACGGCTCTCTCCGTCAGGTACGCCCCGACTATGCGGCGGAGGTAGAGAGGCACGTCGTGGTACACGAGTGCCTCCCTGATGCAACTCCAGGGCAAGGTGTTGAAGGCGTTGGAGATGTCCAAGGACACCGCCAACATCACCTCGCCCCGGGCAACCGCATCCCCCGCCAGAGTCCTCACGCGCATGATGGCATCCACAGTGGAACGCCACCGGCGGAACCCAAACTGGGTGTTCGCCAGGTCCGGCCCCACTCTAGAGAGATGCTCGACGAGGCGCTTGGCAATAACTCTTTCAAAGAGTTTGCCCACCTCGTCGAGCAGCACTATGGGCCGGTACCCGGACGGCTCGTCCGCCGGGCGTCCCTGCTTGCGGATGAGGACCAGTTTCCCCGTCCTCCACATCTTCGGAAACTGGCCCCGCTCCAAACATGCGCTGAGGAACCCTCTCAGTCGGGGTTCGAGGCCGTCCTCCCCTAGAGCTAGGACCCACGCGCGGCCTGGAATGCCGTCGGGTCCCGGGGCGGTGCTTTTCTTGGCCCTCAGCCTTCGCACCGCCAGCTCTAGTTCTACCCAAGTGACCTCGGGCACGTCGTCGTCAATCACCGCACCGGGCGCCGTAGGCGACCGAGGCGGCGGAGCCATCTGCGGCGGAACATGTTCCGCTCGCGCCGGGAACAGGGATTCCACCACTCCTCCGAGCAGAGCCGGTTCGAGCACTTGGGTCAGCGGAGGGGCCCGGGGGCGCAGCTTTTCTCTTACCATAAGGTAAGGCCGCCCCCATGGGTCCCGCTCCAGCGTCTCCAGGAGCTCCCGGTAACAGGCGGCCTTTGACCGCTTGATCTCCGCTCGGAGGGCATTCCGGGCCTCCCTGTATCCCTCATGAAGCTCCGCCAATCGGGGCTCCGAGTCTGCGGGACGAGTACGCCTCCTACGGAATCGGGCCCACCGGCGATGCGTGATCACGCAGGCCATACGCAACCTCGCGATCTCCGCATTCCACCAGTAGACCCGACGCCTCGGATTATAGGCTGGAGCCCTAGGCATACTCGCATCGCAGACCCGTGTCATGGCCTCCCGGAACCACGCCGCTTCATCGTCGACATCGACAGGCCTGTCCGGCGCAATGGCCCAGGCCTGTACGATGGCGGCCTCCAGGAGGTCCTCCCGATTCAATCGCCCCAACACCCAGCGCGGCTCGCGTTGGGCCGAAATGACTGGCGCATCGCTCGGGGGAGGGGAGACATCAAACCGAACGTATCGGTGATCCGACAGTGTCTCCACCTCCGCGGCGACACGCCAGCCCCGCACGCGGAGTGACAGGGAAGCGCTCGCGAACGAAAGATCTACGATCGAACTGCGCTCCCCCGCCACAAACGTGGCCATATACGTGGCTTCGGCCCCGCGATTCTGGAGAACTAAGCCGAGAGAATCGGCCCAGCCCTCCAGAGCCCTGCCCCGCGCGTTTGCGCGCCGGGAACCCCAGGCCTGAGACCAGGCGTTGAAGTCCCCGAGCACAAGAACCGGACGAGGCGTACAGGCATTGACGACGTCGGTCAGCCGCTCCAGCGACCGCCGATACTGCCCTATGAGTCGGTGTGATCTCGGCGTGAAATAAACGGCCACGACCGCAATCTCCCCCACCCGCGCCGCTACGATGCCATGCTCCCTTGCGATCACGACAAGGGGAGGGGCACCCGCAGCGGCGTTATGCACCAGTGCCGCCGATCCATCCAGGTCGACCACCCAGGCGGGCCCGAGGGGCCGGTGAGTGTATGGATCGGCGACAGCGGCGACGTCGATGGACCACTGTGCCATGCTCTGGAGCAGAAGTGCCTGAGCATCGACACCGTGGCCCAGGTTCGCCTGCAGGATGCGGAGATGAGGATCCATTATGGAACCATCTCCGCATCCCGCCCCGAACCATTGGCGGAACGCCCGCCTCGCGGCGGCGGCTCCCCGCGGGTGCAGGCCTTGCTGCCAACCCTATGGTCGGCCGGCTTGCCCTCCGCCGCACACCTGAAACAGTGCGGCGGAGCTTCGCAATTACCGGCCCTGTGACCGGGTTGGCTGCAGCGGAAGCAACGGTCCCCGACCGTCACCTCCGCCTTGCACTGCACACCCACGTGGCCGGCCGACAGGCACCTGAAGCACCTGTCGGGCCGAGCCTGCAGGAGCCGTACCCGGACTCCTACAACGCCGCCTACCGCGAGGATCCGCCGGTCGGCAGCTTTTTGGGCTGCTGCGATGGGGCAGCCGACAACTGTTGCCCCCTGTCCGCGACGGCCGTAGCGAATCGCTCCGACCTTAACCGCCTCCAGGGGGCAACCCCCGGCCTCCGCCACGGTGGCCCGAATTTCTTCGGCCGTGATGGAGTCGTCCAGGTCCGAAATGCGCAGTTCTGCGCACTTGGTGGGCCTGGACACCCGGACGTCGGCTGCATTCAGCGTCTCCCTAAGCCTAGCCGCTATGGCATCGGCCTTGGGACCGCTTGTAGCGCCAGGGACGTGGATGAGCCGGGCACCCGTCCGAGTGTGTGTCACTCGGAGGGTCCCCGCCACATCGAGGGCCCTCATATCAATGAGGCCCCTCGCCTGTTTTACCAGGTCCACGTACTGCACGCCCCTCTCCGTCGCCTCCGGTGTCATCGTTAAGACGACAGCGGTGGTACGGGGGACGCGCAGCCTTCCTGGCGCTCCCTTCGCAGCAGCCAGGGCCTTCTTGGCCCTTTTTGCTGCCTTTTTACGGGCGTTCCGCGATTTTTTGGCCTCACCGACCACCTCCCAGCCCCCTGCCGTTGCAGAGCTACTGGAGGCAGTCGGGGCCGAAACCGGTGCCAGGGCCGGGGCTGGGACTGGGGACGTCTTCCCCTTGCCCTTCCCCTTTCCCTTGCCCTTGGCTTTGGCACCCCCGGCTGACGCGGCGATAGTGGCCGGGGCAGCCGGCGCAGTGGGCGCGCCTCGGGCCGACACCTGCGTGGTCCCCGCCGCTACCGTGCGGATGGGGCCCCGCTTGACCGCTCCGGCGTATCCCCCACTCGGCTGCGCCAGGGGTGGACGGTGAATGGAGGCCATGATGGCCTCCAGACAACTCCGCGTCCACTCCTCGTGCCGCGCCTGCTGTGCCGCCATTGCCGCCATGCAGGCCTCCAGGGAGTTTGCCGACGAACGCGGCGGCACTCGCGGCGGCGTCGGCAACTTCGGCTGCACCGGCGGCTGGACCAGCAGACGCGGCGGGAGCGGCGGCGGCGGCATACGCGGCGGTGCCGGTGACTCCGGCTGCGCCGGAGGAGAAGGCGGCGTCTCCGGCCGCACCGGCGACCTGGACCGAGATGGTGGCGATGGCGGTTCCGGCTGCGCTCCGACCCTCCGCCTCTCTGTGCGGGCCACACGGTCTTGAAGCGCCGCCAACTCAGCCGCCATCTTGGCCATCTCCCTCCGGTATTCCGCCGCCTGCCGCTCGGTTTCCCCGAGCAGTGCCTCCTGACGCCTGCCGAGGTCAGCCCGCTCCTGCTGCGCACAGCTTAGCTCCGCCCTGAGCAGATTGTACTGCTCGACGAGGCGGAGCGTCGACCGCATGAGCCGGTCCTCCTCCGGCTTCATAGCCCCAGTTCGGGCCTTAGCGAGGCTTTTAAGGGCCTCCACCACCTGGTTGGAGGTGCTGTCACCGGCACAAGGCAAGGGCACCGCCAAGGAGGAGGAACCCGGCGGCGCCGTGACACCCTTCGGGACTGGAGCTGGGGCCCGCTTTTGTGGGGCAGCCCTCTTGCCACCCCGCGTCTTTCGGCGGCCGAGCGCCGCAAACTTGGGCGGGGGGGAAAGGTATTCTCCCTCCCGGCCGCTGCTGGTCGTCGAAGAGTCAGTCATACTGACCTCCGGGTCCGGCTCAAATGGCCGGGGGGAAGGAACTAGGTTCCTCTTCCCGGCTGAGCTCCGGGTTGCTACGCCCGGACTGCTCGCCCTGCTCTGGGCGGCGGTGTCTGACACCGCTGGGGACGCGACTTCCGCGTCGTGGTGCTGCGCGACCTCCGCGCAGACTGTTTCGCTTGGGTTTGGGTTTTTTGGGGTTTTTAATTCAAGGTTCTTCATCATGTCCCACGAGTAGAACCGTACTAAAGACACTTCCTGGGTGACGGCCATTCCAGGAAGCGGGGTACATACTGTGGAGGTCCCCAGGTATCCACAGGTTTTAAGCGACTTCGCTGTCGGGTTTTCAGACTTTTCCTTGTCGCGGGCCGGCCAATTAAGGCAAGCCCCACGGCCTCCAGGATATCGGCGTTCCCGAGTGTGGCTAGCACTCAGGTCGTTGTCGATATCTCGAAGGTTACGCGATGCGGGGGAGTAGCCAACTCTCCCAACGCCGACGGAGGCACGAATGCCCGTCAGCCCCTGCGCGAGCAGTAGGCTGACCCGTCCCCGGATCCTACGGATCCCGTCGCCTCTCCCATGTCTCCTCTGCTAAAGCAGAGGGGTACCGGGAGTGACGGCTAGCCCTGAAAAGGGCTGTTGAGGTGGGAGGAACCCCTACGAATCCCTCCCCGCGGGCCTTGCAGGCCCGCCATACCACGACCCCCGCGTGCAATGGGGTCAGCTAGCCCTCAAAAGGGCTGTTGAAATGGAAGGGTATCCTACGGACCCCTTCCCGCGGGCCTTGAAGGCCCGCCATCCCACGACCTCCTCGTGAGGTCAGCCGTCGGGTTATTCGTCAACGACCAACAGAGCTCCCAAGGTAGGAGTCTGTTAGCCGTTGTCCAGGGTGCACCAGCCCCCCCGCTTCCGCTCCCCAGGACCGCGGTCCAAAGGGGGAAGAAACGGAGAAGCCGACGTGGAGGTTACCCAACGAGCACCCCTTTGCGGTTAACCTTGCCTCTTTTACCGAACATAGTTTTATGTCGCAAGCGCTATTTGTCTGATTATATATGTGGATGTCTTTAAATGGGCTAAAGCGTCTGGCAAAGCTTGTGTTGACTTGGGGTAGTGGTAATTTATAAACTCGTCGCTTAACTAAATCTTTGTAGTCTTCTGAGTTTATTATTTTTTTATGAACACTCAGAACTGTTTTAAGTATATGTAATTGACGCACATTCAACAATTTACTTTCACTGTACAAAGTTTTTGTAGGATATCGGAAGGGTTTCCTAAACATAGTTTTAATAACTGACCTCTGAGCTCTTTCAATTTGGATCATTGCTGTTTTCTGAGCACTTCCCCAACACGTTATGCAATATGTTATCATGTGTTAAGACATTCAGTTCTAAATTTAAAACAGTATTAGGCTTAAAAAAACCAAGGTGCTGGCAGTTCTTAGACTAGGAGCCAGTCGCAAATGCGACGGTCTGACGTCATAGTGTAAATAGCACCTTTTGAGAGAGTTACACGTTGTAGTATTATACGTAATGTTTGTCAAAAGAAAAATATTTCCTACCAGCAGCTGCCTGCGACTTTGTATGCGTGGAGTGAGTAAGATTTTCATACAAACTAACATCCCCTGTTTTAACCCCAAAAGGGGGTTGATGTTCAAGGATGTATTATTAGTACACCTCTACACTATCTATGAAGCATACAATTTGAATATGAAGTCTCTTACTTCAAAAGCATTGAACTTATACAAATTTTTAACTCCCATTTTATCCAGTTAGGCGTGAAGTTTCGTGAAATCCGTTCTGAGCGGATGTATATGTCACAGCCAACTAGCTTAATCAGCCGTTCAATTAACTGCCTAGACTGGTAACTCAACGGCGCCGTTCAATTAGCGGCCAGAATGATGTTCATCCAGTTGATTAAACGGCTAGGCAAATGTCTTGTCGATGTTTAATTTTTTGCCTAGCCATTTCATCAAACAGCTAAGAAGAAAATGACTTATTTTTTAGTGTGGTAGAAATTTGATGCCACAAATTTGTCACAAATTTCGACCGGGTGAGTACCACCGTGCACTATTGCGAAAAACCCTCCATAGTAATCCAATCTCGGTTGGAATGCGTTCAGGGATCAGCAAGTGCATAGCCAGGCAAGGGGAATTGTGGTCGCAGCACTAGTGGGACCGGTGGGTCTTGGCGTAGTCTAGTGGGGGTGGCGCGGGGCGACGAGCCGATCAGAGAGACCTGTAGAAACGGTGGTGCCGCTGGCCGCACGCGGCATAGTACAGGGGCCCAACCGGGACTAGCCACCCTGGTAGGCTGCCACAACTAGGTCGCGCATAATCCCGATATGGCTCGTCGTGCCGGTTGGTGACCGGACGAGGGAGCCTGGCGACCATACTCGGACCCTTCCGTTCGGCGCGTCGGCTCGCCACACCTCGCATTCATAGACGAAACCAATATTTTGTCACATGGTGCTGCGACAACAATCGCCTATTTTTTTACGCCTTCCCTTCTTTCATTCTTATGGCAGCGCACAAGAACAGTAGATTGGTCTACACAGCGGCAAGAAACTCCCTCGGACTCGCTATTTGAGGTGGAGTCCACGAACATCTGTGGGCTCCATACAAACCTCAACGCCGTCCACCAAAACCTAGAGACGGCTAAACCAGCAATGATGTTTCTAACGGAGACACAAATACGCCGCCCTGATGAAACGTCCTACTTGCTCTACCCCGGCTATGTCATTGAGGAGAATTTCCGTGCAAAAGCCAGGGTATACGTGTATGTTAGGGCGGATGTTTGTTGTCGCCGTTTGCGCTGCTTAAAGGACCCATCATTCTCTACCCTTTGGGTACACATAGACTATGGTTCTGCGAGTCAGATCTATGTATGCCTGTACCGCTTCCATATAGGGGATGCCCAGACAACTCGGCTCTTTGAATACCAGACTTAGACGGCGCAAGAGTGGTTTCTGAAAGCCGAACTGGTGTTTTTGGGGGATTTTAACGCCCACAACGAGATTTGGTTGGGCGACGCCAAAACAACCCATGCAGGAAGAGCCACCCATGCATTTGCTCTGGCGCATGGCCTGACCTAATAGGTCACTAGGATACCTAAAAGGTTGGACCATAAGCCCTTTCTATTAGACCTTCTGCTAACGAATCACCCGGATCAGCACATTTTTATGGTGAGCGCCGCTTTACGTGAATCCAACCATTGTCTGGTCCGATCCGAGGTGCCCATTATAGCGCCCCCACGATCCATGCAGGGGAAGCGGCGTCTCTCTATTGCTAAAATCAAGGAGCGAAAGAACTGTTATATTTCCACGATCCATAGCTAGTCTTATGTCATCTGTGATGTGTACCAAAGCAGAAGCAGTGCTCTGCCCAGGTCGGCAGCCGGACTGAAATGGATTTAGTATGGTGTTTCTACTAAGGAAGGAGCTAAGTTGGGTATGGATTAGGCGCTCAAAGACTTTGGAGAGGAATGGTAATATGGAAATAGGTCGGTAATCAGAGAATGTGGAGGGCTTGGATTTTTTTGGCAGACGAGTAATTTGCGCTTCTTTCCATGCAGATGGGAAATTGCCACAGGAAATGGAGTGATTGAGTATATGACACAAGATGGGAAGGATTTCGTCGAGGATAGGAAGTATCATATTCCGACTGACACAGTCACTGCCTACTGCGTTGGACGTTATTGAAGTAATGCTCTGCTTAACACCACAAACCGTAAATTGATAAAAGACAAAAGTTGGATATTGAGGAGTTGGAAGAGATGAAAGATAGTTAAGTGTCTTTGTTTCATATGGGAGTGCAGTGCACAGCGGAAGACACCGTGGGGGTTCGGTGCTTCCGCTGTAGTCAGCCCGGGCACTAGGCCAGTGCCTGTGATGCTCCGCCGCGCTGCTACAAATGCGCAGCGGAGGGCAAAGCGACGGAGCACCGGGCGGACAGCAGAACCTGTGCCGCCTCGAGGCCAAAGCCCCGTTCGTCCGCACCGGGTAGTGGGGGTGCCGCTCAGGAGCGGCCACATTCGCCGCGGGATGCGGAAATGGAAGTCCAATAATGGACACACCAATCCGCATCCTGCAGGTGAACATAAACCACTGCATCGGTGCTCAGGATCTTCTGTACCAGAGCATCGTGGAGTGGTCTATCAATGTGGTCGTGGTCGCTGAACCGTACTGGGTCCAACCCGGAAGCCCGATGGACCTGGACGGCGTAGCGACCGTCTTCGGGGGCTCCGCCGCGGACACCTCACGCCTTGCATTCATTGCAAGGGGCCGAGGCTGTGTCGCGGCGGACTACGAGGGCATGGCTGTCGTGGCCGTCTACTTCTCGCCAAGCCTTGACCAGTATCAGCTTGAGCTACGGCTCGCTGAACTGGACATGGTTCTCGCCGCGTGCCGTCCTCGTCCTGTCTTGGTCCTGGGAGACTTCAACGCCTGGTCTCTGGCCTGGGGCTCCCGGGAAACCAACGACAAAGGACGAGTTCTAGAGGACTGGGCCAACACCCGTGGTCTAGAGGTCCTCAATCGGGGGAGTGTTGCCACCTGGGAGCGGCGGGGGTTCAGTTCGGTCGTGGATGTCACGTTAGCGACCCCTGCTCTTGCCCGCCGCGTCCAGGGATGGCGCGTGGTGGAGGAGGAGGAGACGGCTTCCGATCATAAGTACATTCGGTTCAACGTCTCCCCTCCACCTAACCTGCCACCGACTATCGCGAACCCCCCGGATCCACGTTGGACGCTCAGGCGCCTGAATCGGGAGGCTCTCCTAGAGGCATCTATTGTGCAGGCCTGGATTCCGTCACCGGCCAGGCCTGCCGATGTCGACGCAGAGGCGGAATGGTTCAGGAGAGCCATGTCGCATATCTGCGATGCGGCGATGCCTAGGGTTAAGCCCAGCCCGGCAAAGAAGCAGGTGTACTGGTGGTCTGCGGAGATTGCACAGCAGCAAGCAGCGTGCGTGACCGCTCGCCGCCAGTATACCAGGTTTCGCCGGAGGCGTAGCCGCCCAGATGATGCGGCAGCCCGAGAGGCGGAGCTATACGAGGCAAACAAGGGGGCCAAGAGGACCCTCAAGAAAGCCATAAAACAAGCCAAACGGCGGGCCCGCGAAGAGCTGCTGGAGTCTTTGGAGCAGAACCCATGGGGGCGCCCTTACCTTGCGGTCAGGGGCAAAATCCGCCCAAGGGCGCCCCTACTGACCCAGAGCCTCCAGCCAGGGCAGCTGGAGGGAATCCTGGGCTCTCTGTTCCCATCGAGAGCGGAGGAGCATGTTCCTCCGCAAATGGCTCCACCTCAGGCGCCTGACGCTGATAATAGCGAGAGCGATGTGCCCGAAGTCAGGGAGAGTGAACTGGGGGTAGCAGTGCTCCGGCTTAAAGCCCGGAAATGCACTGCCCCCGAACCCGACGGCATCCCAGGTCGAGCATGGGTCCTGGCCCTTGAGGAACTAGGGCCTCGACTGGTGGCGTTCTTTAGCGCATGCCTCGTAAGGGGCCAGTTTCCAATTGCGTGGAAGACGGGGAAACTGGTCCTTATCCGGAAGGCGGGGCGGCCGGCGGATCAGCCAGCCAGCGGAAGCAAGCTCTTTGAGCGGATTATTGCAGAGCGACTCGTCGAGCATCTCACGAACGTGGTGGGGACATGTCTAAGCAACTAGAATTATTTGTAATAGATGGAGGTACGACTTCGCTTTTAGGCAGGCAGTGGCTCACCGAATTGGAAATAGACATACCTAGATTTAGTCAGTGTCATAGCTTAAAGGAAACCAATTTAAATAATGACCTTAAGGTTTTATTTAACAGATATAAGGAGCTATTCGGAGGGGGCTTGGGCCGGTACACGGGTGGCAAGGCGACCCTGAGA
The DNA here is from genome assembly GCA_949126895.1 of Eilema caniola. Taxonomy (NCBI): domain Eukaryota; kingdom Metazoa; phylum Arthropoda; class Insecta; order Lepidoptera; family Erebidae; genus Eilema; species Eilema caniola. Next base: position 2,257,037 of record CASBPR010000003.1, read on the forward strand.
GTTCGGGAGGGAGCGGTGCCGGTGTTCCATCGGGCGCGGCCGATATCGTATGCGCTGCGAGAGCGCGTCGATGCCGAGCTCAACGCCATGCTGCGCGACGGTGTGCTTATGCCCGTCGAGTGCTCCGACTGGGCTTCACCTCTCTAGAGTGGGGCCGGACCTGGCGAATATCCAGTTCGGGTTCCGCCGGTGGCGTTCCACTGTGGATGCCATCACGCGTGTGAGGACTCTGGCGGAGGATGCGGTCGCTCGGGGCGAGGTGATGTTGGCGGTGTTCTTGGATATCTCCAACGCATTTAACACCTTGCCCTGGATGTGGCATCAGAAGGGCGCTCGTGTTTCACGATGTGCCTCTCTACCTCCGCCGCATAGTCGGGCGTACCTGACGGGGAGAGCCGTCGTCTACCCGAGTTCGACCGGAGTCGGTAGGCGTGAAATGTCGTGCGGTGTTCCACAGGGATCGGTCCTGGGGCCGCTGCTGTGGAACATCGGTTACGACTGGGTGCTCCGCGGTGATTTCGCGTACGGTGCCACCGTCACGTGTTATGCAGACGACACGCTGGTGACGGTGGGCGGGGCTACACACCGCGAGAAGACCCTGAGGGCCACGACCGCGGTTGCTCAAGTCGTGGAACGGATCCGGCGGCTGGGTCTCGAGGTGGCTCTGCACAAGTCCGAGGCCATGTTCTTTCATGGCCCTCGGCGCAGGCCAGACCCGGAAACCAGCCTTACAGTGGGAGGCACTCCCATCGACATCAAGCCTCGGTTGAAATACCTGGGGCTGGTGCTTGACGGTCGATGGGACTTCGGAGAACATTTCCGAAGTCTGCGCCCTAAGTTGGTGACAACGGCGAATGCCTTGGGCAGGCTGTTGCCCAACTTGAGGGGCCCAGAGGACTCCTGCAGGAGACTCTACGCGGGTGTCGTGCAGTCCATGGCCCACTATGGGTGCCCCGTATGGGCGGACACACTGGGGGCCAGATTCCTGCCTCTGCTCCACGCAGCGCAGAGGACGACGGCCTCCAGGACCATCAGGGGGTACCGCACGATATCCTTTGAAGCGGCGACTCTCCTGGCCGGATCGCCACCGTGGATCCTGGAAGCGAGGACCTTTTTGGCACTCTATCGGTTTCGAAAGAAGGCCCAGGAGCGGGGATTCGATCCCGAGCCCGAAGAAATGTTAAAAATAAAGAGATGTTAAATGGTGTTGGACGGCGGATTGCGAAGAGGCATTTAAAACCATCAAGCGGCTACTAACGAACGCTGAAGTTTTAGCTCACTATGATCCCGAGCGGCCGCTGATCGTGACGTGTGACGCAAGCTCGCGCGGCGTCGGCGCCGTCCTCTCACAGCTGGCGGACGGGGGTAGGGAGCGCCCCATAGCTTACGCCTCACGTACGTTGAATGACGCTGAGAAAAACTATTCGCAGATACATCGTGAAGCATTGGCGGTTATTTATTCAGTAAACAAGTTTCATCAGTTTTTATATAGCCGCCATTTCACGCTTCGAACAGATCACAAGCCTTTAGTATTCATTTTAGGGTTTGGCCAAACCGGCCATGGACGCGGTTACACTTAGATTTTATGAAAGAAAGAAAGAAAATTCATTTATTAAACACACACATTAAAAAAAAAGAATTACAGAGCTAACTGCAAGTAAGCCTGTCAATTAATAATTTAAAGATATAGAATAGAAGACAATTCGAGTGTGTGTCTAAAAGGCCGTAGTTCAGTTAATGCTTACAGATTGGTACAATCCGCAGCGCTGGTTTTCAACTGCAGCCCAGTCCGATCCAACCAGGTTGCATTCTGTATAAGCACTGAGTAAATATCGGCACTGTTTTGCTTTATACTAAACAAAATCATTAAGGAATAAGAACATTACACACCCACTCGTGAACATACACCCATTTTGTACATATAGTTAGACATACAGTTATAATTAGTTTCAGGTATATATTTTATTTGTACATTTATATTAGGATCCTCATCTCCACTTATCACAAATTGTGATGTATTTATTATTATGTACATAGATAGGTAGAATAGATCATTCAACCTAAATTCAAGAGCTTTTTATTCTACACATACAGCCAAGAACACAAGAGCGACAAACCAAAGATACCTAAGGAACACAGAAGAAAAACGAAAAAAAAAACAACAAAAAACAAATCTTAACCACTAACAAATTTAACACAACATTATTCGCACCTTCAGTTAACCCGCAACTGCCGCATTCCCTTCCATTACCACACACACCAAACAGAAATATATTTATATTCATACGTACACACATATACAAATACATATGCATGTAAACATACACATACACATACAAATGCACATACCTTCATTACACAACCAGGGAGAAATCAGACCACAAATCATCCAAAACCCTCAGGGCTAGAGCCCATTATCTGCCTGATTTTTGGACATTAAGCAGGATATTCTTGTACCTAGTTCGGAAACCATGTATGCCGGCAAGCCTTCTAAGAGGCGGGGGAATATTGTTCCATATCTTGCTCGCTCGATATCTGAAACCACCCTGAAATGCCGCTGTTCTATGTTTCGGAACATGCAGGTTCGCACGCGATGCTCTTGTCAAATTCCTACTGTTTTCATTGAGCCATTTCAGTTTAGAGTACAGGTAAATAGGGTTTCCTGTCTTGACAATGCCAAAAAGAACAGTTGCAAGATGTAACTCCCTCCTGTACTTCATTTTGAGTTTGTTGTGATTGTTCAGGTATGGCGTCACATGGCTTCTAGGCGGTATGTTATAACAAAAGCGAGCGCACGCATTTTGCACCCTTTGTATTAAATTGGCCGTTTTTGCTAACAATCGCGGGCCATAGACCACGTCCATGTAATTAAACTTGGATAGTACCAAGGTATCAACCAACTTCTCCCGAAGTTCGACACCAAGATAACTTCGTATTCTATACAGTAGCTTCAACCTATTAAAACAGTTCCTCACACATTCCGCAACATGGCGCTCAAACCTAAGTTTCTCGTCCATTAATAAGCCTAAGTTTCTAGCTTCATGTACACGCTCAATTATGACATTATTTATAGAGATTTGGGGATTTAGATTACCTACCCGAGTGATTTGATCCCCAGAGCCCAATATCAAATACTTGGTCTTGTTCCCATTTAGTACGAGGGCATTTTCACAAGCCCATCGACAAATGCTGCTCAGATCCTCGTTCACCTTCCTTATGGCTTCCTGGAATTCAGTAGCCTTAAAGGAAAAGTAAATCTGCACATCATCTGCGTATATGTGAAATTGGCAGTGTTTTATAACCTGAACGATGTCTGCACTGTAAAGTATGAACAGCAAGGGTCCCAAAACTGACCCCTGCGGCACACCTCTATCTACCGATGCTACAGTAGACCGCAGCACAGACCCGTCACTGTTCTGAGTTTCTACGAACTGTGTCCGACCACTTAAGTAAGAATGAAACCACTGTATTGTATCACTGTCAAATCCATAGTACGCTAACTTAGAAAGTAAAAGAGAAACGTGCAGCCCATCAAATGCCCTCGAAAAGTCCAATAACACTAGAATAGTAGCTTTACCCTGGTCCTGAGCTGCTAATATATTATCAGTGACGTCTAAAACAGCTATTGCTGTACCACGGCCCTTCCTAAAGCCCGACTGTACATCTGGTAATATACCTCGCGTTTCCAAGTAATCTCTAAGTTGTGACGCAACCACCTTCTCTAGTATCTTAGACAAGCAGGGTAAAATACTTATTGGGCGCAGATCCTTGGTGTCAAGAACATTATTAGTTTTAGGAATTGGCTTAATTATAGCATTTTTCCAACCAGTGGGGAATTTTGCTCTTGTAATAGACCGATTTATAATGGCAGTAACTACACTCAAAGTTTCCGGAAGCAACATGGCTATCATTTGCAGTGATATGCCGTCGCTTCCCACTGCGTTCGACTGTAGTTCCATTACATTTTTGAGAACCGCTGACGGGTCGACCGGCTTCAGTCCAAAAGTAGATTCACTAAACCTATTGTATTCATAAAAAGTTAGTGTAGACAAAGGGATGTTTGTATCTCCAGGTACATTTAGAAAATGACTATTTATTAGATTCGGGTCATTCAGATGCGTAGGAAGTTCAGCCGACCTATGGGGGTTTAAATTAGTTTTTATATTCTTCCACAAGGTTTTAGGGTCTTTAATATTACAGTCTATTTGAAGCTTAAAGAAACACTTCTTTTCACTATTTACGGCCAGATCTACTTGTTTCTTTAGTTCTTTGTAGTAGATGATATGAGACTCGAGCTTAGATTTCGTAGCTCGGTTCAATGCTGCGTCCCTAAGGCCGATCATAAACTTAATATTGCTAGTAAGCCAAGGGGTTGGACGGTCTTTTACAATTTTTCTCCTTATTGGAGTGTGCAAATCGAATATGTAATTGATTAACACAGTATAGTCCTGCACAATATCGTCTACATCCTCCAGACTCAATAAACGGTTCCACTTTAAAGAGCCGACGTCCTCGTTAAACTTATCCATATTGATATCCGAAATAGGCCTATATGTAATAGCTTCAAGAGGAATTTTTGGTTTGCGGAATAAAAGTTCACATGCTATAAAAGCATGTCCATTCACTTTTATGGGTCCTATTTTCGGGAAAATATACTTGGTGGTGGTAGACGCCATGCCTAAATGGATAGAGGTGTTCCAGGTAGCGAGTACGGCGGCTACCGGAGTGATTGATAAAGTGAGTGAAATGTTCAGCAGGTGGGGGCTGCCTAAACAGGTAGTCACCGACAATGGGCCACCTTTTACAAGTGGGGAATTTAATAAGTTCACTACTAGCCTGGGCATAGAACACATATTCACAGCACCTTATCACCCCGCTTCAAATGCCTTCGTGGAAATAGCCGTCAAGTCCTTGAAGCAGGTAAAAAAAAAGCCGTTGTAGGAAGAAGGAATGTAAAAAAAGCTCTTTTAACCTACTTACTTCACTACAGGAACACCGAACATTCGACCACGAGGGAAGCGCCCGCCCGCTAAATTATTGCTAGGTAGACGGTTACGCACGAAGTTAGACAGTTTAAAACCGGATAGGGAAAATAGGGTGTACAGGGCTCAACAGCGTCAAAAAGAGGTTAGCCAGGGCGCTAATAGGGAACTAAAGCCATTAGAAGAAGTATGGTATAGGCAGTACTTAAATGGGGAAAAATGGGTACCCGGTCAAATAGTGGAGGCTACTGGACCTAGTAATTTCAAGGTGTTAGGTCAGGAAGGTAACGTGGTACATAGACATATTGATCAGTTAAAGAAAAGGTCATCAAGAATGTCAATCGCTTGCTCAACTCAACCTGTAGCTAAAATAGATCCCCCATGCACAAATTCCACTACCGAGTCCCCGAACGAGCCGGTTGTAAGGGAAGTCCAGTCGGAGAGGATTCAGGTGGAGGAACAAGAGGTCGCCAGTGTCGGGTTATAGGACGTTCATTAAGACGCTGGGGCTTCGTAGTTAATCGTTTATTCATTGAACAGGGAATACAAGACATGCGGGCTGCGACGCCATCGTAAGAGAGAGATAGTCCCATAGAGCTTTCTCTCTATTGTCTACATGACATGGATATAATAAGTCTTTTGGGATACTTAACATCTCCCCTTTTTGTTTAAAAGAATTTATTTATATATGATAATAAAAATTATAGGATATCTCATCTCCTTTAACAAAATTAATACGCCGTGTATCCGAACGTAGTGTTGATTGACAAGTGACAGAAACAGAAACGTCATTCTGACAAGATAAGATAACCTTTACAGCATTTCAATGGAATGTAAACAAACTACCTATTTAAGTATACAATAATCAAATGAATTAGGAATAAGTACCTCTCGCCCAATCTACAAATGAATTAATCATCCTCAAACCCGTATCGCTTGGGTGGCCTACGGTTACGTCGTAGGTTGTGAGGTTCAACCAGTGAAGTGTTATTTGTGGGAATGTTTTCATCACTAATAGGCTTACAAATAGAACTATTTGGAGTTTGAGCGATTGGAGACTGTCTAAAAACTAAATGTTGACGATTTCTACGAAAGGAACCATCTGGGCTCTCTATAACATAGCTACGAGGCTCTGGGCCAACTTGCTTTACAATACCTGGAGTCCAACTGCACTGAGGTTGTTTTTTAAACAAGACAGTATCACCTTCATGCAGTGGTTTCAAGTTTTTACAATGCTTATTATAATACAATTTAGTTTTATCTACCTTATTTTGTATTTTATTTCCTAGATCCTTATAATTAACAAGTCTAGGTTTCAAATCTTTGTCTAGGACAGGCAATTTTGTTCTTAATTTCCTAGAAAAACATAACTGAGCTGGTGAACATAGATTTTCTTTTGGAGTATTTCTATATTGCAAGAGTGCGAGATAAGGATCAGTCTTATCTACTGAACATTTTTTAAGCATATTTTTTATTGTTGCTATAGATCTTTCTACTAAACCATTTGAACGGCTTAAGTAAGGACTAGAGGTTATATGGCTTATGTCCCACTCTTTGCAAAAATTAGTGAAATCTGAGCTATTAAATGGAGGGCCATTGTCAGAAATTAAAGTGTGTGGAATACCATGCCTTGCAAATATTGACTTTAAATGTGTAATTACAGTTTTACTGTTGGAACAATTATTATGTAATAATGCAAGTTCAACAAATTTCGAAAAGTAATCAGTGACAATGAGGTATTTTTTACCATTTAATTCAAACAAGTCTGTTCCCACTTTGTAAAATGGAATTAACTTATACTCATGTGGCATTAAAGACTCTTTTGAATTGCTACAGCGATGAGTTAAACAAATATCACAGTTAGTTATTAGTTTTTCAATGTGTTTATCTAAACTTGGCCAAAATATGGAATTTTTTGCTAATCTTTTACAACTGTTTATACCTTGGTGGCCTTGATGAATTATATTCAAAAAACTTAACTGAAGAGACTGAGGAATTATAACTGTATTCGACTTAAACAGAATACCATCTATGACATGTATTTCATTTTTGAAAGGAAAGTATGGCTTTGTATTCTCATTAAGTTGTCTCTTATGTTCTGGCCATCCAGCTTTACAATAATCTATGATTTTACACAGAATTTCATCTTTTTGAGTGTGTTCTTTGATAGTGTCTAACTTATTTTGATTTAAAGATAAATTTGACAAGACTAGATTAATATGAAGATCAACTTCTTCATTCATATCGGTTAAAACATTGTCAGGCATAGCAGCACGAGACAGTGTGTCTGCAATGTACAGGTACTTGCCTGGTTTATATGCTACAGCTAAGTCATATGGTTGTAGGCGCAACATAATTCTCTGTAATCTTGGAGGAATTTCATATAATGCCTTTTTGAACAAAGTGACAATTGGCTTATGATCAGTTTCAACATGAGTTTTCTTGCCATATATATATTGATGAAATTTAGTGCACCCAAACAGAATAGCAAGCAATTCCTTTTCTATTTGAGAATATGCTTGTTGGCATTTATCTAAAGAAGCAGATGCATATGCAATAGGTTGTTTGCCCTGTGATATAACTGCACCCATGGCATCTTTTGATGAATCAACAGACATAACTATATCTTTTTCATGATCATAGTAAACTAACACAGGGGCAGAACTAATTATGTTTTTGAGATTGTTAAATTCAGATTCATGCTGATCTGACCAACTCCAAGATGTGTTTTTTGATAGTAAGGTTCTCAAGCTAGAGGTATTTTCAGACAGGTTTTTTATGAATGGACCAAGATAGTTAACCATACCAAGAAATCTTTGTAATTCAGTGACATTTTGGGGACTTGGCAACTTACATATTGCTTCTACTTCTGACGGATCTACTTTTATACCATCTTTACTGAAAATATGACCTAGGTATTTGACTTGTTTTTGACAAAATATAGACTTTTCTCGGTTAAATTTAAGATTTATTTGGCGTGCCCTTTGGAGAACCTGTTGTAATCTAATATCATGTTCTTTTTTAGTTTTACCATAAATAAGGAAATCATCTAATAAGATTTTTACACCTTCAATGTCTCCGAATCTCTTTACCATTTCCTGATGAAATATCTCAGGCGCCGATGTAACCCCAAATGGTAATCGAAGAAAACGGTACCTACCATGGGGTGTAATAAATGTACAAAGCCTGGATGAACTATCATTTAATTTGAGCATATAAAAACCCTTGTTTGCATCAAGAGTACCGAAAAATTCTGCACCTGACAAATGAGACTTTATTTCATCCAATGTTGGGAATTGGTAGTGCGGACGCATAATAGATTTATTTAATTGTCTAGTATCTAAACATAATCGTAATTTTCCATTTTTTCTAGAGGTTATGACAATTGGGCTTACCCACTCGGTTGGTTCTTCTACATAAGTTATTATATTATTTCCTTTAAATAGGTTAGTTCTTTCTTAAGTGGTTCTTCTAATTTAAAAGGTATGCGACGACAAGCTGAAATATGGGGGATAGCATCAGGTTTTAATTGTAAGTTGCACTCAAAATTGGAAATACAGCCTATGCCCTCAAATAAATCAGAATATTCCTCTAATATGTTTTCAGAAAATGAAGTTTCTTGAAATGTAACCTTAAGTACTCTTTTCACTAAATTTAAATCTTTGCAAGTTTCTCTACCAATGACATTTTGACACTTAAGATCTACAATATGAAAACCAATAACATACCAACTGCTTGAAAGGTAGACTTTTAGCTTACACTGGCCCACTGTAGGTATTATATTACCGCTGAAAGAAGACAATTTATGATTACTTGGTTTTAGAGAATCATGTGGAATCTTTAACCTGTTGAAAGTTGATATTGCTAAAATATTTGTATCAGCGCCAGTATCTAATATACAATTTACAGTTTGATTGTTTATTTTTAAATCAACATTCCATGTATTGATGGAATTAACCATGCTGACAGAACCTAAGAACAATGAATCGTTTTGTGAACTGGATGTTACCTGTTGAACTTTATCAGTAGAAGAACTTCTGCATACTGACGCGTAGTGATTGTATCGATTGCATTTGTTGCATTTCACACCTTTCGCAGGGCATCGGAACCGATGATGCTGACCACACCTGCCACATTTCTTGTTGGGTGTTGGAGACCTAGCTTGGGATGGAGACTTAGACTGGTTTTTTCGGTGGTATTGGTATTGTTCCGGTTACTTTATTAACAGCTGTGCATTGCTCCCTAGACAGTAACATGCTGTTTTTCTTAGTATTAATGCAATTTTTTGCTATTTCTATCGCCCTGGAAAGTGTTGCTGGTGTCTGATCGAGAATTTTTTCTCTAACATGTGCGTTGGAGCTATGCAAATTCCAAGAGAATATGTCTTTGACTAATGACTCACGAAGACTTCCAAATTCGCACTGGTGGCTGATATTTATCAAGTCAGTTACATAGGGGTCTATTTCCTCATCTTCTTGTTGTTTTCTGTTGAAAAGCTTATGGCGTTCCATCGAAATATTTACCCTTGGTAAGAAATAATCTTCGAACTTTTTTATTAGCTCGGCCAGAGAAATTGTGTCGATGTCTACATCAAAAGAGTAAAATACGTTTAGAGCGTCAGTGCCTATATGGTGTAATAAGATGGCGACTTTTCTAGTGTCCTTTTCGTTTTCTAAGTTATTAGCACGTAAGTATAATTTGAAGCGCGTCAACCATTTTTTAAACTGTAGTGGCAGATTGTTTCCAGCCACATCGAGTGGCTCCAAGTATGATGTAATACTACTTTTTGATATGATAGCTTTTTTGATTTCTGCATTGTTCTCCTTCTCGTGTTCGGCCATTTTTTGAGTAATGCAAAATGGACCTCACCGACTGACACCGCGAAAAATATTGCAAATTGTTTTTCGACTTACTGTAATTCTTCCTTAAAGTTTCTTCTGACACCATGTCGGGTTATAGGACGTTCATTAAGACGCTGGGGCTTCGTAGTTAATCGTTTATTCATTGAACAGGGAATACAAGACATGCGGGCTGCGACGCCATCGTAAGAGAGAGATAGTCCCATAGAGCTTTGTCTCTATTGTCTACATGACATGGATATAAGTCTTTTGGGATACTTAACAGCCAGCACACAGGAGGGAAGAGTAGTGGAAGTCACCGCCTCCTGCGAATCTCAGATCGCCTTGCCAAACCCAGGCCGCTCAGTTAGACAATGTAGGCTTAGGAATAAGTTACCTTCTTAGCTATAATTAGTTATAAGTAGCTATAAGATGTTATTATTGTACATTCCCAAAGTTTCATTAAATAAATATTTTGTATACCTATTGTAATTATTTGTAGTGGAGGAGTGTTATATAGGTAGCCGCGCATAGCACGATGCAGCGAGCGGCCGGCCGTCCGGCATCTACCTACATACACATAATTATAAATAAGTACTTCTTTATGTGCGATACAATTTGTAATGATGAGTCATTCTCGAATAAACTCTGTATACAAAAGGTTGTTTGAATCCACTCCCGTAAAAGCCACACGAGTACATTAGTCGTGCTCGTTAACACCACCCTGTTTTTGTTGAGGCTTCCACCGATAACTGAACAGTAAGGAGCACGGCTACTCGAGCAGCAGGGCGAAGACGCAGCGTCCCTGTTAATGTTGTTAATTCTATATTATGGCTTTCTTTTTTTTTACCCTGAGGGAAAATCGTTCATGGATGCTATGCCGGACTCCTACCGACTAAAAACCCTCACGTACCGCCTAATAGCCTGCGGTTGGTAGCCCCGGGTAAGCCCTCGGAAGGATGTCCCAGGACTGCCAACAGACCTGCGGCTGCGGCCTCGCCTAAGGGGTGGTTCGGGTGTTATCCCGCGTCTTGGGAGGGGGGGGGGCTCGGGTCATCCCGCTTCTTAGAGGGGGCGTGCGTGGATCTCTCACGTCACGCTGCCGTCATGGGCCTGCTTCTGTAAGGACGGTGAGCAGCCCGCTTACCGTCCTCAGGACCCCGGTCATGGAGGCCGATGGTCTTCGGCGAAGACACGTCGGCGGCGCCTAAGCCGCCGACTGCGGAACTCGGGTGGGAGAGTTCTCTCCCGCTCCCGCCCCGCCGCCTCTTTCACGAGCATGACTTGCTCGCAGAAAGAGACGGCGCAGTCCCACTTACTCCCGCTGGAGACCATGGCTAGCACCATGGTCTCGAGCGAGAGAGTGTCCAGACCCACCACGAGGACCTGGCGATGTTCCACCCACGCCGTGCACTCCACCAGCGTGTGGAGCGCTGTGTCGTCGCTGCGTGTCTCACAGTGCTGACACTGTCTACATTATGGCTACCTTATGTCTACGCACAATACAGGTCCACCATTTCCAATTAACTCTAGGATACACTGTCTCAAATGTTCACCATTTCAATTTCACTTTCGGGCACGCTGGGTTAAATGTCCACACCTTCCACTTTACTCTCGGGCGCACTCTGTTAATTGTCTCTTTGAGCTTGGCTCCTCGGCGGTTCCGGCAACGCCTAGGGTAGCGGACGCGATGGCGCGGGCTCAGAGGCCAGCGTCGGAGCAGCGGGCACCGCGTGTGGTGATACGGCATTGCCATCCGGCGGGAAGGTGCAAAAGTTACGTCGTCCAGCCAGCGCCCACGCGGCGGAATGTGTTTCTTGCACATAGGCGATGCTTGGAGTGGTGGTTGCGATAGTGCGATATCGTTCAATGTTAATCAGCGATGGCGACGCTCGTCGATACACCATGTGGTTCATCTGCCCGGGCGCGTAGAGCAGGCGTGCGACGGGCGGCGGAGGCGTCGACCAAACAGCGCACGACTTGCGCTGTACAATCAGCGATGGCGACGCTCGCCGATACACCATGTGGTTCATCAGCCCGGACGCGTAGAGCAGGCGCGCGACGGTCGGCGGAGGCGTCGACCAAACAGCGCACTACTTGCGCTGTACAATCAGCGATGGCTACGCTCGCTGATACACCGTGTGGTTCATCTTCTCGGACGCGTAGAACAGGCGCGCGACGGGCGGCGGAGGCGTCGTCCAAACAGCGCGCGCGACGGGCGGCGCAGGCGTCGTCACTACAGCGCACCTCGTGTGCTGCACCATTTTCACGTTGTGCGACGCTTGCTAACACGGTAAACTGTACCTTTTCCGGCATGGGACGAATAGGCGTGCTAGGGGTGGCGGTTGCGTTGTCACTACGGCGGCGCACCTCATGTGCAACATCATCACTATGTGCACCGCTCGCCGGTACTCTGTGGCTTTTCTTTTAGCGCTGCTATATCCGCCAAATCGAGCGCGAAGTTCTTCCTTACCAGGTCCTGCGCCCTCTCATTTTCTTTCTGTGCCCTCTTTTTTTCTTTCTGCGCCATCTCTTGATCTATCTGCGCCATCTTCAGTTCCGCTTCATACTCAGCACGCATTCGTAGCATTTCGCGACGTGCCTGACTGAGTCTTCTTGATGCGTGGCTGGCGCTATACGGGGTGCAAACCGTGCGCTCCCAAACCGGTGTCATCTCCGATGGCGGTACTAATTCACCGTGGTCGCTTAGACCACCCACCATAGAGCTCCTGGCTGGCTGCTTATGCATCTTTTACTGATGATCTGAGCCCGTTACAGTCTTCTTCGCTCTTGTTGCACTCCTTGTCTGTCATTTCCCACTGTAAATATGGCTACTTACTTCAATCCGGCTGCGAAGGACCACTTTTGTAAACGAGAGGTGCGGGGTTCTTATGAAGTAAGCAGCGAAACAACAGACTATGTAATATACTCTTCAAAATATATTTGAGCTCAACAACTAAGCTAGACACAATTACAGAACAACACAGTGCAATGGTTACACAATAACCACGTGCGCGCTGTCGGGGGTGCTTATGCGTGGCGATCGCGTAACCTTGCTCGGTTCAGACTTCAAACAGGACTGCCGAGGAGTGGGTCACAGGCTAGCACCAGAATAACGCCCCTCGCACCGTGCGCGGACCCCGCTTTAATTACGGTGCGCCGGTGATGGCCACATGTGGCAACATAATGGACACATCTGTTGATACAAAAGAGACCCATCCCTCGGCTACAGACAATGGGATCTTACCTAGTAACTTAACCTAAATTAAATATAACACAAAGAAATGCTCTAAGATACTAGGTACATACAACATATTTCTTAAACTATCAAGAGTAGTCGTGCTCGTTAACACAAGGTATTTAAAAGGATTACTTATTGAATGATATAAAATTTAATGGCAGAATCCTAATGGATTATAACATTAAATTATGCATAAAACCGTGTACCGCTACAAACACTTGTAATTTATTATATAGTTATAAAAATATAACCACGATAGGTTGAACGTCGATGGTATTCTGGTCGTGGTCCCCACACACGCTAACTAAATTTCATAAATGTAAGAACAATCTCTTCATCACATCCGTGTGGTGACGGATTAAGAATACAAGTATCACCAGCCCATCTCATCCGAAGGGTGTCGTAAGAGGCGACTAACGGAAAAATTCGCAGACGATATCACTGCGAGAGAAGGAAAACTTGAAATAAAACCCTGTATCAACCCGATAGTAGGCCAACCATTACTTAAGGTTTGATAAACCACAGATACTCCCTAAAAAGCAAAGATATATACCAAGAATGATCCGCAAGGCTATTGACATTAAAAAATACCCAAATTTTAATAGAGAAGATGGTTGGAGTGTACCAGCAGCCTAGGATCCAGTCATCCATGAAAACAGCAAAATGCAGCAAGACTTAACGACACACCAACAATTCATCATAATTCGGGTACTTTGAGATGATATATGTGACAAATACCATCCTTAGTCAAACCGCGAACATGGCTGCTGAAAAGTAGCCGAAATCTTGGTCTAAAAGTAAATAATAACTAAAAAATCGCGGTACATTCCGTTAAAAAGTGGTTTTATTTCAATAAGTGATATTCGCGTATGCTTTAGAAAATATCAGGCCAAAGCCTCTCAATATTAGTTAATATTTATTGTAATATAATATAATTCTTGAAATATAATATTATTTAACATTGCGTTACTTTGGTTCCGGTCCAAGTAAACTAGAAAGCTTAAAACATTCGAACTGTCCAATAGTAAATTGACCATTGAATAAACATAATAATTTTATATGAATAAACATTTTTTCAGGCTTCATTATAGATGTTAAGATCTGTACATTAAAATATGATGTTGCAACCTACTGTTTACTGTACAAATTTAGATATAAAAACTGTACATTGTATCAGTCGGTACTATTTGACGGAACATCCCTATTAGACTAAGAAGATAATAATTCAACTTCAAATTCAAAAAACCATTTATTCCATAAAAATATTAAATTTGTTTGGAATCGTCATTATTTTACGAAAGAAAGGTTTGATGCTTGGATTTTAATGACGTTAAATAATGTAAATAAAAGTGGCTATGAAAACTGTAAAAGTAAGCAAGATGATGTCAATACCGGCTAGGGTTTGAGCAGAGATAAATAAAAAGATTGATTTATAATTGATAGGTAACAATTATAATCGAAGTAAAGCGTTACATGAATTTATAATATATGGTAATTGGAAATGAATCTCAGGGCGGATTCGCAATAAATATTCTGCCGAGGCGTTGTTTGATCCGTGTGCAGAGATGGTAGTATGCACTTAGCTCGTTCACTCCCGGCTGCTGATGTTGCCGGCGTGCCAGGGTCCTCGCGGGTGTGCCTCACGACCGAATGATGGCGTGAAGCCCGGCGCGAAGACCCTGGAAAAAGAAAGAGTGCGGGTCAGTATGTCACATCGAAACTACGTCCAGTGACCCGCTAAAAATAATAGCAGGTGAAGATATTCTCCCCAGCGGTAGAACAGCGTAGCTAGAAGCTATAAAAAGGAAGAATTAATTAAGCAGCGAAAGCTGGTGACGTGACCTCTGACCGTAGAGGTCATCGGTCTCGTGGCACTAAATAGTAGGCTGAAATAGCACATAGTATAAATATTTATAATATAACATAACATTAAGCCACGCATATTAGCAGGCATAAAGCTGCGCCGCTGAGAAGTCTTCACCTGTTGAAGAAGTCGGAAATGTTGATCTCAAAACTTACCCGGTGCCGACAGCAGTTGGCCGCCGGGGTCAAGAGTGACCTCCCACGGCAAAGGATAGCCGAAGAAAGGGGCCACTTTAGCGCCGTGAATAGACACTTAGGTAATGTTGTCCAATCTCGCTCGCACACCCATAGACAAATTAGTTATTTAGTGTCGAAAATACTAAATTATCGACTATTTTAGAGAATTTATTTCAAATAGATTTATAAAAAATCCACAACGTTACAATACCCCCCCAATTAGTTCTGGGTTTTTATTACCCAAAAACCCGATACTGGACTGCTCAATAAAATGCCTAACTTACGCTTACACATACATACTTCCTTACATACCTCCCCTATCATGTTCATCCATACTTAGCGGTTGCCACTTCAAAAATGTAGCACACGCGTTCCTTGCGAAGAGAGTTTCCAGGTTACTGCAATGGAGACTCAGACGTAAATCAAACAAGATGGAAAACATTGAAATGTCACAGACAACAATTTCAATGGGAAGAAAAGGAGCAATCGAACCACTATATATTTTCAACTTTAAAAAGGGAAAGTGTTATGTTTTTAGTATAGGGCTTATTTTAGATGTATACATTACCGCATCTGCAATAAGGCTTATTTCACGAGTTTGCAAACCGCTCGGAAGAAGACATAACAAAAAGGGATGCAATGAGGCTTGTTTTTAAACTGAGTTTGCCCGACCGCTCAGCATAATGGTATAAAACCATAAAACAGTACCCCGATACTGGTTGAATTCCCAGCTCGAAGAAAAAGGTATCTGTTGGTTTAAAACGCCAACAGATCCAACAAATGGTATAAAACCATAAAAATTCCCGGTGACTGGTTTAGTATCCCAGCACCAAGATAAGGTATCCGTTGGTTTAAAACGCCAACGGACCCAAAAACAACATCGGTTGGTTTAAAACGCCAACCGACCCACAACAACCATTACTAGGCAAAGCCTAATAATAAAGAAAAACGAACATGAAGTTCAAAGTTCCACCTCAAAGAGAGGAGAAAAGAAGAAGAAAATATATAGCAGTGGTAGGGTAATAAGATTTAAAATAAAGTTAAATTTAGTCTAGCCATATAAGCGTCATTGTCAAATATGAACAATGCAAAAGTATAATTAACTACTTTTAAAAGTTATGACCAAGTCAAATTATTATTAAAAGAGTTATTTTGAAAGGATAGTGGCTTATTATTTCACCCACATACAGTGAGTATTATTTATGCAAACATCAGTTGCAATAGGAACAACGAGTGTTCAAAAAATTTAAAAGTTTTAAAAACTTACCAAAGTTTAAAAAGTTAAAAAAATCAGATTCCAAGGTTCAACAAACAAATTATTTATTTAATGTTTTGTAGTCGTTTGCGTTTTTCTTGTGACAAAAGTTAAAAAAAAATTTACAGGTCAAGATAACTATGAAGCTATTTTAGGGTTAACCCAAAGAACAAAATTTTTTTTTTTTTGCAAATGTTTAAATTTATGAAAAATTTCTAAGTTCCAGTTCCAACGAACAAAGATTTTAAAAATATTTAATATCTTTAATTGATATATTTTTAATAATTTTATATTTTATTTTTTAAATAATTCTTAAATAAATGCTTTTTCTTTCTTTCTTTTTTTTCTTTCTATATTATTATTCACCATAATATAATCGTAGTGAATAAATGTTGATATAAAAACAACAGGAACATAAAAATGAAATAGCCATCCCAGGAAAAATCAGACAACAAAATACGGAGGCAACCATAGGGTTAAAAGATATTGTATAATATTTAGCACAAAAGACCAAAAAGTTGTTATTCTCAAAAGAATAATTTTATTTTATTTAAAAAAAAACAAGGCAATTTTGATACAAAATTAGTAGTTTTTTAAAATTATACTACTGGCAACACTTTTTGACTGTCAAAATTATATGACGTTTGACTTGACAGTTCAAGTTACATTTTTCTTTCAGAACAAATTCAAAACAAAGTTTTGATGAAATTAATATGACGTTCTATTATAAGAATCAAAGATATAAACAATAGAAAAACGGTACATTAGTACCTAACATGTGAAGACTCAACAGGATTCATGCGTATTTCAAGATATAAAAAGTTTTTGTAAAAAGTGTTCAAAGTTGGGTACATGAAATTTAAAGTTATAACTGTTGACCCTTTTATAGGTAAAAGTGAATCATGACGACCATGAAGTGATTAAAAGGTTGTAGGCAGTGTACCAGCACAGTACAATAACAAGAAGAAGTTTGTAAAATACAAGTTTTAATTATATTTTAAATTACAAGTATGTGTTGGTATATACTTGTTTGCCACAGCAGTGGTGTAATATTATTTAAAGGCAATGTTAAGTTAATTGGAATTGACATATGATTACAACTATAGTTATTATAAGAATAAAACAAGTGTTTATTAATTATCAAGAAGTTAAGTTGTTAGTTTAAATTAATTGATTATGTTAGGTTAACTTTATGTTTTGTTTATTTTGTGTAATTAAAATGTTTTATGTCGAATTAGGTATTTGATTATTTGAATGACTGCTGTATATTTGCTAAAAATAACATGAAAGGGACACACACTTTGTCATGAATATGTCCATTGATGCACCAGGCATCTTAAGAGGACTCGGGGAAATGGTAATGTATACTTTGTACGGTAAATTAATATTAAAGGTAATTATTTTAAAGACTTGAATTACAGACTCAACGATCCAATATGCAGAACAAGATGAAGGACTATCAATTTAAGTATTTATTATCTTTGTTGTTCTTTTCAAAGATGTATTTTTTTGTATGGAGATCTTTTGTTTTTCCTTGTATTTCTTTTCAAGGAATTATATATATTTTTTTTTTTATACATAAAGAAGCTAATTTGAATTCAGAAATCCGACGAGCAACATGACTACAAAACAGTTCAGTATAATTTTTTTTAACAGTGAAGTAACCCAGTTAAGTTAAGTAAAAAATAAAAACTATGGTGCGATGAGCGAGATTGACATAAAATGAAGTAAGTAATTTACTTCAATAAAGTAAGTAATTTGCTGAAATAAAGTAAAATATAGGTAACCTGTCAGTGAATAGTAGACTATTTGTGTTCAAAACAACAAAATAGTTGAAAAAATTAAATAATAAACAAAATTCAACCAGCAATAGGTTGATATAATAACTAGTAAGTTATTATAATGCAAAATATATGCACATAAGGGTAAGTTAATAAAAAAAAAAAAAAAATTCACTGACGGGGTACAAACAAGGTATGTACAACAGACACACTTGCACAAAAAATGAGAAATAGTAAGTAGCAAGATGATACGAGTTGAGATCAACAAATCCAAAAAGTAAAAGAAAATAGAACTTTACTTTACCAGTGGGTATAATAGTAGCATACAGTTTAAACAACTGAAAAAGGTAATAAACCTGTCTAGATAGCTAGAACAAAGGTTTTCATCAACAATATAGTGTTAATGCAAAGAAATGTAAAAGTATTGATAATTACCTTGTTGTTAAATTAAACAGAGGTATGAATGTAAATTATGTATGTAATGACACTTATATAATGAAAATAAATGTTCATTATTCGGTTAAACATGAAATTGAGAAAAATAATAATTTATTTTTTTCTACCCACATATGGAAAAAATATAAAAAATCACCAAAAATTAGTGAAAAAATCACCACACTGGTAAAGTAAAGAAGAAATAAGAATAAATATAATATTACGAAACAAACACACAATACCTGCGGCAGAATAATACCTTTAATGGGCGCCAATGTAACGAAAAAGAAAGTTTGATGCTTGGATTTTAATGACGTTAAATAATGTAAATAAAAGTGGCTATGAAAACTGTAAAAGTAAGCAAGATGATGTCAATACCGGCTAGGGTTTGAGCAGAGATAAATAAAAAGATTGATTTATAATTGATAGGTAACAATTATAATCGAAGTAAAGCGTTACATGAATTTATAATATATGGTAATTGGAAATGAATCTCAGGGCGGATTCGCAATAAATATTCTGCCGAGGCGTTGTTTGATCCGTGTGCAGAGATGGTAGTATGCACTTAGCTCGTTCACTCCCGGCTGCTGATGTTGCCGGCGTGCCAGGGTCCTCGCGGGTGTGCCTCACGACCGAATGATGGCGTGAAGCCCGGCGCGAAGACCCTGGAAAAAGAAAGAGTGCGGGTCAGTATGTCACATCGAAACTACGTCCAGTGACCCGCTAAAAATAATAGCAGGTGAAGATATTCTCCCCAGCGGTAGAACAGCGTAGCTAGAAGCTATAAAAAGGAAGAATTAATTAAGCAGCGAAAGCTGGTGACGTGACCTCTGACCGTAGAGGTCATCGGTCTCGTGGCACTAAATAGTAGGCTGAAATAGCACATAGTATAAATATTTATAATATAACATAACATTAAGCCACGCATATTAGCAGGCATAAAGCTGCGCCGCTGAGAAGTCTTCACCTGTTGAAGAAGTCGGAAATGTTGATCTCAAAACTTACCCGGTGCCGACAGCAGTTGGCCGCCGGGGTCAAGAGTGACCTCCCACGGCAAAGGATAGCCGAAGAAAGGGGCCACTTTAGTGCCGTGAATAGACACTTAGGTAATGTTGTCCAATCTCGCTCGCACACCCATAGACAAATTAGTTATTTAGTGTCGAAAATACTAAATTATCGACTATTTTAGAGAATTTATTTCAAATAGATTTATAAAAAATCCACAACGTTACACCTACCGTGCAGTGCGTGACATGGCAACTACTGAGAAACACTGCTAAAAAACTCAGTAGGAATCCTTTTTTAAAAAAAACGTCGTCATATATGTACAATCATTTTCTTGTGTTGACTTAGAGCTACTTAATCCCAAGCATTTTTGTCATTCAATAGGCTGAAATGTTATAATATGCTCTGCTACACAATTTGGCCTTAATTGTTGTTTTAAATTTATTTATGGATAATGTTCTAATTTCATTGGGAAGTTTATTGTAGAATCTAATAATTGCCCCATAAAAGAGTTGCTTATTTTTTGGAGACGAGTTGTATGTAACACAAGATTACCTTTATGTCTAGTATTTATACCATGTATATCACTCTTTTTAGTAAAGGAGTCTATATTTTTATATTCTTTTTATATTTCTATATTTATATATATAAATAAATTGTGAAATAACCGTAAGAATGTTTATAAGTCTTCAGGCTTTCACGGCCGGCGTTGCATGTAGAATATACTGCTTCCGGGCTGTTTGGCCGTGGTCGATGTGAAACTTGCGTTCCAGACGTTTCGTCGATCACTGCGGTCGACATCTTCAGTGGCGCAGGGCCGGGCGACGACAACTTCGGAGACCTTGCCTCGCCGGCGGCTGACTTACGACTAATGCCGAACCTTGAATCACGGCTCTATTTATAGGCACGGTCGGAGCGGGGAATCGACTCATTCGATTCTGATTGGTCGAGCGCTGTGGCGCGGACGTACGCGATCCTGATTGGTTGTTTGCACTGTGATACCGAGTGGCTCTCAGTGCTGGGTACCAATCTTTTTGGAGCTGAAATCCCTCGTTTTTCCGCAACGATATTAACCGTCAAGAAGTTTGCCGATCACTGTACACAACTTTAACATCAACAGATAGACAGACAGAGTTATTTTTATATGAGTAAACTTTTAATTCGAGCTACATATTAGGACGATATCATACAAATTATTACATTTAAGTAACTAGTTAGAAATTGTACATTGAATATGCCAAAGAACACTAAAACCAAAAATGAGTAGTTATAACTATTAATGACGCTGTCTTACTCTTGTACATTGGTAAACGAGTAAAGTTAAGTTAAGTATTTATTTTTCACCATAATATACATTATATGTTACAGATAAAATTGGTAGGTTACATGATTTGTATAATTCTATATGATTAAACGAACTCCTGAGTGAAGTTCTATCATTATTATATGAGTTGCTTCATTAGAATATATGAATTATTACACCGTAGTTTCCTTGTTTACATGGTAAAACCGCACATTTTTTCAAGATATTTTAAAAGAAACATAGACGAATTTCCGGTTTGCCTATCCCTAGCACGCCATCTTGTTGTTTGTTCATTTTTTAGAGTAATATACCTATACAAAACTTTCTATTAATTGGGAAGACACTAGGGAGGGAGGGTGCTCATATATTCTAATTAAGCAACTCATATAATAATGATAGAACTTCACTCAGGAGTTCGTTTAATCATATATTATATATTCCTTGCTTCATTATTCATATATGAATTATTACACCGTAGATGTCAAGAGCAGAAAGTTTTGAAATGAAAAGCATACTAATTATATACTCATAGTTTTAATCATAATTATAGTACAGTAATTATTATTACTACCTTAAGGACTTAGGTAAGTTTACTTCTGAAGTTATTGATTTATATCATTGATCAATTAATTATTGATTCGAAGATAAATAAACAGACTGGGCAAATTCGCCTTCATTTAATATAATTCGGTTGTAAAACCGGGCAAAAGAGTTAGACGAGCTGGGCCAGCCAGCTGTCTTGCGAATGGTTTCGATATTGACGCCAGCAGAGCTCGCAGCGGAGGTCGATGCGTGGCGCGTACTATGAGCACCAAATAAACTTATGTTAACCCCGCTCTCTGCCAGGATTTGTTTAATCCATCGGCTGATGGTCTGCGTCGTAGCTGCTTTATAAGGACGTTTGTACGTCAGAAGCAGCCTGTTTGTTCCTTCAGGTCGGATATTTCTAGTTTTAGAAATATAGTCTGAGAGGACTGTCGCTGGACAAATACTGGTATTTTCCCTAAAATATGGCAAGAATAAAACAGGTTGGTCTCTACCGGTGCTGATGTTTTTATAATATCGGTTATGAGGATCTTAATACCATTATCCGAGGGAGAAATATTTTCGAGCTTGATCAGAGAAAGCGTCTGCACCCTGTGAGCGGTGCAAATAGCCAAAGATATTACAAGTTTCTTAGTGATTTTTTCAAGTGAAAGGTCCGTGTTAGGAATCCATGTGGAAATTAGATTTAGAACTAATTGGGGATCCCAGGTGCTAGAATATTTAGCTTTTACGGGTTTTATTTTGTATGCCCCCTTTAGCAATCGCCTGACGCATTCATCTGAACCGATATTATTGCCAATGAAAACTGACAAAGCAGAACCGTGGGAATTTAGACTGCCATTATTGCAACCATTATTAAATTGCGTTGCTAGAAATGTAAGAATTGATGTTTTCGATGGTTTGTAAAGATCAATGTTTTTCGCGATCCCACCACAATTTAAGTGAGGTATTGTACTGTTTGATAGTACTGTCTGAGAGCGAGGATAACATCAGTGTTGATGATTCCGCGCAGGCACCCTTTCTCGAGAACGACGCCCGGAGAGCTTCGCGACAGCCAGGGTAAGGTTCTTGTGTAAGGGGTGGTGAACTCTGAAATGAGATTGCAAAAGGTTTTTACTGGGATTTAAATAATATACATCCGAAACTAGAATTTTTTGCAGAAGCGGAAACCAGGGCTGTGAAGGCCAGTAGGGATATACTAGTATACAATGTGCCTTATCTTCAATAATTTTTCTGAGGCATTTTAGTATCAACGAAAATGGCGGAAAGGCGTAAAAATAATACGTATTAAATAATAGACGTATTCCAACTTATCGTGAATGCGTCTATGATTTCCGCGTCTGGATCCTGTTTCCATGAAACAAATCGGCTACACTTAGCGTTATCTCGTGAAGCAAAAAGATCTATTTCCGGTTTTCCAAAATATCGTGTGATTTTTGTATAGACCTCATCAGAAAGCGACCATTCAGTGTCCGGATTGACTATTCTGGAGGCGGCATCTGCGTGGTTTTGTTTGGTGTTCACGTATGACGCGAATATCCAAATACCACGCTGCTCACACCACTTCCAAAGTGATCGAGATAAGTCGTTAAGGTGAGGGTATTGTATATCTCCCATACGATTTACATAACTTATTGCAGTTGGCTGTCTATACGTAATAATATTGCACAGTTAGTTATATTATTGGCAAAGGATTTCAAGCCCAGAAAAACAGCCATTACTTCTAAGTAATTAATATGGTGTAATTTTTCTGTGACCTTCCATTTCCCGTTTACTTCTTTTTGCTTACAGACAGCACCCCATCCTGTTCTAGAAGCATCGGAATAGATTTCGAGTTCAAAGTTTGGTTGCCTCATAAAATGGGATGTATTAAAAATGTTTGACGACCACCAACTTAAATCCTCCAATATAACATTAGGTAGGTTAATAATGGCTTCATAGTCATTATGCCTGAGCAAAGCTAGATATTTTTGGCGTTCTAAAACCTTGGTGTACATCCATCCGTACTTAGCTGCCGGGCATGCGGCAACCAAAATTCCGATAAGTTGAGCAAATTCACGTATAGAACAAGATGGTAACTTAGTAAACTTTGAAACTAACTCTGCAATTTTACTTCGTTTATCGGAGGGTAGACATATGCTTAGGTTTTGGATGTTATAAACAAACCCTAAAAACTTACATGATTGCTGTGGCGTCAAACAACTTTTGTCGTAGTTGACAACAAAACCTAGACAACGGAGTAATCTGATCGTTTTTTTGACGTTCTCTACGCATTGATCTTAAGTATTACCGATGCATAGAATATCATCTAAATAACAAACGGATTGGAACCCGCGAAACCTGAGAACAGCTATAACTTCCCTCATAAGCTTAGTAAATACGCGTGGGGCCACAGATAATCCGAACGGTAAGGCATTAAAGGCGTATGTGAATGTTTTAATAGAATTATTAGGTTTGAATTGAAATTTCAAATATCTACGATTAGAAGGTCGTATAGGCAAGAGAAATTATGCATCCTTCAGATCGATAGTGGCCAAGTATCCATCACGTGGTATTAATTTACATGCCGTCCGGTAATCCTCCATCTTAAAATGCTCGTTTCGAATTAATTTGTTCAAAGGTTTTAAATTCAATATAAAACGTTTGTCCCCATTAGGTTTTGGAGTGAGGAATATTTTAGATATGAATTGATCATTTGTAACGCTACATTCAGAAATGGCTCCTATTTCTATCAATTTAGTAATTGCTTCTAGCATAGACAAGTTTTCAGTGTATGAAAAGTTATTTTGCGGTATCTTTGATTGAATTACAAACGATCGAAACTGTATGGAATAGCCGTATTTTATCCAATCAAGTACTATCTTGTTATTTGTTATTTGTAACCAACAATCGTAAAAGTGGGTAAGTCTGCCCGCATGTACCTGAGCTAATGCAGATTCTGCGCCGGGGCACGTGATTTGTCCTGAGTCGTATTCCGGTGCGGCTGATGCGCTGGCGCTGTGTAAGGTCGACGAGCTCCTGAGCTCGCTGCCGGCCTCCTGTGGTAACCCCCTCGCCCCCCCCCCCCTGTTCGCCGGGAAACGAGGAGGCGCGTTCCAGTTTCCCTGGTGGGAAGACCGATTGTTGGAAGTCGAAGCCGTAGGTTTTTGAGGCTTGACTGGTTTTTTGATAGAGAGGCCTTGCTTCTCGATGGCCTTCGCGGCTTTTATCTTCTCCGAAAGCGATGACCCAAACAACGATTCGTCACGCTCGGATTCGCTAATCATATGTAAAAATGATTTGTCCAAACTGGGTGTAACAAGCTTTATCCGATTTTGCGTTGCTAAGAAATGTGAATCACATAACAGTCGGCAACCATTGCTTAGATGTTTCATCGCTTGAACTTTGTTGTCGCTCTTTAACAGCAAATCCATACCTCTGTTGATGGCCGTTATACCAGCTCCAAGTTGTTGCTGTGATGATGCCACAGTTTTGTCACGATTGCGAACCATGTCCGGTACCGCCGCAGAGATCTCTGCGTTCAACTTCGGCGCTTGTAAGAGCTTACAGTTGTCCGGTATTAAGTAATCTTTCAGAAGCTTATCTTTGCTTTCTTTGGGCACCCCTTTCTTGAGTAAAGGTAGCCACAATTTGGGTAGATTGTCGTGTATGCTTTCACCATAATCCGGTGAATCAGACGTGGATTCTCCAAGGGCAGACAAGAGTTCTGGATCTAGCTCAGATGCGACTTCTTCTGCCTGTAGACTAGGCACATCCAAATCACCATTGTGGTCGGGATTTTCCTTAAAGCCCAGTTCCGCATCTAGCGTGATGTCTGGTTCGACTGGTGGTGACTCGGGGATTACGTCACAGGCATCTTCGTTTTCTTCGTTATCTAAAATTACAATTTGCAATTTAGATTGTGAAGAAAAACAAATATATTTGAGGGTAGTTGAATTTTTTCTTAAAATTTACGCAGAGGAACATTTAATCTATTTCAGATTGTATGTATTTTCTGCTTAGGTCATCGTTGAAGACTCGCAGTCAACCCCAATGCCAGTAACATTGTTACCCTAGTACCACAGTTTTGAGAATTGTCAAAGTTATTAACTCGCAGTTAATCCCAGTGCATTCCAAAACTTTTGATGAATTATTTGTTTGCTATCAGTAAATAGCTTTCGGTATTTAGGTACGTCGTAGGTAGCTAATACATAAACACTTTGGTATTCAACACTTTACTAACCTTCATTATCTGACGACGAATCCATCGGGGAAATTATCCTCCGTCTGCGTCGTTCACGTTCTTCAATTTTTCTTATTTTCTTTGCGTATCGATCTATTTGAGACTGCGCGCTTCTTTTCGGCATGATGTCGGAAGGCGCGTGCGATAGTTACCGCGCACAAAAAAGGAATGAACAAACAACAAGATGGCGCGCTAGGGATAGGCAGACCGGAAATTCGTCTATGTTTCTTTTAAAATATCTTGAAAAAATGTGCGGTGTTACCATTGAAACGTTAAGGTTTTTTTAATAAGTTAATTTAGCAATATAAAGGTACTTTACTTTAGTTACCCGGTAGAGCAGAGAGAAATGAAAGTTTTGCTAAGAACTGTTTAACAATAATATAATCTGATTTGTTATATAATTTATAATTTTTAGGGCGTGGAGTACAGCATCTCCAGTCGACAAAAATAATTAAATTTTGGTGGAATCTGGAACAGCCCGCGGTGCGAAGTTGGTGGTGGACACTTAGCTTTCTTCCGCCGGTCTGGACAAGCACGTGCCGCGCTGACGCCTGTCTGGTCGCGTGGCGCGAAGTGCGGCGTGGCAGGCAGTAGGCAGGGGCAGGTGGTCAAGCTTCCCCAAGGCATGTGGTGCAAGAGTCATTACCGTAAAAGCCACAACTCACAACATTACAACGAAAAGAAAGGGTGCACAGAAACAATTTGACATGAAGTTATTGACACGAGGTCAGTGATCCCACGACCGCATGGGTGAATGTCCTTTTGACAAGCATGTGAAACAAACCGAAATAAGCCTTGCAACTATATTGCAGAAGCGTTTAATATAAAATAAAATATGATGGACACTGTTCACGTAAAAACAGCATCCATCTCGGGGTTTACACCCCGTTACATGCACACACAACGTGGCGTTAAAATATTCCATATATGACACTATATGGATAAAATAAAATACGGCACACCATGCTCACGTAAAAAGCATGGTAATTGCCTGGAAGGAGCTTTGCATTAGCTACATGAAAACGACGTGGCACCGAAAATAAATTATTGCCCAATGAGTACAGAAGGTCTCAGGACTAAGCTTTGGTAGGATGCATCGTTTTCATGTCGCTATTGAGCCACCTGAAATAAAAAAGAGATTAGCACACACTGCATATAGCTATCAGTAATTCTCACCCAAGCCTTAGCAGGAAGAAGCTGATGTCAAGAGAAAAGGGGTCGATTGAGGCTGCTTTTATAGCCTCCCCCAGACATCAGCCAGTGGGCGGGCCTACATGACCAGCCTCCTGGTAATGTTGGATATGGCGAAATTGCCTCTCTGGGGCTACATATTAGCCCTAGTTTTACATCATCGATGAACGGCAGCCATTAAGAATGTATCAGACTAATAGTATATCGCACACGGCCAGAGACAATCAAACGGTCAGAGACAATTGAAATGTACTGATAGAACGGCAGATTAAAAATATAGCTAAAATATAATTTTTAGGTCGATACTAATCGACTAAATGTGTAAATAATAATTCAAACTACAATAGACGATTTGCATCGTTACACCATGTAAACAAGGAAACTACGGTGTAATAATTCATATATGAATAATGAAGCAAGGAATATATAATTAATATTATACTGTAGGTGACTGGTGCCTAAGCTAGGCTCAATGCCTGTGTTTTAGGTCACTAGGCCCCTGATTCTGCCAATATTATGACAACAAAACCACTGTGATACCGCTGACATTTAAATATCATAAAATTTTCGACTTTATTGCTGTGACTTAAAGTCCAAAATGAAAAGAGAAAGAGTTAATAACATTTTTCATTCACTCTACAAGATTAAAGTTTGAAGATCATTTAATTTTAGACTTTAACATTATACCAGTAAAGTCTAAAGTTATATGGCATTGGTTACAGTGTCTGTGGTACTCCAGTGGCTTTGTTGTGAAAAAAATACGAGCAGAATCACTGCCCAGGCGTCGGTAGTGCTAAAACTGACAGGGGCTTTCGAATCGGTAGACGAACTAATTGTTAAATCGTTAAAGCGCCCGAAACATTTACACCTGCAACGAGAGGAACCGCAATGTACGCATCATATCAGGCGCTGCGTTGAGTAGGTAGTTTTAATAATTTATAATGTAAGTTTTAAAATTGTTCAATGACTTTTGAGCTTTTGCACTGATCACAAGTCTTATTAACACCTCGGAATTTTTATTCTCCTTAAACCAAGTCCATTTTCGTACATGGTCCTAACGAACCGGATAGCTGCAAGATTAGCGAATATAAATAAGGATAAGGATTAAGATATATCAGGAATTAAGGATTTGCCCAAAGTGACTTCGAGGATTAAGTTCAAGCAAGACAGTTCGTGGTGTAAAGCAATTTCCTATTTAGATTATTTAATATCTTCACCCAGCACTCAAGTAACAAACTAAAAGTAGATTTATATTAAAAGGTCAGTATATTTTATTGCTTACCATATGTACAGGTACAGTGTTAGAGTAAAATCATTAGGTACCTACTTACATAGTAATTAGTATTTGTTCATCAGCAAAATTTAGTTTAAATCATACTTAATACAGTATAGTTAGCTTACTCGCTACATTATTAAACTAACTTTGTATGACGCTGTAACTAATTTACATAATTAACCGTGATTGTTAATAGTTAGGTATCTTGACACAGTAGGTAGGTACATTTTTTTTTTAATTTGGACACGTCAATTTGACTTCACCTCGCCTGATGGTAAGTTGAAGGCAAAGTCTCAGAAAAGAGGGTCACCATTACAAACACGTACCATGTTAACAATGGTGGCACTCAGCTTGACGGCCTCAACAGATGCTTTTTCACGCCCCGCTTAAAGGACCCGGGACTGTAGGAAGAAGGAAACACGTGAGCTGGCAAGGAGTTCCAGGTCTTAATGGTGCGACAAAGAAAGGATTAATATTGCAAGTCATTGTTAAAAGCAATACAGTTATTAGTTTAGGAATAATCAAAATAGTGTATTTATCACGATAATATATACGTATTTACTTGTATTTAATTTTATTGTAATATAATAATAATAAAAAATTGTATTGTAATTGTGTGAAATATTTAGTAAATTTATATAAGTGGCAGTATAGGTACAATGTGAGTCCTACGTACCTTATTTGAAGCTTATACCCTAATTCGCTTATACCATGAAGCTTATATGTAATTGGGTAAATACATTAATATTGTTAACGCAGTAACATTTAGTAAGCTTTAGTGTAGTGTAGGTAGCTTTCAAAACTATATTGTTCTGTTATAGGTACTCTTAACATATAAGTACGCATTGGTTGATGATTGTAATTGTATCAGTTCTAGGTTGACAACACCCGTTTGCCAGTATGGCCGAGGAAAAAGATTTAGTTAAAAAGCGAGGTAGCTACAAGGGTCGTTTGACTGCCTTCGTTAACTATCTGGACTCACTTGAGGACAAAGAGTTATCAAGTTGTGATATTTCGGAATTGCAGTTGCGTATGGAAAAACTGGAGTCGGTGTACGAGCGATACGATGAGGTACAGTTGCACCTAGAATTGTTGCACAAGTTGCACAAGAAGACAAAGCGACGGTGGCGAAAGCCGTACTGTCGGTCGCTCAGTAGATCGTTTCCCTCCAGGTATCTCAAGAGTTGCGTATTAAGAATGCGCTCTATAACCTTTGAAAGTAGGGAGGTTATAGCAATAGGTCTGTAATTGGACGGGTCGGTCCTGTCGCCTTTCTTAGGCACAGGATGTGCGAACGCAGTCTTCCAAGAGCCCGGACTTGTCTCGCGGAATAAGAGAGCGCGAAAAGGCGTGTAAGTACTGGGCACAACTCGGGCGCACAGTGCCTGAGCACCATCGCCGGTATATCGTCCGGCCCACTCGACTTCCGAACATCTAAGGATTTAATTCTTAGATGTTCGAAGGAGTTCGGGAGTTTTAGGCATTTAATTCATTGTTTCCGATATTTCGTATGAATGTCGGTAGATGCCTCCCACCGTTGCCCTAAGACGGTAGTATAGGAGAATTTGGATAGCTTCAGGTGTGGCCCGGTGGTTCAGTGGTCAGAGCATTCCCCCTGTAAGGGAAAGATCGTGGGTTCGAGTCCCACCTGGGCATTCACTTTTTCCTATCTTAATCGATTTGAAAAGTTAGCATAGTCAATGCTTCAAAATTTCATTCAATTATTTGGGCGGAGTCATCAAAAAACAATGTTTAAAAATGATTGCAACATCATTCATTGTTTCCGATATTTCGTACGAATGTCGGTAGATGCCTCCCACCGTCGCCCTAAGACGGTAGTATAGGAGAATTTGGATAGCTTCTGGTGTGGCCCGGTGGCTCAGTGGTCAGAGCATTCCCCCTGTAAGGGAAAGATCGTGGGTTCGAGTCCCACCTGAGCATTCACTTTTTCCTATCTTAATCGATTAGGTATTTTTTTTTTCCTCGAGTGCTCATGAGCAGGTCTACCTTTTGGGGCCTACTTATCGTTGAATTTTGGGACACGTTGTATATTATTTTATTTATTTATTTATATTGTAGGATTTATTTACTAATGGCACTTTCTGAGTGCAGTGATGACAGTGATAGTGAATATTTTTCGGCAAATAGCGATGCGAGCGACGACGAAGGTCCTATGCTCCCTGAATTTCTTGAGTCTCAATTCTCGGACGTTCCCAGGAATTTTAATAAATAAAATAATAAATAAATAAATGTTTATTGCAAATCTTCAGAACAGTACAACTCTAAGGTATTTCGATTGTTTTTTTTTAGTTCACATTAACGCCCAAAGCATTCCGGGTCACTTCCCAGCGATACTGGCAACTTTTAACTGTACAAATATACACGCTATTCTTGTATCAGAGTCGTGGTTGCACCCAAGCCTACCAACAACCGCGTATTCTATACCCGGCTTTAGTCTCATCAGAAATGATCGCGCGGTTGGAAAAGGCGGTGGTGTTGCCATATATATCTACGAACACAAATCCCTTATACTGTAATTAGCATGTCGCCGCAGCCACCCGTCTCTGAAGAACACCTTTTCCTTGAAATTGAACTCCTGCACTCTAGAACTTTGCTAGATGTTTTCTACTGTCCTTCATCTAAAATAAACTATTTCCCTTCTTTCGAACTCATCTTGGAGAGATTCATACCCTTGTACAGTCAAAGCATAATCATGGGTGACTTCAACACCTGTCTAGAAAAAAAACGACTCTCGTTCTTCGGCCTTACACTCTATCATTCGATCTAACAACTTGACTATACTTCCATCTGACACTACTCATCATTTCCCAGGTTGTGCACATTCTTTACTGGACCTCATTATTGTCTCTTCCCCAAATTGTGTGGTGAGGCACGGTAAGCGCTCCGCTACTCAATTTTCCTACCATGACTTACTGTATCTGTCTTATCGACTTCGCCCACTCAAATCTAAGCCTAAAGTCCTCTTCCAGCGCAATTTTCGTGTAATTGACCTCGGCTCCCTGCGCAGGGATGCAGGCGCCATTGACTGGGGTTTACTTTTTGACTCCAGTTACATAAATGAAAAGGTTGAACTGTTCGCAACCAAAGTCACTCAAGTATACGACCTGCGTGCGCCTATACGCAGCATTAAAGTCAAGCATTTACCATCACCTTGGCTAACAGAAGAAATTAAAAGGCTTATATCTAAAAAAGCTGCAGCCAAGTCAAAATACAGTAGTCATCCTACGGAGTTAAATCGAGAGAAATACGTGACGATTCGAAATCACTGCGGCAAGGTGTGTAGGAATACTCAACGCCAATATATCCATAATTCAGTTCAAAACGGTGATCCAGCTCATGTCTGGGAGTTTCTAAGATCATTGGGAGTCGGCAAATCTCGACAAAACACTGTTTCAAAAAATATCGACATCAATTCACTAAATCAACACTTCTCAACCCCATCAACATTTGATGCAGCTACTAAGCTTAACACCCTGAATAATCTTTCAGCCACTGCTACTCCCAACTTCACTGACTGTGATGTTAGGAAGAGCATAATGTCGATGACTTCTAATGCGGTCGGAACCAACTGTGTCAGCCGTAATATGATCATACCAATCATTGACGAAATCCTTCCTGTAATCACCCATGTATTTAACTTTTCTGCGGCTAGCAGCACCTTTTCGACTGCTTGGAAAGATGCTCAAATAATTCCTATTACAAAGAAAAGAAACCCTTCATCTTTTTCTGAATACCTACCTATCTCTATACTCACTTTCCTCTCTAAAGCACTTGAACGCCTGATTCACTCTCAATTGATTTCTTTTCTCTCTAAAAATTCTCTTATGAACCACTATCAATCCGGATTTCGACCCGGTCACAGCACCGCGACTACTCTTGTTCGTATTACGGAAGGCATTAGATCTGGTATGGAGAACGGCGAGCTAACAGTCCTAACGCTGTTAGACTTCACCAATGCATTCAACAACGTTGATTTCGACGTATTGCTCGGGATATTGTCCTCACTTAACATATCTCCAGCAGTGTTTGACTGGTTTCAAAGTTACCTGTATGGTCGCCGGCAGCGCACCCGAGTAGAAGACGCTGTTTACTCTTGCAGTTTGATGTCTGCTGGCGTCCCTCAGGGTGGCGTTCTATCTACTCTACTCTTCGCTGTTTTCATAAACTCTATTTCTCACAACCTCACTTCCACCTACCACCTATACGCAGATGATCTCCAGATATACTCGAAAGCTGCTCCAGATAAACTTGCCGATGCCATAAACATAATAAATAAGGATATGGTCCGTATAAGTACCTGGAGTAATTCGTATGGTCTGAAGGTTAACCCATCTAAGACCCAGGTCATAATTATTGGTAGCTCAAATTATATATCCAAAATCGACTGGTCACTGCTGCCTTGGGTCTCCTGCGATGGAACCAATATACAATATAGCAAGCAGGTAAAAATCTGGGAATATATATGGACAGCTCCTTGTCTTGGAACCCTCAGCTCCAAGAGATCAGCCGCAGAATGTTTGCCAGCGCGGGGTCCCTACATAGGCTTCAAAATTTTCTTCCTATTGCCACTAAAACTGCGCTTGCACAAAGTCTTCTCTTTCCCATCCTTGATTATGCTGATGCCAGTTATCCAGATCTCACCGAAGACCAACTGAATAAACTTGAGATACTCCAAAATCTTTGCATACGATTTATATTTGGACTTCGCAAATATGATCACATCTCCGAATATCGCGCTAAGCTCAAGTGGTTACCTATACACCTTCGCCAGAATGCTCATTTTCTTTATCTACTGTATAGTATTCTATTTCACCCTCTCACTCCCTTCTACCCAAAAGATCGCTTTGACTTCCTATGCGACTCGCATTCTAGGGTCTTGAGGTCGTCTGGGAATCTGAGGCTGGAGATGCCAGCGCACTCAACGAGATTCATGGACAAATCTTATACTGTCCAGGCTGTTCGATTGTGGAATGCCTTACCCATTACCATTAGACGTGCACAATCTCTGCCTGTCTTCAAAAAATGGTTATGGCCTACTATTTGCAAGAGCGATAGTCATTGTCTTACACTGTCTATCTCTATAATTTATTCTATTATGTCTTTACTGTTTTTAGTATTCTATCTAAGTATAAGTATTTCATGTACCTAATGATAGGTACTGTTTCACTAGTTATGTATTATATATTGTATATAGTAAGTAATGTTTATATAGTATTATAAATAAATAAATAAATAAAATTTGTTTATTTCGGAACAATATTCCATATAAGTTAGTTTACATGAACTTACGGACTATGTTAGTGATAGGTATGCATTCAAAAAAATAGTTAATTACAATAATAAAAGGAATAACAATAAATTAATGAATAAATTAGAACAATGTCGAAATGAATAAAATTGTATTTAATGAATTAAATTGAATTTTAGAGATTATATTAAGTATATTATATGAAATGTATTGCAATGAATTATATTAATTGAAATTGGTTAGGTAGGTAGATATACAGTCATCATTATATTTTATTTAATTCAGGTAGCCTGGTTTACCTGGTCGATACATATGCAAACGCTCCCAGTATCGAGCCAAGGGACAGTCAGGTCGATCAACGATTACTCTCATGATGCCGTTGGAGCTCGCCCTCAATCTCTGTAACAGCGATGTGACGCGCTTTCTTAATATAGTTTGGAAACTGTCTATGTTTTCTTCGGCAAACATACCTGACGCGCTACAGAAACGAGGATACCCCAACAGCACCCTGAAGGCATTGTTATATTGTATGCGAAGAGCGTTATAGGCCTTCTGCGTGTAACCAACCCACAGGCTGCATGTGTACATCGACTGACAGAACGCTTTGAAAAGCGTTCTTTTTACATCTAGCGTACCTCGAGCAAACCTGCGAGCCAGCATATTGCATCTGACTACCAACGCTCTCCGCTCCCTTTCCATATCTCTGTCATCGATCAGATCTTCCGTTACAATGTGACCTAAATATTTAAAATACGGCACTCTATTCAAGGCTACCCCGTTAATGTAAGCCGGCGGGACTATTTCAGGTTTCTTAGAGCCTACCGTAAACACAACGAGTTCACACTTTTTTTCATTATATACAAGACCGTGTGCCTTCGCATATTTCTCACAAATTCCTAGCAGCTGACGGAGCGCACTGAGCGAGGGGCTCAGCAACACCATATCATCTGCATAGCTAATACTATTTATCATTTTTAAATCGATTGAGCATCCGATCCTAGTGCTACTGAGCTCCTCAATCAGCCGATTTATGTACAGATTAAAGAGCGATGGCGAAGTGAGCCCCCCCTGCCTCACTCCACACTCCAACCTATACCCATCGGATAACGCTCCCTCCCATCTGACCTGATTAATTTGGTTGTCATACCAGTATTCCATCAAACTTACAAGCTCATCAGGTAAGCTTTGTTCGCGCAGTTTTTCCCACATTATATTATAATTAACCAGATCAAAAGCCTTCGATAGATCGAGAAAGGCGGCATACACAGGCGTATTCCTATCCGTGTAGTATCTTACAGTATGCTTGAGCGCAAATATAGCTGTTTCTGTTGATAGACCCTCTCTAAAACCGAATTGGGCATCATGCAGTTTAATCTGGCCAACTATATGTCGCTCAATCACCCCATCAAGTACCTTAGCCGCAATGGTTGCCAGGGAGATTGGTCTATAATTATCCAGACTAGAGGTGTCCCCCGTTCTATTTTTTACAATGGGTACAACTATTGTTTTCGTCATCTCACTGGGTAGGTATGAGTGTCTCACACAACAGTTGTACAACATGGATAGGATTCTCGGTAGATGCGGACCAGCGTGCTGAAAATGCTCAATACTGAGTCCATCCCAACCCGGCGACTTGCCTCTTGTCATAGACCTGATCAAGAGATGCACTTCTTTTGCAGTTATATTAATAGGGACTCCATCAGAACCCCCAGGCTCTTTCTCCTCCCGCTTTTCAGACGGCAGCCTTGAAGTTACCTGAAAGTGCTTCATAAACAAGTCCGCTATCTCTCCTGGGTCAGTCACGTCATTGACGCTCACAGGAGCCGCCGGTCTGGGACTCAACCTCTTCGTCGACTTCCAGAATTTCCCAAACTGCTTATTCTCTCGTTGAGCTGCCAAAATATCCATACGGATTTGCTCTTCGTGGTTCTGACAAAATTTTAACCTTTGTTTAAATAGTTTTCTGGTTTCCTTCATTACCACGAAAAGCTGTCCAACCCGCGGTTTTCCATGCCAAACCCAATTTAAAAACGCTCGTCTGGCATTACCATGAGCGTCCCTGACATGCCTGTTCCACCCAATAACTGTACGCCGCCTTTCTCCACCCTCTCTGGCCTTGGAGCTCCTTTCAGCTGCCTGCCTAAGCGAATTCACTACTTCCTTGTACAGACGATCGATTATCTCTCTGTGTTGTTCCTTTGTGCAGAAGTTGTCACAACATTCACCCAGTTCAACGGGAAAGTCGACACATCTCAGTCTTTCCATGCAAAGCCTGTTATAACAATCTATCTGATTTGTGTCTCTTTCACCCCACACAGCCCTATCATACTCTTTACACTGCTTTGGTGACGTATCCGTTCGCCTAATAATCCCCATGTTGACATGAACACACAGCGGAAAGTGGTCAGACCAGTATGTACCGTGATGAATTTCAACCTTTCCAATAGATTTACATGCTGCTTCAGTCACCAGGCAATGATCAAGCCAACGTCTACTACCCCACGATTCACATACAAACGTGTAGCTATCAGAGTTCATACCCAGATGATTGTAATCAACACAGTACAATTTTTGTTCTGCACAAAAGTTCAACATTTCCCCATTAAATAATTCACCGGGGTGAGCGTTAAAATCGCCAATAATGTATACATATTCTAGGTTATTACAGTTGACAATGGCCGCGACCTCACCTAAGCAATCACAAAACTCTGTGAAGTTGCAGTCCGAATCACAGGGCATATATACATTAATTACTAGTATTGTACGATCGGACGATGTCGCTTTCATGGCCACAATACGATCACTTGCACATGGAATAATCGAAACAGACGTAAATATTGATTTTCTCCATAAGAGTGCCAAACCACCATAAGGCCTACCACGTACTACACCGACAGTTGTATCTATAGCAGACTTGCCAAAATGACCGAAATTCCCATCTATATCGTCCAACATATCTATTTCATGTGGCCATAGCCAGGTCTCCTGCAATGCAATAATGTCCACCGACGCAGACAAGCTCTGTACACAGACCTTCGATCTTTTTAAAGATTTACAATTAAAGCTGACCAATTTAACAACGTCGCTACTAAAGTAGGGACAAGATAATAGGTCACTTTTGACATTTCATCAAAATTCAACAACGTAACCTTGTAACGGCGGGCATAAAATAAGAACTGCACAATTGCTTAACTTTTTTCAATTACGTTTACATATTTATTGTAATAATGACCGATACGAGTAATTTTACGATTTGCTTTCACTAATAAACCATTCTAAACATAATAAACAATTTCTGATCTAAAGAACTGAACGTCGTTACAATGTTGCGTCAGTCAACCCTTTTTCTTTTTAAACACTAGGGATGTTACTCTAAAAATCGAAAGCTGATAGGATTGTAAGTTGAATCGAATGCAATGATTACTTGTGAAGAAAAATCACCATAAATTTATAACCACGTTGTGATTATAATAAAACCTAATTATACATATTTATTATTCTTTTAACTAACTATAAAAATACAAAAAAATAACTAAATAGAAAGGTCATTGATGTTGGGTGCAATTTAGGTGGATGTTGCTGGCAACACCAGTGCCTGTCGATGACGCATGTCATGTCGCCATAACATGATGATGACGCCGTCTTTTGTTGTTGTGCGAAGTGACTGTGCGTTTTTGGTGTGCTCTCTGTTATTTTCTTCTGATCCGGCTTTTTCATTGAACTGATCTTACTGATTACGTTTACCTGGCTATAAATTGGACTCCGATTGCTTAACGATTATTAAACAAGAAAAACATTACAGTCTTACTATGTCGAAACGGGGGAAAACTCTAAACAGTCAATCTCGCGAACTAGTGCTGAAATTGTACAATTATTTTGGACGTGAATCAGTTAACGATGGGCCTCTTTTACCATTGAAACCACCGAGAGAACGCGTTGCCGAAGCATTGGGAATAGGGAAGAAGACAGTAACTCAAATTCTGAAAGAGAAATACGGACCATCAGGCTCAGAAGATAATACTTTACGTACACCGAAAAACGAAAGAGGGAAAAGAAAATTGTTGACGTTGATAATTTTGATGCTGCTGCAATTCGCAACCACATTTATGGATATTACTCGAGAAAAGAATATCCTACACGGGAAAAGCTATTGAGTTCGTTAAAAGGCGCAGGCTTATTTTTTGGAGGCAAATCGTCTCTATCAAAGGTTTTGAAATCGATTGGCTTTAGATTTAAAAAATCCGACAAGCGGAAAATCCTGCTAGAACGCTACGATATTATTTTGAAGAGAATAACATTCTTACGTCAGGTAAATAAAATTACGGATTGGGACAATGTCGTGTTTATTGACGAAACATGGTTGAATGCGAACCATACGGTTGCGCGGACATGGACCGATGATACAGCGGCCTCCACCTCAAAAGTTCCATCGGGAAAAGGAGCCCGACTTATTATATGTCACGCGGGATCAGCTTCTCAAGGTTTTATTCCAGACTGCCTCCTCGCATTCGCCTCTAAAACTACAACAGATTACCATGAGGAAATGAACTTTGATGTTTTTAAAAAGTGGTTTGAGAAGCTGCTAGTCAGCTTAGAAAACCCATCGAAAATTATAATGGACAATGCTCCGTATCATTCTGTACAAGTTGATAAACCACCAACTCCAGCAAATAAAAAGCAAGAAATTGTCTCGTGGCTGGTAAGAAATGGTGTGGAGGCAAGTCCAACTTTATTAAAAGTTGTTAAATCTGGTAAAAGCAACTAAGCCGTCCAAGCTCCGCTATGTAATCGATGAACTAGCCCTAGAGCATGGACACGAAGTTATTCGATTGCCTCCCTACCATTGCCAGTATAACGCCATCTAGCTTATTTGGGCACAAATAAAGGGTCATGCAGCGCGGAACAATACTGAACCACCCTTCAGTACTGCTAAAATGATGACTCTGCTACAAACTGCATGTGCAGAAGTCACTACAGAAGACTGGCGAAAAGTCGTGGAGAAGACAAAGAAAATATTTTTACAAGATTTTGAACGAGATGTGAGAATAGACAATATTATTGAAAATGAATTAATAATATCTCTGAGTGCTGACAGCAGTGATGAAGATAGCAGTTCCGATAGTTCAAGTGAATAAAAGCAATTTTTT
The DNA here is from genome assembly GCA_949126895.1 of Eilema caniola. Lineage (NCBI taxonomy): Eukaryota > Metazoa > Arthropoda > Insecta > Lepidoptera > Erebidae > Eilema > Eilema caniola. Next base: position 2,295,568 of record CASBPR010000003.1, read on the forward strand.
TGTTAAATTACGTAGGTACTTGTCTTATTTTGCTCCTTTAATTTATGAAAGAAAAAATAATAATGGGACAGGGATTCGCATGATCATTTTTAAAATTCACAAATGTTTCAAGTCTGTATCGATTCATTCGATTCATTCATTTAATCGATGTTTTTAAGCAGGTCACCTCACAATGAATATAAAACTGACATCATTCTGTCAAAAGTGACCTATTATCTTGTCCCTACTTTACATAAGTTTGTATAAGCCATTACTTACTGTTAGTCAATGCAGCCACACGCTCACCCGACCTCACACCATCTTTTCTGGTATTATTATTAAAAACATTTACAAATCTACGAAACAAAACTCCCGTAGGCCACAATGACTCATTCATAAAGACATTTAATTTACACTGCGGTATTAAGAATTTATACGACGCATAACCTTTATTTATTTTCATATTGGTTTTGTTTTTGTTTATACAAACGTCCACACCTGTTTTGTTTTTAATATATAACACTATGTCTTCCACTTTAGTGTCCTTGTCTATATTATATATATAAAATGGTACACTTGCACTCGCTGCTCTAAAAGAATTTTGCGGCAGAATATCCGCCTTGCCTTTCGTTCCAATGAACCGATTTTTCAATCTTTTACGTTGAACGACCTCCCATTCCGCATTGTGTGTTTCTTTTCTCCATTCACCGCCATCACGCAACATATCAGATAATAGCGGCTTAGACAATTTGCGTTCAGGTGTTGATGACGTCGGACCATACGTACGCTCTGATATATTTATAGTGGAAGGCGACGGAACCGCAGTGCGCCTCTTTTCTTCATTTGCCACCTCTTTGTGCATCGCTGTTGCATCGACGTTCAATGATGTCGAAACCGCAGTCCTGGCCCCCACGCGCTCGTTTCTACTCTCTCTCTCGTAAACAGCTATCTCGCTCGACCCTTGCTCGTGCGCCGGCGAGACAACGCTATTATTTATAAGGGTGTCATCTTGTCTCTCTGTCACACTCTCGTTGTTCGACTCGGACTCGGACGTTGCCCCGCCTTCACTACAGTTTACAGTTACAAGATCAGCTGTTTGTTTCTCACTCATAACATTCGTTGAGATATCACGACCGTTTATTTTCAAATTTCTGTAAATCGGTTTACTTGCCTTTTGTAAATCTTCTATTTGTTCCGCTGTTATGTAGCTTTCTTTTATTACAGTCACATCCTCTTGCAACTTAATAATATCCCTCAGTATTTTTGTAGCATCCAGATGGTCAAATGTTACTGGAGGTAGTTTGTGAAGATATCTGGCCACAAAAATCGGTACCAATTCTGGATCTGTTATTTTGATGAGAGTAATTATGTCTTCTATGTCTCTTCGATCCTTTCCTTCGTTCCTCCGCTTAATTTGACGACGGGAGGTATCCACAGACTCGAATAACAATTTTTTTGCCACTGTTATTTCCTCTTCCGTAAAAGTCGTAGTACACAACCGACTTATGCTGCTTTCATCCATAACATCTGCTTTATTTTGAATAAAAGCAAGACACTCGTTTATCACCACATTACAATTATTGCACTTTACAGTCGACATTATCACCTGTCGGGGTTAATGACCCGTTAGTCGCATAAATCACTGCACGTGTGCTCTCTCTCACACTCACAGCGCAACACTCTATTACCTGAATATAATAATATATCTAGTATGGACCAAAATTCAAAATAATTATTAGGAAACTACCCCCTTCTTTTGTCTCTAGATCGACCTAAAATTTAGTGGTTATTTATTCTCTTTGAACTCCACCCCAAGGTTGCCTGGAAGAGATTGGACCGCTAGATGGCGCGGAAAAGTAAACACGGTGTTTGAGTGTCTCCCGAGTTTTTTAAGTAATTAAAACAGTTACAAATAGTGATAAGCAATAAAAGACATATAGTTATGTAAATAGGTGTATGATAACAACACCTACAAATACATTGTGGCGATATAAATAACCAATGAACTCAATTTAGAGTAAATATAAACCGGCAGTCCAAATGAAAAAATCTTAAACAACAAACAATATTATACCAACGAAAAGTGCATTAATATTCAAGAAAACAATCAACAAGTGTTAACAAAATCAAAGTTTAACTGAATATATTATAATTATGGATCATCAAAATACGTTGGAAAAAAAATTTGTTCAAATTTATGCTCATTCATCGCTCAGTACGTGAGTATATTGACAACAGCGTCATCTATGATATGGTCAATTCAATGAAACAGCACATGCCATCTATCCGCTAATACGGGAACAACGTCTATTAGCAGTTATTGACAAACTGAACAAATCGACATAACCTTGACGGCGCGTTAATAATTAGTGTGATTAGAGTGAATGAAATTCACTCTGGCGTAATGCAAGACTCTAGTGCTCTATGGTCGAGTGTGACATCATTCGTTCATTCGGTCAATTTGAGTTTGACAGATCATTGACATTGGTGGGGCGCGCGGAGAATCGTGATCAGTATCGCCGTGAACCTCGACCGAGCACTACGTGTCTAGCAGAACGCTCCTAGTTCGGTTGAATATACTTGGTTATAGATCGCGAGTGTGTCTGTAAAATGTGTAGTCAGTGATTGATGTGATTGAAATATGGTGATTCGTGTATTAGGTTGTCCTATCTCCTTGCCCGCATATCCACGCGGATTGTAAGTGCAAGCTTACAATGGGCTACTAAGAGGCCCCAGACCCGAAGTAAACCCCATGTGCCGGCATCAGAAGTGGGATACCAGGGCAACAAGCTGAGGAGAATAGCAGTGGCAACCAAAAGACTGGCTAGTCGGGTTTACATAAAATAACGTGAAACTGTGACTGTCCTGATTGTCGGCTGCATCCCGATTACAAGACCCGGTGAGCCCGTTCCTTTTTATTTCGTAGACAGTGTGTGCTTGCTTATTTTTAAAAACAAGTGGTATAGCCAAATAATTTCCTGGTATCGGAATATCGCATTCCACCCTCCAGGTAAAGATATTGTTGTAAAGGTATTACTCGTGGGTACAAATTCGTGTTTGAATAAAAAGTCTCGTCCTATTTCTACTATTCCATGTAGTGCCAGAAGAGACGATAGCAGTTCTGGCAATCCGTGAGCAGAGGTTTATGAGGTAGCGGAGTTTGCACCTAATTATATAGTGGCTAAGTCATATTGTCATTACACGAGAAAGTTTCGAAATATCCCTAATATCTAACTATGCTAATTTCTATACTATCTGTAGCTGTTAATACGGTGAGAAGACTTATTCGAATTGAGTAGGGTACGCTGCAAAAGGTTACTGTGATTGCTTAGATTAGCTTGGAATGCGGTGACGCAATCAGTACGTACAAGAAGTGAGAACGATAAATTTTAACGAACTACCCTATATTAACATCAGTGAGTTCTTTATTGTCAGTACGCAGATGCCATGTCATCATAGTGCAAAGGCTCGTGTTAAATCGTCTTCCATTGAGTAGGAGGGTAGTGAGACAAAAGGAACCAGTACTCGATTTAATCTTTTTATTTAAGTGACATAATTTACGTAAAAGTGAGTAGTTTGCAGAAAAAACTAACGAAGGACGATTTCGATTATATCACGATGTATTACGTGTTGGTTTTTGCGTTTGCTTTTTTGGTTTCCATATCTTTTCGGTAGCAGGTACTGACCCGGTGTGTCTTGTCTTGAGATGTATAGGTCCCTCGGAGTGCTCGAACTGTGTTTAATTGTTGGTGGACAGATAGGTGAATGTAGCTGTACAGTGTAAGATATAGCTTCCTATGACGAAGGTTGAACTCTGTTAATAATCGCGTGCTGGATTGTCAGTCTAATTTTCTATGATGCTGAGTAGCGAAGGAGCCATGCAGCATCGGCTCTGACGGGTTTTGTTCGTGAAATATTTCTCAAGTGGGTAGTGGGTAGACTCACCGTGGTGTACTTCACTTTGAGGTCACACTATTGTGTACCTAGGTAGAAAAGGCGTGGCGGATTCTTAGCAAGAATACGGGGTGTTTAGAGATCCAGTCGCGCCGCGTTTGTACTGGAGAGCCGAGACCGACTAGGTCGAGAAAAGGGTTCGGAGATTGACGATACAATGAGTTGGAGTTGATTGCTAGGAGCGGCGGTTGCTGCTATTTATTTGTCATATACCCTCCATTATGATGAAGTGGAGTAAAGTGTGTAATTACGGGTCCACCACCACCAGAATGGCTACCGGCTGATTCCGCGTTGTCTGAGTGCTAACAAATTGACACTAGGTTATTAACTGTAGAAGGTTTCTGGTGGTAGGAAAACTGAACCCGACTCACTGCAATCACGGGCACAAGGTACGTAATGTTGAGGATTTCGTGTTGCTTGGGTTTTTTTAGTTAGACAAGATTCTTTAGTTAACTGTCTTTTATTCTAAGGTTGGGACAGTGTTTGCAATATTTTACAATAATCTTAAGGTAACTAGCTAGTGCTTGTGACTTGTGTGGCTGACATGTAAGAGCAGTATGGCGGACTCATTCCGGAAGCGGATACAAGATGGTATGCCGCTCGGGATGCGTTCCGAAGCGTTAACACGTAAATTTCAAACTGTTACGAAATTTCAGTCTAAATTGGGTCTAAGTACGAATCATTGATCAGATGTCAGAAGTTGACGTACAGACTATAATCAGATGAAGGGGGCTGTAATCCGTCACATCAGTAAGTGGTGTACAAGGAGTGAAAATAAAGTGCTTTGGTACTGTGTTTTCGGGTATGAGTGATAAAGTCGTCACAAGCTGTGTGCCTTTGCTTTGAGATGTCTCATTTGGTGAAATTAGGACGTCTTTGATTTCAATACCCTCGCGTACCTAAGATTTAGGGAAAGATGTTCTATTAGCAAGTAATGTTTCATTGTTATCTCAAGTAACGGTTTCTCGTCGTACGTGGTCACATAGACGAAATTCTACATCGATCAATCAATCAACCAACTAGGCCACCGTGGTCAACTGCTCGACGTGGGCCTCTCCCAATGTGCGCCATTTCGAAATACTACATGAATATGGGGTTTTTTTTTTTTTACGTGCGGGAAATCCCCACGGATACCCGCCCCTCCGGAGCCGGAGGGGTAGGTTATGTCGGACTCGAACCGACTAAACCGCACGCCGTCTGTGGGTCGTGGTGCTAGGCCGAAGGTGAGATTGTCTTGCGACATATCCCTCGCACCCCGGCTGACCCATCGCACCCCGGCTACAGGAGAAGACCTAAAGTTCCAGATACTGACAAGCATTGGCAGAGACATCCAGGTTGAGGATTACTACTTCAAACAGACGCGTGCTTGGGTGACTTCCCTTACTTTACAGGGTAGTATCGGTGTCATAGGGCTACTCTGTTTAATAGGCAATCAATGATCTAGATGAACGTGACAACTTCCCCGTAAGTGTGATAGATATGTTCGCTCCACGGCCGATTGTGCCGATCCAACAGTGACTTCGACGGATCAACACACGGATGATGGCCAGGGTGGTAATGAAACCGTTTCGGTTTGTAGGAGGGCAGTGTGCCCCTCCATGCGTCTTATTTCGCTCCTTATTAATGATTGAGTGATGTAAAGTAACAGCGTAGATAATGCAATCCGTGCAACTCCGCCAAGGGTCCGGGGAAGCGTAGTCGTGATTCGTGACCTCGTGAATAGACAGGTTAATGAAGCGGTTACGAGATCGTCTGCAGATGCTGCGAAGCGCGTATGGTAGTTTTGTACAGGAAAGCAAAGTGTAACGAAATTGGCTCCTAACTAATTCTGAATCATAAGTGTGTTCTAATTAATCGGTTTCGAGTGTATGCGGATAGAGCACTAAATGGAGTATAGTCAGTGTTGGTTTATTGGTTTCCAGTCTTGCTTTACTTACTACTACTACCTTGGAAACCTATTCAAATAAAGCCTGGCCGCGGCTTGGGCTAGGATGTAGACGCTACTCGCTTCCAATATGGCGGATAGAGCTGGGACACATCGTGTTTGGGCAGACTTCAGTACATTTCATCTCCTAGCTTCGAACCCCAATGCCTCTGTAACGTTGTGGATTTTTTATGAATCTATTTGAAATAAATTCTCTTAAATAGTCGATAATTTAGTATTTTCGACACTAAATATACTAAATTGTCTATGGCTGTGCGAGCGAGATTGGACAACATTACCTAAGTGTCTATTCACGGCGCTAAAGTGGGCCCTTTCTTCGGCTATCCTTTGCCGTGGGAGGTCACTCTTGACCCCGGCGGCCAACTGCTGTCGGCACCGGGTAAGTTTTGAGATCAACATTTCCTACTTCTTTCAACAGGTGAAGACTTCTCAGCGGCGCAGCTTTATGCCTGCTAAAATGCATGGCTTATTTGTTTTATTTTAATATGTATATTTTGTGCTATTTCAGCCTACCCATTAGTGACACGAGGCCGATGACCCCTATGGTCAGAGGTCACGTCATCAGCTTGCACTACTTTTAATATTTTTTCTTATAGCTTCTAGCTACGCTGTTCTGCCGCTGGGGAGATTATCTTCACCTGCTATTATTTTAGCGGGTCACTGGACGTAGTTCCCTTGTGACAAACTGACCCGCACTCTTTCTTTTTCCAGGGTCTTCGCACCGGGCTTCACGCCATCATTCGGTCGTGAGGCACACCAGCGAGGACCCTGGCGCGCCGGCAACATCAGCAGCCGGGAGTGAACGAGCTAAGTGCATACCACCATCTCTGCACAACGGATCAAACAACGCCTCGGCAGAATATTTATTGCGAATCCACCCTGAGATTCATTTCCAATTACCATATATTATAAATTTATGTAACGCCACTTAATTACTTCGATTATAATTGTTATCAATTGTTAATCTATCTTATTATTTATGTCTCAACCGCTAGCCGTAGACAGCTTTATATTAATTAATTTTACAGTGCTCTCATAGCCACTTTTATTTACTAGAATTAACTTACCATAAAATCCCTAATATAAAACTAGCATCAAACTTTCTTTTTCGTTACACTCAATCCGATCTCGAGAGATTAGTCTTATCACAGTAGCAGAAGTTGACAACGAGCTGGCCGAGACGGCGGTCCATGGTCAGAACGAAGGAAGAATTCACGATAACGACACATTCTCAGCGATTAATTCTCACACCATTACTACTAGTCCATCTTCCACAGATCTTTATGCATATTGTAAGTAGGTAGGTCCAGACTCATTTTCATGTTCGGACTGGCTCCTCGAGGGTCGATGTTCGAACTATGTAATGTTGCTAGCCTTGCAGGATAGTGTAGGTGGTTGTAGGGGCACCGAGTGGTTGTACGTAGGTCCAGACTCACATTCATGTTTGGACTGGCTCCACGAGGGTCGATGTTCGAACTATGTAATGTTGCTAGCTTTGGAGGACAGTGTAGGTGCTTGTAGGGGCACCAACGAGTGGTTGTCCGGCCCTACTGGTTTGCAGTCGTAGGGGCACCAATGAGTGGTTGCCCGGAGTCCGACTTGTTTATGGTCGGAGGGGCACCAATGAGTGGTCGTCCGGGTTCCGACTGGTTTATAGTCGCAGGGGCACCAATGAGTGGTCGCCCGGGATCCGACTGATTTATAGTCGCAGGGGCACCAATGAGTGGTCGCCCGGGTTCCGACTGGTTTATGGTCGCAGGGGCACCAATGAGTGGTCGCCCAGGTTCCGACTGGTTTATGGTCGCAGAAGCACCAATGAGTGGTCGCCCGGTCCGACTAGTTCATAGTCGTAGGGGCACCAATGAGTGGCTGCCCGGTTCTGCTCGTTTGTGGCCGAAGAACACCAACGAGTGATGTTAGGCCTATGCGGCGATGGAAGTCAGTGATGGACGAGCGTGTCAGTGCGAGAAGAATTAAAGCCTCGTACATTTGTTCACAGACGGATCTCTCAGATCTCTGGCATTGGTCGCACGAGGACGAGCGACATGTCAGTCAGGCCGTGACGGCGCGTTAATAATTAGTGTGATTAGAGTGAATGAAATTCACTCTGGCGTAATGCAAGACTCTAGTGCTCTATGGTCGAGTGTGACATCATTCGTTCATTCGGTCAATTTGAGTTTGACAGATCATTGACATTGGTGGGGCGCGCGGAGAATCGTGATCAGTATCGCCGTGAACCTCGACCGAGCACTACGTGTCTAGCAGAACGCCCCAGTTCGGTTGAATATACTTGGTTATAGATCGCGAGTGTGTCTGTAAAATGTGTAGTCAGTAAGTAAGTAAGTAATTAAGTAAATTCATTTATTGCACGAAACATGGTCTGGTATAAAGATGTTAACATTATATTATAATGGTGTACAGCATGTCTCACAGAAATTTCCGCATGCAACATTGTCTATCAATCAAAACTATTATAAGCGTTTTTAACAATTATTAAGCGCAAGAAGTTGAAAAAAATATGAAAAATTAAGGCAAACATGTCAAAAGTTAAAATGAGTCAAAATCAAAATGTCAAACTTACATATTGAGCCTAAGATATCAAATAAACATGAAAATTAAAGTAAACATGTCAAAAGTTAAAATAAGTCAAAATCGAAATGTTAAAAATTACAGAATGTCATAAATTTTAGGAACAGTCAACAGGATTATATTATTATAGCAAGCAATAGTACAATCTCAATGAACTAAATATTTCAAAGTCAAATAATTTATCAATTACATGTGAAACAATGCTTTCCAATCAATGCGCACCGAAACGGCAAGAACTGCTCTTCAGGAAATCTGAAGTGTCGTAAAAGCTTTGCTTAATTAACCACTCCCGTAATGTGCGTGATTGATGTGATTGAAATATGGTGATTCGTGTATTAGGTTGTCCTATCTCCTTGCCCGCATATCCACGCGGATTGTAAGTGCAAGCTTACAATGGGCTACTAAGAGGCCCCAGACCCGAAGTAAACCCCATGTGCCTGCAACCTTTATAAAAAGAAATAGAGGGCGTTATGTGTAGGAATAAATAACAATAATGGATAATGATAACACCAACGTAACTTTGAGGCGGCAGATGTCTACTATGAGACCCAACCGGGAGAGCAGCTCGAACTCATCATCAGAGGATGTTTTCGTCAACAGTCGGGATATATGTACGGATACGAACCAAAATGACATGGAGTTTCTTCAATATGAAATCGAAGGACTAAAGGCTTGCATAGACACTGCACAAAATGAACTAGAGAACGTAATCCTGGAAAATAATGAATTAAAAAAACACATCACAGAATTAACCCAGGAAATAAATATTTTAAAACACCAAAATACGACTCCCAGAGAAGAAACATGTAAAAATAGGCTTTAAAAACGGGGCAGCAGTCACGGCGACACTCACGGTTTTCAGAACAATAATTTAGTATGCAGCTTAAAAACCTCTTGCACAAATACAAACGTCGACCTCGAAGTGGTTAATTCTAATAGTGTTTCGGCGAATATAACTTCCACTCAAGTAAATCAGACAGATCAACAGACAGAACAACACGAACACAGAAAAATACAAAAAGGAGCGGATGCTATGATGAGAGGACACACACACGGATTAAAAACGAGGAAAAGAAGAGTGCTAGTAAGGTGTGTTGGGGTAAGAACGGAAACGGGTTAAGACCGTTTACATGAAATTTTTCCCGAATGCGACCGTATTTATTAATAGTGGTCACATTGCGTACGACGCCATTTTGTTTTGCATCGGCCAACAGTTGTACAGCCGCCGGCGAGGCAAGGTCTCCGAAGTTGTCGTCGCCCGGCCCTGCGCCACTGAAGATGTCGACCGCAGTGATCGATGAAACGTCTGCAACGCAAGTTTCACATGGACCACGGCCAATCAGCCCGGAAGCAGTATATTCTACAAAGATAACCATAGTTCAAAATTAAAATGATAGATTTTAAATAAACAATTCAATTGACACAAAAATACTTGCAAAAACACCATTCAATCTTCAAAGGTATTCTTCAAATTTATTGTGCTAGAGACTTAATTTCGTCAAGGTCACATCTCATAAATATGTAATGTCTAAATATGTATATAAAATATCTGTGGCATTTGGTACACATAAGATAAATCCAAAATGGGCTTTTTTTAGTTAAGTATACCACTAGACTCCATTTTTTCTATATTTTCGTTTGATCCAATTGAAATAAGTCCACGATTATTAGGTATGCCATAAAACTTTGATCAAAGAATGATAACTTTAAAAAAAAAAAAATATTTGATAATTTTCTGTTATTTCAACATATCATCTGTTTGTTAGAGAAAATAGCTAAAGATTTATGATCCATTTCCGATAAATGTATTTATCATTTTTAGATCAACATTTTATATTGAAACACCTTGACTTAAAATTGATAAGTCTCACTTATCATATGTATACCAGACATATTTTGTTTCTTTTTTCGATAATTTGCTTCGTTTTATATAAAATGCAGTTATCACATTAGTATCAATTTTAATGTTATCGATACAGTGGACTTGCACTGGATGTATCAGAATTTGTTACCGGTCCGTTTGAATTACGCGCGAATGAGGGCCGACTGAGTTAGGCGATCATCGCCGGGCGCTGCACCGTATTTTGATTGGTCGGAGTACGTTTCATTGGGACGCCAACGAATGGGACTCGCGCGCTCGTTCCTTGTGGCGTGGGTACCTAATGTTTTAGTTTTGGCTAAGTTACCGTTGTCAGAGTATCAAGTTTTATTCTTGTAGTTGTGTTTTAATCATAATGAGTGCTGCGAATTCAAGAATATTAAAAATTATTGAACTGGTCCATCAAAATCATCCAGAAAAAACTAGATCTAATCAAGTAAGTACTTCTTTGTGTTTATTCTTTTACTCGTATTACTGTGTAGGTATGTACCTGTAGATAACTTCTATTTTTTCGGAAGTACCTATCTGCTTATTGTGTAAAAATGGTTTTATAGATAAGTAATTTAAATTTCAGTACGGATTGACATTTTGTCCGTAAAGAATATAGGTATAACATGTAACCACAAAGTTTTTAGATACCTACCTAAAAACTGTGAGGTTGCAAGTAAGGAGATACGTTTTTTAGAATTCAAAATTCAATAGGTAGGTACTGCGTTCCACTGTAAGAACGTATTTTTTAAAATGTACGGTCATCTATTTTCGAGCAATTGTGGACGATTTCAGAAATTCTTTATTTTAGTAGAAAAGGAATACCCTTAATTTTTATAGGTACTTTTTTTAGTACTTAGAGTATTCACTTTATTTTTAAAACGCTGTTCAGATACTTGAGCCTAGTAGTCATTATCTCATGTTGCTTAGCTCATGATGGAATGCATCTGAAAGGAAGTAGAACTTTGTAATAAACTGGCATTCACTAAGGGGTTTATGTTTCAATTGCCTGAATTAGACTTTTTATCTAGTCATAGGTTGGACTTAAGCTAGCTTACAAGAGTGATTTTACGGTTTCATAATGTTAGTGAGTAGAAACCTAAGTCCTTATTTACCTAATTATAAGTGTGATGATTGTTTTTAATTTTTTCGTGTGGCATATGTAGATTTTGTAATAATTTTTGTAATAATCTGTAATACATTAAATTAATATTTCAGATCATTACTGAGGAACTTGGAACTCAAGAAGCCCCAGAATGTTGTCAAAATCTAGTAGCGGATGTAGTTGATTATTTATGTGAAACTGTTTGTAATGGTTCAGAGCTTTCAAACCTAACTGCCGATGCTGTGGCTGTAAGTTTAAAAAATATATAACTAATTATAGATAAGCTTTAGTAATGACCGGAGCACAAGTCAAACTTTCTGTTAATCGATCTTTTTTTCATATTTACAGCCTGATAATATTGAAGACACGACACAATCAGGTAACGAACATTCATCGCCATCAGTGCTCCATAATTTGGTGGGAATTTTTTTTTTATCTGCTAACAACGATCCGGAATACGAGCAAATTCTTATTTCAGGCGCTGTGACTGCCTCAGACGTATCAATTCCAGGTCCATCAAGACAACCAACTAATGTAAGCGCTGGTTCATCCACTGGCGAAGATTTTAGCTCAGGGTCCAGTGATGTTTGGCAACCACCACGCAATGACACAACTCAAGAGCAAAATAGCTCAGATTCTGAAACTGGTATAGATGACGAACCTCTAACACACACAATTACAGGAAGCGTACAACGTGGTGATGTTGAACAAATACGAAATATCGTCAATAAAAGAAAGAAAGGACATGGTCCTATGCAAAGAAAATTACGCAAGATTCGTTCAGAGTCTCGTAGGAGGGGTGAAGAACTTGTAACGGCTAAAGGAAAAATAGTACTAGCAAAAAGACCATCTATTATATCTGTAAATTGTCGTGAAAAATGTCATATCAAGACGGAAAATATAAATTTACTTAATATTTTTGACGATTACAGGCAATTACCGAGTAGGGATGCCCAAAGACGGTATTTGGCAGGATTAATTACTATAAAGCAAATGCAAATTTAAAAAATAGAGAAATAACAGTAACTTATAGCATTGATGGAGCAGATGGCAATATATGCAAAAACTGTTTTACTAAAGTATTTGCTGAATCACGCGGATTTATTGACGGCATAGTTAGAAAAAAAAAGTGTACTCCAACATTTATCATACCTAATACAGATATGAGAACTGCTCGATTGCAACCAGGACATAAACGTTCTGAAAGTGACGTCAATTTTGAAAGAGATTTTATAAATAGCTTACCTGCCTACGAAAGCCACTACTCCCGAAACCATACTTCTAAACGCTACTTAGAACATAATTTGAACCTCCAGGTTTTATATAACCTTTATAAAGAAAAATTTGAGAGCATCAGAGCCGATCCTTCCAATAAACCGCTTAGCCTAAGTGTATTTAGAAATGTTTTTAAATCTTTAAACTTAAAGTTTAAGAAGCCCAGTAATGATACTTGCAAAACGTGTGATTCTTAGTCACTAAAAATTAAATCATGTGTTTCTGAAGAAGAACAACAGAGACTTGAAACAGAAAGAACAGCTCATCAAAATAAAGCGACGCATCATTATGAAACAAAGAAATGTGATAAAGAAAGAAGCGTTACTAGTGGAGGGAAAGTAGTAGTGGCTGCCTTTGATTTACAAAAATGTTTAGCGACACCGAATTTAACTGCTTCTGTTTGCTTTTATAAAAGAAAATTATGGACATTCAACTTAACCATCCGAAATATTACAACGAAGCATACTTGCTGTTATGTTTGGCATGAAGGAATTGCTCAAAGAGGCGCTGATGAAATAGCATCGTGCTTGTGGCATTTCATTAACAATTTATCAGACGACGTGGAAGAACTTATTATTTATTCTGACACGTGCCCTGGCCAAAATAGAAACAATATTTTACCAATTATGTTCAAGCTGGTTCTAGAACGTAAGATTTCTCTCAAAGTGATTGATCACAAATTTCTTATACCAGGGCACACACATTTAGAATGTGATACAGATCATGCTGCAATCGAACGATTTATTAAAAAGAGAAATAGCACAATCTCGGTTCCTCAGGATTGGGTCTCTGTTATAAAAATGACAAGTAATCGCTACAATGTGAAATTAATGAGTCAATCAGATTTTTTTGGATTTTCTAAATTATTAACTACTTATTTCATAAAAAAGAATATTGCAAATGATAAAAAGTCATTTGCATGGAATAGTATCTTTTGGTTAAATTACAAAAGATCTCAAGATGTAGGTTTCAAATACACTCTAAGCCAAGAAGAGCCTTTTAGATTCTATTCCATTCACAGAAGAGGTAGGTCAATACCCTTAGCTGATATTGAAATACCATTGGCATATAATGAAGCTATTGCTATTGATGTTTTAAAGTATAATGACATTCAAGATCTCTTGGAATTTATAGACCCCATATATCACGATTTTTACAAGACTTTAAAACACAGCCAGTCCAGGAATACTCATCAAAATGTGAGTGATAGTGACGAGAATTATGATGAATAATATTTGATTAATTAAAAATTTAATTGTAGTGTATGATTGATTTCCAAAAACACGATCTCAACTTATAATAACTATGGATAAAACATGATAACTGCGTTAACTTTTTTGTTTACATTTTTTTTTATTTGGTACAAAGTTGTTAAATGCCATTAATTAATAAATAAAAGAACTAATTCATTTGATTTTTATGTCAATGAAAATCTGTTACTAATAAACACGATAATTTCATTGATTTGTTTCATTATTCCATTATTCCGATTTAAAAAAATAACTTAAAGCTTAAAATGCTTGTACTGAAAAGTCATTGTTTAAGAGTTATCATATGTATACCAAATGCCACAGATATCATTTCATAGCTAAAATTTTTAAATTTTTTCATAGCTAATTGAACCCAAATTGTAACTCAAAAACAAATTGTACAAATCTTACACTACTTTAGAAAATAAGTAGCTTTTTTCCTTTCCTGAACGTTTTACATTTTCAGACATGTGCCCTTTTCGAAATTGCATATTCAATTGGTCAGTGGTCTAGTTATTACTGATATTTGATAAAAATTTACTTACTTTTAGATGCCGCGAAATTACTCTCGAAAAACAACGCGTGCTACTTCATATACACAAGAAGACCTGGCAACAGCTATACAAAAAATACAAAATAAAGAACTTACGTACGCTGCTGCTTCACGACAATACGGTATCCCTACTTCCACTCTCAGTGATAGAGCCCTAAGGAAGACAGGAATCACAAGCAATACACTTGGTAGGGCAACAGCAATTCCAAAAGAACACGAAGACAAACTCGCCGATTGTCTCCGTGTCCTAGAGAAATGGGGGTGGGGATTGTCTAGACAGGATGTTTTGGACATTACTCAAGAATTCGTTAATAAAAATGAATTGACTACCCCTTTTAAAAATGGGAGGCCGGGACCGGATTGGTTCATTGCATTTTGCAAGAGACACAATTTGTCCATTAAAAAACCTCAACCCGTGGAGTACCTCAGGAAGAAAATGACCGATCCTTTCATAATTAACGAATATTACATCCTTTTAGAAGAAACAATTCGAGAGTTAAATCTTACAGATGATCCGGAACGTATTTGGAACTTAGACGAAACGTCTCTGTGTCTTGACCCTACAAGGACAAAAGTTGTAGGTGCCAAAGGAGCACCTTGCACGCGGACTACTTACGGAAGCGCCAAAGAAAATGTAACAGTTTTGACCACAGCGAATGCAGCAGGTGGAAAGTTAGACCCTTTAATAGTGTACAAAGGAAAATACATGTATCGGCAGTGGATGGTGGAGAACACAGACTACGATATTCAGTTGGCCTATGCTTCAAGTAAACGGGGATGGATGGATAAAGAAATTTTCTACAACTACATGTTGAACGTTATTATTCCCAATTTGGGAGATAAAAGACCTGTTTTAATTATATATGATGGACATGTTAGTCATGTGGATGATAAAGTCGTAGCATTAGCGGTTGAAAATGACGTCACCATACTTAAGCTTCCACCACATACTTCCCACCTTTTACAACCACTTGACTTGGCCGTTTTTAAGTCCTTCAAGACCACCTGGGATAAAAATTTTGTGAAATGGCAGCGGCAAAACGTTGGCGTCAAATTACGAAAACAATATTTTGCCCAAATGTTAGCGGAGGCATGGCAACAAACAAAGTCTGAAGTCATAAAAAATGGCTTTAAGAAAAGTGGTATTTTCCCATTTAATGCTTCCGTAATGCCAAAAGAGAAATACGACCCAAGGGCTTACATGCTATGGAAAAATCATATATCTCAACAGACTCTAAAACAACCTAAAGCCCTGCAGCAGTTATGTTTAGATGCCATGAACAAGTCTTTAATTAATAATGACAGTTCTGAATTTGTTCAAAATATTAATGAAGCCTCTTCTTTAACCCAAAATTTATTTGCATTGAACCATAAACAACAAGCACACACTTCTTTCGAAGAATTACTTCTAAAACAAGTTGTGCAACAACCTCAGAACACTAACAACAAGATTGCTATGAAATTAAAACGTGTTGCAAAAGGAGGAGAAGTGATCACAAAATCTTTCCTGGAAAAACAACAAGAAATTGAACTAAACAAGGAAAATGAAAAAGAAGCACAGAAAAAAACACAGCAGATAAATAAAAAACCACTTCTATCTAAAAAACAACGTGCCGATCCTGCGAAACCCGGACCATCAGGAATTCAGAAACAAAAAACCAGTCTAAACAAAACTACAAGCCCTGCACAAATTTTGTCAGATCAAACAAATAGTAACCAAGATATACTACATCAAAAGGAAAAGGTATAGGAAAGAAAACTCGAACTGATAAGGAAAGTCTTAGTTCGATTACTGTTGATGATGTTAAAAAGAATAATGTAAGTCATTGTGAAATAAATTTAACAGATTTAAACGTCCAAAAGATGAAAACAAAAGATAGGCTAACAAGAAAGTGTAAATCACATAAGGACAACGATATAATACCTACTTAAAAAACAGCTACAAAAAAAAGGGTGACAAAACGAAAGAAAATTTCTAGCACTGACACGACAGATGAAAGCATTCAAATGAGCGTTCACAGTGATTCTGATTTACTAGATGCTTTAAGTGATTTAAAAATATTTGACTGTGCTGAGTTAAAAGAAATGGACCCCATTAGTTTTGAACCAGAAATTGAGCGAATAGTGAAGGGAATACAAGAAATTGAAGACCAAATTGAGACTCCCAAAAAATGCGATAACATAGAAGGAAGAAAAAAAGAAGGAGAGGAAATACACCAAATGGAAAATCAAACTATGACCTCCCAAAAATACATTAATATAGAAAAAAACCGACAAGACTATAAAAAGAATAATAATAAAGTCACTGTGTTATCTTCCATAAAGTTTTCACCTGACAATCAAGCCTTTTATAAAATTCCCGGACCTTTACAATTACAACCGATAGACAAGAACTTAGATCTTTTTACGAATATACCAAAGAAGAAACTAAAGAAATATGAAGTTTCTAAAATCATACCAAAGGTTAAAAAAACTAAAAATGACGGAAACTCCTCTTTAAGCAAAGAATACGAGGATACCACTGAATTAAACACATACAAAATTGGAGATACAGTTTAAGTTAGGTATTTTAAAAAGACTTGGAGATATTACGCAGGGATCATTGAGACTATAAATGATTCAAATCAAAAACGGTACACAATATCATTCTATAAAACTATTAACCAAAAATCGGACGTATGTTTTGTTATTCCGAAAATTAAAGATCGAGATAGTGTACCCGATATTAACATCATCACGGAAATAAGACTTCTACAAATACAAGAAAATCCCGCAAAGTATACCATTATGGACGATGATGACGCGGTTTATTTCTAAAATTGAGTTTTCTTTTAGGATATTAATATTTGATTTTTTATAAATATTCATCGTGTTTAGGTATGCTTACTTACCTTAGGTTAAGTACAATGTGATGCCAAATATTACTGTATCGTTAAGTCTTCATGTAGGTCTACAAATTTTTGATTTTTTGTATGTTAAAGCCAATCGTATTAACTATTAAATAATTACTTATTAAGTAAAAAGTTAAAAGACTGATGTAAATTGTATTGATGACAAAAAGACTGTAAGGTTGTGAAGACATATTTAATTAAAAAAACCGCAGCAACGCAGGTGCGTACTTGTTATAAGGTAATAATAATGTTTAAAAAAAGTTAGACAGTTTATTTTTCATAATATTTGTTTGTGTTTTAAATGTTTATTTTTGTTAGATTTTTAGCCTATAATTAGAAAATAACCTGGATTTAAAAAAAAAACTTATATATTTTTATTTCTATCATGATAATAAATTAAACTGGTTTTACTTTTGATTGTCTATAATAATGTAAGACGTGTAAGGTTCCGTTGAAACTTTTGTAAAATATTATTTTATGTTGTTAAAATGTCGCCTTAATTAATAATTTGATTTTAGATATTTATTAAATATTACAAATTATCAAACTCTGAAAGACACTTTTGAAATATTTTAAGAGATTGTAAACGTAAGTGTTTTTATTTTTGAAATAATAATTTACCAGTTTAAAAAAAATAATTATTGTAAGCTGTTTTATCTGAATTTATTTAAGAATAATTTAATTTAGGGTTTTAAAGTCATTTGTCTAATTTTGTAAGTCACTGAACGACTACCGGTACGACATCGCTGCCATCTTGTTGTTTACCAAGACTTTAGTATAAAAGCGCTTGTCGTGTCGTACCGGGAGGCAGTCGTGTACCGACCGTCGTGCTGACAACTTGTGTTTAGAGTGAGTACCTACCTATTATATTAGTTTTGTATTCCGCTTATGCTAGCATATTGAAATAATTGAATAAAACTCTAGTGTGATCCTGAATTAGTGTGTTTTCTTTTATAAATCAGAAGTGGGATGACCGCGTGCTGGCTTAGTGTCATTATATACATATTTGTACATTATGTGCTTCCTGTAAATGTATCTCAGACTGACTATGGGTTCAAGGGGGACTACATTTTTTTGTTATTTTTGAGCTACGACGCACCGTTTTCGAGATAACTACCCGTTTGAACCGATATAACGCCTTGTTTTCTTTTATCTGTTTTCAAGATGCCACGTAGTCGTGAACGATCACGTTCACATCGATTGAGGACGCCGGATGATCGGAGCCGGAGTCGCAGTCATCACCCCCGCCACCGCGAGCCAAGCCGTCGCAGTGTGCGAGAGCTTAGCTGCAGCCCGGTGCCTGTACGAAGCCGCGAACGTGCAACCAGCCACATTCTGCCATGCGGCGACCAGAGCCTATCGAGGGAGGTCCGGGAGACGAACCGCAGCTCGCGCCAACGTGAGCGCAGACAGGAGTCTTCTGGGCTGCCTCCCAGGAGGCCGCAACAACCCAGCCACGAGCAGCCCCGGACTCAGCCCCGAGGCGACGAGCAGCATGAGCGTCGCCGAGACGACGAGCTACAAGGACGTCGGCGAGACGAGCAGCATAAGCGCCGCCGAGACGACAAGCCACGAGGGAGCAGCAACGAGCAACAGTCGCATCGAACAAGGTCACGTAGCCCTCTATTTTCGTCTAAGGATGTAGCTAAGTTGATACAATCGCTTAAAAGTAATCCGTCATCTCAGCCACCCGAACTAAATGCTTACTCGAGTAATAAATTAGATTACAAAAACATATTACCTGAGTTTAACCCAAGTACTAAGAACCAACGTATGGATATTTGGCTTAACAAAGTCAATGAGTGCGCATCGGTGTATGGCTGGGATGATAGGACTACTGTTCACTTCGCCATGCAGAAACTACAGGGACTAGCAATGACATGGTATCAAAGCCAGACCACTATACTATTTTCGTGGTCTGAGTGGCAAGACAAACTTCTACGAGCATTCCCTTGTGAGCAAAACTATGGCCAGTCCTTAGAAGACATGTTAAAACGAAAGAGCAAAAGTAATGAACCAATCGAAAATTACTTTTACGAAAAGCTCGCATTGATCAATCAATGTGAGATATCGGAGAAACGTGCCGTAGATTGTTTGATTCATGGCCTAAGTGATAAAACTATTAAATCTAGTGCGCTAGCTATGCGGTGTTCAGAACCCGACCAACTGCTACAGTTTCTGCTAAGCAATTCAGAGTCCTCTTCTCAACCTCCGCCCAAGAGCACAACCGACACTTCCACTATAAACAACAACCAATTTAATAGGTCAAACCCTAGGCAATCAGGCTTATTTTGCTTCAATTGCAAAGAGAAAGGTCATGCGTTCTTGAAATGTCCTAAAACTCTAATCAGATGTAATAGTTGTCTTATGATAGGACACAAGTCAGAAGACTGTCGAAAAAGATCAGGTGCACAATCCACGAAGGCTCCTACAGTACAGAAAACAATGTGCATAACAAATTCAAACCCCAATGATAAATTTAACAAAAACATCACAGTTAACGGCATGTGTTTAGAAGCATTCGTGGATTTGGGCAGTGAAGTAACCCTGATTAGGGAATCTAATGCTCTGAGCCTAGGTATACTTCATGATAACGTTCCGTCGGTTATGAAAGGCTTCGGTAATGGGTTGGTTCAGTCCAAAGGTTCGGTATCCACCAGCATTACGATAGACGGGGTAATGGCTACAGTCATTTGCAAGATAGTAGAAGATCACCTGCTTCACAAACCAATGCTTATTGGTCAATCTTATTCAGAACAGCCCCATATAGTTATTGAGAAAGATGCAACTAAGTTGCAATTTCTTGATATTGGTGCAGAGTTACCCACTCTAAATGACCCGGAAAACCTACCGATTCGAGTAAGGATATTGAAACACAGTATCCTTTACGGAATCACCAGTGTAAGGGCAGCAACCGAGTGTACGTTTAGCGGTAGCATCTTGATTAGTACCAATATCGTAGGCAAGCCTAATGAGCAGTATGTTGTCATAGGTGGTATACATCAAGTTATTAACGGCTTCTTGTACGTTACGGTGTCACCATGTTCCATGCCATGCCAGATTCACGTGTAGAAAGGATAGAACTCGTCAACAGGGCTGTCACAACTTCCCTAGAATCTGACCTAGCGAAAGAAAGACCTCGGTTTGATGAACTGGATGAACAACATTTACGGATAGGTAGTTCTGTAACCGAAAGCCAAAAAACTAAGCTAGTTGATTTACTGCAACGTTTTGAACACTGTTTCGCCTTTGAATTGTGTGATGTTGGCTGCACTAATGTCACGGAAATGAAAATAGAGCTTAACAGTTCTCGTCCTGTGATATACCGTCCATACCGACTTTCGCATAATGAACGGGAAACAGTATGCTCTATGATTGATGAAATGATTCAAGCGGGAGTCATTAGAGAATCCACATCTAATTACGCAAGTTCCATTATCTTAGTACGCAAGAAGAATGGGAAGACAAGGCTTTGTATCGATTACCGAATGCTCAATTCCATAACAGTGAAGGAACGGTATCCCATGCCTATAATTGATGATGAAGTGTCACGATTATCTGGTCAGGCATGGTACATCACCTTGGACTTAATGTCAGGGTACTACCAGGTACCAATTGGCGAGGAATACAAATATGGTAAGGTAGTGGTGTAATCCTACAGGAGTAGCTCGTAAATAAAAACACTCACGATTCAAGTAGACGGTTTAATGTCCCAGGTCCAGGTAGGTACAATCCTTACACATTTATTAAGTTCAGAAGGCACAGAAGGGTAGAAAAGCACAAGCACGGGCACAGGAAGAAAGTTCAGAGATAGTATATAGACTTAGGAAACAAGTAGCACGGAAAAGAAGCGGAAAGCAAAGTAGTATATAAGGCGCGATCGTTGATAGCGTAAAAAACGTATAGGCAAAAAGCGTGCGCTCCGCGTCGAAGACAGATCTTGACTGGTGTGCCGGCCGCGCTGCGCAGGCGACGCGTCTATAATACATAGCGCGTTATTTACCTGCCGCGCGCTAGGGATGGGACACAGTCGATAGTGCATGTCGGCATTACGATCGACGGGCTGGTAAGTACCGTAGTGTTAACTGTACATGTAGTGCCGTAACAAATATTGTAAATAATTATAATGTATGTAGATAAATGTAATTAGTCTATTTATTGTGTTTTTATGTAGAATATTATATTTACTGAGTATTTTTATGTTTGTTTATATTATATTAGTGATTAATATATATGTGTTGGAAAGTAGCCTACACCACCCCCCTCCAGACCGTCAAGGGCGATAAAAATTAGGGAATCTAACTTGTCGACCGGAACGAGTCACGTAATTTTGCGGGACTACTATTGATGGGGGTTCTTCATTAGGAACTGACAGTGTGAAAGCCGGTTTAAGCCGGTCTATTGACACTGTCATTTCTTTATTTTTAAATAGAATTTTAAAGACCTTTTCCCCTCTGCTAAGTACCTTGTGTGGCCCAGAATATGCAGGTTGGAGAGAACCCCGCGTCGTGTCATCACGAAGAAACACGTGATCGCAGGTATCAAGCTCTTTATACACAAAGACTTTGGGCTTACAATGACGAGAAGTTGGTACGGGTCGCAATTTTTCGGCGATGTTCCTAAGCCTAGCGGAAAATTCCGTAATGTCAGTGGTGTTGCTACTGACGGTGGGCTCAAAAAATTCACCAGGAAGTCTAAGCGACTCTCCGTATACTAATTCGGCAGAGGAGGCTTGTAATTCTTCCTTGAAGGAAGTCCTAATGCCTAGCAAAACCCATGGCAACGACTCTGTCCACCTGTCATTGGCGTGGCAAACTATTGCCGCCTTGAGCTGACGGTGAAAACGTTCGACCAACCCATTGCATGCCGGGTGGTATGCTGTCGTTCGTTTATGTTCGAATCCTGTCAGCTGTGACAGGCATTGGAACAAAGCCGACTCAAACTGACGGCCACGATCAGTTGTTATGACCGCGGGACAGCCGAACCGAGCAATCCAAGTTGACAGCAAGGTTTTCGCGACAGTTTCCGCTGTCATATCCTCGATGGGTGTTGCTTCGGGCCACCGAGTGAAGCGGTCTACTGCCGTTAAACAATAGCGGTAGCCTTGCGAAAGAGGGAGTGGACCAATCAAATCAATATGAATTTGATGAAAGCGAGAGCGTGGTAATTTATAGGTGCCTAGCGGTGCAGTCACGTGACGATTGACTTTCGCACGCTGGCAGGAAATACAAGCACGCGACCAATCCCTACAATCTTTCCTCATACCTGGCCAGACGAACCGTTCGGCTACCAATTTGGCCGACGCGTTGGCACCAGGGTGACTTAAGGAGTGCAAGCTATCGAAAACTTGTTTCCGATAGTTTTTCGGGACAAAGGGCCTGGAAGTTGAGGTACTTACGTCGCAGTACAGAGGGACTTGACTTCCAGGAACATACAGTTTTTGAAGCTGCAGAGAAGATCCTTCACTCAGAAGCTTCTCGAGCTCAGAATCAGCAGTTTGATTTTGGGCTAGTGTCTCGAGACTTACCGGCGCTTCCAGTTCTTCAATACGTGACAAGGTGTCCGCCACAATATTGTCCTTACCGGATATATGGCGGATGTCAGTAGTGAACTGGGCGATAAAGTCAAGGTACCTGTACTGCCTAGGCGAACAGCTCTTCTTCCTTTCATGGAATGCAAAGCTGATCGGCTTGTGGTCCGTGTACACGACAAAGTGCCTAGCTTCCAGCATGTGCCGGAAATATTTAACAGCCTCATAAATGGCTAACAACTCCCTATCATAGGGTGAGTATTTGGCTTGAGATGGGCTTAGCTTACGGGAGAAGAAGGCTAATGGTTCCCATCCCGCGCCATTCTTAAATTGCTGTAATACCGCACCCATAGACGTATCAGACGCGTCGGTTACGACAGCAAACTTGGCGATGCAGTCAGGGTGAGCAAGTAAAGCGGCTTTGGACAAGCTTTCCTTACATGCCTGAAAAGCTGCTAATGCATCTTCCGTGAGCTGGATTGGTTGCGAGCCTTTTACCGAACCTGTCAGCAAAGCATGAAGAGGTGCCTGGATCTGAGCTGCCTGGGGAAGAAATCTCCTGTAAAAGTTCAGCACACCTAAAAAGCCTCTGAGCTGACGGACGTTGGTGGGAGGCGGGAAATCCTGTACCGCTTGTACCTTCGAGTCTAATGGCCTCGTGCCCTTCTCTGAAATTGAGTAGCCCAGAAAAGTTACTTCCCTGCTGCCAAAAACACACTTGGAAGTGTTCACAAGCATACCATACTGCTTCAGCCGTTTGAAGACTTCACGCAAGTGCTCCTGGTGCTGTGACTCATTCTGCGAAAATACCAAAAAATCGTCCAAGTAGCAATAGACGAAGTCCAATCCCCTCATCATTTCATCCACAAACCGTTGGAACGTTTGACCCGCGTTTCTAAGACCAAACGTCATGTACGGGAATTCAAACATTCCGAACGGTGTGGTGATGCTGGTCTTCGGAATATCCGCAGGGTTGACAGGTATCTGATTATAGGCCTTCTCCAGATCTAGAGTACTAAATACTTTACAGCCTGAAATACTATGGGTAAAGTCCTGTATGTGCTTAATCGGATACCTGTCTGGTATCGTGCGGGCATTCAACTTGCGATAGTCCCCGCATGGCCGCCAACCATTGTCCTTCTTCGGCGCTAGATGCAGGGGCGAAGACCAAGGGCTTTCCGAGGGTCTAGCTGTACCGTTGGCCAGCATAGACTGGAACTCTTTTTGTGCTATTTTGAATTTGTCCGGAGCTAAACGTCGGGGAGGAGATGATACTGGCGGGCCTGGTGTGGTGCGTATGTGATGGACTGTGTTGTGTGGTGCAGTGTGATGTCTACCAGCCGGTCGAGTTATCTCGGGAAACTCGTCGAGAATTTTGTGATATTGTGTCTCACCAGTCACGACCTTTACAGAGGAAACATTTGTACAGTTAGCTAAAGTAGCAGTGGCTGTAACAGAGGTAAGATTATCGATCAAACGCTTATTTCGGCAATCCACAATAAGGTTGTAAAAATTTAGGAAGTCCACGCCTATTATTGGTTTTGTTACATCGGCAACAACAAAACGCCAAACAAAAGTCCTACGTAGGCCGAAATCTAAATCTAAATTTACATAACCGTAAGTTGCTATGCTAGAACCGTTTGCTGCACACAAGTTATATCCAGTCCGGGAACGACGATCACGAACCGCTGACCGCGGGAACACGCAGAGGTCGCTGCCGGTGTCGACCAGGAACTGCGTCTTCGACGAACGGTCGGTGACGAACAGGCGACCAGTAGCTGTTGAAGGGCAATCGTTAGTCGCCATTACCGACCGCCCTTTGCGTTTTCCGACTTGTAATCACAAGGGCGGATACACTTGTTGGCCTTCTCTCCGAACTTGCCATGATACCAGCACAGCGGGAATTTTCTGTAGTTGGACTGGGATCGCTGCTTTGAAGTGTTCCGATTGCCTTGAGGTGTGCGGGTGCGTGACCTGCTATTCCTATCCAACGCCAACTTATGTAACTGCTTCCGGAGCTCAGCTACTTCCTTGGTGAGGTCGCTGAGGACAGAGCTAGGAACTGCATTGCTCACGGCTGCTACTTTCGGCGATGATGAAGCGAGGTCGTTTACTCTATCTGCCAAGTCAGCTAAGTCCTCGGTAGCGGTTACTGCTGGCTGACCTGCGAGCACCGTCTGGATGCCATGAGGAAGGCGGCTTATCCAAATTGTCTTCAAGAAGTCGTCTGGCACATCGGCACCGGCGAGACCCTTGAGATGGCGGAGAAATTGCGAGGGCTTGCGATCGCCAAGCTCCTCGTGCATCAACAATTGTTTGATCTTTTTCTCGTTGGACGCGCTCAGTCTCTTAATTAATTCGCTTTTCAATTTCCCGTATTTATTTGTTGCAGGTGGACTAACTATGATATCTTTAATCTCCTTTGAGTGCTGATTATCCAGATGGCCAATTACGTAATTAAACTTCGTGGAGTCGCTGGTAATCCCGGATATAGCAAATTGGCCCTCCACTTGAGCAAACCAAATTTCGGGCTCTTCCGCCCAGAATGGTGGTACGCGAACTCCGACTTTGAAAACATCGTTTCGGTTTATCGATACGTTCCCATCACTAGTGCCGGGTAACGGTAATGACGTGGTCGCCTTACCTTGTGCATCTTCATTTGTTGCCTTTTCCATGTCCAAATGGGGTCACCAGTATGGTAAGGTAGTGGTGTAATCCTACAGGAGTAGCTCGTAAATAAAAACACTCACGATTCAAGTAGACGGTTTAATGTCCCAGGTCCAGGTAGGTACAATCCTTACACATTTATTAAGTTCAGAAGGCACAGAAGGGTAGAAAAGCACAAGCATATATAGACTTAGGAAACAAGTAGCACGGAAAAGAAGCGGAAAGCAAAGTAGTATATAAGGCGCGATCGTTGATGGCGTAAAAAACGTATAGGCAAAAAGCGTGCGCTCCGCGTCGAAGACAGATCTTGACTGGTGTGCCGGCCGCGCTGCGCAGGCGACGCGTCTATAATACATAGCGCGTTATTTACCTGCCGCGCGCTAGGGATGGGACACAGTCGATAGTGCATGTCGGCATTACGATCGACGGGCTGGTAAGTACCGTAGTGTTAACTGTACATGTAGTGCCGTAACAAATATTGTAAATAATTATAATGTATGTAGATAAATGTAATTAGTCTATTTATTGTGTTTTTATGTAGAATATTATATTTACTGAGTATTTTTATGTTTGTTTATATTATATTAGTGATTAATTTATATATGTGTTGGAAAGTAGCCTACACAAACATTTGACATCGTTTGTCACGCCGGACGGCCAATACGAGTTTAATCGTATGCCGTTTGGTCTGGCAAATGCTCCCGCTGTCTTCCAGCGCATGATGAATCACGTGTTAGGATCAGCACGATTTAACAAAGCCACCGTTTATATTGACGACGTGCTAATTTATGGCCAGGACGTAGATGAGGCACTAAGTAGACTAGAAGAAGTGTTAGAACTACTTGACAAAGCAAACCTGAAATTAAATTTGTCTAAATGTAGTTTTCTGCAAAATGAAATAAACTATTTGGGGTATGAGATCAGCGAGTTGAGTATGAGACCAGGTACAAACAAAATTCGTAGCGTATCCGAATTTCCCCGCCCAGAAAACATGCATGCGGTTCGGCAATTTCTTGGACTCGTAAGCTATTTTCGAAAATTTATCCAAGGTTTTGCCGAAATTGCTGCTCCTCTCACAAAGCTGCTGAAAAAGGATGTTTTGTGGGAATGGACCGAGGCACAAGAACAATCCTACCAATCACTGAAGGACAGACTAGTAAGCAGACCAGTTCTCGCCATTTACGATTACAAGGCAGAAACTGAGCTTCATACAGACGCAAGTAGAGTAGGGATCGGAGGGATACTATTACAGCGTCCACAAAGCAGTACTGAACCATTCAAACCTGTGGCATACTACAGCCGGCAGACGACTCCAGAAGAAAAGAACTTCCACTCATACGAACTTGAGACACTGGCTGTGGTGTGTTCGTTAAGAAAATTTAGAGTTTATCTTCTTGGAAAGGAGTTCAGAATCATCACTGACTGTAGCGCCCTTCGGTCAACATTTCTGAAGCGTGACCTCATTCCCCGAATTGCACGATGGTGGTTAACGCTTCAAGAATTTGACTGCTCAGTAGAATACAGAGCTGGACCCAAGATGGCTCATGCGGATGCACTATCCAGAAATCCAATCAGGGACACTGAAGACACAATAGAGTATCCAGCTGTCATGGCTATAAGCGACGAGGACTGGCTTCTCACGCTGCAATTAGGAGATACAGAACTAGAGAGGATTCGTGACATCCTTAGCAGTGATCTGGACTCGAAAAGTCTCGAATATATTAGGAAAAACTTTGTCATTCAAGACAATAAGTTATTCAAATATCTAGATGGTGACAAGTCTAATATTAGATGGGTGGTACCCAAGGGCGCAAGGTGGCAAGTGTGCAAACATAATCATGATGATATTGGGCATGTAGGATATGAGAAAACGCTTGATCGTATTAGGAAAACTTATTGATTTTAAAAAATGGCGCGTTTTATTAAAAAATACGTTAGATCTTGTATTGACTGCTCATATGCTAAAAAAAGTTCGACTGCAGGAGAGGGACTCTTACATCCTATCCCTAAGATAGAAACATCGTTGCATACCTTGCACATTGATCACCTTGGGCCTTTTGTTAGGTCAAAACGGGGTCATACCCACATATTGGTAATAGTGGATTCTTTCACCAAATTCGTGTTTATTAAACCAGTAAAGAACACAAAAACCGTAAGCGTCATCAAAATTCTAGAGGATATATTCGATACATTTAGGACACCGGACAGAATCATCAGCGACCGCGGAAGTTGCTTTACTTCTCACGCTTTTAAGAGATTTTGTCTAGATAGGGGTTCTAAGCATGTGCTCAATGCTGTAGCCAGCCCGAGATCAAATGGACAGGTAGAGCGATATAATATATGGGACCATATATTATATCGCTCTTATAATAGGACCATTTTGGATTCATTAACTGCTCAGAACCTTCGAGATGATGAGAAGGAATGGGACAATAAGTTAGGGAAAATACAATAGGGTCTCAATAATACTCTTCAAAAGACTATTGGTAGAACCCCAGCTGAAGTTATGTTTGGCACAATAATGAACAGCGAAAGAAATCCCGTATTGAATGAACTCACTAACGCCACTCGCGAAACGCAGTGTGAGTTATCAACAATGCGTGAAGAAGTTAAAAATCGGATCGATAGGGAACAACTCAAACAAAAAGAGTATTATGACAAAGGGCGTAAACCGGCACATATTTACAAAAAGGGAGACCTTGTAAAATTAGTTAAGACAGCATTTCAAAACAATGGCAAGAGCACTAAACTTTTACCATCATACGAAGGACCATATAAAGTCGTCAAAGTACTTGATAAAGACAGATATAAAATAGCGCCAATCCCAGGCTTCGAAGGCATGAAGAACAGACGCAAAACGACCGTTGCCTCTGATCGAATGAAGCCTTGGATTCATATAACATCCTTGGAATTAGGTGACGACGATGAACCTAAAAACATAGATAACAACGTTAATGATGATGATGTAGATGAAATGATATAGTTATACTTTAGAAGCTCATCTTAGTTATAGATCGGTGACTACGTACTGGCTCGCCGAGATGCTACAGACGAATTCCAAGACCGAGAATTGATTGGTTCGGTTGACTGACTTGGTTTTGTCTAGCATCGAAAGCGGGGACGAGTCCGAGTAACACCTAATCTAGTAGAACGAATGCCAAGACCGAGAATTGATTGGTTCGGTTGATTGATGTGGCATCAATAGACCCAAAAGTGATGTTTTAAGGGACAGACATGAGAATTTATTCGACTCATGAACTAGCCTCTTATCATGGAATAAGGACATTGACCTTTAGCTTAATACTTTCCAAATGTTGTAATATAAGTGTGAATTTACGATTAAGAATGATTTTTGGAATACTGAATATTTGTATAGTAGGTATTTTTCCTTTTCAGTTTGCCGAGTGTAAGGTCTGACTGATTGTTAGGTTTTCAACGGAAGTATGCATGAGGTCTTGCACGTTATCAGAATAGCCGAGTGTAAGGTTCCGTTGAAACTTTTGTAAAATATTATTGTATGTTGTTAAAATGTCGCCTTAATTAATAATTTGATTTTAGATATTTATTAAATATTACAAATTATCAAAGTCTGAAAGACACTATTGAAATATTTTAAGAGATTGTAAACGTAAGTGTTTTTATTTTTGAAATAATAATTTACCAGTTTAAAAAAAATAATTATTGTAAGCTGTTTTATCTGAATCTATTTAAGAATAATTTAATTTAGGGTTTTAAAGTCATTTGTCTAATTTTGTAAGTCACTGAACGACTATCGGTACGACATCGCCGCCATCTTGTTGTTTACCAAGACTTTAGTATAAAAGCGCTTGTCGTGTCGTACCGGGAGGCAGTCGGGTACCGACCGTCGTGCTGACAACTTGTGTTTAGAGTGAGTACCTACCTATTATATTAGTTTTGTATTCCGCTTATGCTAGCATATTGAAATAATTGAATAAAACTCTAGTGTGATCCTGAATTAGTGTGTTTTCTTTTATAGACGATTTACAAAAAAAAGATGAGAAACTGGGTTTGATAACTATTCAATAAAAAGTAATATTTTTCTAAATATTTTTTTCATTCATAAAGAGTGTAAGTAAAAAATCTGATGACCCACTTATTATTCTGCACCTCACCATCCTGAACTTTACTTTTTCATCCAACTTCACATTTTTATGTTCTAATTTGTACTTACTGAATCTAATAAAACTAAGCCAATGTAAACATTATACGATATTTTTTTTTTTGCTATTTTAAAGTCATAACTTTAAAGGTAGAACTCCAAACAACTAAAAAAGCAGTGAATAAGTGTTTATAAACAACATATACTGTTCGCGAGCCTACATTGTAAGTGTAAATAAAAAACTATACCATTCTTTAAACTTTCCATATAGCAAATGAAAGTGCTTAAAAGATCAGTTTGTAAGTCAAATACGCACAAAGATTCCTAAATAGGAACTACAGTGCCTATTCTAAGATAATAAAGTGATTTAAAAAGTGAAATTATTAAATTTCAAGTGAATGTGCCCGTTTAAAAAACAAACCATTCAAATTTTTGCTAAAATTGAACTTTGTACCTTCCAAGCCATAGCCAAAATAATAAACCAAAGACAATACAGTGTTGTGCTATGCAAGATCAAACGAAGAAATAGTGTATTAGTATGCAACCATAGACACAGGATTCGAAGTTTCATACTGGGCGCTTTTACATTTCTTTAGCCGACGATTTTCGAGATCCGATAAAAGTCGTCCGTCCAAAACCTATTAAATTTCATACATGCACAACTGCCAATGTCGAAGTTGTATTTTATTTTTAAGCTCTGATTAAATATTTTTAACTATCAACTCATAAATTAACTTCGGAAGACCTGACACATACATGGTGGAGAAATTCCCATACGCTGAGCATCGTGCGTGCGATCTTTCGTTCTTGATTGCAACATCTTTCTGCCGATCAATTCTGCTGCTGCTGACTTGCTGTAGGTCCTATTTTTAGACAATAGGCTCTTATCTCATACTGATAGAGCAAAAATGCCGCTCAAGCGCACTCCACCCCCAAATAAGCCTGGTGCATCAGGCACAGACTCGGAGTGCATAGAAGCCAGCACCATGGACTTGCAACCTACTGATAAGAGCAAAAAGACGTGCCCGCGAAATTCTAAAAAAAAACGAGAAGGTGAACTAACTAGCTTTATGGAACAAGTGCGTGAGATGTTCTCAAATTTTGCCCTTGAGCCGAAAGCGAAATTGGAAAACCTAGAGTTTTCATTAACTGAAATAAAAAAACAAAATGAGATTATAAATTTATCTATTTCGACACTGGCTGCTAAATACGATGAGCTACAAAAGGATGTTGAATCTCTTAGACGAGAACGTAAAGACCAGATCTCTTATATAAAACAACTAGAAAATAAGCTTGAAACCCTTGAAAAACAGTCTTGCGCAATCAAACTAGAGATAAGAAATGTTCCAAAAATGCAAAATGAGACTAAAGAGATGCTTTGTGATACAGTGAAAAAATCGGCCACACCCTGAATCTGCATCTTCAGACTTCTGACTTAAAAGATGTGTATCGACCTTTTGCAAAAAATAATTTAACTAAGCCAATCGTAGTTGAATTTGTCTCAGTGCTGACTAAGGATAGGTTAATGAATGCATACAAAAAACTTAAACCACAGGCGAGAAATGAAAAGTTGAACACCAGTCTTTTTGGCATACAAGGCTCTCGAAAGCCAATCTTCATAGCAGAAAGTCTGACCGCAAGAGGTAGGCGCCTGTTCTTCCTGGCAAGGGACTTTGCCAGTTCAAACGGATACGAATACTGCTGGACTTCCTATGGAAAGATTTACCTCCGCAAGAAAGAGGGAATGCCACATTTCTGCATTCAAGAAGAAACAGACCTTGCCAAGCTTGAGGATTGACTAGCTGTGAGAATGTTTGTACTTTTGCTTCCATTATTGTTTGTGTTTTTATCCGAGTCATACATTGAAAATGTTTTGCATGTAGGTTGGTTTCTTGGATTCTATTTTTCTTTAAGTATCACAGATGAACAATCAAAAAAATATT
The DNA here is from genome assembly GCA_949126895.1 of Eilema caniola. Lineage (NCBI taxonomy): Eukaryota > Metazoa > Arthropoda > Insecta > Lepidoptera > Erebidae > Eilema > Eilema caniola. The sequence goes on from CASBPR010000003.1 coordinate 2,327,236, forward strand.
CTTTAACATACTTGCAACTCCCACAAAATACTCAAACCTCATTGAACTCTCGGCTTCTGTATGGTGCACTACGAATTAAATATGAATGTAATTGTATTTGTAAGAGGTGTGGTTTTTTGAACGCATCCGTTGGGTGTATGGGCCGTTATTTTCTAGTGGTGAACGCAATCAAAAACCAAATTTGTTATGTTCCTCTGGATCATGAGCTATTTATTTCGACATTAAATGGATGATATTGCATCGGAAATAGACCATATAACGGTCTCTGAATCTCGGACCTGCGATGTTGAGGATTGCCTTGGCATGATAACCCACCCTGCTAACTGTCTCACTGTTATCACGCAAAACATATGCAGTCTTTCGGCGAATTTAGACAGTTTTGTTACGGTATTGGGCAGGCTTGGGTTCGATTGTGATATCATTCTATTGACTGAATGCCGTTTGTCCGCGTGTCCCTTCTTACCAATTATGGATGGGTACCGAGCATATGCTACTCGGAGTTCTCTTGTGTTGCAAAATGATGGTGTAACCGCATATATTAAAACCAGCCTAAATGTTACTGTGGAAGAACCACGCTGTCAGGACTTGAACTGCCTCGTAATAAAAATTGGCAGTGAAACGGCTATAGTGGCTGTGTATAGATCTCCTTCATATCGGATCATAGAGAATTTTCTGCAAACAATACACAACATTTTACAGGATATATCAACTTTTAAAAATATATCCATTATTGGTGATATAAACATTAATATCTCCCCTGATGTAGTCTTCACTGCACAAACTGAATATCTCGATCTCTGTTCTTATCATGGTCTTCTGCCAGCACATAATATGCCAACTAGGCATGGCAAGACATGTCTTGATCACGTAATACTTAAAACCAAAATACCAGCCAAGACAATAGTATTAAATTCTACAGTCACAGATCATCAGGCTGTTTTGTTGTGTCTGAAGTATAAACATAAAACAAACTTTGCTTGTGTTAGTGTTATTAAGACTAACAAAGGAGACCTATATACTGAATTGGCTAAAATAAACTGGAGTCCGATACTGAACTCAAATGATGCTAATGCTTCCATGGAGCTTTTCATTTCGGTTGTCCAGGACGCTATATCCAATAATTCTGTTGTTGTAAAATTACCCAGGCGATATAAAATTATGAAACCATGGCTAACTCCTGGGGTATTACGTTGCATTAGACATAGGGATAATCTACATAAAAAAGTAAAACAATGTCCAGATAATGAAACTCACAAATTAGTGCACATCAGATATAGAAATTTCTGTAATAAGTTAGTTAAAAAACTTAAAATAACCTATGAGACTAACCTTATAAAAACAGCTGGTAAAAACAACAAAAAACTTTGGCAAGCAATTAAAACTATTACAAACACAGCTGAAATTAAAAATACATCTACGGAATTAATAAATGACACAAATCCCCAGGAATCAATCGAGACAGTAAATGAGTTCTTTGTCATGGTGGGTAAAAACCTTGCGGAAAAGACGGGGACCTGTAAAAATCACCTACACCGTAGTGATTTTTCCATAAGATCGAGCAACTCATTAAACTCACTTGTGCTGTTGGACACTGATGAGGCTGAAGTGGAACGACTGATTCTTGAACTGAAAAGCAATTCCTCTGTAGGATGGGACTCTATTCCCAATTATCTCGTAAAAGAAAATAGACATGCCATTGCTCCAGTTCTCACACATATCTTCAATATATGTTTGCGCGATGGCATCTTTCCCACAGTGCTTAAAAAGTCCGTAGTCATACCTATCTATAAATCTGGTGATAAACAACAATTTACAAATTACCGACCGATTTCTATTCTGCCATCTGTTTCAAAGCTCCTGGAACGCATCATTAATAGCCGAATGGTAAACTACCTGGAATCAAACAATCTGCTATCCAACAATCAGTTTGGTTTCAGAGCAGGGAAATCCACTTGTGATGCGGTTCACGGGCTAACGGACTATGTGGTTCGGAATGTGGATGCCGGTAAAAAAACCATAGGGATCTTTTTGGATCTGGCCAAGGCGTTTGATACAGTTACGATTTCACTACTGCTTAAAAAGATGGATAGGTTAGGAATTCGAGGAAAGCAACTAAATTTAATTAAGGACTACCTCTCCAACCGCCATCAATGCACCAAAATTAATGAGACTGTATCAGTGATGACTTACCTATAACGTACGGTGTACCACAGGGTAGCATACTGGGCCCAAGCCTTTTTCTTATATATCTAAACGATCTCTGTGACCTAAACTTAGCGGATGGAAAGATCATATCTTATGCGGATGATACTGCGCTATTGTTTTCAGCTGAAAATTGGGAAGAAGTCTATAAGATGGTCCAGGTGGGCCTTGATACCGTTTGCCACTGGTTGCAGTACAATAGCCTTACATTAAATACACAAAAAACCCAATATATAACGTTTTCGATGCGTAATTGTAACTTGCCTGCTACATGCACCCTGCATGCGCATGCCTGCTGCAATAGTTCTAGCCGCTCATGTCCTCCCTTGACGGCCACCAGCGAAATAAAATATTTAGGCGTTATGATTGACAGCAGACTTATTTTTGAACCGCACATAAACCTGGTTACCTCGAGGCTGAGAAGGTTGATGTATGTTTTTAGGAGTCTGAGGCATGTTGCAAATTCGCAAATATTGAAACAGGTTTACTTGGCACTCGTGGAGTCTTTGGTGGGGTATTGTATCATCGTCTGGGGTGGCGCACAAAAAACTACCATTAAACCTCTGGAAGTAGCTCAGAGAGCTATTCTGAAAGTGAGCACTTTTCGCCCTTATTTGTTTCCCACCTATCTATTGTATCAGTCCTGTGATGTTCTATCGGTACGCCAATTGTTTATTATGCTCTCCATTTTGAAACAGAATTCGACCTTTGAATATGAGGAAACTACGACAAAGAGCAAGCGACGCAGAGATAGGGTTTTTTTTTTTATAAATAGGACACGTCAATTTGACTTTACCTCGCCTGATGGTAAGCTGAAGGTAAAGTCTCAAGAAAGAGGGCCACCATTATATACACGTGCCATGTTAACAATGGTGGCACTCAGCTTGACGGCCTCATCAGATGCTTTTTCACGCCCCGCTTAAAGGACCCGGGACTGTAGGAAGAGGGAAACACGTGAGCTGGCAAGGAATTCCAGGTCTTAATGGTGCGACAAAGGAAAGAGTCACCGAACCACTTGGTTCTTGAAGGAATGTTCTGCACCGTATAGGGGTGACATCTAAGTCCTGCACGTGTCGTCCTGTATAGGAAGGGGGAGGGTGGGACTAATTGGTATAGCTCTTCAGAACATTCACCATGGTAGAGACGGTAAAAAACTGCCAAGGAAGCAACATCTCTACGCATCCGCAGAGACTCGAGGGTACTCGTGACCTCAGGATTTCCGATAATGCGGACCGCACGTCGCTGCAACCTGTCGAGAGCATCTAATAAGTACTTTGCGGATCCATCCCAGAGATGTGAGCAGTACTCCACGCAGGAACGAATTTGTGTCTTGTAAAGAAGACACCGTTGCTCCGGCGCGAAAAACCGTCTCACTCTGTTCAGGACTCCGAGTTTACGCGAGGCTGCTTTGATGATACTCTCGATGTAGTTTTTGCTGTTCAGTTTGCAGCGAACATCCATACCGAGGATATTGAGGTTGTCCTGCAGTGGCAGTGGCGTGCCCTGAAGAGTGGGAAGGGGAAGGAAAGAAGATACCTTTGCTGTAAACGCACATGCCTGCGTCTTCTTGGCATTGAACTCGACCAAGTTCTCAGAGCCCCATTGGGGAATGTGATCCAGGATCCGGTCAAGCTCAGTGACAAGAAGCTGCCTTTTTTCCGCGATATGCGTCTGCTTATCCGCAGGACGTCCATGATAACTCCCGTGTAGGGTGCTATCATCCGCATAGCAATGAATGCTGCCGGTCGACAGCATGTCATTGATATGCAGAAGAAAGAGAGTTGGCGATAGGACAGATCCCTGCGGTACGCCGGCATTTACCTGCAAGAACTCCGAGGCTCGTCCATCACAAAGGACGCGAATACGGCGCTCCTGCAAGAAGCCGGCAACCCAGTCGCACAGTCTAGGAGGCAGACCAAAGGCTGGTAACTTGGAAAGAAGCGACTTGTGCCAAACTCTATCGAAAGCTTTGGCGATGTCAAGGCTAATTGCCAATGACTCGCCGCGCTTGTCCATAGCCTCACCCCAAATATGGTTAACATACGCCAGAAGATCATCCGCTGACCGTTTCGGCCTGAAACCATATTGCCGGTCATTAATTAGGGAGTGATCTTCAAGGTGACGCATGAGCTGTTTGTTAATTATGTGCTCGAACACCTTGCACAGCACTGAGGTGACGGCTATGGGTCGATAGTTGTTTGGGTCTGAGCGATCCCCCTTCTCGGGGATCGGCTGTACATTCGCCTCTTTCCAAGCCGAAGGCACTGTACCAGAGCTGTATGACAGCCGGTACAGCCGCGCAAGCATTGGGGACAACTCCGCTGCACATTTTTGCAGAACCACCGCTGGAATACCGTCCGGACCACTGGCTTTCCGGACATCGGGTGTCTGCAACACTGCTCGGATATCGCGTTGCCTGATACGAATATCAGGCATTGCATGGTCACTGACGGGCAGTGTCGGCGGCTCCATACCACAATCATCGACTCGGGAGTTGGCCGCAAAGAGATTAACCAGCAAATTTGCTTTCTCTTGCGGCTCATGGGCCAGGGATCCATCGGGATTGCGCAGCGGGGGCAGCGAAGGCTGGCAGAAGTTGGCTTGCACGGCTTTGGCCAGTCACCAGTAGCCACGGCTGCCCGTGGGATGCTCTACTAGCTCCTGACCAAGCCGCGCTATGCGCTAGGCATCCGCTCTGACATAAGCCCTCTTGCAGGCCTTTGTGGCTCTGTTGTACGCCGCCTTGAAGTGGCCCACGTTGGGATCGCACGTAGCGCGCGCCCTGATCCAAGCGCGGTACGCAGACTGTTTATGATTAACAGCCTCCGCGCACTCGCGCCCGAACCAGGGGCGCGCCCTGCGGACACCGGCGACATCAGTGTAGGGGATATAATATTCCATGCCCAGACTGATCTCACCGGCGACAGTAGTTGCGGCCTCAGATGGGTTCTTGCCTTCAAAGCAGCGTTCAACCCACGGGATGGACGCAAAATAATCACGCAGTCCATCCCAGTCCACTGTCGAGTAGTGCCAGAGACGCCGCTTCCCCTGCACGGGACGTGGGGGCGCTAAAATGGGCACCTCGGAACGGACCAGACAATGGTCGGATTCACCTAAAGCGGCGCTCACCGAAACACTGTACTGGTCCGGGCGACTCGTCAGCAGAAGGTCTAGCAGAGAGGGCTCATGGTCCGACCTTTTTGGTATCCTAGTGACCTCGTGTACCAATTGGGTCAGGCCATGCGCCAGAGCAAATGCATGGGCGGCTCTTCCCGCGTGGGTTGTTTTGGCGGAGCCCAACCATATCTCGTGGTGGGCGGTAAAATCCCCCAAAAACACCAGTTCAGCGTTCGGAAACCGCTCCTGCGCATCATCTGCCGCCTGACTCAGGTATTCAAAGAGTCGAGTTGTCTCGGCATCTCCTGTATGGGAGCGGTAGAGGCATACATAGATTTGACTCTTAGAGCCATGGTCTATGTGTACCCAAAGGGTGGAAAAGGATGGGTCCTCTAGGCAGCGCAAACGGCGACAACAAACATCCGCCCTAACAAACACGCACACGGACATAGCCGGGGTAGAGTAAGTAGGTCGTGTCATCAGGGCGGCGTATTTGTGTCTCCGTAAGAAACAGCATTGCTGGTTTCGCCGTCTCCAGGTGTTGGTGGACGGCGTTGAGGTTTGTATGGAGCCCACAGATGTTCGTGGACTCCACCTCAAATAGCGAGCTCGAGGGAGAGTTTTTTGCCGCTGTGTAGACCAATCTACTGTAATTATGCGCTGCCATGAGGATGAGGAGGGAAGGCGTGAAAAAAGAGGCGATTGTTATCGCAGCACAGCGTGACAAAGCGTGGGATATTGGTTTAATCTATGAATGTGAGGTATGGCGAGAGCCGACGCGCCGAACGGAAGGGCCCCCGTACCCCCCCGAGTATGGTCGCCGGGCTCCCTCGTCCGGTCACCAACCGGCACGACGAGCCATATCGGGATTATGCGCGACCTGGTGGGGCAGCCTCCCAGGGTGGTTAGTCCCGGTTGGGCCCCTGTACTATGCCGCGGGCGGCCAGCGGCACCACCGTTTCTACAGGTCTCCCTGTTCGGCGCGTCGCCCCGCGCCACCCCCCACTAGACTACGCCAAGACCCACCGGTCCCACTTGTGCTGCGAGCTCAATCCCCCCTGCCCGGCTATGCACTTGCTGACCCCTGAACGCAATCCAACCGAGATTGGATTACTATGGAGGATTTTTCGCAAAAGTGCACGGTGGTACTAACCCGGTCGAAATTTGTGACAAATTTGTGCCATCAAATTTCTACCACCCAGATATTTGACCCAGTTTTTACGGATAGACCATCTTTTAAACACAAATTCTCAAATAGATTCTTTTCCTTTTTGGGTCCATACCTATATAACAAAATATGTAAAAAAATTGACATACAGAGCTTGAACGCGAGAGAGTGTAAAAGAGAACTGTTTGAATATATTAAGAAACTAAATTATGATGAAACCGAGCACTTAATTGAGGTTCCGATGTAAATTCTAAACTCACCCTCCCATACACACACACATGCACATACACTTACATGACGCACAAGGAGGCTAACACCCCAAACGACACAAACTGTACAATATTAAGTTGAATTAAATTTTTAACAATGCTTCATGCTAATTCTATTTTAATCGATTTGTAAAATATTAATTTTATGTTTAATTTAATGTACTTTACTCTATTTTTTTGTTTCACGTGTCTTTTTTTTTGTTTTTATATAACGTCACATGAACTCGTGATATATTTGGGTAATTGCTTGGGATCATAGCTATGGGGAAAAGCTGATGTCTGAGGCACAGATATTAATTTATCTAGTTCGGACACAGATGATGCACTGAACGAAGTAATTGGCGGTATTTCATGGTATAAATTTCATGTCATGGGTGTACTTGCACACATGGTAAATATTAATCGTATTTGTATTTTGTAATTATTCTCGTATTAATATTAAATGTAATATGTTGTTGATTGATGTAATTTAATAATCTGTATCTGTATAAATAAATAAATAATTATCCAAAATAAAAAATAAAAATGAGACACCCACGCCCATCCACAAACATACATTACAAATATACATTTTACATTACTTACATGTACGCAGACGAACCTAAAATTGGCTAACTCAGTAATACAACCTGCTTCACTTTTTTTTTTTTTTTTTTTTTACGTGCGGGAAATCCCCACGGATACCCGCCCCTCCGGAGCCGGAGGGGTGGGTTATGTCGGACTCGAACCGACTAAACCGCACGCCGTCTGTAGGTCGTGGTGCTAGGCCGAAGGTGAGGTTGTCTTGCGACATATCCCTCGCACCCCGGCTGACCCGGGGCCATCCCTTTCGGTCTGGCCCTCCTCGGGAGGTGGGGACCACGCCGTCCCCGACTCAACCCCGGTGTGGGGAGGCGCGCATCGCCCTACGATGCGCGCCGCCGCCGTGGCCTGCTTCTGCTAGGGTGACGGGTGGCTCCACCCGTCACCCTCAGGCCCGCGCTCATGGGGGGCGGAGGTCTGTAAGAGCCCTCCGACGCCCGAGCCGCCTTCGGGCGCGAGCAGCGATGTCAGCGAGTCTTTCTCGCTCACCGCGCCGCGCCCGCTCTGCTGTCTCCTTCGCGAGCATGACCTGCTCGCAGAAAGAGGCGCTGGCCGCCCACGCATCCGCGCAGCGGACCATCGCCGCGAGCAGGGTGGAGAGCGTGAGCACTCTCACCCCCAGGGCCTGCACAAGCTCCCGCCTCGGCGTCTCAAACGCCGGACACTCGGTGAGCGTGTGCAGCCCCGAGTCCACGCTCGCGTCGCAGCGATGGCACTCGGGCGTTGGCTCAATACCCATCAGATGCAGATACCGCCCGAAGTAACCGTGCCCGGTTATCATCTGCGTCTGACGGTACGAGAGGCTCCCGTGTGGCCTCTCTAGCCACTCCCCCATGATGGGCCTTACCGCCGCAATCACGGCGTGCCCTGCGCGTGGTTGCCCAAGTCGTCGCTCCCACTCGGCCACCATGACCTGGTGGAGCCGGGATTTCTCGGCCCGAATGTCCTCGGGCTCGGGATCGAATACCCGCTCCCGCGCCTCCTTTCGGAACTGGTATAGTGCCGAAAGGGCCCTCGCTTCCAGGATCCACGGTGGCGATCCGGCCAGGAGACTCGCCGCTTCGAAGGATATCGTGCGGTATCCCCTGATGGCCATGGAGGCCATCGTCCTCTGCGCCGTACGGAGCAGAGGCAGGAATCTGGCCCCCAGGGTGTCCGCCCACACGGGGCACCCATATAGGGCCATGGACCGCACGACACCCGCGTAGAGTCTCCTGCAGGAGGCCCCTGGGCCCTTCAAGTTGGGCAACAGCCGACTCAGGGCATTCGCCGTGGTGACCAACTTGGGGCGCAGGCTTCGGAGATGTTGTCCGAAGTCCCATCGACCGTCAAGCACGAGCCCCAGGTATTTCAGCTGGGGCTTGATGTCGATGGGAGTGCCTCCCACTGTAAGGCTGGCTCCCGGGCCTGGCCTGCGCCGAGGACCATGAAAGAACATGGCCTCGGACTTGTGCAGAGCCACCTCGAGACCCAGCCGCCGGATCCGTTCGACGACTTGACCAACCGCGGTCGTGGCCCTCAGGGTCGCCTCGCGGTGCGTAGCCCCGCCCACCGTCACCAGCGTGTCGTCCGCATAACACGTGACGGTGGCACCGTACGCGAAGTCACCGCGAAGCACCCAGTCGTAACCGATGTTCCACAGTAACGGCCCCAGGACCGATCCCTGTGGGACACCGCACGACATCTCACGCCTACCGACTCCGGTCGAACTCGGGTAGACGACGGCTCTCTCCGTTAGGTAAGCCCCGACTATGCGGCGGAGGTAGAGAGGCACACCGTGGTACACGAGTGCCTCCCTGATGCAACTCCAGGGCAAGGTGTTGAAGGCGTTGGAGATGTCCAAGGACACCGCCAACATCACCTCGCCCCGGGCGACCGCATCCTCCGCCAGAGTCCTCACACGCATGATGGCATCCACAGTGGAACGCCACCGGCGGAACCCAAACTGAGTATTCGCCAGGTCCGGCCCCACTCTAGAGAGATGCTCGACGAGGCGCTTGGCAATTACTCTTTCAAAGAGTTTGCCCACCTCGTCGAGCAGCACTATGGGCCGGTACCCGGACGGCTCGTCCGCCGGGCGTCCCTTCTTGCGGATGAGGACCAGCTTCCCCGTCTTCCACATCTTCGGAAACTGGCCCCGCTCCAAGCATGCGCTGAGGAACCCTCTCAGTCGGGGTTCGAGACCGTCTTCCCCTAGAGCTAGGACCCACGCGCGGCCTGGAATGCCGTCGGGTCCCGGGGCGGTGTTCTTCTTGGCCCTCAGCCTTCGCACCGCCAGCTCTAGTTCTACCCAAGTGACCTCGGGCACGTCGTCGTCAATCACCGCACTGGGCGCCGTAGGCGACCGAGGCGGCGGAGCCATCTGCGGCGGAACATGTTCCGCTCGCGCCGGGAACAGGGAGTCGACCACTCCTCCGAGCAGAGCCGGCTCGAGCACCTGGGTCAGCGGAGGGGCCCGGGGGCGCAGCTTTTCTCTTACCATAAGGTAAGGCCGCCCCCATGGGTCCCGCTCCAGCGTCTCCAGGAGCTCCCGGTAACAAGCGGCCTTAGACCGCTTGATCTCCGCTCGGAGGGCATTCCGGGCCTCCCTGTATCCCTCGTGAAGCTCCGCCAGTCGGGGCTCCGAATCTGCGGTACGGCTACGCCTCCTACGGAGTCGAGCCCACCGGCGGTGCGTGATCACGCAGGCTTGACGCAGCCTCGCGATCTCCGCATTCCACCAGTGGACCCGACGCCTCGGATTATAGGCTGGAGCCCTAGGCATACCCGCATCGCAGACCCGCGTCATGGCCTCCCGGAACCAGGCCGCTTCATCGTCTATGTCGACAGGCCTGTCCGGCGCAATGGCCCAGGCCTGTACGATGGCGGCCTCCAGGAGGTCCTCCCGATTCAGTCGCCCCAACACCCAGCGCGGCTCGCGTTGGGCCGATATGACCGGCGCATCACCCGCAGGAGGGGAGACATCGAACCGAACGTATCGGTGATCCGATAGTGTCTCCACCTCCACGGCGACTCGCCAGTCCCGCACGCGGAGTGACAGGGAAGCGCTCGCGAACGAAAGGTCTATGATCGACCTGCGCTCCCCCGCCACAAAGGTGCCCACATACGTGGCTTCGGCCCCGCGATTCTGGAGAACTAAGCCAAGAGAATCGGCCCAGCTCTCCAGAGCCCTGCCCCGCGCGTTTGTGCGCCGGGAACCCCAAGCCTGAGACCAGGCGTTGAAGTCCCCGAGCACAAGAACCGGACGAGGCGTACAGGCATTGACGACGTCGGTCAGCCGCTCCAGCGACCGCCGATACTGCCCAATGAGTCGGTGTGACCCCGGCGTGAGATAAACGGCCACGACCGCAATCTCCCCTACACGCGCCGCTACGATGCCATGCTCCCTTGCGATCACTACAAGGGGAGGGGCACCCGCAGCGGCGTTATGCACCAGTGCCGCCGACCCATCCAGGTCGACCACCCAGGCGGGCCCGAGGGGCCGGTGAGTGTATGGATCGGCGACAGCGGCGACGTGTATGGACCACTGTGCCATGCTCTGGAGCAGAAGGGCCTGAGCATCGACACCGTAGCCCACGTTCGCCTGCAGGATGCGGAGCTGGGGATCCATTATGGAACCATCTCCGCATCCCGCCTCGAACCGGTTGCGGAACGCCCGCCTCGCGGCAGCGGCTCCCCGCGGGTGCAGGCCTTACTGCCAACCCTATGGTCGGCCGGCTTGCCCTCCGCCGCACACCTGAAACAGTGCGGCGGAGCTTCGCAATTGCCGGCTCTGTGACCGGGTTGGCTGCAGCGGAAGCAACGGTCTCCGACCGTCACCTCCGCCGTGCACTGCACTCCCACGTGGCCGGCCGACAGGCACCTGAAGCACCTGTCCGGCCGAGCCTGCAGGAGCCGTACTTCTTTGTTCTCTTGTCTTGTACGTTCTTTGTCCTTGTCCCTTCTAGTCAAGCCTCTCCCCCTTCTGGGGCGTGACAACACACGTACGTACTTGGATGCCTAAGTCCGCCGTGTGCCCACCTTTCAGTGGTACCGCTAGCTCCACAGTTTTCTCTTCTTTCCTAATTGGCCTCTTCTAGGTCTCCTATTTCTTCACCTCTTTCCAGCCCACTGCGTTTCTTATGCCACCTTCGCGCGTATTCACGGAAAAACCGGAAATTTTCCTCAGATCCCACCAGATCCGGGTAGTACACTGGGCCCACCTGAAGGACCGTTATTTGGTCAAGTAGCTGCCTACGCTCCTCCCTGTAGAGTTTGCACTCCCACAATGCGTGGTGTACATCCTCCACCTCACTCTCTTCGCAGTAGCAGTTCCCCACGTCTACTAGCTTCATACGGTGAAGTCGATCCCTAAAGCAGCCATGTCCGGTGAGAAGTTGCGAGGTTTCATAGTCGGGCTCGACCCAAGTAGCCTTGAGCCGAACCTTCACGTCCGGAAAGTATCTATAGAGCTCCTGTTGTGGAGTTTGTGGTGCTTCACCCAGCTGATGATCGTGTGACTGCGGTTTTAGTCGGTTGTGAGTTTGTACCTTCCACTAGGATGAGAACAGGGTTCGTAGGAATCAATGAAGATTTTATTACAATAGTTGAAATATGTACTGTATTTCTTATTAATAGATTTACAAATATATAATTAATGACAGACGTAATGCACTGTGTGTGCTCGAAAGGATTGTGAATCGTTCGGCCGCCGCCGTCCGCGCGCCGCGCTCCGCTGCTTTCATCCCCGCCGCCGCGCCGTCCCGCCAAGTTTACGCCTTCGCGCCGCCAGGTGGTGTTACTCGTTAACATGCTCCCGGCTTTTGGAAGCATCAGGTTCCAAAGAGGCTTTCTGTGGATCAAAAAGCGGACATATTTTGGGGTAGGAACGCCGAATAGTTCCTGCTGCCGTCTTAATTGTCGCCACACGTGAGATGCCATCCTTGCCAGTGAACGTCTCCAGTACTCGTCCTAGTTGCCATTTCAGTGGTGGTAAATGGTCCTCCTTAATTAAAACCAGGTTGCCAGGAACGAGTGTATCCTGGTTGAGCTGCCACTTCGTTCTCTTCTGTAGTTCTGAAAGGTATTCAGTTGACCAGCGATGCCAGAAGTTCTGCCTCATCTGTTCTACGCGATCATATCGTGGAAGGCGCTGCGAAGCTGTAGTCGTCAAGTCGTGGCTGGCAGGTGCAGTGAGCGGCCGGCCAATCAAGAAATGAGCGGGAGTCAAGGGAAGCAGGTCGCTTGGTTCTGTGGACATGGGGGAAATAGGACGGGAGTTGAGGACGGCCTCAATTTGAGCTAACACCGTACTCAACTCCTCATATGTTAAATGCGCATTCCCCACGATACGACATAGGTGAAACTTGCAAGACTTAACCCCCGCCTCCCATAGACCACCAAAATGAGGCGAATATGGCGGAATAAATGTGAATTCTATCAAGTTATCTACTGTGAAATTCAAAATATCTGATTTATTTGACTCTAAAAATTTTGAAAATTCCTTTAAAGCTCCGACAAATGTCTTACCATTATCTGAGTAGATTTGCAACGGTTTGCCGCGTCGAGAGATAAATCGTTTGAGCGCCAGTAAATATGCATCAGTGGTGAGGTTTGTGACCAATTCCAAATGTATTGCACGCGTTGTGAAGCACACGAATAAACATATGTAACACTTAACTAACTTCGCGCCCCTACCCACGCGATTTAACATAAAAATTGGCCCAGCATAGTCAACACCACAACGTATAAATGGATACCCTGGCTCCAACCGCTCACTAGGTAAGTTTCCCATCTGTATGGTCAATGGCTTAGCTCGAATACGCTTACATTTCAAACAGTTATGCACTACTTGTTTAGCCAAATTGCGACCTCTAATAGGCCACCAAGATTCACGTATTGTAGCCAATAACAATTGAGGTCCAGCGTGTAATAAGACCGTATTGTGATGGTATTCAAATATAAGGCGAGTAAATGTGTGTCGACCACACAATAACAAAGGATGTTTTTTATCGTAGGTAAATGAGTCAGATTGCGATAATCGACCTCCTACTCTAATAAGATTATGTTCATCCAAAAATATATTCAAACTAGAAATGCTGCGTGGACATTTAAATGAACGATTATGCTTTAAATTATCATAAATATCTGTAAAGGATTGCTGCTGTGCTATTCGCGTTAAAGTTCTAACAGAATTATTTAATTCGTCCACAGACAAACAGCCTGTCCGACGCTGTGTATATTGTGATTTTTGTATACGACTGTTATGTATGAACCGAATAATGTAAGCCATAACGCGACGCAAACGATTGAAACATGAAAAGCGTTCAAATAAAGAAAATTCTGAGCTTATCTGAATTAACGCAGAGGTTTTAATAGATTTTAACTCCGGTAATTCATCATAACTAATGTCATAACAACGAACAACTTGTTCCCATTCTGTGTTAGGGGTTTGCAAAAATGCAGGCCCGTGCCACCACAAATCACACGACTTTAGAATATCTAAGTGCATTCCGCGCGACACTAAGTCAGCTGGGTTGTGTTTACCAGCGATATGAAACCACGGTTTATCGCCTGTCAGCTCATTTATTTCGATTACACGATTCTGTACAAATGGTTTCAGTAAATTAGGTGACATCTTAAGCCATCCTAAAACCACAGTTGAGTCTGACCAGAAATAAACATTATCAAACGTTAATCGTAATGAATGTGTTATCTTTGAATACAATTTCGCACCTACTAACGCACCACATAATTCTAAGCGCGGAACGGTAACCGGTTTCACTGGAGCTACCTTACTCTTTGCGCACAACAAGTGGACGTTTATTGATGTGAATGTATAGCTTCGTATATAGGCGCAGGCTCCGTAGCCAGATAACGCGGCATCCGACATAATATGCAACTCAATTTTGTGTGTATTATTTCCTATTACATGACGTGGGATGCGTATATCTGACAGATTATGTAATTTGTTAATAAAATGTTGCCATTCTACTAATATTAATTTAGGAACCGGATCATCCCAGCCTATTTTGGATAACCATAGCTTTTGTAAAATTATTTTAGCGATAACAATAGTTGGTGTAATCAAACCCAAAGGGTCGTATGTCTGCGCGATGACTGAAAGAATGTTACGTTTAGTGGCCTGCGTTACATTCTGATCATGTATAGTATCAAAGTGTAACTCATCTGATGAATAGAACCATCCCATACCTAACGTTTTAGTGTTACAGTTTTCACCCAATGATAATTCCTTAGAGGGACACTGCAACTCAGATTGTGACACTGATGAGTTAAATACCCACTTCCTAAGAGGAAAACAAGCTGATTCTAAGACTTTAGAGACACCGTTACATATTTCTATTAACGTTTGCATATTATCATGTCCCGTGACCAAGTCATCAGCGTAAAAATCGTCATTAATAACTTGTGCAATGACGTCATCCTTACATTCTAACGCGAGTTGTCTCAAACACCTAATACTAAGATAAGGTGCGGACGCGGTACCATACGTTACCGTGTTAAGCTGAAATACACCGAGAGGATCAGATGGATCTTCTCTCCAAAGAATTAATTGTAGATTTCTTTGATTAGGGGCCACTAATATTTGGCGATAGAATTTCTCAATGTCGGCGCATGCAACGTATTTAAATTGCCGGAATCGAAGTAAAATTCCGAACAAGTCATTTTGTAACGCAGGGCCTATGTGCTGAATATCATTTAATGATTTACCTGACGTTGACTTTGCACTTGCATCGAATACTACCCTAAGCCTAGTGGTGGAACTGTGTTCTCGGTAAACACCGTGATGAGGCAAAATATAATATGGAGAATCATATTCAAAAATGCGACTCATGTGTCCCAAGCTTAAATATTCATTCATGAAATCGTTATACATTTTTCTATACGTTGGCGAACCTTTAATTAGTTTTCGTTCGAGTGCTAGAAACCGGTTTTGAGCCATAGAAAAGGTGGCGTGTAACCCATCAGCTGACTCACTTAAAGGAATGCGTACAGAAAAACGGCCCTTATCATCACGTAAAGTAGTTTCCTTGAATAAATTTTCGCATGCGTGTTCTTCCTTCGTGAATTTATTGGAATTTATTATTATTTCTTCAAGTTCCCAAAAACGTTTCAGATCAGACTCTAGTGTTTGTGTAAGGTTACATTGAATTTGCTTAGCGTGTGAAATAGGTTTATGAACAATACCCGATATGATCCACCCAAGTTGTGTGTTCTGTAAGTACGGACCATTAGGTAATCTAACCAGACCTTCAGACAACAGGTCCCAGAATCTGTCTGCCCCTATGAGTAAATGAATTTCACTAGGAGAACAGAAATCAGGATCGGCTAGTTGAATATAGTCGGGTATTTCAATGTAATTTTTAACATTTAATTTTGGTCATTGTGATGTAATGCAAGACAAAACTATACAATTAAAGCGTGTGTGATATGAAGTAGTTTTAGATCGCATTTCAATGTGACATGATTGTGTGGATTGTGAGATAGTATTACCTACTCCTCTTACTTGTACAGTGGACTGTATCAATGGAATGTTAAGTTTTTTGCATAGTGATTCGGATATAAAACAGTGTTGACTCCCGTTATCTAAGAGCACTCGAGTTGTGTGAAATACGTTATGTTCGTCCGCCACTTCCACCAATGCAGTTGACAATAATACAGGTTGCGTATAATAATGTGTGTTGCTATTATTGTTAACCTTAGAGGATGTGTGTGATTTGTGAGAGGCGGAGTGATGTGTGTGTGTGGCACTTGTACTGGGACCGGGCTGAGAAGCAACTTGTGTGACGTGTGCCTGTGCAACAGCTGATGAGGTACAAGTGTCTACAGATTCGTTGTGAATTAAAGTGTTATGCTTTTTATTACATTGCTTGCATGGTCCGTACCAACACTCGTTGACTACGTGACCTGTGCGTAAACAGTTACAACATAACCCTTTCTCTTCAATTATTTTTAATTTATCCTTAAGAGACAAACTAAGAAAACCCTCACATGAGTATATAGGGTGATTAGAACCGCACATGTTACATTTGTAACGTGAATTGGATGATTTTTTACTCTCTTTGTGTGTTGTGAGGTAGCTGTGTGATTTTGTCAGCAATGATTGTTTGGGTTTAGTATTGTGAGTGTGAGTGTCTGTTTGTTTGACTTGAGAGGGCTTAACCGTTTCTAGAAAATCAGCTCGATCTTTAAGAAATTTCATTAAATCTGATAATAACAATTTTGTATCCGTTGAAGTATTCATGAAACTACTTTTGTGAAGCTCCCATTCACGCTCAGTTGATGAATCTAATTTTGATACTATAATATAGATAACTAATGTATCCCAGGTTTCAGTGGGTTCACCTAATGTCTTTAATGCACGAATGTTTCTCAAAACGGTGTCTATTAATTTTCGTATTTGAGTAGCCGATTCTTTACTCATTGCTTGTGCAGAGAATAAAGCTTTAACGTGGTTATTAACAAGCAAACGATTGTTATTATACCTATTCTCTAAAAGACTCCAAGCAACTAAATAATTATCGCAAGAAAATTCTAGTGCCTTAATTACTTGTAGTGCATTACCGGTCAATATTGAGCGTAAGTAGTGGAACTTCTGAATACTATCAAGATTGTCACTATTGTGAATGATAGACATGTAAGTATCGCGAAATTCAAGCCACTGGTCATAGCTACCATCGAACTTCGGCAATGAAATTGTGGGTAATTTGATACCGTTCGGAACGCGACTTTGAGTTTTGACGTTCTGAGCACAATTATTATCTTTTAAAATACATTTACACTTGGCCACAATAGCATAAAACTGATTCTCAAACGATTCTCTCTCTTTCAACTCGTTTTCTATCTGACTAGGACAAACAATCAAATCTAGCTCGTCCTGAATTATAGAAAATTGTTCAAATAGCGATTTAAATCTATCAAGACGCTCCTGTAATTCAGTTATAAGAGCTTCTGTTCTTTGCAAATCATCTAAATTTTGTACATATTTCGTGAACAATGTGAGTTTACCCTTAACACAACCCCGTTTTTTGACTAAATCGCGAATAATATCATCGTTACTTTCTATATCTACAAGAGAATGCTTCTTTTTCGTCATTTTGGTGATGTATGAGAGAAAAGAATCAAGTACTTACAGTTTGAAGGGCGTTCGAAGGGCAGTGTGAATATGTCGGTACCTGACAAATGCACAAAAAACGATATTAGCTCAGGATTAGGAAGGAAAAATCGTTGATTGACCTGACCGTCGCTGCAGATGATGCTCCAGATGATCGCCAGATGAATCCGCGCTCGTAGGACCAAATGTTGTGGAGTTTGTGGTGCTTCACCCAGCTGATGATCGTGTGACTGCGGTTTTAGTCGGTTGTGAGTTTGTACCTTCCACTAGGATGAGAACAGGGTTCGTAGGAATCAATGAAGATTTTATTACAATAGTTGAAATATGTACTGTATTTCTTATTAATAGATTTACAAATATATAATTAATGACAGACGTAATGCACTGTGTGTGCTCGAAAGGATTGTGAATCGTTCGGCCGCCGCCGTCCGCGCGCCGCGCTCCGCTGCTTTCATCCCCGCCGCCGCGCCGTCCCGCCAAGTTTACGCCTTCGCGCCGCCAGGTGGTGTTACTCGTTAACAGCTCCCTTCCCTTTTCCGATGTGTCCCAACGCTCTTGCCATGCAGCAATAGCGGACTCAGTCCCGCTGAGTTTGGCACTCCGAAGCTCCCGTTTAGTGGCCGCGGTCTGGCGTGCCACACCTAGTTCGCCCGCCCGGATTACCTCGAGGTCGGCCGGCAGGACACCAGCCAACACCGCCAGCGCATCGGTACTTGTCGATCGGTACGCCTTGGTCAGAAGGACCAGCGCAGGTCTCTGGGTGCGCATCAGCACACTCCGCACAACGTGCCGGGACACACGCTCATACCAACATGCCGCGGCATACGTCACCGTTGCTACAAAAGTCCCCTGATACAGCACCTTAAGGGCCCTGTACCTTATTCCCCATGAGGACGCCGATACTCTCGACATCTTGCCGAAGCAATTTGCCGCCCTGTCCCCGATCGATGCCGCATGCCGCGTGAACAAAAGGCCGTCGTCGATCACCACACCCAGCACCGTGGTCGATGTGACGCTCCTGACAGACGTCCCCCCGAATCTGATGGTGGGAGGCCGCTGGAATTTTCCCCTGATCGTCATAGTTGCAGACTTCGCAGGGGAGAAGTCCAGCCTGTTGCGCATCCCCCACTCACCGACAAGCTTCAACGTTATAGAGGCCGCGGCCTCTATGCCTGCCCGAGTTTCGGATTCTATCAGGATCGTCACATCGTCGGCGTAAGCCACGATGCTAACTCCCCCCGGATATGGTAGCCGAAGCAGGTCGTCCAATAGCACGTTCCAGAGCGTGGGTCCCAGCACCGATCCCTGCGGGCAACCCATTGTTGCTTTCTTCCACAACACCCGGCCCCCGACGAACATCCCCGTCCGGCGATTCGCGAAATAGTCCGCAAGCATCTTATAGATGTTCCGCGGGCATCCTCCACGCTTCGCCTTGAGCATGATCATAGGCCACCAGGCGTTGTCGAAGGCTCCAGAGATATCCAAAAATACTGCCTGAGCGTACCTCGACTCGCTCCTCTGAGCGACCTCTAGCATGGCGTTCAATGCTGAGACCGTCGACCGTCCCCGAGTGAACCCGTGCTGGCGATCCGATAACCTTTCCGTTATTTGTGGGGCACACTTCAACATTACGCGCTCTAAAATCTTGCCAAGAATCGGCAGCAGAGTGACGGGTCGGTAAGCCTTCGGGTCGACAAGCTGCCTGCCGTTCCCTTTCGGTAGGACAATCAGCCTGCCGTCCTTCCATACTTCCGGAAAAACTCCCTCCTGGACACATCGCCTATACAGTTCAGTGAACTCGGCCGGTGCGGCCCTGTAACTGTGCTGGACAATACGAGCACTCAACCCGTCGATACCCGGAGCTGTGTTAGGGAGATCCCCGACTATCCTTTTCACTGTCTCATCCATTGGAGGAGGGGCATCTTCTCCTGATGGTGTCGCTGAGCTCATTAGTCGCACTAGCCCATGGTACCCCGTGTCCGCAGTGACATCGTCATCCGGGCAAAGGGAGTACATAAGGCCGCGCATGGCCTCATCGACACTCCCAGCATGTCCTTGGGCGTAAATGACGCCATTTATTACATTACTTGGGGGTCTATGCCTCCCACTCGCTACTCTGTAGGCATGTCCCCAAGGGTCCATGTTTCCAGACGCAGCGATTTTTCTATAGTGCAAAAGTTGCGTCTCCTCCATGGCTTTCCTATACCTACGCCTATGCTCATGGAATTGCCCCTTCGCGTGTTCCTCTACGGGCCCGCCGGCCCGTCGAGCAGACTGCCAAGCCCTCCGGAGGGTGTTGTTTGTCTGTCGCAACCGATCCAATTCGGGTGACCACCACGGGTGGCCCCTCTGTCCTGCCCTAGCCACCCCCAAAGTCTGCTTTGCGGTGCTCCCTACCATTTCGGTGAACTGAGCACAGACTTCCGAGGCGGGACGATTCCATTTAATCCCCCCGACTACAACCCTAAAGCGGCTTTCAAATGAGCCCCAGTCCACCCCACGATCCCGAAATCTGGCAGGCAGGGACTCTGTAACAGCGCCCGCAGTGGGTTTGCTTGCCACACTATATCTCAGCATTCGGTGGTCACTCTCTATTACACTTGGCAACACTCTCCACCCTGTCACCAGGGTGCCTCCTGATGTTAGTGTGAGGTCGATGTTGGTCTCCCCCATATGGTTTAGGAAAGTCCCCGGCTGACCATTCTGGTTCTCTATCCGGAGACCCCGGGCCAGGATAAACTCTTCCATCGACTGACGACGGTGCGTGACGTCTGGCCCGCGACCGGTATACTGCCGCGGTTCGCAGTACCACATCGGAGAGTGAGCATTAGAGTCTACTCCAATGAGTACTCTCTTCCCTCTGAGGGCATCGAGCACTGTGCCCAGGTGCTGTAGGTGGACATCGATATCGTCCCGGTACTGGAAGTACGCGGACACCATATATATACCCTCCCCGCCATCCTGTACATGACACACAACACAGTGTGTGGTGGACAGGTGACGGAGGACGGCGCATGGGAGGTCCTCGCGAATAATGAGCACCCCAGCCTGCGCACCGGTCCCGCACGAGATTATAGGACTCTCTGGGTCTTCCTGTTCGGACTGCTCCTGTACCAGGATTATGTCCAGACCCAGCTCCCGGACCGCAATGGGCAGCTCCCTTGTGGCAAGCTTTGCCCTGCCCAGATTTATCTGGCCGACTGTAATTTGTGGAGCCATTGTTAATATTGAGTAGCCTCAATCATCCTCTTTTCGGCTGATAATCGTGCCGGGCACTCTCTGGCCCCCGTAACGTGCCCCTCCGCACCTCCTTGCCCAAACCGGTGGCACGTGGCACATCTGGGTTTGTTCCCCTTGCAGTCATCCGCAGGGTGTCCATTGACTCCGCATCTTGCGCACGTTGTTTGTTCCTGTCGGCACTTCTTCTCGCTATGGCCGTACATGGAGCACTTCCTGCAGATGACCGCAGTGGTAAAATCCTCTACCCGGCATGCTTCCCACCCTATGTACAGTCGGCCTTTTTTGGTGAGTGCTCCCCTGAGCTCCGCAGAGCAGGCAATCACGATAGCCGAATAGGCTGACCCCTGTCGGCTTTTCCTAAAGGCCATCCGGCTCTGGGCCCGCATGGTCTCCAGCGTCCACTTAGGGTCGTCCTTAAAGTTTTGGTCATGGACGGCTGTGAGGACCTCCTCCCAAGTTGGGTCCTTCCCTTCTAGGTCCCTGATAATTACTAAGGGGGACTTACCCTTTATGTCCGCCGTCTTCAAGGATTCTGGAAGAGCCGCCTTTAATTTGGTGATGTCCTCCGTAGTGTCTGTCTGCAGGACGATGCCCGCATTGCCCACCCTGCGGACCCTATTCACCCTTATCCCCAGTTGGGCAGGGGCTATTGAGGCCTTTATCACTTGCCGAGTGGCTTCCGAGGTCCTAATCTCTGTGCCCTCCTTGGGGTACACGGCCACCACTGGACCCCTGCTACGGCCGGCCAAGACTCCAGCGTAGGTAGCCGCTGCTCCCAATGTCCGTGGCATCGGCTGCGCCGACGCTGTGGGATTCATATCCTGCAAGGCCCCTAGTTTTGCCTCCGCGACAGCCGCCCTTCTTTCTGCCACCGCCAATCTGGCGATCAATGTGGTTATGGCGGACCCAGCAGTTGCCACATGGTGGCCAATGACCGCGATCTCCTCTTTATTAAGTTTTGAAAACCTGCTATGCACCGTCTCCATTACTCCTGTCATGGAGGTAGTCGCTAAGTCGGCGATCTCCTCAATTGAGGCCTCGCCGGCCGATCGCCCGGCCGCTATCTTCGCCTCCATTGGTCCCTGGAGAGCCACCAGTGCTGGTTCCCGCACCGCCGTTACCGGCGGGGGGGGGGAGCAGCAGGTGCGCGGCTCATAATTCCTGCAACTGGCGGCGCCGACGGTGCCACCTGCGTCAGTCTACGGCGCAGCACCTCCTGGACGTCCTCAGGTGAGGTTAATGGCCTCTTCCCGGATGTTTCTGGTCCCACTGATAGCGGGGACGGGCCAAAGTTGCCCGGGGGGGTCCGCTGCAATGAGGCTCGCGGGCTGAAGCCCGCCTCCATGGATAGCCGCTCCAGTTCCTCCAACTCCCTTTCTTTCCGCTCCATTTCGGCGCGGAGCACCGATTCGAGCGTTTCTTCCGCCATTTGGGCGGAGCCAAATTGTTGCTTAGGCTCTCCCCTTTAAAACGAGCCCTTGCACGACTCTCTAGCTTTAAAATTGGCCGAGTTAGGGTGAGGGGGGGTGAGGCAACCCAAAGCGGGGTGCGGGGGGGGTCTGGGTCGACCCTCAGAGGGGGTGAGGGAGGGGTGGGGGGGGGGGGGTACCCCCGGGGGGGGGTCCGAGAGGGGACCCCGAGGGGGCTCTCGGGTGGGGTGTTAAGTGTCCTACGTCACTACGTCACTACCCTAATGTTGTTCTGAAGTGTCACTGTCACAAAACGTCACTATCGTAAAGTGTCACTGTCACAAAACGTCACTATCGTAGAGTGTCACCGTCACAAACGTCACCTGTCGCACAAATGTCACTTGGGATTTTCTGTTTCACCTATCTTCAAGCAATTTTGAAGATGGCCGCGGTCCCTTATGGCGAGAGTCGCAAGTGGAACAAGGAGGGACCGAGTTTTCTTGCACTTCCCGACCCGCTAAGAACGCGACAAGAACACGCTAACATAGGAGCGACCGTCGTGGACGCGACTGCACAAGCCGACTGTCGGCATCCAACCTGTCCGGCCGAGCCTGTAGGAGCCGTACCCGGACTCCTACAACGCCGCCTACCGCGAGAATCCGCCGGTCGGCAGCCTTTTGGGCTGCTGCGATGGGGCAGCCGACAACTGTTGCCCCCTGTCCGCGACGGCCGTAGCGGATCGCTCCGACCTTAACCGCCTCCAGGGGGCAACCCCCGGCCTCCGCCACGGTGACCCGAATCTCTTCGGCCGTGATGGAGTCGTCCAGGTCCGAAATGCGCAATTCTGCGCACTTGGTGGGCCTGGACACCCGGACGTCGGCCGCATCCAACGTGTCCCTCAGCCTAGCCGCAATGGCATCGGCCTTGGGACCACTGGAGGCGCCAGGGACGTGGATGAGACGGGCACCCGTCCGAGTGTGTGTCACTCGGAGAGTCCCCGCCACATCGAGGGCCCTCATATCAATGAGGCCCCTCGCCTGTTTCACCAGGTCCACGTAATGCACGCCCCTCGCCGTCGCCTCCGGTGTCATCGTTAAGACGACAGCGGTGGTACGGGGGACGCGCAGCTTTCCTGGCGCTACCTTCGCAGCAGCTTGGGCCTTCTTGGCCCTTTTGACTGCCTTTTTACGGGCGTTCCGGCTTTTTCTGGCCTCGCCGACCACCTCCCAGCCTCCTGCCGGTGCGGAGCTCGTGGAGGCAGTCGGGACCGAAGCCGGGGCCGGGGCCGGGGCTGGGACTTGGGACGTCTTCCCCTTGCCCTTCCCCTTCCCCTTGCCCTTGGCTTGG
This sequence comes from Eilema caniola, assembly GCA_949126895.1. Taxonomy (NCBI): domain Eukaryota; kingdom Metazoa; phylum Arthropoda; class Insecta; order Lepidoptera; family Erebidae; genus Eilema; species Eilema caniola. The sequence continues at coordinate 2,350,684 of CASBPR010000003.1, forward strand.
GCGCTCCCGGCTGAGGCGGCGGTAGCGGCCGGAGCAGCAAGCGCAGTGGGCACACTGCGGGCCGACTCCTGCGAGGTCCCCGCCGTCACCGTACGGCTGGGGCCCCGCTTTACTGCTCCGGCGTAGCCCCCGCTCGGCGGCGCCAGGGGCGGACGACGGATGGAGTCCATGATGGCCTCCAGACAACTCCGCGTCCACTCCTCGTGCGCCGCCTGCCGCTTTTCCATGGCGGCCATCGTCGCCATGCAGGCCTCCACCGGGTTGGTGGGCCTCGGCTGCGCCGGCGGCGGTGGGGCCGGTAGGCGCGGCGGGGCCGGCAGACGCGGCGGCAACGGCGGCGGGGCCGGTAAACGCGCCGGTACAGGCGGTGGCGGTGGCGCCAGCGACACCGGCCGCGCCCGAGGCGGCAGTCTCGGCCGCACCGGTGACCTCGACCGCACCGGCGGCGACGGTGGCGACGGCGGCGACCGCGGCGCCAGAGATGGCGGCGGCGTCACGCGCTCGTCAGGCAGCTGAGTTTTCGCAGCGATGGCCTCCTGGAGCGCTGCGATTTCAGCCGCCATGTTGGCCATCTCCTTGCGGTACTCAGCCGCCTGCCGCCCAGTCTCCTCGAGCACTGCTGCCTGCTGCCTGCTGAGCTCAGCGCGCTCGCGCTGCGCGCTGGCCAGCTCCGCCCTGAGCAGGTTATGGTGCTCGACGAGGCGCAACGTCACCCGCATGAGCCGGTCCTCCTCCGGCTTCATAGCCCCGGTCTGGGCCTTGGCCAGGCCTTTAAGGGCCTCCATCACCTCTATGGAGGTGCTGTCGCCGGTACAGGCCAAGGGCGCCGCCGAGGTGGAGGAACTCGGCGGCGCCACCACATCCTCCGGGGCAGAGGCCCGTGGTGGACGGGCCTGAGGGGCACCTGTCTCCCCACCCCGCGCCTTTTGGCGGCTAACCGCCACCAGTTTGGGCGGGGGTGGGCGCAGCATCTCGTTGCTGCTGTGAGTGCCGCTGGTGGAGGACGAGTCGGAGAGCGTGGGCTCAAAATCCGACCCCGTCTTCTTTTGGGTGAGGACTTTTTTTTTTCTGACGGTCCTCGGCCGCCATTTAGACCTACGGGTCCGTAGACCCACCGGGCTTCGGTCTCGGCTGTCCCGGCTGTCAGTGGCGGTGTCGAAGTTCTCCGACACCGCCTGGGACGCGACTTCCGCGTCATGGTGCTGCGCGACCTCCGCGCAGACTGTTTCGCTTGGATGGGTTTGGTTTTTGTTTGTGTTTGTATTAAAGTTCTCCATAATGTTCCCACGAGTTGAACCGTTCGGATTACACTTCCTGGGTGACGGCCATTCCAGGAAGCGGGGTATATACTGTGGAGGTCCCCCGGTATCCACAGGTTTTAAGCGACTTCGCTGTCGGGTTTTCAGACTTTTCCTTGTCGTGGGCCGGCCAATTAAGGCAAGCCCCGCGGCCTCCAGGATATCGGCGTTCCCGAGTGTGGCTAGCACTCAGGTCGTTGTCGATATCTCGGAGGTTACGCGATGCGGGGGAGTAGCCAACTCTCCCAACGCCGACGGCGGCACGAATGCCCGTCAGCCCCTGCGCGAGCAGTGGGCCGACCCGTCCCCGGATCCTGCGGATCCCGTCGCCTCTCCCATGTCTCCTCTGCTAAAGCAGAGGGGTACTGGGAGCGACGGCTAGCCCTGAAAAGGGCTGTTGAGGTGGGAGGAACCCTACGGATCCCTCCCCGCGGGCCTTGCAGGCCCGCCATACCACGACCCCCTCGTGCAATGGGGTCAGCTAGCCCTTAAAAGGGCTATTGGAATGGAAGGGTGTCCTACGGACCCCTTCCCGCGGGCCTTGAAGGCCCGCCATCCCACGACCTCCTCGTGAGGTCAGCCGTCGGGTTATTTGTCAACGGCCAACAGAACTCCCAAGGTAGGAGTCTGTTAGCCGTTGTCCAGGGTGCACCAGCCCCCCCGCTTCCGCTCCCCAGGACCGCGGTCCAAAGGGGGAAGAAACGGAGAAGCCGACGTGGAGGTTACCCAACCAGCACCCCAACCTGCTTCACTAACATTTCTATAAGTAATACAATACCTACTTCACCACTACGACACTTACTCTAGCAAATGATGTTCCCCTCGAATCTGGATTATTCATCTCTTGGCGAGATAAAGTTTGAGAATCTCAAAATGTAAAAAAGATAACATCTGGGGTAAGATCGGATGCTTTTTAGTTTAAAAAAAAAGAACTCGATTGAAACACTCATGTGCAACATCGTATGAAATTAATTTCTTTAAATGGTTTAGAGCATTAAAGACCGGATATAATACTATTATATAAGTTATTCTCAAAGCAATAGAGGTCGATTTAAAAGTACGTACGAACTTACCCCCCAAGCGCATTTTTTACCATGGTCATAAAAAAGTAAGTATTGTTTTTATACGCGTAAAAACACAAAAACTGTTACGTTTACTAGGACAAACGAAATGTAAATCTAAGCAACGATTAATAAACTAATACTTGCACCATATTATAGTAATTTCAAATCAAATCAAATCAAATCAATCTTTATTTCCGAGAATATGGTTACAGCATCAGGTTTTATAGTATTTCTAAGTCGGTACAGCATATTCTGCCGTGTGGCGTTGAAATATAATATTGTAAAAAAAAAAAAAAAAAACATGAGAATTAAATCAAAATAACATAAAATAAAATCAAATGAAGTCAAATTAAAATCAAATTAAAACCAAATTGAAATCAAATTCAAATCAAATTCAAACCAAATAAAAATCAAATTAATTTCAAATCACAGCATTAAAGTCAAATGAAGGTCAAATTCAAACATTAAAATCAAATTGAAGTCAAATTAAAACATTAAAATCTAGCTAAAGTCAAATTTTAACATTAAAATCAAATTAAAGTCAAATTAAAAAAAAAAAAAAAAATACCTAAAATAAATGAATATGAAATTATAATGTTTCATGATTAAAAATTGATAAAAAATTAAATAATAATGAAATTATTCATTTTCGACTATTATTTTATCACATAAATATTCATCTATTGCATAGTAGCCTTTTTCACTTAATATTCTATACAATTTCCTCCGGAATGGAGCTTCTTCGAGTGCTTTTAGACAAACTGGTAGATGATTATACAATGTTATGCACATACTAAATGAATTTCTCTTGGATAACTCTAAGTTCACCTTTGGGATCAGCAATCGGTCCTTTTGCCTTGTTCGGCTATTTGGCAAGTCACCCAACTTAATAAATAGGTGTGGATGTTTTTTAACAAAGATGCACATTTCCAGTATGTATAAACATGGCAGTGGGAGAATTTTATGTCGCTTAAAGAGTGGCTTGCAACTAGTTAGGCTATCTACCCCATGCATTGCACGGATGCATTTCTTTTGGGCTATGAATGCTCTATCTGCTTCCACCGAGTTGCCCCATATGATAATTCCATAACGGAGTACCGAGGACACATATGCATGATACGTCATAACTGCTGTATGTAAATTGACAATCTGTCTAATTCTATTGAGTACGTAAACAAAACGATCAATTTTAGTGAGAATTTTATTTATGTGTGACTTCCAGTTGCAAAACTTGTCCATCGTTATACCTAAGAACGTACACTCGTTGCAGTTACTGATGACATTGTCATTGTGAGTAATTTTAAGGTCTGTAACTTTACTGTTATATGTCTGGAATTGCATGATGTTTGTTTTAGATGTATTTATTTTCAAGTTATTCATTTCTAACCACGTGTTCGCGTTACTTAAGGCTTCCTTTATTTTAAGTTCGAGATCGTCGTTGTTTTTGGCTTTGACAATTAAGGTAGTGTCATCGGCGAAGAGTATACACTCGTGATTTACTGCCTTTGGGAGGTCATTTATATAAAGTAGGAACAGAAGAGGAGAGATTAGACTCCCTTGTGGTACACCGTAGCCATTATGCCGATATTCTGATCTGTACTTTTTTGTAGGTGTTGTTCTATTTGTACTATTTCAACACATTGCACTCTATTCTCCAGGTAGCTCATAATCAAATCATTCGCGGTACCTCGTATACCATAATTGTATAATTTTGACAAGAGTGTACTATCAATTAGCCCACTGCAGTCCACTGCTGGACATAGGCCTCCCCCAATGTGCGCCATTTCGTACGATCCTCCGCCTTCCGCATCCAGTCCGTCCCAGCCACCTTTTTCAGGTCATCGGTCCATCTGGCTAGGGGGCGTCCTACCCTTCGTTTGCCTTCTCGCGGTCTCCACTCTAGGACTCGTCTGCTCCAACGGCCATCGGTCCTTCGACAGACGTGGCCAGCCCATTGCCACTTCAGCTTGCTTATTCTGCGAGCTATGTCGGTAACTTTGGTTCTTTGTCGGATCACCTCGTTTCGAATTCTATCCTTCAGAGAAACTCCAAGCATAGCTCGCTCCATAGCCCGCTGCGCGACTTTTAGTTTATGGACTAGCCCTACCGTTAGTGTCCACGTTTCGGCACCGTAAGTCATAACAGGTAGGACGCACTGGTCAAAGACCTTTGTTTTCAGGCATTGCGGTAGGGGGGAAGAGAAGACTCGACGTAGTTTGCGAAATGCTGCCCAGCCCAGCTGAATCCTTCTGGCTAGTTCTTTCTCGAAGTTGTTTTTACCGAGCTGGATAACCTGGCCCAGGTATACATATTTTTGGACAACTTCGAGCGTCGCCCCTTCGATGGCAATCGGTCTCGGTGCAACATGTTCGTTGAACATGATCTTGGTTTTATCCAAGTTTACACCGAGGCCGACGCGTCGAGAAGCTCTATCTAGGCTGTGCAGCATCTCGCCCAGTTTTTCCAGCGACTCCGCAACAACGACGATGTCATCGGCGAACCGAAGGTGTGAGATGTACTCTCCGTTAATGTTGATACCCCGCCCAGTCCAATCCAGAGTCTTGAAGACGTCCTCCAATGCATTGGTGAATAGTTTGGGGGATATAACATCCCCCTGCCTAACTCCACGCTGGAGGCTTATCGGTTTCGTCTTCTGGTCTTGGAGCTGGACGGACATTGTGGCAGTGTCATATAGGCATCTCAGCACCTCAATGTATCGCCAATCAACACGACACCGCTGCAGGGCATCCAGAACTGCCCAGGTTTCGATGGAGTCGAAGGCTTTTTCGTAGTCCACAAACGCCATACACAGCGGCTGATTGTATTCTTGACTTTTTTCTACAATCTGCCGAACAGTATGGATGTGGTCCACGGTGCTATAGCCTTTTCGAAACCCGGCTTGCTCCGGTGGCTGGAACTCGTCAAGTTTACCCGCGAGGCGGTTTGTAATGACTCTCGAGAACAACTTGTAGACGTGGCTCAGGAGCGAGATGGGCCTGTAGTTCTTCAGCAAGGTCTTGTCGCCTTTTTTGAAGAACAGTATCACCGCACTCTCGCTCCACGCCCTAGGTGTTAGACCCTGTTGGATGACGGAATTAAAAAGACTTGCTAGCTCTTTGAGGATTGGAATCCCGCCTGCTTTCAGGAGCTCAGTAGTAATTCCGTCAACACCAGGACACCTGTTGTTCTTCAGTTGCCTGAGAGCCGTCTCTATCTCGCACTGCTCGACATCGGGTATCTCCTCGGTGTAATGGCGCGTGAGTGGGGCTCTGTGGTCTTCTTCATCACTGTGTCCCGTCGGTTTACTCATCCGTGATGCATACAGCTGTCCATAGTATTTCTCGACCTCTTCAAGCATCCCGAACTTTGAGGCAATAATTTTGCCATCCACAGTTTTAAGTTTCGTCAGATGGGGCCTCCCAAACTGCTGAGCGAACACTTTCGACCCCCTATTTTGCTCAATCGCCTCCTGGACGGTGCGAGTGTTAAAGCGTCGGAGGTCGCGTCGTATCAGCTTTTTAATTCGTTTGTTTAAGGCCCTTTCATCTGACGAAGACGAGTGTGTGGATGGGTGTTCACACCTCTTTCTCATTAGTTCAAGAGTCTCAGGAGAGATTTTGGACTCTTGCTGTTTGCGTTTTCCGGGAAACAACTTTCGAGACACTTCTTGTAATGTTTTGACCACTGTGTCGGTTCTCTCGTCAATGCCGCTGGTGTTTTCCAGACTTGCGAAGCGATTTTGAAGTTCCAGGTGGAACTTTTCGGACCCTAGAGCTACTTGGAGCGGCGTAGGTCGGAGAGTAGACCGTATCATTCGGAGTCTTTCAGCTCTAATGTTGATATTTAGAGAGCCTCGGATAAGTCTGTGATCGCTTCCGGTATTAAACCTGTTGATCACAGAGACGTCTCTAAATATGTGCCTACTGTCCGTTATGAAAAAGTCTATCTCGTTCCTTATCACAGAGTCCCGGCGTTGCCAAGTCCACTTCCTGTGGGGTTTCTTCTTAAAGAAGCTATTCATTAAGAAGAGCCCCTGTGATTCGAGGAAGTTGACTAGCATTTGCCCTCTGTGATTTCTGCGCCCCACCCCATAAGGTCCGATTCTCGTTTCGCCACGTTCCTGTACTCCCACTTTGGCATTGAAGTCCCCCATAACAACGTTGTAAGTGGCCTTGGCGGTGTGATTTATTGCCTTGGCAATATCTTCATAAACAGCCTCGGCGGTTTCGTCGGCGTAGCGCGAGGTGGGCGCATATACCTGTATCACCTTCAGCGAACGACTGTTCGTGATTTTTAGGATCAGGTACGCTACCCGGTTCGACACACTGCCGACTTCAACAACGCTGCCAATGAGGTCCTTTTTTACCAGAAAACCGACACCTCCCTGGGAGAGCAGATCACCTTCTCTGAAGTAGAACAGGTCGCCTGACTCAAGGGTTATCGTGTCCTCCCCCTGTCTTCGGATCTCGGACAACCCCAATATGTGCCAGTTTATGCGAACTAGTTCTACCTCGAGTTCTGCGAGGTGATGGTCCAGCCTTAGTGTACTACAGTTGTAAGCTGCCAGTAGTAGTTTTTTACGGTAGCCTCCCGTAGCCCGGAGATTCTTAGCACCCCCCGCCCCGCCGTTACCCGAACCGCTACCATGGCTGGGAATAGCGGGACCACCGGGAACTGGGGGCCTTTTGTTGTGGCGTCTTTCCATTTGAGGGGTTTTAGCCTACTCTTGCCACGCTGGCCAGACGGGTTGGCAAAGGGTTTTATTTCAAGTTTTCCTTCTCTCACAGCGATCTCGTCTGTGTATTCTTCCGATTTGTCGCCTCTTACGACACCCTCGGATGATGGGATGCATTTAGCATCAAGGGTGTCTGTGATTTGATTAACTAACGAGAAGCATGCCAGGGAAGTTGAACTTGATTTTCTAAATCCGTACTGACGGTCATGAAGTATGTCGCATGAAGTTATAAATGCCTCGAGTTTAGAACAAATCACTTATTTCAAAAATCTTTGCTAAAATAGGGATTAGAGTTATAGGTCTGTAGTTGTTAACATTTGTTCTTTCCCCTTTTTTATACAAAGGCTTAACTACAGATATTTTCAGGCGATCTGGAAACTTTCCTTCTGATAACGATAGGTTGATAATATATGTGAGTGGAACAACCAAACTGGGCGCACACTTTTTTAACCTTTAACCAGGGACATGACAAATTTATAACACTATAAGGGACATGACGTCTCACAGGCTACTACTTTCAAAGTTATTTTTTTCATGAAATTGCATCTGAATGATTTAAAATTATGTTGATATTTAACGACTGGAATGTATAAAACAAATTTAAATTAATTTAATCAGTATTTAATTTAATTTTCTTTTTTAATAGGATAACTAACAATTTGTGGTACTTATCAGCCTTAGTTGACATGAGGTCTTTGTTTACCATTTTAATAGACCTTATATAAATAGTATGACAAATTTAACATTTTTTACTTGAAATCTAATCAAGAACAAACAAAAAAAAGCATAAAAGCTACTTCTGAAATCAAAAAATAAAAATTCTGACACCCACTCAATTTGGCATAAATCATTGGCAATTTTTGCACAAGGTGCGAGAACATTGCAGACATATGGGATTGCAACACCCGACACATATTTACACAGTCATTCTGTGCAGTTTAGGCGGACAAATACTGCATGACCTTCGCTTGCCCTGACTAGTTTCAGGTCTATGGAGATCTTCTTCAACCATATCTTCACCTAGTACTCGCTTTATCATTAGCCGTAGCTCTCTTGGTAATTGACTGCACACAACAGCACTTGGGGTAGCACTAGCGAACGGGCTAACGACTTTATAAAATCTGTACTGTCCACTCGTAATATTTTTGTCTTTGAACTTGTGGGCTCTAATTGACGTTTCTTAGCGTTTTCAGCCATTTTGCACTAAAATGAATGTAACATTTGGAAAAAATATTTGTATGACATCTAGGGACATGTAGCCTCACAGGCTACGGCCGATTTTGTAACTAGTATAACTTACCTAATAAACAACGGACGACACATCTGCTTCCTTCCGGGATCGTTTGAGCACTAAAACAGAAGCTACTGAGACGCGGGGTCGCGGCAAGCGGGGAGAAGTGGTCAACTCTGAGAATTTGCAAATCATGCGACGCCTGTGAGACTACACGTCACTAGTTAAAGGTTAACACTTTAGTGGTTAAATCGTCATAGCCCGTGGAGTAGGTGTCTTTTAGGTTTAAGATTATTTTGTGTATTTCAAGTTCATCTACGGGTGTCAGGAATATAGTCTTGGTGTTATGCGGTATACTAACTGTGCAATTTCGGTTCGTGGTATGCGTATGTATGTTTGTTTGTGATATGTAAAAGTTGTTAAATATGTCACATAGTTCTTTAGGATCTTCATATAAAGTGTTGTCTATTACTAACGTGTCAATCGCAGGCTGTTGTTGTTTGTTATTATTTTTATCTTTAATTAATTGCCATGTAGCTTTGCATATGTTTTTCGATGAGGCGATATAGCGCTGGCTATTAATCTGTTGTGCTGTATGTATACAATTCCTCAATATAGTAGAGTAGCGTGTGTATGTGTACTTATTGTATTTTTTATTGCTTTTGCTTAAACGGTACCGGGTGTAAAGAATTCTTTTTTTTACACAGCATTTCTTTATACCTTTTGTCAACCATTTATTTTTTATAGGTTTGTTCGTGAACTTAACTTTCTTTATTGGGAAACATAGGTCATAGAAGAGTGTCACTGTGTCATGAAATGTGTTAAAAGCTTCGTTTGTATTTGTACTAACTAACACATCGGAAAATGATAGCTGGGACAAGTTGGATTTATATCTATCGGTGTTTTCCTCGCACAAATCTCTCACTGCTTTGAACCAAAATTCAGGGGCTTGCCGTACCTTGTGGGATTCAAGTGTGAAGGTAATTGATTGACCCGTTTGGTGGTCAGAGAGATTCAGACAGTGAAGGTTAGGTGAAACGTCGGGGATATTACTCACAATTAAATCTAAGCAGGCTTTGTCACGTGTAGGTAACTGTATATGGCTTTTTAAATTATTATAATTCAATATAGAGTAAAGTTTCCTTGTCAATGGATTAGTTTTCCTTGTATCTATATTCCAATTACCACACAGTATGATATTTTTATCTCTTTTCCTACTAAGTTTACCCGCAAGAAGCTCCAACTTATCTAGAAATAAGCTAGAACTTGAAGCTGGAGTCCTATAAATACATACTACAATTAAGTTATAATTAACGATCTCGGTCATACAGTACTCAAAGTGGAACGGTATGGGTGGGATCAGGTTATCAACCGCTTTATACTGTAAGTTATTTTTTATAAGGATACATGTGCCACCTCTTCGCTTATCTGTTCGAGAGAAAGAAGCTACCATCTGAAAGTTGTTTATGTTATAGTTCATTTCTGTCCCTCGTTTCATAAATGTTTCGCAAATGTATAGGTATTATTTGCACATTGTGTATTTCCTCTAACGCAATTACTAGTGAGTCCTTTTTATTTAGTAAGCCCGCAATGTTTTGGTGAAACAGTGTAAGGGTCTCATATTTAGATTTAGGGTCGAAAAAAATGTAAGGCAGGTTTTAAGGGTCGGGTTTTTGTGGCAAAGTATGATGTAATTTTTGTTTGTTTATCTTTGGGGGGTTGTGGGTTACTAATAATTTTAGTGTGCCTTTTGGTATGCTGAGAGGCCTTCGATTTGGCCAGATTATTCTTGACCCTGGTTAATATCTGATTTTGGTAAAATCTATGGTCTATGTCAGAGTTTAATTTGTTACATAGCATGTTAATAAAATTATTATGGCTGGGAATGAACTTGTTCTGGTGATAATCTCTAGCTATTGGTAATTCCAAGTATGTACACTTTGCATAATTATTCACGATCTGTCTAATATTATAGTTAAGCATGTTTTCATTTAAGTAGGGATTACATGGTACATTTGTTACATACACAGAGTGGCGACGCAGTTTATACAGTACATTACAAAGTTCCGAGATAAACGTATACGGACGTTTGTCGTTAGAACCAATCACTAGTACCACAACATCATCAGGCGTAAGTCCCTGTAGGAATTGCTTTGTGCAGCTGCTGAGGATCTGCGAACACTGCGCATTTCGCTTGATAAAAGATGTGCATGCATAATTGTCGTTCCATCTATTGCTTCTGGTTTTTATAATTCTTTGTGCCAAACCTTGGGCGTGTTGGTCTCCAAATATATAAATGTTCTGTTTTTTGCTTGCGTCAGGGGCTCCGGTCACGTTCGGCTGGTCTGGTTCAATTCTCGGGTTTGAGTTGATTTCCTTCTGTATATCTTGATCAAAATTAATTGGTATTGAAGTAGAGATTTCGGTTGTTGGTTGGATAATGTTCTGGTTCTAATTTACCATAAACAGATGACGAGAAAATTCAGTTTTTACAACGTCATGTCAATTGGCATAAAATCCGTCCGCTCTTACCCCAATACACCTTACTTGCCGATGAACAAGGACGCGGCCTCAGCAGGACGCTACAAAATCTATTAGGCTCGGAATTCTCAGTGTTTGCATATGTAAAAACTTCAGCCAACCTAGGTAACATACTATGCATGTTAAATACATATACCTCCACCTTCACTAAGAAGGATTATATAATTGTAATGGGTGGTGTTCACGATACTAATCCTTACGACTTAGAGACTAATATGAGATTGTGGTTATCGCAGTATGAAGGAAATTCAAATGTAACTATTAGTGAAGTGCCCTAAAGTAGCTATATCTATCTATCAGTCAATAGATGTCCACTGCTGGACATCTGCGAGCTATATGGCCTGCCCATTGCCACTTCAACTTGCTTATTCTAAGAGCTATGTCGATAACCTGGGTTCTTCCATGGATTTCCTCATTTCGGATTCTATCACGCAGTGAAACTCCTAACATAGCTCTTTCCATAGCTCGTTGCGCAACCTTGAGCTTATGCATGAGACCAATATTTAGCGACCACGTCTCGATGCCATAAGTAATCACTGGCAACACGCACTGATTGTAGACCTTTGTTTTCAGGCTCTGTGGTATCGGTGACGAGAACATATGCCGTAGCTTTCCGAACGCTGCCCATCCGAATTGGATTCGTCGGCTGACCTCTTTATCAAAGTTGGACCTACCAAGTTGGATCACCTGACCTAAGTAGATATAGTGGTCAACAACTTTGATCATATCATTCCTAACATGTACTGGCATGGGTGTGACATGGGCATTTGACATGATATTTGTCTTGCCCATGTTCATTTGAAGACCCACCTGTTGAGAGACGGTATTGAGGTCTCTGAGCATAGTTCCAAGGTCTACCAACGACTCTGCCATGATGACTATATCATCGGAAAATCGAAGGTGAGTGATGTATTCGCCATTGATGTTGATGCTATACCCGTCCCATTTCAGAAGCTTGAAAACATCTTCCAATGCAGAGGTGAACAGTTTCGGAGAAATAACGTCTCCCTGTCTCATCCCTTTTTGCAAATGGATGGAGTTCGTGCTCTGATCCTGGAGACGGATAGACATGGTGGCCTTGCTATACAAACATTTCAACACCTCGATATACCTATAGTCAATTTGGCATCGCTGTAGAGACCGCGACACTGCCCAGCAGGGCTAACATGCGCGCGTCGTCAAATATCTCGAATCGAGATGAGATATCATCTCGAGTCTTCTCGAGCGAAGTAACGCCGACATATTTTGTCGCGTCAAACTTTTTCAATTGTTGTCTATGGCATACACATTTTTTAAACATTTATCCGATAAAATCGGCCCGATACGGCCATTTGCTCGAAAGCACAGACTAGTTAGGGATGCTAGGTATGAAAAAGAGAAAAAATAGTGCAAACAATTTTCGACCTTATTGACATGACATGCTATCGAATTTTTTTTCTTATATTCGTGATCAGCGTCATCAATTAATGCGAAAAGACACGTAACAAAGGAAATGTCATTAAGGTCGAAAATGGCTTGCAGTCGCTGTTTTAGTCCAAAATGAACCGAGCTTCTCGTCGGCCAAATGAAAGACGGGAGACAAAACATTTTAATTTAAAAAAGAGAAAAAATAGTGCAAACAATTTTCGACCTTATTGACATGACATGCTATCGAATTTTTTTCTTATATTTGTGATCAGCCTCATCAATTAACGCGAAAAGACACGTAACAAAGGAAATGTCATTAAGGTCGAAAATTGCTTGCAGTCGCACAAAGGTACTAAATTTTGATCCAAAATAAACCGAGCACAAGAAAAGTTTACACGAGATAACTTCTCGTCGACCAAATGAAAGACAAGAGAGACAAAACATTTTAAATGTCAAAATTCGAGTAAATAAGGGCACGTATGTTACAATTTGCAGACACTAAGTAGAGATGATTTCTCGAAGTCGAGTTATGGCGACATCTGACAGATCGCTATGAAATTTGCCATGTTACCAACAGTCGATATCGACATAAAACGGCAAAATGCCTCGAGATAGCTATCTCGTGGCGCGCATGTTAGCCCTTCATGCTACCAACAGTCGACATATCGACATAAAACGGCAAAATGCCTCGAGATAGCTATCTCGTGGCGCGCATGTTAGCCCTGCAGGTTTCGACAGAATCAAAGGCTTTTTCGTAGTCTACATACGCTAGACATAGCGGTCGATTATATTTTTCGGTCTTCTGTATAATTTGTCGGAGCGTATGGATGTGGTCTACGGTGCTAAAGCCTTTTCGGAAACCGGCTTGTTCGGGGGGCTGGAATTTTCAAAAGCAGATTCAGGTTCAGATTCAAATTCAAGACTTAAAGTATTACGTTGGTTTGATCATAATTGGTTGAGTAGAACCAACTTACAAAACCAGCGAAAGAATCGTTTTCAAAATATGTATTTACTCTATTTATTATATACATTAATTTAAATATTTCTTTTTAACTGTCAAATTTTAACGTTCGTATGTTCTTTTTTATGCCTAAACTTAAAAAAAAAAAACAAAATTGATTCTTTGTTTGTTTGAGTAGAACTGGAGATATGACCAAAGGTCGCAATTGCCGACATCCACACGAGCGGAGCCGCGGGCGTCAGCTAATTATTTATATTATCGAGAATTGATGTGCTTTGAGACAACAAAGAGACTAAATAGGGGTTTAATAAATATTACAGATAAAAATAAAAAATAAAAACTAGTGACAACCCTGACAAAACTGCGAAAGACGACATTTCCGCTATTTTCGTTTATACTGTGATAAAAGTTTGTATGAAAATCCGTAAAATTTAAAGTATCGCATACTTACTTACGTCTAGTTGGAAATAAATGAATAGGTATGTTTCAGCGTTTTTCAAGATTACGAGCGGCGAATGTATGATAGGCGACGAATAGGCCTCAAAAATCTACCTAGAAATGTCTAACAGTTCTCTCATTATACTGGATGCTGGGGGTATTCTTGCAAAATCATCTTTTCTTAAAAAAATAATGAAACAAACGTCGATCTCTCTGTAACCAAGCTAAGTTGATTTTGTTGCGAATGAAGACGTCAAATGTAACAAAGTTTATACTTTAGCTCTCAAACCTTTACATTTGACCTATTAAAACACAAAGTGAGTTAAACAAAACAGCCATTTATTTAAATTGTTCATTCGTTAACATTATTTCAATATACTTTTTGTATGTTTTTTTATATTTCTACTTCACCACTTAGCAAAATAATCTAATAAGAGAATCAGAAAAGAATTGCACTAAATGAACACTAAGTAGGTACCTATGTAGTAGGTATACATACCTATGATAAATTGATAATACCTACTTTAACTTTAGGTGCTATGCCTAATTCCTGCATAAAATTGTAATGCTTTAAGGTAAAAGCACCAATGGTAGACACTTTAAGGACAAATCAAACTTCACTCTATAAAATTACAAGCAGCATATTTTTATTTAAATACAATTATTATATACATGGTCGCAAACAAAAATAAAATTACCCCTCTTAACAAATTTCTTAAGAAACAACTGGCGCCAATTTAATATTTACTTACAATAGTGTTGCAAATTTTTGAACATGTCTTATTTATGCCGTTAGATGTCTTTTAGTTAAACAGTCATGTAAACAAAATAGTTACTTTCTTACAATAAAGGTATTTTTTCGAAAGTGTCCACTATTGGGTCAGTGTCTATCATTGGTGCTTTTACCTTAGGTACTTTACAAAGACTTTTAGTGAACACATCAGCAAGCCTTCGAGATATTCTTAAATAAACAATTTTAATTAAATTCTTAGCAACTGCTTCTCAAAAAAATGAAGCCTTACATCGGTACAGTACAGTGGCACATACAATTTTCTGAAGGTTTCTGTGCACTTTGGTTTTCATTAAATAATGTAATTGGCACCTTGTTGTCTCTACAAACTAATTCAAACACTTCACACATAGCCATGTATTTGGCCCTGTGCTTGACAAGGCTACCGTCTGTACTGTCTGTTTTTTACTTTCATGAGATATTACACATCCTGAATACAACATCAGATGTCCAATCAGCATCAACAAAACCAACGATATTAGAGCTATTATATATGTCGGAGTTGGTTGTCAATTACAGCGGGTAGTTACCAAACTTTGTTACGAATTGATTTTCTTATTATTAATTTAAGTGACTTTTACTATCAATTATTGTCTAATAAATCAAAACATAATTTATTAAGTACTACTAGTTGATTTTTGGCAACTTATTTCGATAAGTGTGACCGGTAGTTTTGTTCAAAACAATGATGACATATTGCTTTATTTTAAAATGATTTACTTTGTGAATTCATCATTATTTATTTACAACAATTATTTTTGTATTACTAGATTACTTGTAATGACCAAGTAAACACGTGACTCACTGCAATGCGTCAACGGACAGAGTTGTCGGGGAGGGATGCATAGTGGGGATCGTCTTATAAAAGAGCGCGCACTCAGCAAGCTCGTCAGTCGGTCTTCGGATTCGACTCGATAAAGAGCTCCCTTGCTCCCGACAAAACTCTCGGTTTACCTGACACAGCGCTGCTGTACAATTATTAATTACAATAGCTGTTGTAATTGGGTGGCTTGGCCACTGTACGAACTTGTGACCTTAAAACGTCTGTTCGCCTAATTATTGACCTACTTTATCTTTTGTTTACTTTTGTATAGTGTATTGTATGTTATTGGCTGATTAATTTGACGGCGCGTAATCATTATTGTGTGATTAGAGTGGATGAAATTCACTCAGGCGTAATGCAAGACTCTAGTGCTCTATGGTCGAGTGTGACGTCATTCGTTCATTCGGTCAATTTGAGTTTGACAGATCATTGACTTTGGAGGGGCGCGCGGAGAATCGTGATCAGTATCGCCAGGCACGGGACACTTCCCTACTAACAGATTTTCTGTCAATAGTGTCATTCTCATTCCGCCATTGCTATGAAGTTAGCAGATAAACCTTCATGGCTATCGCTACAATCTATTCCGTTCTCATTGACTCACTAAATCCAAATAGTAAGATAGTTTTACATTTTCACTACACTAATTTGCTTGAAAACATGGTTCATATTTTTTCTCATTGGTTAATTTTTTGTAGGGCGCCGAGTTTCGATTCTGATTGGACACAACTCGGCGCCCTCAAATAAGTTTACCAATCAGAATATCTGGCGTTTATATGACAAGGTTAGGCTTTCAAAAACAAACACCGAGTTGTGAATTTCAGTTGGAATTTTTCCAAATTGCAGGTGCTTTGTTTTGGTGGCTTTTCTGCTGGTGAAAAAATTGTAATTTTAGCATCAATTTGTACGTTTTATCCACTGCTTACGTTGAGTTGAGCAACTGCTCCTCCGTAGTACTGGATAGTGTCAGTTGTTGCTGTTTATTTTGTGAGATATTGACTCTAGTTGCTGTTTATTTTGTGAGATATTGACTCTTGTTATTTGTTTTGTGAGATATTGACTCTTATGACCAAGTGTTTTTTTGTGATTTGTGCCCTACCTGTGATCTGCTTTAATAGGTTTGTATTGGTAACCGATGACTACACTTTATTATCATATTCACCAGTTATATTGTATAGGTACAGTGCATATAATTGAGCTTTACGTGAAAAAAAAATGCTTCAGACAAATGATTGTCTATAATTAACCTGTTACGCATAAATGTGTATGAGAACCTTGAATTATGTGTGATTTAAGCTGAGATTAATTAACTTGGTTAAATTTCTTAAATTAATACAGTTTGTCTGCAAAGTAGTAGATCAGTTGCCAAAATGTATTCACTTCATAATATAAAACAATGTCTTAATGAATCACATATGATTTTCGGTTTATTTTGAACTATCAAATAAATGAAGTCTATATCTACATTTACACTTCGACACTACTATTATAAAAAGGAAAGTTTCGTATTTTTGTATGTTTGTAATGAATAAACTCAAAACTACTGTGCAGATTCCAAAAATTCTTTCACCATTTGAAAGCTAGATTCACACTGAGAACGTTTTTACCACCCATGCAAAGCCGAGGTGGATCGCTAGTTTTATATAAATGGGTTAGTTTTGGTGATTGTATCATAAAATTCATCTATAACCGATCTCTTACAAAAGTGACATTGCAAAGCATTATTTGTAACAGATCTATGATTTTTAAGTTCATTCCGATAATCAAACAACAGCATAACCTGATTATAATAGTAGTTTATGATACTGTTGCATAATAAGGGTTCTTATAACATGAGTGTTATAAGACCAAGTTATGTACAGTGTCATACACTACTTTATCTACTCTCATACTATAATACATAAACTAATTTATTTTACAAACCAAACCAAACTGTTTAATTTAAATGTATAGAACAAAAAAAAATGTTCACGCCAAGGCGCAAACATCGATTGCGCATGCGTGTTTCCTTTTTTTTCCCGAATCGGCGGATTCTTTTTTTAAAGTAGAGGTTTGGTCCAGATGGAGTTTGTATAGGTGTATCGTTATGATTAAAAAGTTATTTTATGTTATAGGTGTCCATACAAGACCTGTATCGTAATAAAACTTTTTTTTTGGCCTGTGCGTAATGTTTGTCATAAGAGTTTTAATTTCAATTTTATAATCTTTGTATTATAGTATCAGAGTAGATAAAGAATATAATATAATGGGTTACATGTAGATGTAACCCATTATTCAATGAAAATCAATTTTTATTTAAAAAACTTATTTATACACATATCTTGTTACTTTACACACATACTGTTTAATATATTGGATTGCAGTTGGTACTCTGGATAATCGTGAATCCATAATGACTGAGGGCTGGTAAATTGAGTTCCCATTGTATTTAATGGGATCACCTTTGCTGATCATAGTTATATAATTTTGTTATTTTTATTCCTAGTGTACATTTTTTCCAGTATATAAAATATATGGCCTGTATATGCAACATTACGCAATCACCAATACATGCGTTATATGTGAATAAAGATTATTAGAGATTATTTATATTTTGGTGTCTTCAAAGAGTTTTCTGCAGTCATTTCAACTTCAGATTCTTGAGACATATGAATCGCACATAATGATAGGGATATCTTACTAAATGAAAAATGTTGCCACTGTATTTAACATTCTAGGTTTACTAGTAGTCTCATTATGTGATTATGTATATTTTTTTCCAGGAATCTGTGATATAATGATAGGGATTGATTTTAAAATGATTTTGATTATGGTGATTGAATACCTCTCCTATAATAATCAGAAGATGTACCTTCATATGATTATTATGGAAAACATCGTCATAAACATGTAAGTACTTATGTGTAATAATTCTATCCATATTTAGGTGGAGATCAGCACCTGTCTTCAAATTTTGCTTGTGCTTCTAGCTTTGGTATGGTTCATTAATTTTATATGCCATAAATAATATTGATTTCCTATAGTGAACTATGCTATAACGGAAAATCAAAAGCATATTCTTATTTGAGTTATGTGTGATATAGCATAATATAGGTATAATATAATATTAGCAAGGAAAGATTTGTTTGTTTGTCCATAAACCATAAACTCAAAAACGAGTATGTTGATTTCAAAAAACCTCAATAATAAAATACTATATTGTCCCTGCGTAACATAAGCCTACTTACTTACTACCAGCAGGGGACGCCATTGACTGGATTGGTGATCTGCCCTTTTAGTGTGAGCCATTTCACCCAGTTCCCCGATTCCTCCCTCAGGGAGGCCAAAAGGCGCCTATCAGGGTGTTCTGTCGAGCCTACCTTCTTTGCAGAATCTTACAATCTGTTACACATTCCAGTTTTCTCTCGATTTAATGTGTTTCCTGTATTTCTTATCAAAGGCCTTTTCCTTCCTGACCAAGTTGTTGTTCGACAGGGCCATTGATAGTCTTTCTTCGTGACCTTAATTGATCTTGACATGGCCCTTCATCCGAATGTGTAGCTATTCCACTTACCAGTGCTTCTCAGTTTGAATCATTGTTTTGTTCGACAGGGCCATTGATAGTCTTTCTTCGTAACCTTGATCGGTCTTGACATGGCCCTTCATCCGAATGTGTAGCTAGTCCACTTATCAGTGCTTCTCAGTTTAAATCAGTATTTTGTTCGACAGGGCCATTGATAGTCTTTCTTCGTAACCTTGATTGATCTTGACATGGCCCTTCATCCAAATGTGTAGCTTCTCAGTTTGAATCATTGTTTTTATTTCGAAGGCTTTATTATATATAGGACACGTCAATTTGACTTCACCTCGCCTGATGGTATGTGAGTATGGTTCTCATTACGCCGGTGATCAGTAATGCTGCCAGTCTTTAAACTCTGTCCAGTTCTTGCTTGTTCTTTTGTACATGGGCTTTATGCCACCATACTAGGGCCACCTCATCCTTGGCAGAATGAATATCTTGTATATCCATAGCACTATTACTTATTTCAACCCCTAAGCTCGTGCCTTTTGTCTTTTGCATTGCATCATGGCCATTTTCGCCCTTGAGCGCATGTGACTTATGTATGTCTTATAGGTCAGTTTACTGTTCAGTGTCACTCCTAGATCTTATCTTATCTTATGTTACTGGGGTGCGTGCTTTGGAGCTATCGCGGACACTTCGACCCTATTGGATCCTTTGTGTCAACTCCAACCTGGCCCCTACGTTTGAGGAGGGATAGCCCTCTCTATTAAGGTGGCTATTCCTCTTAATTGTAGATGCCTGTAATCCTCTGGGTTTGCATAGCCCTTCCCGAGAAGATCCATACGCTGTCTTCCTAAGGCGTGGTACTCGCACAGTATGTGTTTCATCGTTTCATCGCCCTCCCCGCAGTGTCTGCATTTTGCGTCGTTCATGATACCAATCTTGCTCAAGGTGTACTTTGTGCAGTAGTGGCCAGTGAATGTTCCTATTATTTTCCGGATTTTGTCCCTGCTGAGATTAATTATTTTATTGCTCAGCCTCCCAATTCATTACTTATGAATTCTTTGGAATGTGTTAGGCCTGGTCTGGTCTTCCATTCTTTAAGCTGCCTATTCTTGGCCTGTTCTGAAATAGCCCTCTTTAGTGTGGAGTCCAACAAATGGTTCTGGACCTATGGGTATTTTTGCAGATCCTTGTGTGGCTAGATGGTCTGCTTTCTCATTCCCTTCTATCCCCTCATGGCCGGGGACCCAGATGAGCCTCAGTTGGCTCTGCCAACCTTATTTAGGCTTCGTATGTAATTCAGTGCTGTTTCAGAATTTACCTTTGGAGA
The DNA here is from genome assembly GCA_949126895.1 of Eilema caniola. NCBI lineage: Eukaryota > Metazoa > Arthropoda > Insecta > Lepidoptera > Erebidae > Eilema > Eilema caniola. The sequence continues at coordinate 2,370,804 of CASBPR010000003.1, forward strand.
GCTTAGCGCTTTAATGGCTGCTTGGCTGTCACTGAGAATATAAATTTCCTTTTCATGGGTATTTCTATTTATAATCTCCTGAGCGCATTCTATTATAGCGTACACCTCCGTTTGGAACGCGGAGGCGTATTTGCCTAGACTAACGCTTATGTCGCAGTCTTCTGCGTGTACCCCTGCTCCTGTGCCATCTAGCGTCTTGGAGCCATCGGTGTACCAGATTTGTCTTTTTCCTTGATTGGTTCTGAGACCTTGTTTCCATTCCTGTCTAGTAGGAATTGTCACCTTGTAATTCCTATGAAGTACTAGTTTGGGCTGTTGTTTGTCAGACCTCATTTCTAGTATTTCCCGAACATCAGGTGTTATCCCCATTTTTGTGTAACTTGTCGGTATGCTGGTTATATATCCTGCATCCTTAAGTCTTTTTTTAAGAGTTTTTATTGCCTCTATTTGTACAGTTGAATGTAGCGGTAGTATACTTAGTAACCGTTCCATCGCTGCTGTCGATGTCGTTGTAAATGCACCCGTTATAGACATGCAAGCTATCTTTTGGATTTTGCTGAGCTCTTTCCTGCATGTTACAGTCGTGGTTCTTGGCCACCACACTATACTTCCGTATTTGATTATCGGTAGTATCATCATGTTATATATCCAGTACAGAACCTTCGGTTTAAGTTTCCATGTTCTGCCGTACGCCCTGCGACACATGCCGAGGACTCTCATTGATTTCTGTACGATGAAATCTTGATGTGACCTCCATGTGAGTTGTTTATCCAACATGACTCCGAGGTATTTCACCTCTTCGGCCCACTCTAGTTCTACGCCTGCTACCTGAAGTCTTTTCAAACTTTTTAGGTCCCTTTTGCGTGTGAAATATAGGGCTGATGTTTTGGATGGATTTATCGTTAGATGATTTTCCGTACTCCATCTGTGTGCTATATTCAGACCCTTTTGTAGTAGTTCCGAGACAGTGTCTGGGAATTTACCGTTTACCATTATCACTAAGTCATCAGCGTATCCTATTGTGTAGAATGGTCCTTCATTTAGTCTTGTTATTAGTGAGTTGACTAACAAGCTCCAAAGTAGGGGTGAGAGTCCGCCCCCTTGGGGACATCCTCTAGTGGTCTTGGCATATATTTTCTCACCTGCTAACGTAGAGAAAATTATTCTGCTCTTTAGCATCTGCTCTATCCATTTACAGGTGGTGTTATCTACCCCGTGTTTTATCGCTGCTGTCTGGATTGCTTCGAAGGTGGTTCTTCAATATCTATAAAGGCTGCTACGCTTATTTCTTTGCATTCCAGTGCCTTACGAGCGCGTTCCACTACTAGGTGTAGCGCTGTTTCCGTTGATTTGCCCTACTGATAGGCGCATTGCAGACTGTGTAATAGAAAACGTTTTAAAGGTCCTTCCCTCACATGCTTGTCTATCAGCTTTTCCACCATTTTTAGGCAGAAAGATGTTAGGCTGATAGGCCTGTATGATCTTACATCTTCATAGTTTGCTTTGCCAGGTTTGGGTAAATAAACTACGTTTACTTTTCTCCATATCGTCGGTATATAGTTAAAAGCTAAGCATGCTCTGTATAATCTCACAAGATGAGGGATTAGTATGTTCATGCCTTGTTGTAATAGTACAGGATTGATTCCATCAGGGCCTGGAGATTTATAGGGTTTGAAATCTCCTATGGCCCATTGCAAATTATTTCCATCAACTTCAAGCATTGATTTTTATTTGATTCTTTGGCACTTCTGCAATTATTTCCGATCCAGGAAAGTGTTCACTCATCATTACATGTAGTGTAATGATGAGTGAACACTTCATACACTTCTCTCCTAGATACTTGACTTCCTTCACGGCTTCGAGGTCTTGGTTATCCAGTCTAGCTTAGTCCATCCTATTTGCCTTCTTTTTGGTGAATAAAACAAGTTTGGTTTGGTGGTACTTTTAGCCCCCCGTTCATGATGTTGTATATGACGCTGAGGAATTTTATATTTCCATCATCAGAGAACACCTGTGTATATATATGTCAAGCTTGTTAATCTTGTAGACTAGTTCGTCTATATTAGGCACCACAGAAGTGACGATAGACATCCTCCTTGCGTAAAGCCTCTTCTTGCTACCACCGTGCGTTTTGTTCCTGCCATCTCTGCCTATATCAGTCGGTGTTTCAGTGTGGTGCCACTTGGTTTCTTATACATCGGAAGGCTTGGGCTTCTTGGTACGTGGCCTTCCCCGTTTTCGGTATTCGCGTACCCCGCTCGTACTTCTCTACTTTAGTATAAGCTACTTTCATCCCAATATTCCTACGGCATCAAGAGTTGGCCGCGGGGTGATGCTAGTAATTTATAAGTAAATTTAAAGCTTTCCATCTACAAGATGTTATTTTTTTTATTTAGTTCGTTATTTAATTCATTTTCTTACCACCAATGTCATAATTAAAATGTTTCAGCTAAACAACTTAGAATTTTAGTTGCACTTTAATCATAATTACAAAGTTTCTGCACATTCTAAATTCTGACTAAAAATCGGTTCCAAATCAGTTGAATTTTCTTATCTTGGCTGACATGTATTCACGAATTTTTTTATTAAGTTTATTTTGCATGACTACCTTTATTTTCAATTTACAATTAATATTGAAAGTGTTGCTATTTATAAGTGTTACATAATAAGTGTGGTTATTGGCATGGCATCGCAAATTATTTGTTCATTTTTCAATTTTCTAACTATAAGTGGAGGTGAACATACCACATGCCATACTAAAACCTATTATTTTTTAGGTATCTATTGAAGTTCATGACAATGGGTCGAAATAGAAACAGCAAATGTTGCATTATATGCAGGAGAAGAAGGACAGCTGAGTCACGTTTTGCAATATTTAGGTTCCCCAATGAGATGTACAGGTAAGGTTATCTAAAGTTTACATATTACATACTTAGAAATAAGAAACAGACACACACACACACACACACACACGCGCACGCACGCACGAATTCACACGCGCACGCATACATGCAGGCACGCACGCAAGCAAGCACGCACGCACGCACGCACGCACACACACACACACGCACGCACGCACGCACGCACGCACGCACACACACACACACGCACGCGCACACACACACACACACGGACGCACGCGCACACACACACACACGCGCACGCACGCGCACACACACACACACACACACACACACACACACACACACACACACACACACACACACACACACACCATATATATCTAAATAAATTGATTTCAGATGTCGTGCTTGGATTCAAAGCGCTGGTTTGGTAGACCTTATGCAACTACCTATTGAAACGATTCAAGGCAATCGCTTTATTTGTGAATCCCATTTTTCACCATCGTGTTTTAGAAAAACTCGAAGGCGATTATTACTAGACAATGCCGTCCCAACACTCAACTTGGAGCACCAGCCTTTACCAGATGGGTTGTTTTCTGAGTTTCCTTTGCATCAACCAAAAGAAAATGCGAACGCAGGTATGTCGAAACTCTTGTAACAACGGTATTATGCAATGTAATAAATAAATGATGTATACGGGGTTTCAATTGTAGTAACTATGTACTATATTAAAGTATATTAGTTCCCGGATCATGCCGTGTTGGTTCCCAGTGGAGTAGAATAGGGCCAACCCATCTTCCTGCGAATGTCGTAGAAGGCGACTAAGAGATAGTGCTGTTCTCCATCTGACAGTAAACATACAGCCTACCTCTTTGGGGATTTATAGCCGAGAGTATATGTATGTATGATTGGTAATATCGTATTACTTAAAAGCTTAAAGTATTATTGTGTTGAATCATTAAATCAAAAAATATCAGCATGAGTATAACGCCCCCTTGCGCAACACATATCATGTAGGTAAATAGGTCATGGTAACCACTTTCGATCAAGTGGAGCTTGCCACCTAAATGGTATTAAAAACAAAAGGTTTTAATGATCATTTTGACATATATTATGATTCCTTATTTTATTTTATAGTAATTGATAACTTGATTTTTACATGAATATGCAATGTTTACATTTTAGATTACAATGTCCTGAAAGAACATAACTATGGAGTTGTTATGAGACGCGCTGTGAAAAATAAGAACAATAAACAAAAAGGTATTTTTTAATGAACATACAGTACTCAATTTTGAACAAATTGTTTTGCAAAAAAAAGAGTTAGTGCGCACCATTTTTTGGGTAAGATGGACACACCGTGCTTCCCACACTTAATGGGGCCTCTCGAAACCACAGATGACCGATGGTCAGCCAGGGTGCAAGGGAATTGCCATAATGGGTAATTTTGTCAAATATATGAGACTGAGACGGCGTGCACTTTTTGTTTGAATTTGAATTTGAAATATTATTTTAAGAAACAATGTGATGTACAAATTCATGCTCCTGAGGTCTGTTTATTCCCTGTTTTACTAATGATTCAGCTAACAGTTTAGCTGCATCATTAGTAAAAAACACGCACGAAATATAGGTATATTATGTTATTAATTTCATACATTTTCTTAATTCTATACCTAAACTCTTCCTAAACTAGATATTTTTCATAAAATTCTAAAAACTACAATTTAGTGTGTGGTTTTATGTTTTAGCTTACAACGCTTTGTTGGAGCATGCCTATGCAGCCAAGGATAATATTGAAAATGTAGAGCACATTGAACAAGGTATCTGAATAATGAAATTTTTATTTAGAGGCAAAATTAAGGTACAAAGTTTACTTTAAATGAAACCGGCATCTTAAATATTCGTTTTAGTGGTGCATCATTAGATTTTTGTATGTATTTGTTATTATAGCTGGAACAGCAATACATCATCTTTGAAAAATTTCAACTGTTTGGCCATCACGGTACATGAGATACAGCCAGGTGAAATGGAAAATAATAGGGTTCCGTTTTTACCCTTTAATTATTTGCATTAATAAGTCCTCTATCGGGAAAATATATCTCTTATATATAAAACTCTTAGGCCTGACTGATTAATTTAGATCTCTCTCTAAGACCAGCGGTTTAGGCTGTACGTTCTCACGTACAGCCTAAACCACTGGTCTTAGAGACTTGAAATTTGTATATAATGTTGGTTTAAGTGCGTGGAGGTGTACTAAGAAAGGATTTTTTGAATTTCAAACCCCAAGGGCCTTTAAAAGGGCAAAAACTACTTTAGTACTTTCTTATAACTCATGAAAGGCTGAACAGATTTTCATGATCTTTGCTTTTTGAATTTGTCTTTTTTGCCGAAAAATTATTCTCTCCTTATTTCAGGATTATCCGGTAAATGATAATTTGGTATACATATACAGCGGTCGCTGTCATTAATATGAACTTATTGTAATTTGTATTTTTCTAGCATTACCACCGAAATCTCAATTGGGTAGTGACGAGGCAAGGGCATCCACGTCCACGGCATTTATCCGAACTGGTGGCAAGTATTACATATCAATAGTTTACTCTAACAATGTATAACTTACCAACGTGATTGAAAACGTACTTCTAAACCATAATGTGAGTGGTATATTTTGTCTACTATGATATGAACTTATTGTAATTTGTATTTTTCTAGCATTACCACCGAAATCTCAATTGGGTAGTGACGAGGCAAGTGCATCCACGTCCACGGCATTTATGCGAACTGGTGGCAAGTATTACATATTAATAGTTTACTTTAACAATGTATAACTTACCAACGTGATTGAAAACGTACTTCTAAACCATAATGTGACTGGTATATTTTGTCTACTATGATATGAACTTATTGTAATTTGTATTTTTCTAGCATTACCACCGAAATCTCAATTGGGTAGTGACGAGGCAAGGGCATCCATGTCCACGGAATTTATGCGGACTGGTGGCAAGTATTACATATCAATAGTTTACTTTAACAATGTATAACTTACCAACGTGATTGAAAACGTACTTCTAAACCATAATGTGACTGGTATATTTTGTCTACTATGATATGAACTAATTGTAATTTGTATTTTTCTAGCATTACCAGCACCGAAATCTCAATTGGGTAGTGACGAGGCAAGGGCATCCACGTCCACAGCATTTATGCTTGGTGGCAAGTATTACATATCAATAGTTTACTTTAACAATGTATAAAGTAGGGCTTGAGATTGACATGGTCATTCATATTAATAACGCTTACCGGAATATTTACCTTTTTTTTTGTATCGATTAACCGATATTTCGGCACTGTTCCAGGTATTTTTGGGTTTTAAGGTATATAGCAAATTGCGCCAAATAAAAATTATTCTTGAAGTAGGCTAAACCGTCTAGAGACGTGTAAAGACAGAAACACCATTAATAATATTTGCCTCGATAGAGTCGAAATTAGCGACAAACATGGGTCTAAAATGCTCCAAATCGCTATTTGAAACACATAAAAGACGCCATTATCAAATAATATCGAAGTTAGTGAAAAATAAAGCATAACAATATCTAGGGACTGGTAAAGTTATATTTTATCATGCAGATTTTTTTTTCCACAATACTTAAGAAAATCAGCACACACCATTCAGCACCAAAAATCCACCGTATAGTTTTTATTCACATTTCATGTAGCCTATGACACTCGGGAGATGATTAATTTTATTTTATTTAATTTATACCGGGTGTAAGGCAAACGCTCCCGTAGCACCTGGTAGTACACAGCGTACACTACATATTGGCATAAAAAAATTACGATCAGGTGAAAAAAAAAAATTATGACTGCCACAAAGCACTCGCTTGGTGCCATTTGTTTTATTTTTTGCGTGATGTCTTTTTTTATGAAATTATCGTTAATTTTCTTCCGCCTGCTATCAAACGTAGAGATCAGATCAGATCTTTTCAACAGCGGTCAGGTTTATTATTTTTTAATAATTGATCAAATGTGTTTTATGTATTTCAGAACCTACAACAGAGTCTGTTGCTGTACAAGCTTATAAGAGATCGAGTCGTAAATTAAAAGGTATATCTATCTATCTATCTATCTATATAAAAATGAAACGCCACAAAAGCCACCACGGCGCTCCCCTTCCGAACGACTGCATCAAATTGGAAAATTATTTTTTTGTTCTTTATTGTCAGAAGGTTTGTACATAAGTAAAAAAAAAAATAGGTGTGTAGCAGAAACGTGATCAGAATTCCACGTGGCAACGCAGGCAAGGCAAAAAAATGGCGATATGAAGTTCATCGGGTCAGCTAATATCATAATACAAATAAGTTGATATACAGGGTGTTTTCTTGAAACGGGGCTGTAAGGGTAGGTTCCCTAGCTTTTTAATATATTCTGAACTGCATTCACAGGTTTTTACAAATACGTACAGTAAAAGTCTACTAGTACAGTAGTTCTAAACTACGATTTCTGTCCTAAAATAACATTTGGTTTGCACATTAAGAAGTAGCATCATTTGGCTATATTTAAAATTTTAATTAATTTCTTTTGTTTTGCCATAAAAAATGTTTGGCAAACGTTTTTGGTAACTTCTGTAGTTTTTTTTACTCATACCTTAAATGGTTTTGATCTCCACATGAATAGGATCTCATCAAGAGTCAGCCTTACGATCGAGAGGTCCCGGGTTCGAATCCTGGCCATTACACTACCGACGTGAACCCACTCCTAATATTCCCTCTAACCAAGCTAAATTGCTTATTTAGCTTGGTTAGAGGGAATATTAGCAATTTCGATGATTTCGGTTGCTAATATTCTTTTATAAAATAAAATAAAATAATTGTTTTTTCTTGCGCGCCCCGTTTCAAAAATACTCCCTGGATACTGGTACGATATTTGTCACAAAAAAGTAGTTCAAGCTCACAACATGGTTCAATGGTTGTCGGTAGAAGCGTGAAAATTCAGAGAGTTAAATGTTTTATAAAACCAAATGAAAGAAAGACAAAGATAAAATATTTTTTGGTGGATAGATTTGGTGGATAGCCGGAATTCTGTGATAAGGAACGAGATAGACTTTTTCATAAAAAACTCGACGAGTTCCAGCCACCGGCAGATTGTAGAAAAAAGTCAAGAATACAATCAGCCGCTGTGTATGGCGTTTGTGGACTACGAAAAAGCCTTCGACTCCATCGAAACCGGGGCAGTTCTGCAGGGCTAACATGCGCGCGTCGTCAAATATCTCGAATCGAGATGAGATATCATCTCGAGTCTTCTCGAGCGAAGTAACGTTGACATATTTTGTCGCGTCAAACTTTTTCAATTGTTGTCTATGGCATACACATTTTTTAAACATTTATCCGATGAAATCGGCCCGATACGGCCATTTGCTCGAAAGCACAGACTAGTTAGGGATGCTAGGTATGAAAAAAAGAGAAAAAATAGTGCAAACAATTTTCGACCTTATTGACATGACATGCTATCGAATTTTTTTTCTTGTATTCGTGATCAGCGTCATTAATTAATGCGAAACGACACGTAACAAAGGAAATGTCATTAAGGTCGAAAATGGCTTGCAGTGGCTGTTTTAGTCCAAAATGAACCGAGCACAAAAAATGTTTACACGAGATAACTTCTCGTCGACCAAATGAAAGACGGGAGACAAAACATTTTAATTTAAAAAAGAGAAAAAATAGTGCAAACAATTTTCGACCTTATTGACATGACATGCTATCGAATTATTTTTCTTATATTCGTGATCAGCGTCATCAATTAACGTGAAAAGACTCGTAACAAAGGAAATGTCATTAAGGTCGAAAATTGCTTGTAGTCGCACAAAGGTACTAAATTTTGATCCAAAATGAACCGAGCACAAGAAAAGTTTACACGAGATAACTTCTCGTCGACCAAATGAAAGACGAGAGACAAAACATTTTAAATGTCAAAATTCGAGTAAATAAGGGCACGTATGTTACAATTTGCAGACACTAAGTAGAGATGATTTCTCGAAGTCGAGTTATGGCGACATCTGACAGATCGCCATGAAATTTGCCATGTTACCAACAGTCGATATCGACATAAAACGGCAAAATGCCTCGAGATAGCTATCTCGTGGTGCGCATGTTAGCCCTTCATGCTACCAACAGTCGACATATCGACATTAAACGGCAAAATGCCTCGAGATAGCTATCTCGTGGCGCGCATGTTAGCCCTGCTGGATGCCCTGCAGCGGTGTCGTGTTGATTGGCGATACACCGAGGTGCTGAGATGCTTATATGACACTGCCACAATGTCCGTCCAGCTCCAAAACCAGACGACGAAACCAATTAGCCTCCAGCGTGGAGTCAGGCAGGGGGATGTTATATCCCCCAAACTATTCACCAATGCATTGGAGGACTTCTTCCGTCTTCGAGAACGGTGAGTACATCTCACACCTTCAGTTCGCCGATGACATCGTCGTGGTTGCGAAGTCGCTGGAACAACTGAGCGAGATGCTGCAGAGCCTACATAGAGCTTCTCTACGCGTCGGCCTCGGTGTAAACTTGGATAAAATCAAGATCATATTCAACGAACATGTTGCACCGAGACCGATTGCCATCGAAGGGGCGACGCTTGAAGTTGTCTAAAAATATGTATACCTGGACCAGGTTATCCAGCTTGGTAAAAGCAACTCGAGAAAGAACTAGCCAGATGGATTCAGCTGGGCTGGGCAGCATTTCGCAAACTACGACGAGTCTTCTCTTCTCCCCTACCGCAATGCCTGAAAACAAAGGTGACCAGTGCGTCCTACCTGTTATGACTTACGGTGCCGAAACGTGGACACTGACGGTAGGGCTAGTCCATAAACTAAAAGTCGCGCAGCGGGCTATGGAGCGAGCTATGCTTGGAGTGTCTGTGAAGGATAGAATTCGAAACGAGGTGATCCGACAAAGAACCAAAGTTACCGACATAGCTTGCAGAATAAGCAAGCTGAAGTGGCAATGGGCTGGCCACGTCTGTCGAAAGATCGATGGCCGTTGGAGCAGACGAGTCCTAGAATGGAGACCGCGAGAAAGCAAACGAAGGGTAGGGCGCCCCCTAGCCAGATGGACCGATGACCTGAAAAAGGTGGCTGGAACCGACTGGATGCGGAAGGCGGAGGATCGTACGAAATGGCTCATATTGGGAGAGGCCTATGTGCAGCAGTGGACTGCAGTGGGCTAATTGATTGATTGATTGAGATACGGTGGTTTTAGAGGAATTTGGTTACAAACACTGACACGAGAATATTATAATAATTCACATTCATACACCTGTAAATCGATTTTATTGAAATTTGGTGCAGACATAGATTAAAGCTTGAGAAATGCATTTTGGTCGTGATAACCAATATAGTATACATGAATGACTGCGTGATCAGGTTATTAAATATATAATATAATATGAGCGCACTATTAATACTGGTTTAATATTTGCAGTTGGAGAGACTACAATAGGCGAACGGGAGAAAATACTTCTAAAGAAATTGCAGACTGCAAAATTATCATTGAGACGTCTTGCGAAAAGCACCTTAAACCTCGACAACTTAGAGTCAGATATGTTAAAAGAATTTGTTAGTAATATGTTAAAAAAAAAAAAAAAAAAACATCTACTGGTAAAAGGTGGACGTTGGATTCCAAAATTTATTGTTCAGCTATTTATAAAAGGTCGCCAAAGGCGTACAGGTTCATGGCAAAATTTATGTCGCTACCGAGTATAAGAACATTAAATAGAATGATAAAAGAAATACCAATGGAGCCAGGGTTAAATCCGCGAATAATAAATTGTTTAAAGATGAAGGCTAACAAAATGGAAATGAAAAACAAATTCTGCAGTCTCCTCTTTGATGAAATTGCATTAAAAAAATGTTTAATTTACAATGAGGTCACAGACAAAGTGGAAGGCTATCTCGACCTTGGACCTGGGGACAACATGGGAAGGCACAATAAAATAGCAGACCATGCTTTAGTTTTTCTGATCCAAGGTCTGAGAATTAAATACAAACAATACGTCGCTCACTATTTCGTGGAGGGAACTATTACTACTCATAATCTAGCTTCTATAATATTGAACATAATTAAATCCCTCCACGAAATTGGACTTACAGTTGTAACCACAGTCTGTGACCAAGGGTCAACAAATATAGGAGCCTTAAATATTCTTAAAAAAATGTACGGTGGAACTGCAGAAGATAATTTTTTCATGTGCAATGGGAAAAAAATGTTTACCGTTTATGATGTACCACATTTATTTAAGGCCATTAGAAATAATTTTTACAATGGAGGCACAGTTAAATACAGTGGTAAAACTGGCAAATGGTCCCATTTAGTTGCTGCTGAAGAACAAAACAGAAATTTTTTGAATTTTCCGAAATTAAGTGCTGTAGTAGTTAATCCCTCATTTAAAAATAAAATGAGGGTTAAATATGCAGCCCATGCTCTAAGTAATACCATGTCGGCGATACTGAAAATGATGGCCTGGAAAAAAGATTCCACAGAGAAGGATGAATCGAATGAAACTGCTTATGTAATTGAAGAATTAGATAAATTATTTGATTGTACTAATGGCCCAGCATCGCCGAAAGATACTAAGAAGGGAATTCGGGAAAATGTTTCCAATAGAAGTAATCATGTAGAGTCTTGGAATTATTATTTAAAAAAACTTGAAAATACCGAATTCCTTAATAATGATGCATTAAAATTAAAAAATGTTAAGTGTATAAAGGGCTACTTAATAACACTGAAATCTTTAAAAGATATTTGGCATTTATTGAAGGAAATGGGGTTTGATTATTTAAATCTTAGACAATTAAATCAAGACTCTCTTGAAAATTTATTTGGGATCATTAGACAACATAGTGTAACAAACCATAACCCCACAATTACACATTTTACTGCTGCACTTAAAGCAAGCATGGTTTCTGGTTTAAGGGCTCCTCATAGCAAAACCGCTAATTGTCAAATGGACAGCAATAAAGTGTTACTAGAGTACAAGGATTTGCTTACGGAGTCTCAAATACCAGAAACCATAGCTGAAGTGCCCGGTGTTATAGAAGTGGAAGGTGAAATTTGTTACCCAGTGTTGTCAATTCCCGAAGAACCTGAGCATGTTGAACAATATTTGGAAGATTTAGATTCATTTGAAAGTCAACCGATTGTGTACGTAAGTGGATATTTAGCTGCAAAGCTATTAATAAAAAATGACTGTGAAGACTGCAAAAAATGTTTATCTGTCCAAAATCCCCAGAATGAATAAATGTACAATTATTTGAGCTTAAAAGAATGGTGGTCGGACAAAAACTCATTAACTTATCCTTCTAAAAACTTATGCACAACGATACAAAATGCCATAAAATATTATAATGAGTTTTTGTCCGACCAACTTTATAAAGAAAATATTGGACAGATAACTTTTTTGCAGTTAAGCAGTACGTGCAATTTCAAATGGTTTAGCTGCAAACAACATTATAAAGAAATGGAAGAAAAACTATTTCGCAGTATTGGCATTCTGTTCATAAGGAAATCTTGTAAAATTATAAATAAAACTTTATAAAATGAGACCGTACCATGGGGTGGCTTTGATTAGGTTTAAAGTAACCTTCTATTATTTACATCTACATTATTATTGCTTTGTTTTCTTAACCTCAGTAATTTAACTTCAGTTACGCCAATACCCACATGTGTAACGGTATTAATCTTACTCGATGCAACACTGATAAATATTGGTATTGCAGAATGCGAATTGGGAATTGTAAGTTTATCATGCTATAATAATTATGCAGTTTGCCTCATTGATATACCTACTAAATACTGCGAAATAGTTTTTCTTCAAATAAATAATGGAATCCTCTTGAAATCCATAAATAACTGTACACTCATTCCATTCGTTAATTTTCTTTTTAATAGATGGAAATAGAGGGAAAGATAAAAACCGCGATTTAAAAAATCATAAATTGATAAATGCAAATGATTTCATGATTTTATTATATATTCATAATAATAATAATAATATTTATAGTCTGTTTACTATCTATCTATACAAATAATAAAGCAGTATATAATAGGTCGTTATATATGAAATTGCCATTTTATTGAAGAAATTGGAGGAAACCCAATTTGCAGTACCAACATTTTTGCAATTTTTTAAGAATGACAAATACAAATTATATGATTTATTTTTGTGTATGAATGAGACAAAATTAAGCTAACAGCAACTTTCATTACATTTTTGAAAAGTGACAGCTGTAAAAAAGTAATATGAAAGGAGATGTTTCATAAATGTATGGAGTCTGGGCCAAATATTGTACACTACTGAGAAATATAGCTTAGCAATATAGTTACCATTTTCCAATATTCTATTTTTATAATATTACTTCGTTTTAGTGTTAAATCGAAATAATTATATCACATAATTGCAACACAAAGATAACACAAAGATGGCGGACTAATGAATTGTCTTTGTAAACTAGTTATTATTGTAATTCGGGAAAAGGATAAACTGACAATTGTCAAAACATAGCCGTTCAGAAATAAGTACAAACGGGTCTTTATATATAATTGAACACAATATTATTATAGTTCCGCAAAAATAACCAGTATGTTTTGTTTATCGTCAATATTAAAGAAATAAATACATATACTATGGTGTTTAATGCTGTGAAAAATATTCAACAGAAAATTTCGGAAGTCAGACGTTAGACATTAATGCTATTTTCAGGCTGTTTTCGAACGGTATGGACCCTCATGTAACCGGTAGCCATTTTCTATCTCGCAAAATGTTGTCATATAATAAAAATGTCACATTCTTCTTTCAATTACTGCAAAGTATTTTGGAGTCAAACAAAGGTAATTGTATTTTTTTACAAGAACCAGTTTTTTTTCTCTTTTTTCTGTATAGTGTACATTAGTTGGCCCAAAATGAAACATCTCCTTTATCATCAACATGGATAGCATTTAGGAAGTACTGTTTTTGAAAATCGAATTTAATTTATCAAGCGGCCAATAAACACAGAATTTAATACAGTGTTGTAAAATCTTGAAATCAACTTTTAAACAAATTATAAATAATGGAAATAGCTATTAAATTACAGGAATAACGAACTCATGAATCTGTAATAAAGTTTTGGCAATTTCATATGTAACGACCTAATATTTCATGTGCGTACATTTCATTAAATTTACCATGAACCGATTGTGGGCCATAACGCACACGCTAATCCTCAAAACATATACCTAATTCACATTGTCTAATATATCTTTACTGCTTTCGATTTAAAAGACAACGCACCTTCGATTAATCCTTTCATAGTTGCCGCGTGACAAACCATCAGTCTTAAATCAATTAAATGTTAATAAAAAACCGGCGGTAATGAAAACATTAAAAAAAAATGTTTTAGTAGATTTGGGTTGTAACATTTTCAAGTTATTAAAATGAAAACACAGTCGATCAACCCTAAAACTCCATCCCTAAAATTGCTTTCTGGCTGACGTGGCCTTGCCAATAAAATATGATGTATTAGGGCATAATTTTTGTTTGGAGTAAACCTCCGGTATTGACGCTTTAACAAACAGTGTGTGAACTGTCAAAAAGAAAATAAACGAATGGACCGGAGTATAAGTACTTTCGGCTAAATTTTATTTTTGTGGGATTCTATTAATTATTTAGGTGTCACTTCCGTACAAAGGTTATTGTTAGATGCAAATATACAAAAAACGAGTGGTTTAGCAGCTATATCTAAAAGAATACAGCATAAAGATATGGTTACGGACTCGAGGTCATACCAGGGGCCACAATAGTATGAATAACAGGACTTGTTTGTTTAGTTTTTGTTTTTTAAATTTAACACTTTTTATTGCACTGTTATTATTGTTACAAAAAAGGTCTCGAATAATTATTATTTTCCTTAAATTCAATCATTTTACTCGTCGCAACACTAGTTGATGAAGTGTTGTGAACAAAGAGTAAAATGATTGACTTCGGAGAAAAAACGAAATAAATACTAGAATAAGCAAAATGTATTCAACAATATCTTCATCTCGAATAACAATAATTTACTTGAATTCAATAATTTTACTCTTTGTACAACTAGTGTATTTATTTAAGTATTTTATTTTATTGCTTAAAGTCCAAACATTTTTTTTGTGACAATCAGTTCTGTTCATGTGGTGATCAGAAGAACCGTTTTAGTAACCTGTAAGTATCTGTCTTACTGCCCCGTTTCAAAAATTTTCACTACAAAGGGTAGCCTATGTTCGTTCCCAAGCACTAATTCAACCCTGTACCAAATTTCATCAGGATATCTTAAAAAATTGACAATCTTTCATGCCCTATCCCCCGCCCCCCACCTTAAACCCCCTTTTTCACAACAGAGGGTAGCCTATGTTCGTTCCCAAGCTCTAATTCATCCCTGTACCAAATTTTATTAGGATATCTTTAAAACTGACTAACTTTCATCCCCTATTCAACCCCCCGCCCCCTCCTTAAACCCCCTTTTTCACTACAAAGGGTACCCTATGTTCGTTCCGAAGCTGTACCAAATTTCATTAGGATATTTTCAAATCGGACAAATTTTCATATAAACTTTCATCCCAAGGCCCTACTCTCCCCCTTCTACCCCCTTTTTCAAGACAAAAGGTTGCCTATGTTCGTTCCCAAGCTCTAATTAATCCCTGTACCAAATTTTATCAGGATATCTTCAAAACTGACAAACTTTCATAAAACTTCCCCCCCCTTAAACCCCTTTTCCATAGAAGGTAGCCTATGTCCGTTCCCAAGCTCTAATATACCTCTATACCAAAATTCATCGAGATTGGTTCAGTGATTTAGGCGTGAAAACGTAACATACAGACAGACAGAGTTACTTTCGCATTTATAATATTAAGTATGGATTATTTATAAAATATATTTAGTTATTTATTTAGTCATTTATTTATTTATTTATTTAATTATTTATTTATTTATTTATTTATTGATTTATTTATTTAATTTATTATTAATTAATTAAATACAAATACTAATTACAGATAAAATAATAATTCATATTATTTCATTAATTAGTATTTTTATTGCTTTTTAGGGATATAATAATAACTATTTACAAATTGTGATATTGGAAATTTTTGCAATATTAGTAGCGGTGTGTGTGAAAAACAAGAAATGATATTCCTATTTTATTCCCTAGTGTGACGAAGAGTCCGAAGTGAAAGACAATAATAGCTTTGTAACTAAGTAGCAAAAATGATCTTTTAATAATGTGCAAAGTATCTGGAAATCAAAATATAATACCTCTGCCTTGCGAAATGTCCCTTGCAAAAATGGGTTTATGGAAAAAAGAAAATATCTTTTATTCTGTGCAAATAGTAACAATTCAACATACTCCGGGTACTCTAAGATAACTAACCCTTCAAACTATGTAACAACTATATTTAGTCACCTCTATAGACTAATATGTCATTATGCATAATGCCCCATTCTATCGGGCAAAATGATTATTTACTATCTAAACTTCATTATTTATCACTTTGTCCGGCCTTTATTATACTGTTAGGTACTTGACAATTGGGCAATTTGATAGATAATAAAGCTAAATTTGACGCGGCGAGTGGAGGGAAGGGTTTCGTATCAATTCGCCTACTGTCATTTTAACTACGGCGACTCAACTACGGTTGACTAACCTCTGTTTGGTTGAACTATGTTTGATTGCACTATTGAACGATTCATTTAATGGTTATTTAAGATGTTGACAATTTCAACTAATGGACGACTCACCTACGGTTAGCGTGGGTGGCTATAAAAATAGTCCAAGTCAAATTGCGTGAGGTGGATACAACGCGCCGCGACAAGGATATTTTTTTTTAATAGCCACATACGTGAACTGTAGGTGAGTCATCATCTCATCATGAACCATAAAATTGAAATACCGTTCAATCAACCTTAGGTTAAATAAATTATAGTTGAATAAACCGAAAAATAGTCACAAAACATATACATTGATGACATATTTATTACTCTGCCCAAAAATGATGGGCAAAATGTATAATGCCCGGTCAACTTGATTATTTAAATAATTAATAAATTACTTTCTCATATTGAGCATTATTCATAATGCAGTCATCAGACATTAAGTTTATTAAAAAGACACATCAAGATTGCTTACGTAAGATTACTTAATGGAGTATAGATGAAAAACTTAGCTGTTTAACAAATTCATTATTTTCTTATAATTATTTTCAGTAATGTAAATTTTTTTATTTCATTTTTCAACTATAAACATATGAATTGATTTAAATGATGTAAAATAACCGATTGCGTCTAAGAATTTTTTACCTTAAAAGATTTTATTGATGCTTTGCGCGTATTGTTTCAACTTCATTTTCGAATAACCATCTGTTAATATACAGGGTGGAAGATTTTAACCTTACCTGGAGGGGAAGTACTCTAAATATTGGAGATAGCTAATTTCACTCAAAGGAAACATTCCTTTATTTTTAAAAAGAAACAAAACTAGCTCCAACCTAGCATCTTAAATTACTACCAATCCTACCTACATACCTCATGCAGTTACTCAATAAAGTTACATTCTAAACCGGAAACGAAGTTTAATCATTTAGTATCTCCTTATCTTAATAAATATTTGGCGTCAAGGATAACTTTATTGTTCTTTGAGTAAAAATGCTGCATCTGCTGGCACTGAGTTTATAAGTTAAGATTTTATGGACTTCCTTTCATTTAACTTATCGTGTTCTTTAGAGAGATTTGATCCTTATGATTAACCCTATCGATGGATGACATAAAAATACAAGTTTTTATTTAATCAGATTTTAGTCGATTTTATTTACGGGTATGGCAAGCGAATTTTTGAAAATTATTGAATACTGTTTTATTTCTTTTTAAAAATATATGAATGTTTCCTTTGAGTGGAATTCGCTATCTCCAGTTTTTCGAGTACTTCCCCTCCAGGTAAGGTTAAAATCTTCCACCCTTTATATGACGTGACGTGACAAAAGTTCGGAAAAAGAGTACTTAATTTTAGTTAGTCTTATATTAATTCCTTTTTTAATAAATAATCTTTATTTTTGTTGTCTCTAATAATCTTTAAACGTTTTGTCTGTTATTCGTAGATAAAGTGAAATTGTCTAATACTAACTTATATACACTTTTGACACTGACTTTGAATGAAGAATATTTAACGCTACATCGTATCATCGCTTCCACTGATGTCTCAGCTGGACCCGGCCTGATCGCGACACATGGTCATGTGAAAATATACATTCACCCTTACATTAATTGTAAAGAAAACGAAAATTTACATAAACATTAGCAAAACGGTGAAAAAGTCAAAGGTCACAATCTTTGTATGGTCATTTTTAGGATTCCTTTTCTCAAAAAGGAAATATAAAATCCATATGTAACATTACTTGTTGGCTATCTGTTCGTCTACCTGTATGTGGATGTGTCTGTAAACACCCTTTTCCCAAGCACCTATGGTTATCAAGTTTAAATCGAAATTTATTAATATGCAATATTTTATACACGTGTAATAGAATCTAAGCCAACTTTCTCTTATTTAGGTACCCTAAAAGTTAGTTGACTAAGAATCATGAAATTTGTGCAAGAAGCAAAATATTAAAGCACAAAATTCAAAACAAACACATATTTATGTCCACTGTTGGATATGTTATGTCCCAAGGTTTCACAATACACCTTTTTTTAGATCTTCAGTCCTAATACGTCGTAAATGCATGATCTTTGTGATATATCTACCTAGATACATTTTTAGAAGAACTTAATTTTTTTTATTAGCATCAGAAATACTTTGTGACCTTAAATGACTTTTAAGAACTTAAAGTATCTTTTATCTAATTAACGGGGGTTTGTAGATAATTGCATGATCTTTAGCTTTGTCTCAACTACATGTTTCATACGTTAAAAGTTCTCAGTTATGAGAAAAATGCAAAATACCGATTTTGAGCTTAAATATTTATTGCGCATATGGGATCGATGGGTGGTACACTATTTAAGAAGCATATACCGGTTGTAAGGGGTACGCTCCCAAAGCCGAAGCCCGTGGTAGTACTACGGGTATACTACATATTGGCATAATTTATGTTTCTGTAGTGATGTTTTTATGAAATTGTCGTTTTATTGAAATTTCTGTTAATACGATGGAGAATAAATGGCGAAAAAAAAAGGTTTTTCACCAAATCGAATAAAAAATTATGCCAATAAGTAGTATACCCGGAGTACTACCACGGGCCTTCGGCATCTGGAGCGTTCCCCTCACACCCGGTATAATAGAATCCCAAATGTTCATGTTAAATTTAAGCTTATTTGGGATTAATGTAAACCTATTTTTGGGGCTAATTTGACTGAACTGACGATGTAGCGTGAATTATTCATTATTAAAATATACCTAGTTATGATAGGTACTCAATACAGAATCTAATTACGCATTTAAAAAATAATATCTTCCGAATATTGTTCTCAATCAAAAAAAATCTGTTCGGTTTTAACCATTTTTGTTTGTCTTCATTTTTTATTTGTTTTATTTCTACAGAATTTGGGTCTATATTGGCTCGCAATTTTTTTTATCATAAGTTTCGCTTTTCTACTGATTTGTGTTCACTCTTCGTAAATTGTCTGTCATTAGATTTGATTTATCGATTAGGAGTTTTGATAGTTAGGACTACAAAAAATATGATCATTAAAAAATATTTAAATTTGTCGTCTAATCCTAATTGCGTTAATCCGCCAATGTATATTATCAATATTATCATAGACGAATTTACGCATTTGGGACAATATCAGAAAAATTTATTTCAATGTACAATAATTCTGTTGTTGTGTATTGTTAACTAGGGGTTTTGTTTCGCTATCCGTTTTTCTTTTATCATTTTATATTTTTTATGAACGTTCTCAATACTTCTGATTGAATTAACTAGCAAGAACCTATATACTACTTTTTCTATTAAATATGAATAAAAATTGAATTGTTATGTTAAGGTAAAGATGTAGTAAAACTTCATAACATTTAGACGATATTATTAGTATTTCTTTAAGATAAAAACCCCAACACAAACCAAATACTCCTAAATTTAAAACGTTTTAATTGGCACTTTGACTTCAATATACCTAGTAATACCTATTATGATTCAAACGTCTAATTTTTACTTTATATTATTTATTTAAGAAAATTTATTTATTCACTGAAAAATTCTCTAATTTCATTGTCATCATAATTAGGATTAAAATTATTATAAGAAATTGTTTCACAAACGGTGAAAAAAGACTCGGAGGATTATGATGATGTTTATTCTTCTATATTTTTCGGCCGAAAAGCTTAAACGTGGAAGTGGTTCTCGACCAAGGCTCAGATATTTTTTGTCCGAGTTGCTCTGTAAGCCCGTACTAACGTTACGATTAGCATCTGTTTAAAAACTACTTTTTGAAACCCTTGACGAGCCCCAACACGCTATATCTTCTCTAAGTTGCCGAGGATTAAGGTCTCCCGCAAGCTCACAACCAGATTTCCATGTCATAAAGAATCCCACCAATTTGAACTATACACCGAGTATCAAATTAATCGGATCGGTTGAACTAAGATCCATTCGTCTATTAGCCAAGGGCTGATGATCCTTAAGCAGATCTTCGAATTTACATTCAAGAATCATCGCGTTCAAGTCAGCTTTGAAATAAAGAAAACTGCGTTACAAAATGTTAAATCTCCTACCTGTAATAATTTTAAAGAATCCAAGAAACAATTATGTATTCTAACCCTTCTATAGTTTAAGATGCGATTAGGCCGATGCAGATAGCGTCAAAAATGAGAAATAATTTAAATTGGGAAATAATTCAAACAGCATGAGCCCTGTTGGATTTGAAATTAAATATAGTGTAATAAAACATAGGAGAAAAAATAAATAAAGCGCGCTATGAAGTAATTAAATGAGGTGAATTTTAAGGGCGAATAATCTCCTATCAAATAAAGTCAAATGCAAAGGTTGTAGATAATGACTAGATCTACAACTTTTGTATGAACTATTGCATTACCTTACAGTTTTCGAGCTAAATTGGAAAATACTGTTTTTTGGCTTTCTGTTCTTATCTGTCTCAAAAACAAACCTTTCTATCATAATTTGGTGAAATGTTACCTCATCCTGTTTTAAACACGATCACATTGCTGTCCGAGTCCAACATATCCACGGCTGATGGCCGACGGAGGTGGCGTCCGAGGGAATTGCCGCCCGAAAAAAAGTTGGAATGTAATCCGAATTCCACGTGGGCGGAGCCACGGGCAACAGCTAGTATTTTATAATTTTGCTCGAAAACTGTGGGGTAAGGATAAACAGTTCATACAAAAATTGTAGAGCTTTACTTTACCTACTTTTGTATTTAACTTTTTTCTAAACTGGTTAAGTTTCGCTGTAATTCGTGGAATACCATTTTTCACCCTTCAAAATGTTCGCTTCATAGCGAGTTTAATTTACTTTGCACATTGTTTTAACCATATTTTATTTTTATTTCTAACACGTCTCATGCGGTTACTATTTCACAAAAAAAAAGTATCTGCACAAAAATGTACCTATGAAATTAAATTAAATTTATACATAGGCGACATAATTAAGATAAGATGTTACATTTAAAAGTTTAACTTGCAGTATATCTCGCCTTCATTAGGCGTATGAATCTTGTACCTACGTACACAAATTATATTATTATTTAACTCCCCACTATACCATACCTACTTATTTAAGTTTGAATTGATAATATTGATTTAGAGAAATATGTATCATAATATTATAATAGATATATAAGTAATAAATAAATATAATATAAGAGATGGGACTGTTCTCCATCCGACAGTAAATATACAGCCCATGACTAAGTGTCCACTTGACAACAATAGGCTCGCGCCCTATTACGTGGGACCGAAAATCATAGTTGGCGAAATGTGGGTTTTAATACACCTCACAGGCGTGGGCATATGTATGTAATAGTGGAATTATCAATGGCCACAGAACTTAAATTCATTTTTATTCATAATTTAAACAATACATATATACATATATTACCTTATTTTAAACTAAAGAATAGCCAATCCATGTACATTATATAAATACTAGAATTTCATTTTATATTATTAAGTAATAATCACTTACACTCAAATCTTCATGCAGATTATAAAAGCATCTCTTGATTGATATGGACCATTGCCTTAATTTCACAATATATTGAGTTCGAGGCAATTCCTTGATAACTTGCGATGTGATTTTTAAATTTTTATTATCATAATTAAGTACCTAGGTTTTTTGGTAAAAGCTAGTTCTGCCCATCATGTGTTTGGCCCAATGTCGTCTTGATTTTCTATTGTAAAAGCAGAACCTAAGCTACAACTTATTTTCATACTTATATACCTACTGTATAAATAATTTAAAACGAAAAAGGCAAAATTCGGGACGGGACTTGAACCCGTGATTGATCCTATTCTAGGGGCACTGAGATACCTGGACCTGGCCTTGATGGCTACAGCTACGGATTCATATCCTGGCCTGGACGTTAACTAGTTCCCATTTTTATTGGAAAAATCTACACCTAGCTTTACGTACATTCATTGTAAATGTTACCGGAAAATAATAAGATCCTTAAGTTTTTTAATTTCCTAGGAAATTTATAAACTAACTTAACCTAACCGAACCTTTATAATTTCCTAGAAAAATTATAAATTTGCGGTTCTTGTTATTTTCCGGTGACATATATATGTAATCTCAATATCAGAATGTGAAGTTTTGTTTGTGTAACATTTTTAGACAAATAAAGAGATAAAAATATTTGTTCGGAAATTTTTATTCGCTTTCCTATAATATTTGAAAGCCATCGAGGGTATAATCGATTTCATAGACCAATAATCGGTTTGAGTCGATTAAACCAATTTAATCGATACTTGATTAGGCGATTATTGTATAACATTTCTTTAGCCCGTCTCTACCCGGCGGAATGGAATCCGATGAACGAATGAATGGTCAATCCCAGTCAGCTGAACTAGCTTGTTCCTAGTGCCTTCTCTTAAACTATATTATATACTCTTTGAGTATCGCTGTGATCCTCGACCGAGCACTACGTGTCTAGCAGAACGCTCCTAGTTCGGTTGAATATACTTGGTTATAGATCGCGAGTGTGTCTGTAAAATGTGTAGTCAGTGATTGATGTAATTAAAATGTGGTGATTCGTGTATTAGGTTGTCCTATCTCCTCGCCCGTAAAATCCACGCAGACTGTAAGTGCAAGCTTACAATGGGCTACTAAGAGGCCCCAGACCCGAAGTAAACCCCATGTGCCTTCATCAGAAGTGGGATACCAGGGCAACAAGCTGAGGAGAATAGCAGTGGCAACCAAAAGACTCGCTAGTCAGATTTACATGAAATAACGTGAAACTGTGTCTCTCCTGATTGTTGGCTGCATCCCGACTACAAGACCCGGTGAGCCCGTTCCTTTTTATTTCGTAGACAGTGTGTGCTTATTTTTTAAAAACAAGTGGTATAACCAAATAATTTCCTGGTAGCGGAATATCGCAATCCACCCTCCAGGGAAAGATATTGTTGTAAAGGTATTACTCGTGGGTACAAATTCGTATTTGAATAAAGTCTTATCCTATTTCTACTATTCCATGTAGTTCCAGAAGAGACGATAGCAGTTCGGGCAATCCGTGAGCAGAGGTTTATGAGGTAGCGGAGTTTGCACCTAATTATATAGGGGCTAAGTTAAATTGTCATTACACGAGAAAGTTTCGAAATATCCCGTATATCTAACTATGCTAGATTCTATACTATCTGTAGCTGTTGATACGGTGAGAAGACTTATTCGAATTGAGTAGGGTACGCTGCAAAAGGTTACTGTGATTGCTTAGATTAGCTTAGAATGCGGTGACGCAATCAGTACGTCCAAGAAGTGAGAACGATAAGTTTTAACGAACTACCCTATATTAACATCAGTGAGTTCTTTATTGTCAGTACGCAGATGCCATGTCACCATAGTGCAAAGGCTCGTGTTAAATCGTCTTCCATTGAGTGGGAGGGTAGTGAGACAAAAGGAACCAGTTCTCGATATAATCTTTTTTTATTTAAGTGACCTAATTTACGTAAAAGTGAGTAGTTTGCAGTAAAAACTAACGAAGGACGGTTCTGATTATATCACGATGTAATACGTGTTGGTTTTTGCGTTTGCTTTTTTGGTTTAGATATCTTTTCGGTAGCAGGTACTGACCCGGTGTGTCTTGTCTTGAGATGTTTAGGTCCCTCGGAGGACTCGAGCTGTGTTTAAATGTTGGTGGACAGATAGGTGAATGTAGCTGTACGGTGTAAGATACGGCTTCCTATGAAGAAGGTTGAACTCTGTTAATAATCGCGTGCTGGCTTGTCAGTTTAATTTCTGTGATGCTGAGTAGCAAAGACGAGCTATGCGGTATCAGCTCTAACGGGTTTTGTTCGTGTAATATTTCTCATTAGTGGGTAGACTCAATGTGGTGTACTTCACTTTGAGGCCACACTATTGTGTAGGTACCTAGGTAGAAAAGGCGTGGCGGATCCTTAGCAAGAATACACGAACCAACAGTTTGGTGACCAAATATTTCGGGTCGACTAAAGGAATAGTTCTCGTCGCCAAATTGGCAAATTGCGGCCGATAAACTGCCCCGAGTAGCCTCTCGTCTTAATGGGCGATTATATGATCTACATTCTGGTGAAAGCCTCTGTGACGTGGCGGTGGTCGGTGCGGCTGCTGCGCGAGGACTCGGTATCGATCCTCGGTCGGCACGGGTGTTTGTGTGCTCGTATGAGTCTGCTGGCATTGGTCTGGTCTACGTGCTACGGAGGGTCCGTTGCGTCATATATCCCGGTTGTCATGCGAGCGTCTGTGGCGGTCGCTGCGGGTGATCGGAGCTCACAGGCGTCCGACTGGTGTAGCTGCAGAACTTCGGTCCGCCGCTTGGTTGTGGGGATCGGATGGCGGTCGCTTCGCGGGGTGTTTCGAGATCCAGTCGCGCCGCGTTTCTACTGGAGAGCCGAGACCAACTAGGTCGAGAAAGGAGCTCGGAGAATGACGATAGAATGAGTAATTAGGAGTTGATTGCTAGAAGCGGCGGTTGCTGCTAGTTATTTGTCATATACCCTCCATTGTGATGAAATGGAGTAAAGTGTGTAATTACGGGTCCACCACCACCAGAATGGTTACCAGCTGATTCCGCGTTGTCTGAATGCTAACAAATTGACACTAGGTTATTGACTGTAGACCTGGTGGTAGGAAAACTGAACCCGACTCACTGCAATCACGGGGACAAGGTGAGGTGCGTATACTTCTAACTGTTACGAAATTTCAGGCAAGATTGGGTCTAAGTACGAGTCATTGATCAGATGTCATGTAGAAGTTGATGTACATGCTATAATCAGATGAAGAGGCTGTAATCCGTCACATCAGTAAGTGGTGTATAAGGAGTGAAAATAAAGTGCTTTAGTTCTGTGTTCTCGGGTATGAGTGATGGAGTCGTCACAAGCTTTGTGCCTTTGCTTTGAGATGTCTCATTTGGTGAAATTAGGACGTCTTTGATTTCAATACCCTCGCGTACCTAAGATTTAGGGAAAGATGTTCTATTAGCAAGTAATGTTTCATTGTTTTCTCAAGTAACGGTTTCTCGTCGTACGTGGTCACATAGACGAAATTCTACATCGATCAATCAATCGACCAACTAGGCCACCGTGGTCAACTGCTCGACGTGGGCCTCTCCCAATGTGCGCCATTTCGAAATACTACATGGATATGGGTTGTCTGTTATATAATTAGAACAGGAGAAGACCTAAAGTTCCAGATACTGACAAGCATTGGCAGAGACATCCAAGTTGAGGATTACTACTTCAAACAGACGCGTGCTTGGGTGACTTCTCTTACTTTACAGGGTAGTATAAGTGTCATAGGGATACTCTGTTTAATAAGCAATCAATGAGCTAGATGAAATTGACAGCTTCCCCGTAAGTGTGATAGATATGTTCGCTCCACGACCGATCGTGCCGATCCAATAGTGACTACGATGGATCAACACACGGATGATGGCCAGGGTGGTTTTGAAACCGTTCTAGTTTGTGGGAGGGCGGTGTGCTCCTCCATGCGTCTTATTTCGCTCCTTATTAATGATTGAGTGATGTAAAGTAACAGCGTAGATGTGCAATCCGTGCGACTCCGCCAATGGTCCGGGGAAGCGTAGTCGTGATTCGTGCCCTCGTGAATAGACAGGGTAATGGAGCGGTTACGAGAGCCTCTGCGAGAGAAGCGTCGGTAGCTTAGTGGTTAAGGGGTCGGCCTTACGATCGAGAGGTCCCTGGTTCGAGTCCTGGCCATTGCACTGCCGGCGTGGGCCCACTCCTGGCACGAGCAATTTGGCTTGGTTGGAGGGGTTAGAGGGAATATTAGTAATTTCGATAATTTCGGTTGCTAATATTCTTTTGAAACGAAGCGCGTATGGTAGTTTTGTACAGGAAAGCGAAGTGTAACAAAATTGGCTCTTAACTAATTCTGAACCATAAGTTTGTTCTAATTAATCAGTTTCGAGTGTATGCGGATAGAGCACTAAATGGAGTATAGTCAGTGTTGGTTTATTGGTTTCCAGTCTTGCTTTACTTACTACTACTAATACCTTGGAAACCTATTCAAATAAAGTCTAGCCGCGGCTTGGGCTAGGATGTAGACGTTACTCGCTTCCAATATGGCGGATAGAGCTGGGACACATCGTGTTTGGGCAGACTTCAGTACATTTCATCTCCTAGCTTCGAACCCCAATGCCTCAATTCGATCTCGAATAATAAGTCATATCACTGTAGCAGAAATTGACAACGAGCTGGCCGAGACGGCGGTCCATAGTCAGAACGAAGGAAGAATTCACGATAACGACACATTCTCAGCGATTAATTGTCACATCATTACTACTAGTCCACCTTCCACAGATCTTGATGTATATTGTAAGTAGGTAGGTCCAGACTCACATTCATGTTCGGACTGGCTCCTCGAGGGTCGATGTTCGAACTATGTAATCTTGCTAGCCTTGCAGGATAGCTTAGGTGTTTGTAGGGGCACCGAGTGGTTGTACGTAGGTCCAGACTCACATTCATGTTTGGACTGGCTCCACGAGGGTCGATGTTCGAACTATGTAATGTTGCTAGCTTTGGAGGACAGTGTAGGTGGTTGTAGGGGCACCAATGAGTGGTTGCCCGGAGTCCGACTTGTTTATGGTCGGAGGGGCACAAATGAGTGGTCGCCCGGGGTCCGACCGGTTTATGGTCGCAGGGGCACCAATGAGTGGTCGCCCGGGTTCCGACCGGTTTATGGTCGCAGGGGCACCAATGAGTGGTCGCCCGGGCTCCGACCGGTTTATGGTCGCTGGGGCACCAATGAGTGGTCGCCCGGGTTCCGACCGGTTTATGGTCGCAGGGGCACCAATGAGTGGTCGCCCGGGTTCCGACTGGTTTATGGTCGCAGGGGCACCAATGAGTGGTCGCCCAGGTTCCGACTGGTTTATGGTCGCAGGGGCACCAATGAGTGGTCGCCCGGTCCGACTAGTTCATAGTCGTAGGGGCACCAATGAGTGGCTGCCCGGTTCTGCTCGTTTGTGGCCGAAGAACACCAACGAGTGATGTTAGGCCTGTGCGGCGATGGAAGTCAGTGATGGACAAGCGTGTCAGTGCGAGAAGAATTAAAGCATCGTACATTTGTTCACAGACGGATCTCTGACATTGGTCGCACGAGGACGTGCGACATGTCAGTCTGGCCGTGACGGCGCGTAATCATTATTGTGTGATTAGAGTGGATGAAATTCACTCAGGCGTAATGCAAGACTCTAGTGCTCTATGGTCGAGTGTGACGTCATTCGTTCATTCGGTCAATTTGAGTTTGACAGATCATTGACTTTGGAGGGGCGCGCGGAGAATCGTGATCAGTATCGCTGTGATCCTCGACCGAGCACTACGTGTCTAGCAGAACGCTCCTAGTTCGGTTGAATATACTTGGTTATAGATCGCGAGTGTGTCTGTAAAATGTGTAGTCAGTGATTGATGTAATTAAAATGTGGTGATTCATGTATTAGGTTGTCCTATCTCCTCGCCCGTAAAATCCACGCAGACTGTAAGTGCAAGCTTACAATGGGCTACTAAGAGGCCCCAGACCCGAAGTATCGTATATATACACTCTCTATAGTATATATACACTCGAAACCGATTAATTAGAACAAACTTATGGTTCAGAATTAGTTAGGAGCCAATTTTGTTACACTTCGCTTTCCTGTACCAAACTACCATACGCGCTTCGTTTCAAAAGAATATTAGCAACCGAAATCATCGAAATTACTAATATTCCCTCTAACCCCTCTAACCAAGCCAAACTGCCCGTGCCAGGAGTGGGCTCACGTCGGCTGTGCAACGGCCAGGACTCGAACCAGGGGCCCCTCGATCGCAAGGCCGACCCCCCAACCACCAAGCCACCGACGCTTCTCTCGCAGAGGCTCTCGTAACCGCTCCATTACCTTGTCTATTAACGAGGGCACGAATCACGACTACGCTTCCCCGGACCATTGGCGGAGTCGCACGGATTGCACATCTACGCTGTTACTTTACATCACTCAATCATTAATATGGAGCGAAATAAGACGCATGGAGGAGCACACCGCCCTCCCACAAACTAGAACGGTTTCAAAACCACCCTGGCCATCATCCGTGTGTTGATCCATCGAAGTCACTATTGGATCAACACGATCGGCTGTGGAGCGAACATATCTATCACACTTACGGGGAAACTATCATTTTCATCTAGCTCATTGATTGCCTATTAAACAGAGTAGCCCTATGACACCGATACTACCCTGTAAAGTAAGAGAAGTCACCCGAGCACGCGTCTGTTTGAAGTAGTAATCCTCAACCTGAATGTCTCTGCCAATGCTTGTCAGTATCTGGAACTTTAGGTCTTCTCTTGTTCTAATCATATAACATAGATAACCCATATCCATGTAGTATTTCGAAATGGCGCACATTGGGAGAGGCCCACGTCGAGCAGTTGACCATGGTGGCCTAGTTGGTTGATTGATTGATCGATGTAGAATTTCGTCTATGTGACCACGTACGACGAGAAACCGTTACTTGAGATAACAATGAAACATTACTTGCTAATAGAACATCTTTCCTTAAATCTTAGGTACGCGAGGGTATTGAAATCAAAGACGTCCTAATTTCACCAAATGAGACATCTCAAAGCAAAGGCACACAGCTTGTGACGACTTTATCACTCATACCCGAGAACACAGTACCAAAGCACTTTATTTTCACTCCTTGTACACCACTTACTGATGTGACGGTTTACAGCTTCCTTCATCTGATTATAGTCTGTACGTCAACTTCTGACATCTGATCAATGATTCTTACTTAGACCCAATTTTGCCTGAAATTTCGTAACAGTTTGAAATTTACGTGTTAACGCTTCGGAACGCATCCCGAGCGGCATACCATCTTGTATCCGCTTCCGGAATGAGTCCGCCATATTGCTCTTACATGTCAGCCACACAAGTCACAAGCACTAGTAAAATATTGCAAACACTGTCCCAACCTTAGAATAAAAGACAGTTAACTAAAGAATCTTGTCTAACTAAAAAACCCAAACAACACGAAATCCTCAACATTACGCACCTCACCTTGTGCCCGTGATTGCAGTGAGTCGGGTTCAGTTTTCCTACCACCAGAAACCTTCTACAGTTAATAACCTAGTGTCAATTTGTTAGCACTCAGACAACGCGGAATCAGCTGGTAGCCATTCTGGTGGTGGTGGACCCGTAATTACACACTTTACTCCACTTCATCATAATGGAGGGTATATGACAAATAAATAGCAGCAACCGCCGCTCCTAGCAATCAACTCCAACTCATTGTATCGTCAATCTCCGAACCCTTTTCTCGACCTAGTCGGTCTCGGCTCTCCAGTACAAACGCGGCGCGACTGGATCTCTAAACACCCCGAAGCGAAGCGACCGCCATCCGATCCCCACAGCCAAGCGGCACACCGATGTTCTGCAGCTACACCAATCGGACCCCTGTGGGCTTTAATCACCCGTAGCGGCCGCCACAGACGCTCGCATGACAACCGGGATATATGACGCAACAGGCCCTCCGTAGCACGTAGACCAGACCAATGCCAGCAGACCCATACGAGCACACAAACACCCGCACCGACCGGGGACCGAAACCGAGGCCTCGCGCAGCAGCCGCACCGACCACCGCTATGCCACAGAGGCTTTCACCAGAATGTAGATCATATAATCGCCCAGTCAAGACGAGAGACTACTCGGGGCAGTTTATCGGCCTCAATCTGCCAATTTGGCGACGAGAACTATTCCTTTAGTCGACCCGAAATATTTGGTTACCAAACTGTTGGTTCGTGTATTCTTGCTAAGAATCCGCCACGCCTTTTCTACCTAGGTACACAATAGTGTGACCTCAAAGTGAAGTACACCACGGTGAGTCTACCCACTACCCACTTGAGAAATATTTCACGAACAAAACCCGTCAGAGCCGATGCTGCATGGCTCCTTCGCTACTCAGCATCATAGAAAATTAGACTGACAATCCAGCACGCGATTATTAACAGAGTTCAACCTTAGTCATAGGAAGCTATATCTTACACTGTACAGCTACATTCACCTATCTGTCCACCAACAATTAAACACAGTTCGAGCACTCCGAGGGACCTATACATCTCAAGACAAGACACACCGGGTCAGTACCTGCTACCGAAAAGATATCTAAACCAAAAAAGCAAACGCAAAAACCAACACGTATTACATCGTGATATAATCAGAACCGTCCTTCGTTAGTTTTTACTGCAAACTACTCACTTTTACGTAAATTAGGTCACTTAAATAAAAAAAGATTATATCGAGAACTGGTTCCTTTTGTCTCACTACCCTCCCACTCAATGGAAGACGATTTAACACGAGCCTTTGCACTATGGTGACATGGCATCTGCGTACTGACAATAAAGAACTCACTGATGTTAATATAGGGTAGTTCGTTAAAATTTATCGTTCTCACTTCTTGTACGTACTGATTGCGTCACCGCATTCCAAGCTAATCTAAGCAATCACAGTAACCTTTTGCAGCGTACCCTACTCAATTCGAATAAGTCTTCTCACCGTATTAACAGCTACAGATAGTATAGAAATTATCATAGTTAGATATTAGGGATATTTCGAAACTTTCTCGTGTAATGACAAAATGACTTAGCCACTATATAATTAGGTGCAAACTCCGCTACCTCATAAACCTCTGCTCACGGATTGCCAGAACTGCTATCGTCTCTTCTGGCACTACATGGAATAGTAGAAATAGGACGAGACTTTTTATTCAAACACGAATTTGTACCCACGAGTAATACCTTTAGAACAATATTCCCTGGAGGGTGGAATGCGATATTCCGCTACCAGGAAATTATTTGGCTAAATTATTTGGCACTTGTTATTAAAAATAAGCAGACACACTGTCTACGAAATAAAAAGGAACGGGCTCACCGGGTCTTGTAGTCGGGATGCAGTCAACAATCAGGACAGACACAGTTTCACGTTATTTCATGTCAATCCGACTAGCGAGTCTTTTGGTTGCCACTGCTATTCTCCTCAGCTTGTTGCCCTGGTATCCCACTTCTGATGCAGGCACATGGGGTTTACTTCGGGTCTGGGGCCTCTTAGTAGCCCATTGTAAGCTTGCACTTACAATCTGCGTGGATTTTACGGGCGAGGAGATAGAACAACCTAATACACGAATCACCATATTTCAATTACATCAATCACTGACTACACATTTTACAGACACACTCGCGATCTATAACCAAGTATATTCAACCGAACTAGGAGCGTTCTGCTAGACACGTAGTGCTCGGTCGAGGTTCATAGCGATACTGATCACGATTCTCCGCGCGCCCCACCAAAGTCAATGATCTGTCAAACTCAAATTGACCGAATGAACGAATGACGTCACACTCGACCATAGAGCACTAGAGTCTTGCATTACGCCAGAGTGAATTTCATTCACCCTAATCACACAATAATTATAACGCGCCGTCATACTTATACAGACTTGTTGATCCCAATAAAATGGGCACTCCAAACCCTGAAGATATACCCCTCGGCGATCCTGATCCTACATATATATAACTATTAACAAACATAAAACCATACGATTTTGAACAGCTTTAAAACTCTTTTTGCATGTTTACAATGAGTTTCATTATAAAATGCAAAACATTAAGCCGTCTATTAATTGTTGATGTGTAAACTTACAATACCAATTATTATTGTCTTTACTAAGTTTTAAATTAACTTCCATAGGAGTTGCTAAATCTTTAGAACATTTTTATTTTATTTATTTATTAATTTAACTTTATACACATAGTACACCATATGAAACTTTAGTAACTATTTCTCTTGAAGGTGATCTACTTCATTATAACAGTTAGAGTTTCAAAATTGCCAGATGATTTTACAATAAATATGGTTCCTAAACAGATTTTATATAACCTTTCTTTTTTCAACAATCATCTACCTTTATGATTTAGCTACCTCTATGATTTAGCAGACTGCTTGAGATTATAAATAGCTTTATTTAACTTTAAAACTTAAGTTTTATCATTAAATTTAAAATGCTGAGATCTTTACATACAAAACACATTCATCGAGATGGCTGTTGAGGAATGTAAGTCACATCCAAGTGAGTTATATTTAAGTCTAAGTTAATGCTAATAGCAAACAACAATTTATTGAAGAATACTTAGAACAGGACATAGTGTCCACCGAACAAGGGAAAACCAATAACCACAAGTCTTGCTCATTTCTCACTGAAATATCACTATTTAACTTTTTGTTATAGATACATTTACACTGCACTACATAGCCATCACCATATAGGTTTGTTCACTAAGACCCATGCACTATTTTTTTGAAATGATTTTACTCTTCTTCCATAGCTAGGCACCATTCTTCTCGGTCTGTACCTTTCATTACCTCTTCATTGTTGGCAACCCCAACAAATATTTTGTAAGTTGTCAATGTTGTAATGTGAGTGTAGTTACTTCCGTTAAGACCTTTTCTAAATTGACCAACGTGTAAGTTAAAATTAGGTTATTACAGCGAGTATTTTGTCTCAATAGTGGTTTCATTCAAGAGTTCCCAGCGATCAATCTACAGTCCACAGAAAAGAACTAAATTTGTTCGGGTCACGTCCCGAACATCGGGTCCATCACGCAAACTCTCAAGAGTGAAAACACCACGCCTACAATATACTACGGCACGTCCTACGAACAATCATCAATACGGGAGAAAATAGTCGACCGAATTTGTGGTGCAACTTCACGTCACTCCGTCGTCGTGTTTTTTATCTCACAGGCGTCCCGCTGTATCAATGCCTCTCTCACCTTGCCACCAGCGCTCGCGCCGGGAGATAAAAAACACGACGACGGAGTGACGTGAAGTTGCACCACAAATTCGGTCGACTATCGGCTAGTCTTGCTTGATGCTAACAAAATAAATACATAATGCAATGCTAATAAAATAAAATAAAGGTTTGATCTGACTTGTAAAATCCTTCGTCGCTGTTGAGACCTCCCGTATTGATGATTGTTCGCAGGACATGTCGAAATATCTCGTAGTCGTTTTTCATAATCACTTTGACGGGATTATTTCTAAGTTAAAAGTTACGGAGTATAAAGCTATCAAAATGTGTTTAAATAGTGTATTAGACTTTTCTAAACGTATAAGAAATGGAGTACAGTGTTAAATCTGTTTATTTTTAACATTTTAGACATAATTTTGAAGTGAAAATCAGCTGTGACAATAAATTAAATCGAGGGTAGCACGAAGCACAAACAAATACATCGCGCTCTTTCGCGCTTGCGGGACTTATCTATCGCTGTCCTTGTGCTACGATTTTATTCAAAATGAGCTGTATGGTTTGTAGCAAAAAAATTGATGTCGGGGAGATAATTAAGTGTATTGGATGCAAAACAGCATTTCATTATAGATGTATTAATATCACCCCGGATGCATTTAAGAATGAACATACACAATTGAAGCGTACGTTCAAGTGTGCATCTTGCGCTAATGTGACCCAGCGCTTACGGGTGACTGATGATACACCAGTACGTGGAGTGAGCGGCACCAGCGGCAGCCAGGTAGAACCGAATCAATCCTTTGAGGGAACTGCTTTTCGGTCGAAACTATCGTCAGGTACAACAGATAATATAATAGATAAAGTTAATAGTGTAATCATGGCAAAAATCAGTGCTTTTGAAGCAAATATACTGCAGGAAATTAAAACCACGGTGGCCATACTCGCGCTTGAAAATAGTCAACTAAGGCAAGAACTGAAGGAAGCTAATAGAAAATGTAGTTCTTATGAGCAACAAATTAAAACTTTAAAAACTGATAGACAGAGATACACGGAAGAAAAGGAAAGTAATGTTATTAGGCCTGACCGACGATTAATACAGGAATCAATACTACAGAGTACTATATACTGTAGTATCTAATCCGCCAAACTCTGGTAACGGGGACAGCTGCGTGAACACACTGAGCGCGCAGGCTCAGCCCGCTCGACCGAGGCCCTTGGGCACGGGTGACAAGGGGTTTAGTTACGCGGCGGTGACCAGAAAAACAAAGAGTGGTAAAGTGAATGAGAGCTATGGTGATGGCTGGGTGGAAGTTAAAAATAATAGAAGGACCAACCCCATAAAAAGAGGGGTTAATAATTCAATTGCTAGTTTAAAGTCAGTTGAACGCACTAAATTTTTGCATGTTTGGAGATTAGAAAAATGAACTACAGAAGAAAGTATTAAGGAGTATATTAAACAAATACTGGGAAACGACTCTGTAATGATGGTTGAAAAATTAAAACCTAAAACGGAACGGGACTATGTCTCATTCAGGATTGGTGTAACAGTAAGTGATTATGAGAAGCTTAGTGATCCTGAAATATGGCCAGTGAACGCGGAATTCAGCGAATGAATTTGGTTTCGTCGGTCTTCCAAAGCAAATACATTGGACACAGAGTAAACAATGTAAACATGTGAACATTTTATATCAGAATGCTAGAGGACTCCGGACGAAGACTATACAGTTTTTATCGTTACTGGAATCATCAGGATCGGATTTATTTGTTATTACCGAGACCGGTCTAAATGAAGGTATCCCAAACGCAGAGTTTATAATCCCGGGACACAAAATATTACGATGCGACAGGATGGACGGGCATAAGCAGGGAGGCGTGTTTATAGTGGCCACACCGCGGTTCGACCTACGACAAGTGGCAGTGCCGGGGGATATCGATATAGACTCTCATCAATTTGAATTGATTTGTGCTGCCGTTTACATGCGGAATCATTATTTGTTTACTTGCTGTGCAGTATATATTCCGCCACAGACTGATGACAATGAATATTTGTTGAGGTTCCATATTTTAGAACAACTATGTGTTAAATATAAATCTAACTTAATTATATTGGGAGATTTTAATTAGTATTCATGTAGCGTAAATATTTGTAACTATTATGAGTATTTTATGGCCTTTGGTGAGTTCATTCAGTATAATACGATACCTAATGATAACAATAGACAGTTGGACCTCGTGTTGAGCGCTAGCGGTAGCGTGCGAGTATCGGTGGCCGAGGCCGACGAGGCGGTGCGGCCCGTGGACGAGCATCACCCGCCGCTCGCCGTGAGCGTGCGGGCCAGCGCGCGCGCGTCCCCACCTTCCCCGCCGTCTCGTGAGCGCAGTGCGTCACCGCATACACAACACGTTCAATCCCAGGTAATTCGTAACTTATGGAATTTTAATAAAGCTGATTTCTATCAAATTTACAGCTTACTAAATGAGACAGACTGGAGTGAGATATATTCACTACATGACCCGGACTTAGTATTAAATTTATTCTACGAATAATTATATACTATTTTTGACAAGTGTGTTCCTCTAAAAAATGTTAATTCGACTGCAGGTAAATATAGCTACCCAGTGTGGTATACGGCGGAGATAATTAAAGATATAAAACTGAAATCCAGGTTGCATAGAATATACAAATCGAGTAAATTGCGAAGTGATTACGAGCAGTTCGCGCGATGTAGAACGAGAGTCAAAGCTGAGACGGAACGAGCGCATGACCAGTATCGCGACCGCGTGCAAGCACATTTACAAAACGATCCGCGTGCGTTTTGGGGATGCAAAAGAGCTAAGAAAGGCAGCTCGAGTCATAAAGAATTAATTAAAGACGGTCGAGTACTATCAGAGCATGAATGCGCCGAAGAGTTCGCTCGATTTTTTCAAACGGTGTATAGTGAGGAGCCACCCAAGCTAAGCGTGGCTGCGGCGAACGCTGCGAGCATTCCCGCGTTAAGTGCGTGGGCCCACTTGTCATGCCTGCGCCCGACTGATGTACGACGCGCCCTTGCACGTTTGCCGCCTAAGCCTTCGGCCGGACCTGATGGAATAGCAGCGTTTAATTTTAGGGACTGTCGTGCGGTTTTGGTCAATCCGTTGCTTCATATATTCAACACCTGCCTAAGTACTGCAAAGTTTCCTGATCGCTGGAAGCTCACGCGGGTGGTACCTGTACCGAAAGGGAGTGGGGGGTCAGCAGCCTGCGATTATCGACCAGTGGCGGTATTATCGACACCAGCTAAAGTGTTCGAGTCGACTGTACACAGCAGCCTGTATCCACAAATTAGCGCTTTATTGTCCGATGCGCAGCACGGCTTCCGTCCTGGGCGGGGAACAACGGGAAATTTGCTGCACCTTATGACACAGTTGGTGCCTGCTGTGGATGTCGGCCATCAGGTAGACGTTGCCTACTTTGATTTTCGGAAGGCATTTGACACGGTAGATAATGACGTCCTTTTAACGAAATTGGCTGGGGTAGGCTGTACGCCCCATACTTTATCGTTTTTCGCCAGCTATTTACGAGATCGATGTCAATATGTAGACTGTGGTGGACGTTTATCTGAGCCCTACTTCACACGATCCGGAGTCAGTCAAGACAGTAATCTTGGACCTCTGCTTTTCATAATAGCCGTTAATGACTTACCTGAGGTAGTAAAAAATGCTACACCCTTGCTATTCGTCGATGACCTGATTGGTTCTCGAAATAAAGCAGAACACGGATCACGACATGCTGCAGCGAGACATTACTGGGATCGTGGAATGGAGTCGGGTCAATAAACTGTATTTTAATACAGCCAAATGTTCGGTGTTGACATTTAGCCGAGCGCACAGCCCGAGTCACCATCAATACCTCATGGATGCCACGCCGCTGCAACGTGTCACCGAGGTAAGGGATCTAGGTGTGCGGTTTACTGCCGACGTAAAGTTCCGACGCCATATTACGGAGGCCTGTAAGAAAGCTTACCGTAATTTAGGGATGGTCTTACGGCTGGGGAACCAGTTCACGAACATCAGAGCTCTGATGTCATTATATGAGGCGCTTGTTAAGTGTCACCTCGAATGCAATTCGGTGGTGTGGTCACCGCATGAGGCGAAATACAGATTTATGCTGGAGCGAATCCAAAATAAGTTTGTTAGATTTGTATATTTTAGGCAATATCTCGTGTATCCTGGCTACCCTCTGTTATATCCCACACTATTTTTGTTGGGTATGGTGGATGTTTATAGGCTGGAGGTCAAAAGAGAAGTGGCTAGTACCACCTACTTATTTAAAATTATTCGCGGCAAAACACACAACCCGGGGATACTGGAGACAGTAGGGTGGTGTGTTCCAGATGAGTACGTAGGAAGACGGCGTCGCCCGCCGATGTTGCGTGTGCCACCCGCGCGCACCAATTTGTTAAAACTCGCGCCACTGACTCGCGCTCTGCATGCGCTCAACGCGGTGTCACAGCGAGTCGATATAAATACGTGTAGTCTGAATGAATTCACAAAGGCAGCTTATTCTGAATTAACGTAGATATGTATGGATTAGGGTGTTAATTTTAAGTTACGGCACTATCGTATTAGGGCCTACCTGTAAAGATAGTTGTCAGTGTGTGTAAATAAATAAATTAAAAAAATAAATAAATAAATAAAAATTCTTGAAGGATTTTCTGCCTCGCAGCGTCGCGCCACTTTGGTCTACTTTGAAGAGTGTTTATATATTGCTTATAAAAGACCTTCCAAAAGTCCTGCTTCATACTCTCTACTAGACTCCAAAACTTAACTCTGTTGGTCGGCACATCCGACAGATCAGGTTCAGAGCTCCTTGACCGGGAGTCAAGTACGTAAAATCATTGAGCTCAGAGGACGAGATCGGCATCAATGGACGCGAGTTACAAATCGCCTCTATTTGGCTTAGGACAGTATTTTTTTTTTTTTATTCATTAAACATTTTTACATAAATCTACAACAATATAAGCAGACCATAAATCACAAAGATTTGTCCGGAATGCTAAATTACAAGAAGAGTTCATTAGGCTTAGGTTAATAATTAAGGAAGAATAAAAAAGAATGTGACTACATACACAAATCAAAAATAGATCATTTAACAAACTAACGTCTTTGAAAACAGCAAATGATGTAAATATGATGATCCATCGCGCATTCGCGCACGGCCAGAACCGCTCAGTATGTGACTCGGTTATATTCACCTCACTTTGCGGAAAGGGGACAGCGCTATCTTACGGTCGTGCCGATTCACCGCACAGCAAGCGACAAGGAGCATAGTCCCGGTCAGTATAAAAAAAAAACTCGTTCTTCAACAGCCTATTGATAAAACTAAATGCATTCAGCATTTAATCCCATCTACAGGCTGCCCAAAAAGTATAGTTTTAATTTTTCCTTGATATTTATCTTTGTGATACTTTTTTTTACAGATAAATCAATATTATTCAATAAACGAGGAACTAAATAACGTGTTATCCGTTCACCATAAACATTTTTAGACGTTATTATTTTTAATTGTTCGTTTCTAATTTTTTTTGTTCTAACTCTGTGGCTTATTTTTTCTTGTATATCCATATTAAAAAATTGTTCCTTAAGTAGCTCGTAATTAAATTTTATATGTATTGGTAAAATTTTACAGTGTTTAAATAGACCAAAATATTCATCAGCTTCATGTAACTCTTTCACCGCAGGCGAGACTATTTTTTTTTAATATTCTAATTTGCATGTCTTGAATTTTATCGAGATAGGTCTTATACGTTCTGCCATAGCTGGTGATGCCATAACTGACAACAGACTCTGCCAACGAATTGTATAACATTAATAATATTTTATAAGGTATTCTGCTTCGTATTATAATTAAATTTGCTAAAAATGCTCTGAGTTTGTCACACACTTTATTAATATGAGGATGCCAGTTAAAATAACTATCAATGACCAAACCTAAGTATGTGTGATTATTAACCGTTTCGATAACAGGACAACTACACCTCGGTAGATTTTGATGGAAGCACGTGTGGTTATGAGCCTTAAGCATTTTATTTGTGTCAAAACGAGTTTTAAGGTATGGCGAGCGAATATGCATCAGCTTTGTTTTGTCGGCGTTAAGGACAAGCCTGTTGTCATGATACCATTTATTCAGACGGTCAAAATCAAACTGAAGTTTTTGAAGTGCCCTTTTAACATGTATCGTCGGCGTATTGATAGGATGCACAGTGCCTCAGTAAATTATTCATATCGTTGACATATGAGATAAAGTGTAACGGTCCGATCACCGATCCCTGAGCTGTCCCCTCAGTGACCGGTAACACCTCACTCTTTGCCCCACCTATTCTAACATAATAGGACCTATTTTTAGATAATTCTCACACCAGTTTAAAATTGGGCCCCTAATTCCAGAATCTTCGAGTTTTAAAAGTAAATTCTTATGGTTCAATGTGTCAAATGCACGCGAAAAGTCAATAAAGAGGACTAGGACATGTTTACGGTCATTCAAGTGACTATTAATTTCATCACTAAATTTG
Organism: Eilema caniola; assembly: GCA_949126895.1. Taxonomy (NCBI): domain Eukaryota; kingdom Metazoa; phylum Arthropoda; class Insecta; order Lepidoptera; family Erebidae; genus Eilema; species Eilema caniola. The sequence continues at coordinate 2,410,718 of CASBPR010000003.1, forward strand.
GAAAGCAACATCGACGTACTTTTAAGAGGTTGAAAACCATACTGGTTTCTACTTATAATTTAATTTTTATGGTAAAACGAATGAATTTTATCACTTAGGTACCTTTCAACAATTTGATCTATAGATGATAGAAGTGAAATGGGTCGATAGTTCGATATATCATTTTGTTTCCCTTTCTTATGCACTGGTCTCACGCAACTTTGCTTTAGCTCACTCGGGTATTTCCCGGCTTCAAAACTAACATTAATTAAGTGTGCAATAGATGCGGATACTTTCTTGGCTATGTTTTTAACATCCAATATCTCAATACCATCACCTCCCGCTGCCTTCCTACTATTCAACCTAGAAATCAACTTTTCAATCCTTACAGGTGTCGCTTTTCTAAAACGTAGCGAGACGTCGGCGACTTTTCTATATTCGTTTGGATCTATAAGTTTAATTGGACAAGAAGGAAGGATTGCCCTGACAGCAAGTTGGAATTCTTGTGCAAATTTATTAGCAATAACTTCATGAGACTGTTGACTGGAGTCGAAAGCTTTCGAAATCAAGTCGTCTATCGAGATACTGATTCTGCCACAGATAGTATTTACGATTTGCCAAAGTTTCCGAGGATTTTTTATATTAGAGTTTATTTCCTTTTGATAGTATCTATTTCTACTATATTCAAGTGTTTTATGAATTTTGTTCCTAATTTTATTGTACTCTAGCCGAAGAGAACTGTTTGTTGGATCCTTTCTCCAACTACTAAAGAGGGCGTCTCTCCTATCAGCCATCTTTAACATATACTGCTTCACCCAAGGTTGTTTGGTGAGTTTATTTGTGCGAGGCGTATAAAATTTTAAGGATTTTTTGTAGGCTAATGTAAATTTTGATTTTATAAATTCATAAGTTTTTTCAGGACAAGATATATCGTTTATACACGACCAGTCAACTTTATTTAGTTCCTCGTTCACAATTCTCCTATCACAGTATGTCATTTTACATTTTTTTGTAACATCCTGTATGCGATGCGTCGCCTCACAAGCCAGTAGAATGACGCGATGATCCGCCAGAACTGTACCGACCGCGGCCGTGCACGGACTCAAACAGGTTAACCTCGTAAAGAAGTGGTCAATACACGACTTAGTTACTTTATCTAATTTCTTTTCAATTCTAGTATAGTCAGTGATACCTGCATTGAATCCGCGCTCGGATAGCATGTCGATGTACAAACTTCTGATGGAGTTGTTGGTTTTTAGATCTATATTTATAGATTTAGCTGCTCATACGTAAGAACGGCTTTTTCAAGCGTTCGTTTTAAATGATGCTTGGTACTTTTAACTGCTTGCATTATTTATCTATTTTGTTAGCATCAAGACTAGCCGATAGTCGACCGAATTTGTGGTGCAACTTCACGTCACTCCGTCGTCGTGTTTTTTATCTCCCGGCGCGAGCGCTGGTGGCAAGGAGAGAGAGGCATTGATACAGCGGGACGCCTGTGAGAGCGTGACGAAGCGAACCAATAAATCGTCGCGTCGGCATCGTCGTCAAGTTGGCCATATTGTTTCCGAAGCACGTTACCGGCTACGTAAACGTCAAAAAAACAACCTGTGTACTAAATTGCGTCCAATCTTTAGAATTAAAACGTAGTGATTATATACTCTCTGTTTAGAATAAGTGAATTTGTAACAACAAAACATAATTTTAGTAGTAATAATTAGGTTGTGGCCTCTAAATAGGCAGGCACAAAATGGCAGACAAGGAGTTAAGACGGCTGGTGGCGGAGCGCGGGTATGAAATAGCAAAAATTACTCGAATGGAAAACCAGATTCCCAATGCAACTGATGCAAGGAGTCTTTCTATGAGCCAGCTGGAAACTAGAATATATGATGTCATTGCAGTACTTGCCGCATATGATAGGTATAACAAAGAAATTATACTGCTTGATCCAACGGACTCGGAGAACATCGGCGAGGTTGAGTTAAAATACCTGCGCATACTTGATTTCTACAATGAACGAAAGACAGAAAAGGAAGAAATCCGCGACAATAAGCAGAAGCCTCCCCCGTTTGCCAACTATTTCAGTTCCAAAATTTACAGGAAAATACAATGAATGTGGAATTTAAAAATTTGTTTAACAGTGTGATACACAATGATAAGGATCTAGATGAGATCCAAAAACTGCATTACCTGCAATCTTTTTTATCAGGTGAGCCATTGGATCTTATAAAAAACCTACCACTCACTCCGCTTAGCTATGTAGAGGCAATTAGGTTGCTTGATGAAAGGTTTTATAATAAACACAAGATAATGTGTGGTCACATTGGTCTACTTTTAGATTATAACAGTATTGTAAAGCCCACACCTGCCAATTTAAGAGATTTTATTTCACTTGTTAGGCACAACTTAGCTGCGTTAAAAAATTTAAATGCTAAGGTCGATGATTGGGACCCCATTCTAATGTGTATACTCCATCGTAAACAAGACTCCAATACGGCGAGTGCGTACCAGCTTGATCGCGATGTTTCGAGCGAGCCCACAGTCACCGGGTTCCTCGCGTATCTGTAGAGACGTGCCCGAGCCTTGGAGCAAGGTGGTTGATGTTTTAGGTCTAACACCTATGCGAGATAGTATAGATATCAATGGGGTATTCGATACCCAGAACAATGCAGAATATTCAATCCCTCTTGACATTTATTCATTAAAAACTCCATTTCAAACTTCTGTGAATTTCCATGTAGCCAATAGCGCAATTACCTACCACTTGCCTCAGAACAAAATTGATGTATCCACATTGTTGTTGCCTCCAAATGTTAAATTAGCAGATGAAGAATTTTACATTCCATCTGAAATAAACATGCTGATAGGTGCTAATGTGTTCTTCCAGGCCTTGCTGCCAGAGCAAGCGAAAGAGGTTGCACAGGCTAAGCCTGTGTCCATGCTCTCAAGGCCGCAGCCTGACCCGTCTACGAGCCAGTCTCTTTGTGTTGTAAATACTAAATTTGGACATATTGTGGCAGGCGGTCTGCCTGCTCAAGCTGAGGTAACAAAAACTTCACTTAGTGTACACGCCGGAGCGTGTAGTGCCCGCGCGTCACACGAGGGGAGCGGGGCGGAAGAGGTGCGCCCGCGCCGCGTTCGCTCATCGCAGTCCGAACAGTCGGCTACCACAGAGTAAGTAATATACTACGTAAGAAGAGACCGCACTTAGAACATTCGTTTCGAGCTAACGCACACATACACGTTTGGGATATGTCGCAAGACAACCTCACCTCCGGCCTAGCACCACGACCCACAGACGGCGTGCGGTTTAGTCGGTTCGAGTCCGACATAACCCACCCCTCCGGCTCCGGAGGGGCGGGTATCCGTGGGGATTTCCCGCACGTAAAAAAAAAAAAAAAAAAAAAAAAAAAAAAAAAAAAAAAAAAAAAAACCAACTGATGCGAAGTCCATCAAATCGAAAATGACATATACGTAGTCCTACCAACCTACCCAAATAAGTATTAGTGAAGTACCTCCACCCAAAAACATCGAGTGGTGCGCCGCATTGAATCGATATCGATTAAATAAAACATTTTGGCGGTTCCCAACCAGAACTAAAAATTTAGTGTCAAAAATAAAACTTCCAGCAACAACGTATAACTGTATTTATTATGATTGTTATAAAATAGGTACAAGTATCAAGAGTCAATTCCTACTGTAAAAACAGCCAGCGGTAACGGTTAAATTCATTTATATAGTGTTTTACTTCAGAAATATTACAAAGATAACTGTTTTAATTTAAATATGGCTTTATATTAACTTACATACAATTTAACTTAAGAAATATCACAAAATAAAACTGTTTCAAATAAAAAACATAGCCTTAAATTAATTTACATAGCATTTTACTTGAAAAATATTACTGAATATAACTTTTACAACTCAAAAACAACTTTATGTAAACTTGCATAGTATATTACTTCACAAATATTACAAAATATAACACGTTTCAACTAAAACACAGCCTTAAATAAATTTACATAGCACTTTACTCGAAAAATATAACTAATAAAACACAATTTTATACAAACTTACATAGTATTTTACCTGAAAAATATTATAAAATATAACTAATTCAACTAAATCACGGCTTTAAATTTATTTACATAGCATTTTACTTGAAAAATATTACTAGACATAACTATTACAACTCAAAAACAGCTTTATATAAACTTACATAGTATTTAACTTCAAAAATATTACATAATATAACTGCTTCGACTAAATGACAGCTTTAAATTAATTTAGGTAGCATTTACTTCAAAAATATTACGAAATTTAATAACGATTACAACTCAAAAACAAGTCTATATTATCTTACATAGTATTTTACTTCAAAAATATTACAAAATATAACTGTTACAACTAAATCACAGCTTTATATTCATTTACTAGTATTTTGCTTCAAAGATATTACAAGATAGATACTGTTTTATTAAAAAAATGCTTTAAATTAACTTTTGTTTCAAGTAAAACCCAGCCTTAAAACTAATTTAAATAGTATTTTACTTTAAAATTATTACAAAATATAACTATTACAACTCTAAAACTACTTTATATCAACTTACATAGTATTTTACTTCAAAAATATTACTAAATATAACTATTACCACTCAAAAACAACTATGTATTATCTTACATAGTATTTTACTTCAAGAATATTACAAAATATAACGGTTTCAACTAAATCACAGCTTTAAATCAATTTACATAGCATTTTACTTCAAAAATATTACTGAATATAACTACTACATCTCAAAAACAACTTTATATAAACTTACATAGTATATAACTTCAAAAATATTACATAATATAACTCCTGCGACTAAATGACAGCTTTAAATTAATTTACATAGCATTGACTTCAAAAATATTACTAAATTTAGTAACTATTACAACTCAAAAATAAATTTATATTATCTTACATAGTATTTTACTTCAAAAATATTATAAAATATAACTGTTTCAACAAAATCACAGCCTTAAATGAATTTAGATAGCATTTTACTTCGAAATATAATTGTTTTAACTATAACACAGCTTTACATTCATTTACATAGCTATTATATATTTATACATTACTTCAAAAATATTACAAAATAAACTGTTTGAGCTAAAACACGGATTCTAATTAATTTACATAAGATTTTATGATAAGAATATTACAAAATGTAACGGTTTTAATAAAAAACCAGCTTTAAATTCATTTACACTATTTAACTTCAAAAATATTACAAATAGAACTGTTTTAATTAAAACAAAACCTTAAAATAGTTTACATAGTATGTTACTCAATATTTCGAAAAATAAATAATTTTTAACTAAAAATATAAGTAATTATTTTTAAATTTAGTTTTCTACACTGCCGGTACAGAAACTCTGTGTTTACAGGGTCGGTAGCACGAGTGTGACTCTCCTGGTGTTGCACACGTCCATAGGCCACGGTAACCACTTTCCATCAGGTTGACCGTATCCTTGTATGGCACCTCAGTGGTATAAAAAAATGGTATTTTACTCCAAAAATTCTACAATATACAATTGTTCTTAAAATGAGGTTTATAATGATTTTATAACATTTTACTGCAAATGTTTTACAAAATACAAAAGTCATAAGTATATTATAATAAAATTGTTTAGTACAAAAATGTCACAAGATAAATATTTTATAAAATCTAATAATACTTATATTTCATTTATTTAATAATGTCATAGGACAGGCCAACGTATTTGAGTAGCTAATGCGGCTCCACGCTCGTCTATATAGATTATCGCTAGTTTTGGAATATCGCCAGATTCCGCTTCTACAGTAGACTAAAGTATGAGTAAGGTTTTGCTATTAAAAAAAAACACATCGAAATCTGTTCAGCAGTTTTTGCGTCCACCTGTCTAACAACAGGCAAGAAATTTAAAAAATATCGCAAGTTTAACATAATTCATGTTTTTTTTATACCTCCAATGAAATACACAAGCGCACATTTGACTGTGACACAGGGTATTTGCCTGTCTAGGCTAATAAGTTACTTTTTACGAAAAGTCAAAACCTTAAGTAATAAGGCTATTTGTATGAAATAACTTATTGCCTTATTTTTTACCGCTCTTTTACTCTTCTTAATTTAGTGAGCTCAGTTAAATAATAATTATATGGACATAAATCTAATATAATAAATTATTACATATTATCCAGTGACCATTTTCTACAAAGAAGCAATATCGTTTTTGTATCGAAGTGTACCGCTCCTGAAGAGAGTTGAACATCGTCGCCCGAAGGATCAATCTGAAAATATAAATCACAATGTAGACAAATTTTGCAATGCCATTGTAAACATTGGAGAATATAGTAAGGTACTATACGTTAATAGGGAAACACACGTTTAATATTTTTTTCATAAGTTTTAGAAATGAATCTTTCATAACATTCTTAATTTATTAATAAAAACTAATTTGCCTCAGCAAAGATTTTTAACCTTATCTAAAGATATCATTATAGTCTAACAAGCGTTGTTAAATCACCTCCATTGGCACTACTCCACACACAAACATTATTTGGGCAAATCGTCCCTATAGTTCGTGCCAAATAGATTGTGAATAAAATTTGTTGACCGGTCGCAACGGTTTTTACCGTTTACTCAAAGGTCGTAAATTTGGGACATTTATCACATCGTAGCGAGACCACGTGGTTGAAGGTTCGCTGGTTACGTGGGTTAAATGCGGTCCACAAGGAGTAGGCAGATGTACATTACCTGGCGTACTGCAGTGCCGAATAAAATATTGTGCGCGACCGGTGCGCCAACTTATGCTCGCGAGAAGACCCGCTCGGGGTGTAAAGCTGATCCACAAATCTCGTGTGTAGTCTCCGCGCAGGTACATTGCCGCAGTGACGACAAACACGAAAACAAAAAGAAAGCCAATATATCAGTTAAAATAACTCATGCGTGCGAACATACGTGCAAAAGTGGCAAAATCCGACTCTATGAGGAATATTCAATGAAAATCGAAGGTGCAAAATGCTTTTGTAGTTTAACAAAAATGATCCCGGTGATTTAAAAGCATAAATTAAAAAGATAATTTTGTATTAATATTAAAATAAAATATATTTAAATAAAAAATAATAAATAAGACGAATATTATTATTATCATTTGATAGTGTCACCAATAAGAAATAAATTTTATAAGCAATGACATACGGCAATCTTTTGGAATGGGCTCATTTATCACACAATTCTTTTGGTAAAAATGAGTAAATATTTTCAAGGAAGCATATTTTTATAAATCCCACATATAGTCTTTTGCCATTTGCTCTTTATTACATACATAGGCATTGATATAATGTATTTGAAATTGTTTTGAATTTATTGTAAAGGTGGCTTTTAGAAAAGCCTTTTATGGAAGCGTGAGAACTTTGCTGAAAGGAAATAATTAGTTTTTGCTATAAATAGAAAAACAGTAACTGGTAGTAAAACCACCAACCGACACCACTACAACCACTAAACAAAATCTGCAAGTATTACTCTATATCTTCTTTACTTATTTTCACTATGTACTCTAATTGTTTTATTTCCTTATTTCTGAAATTCTTTTTATTCTATTATAAACATACAACATCGATTTAACATAAAAAACATGCGACATTATACTGATACATAGCAATAATATTCTATTGAATAGTACTGAAGTTCCACTAATAGAAACCTGGTAGGTTCTTGAAGTTTGTTACTAACTCTTAATTGACGAATTAGATCTTGTATCCAATTATGAAAAAAAAAATTGTAACACTTTTAGTAAGGTTGTTAAGGAAGTAAATTCTAATTTTTCTAGCAACTTATCAAGTAAAGTAGATATTTCATTATTTGAGCATATATATATATATATATAGGTTTTGCAAGCTGTTATTCAATAAATTGAGCAGCGTTAATTAAAAGGTGACTGGTACCTGCTGTTCCTAACTGTCGACGTCATCGTCATCATAATTTAATATATTGTCTACGCAATATTATTTACAATTTCAATGAACGCCTACTTGAAGTTTTCAATTCCAGTGGTAACGCCATCTACCTATCTCTAAAAATTATGGACAACAAGTTAATCAATTTCATATCCCTTATGCATTTATTTAATAAGAATTCGTCATGTTGGCACTCGTAATTCCTTTCTCCTCTCCCGCTTTGACACAGTAGTGGATGCATGAGTGCGAAAGAGACAACATGAAGCGCCGCCTCGACTAGAGGAGGCGCACGCGCTGCCAATATAAGAAGTATATTTCAACATCCGCAAAAATCTCCGGTCGCACGAATGGACATATCCCGCGCCTTTAACAAAATAAATAGTTTTACAGTGTAATTCATTACTCGTATTAATCGATAGTTACTAGTGCCGTGTAGTGAGTGACATTCGACGCATACAATTAGTGAAAACTCCGCCGCAACAGCACGTGCTCGCAAGAAGCCCAGGACCTGGCCTACCCAGCTAGGCCCTCTATGAGAAGGCGAACCCACGAATACCATCACGGAGTGTGCAGGTACTGTGTCGTCTTACCTATCCTTACTACTACGGTGCCAACATTAACTTCCATAATTAATTATTGCTACCTACCTACTCTTCTCGAGAACCCGCGCCTTACAGTCCACCATTTAATTTTTCTCCGCACCATTTTGGTACCTTCGAGCGGATTATTTACTTGCATATTGTTCTTAATAAACTAAACAAACACCCATCTACTAAAGTAGGTATTAAAGTTAAGGCCACTACGGTCCCGTTTCCGCGCCTACCTATCATAGGTACCTACCTATTAAATTCATATTCATTACATACTTACTATTGCTACGCATAACATTTACACACGCCTGCCTATTGTTATAGACTTTAATAAAACTGACTAATACTTTATCCCGCGTCTACCTATTATTTATTAGGCTATAATAAATTAAATATCGTTGGTACTTATACCTAGCCCCGCCCGCGCCTGCCTACTATAGGCTTATTATAATAACTAAACTTAACTCACAACTTTGTACTTAGCTGCCTACGAAAATTACTTTGATATGAAACTTAGTAGGTACCTAGGTACCTAGATTTCACATTGCGTACCTCGCTTATTCTAATTTTATCGTTACTTACCTACTCATTACTGCGCGTAGATTAACACCAGTGTATTATATAAATCTAGTTACCTGCCAATAAAGGTGAGTATTTAATCAACCGCTTCGTCTCTTAGCCGTTCATTCGTTTACCGTCCATTCTATACCACTTACTTGTAGGTACTTGCTAGAAAACTGATTTTAGAGTTTGGTAGTCGTATTGCCTTTGTCAGATTTGATATTAAAATATCAACCTTATGCCATTGCGATTAGATCCAGATTGGAATAACTAGTAGGTTTTCTATTCAATATTATTAATTGATTCCGCAAATAAATAAAAACTTAAGTCATGAGTAACGAAGAAGGAGACGACAAAGCGACTCTGGAAATACAAAGTCAAATCGCTCTTTCGCGACGTAATAACTTATACGCGCGATTACAATCTTTATATAATTTGACCAAAGTCGCAGAGAGTAATGAAGAGAGTCTTGAAGAGTTTCTTTGCTCCTGTATAAATGTTGACACACTCCGCTCCGAGTTCAAGCAGTCAGTAGATGACTACAATCTGCTATCGCTAAAGCTTAATCCACGCACTAAAATAGATGAAAAGTCATGGTTAGCTTTTGAGGATTTATATTGTCGTATAAAATACAAATATGCTAAATTATCTTCCCGTAAGTCATCAGATTCTGATGACAAACCAGTCAAACAAAAGCTACGTTTGCCTACGATTGAACTTACGGCATTCGATGGCGAGGTCAGCAACTGGCCCCTATTCTACGCTAGTTACAAATCAATTATTCATGAAAATAAATGTCTTACAGATGAAGAAAAATTGTATTTTTTAATGGGTAAATTATCATCAAAGGCTCAGTCGGCATTCGCGGGCATTCGTCCCGACGCTGAGAATTATAGTTTAATTTTTGAATCGCTCGTGGATAAATATGAAGATAAACGCGTACAAGCTGCGACGTACATCAATCAAATAATTGATTACCCATCTTTTACAACCGCATCCATAGAAAACTTCGAAGCTTTCTCTGACAAGCTTGTCTCGGCAGTAAACGGTTTAAAACACCTAAAGATTGATAATTTAGATGATTTTATTATGCTTCATATCTCCCTAAAAAAAATAGATGCAGAAACAGTCCGCTTATTCGAGATGAACTGCCAAGACACAAAAATACCTAAGTTTGAAAGTCTTGCAAAGTTCATTAAAGGTCAATACCGAATTTTGCAGAATACAACTACAATGAACAGTTCTAATTCTAACATTAAGAAGACCGCTCCCCGCGCCCCTGTTAAGGATAAACAGGCTAAATTACCGCAACCACACTCGTATGTCTCAACAGCTGATACTCAGAAATTGAAGTGTATTTGTAAGGATGTAGTCCATGAGAATTTATATAAGTGTCCCGCATTTTCTAATATGACAGCTAACGATCGTTTTAAATTGGTGAAGGACATCGGAGCATGCGTGAATTGTCTAAGCATAAAACATAAAACTAGCTTATGTCAGTCCAATATAAAATGCAAACTTTGTTTCGGTAGACATCATACGTTATTACACTTTGATCAAAGGGAATCGAACGGGCGTCCGCCAGTAGCCAACCCGGCGTTAACCACTGAGCAGTCGCCGCCCGCCTCACTCGATGACACCGACGACGGTGTGCCGAGCGACGGCGGCCTTGACAACGATAACGTACCGCTGTGTAACGCATCCACTGGCGCTAGCAGCGCTCAAAGTTCATTCTCGCGCGCGCGCATGCCGCAATGTATGCAAGCCGTTACGATATTGCTATCTACCGCGATTGTTATGGTTCGAGACTCAAATAATAAGGAACGGAGTGTACGATGTTTACTAGATACTGGGTCGCAAAGCCATTTTATCACGACAGACTGCTGCAAACGCCTAGGTTTACCCGCTAAAAGTAATAATCGTATTAATTCACTGAAAATTAAAGGCATCGGCGGGGTTGAGAGATCCGTTAAGGGTTCCGTGGACTTTCAGTTTTATTCACGCTTTAATTCAAACGTAAAATATAATGTTTCTTCTTTAATCGTGGATAATATCACTGATAATTTACCAACCGCGCCTGTAGATATTTCTAGCCTACCTTACCTGCAAGGGCTTCCATTAGCTGATGACTCCTTCGGTGTCCCGGGCCGCATAGATATGCTCATAGGAGCTTCACTTGTTCCGCACCTTCTGCTGCCCGGCGTGGCTAGCAGCAACTCCAACGCGCCGCCGGCCATACGGACCGTGCTAGGATACATACTTATGGGAACAGTTCCCGCTTTGCCCACGCCACCGCAATCCAGTGCTGCGCTTGCATTTTGTTGCATAACGTCGCGATCGCGATCTACGTCACGAGACGATCAACTCGACCATACTTTAAAGCAGTTCTTCCACCTCGACGAGGCTCCTGTCGCTGGATCGGCCACTATATCTAAGGAGGAAGTCGAATGCGAATATCTTTTTCGGGAAACTACTGAACGCGATAAGGAGACCGGTAGGTATACAGTAGCGTTACCTTTCAATGGAGACGCGTTCTCTTTAGGCGATTCGTTCGAGGTCGCGCGCAGACGTTATTCTTGTCTGGAACGTAAGCTAGAATCCGCACCCGAGCTTCGTAAAGCTTATAACGATACAATTCATGAATATATTGATAAAGGATATTTATCACCCGCGCCAGAAAATTTGTTCAATAGCTGCTCAGGATATGTAATTCCCCATCACGCGGTCGTGCGTCTCGACAAGAGCACGACGAAAATACGCACCGTTCTAGACGCCAGCTGTAAAACTAGTACAGGGTTATCTTTGAACGATATCCTGCACGGTGGCCCTAATTTACAGGGTGACCTCTTTACCATTCTCTTAAACTTTCGTCTATTCGCTGTAGCACTCTCAGCCGATTGTCGTCAAATGTTTTTGCAGATAGGAATCAGGGAGTCCGATCGCCGCTTCCAACGCATTCTGTATCGATTTAATCAAAACGAACCACTCTTGGTTTATCAATTTAATCGTGTCTGTTTTGGTTTAAAGTCAAGTCCGTATCATGCGCTCCGCACTGTCCAGCAGCTAATAGAAGACGACGGTCATTTGTACCCCCACGCTCGTGACGTAGCTTCTACCTCTCTCTACATGGATGATATCGTATTCAGCACGACATCAGAACCCCATGCAGTTGAAGTCGCAAATGAACTGATCAGCCTCTTTAAAGGAGGACAGTTTGACTTGGTCAAATGGACCAGTAATTGCAAAACCGTTCTGGATAATATACCATCATCTCACAGGCTCACGGAGGAAGTCGAATTTGATAAATCGGTCGATCAGAAGGTTTTAGGCCTGCGTTGGTCTAAGAGCGATGATTGTTTCCAGTTCCACATAGGCACTCCCGATGAAAAATGCACTAAGCGTGCCATTCTCTCAACCGTTGCCCGTTTGTGGGACATAATGGGTTTTGTAGCGCCTGTAGTATTGTTTGCCAAATTATTAATAAAGAAATTATGGCTTCTTAAACTAGGATGGGACGATGTTCCTCCAGTTCAAATCGTAGCCGTTTGGCATAAATTCCGCATAGCTCTTCCATTATTAAACGATTTTAAAATTCCGCGCCATATAGGGCTATACGAGAGCTGTGAGATTCGCTTATTGGGTTTTTCAGACGCAAGCGAACATGCTTATGGCGCAGTAGTGTATGCCCATATTGCCAGCCCAGGCAACATTGTCGTTCAATTAATCTGCGCAAAGTCAAGGGTCTCTCCGGTGAAACCATTGTCTATTGCCAGGCTGGAACTATGCGGAGCTGAGCTGTTAGCTAAGTTACTTCGTCGAGTCCATGATACTTATAATGATCGATATAGTGTCTCCGATTTGTTCGCTTTCACAGATTCAAAGGTGACACTTTGTTGGCTTACTTCGTCGCCTCATCGGTGGCAGACATTTGTTGCTAACCGTGTCGTAAGAGCGACAGATAATATACCCGCGCAACATTTTTTCCATGTATCCGGTGTCGATAATCCTGCAGACTGTCTTTCTCGCGGTTTGACCCCCGATAAATTAGCCCAGCATCCACTCTGGTTGCAAGGTCCTCCATGGGCTAAACTTAGCCCCTCGGAGTGGCCTATTAATAAAATAAATGAGGCAGAAATGCAGGAGATCCCCGAGGAAAAAATAAGTACGAACCCAGTGTTATCGTTTAAAGAAGATGAATCTCTCATTCTTCAATTGGCTGAGCGCACGTCATCCTGGATAAAATTAGTTCACACTGTGGTATTCATATACCGTTTTTTTAAGAAATTGCCACATCGAGGTTCAGTCGTATATGCATCCGACGTCGAATTTGCGGAGCGTATAATTTTACACCACGTGCAAATATTATACTTTGGTAAAGATTTTGCTAACCTCAAGGACGGAAGGGGATGTTCCCCGGCCTTAGCGAGACTAAAGCCTTTTATTCAGGATGAACTGATCCGTGTCGGAGGCCGACTTTCGCATTCACATGAAACCTATGATAAGAAACACCCAGTGGTGTTACCAAGACATGGGCGAGTAGTGGACCTTATTGTGGATTATTATCATAGGAAGTATCTTCATGCTGGGCCCGAGCTTTTAATGTCCCTACTGCGAGGCAGGTATTGGATCTTGTCTGCGCGACGCATAATTCGTCACATAATCCACAAGTGTAACACTTGTTATCGATGGAAACCTCGGCCCGGCTTTACTCCAATTATGAGCGACCTACCAGAACAGAGAGTAGTTACCGCTACGAAGGCATTTATTCATACTGGTTGTGACTACGCGGGACCTATCCAATATGTTCCAATACGGGGCAGAGGTGTACGTAGCCGTAAAGCTTATTTATGTATTTTTACATGCATGACTACGCGAGCTTTACATATTGAATTAGCCACCGACTTAACTACCACAAGCTTTATAGCCGCCTTGAAGCGGTTTTTATCTCGCCGCGGTCCTGTGCAACATTTATATTCGGACAATGGCACAAATTTCAGAGGCGCCAGTGCCTATTTGCGCGATTTGTATAATTTCATTAATAAAGACTTCTATTCCAAAATCCAAGAGGAAATAGCTCAAAATAATATAGAGTGGCATTTTATACCACCAGCGTCTCCGCATTTTGGCGGTTGTTGGGAGTCGGTCGTGAAGACCGTAAAAACTCATCTTTTCAAGGTCATTGGCCAACAGATTCTCTCATATGAAGAGTTAATCACCGTTCTGACTCAGGTAGAATGTTTGCTAAACTCTAGACCACTTACAGTTCTCAGTTCAGATCCTTCGGAACCTACAGCTCTCACTCCTGCTCATTTCCTAAATACTGCTCCCCTTTCTTCTCTGCCTGCACCAGACGTATTAGCAACTCCTGATAATTTGCTAGAGAGACACTCACTAATGGACAAAATAGTTCAATCTTTCTGGAAGAGATGGCGAGGCGAATATCTACATAGTTTGCAAACACGTCAAAAGTGGAATGAACCGCTAGGGGACGGAGTAAAGGAAGGCATGGTTGTAGTTATTATGACAGATAATCATCCACCTTTGTCGTGGCCTCTAGGTGTTATAGAAAAATTACACCCCTCCAAAGATGGTCTTACCCGAGTAGTTTCTGTAAAGACCTCTAAGGGAGTTTTTGTTCGACCAGTTGTTCGACTATGCCCTATTCCCACTCAGTAATTTAAGTAATAGTGTAGTAAGTTACGCGTAGCATGTAGGTAATATAATTTAGGTTATTAAAAATAAAAAATAAAAGGTTTTGATAATGTTCCTTTCTTTAAAGACGACCCTTTAAGGCCGGGGGGAATGGTAACGCCATCTACCTATCTCTAAAAATTATGGACAACAAGTTAATCAATTTCATATCCCTTATGCATTTATTTAATAAGAATTCGTCATGTTGGCACTCGTAATTCCTTTCTCCTCTCCCGCTTTGACACAGTAGTGGATGCATGAGTGCGAAAGAGACAACATGAAGCGCCGCCTCGACTAGAGGAGGCGCACGCGCTGCCAATATAAGAAGTATATTTCAACATCCGCAAAAATCTCCGGTCGCACGAATGGACATATCCCGCGCCTTTAACAAAATAAATAGTTTTACAGTGTAATTCATTACTCGTATTAATCGATAGTTACTAGTGCCGTGTAGTGAGTGACATTCGACGCATACAATTAGTGAAAACTCCGCCGCAACAGCACGTGCTCGCAAGAAGCCCAGGACCTGGCCTACCCAGCTAGGCCCTCTATGAGAAGGCGAACCCACGAATACCATCACGGAGTGTGCAGGTACTGTGTCGTCTTACCTATCCTTACTACTACGGTGCCAACATTAACTTCCATAATTAATTATTGCTACCTACCTACTCTTCTCGAGAACCCGCGCCTTACAGTCCACCATTTAATTTTTCTCCGCACCATCCAGTTTAGCCGAATGACGTTGAGATGCTTCATATAATTCTTGAATGCTGTCAGAAATGTACTAAAATTATTATTAAAATTAATTAACTCGCGCAGCACCAAATCTCTACACATTAACTAACTACACAAAATATACTACTTAATGTTTCTACGACTATTTCGTCATACTTAAATCAATACATGCAATATAATTCAAATAAAGTCAGTGTTAAAATGTGTCATTCAAATGATGAACTGTTCAGGGCTATTCGTTAGGTTTTCGATATGAACTGTCCAATTTAATTTTATGTTAATTAATAAACCTAAAAATTTTGCGGTGTTTGTGTCAAGAATTTAGTTATTTTTATATTTAAGTCCACTATATGTGTGAGAAACTGTATGCAAAGAACTCTGAAAAATGATAAAAATAATGAGCTACTTAGGATTACCTATCGACGTTACAGAAATTTTTGTAACAATCTTATAAAGAAGCTAAAACGTCAATATGATACAAAAAAGCTATCTGAATCTACTCGTAATAATAAAATCTTATGGAAAACTATTAATGATATTGTGCACTACAGACCCCTTAAAGTATCAAATATTAATTTATTAAATAACCACACTCCCCTTACTGAGTCGGTTAACTCCGTTAACAAATTCTTTGTAAATATCGGTCAACATCTGGCGGAAGGTATAATAAATGATAGTGGACACAGTCGTGATGACGCTTCTACAGTAACTAGCACTATGTTGACATCGTTTGTTCTCCTTGAGACAGACCCTACTGAAGTGGAATGTGTACTGATGAGCCTGGACTCTAATAGCTCCCCAGGATGG
This sequence comes from Eilema caniola, assembly GCA_949126895.1. Lineage (NCBI taxonomy): Eukaryota > Metazoa > Arthropoda > Insecta > Lepidoptera > Erebidae > Eilema > Eilema caniola. Next base: position 2,427,065 of record CASBPR010000003.1, read on the forward strand.
GACAATATTCCCACCCAATTCTTAAAACTAGCTGGGTCTATAGTGATCCCTATAATCAGCCATCTGGCCAATATTTGTTTTAGAACTGGTGTTTTCCCTAGAGCTCTGAAAAGGTCACTGGTAACTCCTGTGTATAAGAGTGGAGCCAGAGACGACGTCAATAATTACCGTCCTATTTCAGTACTGCCGGTAATCTCCAAGATATTGGAAAGGTTGCTTAACAAAAGGTTAATTAGCTACCTCAATAACTTCAACATCTTATCACCCTCACAATACGGTTTTCGTAAAGGGTTATCGACTGAAGATGCTATTTGTTCAATTAGCTCCCATATTGTGACCAACCTAGATATGAGTAAGAAATGCTTAGCTGTCTTCCTGGACTTAAAAAAAGCTTTTGATACCGTCTCTGTACCCACCCTCATAAAGAAGCTTGAAT